>OX451737.1:1409171335-1410636492 GCA_948472305.1 Vicia faba | reverse complement strand
TATATATATATATATATATATATATATATATATATATATATATATATATATATATATATATATATATATATATATATATATATATATATATATATATATATATATACACACACACACACACACACACACACACACACACACACACACCACACACACACACACACGTATGTACTATATGGTGTGAAATGGAATATGAGGCTTAGTAGGTTCAAGTATGTGTTTGTGCCGAAATTAACTTGAAAATGGTATGCAATACATGATAGTTTTTTTTTCTTGACTATTTTGTGGAGGTCTAATGCAGGTCTGGTGTAGCAGCAAGTTAGGGGCACATTGGTAATGTACATGGTTTTCAACATGAATGCTTTGCACATGAAGGCATTTGTAATTGACATGAAGTTCAAATTTGGAGTTTTGACATGATTTTCGCAAAGTAAATGTATCATGGTTGGGATTCAATAGGAATAGATCTTAGGACAGCAATCTGACTTTAGTCAAACACCCATTTTTTGTAATTCGTTCAATGTTGTAATGAATTCTTTTTCACTTGTAAGGAATCTTGACTTGGAAATGTGAAAGAAAATGTTTCCTAGTAATCTTTATCTTGTAACCTTGCTTATCATTAATGATAAAACTTTATATTCCACACATCCTTTTGTCCAAAAGGCATACCTCCTCCTTTCATTTTTAAATGGCATGTATGATGATGATTTGAGCTTTGAGTGGTGGATATTAGAATTTGGACACCTTGAATTTGTGGTGATTTATACTTGTATGATCTTGAATAATGCTTTGAATGAATAATGAACATAGTGATGTATGCCTTTGTTACTTGAATCCCAAGAAATTCATATGAATATACCATTTCCAAATTTAGTCATAAGCCAAATCACAAATTATGCTTTTGAATAAATTGATCTCATGGAATCATTTGAATGAAACCTCATACCAATTCTCCATTGATCAAAACCAAACCAAGTTGCCTTCTTGATGAAATTTTGTCCTTAATTACTAATCCTAATTAACTTGCATAACACGTAACAAGTAGTTAACATAATGTCTTGAACACAATGAACCCTAATCACGTACAAAAAATGATAAGAACACCAGTTGAATCAACATGAAGAATGTAACAACCTTAGTCCACAGAGAAAAACTCTAATGCCAAAACTTTTCGATCCTGTAACAATGGGACCGATGCTATGTGTGAGATGTACAAAGTATGATGAGGGATCTTAGGGGCAAAAATTAGGGTATAACAGTCTGTAACAACAAAGATCATTTTGAAATGATCTTTGTGGACAAAGCGGTAATTTGACTTTATGTTCATATGTGATTCATTTTAGTGTTTTTTATTATTTTTTTATACACTTGATGATTCTTTTTTATGCAATTGAGGAATTCTAACCGTGCATTTGGGCATCACAAGGTGGTGATATACACGTGGTTGTCCCAGCAACACATGTGTCTTTGTTCGATGAAAAATTAACATTGGACCATACATACACGGTGTCCAATTTTAAGGTTATGTCTAATGTATTGGCTTTCCGACCTTTGTCGCACAAATTTATGGTCAAGTTTACTGGCGGGACGTCTGGTGTGGATGATAACAAGAATGAAATACCATCTAAACAACTGGTGTTTACAAAGTTTTCTGATATAATCACCGACAATTTTAAAAAGGATGTACTGATAGGTGAAAACATTTTGTGACGTGTTTTGTTTGCACATTTGTATTTTATATGTTGTTTTACTCTTACGTCGAGGATATATTTTTTTTGACATCATCGGTATGGTGGAAAATATTGGATATTCATAGACGCAGTCGAGTGGCAAAAAATAGTAGGTCAATATGGTGTTGAGGGACAACAGGTCTGTATATATGGTTTTGTGCGTTGCTATTCTGGGATATACAATTTGGAAATTATTATTTGATTCATATATTAAACGGGTACAATGTAGTGTTTCTCTAGAAATGATACTTTGAACTGCACCCGTTGGCAATCGTATGCTGTCCAATTTGTCAAATTAAGTCAGGATAGGGTCAATGCTTCGGGCCCTACTGTTGTCATGCTTCAATATGCAAAAGTGAAGGAAGAATGTAAAACATGTTATTTTGTTATTAACTATGACTATTAATAACTTTTACAAATTCATAATTGGGTATTTAAGTGTTCATGCAGGGAAGTTTCCGCTTTCGGTCACAAACACCTACAATGTAACCCTGATTTGCCTCAATGATAATTTCCCACCTATCAGGGCATTTATAGACAGGTTCCTTCTCATTATCATGACTTGGGATGCACTCATCATCATTTAACGTGAACTGTATAACTAATTTTGTTATTAACTCAACATGCTTGAGGACTCCATGGTTGTCGTATCGGCGATATTGGGCTCTTCTTCTCAACTTTAATCAGAGTTCTGAAAATCTGCAAATGACTCATGTTCAAAATTTACTGAATAAGGTTGTTCTTATGCCTCTCGCTGCCATCGTTAAATTACCAAATGTATATGCGCCTTTATATTTTAACTTTTCCTTCTTTCCTTTAAATGTGTATTGCTGAGTTTTATTGCCTATATTAGTATTTATGACGTCTACTTTTAATGAAGATTACATTTTGTGCAACTGTTGGTGAAACAAAGGTATTGGTTATGTCTCCCTTTGGCTGGTATTATCGTGCGTGCCATGCTTTCCCATGCACCGCATGCGGTGACAAACCCCCATTTGAGTGCGAGGCCGGTCATTCTACTGAGGCAGAAATATTAGGTGTTACTACTACCCACTGCTACATACCATTCTAATGAAAATACGTCGTCTTTAGTATATTCTGCAATGTACTCACCTTTTAATTATGACTAATATTCCTGGTGTTATAGGTATAAGATTGAGATCGAGGTCTGTCACGGAGGTAAGACATGTAACTTTGTATTTCAGAACAAGGAATGCGAGCTACTTTTGGGTTTAATTGCTTCTCAGTTGCGTCACACTATGGTCCATGTGGAATTCCTTTCTACAATGGTCAAACATATGCAGTCTTCGTGCACATTAATACTCATTATCTTACCTCTCTTATATAGGCTGGAATTACTCATCCGTTGGAGTTCCCGTTAGCACTTGATCAGATGTTGGATTTGGAAATGACTTTCAAGGTCAAGTGGCAGCCGTGCTGGAAAAATTATTTGGTTGTTATAATTCTGAAGAATGACCCTATCATTAAACAGCTTCCCACTCAATGGGGAAAAATCGAGGTATAACAAATGAATCTATCTTTTCTATTTTAGGTTTTTCTTTAGTTTCCTGTTAAAAATTTACACTAACCGTTCTTTAATTACATTGCATAAGATGCTGCTCCAGTACCGTATATAACATCAGAATCGCTGCAGGTATTACCACATTCCCTTATGTTTTTTTATGCCTATGTCTGATTGGATTTGTTATGATGTTCATGTATGTTATACATAACATATACTTTTAATCTTTTTATATTAAGGAGGGTGTTGATGAGGCAATGCCAGATGTCCTTGAAGATAATGATTTGGTTACAGTAACCTTCATTTCCCTTACAGTTTGTGCATGATTTTAATTGTCCTGATTAGGATCTGTTGGCGCATGTAAGTCTTAGGGTTTTTTGAATTCATTATGTGACATGAACTTGAGATCACATCAAAGCACAACCCAGACCCAACTACATTTGTTGGCAAAAGACAACTTTCAGATGCAACAAGTGAATCAACAAGCTCGGAAGGGTTCTGTGATGGACAACTTTCATCAAACAAGCTCAAGAAAATAATAAAATTGGAGAAGAATGCTTAGTGACTACCATAGTTTGTTACGTGTCTTTGGTGGTTTTTCTTTGGTTTTATGTTAAGTTGTTGTTATTTTGATTTATAACTCTTTAATTTATTTGTTTGGACATGTACGATTAGACTTGTGTTACTTTAAGGTATCTTACCTTAATGTTAACACACTTTTGTTTTTCTGCCTTTACGTATTTGGATTGAATAATGATGTTTGCTTATTTCTTTGCCATTATATATATATAAATTATTTCCATGTTAGGGCTCCTATGAGACAAAAGGTACCGATGTGTTGTTTTGTAGCTGCATATCCCTACAACAGAATGACTTCAGATTCACGCGTATCTTTCCCCTACATACACAAACACCTCTCATCAACCAAGCTTGAGAAGATTATCAACTCTTGAAATACCCGACTATTTGCAGATATACAGTCTTTCTACGTCTTGAGAACCTATGAAACAGAAGAGATAAAGTCTATGTGTTCTGACATTGCCAGTCCCTATGAAATAGTGAGGTCAGCTTTGGGGATACCTTGGCCCCAGAAGACACATTTTATTCTTGAGACCAAGATTGAGAATATTGTCATCTCTTGAAATACACTTTAGTTGTTTGTATTTAAGCGTTGTTTGTGTGTGTTGAGAATAATGTAATGATGCACTATTTATTTTTTCTAATGGAATACATTTTGTAATACAAATGTTACTCAATTAATAAAATGGTTGGAATTAACTTCATAAGCTTTACATAACATAATCAATCATGTTACTATTATTCTAAATTTGTAATGCATCGTAGTTCTCTGTGTACCACCCTTGCATGTGTTAGATAATATTAATAAGAACAAATCTATGTTATGCGAGTTTATTTGTTGTGTTATTTATATCAAGGGAATGAATGGACGTAAGTTGAGTGTAATATATACCTTTTAACACACCACAAATATGACTAATATCCATGTAGTGTCTATGAAATGACAAGTCATAACAAAAATTTAAACCTCTGTCCTATACCACAATAATGCTTTGACTGTCATTTAAGATAACTCTCCCAACTCTGCATATCATATTCATCCTCCGGAAGTTATAGACTTTACCCCACACATGTTGTAGCTCCACGTAGGCAAATTAAAGTACTGCTTCAGAGTTCACTTTTACTTCCTCTTGCATATTATCTCACAAATTTGGCACATATTTCCAACATTTGAATCAATAATTTCAATATATCTGAAAATATATCAACAACTTGGCATGACAGTTATGTTTATCAGTTCCTCATGCTCGAAATGGTAATTATGAACAACTGAACCTACAAACTGTCAAGTTTACCACACCCATTAATTTAGTTATTATTGCAGTTTATAACTTTATAAACTAAACATTCCACTTAAATCCTTAACTTCTCTTCTTTTGGTATTCTGCAGCACTAAACATTCCACTTAAATCCATAACTTCCCTTCTTTTAGTATTCGGTTGCAAATAGCATTGTAATATACATATATTAATCCTACTACACTTTACCAATCAAATCATTCATTTTAGTTTTAATATTTTCATACCTTTTGAATCCATAACTGCCTACCTGTAGTTATCTTTTTTTACTGCAGCCTGTTTATATTCCTCATTTCTTAACATACATTTAAATGTTTGGATCAATAATTTTGTTCCATACTCTTTCTTGAAACCATGCTGCCTAATTGCCTTGAGAACAATATCATTAACTATTCTATTGCTAGAAATAGGAGGAGACTTATTTTGAAAGCACGGAGAAATTCACGTCACGGTGTCAACGAACATCAACCTACTTCCTCTCAACCCACTAATTATCCATCATCTGTACCACCTTCTCTATGAAACCTTACATCCAATGCAATAACTTGTAACTCATTTTCTATTGCATATGAAAGGTTGGAAAACCATTCTGATCCGAATGCTGCTAGAAAGAGAAGGAAACTAATATTGGATAACAGAAAAAGGTCACGTAATATTGCAAACACATCGAATCATCCAAGGACCAATCAAGGTGCGCGTGTACCACTTTCAACACGTCGTTCTAATAATACAAACATAATGGCATCTTGAACATGTATCTGCCAACGTCCAGGTCATAATACTATTCTGCTGGTTGGGAATGAGAATGCTTTGGTCAACAATGTCAGACACATTATTAGAGGCAATCATAACATGAATCACGCATCTACTTCCAGCGCTCCAACCTACGATCGATACGTACGACCTGATATACCACCTGAACAACCATATTCACACGATGCAATGTTCAATTCCGATGACGATTTGAGTCAGGACAACACTTCAGACTCTGATGACGATGCGGAGCATGAATCGTTAGTAGATTCTCATCTGCAAGGTACATCCACTATGTCAGTTTAAAATGTGAAATCATATGAATTCTTTACATGTTAAATTATTTTCATATAACAATTTAATATATCATAACAGGTGGCCGCATTCCATTTATTTTATTAATTCGACACAAATTTTATATATAGAACAACATTCATATTTACAACAGACAACTGGTGTAGTATGAGTAAATACACTTATACTTATGACAGGACAACACCCCATTAATTAAACTTCTTCACTTTATTTTTGTATTATGCATTTGCAGAATATTCTGATGTAGGAGACCAATATGAGAATGTCCAACATTGTAAATTCTGTATGTGGTACCAGGAACGCGTTGGCAAGCAGAGAAAACCAGCAGAGACCCAAAGTTTGGACGTTACTACTGGGGTGGATAAATTATTTTACCTTACTTGACGAACCGCCACAACTATTGCAACATCTTCTGTATAATATGACGTGTCCAACGAGTAAAAACTACTGGAGTAGAATTCGAACATACAATGCTATGTTTTCTTTCACTTCCCATGGAATGAAATTCGACACAACATACTCAAAAACAGGAGACCCGCCTACTTTGAGACTGCACGGTAAAACTTGTCATCAAATTGGAACCCTTCTACCTGAGACCGGACATCCTCCCCAATATTCTCATCTATATATCGATGACATCGACAACAAAGTTGATAATAAAATGGAATGTTACAGGTTTTTGTACTTACTTGCCAATAAATAATTTCTTTTTCACCACATTTGCTGACACAATATTTGACATTTTCTACGATCTACAGGGATAATAAAGTCATCCAACTGGACATTGTCAACAACCTTAAACTTATGTTAGATGAGTTCAATATTCATGCAAAGGCATTTAGAATGGAAAGGGATGTTTTGAAGGTAAATTCTTTCTTAGACTTGAAACTGAGGCTAATTTGGGATAGACCAGAGGATGGATGTCTCTACAACAGACCTACAGTATCAGAGGTTATTGAACTTATTGTTGGAGATATCAATTATGCTTCTAAAAGGGACATCATCATTCAATCACATGATGATGGTTCACAACGAATATATGAGTTTTATCTGGCATATTTGGCATATCAATACGCTCTTATATTTACGTATGGCGAAGATGGTTATAGGAAAATCGCCAAGAAACAGAGGTTACTAAGAAAAATCGTCAGACCATCAAGGATTGGCTTTCTTTCCGGTTGCAGCAGCGCCAAAACGAGGCAAAAACATTATTTCACTCAAGACGTCTATTTTAAATATTCTTAGTAAACGGTTATGCAATGATGGAATCTGAACGAATTAACTAGTTCAGGGATAATCATTCAAAGTTAAGAGTTGGAAAATATAACAGGTTGACTGAACAATGTAATGGTGGTGGGACCAACCAACGACATAAGCGAGGAAAGCGTGTGGCCCTACCATCTACATTTGTTGGTAGCAAGAGATACATGGATCAACTATATTTTGATGGCATGGCCATTTCATGTAGGTTGGGGTTCCCCAATTTATTTGTTACGTTTACTTGCAATCCAATTTGGCCAGAAATCACACGTGCTTTGTCTGGAATTGGATTACAGCCACAAGATCGGCCTGATATCATTTCCAAAGTCTTCAAAATCTAGTTTGATGAACTCAAGGTTGACATTACAAAACAACATGTTCTGGGGAAAGTGTTGGCATGTAACTACCGTTCTTCATATTACATTAAAATTTTCCAATGTCTTTTTATTGAAACAACATTAAATGTTAACTAACCATTACTTTTATAGTTATGTACACCATTGAATTTCAAAAACATGGATTGCCCAACACACACATTTTAATTTTCCTGCATCCACAGAGCAAATATTCAACACCATCAGACATATATAACATCATTTGTGCTGAAATTCCTGACCCAAGTGTTCACCCAAATTTATATAATTTAGTTAAGGCACACATGATGCATTGACCTTGTGAACTGTCCCGGATGACTTCATCATGCATGAATAATAGAAAATACTCTAAATACTTCCCAAAAAAGTTCAATGAACAGACTGTTGTTGATTCTGAAGGTTATCCCTTATACAGGAGAAGATCAAAAACTCACACTATTGAAAAAAATGGAATCACATTGGATAATCGACATATTGTGCCTTATAACACAAGATTTCTGTTGAAATACCATGCACATATAAACATGGAATGGTGTAACCAGAGTACATCCATCAAATATATTTTCAAATATATTAACAAAGGCTTTGATAGAATAACAACAACAGTTTCAAGAAATGACAACGAATCAATTGACGAAATCAAACAATATTTAGACTGTAGGTATGTCTCTCCATGTGAAGCGTGTTGGCGAATTTATTCTTACAACATTCATGGGAGAAAACCTGTGGTAGAGCGTATGTTCTATCACTTAATTGGTGAGAAAGTTGTTTAATACACCGATCACGATCGAATGGAGAATATATTGGAAATCACAAGTGTCACTGAATCTATGTTTACTGCTTAGCGGGTAGCAAACTCAAAATACAAAGAGGCCCGCTCACTAACTTACGGTTAATTTGTCTCAAAGTTTATTGATGACAAAAAATAAAGAGAGTGGAGACCTTGCAAGAAGAGGTTCACCATTGGTCGATTAATATGGGTTCCACCAATGACCGGTGAACTATTTTATCTACAAATGATGTTAACAGTGGTCAAGGGACCTACAACTTATGAGGAAATTCGAAAAATTCGCGACAACCAATGTGATACATTGAGAGATGCATGCTTTGTAATGGGATTTCTTGAGGACGATAAAGAATACATCGGTGCTATCAATGACGCAAGTCAATGGGGTTTGGGTCATTTTTTCGAAAACTTTTCGTTGTTATGATTTTTCCAGGTGCTATTGAAACAACCGACTGAAAATCATCAAATAATGATGTCATCATCGAACGTCTTTTATCCCACATGAAGGGAAAGGTGAACATCGAGAAAACTTGAGAAGGGATAAGTCATGGTCTTGCGACCGAGAGATCGGGTAAGGGAGTCTGTTACGCGAGGGGAAGGTATTAGCCCTCCGCACGCCCGTAGTAATCTACGGTATCCACTCTTTCTATCTATCTTATAGGTCTGTTTAATCTATGTATACTGCTTACTACTGAGGAAGAATGCATGCAAAATAAATGCGGCAAAAAGAAGGAAGTATTTACGAATTTTGCTCGGTTAGACCCCGCGACCTATTGCCCATGTATCCCTTTCGAGGAATCAGAGCGCCACAAATCGGCTAACGTGTTTTGTTTGTTTGTGTTTTTTATTAGTGACAAACCCTTGTGAAAATAGTTTTGAGTTACGCCCTCAAGGAAAGATGCTACATTTGATTGGTTTGTGTTATTTGTTGCGGATAATAGCTAGTTTACCTCGAGAAAGAGATATTAGCCACTTCTCCACTTATCCGTGAAAGGAGTCTTTGAGACTTGAACCACACCAAGACATAGACTGGAAGAACAATAAGATCGAGAAGAAACCCTATTATCATCTCCCATACTCAAGTATGATTCTCAACAATAATTTTTAAGTGTTTTGAAGTTTGAAAGGAAAAAGAAGTTTTTTGTTTTAAATGCATATGCAAAAGAGAAATAGGCTAAGAGGGAAATGTCTACCTACATTAGCATGTAAAATATCTAAGGGTGAGGATAACTATCCTATAGGGAACATGCAAAGGGATCGAAGTCGTTATCTCAATTCTAATTAAGTGACATCATTGATCATTACCAAAGGAAAGCGATAAAACCCTAAGGGAGCATGCAAAGATCGAAGTCGTTATCTCAATTCTAATTGAGTGACATCATCTATCATCAACAAAGAAAGCTATAAAATCCTATGGGGAGCATGCAAAATCCAAAGTTGTTATCTCAATGCTAATTGAGTGACATCATCACCCGTTAAAAGATGAAAGAAAACACAAGCACAATTAGCAAACAAGTGCATAATGCCTACTACAGGTCTTTAAACAGCGACTTCGAGTGCACGCTCTTTATTTCCTACTTTTCATGATATCTAGAAAAGCGGTAAAGAAATGCGATAATGTGCGGAGTTATGGTGGAAGGAGGTATCTAGAGGTAGTGATGAAGATGGTTGGAATAATATACAGAGAGAGAAGAATGAAGGTGAGTGATGAAAAACTTGAAAAAAAATGAATCATGGTGGAGAAAGGTTGAAGATGGAAGTGGTTCGAATGAGATGCAGAGAGAGATAAATTTGTGGAGTTTTCTTGGAGCGAGTTTTCAGAAGTGAAGAATGGAGGAGAGTGAAGGTATGGAGAGTAGTAGGGTAGAGAATATGAAATTGGAAAAAGGAAAATGATGTGTGGTGTTGGATTTGGAGGGAGTTCAGGTTTATATAGTTGAGTGAGGATGAATCGGAATCCTTGGATCTGTGAGAGGTAGTTAGAAGATGGAGGGTGAGGATTGGGTTAGTTGCAAGCTGTTAAAGAGTTGGTTAGAGCTGTTAGGAATTCTGTTATTTTTCTGTTTTAGGTAGTTTGAGTTGTTAGTTTCGATCGCGATTCTGTTAGAATACTTCTGTTAGTTGTTAGGACAGATCTAGTTAGGGTAAAAACTAAACTAAAAGTTAGTTGGTAACTGTTATAAAATGTTAGCTTGCGTAGAAAAACGGTTAGCACTGTTAGTTTCAGTTGGTCTTGAGACTGGATTAGTGAATGTTAAAAATGGTTATGGTGAACCGAAAGTTTTAAAAAAAGTCTGTTATGAGTCAGAAATTAAAAGAATGTTACTGTTAGTTAGGTTTTGTATTTTCCTGATTTTTCTTTAAACTAATCCAGGGCTATTAGTTAGTATAGGAATTGGTTTGTGGACATAGCACAAGTTTATGTTTGGATATGGCTACCTAAAGTGCTAATTGATTTTCCTATGGACTATTTTGATTTATGTATTGAAGGAGGTCAGTTTATTATGTATGAACTGATTCTTATTTTGTGGGATTTTGGATCGAACTCTAGTATGATCGAAGTATATGCTGTAGTCGAAGAAGGGTCTAGCATGTATTTGTCGAAGGATGCTTGTTAAATTAGGTTTTAGTGTTTAAACCCTAATTTGTTAAATTAGCTTGATTGTTAAGTTAGCTTGTATAATGGGCCTTGTGGAAAAAGCCCATTAGTTAGTATGTTAGGTTTTATTATAAATAGCATACTAGTCTCTCATCATTGCAATACACAGCAAATCCTATTTTAGGGTGAGAGGGTTATTTGTTATTCTTGTAAACTTGTAATCTTGTTTTCTAAGAGAAAGTAAAGAATAGCAGTTATAACCAATTCTTGTGTTCTTCTTCTTCCTTGTTCTTTATTCTTCCCTTATTCTATACTTTGTTATTGGCATTGAATTCACAACAAATTGGTGCGGTGAGCGTGGAGAAGATGCCTTCAACAAAGTATGAGATCGAAAAGTTCACCGGAGTGAATGATTTCGGTCTATGGCGCTTGAAGATGAAAGCTCTACTGGTTCAGCAGGGTTGTTTGGAAGCGTTGAAGGGAGCGACGGCGATGGACGCTGCGCTAACAGAAAGAGAGAAGACGGCCATGATCGAGAAAGCACACAGCGCAATTTTGTTGAGCCTTGGTGATAAGGTTCTTCGACAGGTATCAAAGGAGACGACGGCATCAGGGTTATGGGTGAAACTTGAAAGTTTGTATATGACCAAATCTCTGGTAAATCGACTCTACCTAAAGCAAGCCTTGTATTCATTCAAGATGATTGAAGACAAAGTGTTGGCTGAGCAGTTGGATATGTTCAACAAGCTGATTCTTGATCTTGAAAATATTGATGTAAAGATTGATGATGAAGATCAAGCGCTGTTATTATTGTGCGCTTTGCCCAGATCACATGCTCACTTCAAAGAAACCCTCTTGTATGGAAGAGAGTCCCTGACCTTTGAAGAAGTTCAATCAGCTTTGTACTCTAAGGATTTGAACGAACGTAAGGAGCATAAACCTTCGACGGTTGGTGAAGGTTTGGCTGTTAAAGGAAAATTCGACAAGAAGAAAGGTAAAAATCAGTCGAAGTCTTATAGTGGTGACACATCTGGTATTAGATGTTATCACTGTAAGAAAGTAGGTCACACAAGAAAGGTGTGCCCTGAACGCCTGAAAGATCATGGAGGTAAGGATAATGGCAATGCAGCTATTGTCCAAAATGATTTCGAATCATCTGATGTTCTTGTGGTTTCAAGCAACAACTCGTCGAAGGAGTGGATTATGGATTCTGGATGCACTTGGCACATGACTCCAAACAAAGACTTGTTCGAGGACTTATGTGATCAAGATGGTGGATCTGTATTGCTGGGAAACAACAAAGCTTGCAAGATTGCAGGCGTTGGATCTGTGAGATTCAAGCTCCATGATGAGTCAATAAGATTGTTGACTGAAGTCAGGTATGTACCTGATTTGAAGAGAAATTTGATTGCTCTTGGTGAATTCGACAAGAAAGGATATGTGTTTCAAGGAGAGAAAAGTATCCTGAGAGTCATGAAAGGGTCGAAGGAAGTCTTGAGAGGCGTGAAGAAACAAGGCTTGTACACCCTTGAGGCTGAAGTTGTAAGTGGTTCGACAAATGTTGCATCCACGAAACCTTTGTCGAAGACAGAAATTTGGCACATGAGATTGGGCCATGTCAGTGAAAGGGGTCTGGTCGAATTAGGGAAACAAAATCTGCTTGGTGGAGATAAAGTCGAAAAGCTGAAGTTTTGTGAACCCTGTGTACTTGGAAAGTCCTGTAGAATGAAGTTCAACAAAGGCAAACAAAGAACACATGGATCCCTTGATTACATCCATGCTGATCTTTGGGGGCCTGCAAGGTGTCCATCACATTCAGGAGCAAAGTATTTTCTATCCATAGTAGATGACTATTCCAGAAAGTTATGGGTATTCATCCAGAAGACTAAGGATGAAACTTTTGAGAATTTCAAAAGTTGGAAGACTCTTGTCGAAAATCAAACTGGCAGAAAGGTAAAGAGGTTGAGAACCGACAATGGCCTTGAGTTTTGCAATGAGGCGTTCGACAGTTTTTGTGTTGCCTCTGGTATTGCAAGGCACAGAACTACCGCAGGTACTCCACAACAAAATGGTTTGGCTGAAAGGTTTAATCGAACTATTTTGGAAAGAGTTAGATGCATGTTGACTAGTGCGGGATTAAAGAAGGTGTTTTGGGCTGAGGCCGTTTCGACAACAGCATATCTGATAAACAGATGTCCTTCGACAGCGTTAGATATGAAGACACCTGAAGAAGTTTGGTCGGGACATCCACCAGATCTCGACAAACTAAGAGTATTTGGCTGTGTAGCCTATGCTCACATTAGGCAAGACAAGGTCGAACCTAGAGCTCTGAAATGCATGTTTATGGGATATCCTGAAGGAGTGAAAGCTTATAGGCTATGGTGCCTAGAGCCAGGTCACAGGAGGTGTATCACCAGTCGAGATGTAGTTTTCAATGAAACTGAAATGGTTTTCAAGAAAACTGATGATGTTGACGAAGAGCTGGAACAAGTAGAGATTCCTGTTGAGGTGGAGCATGTTGATGCTGAAATGCGTATCCCAGATGCAGTCGAAGAAGAAACAGAAGATTCTGATGATGTTGAGGAAACTGTCGATGACTACCTATTGTCGAGAGATAGGCAAAGAAGAGTCATAAAACCACCTCAGAGACTTGGATATGCAGATCTTGTAGCTTATGCCTTAATCTCTGCAAGTGAAGTTCTAGACGAAGAACCTAGAGATTATAAGGAAGCTATAAGGAGTCGAATGAAGACTGAATGGCTAAAGGCCATGCATGATGAGATGAAATCTCTTCATGATAATCACACTTGGGAACTAATCAAGAAACCTGTTGGGGCAAGGTTAGTCAGCTGTAAGTGGATTTTCAAAGTTAAGGAAGGAATTGAAGGAGTAATGTCGAAGAGGTACAAGGCAAGATTAGTCGCAAGGGGTTTCACTCAGAAAGAAGGTGTCGACTTCAATGATGTATTTTCCCCTGTTGTGAAGCACAGATCCATTCGAATGTTGCTTGCCATGGTGGCTCAGTTCGACCTTGAACTGGAACAAATGGATGTGAAGACTGCGTTCTTGTATGGTGACTTAGACGAAACAATCCTGATGAGGCAACCTGAAGGGTATGTCGAAAAGGGGAAAGAAGATTATGTGTGCAAACTGAAGAAATCTTTATATGGACTCAAACAATCTCCTCGACAGTGGAATAAGAGATTCGACAAGTTCATGGAACACATAGGTTTCATTCGAAGTCAGTTCGACCATTGTGTTTACTCCAGATTTCGACCTGAAAATTCATTTGTTATTTTGTTGCTTTATGTTGATGATATTCTGATAGCAAGCAACAATGTCGAAGATGTTATGAGGGTGAAGGCTGAACTCAATAAGGAGTTCGACATGAAGGATCTGGGAGCTGCATCTAGGATTCTTGGAATTGACATTCGAAGAGATAGAAAGCAGTCGAAATTATGCTTATCTCAAGAGGCATACCTACGAAAGATTCTTGACAAGTTTGGTATGTCGAATTCAAAGCCTGTTGTGACTCCAACAAACCCTCAATTCAAGCTGAGCATTGATCAATGTCCCAGTACTGATGTCGAAAGAACCTATATGAACAGCATCCCATATGCTAATATAGTTGGTTCTTTGATGTATGCTATGGTCTGTACTAGACCCGACATAGCATATGCAGTAAGTCTTGTAAGCAGGTACATGGCGAATCCTGGAAAGGCTCACTGGCAAGCGTTAAAGTGGATTCTAAGGTACATAAATGGGTCTCTGAACAGAGTCTTAATTTATGGTGGAGCCTTGGGTGAAGATAGTAAAGCAGCAGTCGAAGGCTATGTTGACTCTGATTATGCAGGCTGTATGGATTCCAGAAAATCTATTTCTGGATATGTTTTCACCATGTTTGGTACAGCAATTAGTTGGAAAGCAACTCTTCAGAAGGTTGTTGCCTTATCAACTACTGAAGCAGAATATATTGCCCTAACTGAAGCTGTGAAAGAAGCATTGTGGCTTGAAGGTTTTGCGAAGGAGCTGAAACTTCAAGGTCAAGGTATCACTGTTAAATGTGATAGTCAAAGTGCAATACACCTGTCGAAGAACTCAGCCTATCATGAGCGAACCAAGCACATAGATGTGAGGCTGCATTTCGTCAGAGGGGTAATCGAGCGTGGAGAAGTCCAAGTGCTGAAGGTCTCGACAGATCACAATGCCGCTGATATGATCACCAAAACATTGCCAAGTTGCAAGTTTTTCCACTGTATGCAGTTGATAAAGCTGCATGAAGAAAGCTAGTTAGTGTCTCTTGATGCTGTAGAGTTAGGCCCAAGGTGGAGATTTGTGGGATTTTGGATCGAACTCTAGTATGATCGAAGTATATGCTGTAGTCGAAGAAGGGTCTAGCATGTATTTGTCGAAGGATGCTTGTTAAATTAGGTTTTAGTGTTTAAACCCTAATTTGTTAAGTTAGCTTGATTGTTAAGTTAGCTTGTATAATGGGCCTTGTGGAAAAAGCCCATTAGTTAGTATGTTAGGTTTTATTATAAATAGCATACTAGTCTCTCATCATTGCAATACACAGCAAATCCTATTTTAGGGTGAGAGGGTTATTTGTTATTCTTGTAAACTTGTAATCTTGTTTTCTAAGAGAAAGTAAAGAATAGCAGTTATAACCAATTCTTGTGTTCTTCTTCTTCCTTGTTCTTTATTCTTCCCTTATTCTATACTTTGTTATTGGCATTGAATTCACAACAACATATTTGAATATAGTGTAGGACAATGTAACTAGTTTTGTGACTGGGTAAATTGCAGGGATTGGTCTGGTTGATTTATTCAAAAGCATGGCAGGCTTCTTGCTTCAGTTTTAGTATTAAGGGCAGGTTTTGACGAACTAAGGAAGTACACAAAGTTTTGGTTTAGGCTGATCATGTACGAGTATCCTAAGGTTTATTTTGAGTTTAGTGTAGGTTATGATGTTTTTGTATTCGCACATGTAATGATTGATAACTTGATTATGCAGCTGCTTTGGTTGAAGCTTACTTAGTCTGAATGCATCCTCCTTTGCTATTTCAGGTTTGGTTGTGGTTTTCAAGCATGGAATTTGGTGTTATAAAAAGGAAGAGAATGACATGGTTGAGTAAATTTTGTCTCAGATCAAGACTTGAAGAAAATGAAATTATGGAAGATGGCAAAGAGTTTGCAACGTGGAGGCTTATCATGGAAGACTTTGAAGTATGAAGAGATAGGCTTTAGGATAGATATAAGAACTTTTTGTAATTATTTTTTAGTTGTAACTTTTGTGACACGAGGTAACCTTGTAATGGTAATGGTTTATGTAAAGGCAATGGTGTAATCTTGCAAGGTTCAAATGAATGTAAATGGTGATTTCTAACTTGTACTTCGAACAAAATTGAATAAGATTCTTGGATGGAAGTTTGATGAACGACATACTTTTATAGTGACCTTGAATGGAAGTGAATGATCATGAATGAATTTTGATGAAGCTTTCATAAGATTAAATGAAGCTATGGGTGATATCCTCTGATGATACTCAAGTTCTTTTTCTCGTACAAGAACAAAAGATTATGTCATGTAGCCTAAGCAACATGTGTACCTCACTACTAAAAAAAAGACATTTGAGAAAAGGTTTTTACATCGGGTATCAAAATAGGTGATGTAAAAAATACAGTTAACAAACTTTTTACATCAGGTATTTATTTCCAATGATATAAAAAATAAGGGAAAAAAATTTTTTCGTCACCTATTACATCGGGTAATCTCATCCACCGATGTAAAAGATTTCCAGAAAAAAAACACGGTGGCATTTTTGTAAATAAGAAACAAGGTGACAAAAAAGTTAAAAAAAAAATATAAGAAAGCTATTACATCGGTCTAAAGACAAACCGATGTAAAAAGTGATTCTTTGAATTAATATATAAATTATATTGAAAATGAATAAAAACGTGGGAAAAAAAAAAACAACCTATTAAATCGGTGGGAGTCACCACCGATGTAATAGCCTGACGTATTTAAAAAAAAAAACAACCTATTAAATCGGTGGGAGTCTCCACCGATGTAATAGCCTAAGCAGTATTTTAAAAAAAAATAACCTATTAAATCGGTGGGAGTCTCCACCGATGTAATAGCCTAAGCAGTATTTTAAAAAAAAAATAACCTATTAAATCGGTGGGAGTCTCCACCGATGTAATAGCCTGACGTATTTAAAAAAAAAATTACCTATTAAATCTGTGGAAGTTTCCACCGATGTAACAGCCATCCCCTTATATCGGTCACATATTCCACCGATGTTAAAAGTTCTAAACAGAATTTTCTTTTATTCCCGAAAACTGTTCATTTGCCATTTCCGACCCATTTTCGCCGACGATTCCCTCCGCCTACTGTCTGGTCAAGTTCGCCGCTTTATTCCCGAAAACTGTTCATTTGCCATTTCCGACCCATTTCCGACCCATTTTCGCCGACGATTCCCTCTGCCTACTGGTCAAGTTCGCCGCGACGTTCATCCGACCCATTTTCGACCCATTTTCGCCGCGACGTTCATCCCTCCGCCTACCATTTTCCATTCCGACCCATTTTCCTCCGCCTACTGTCACGACGTCGCGACATCTCAGCTAGTAAAGCGATTTCAGTTCAGTTCGCCGCGTCGATTTCAGTCGCAAACTCCTTTGCATCACAGCGATTTCGTCATTATCGGTAAATCTCGATTTCCTTTCATCAGTGTACTAATTTGTTTAAATTGTGTTTCTGTTCTGGGAAACAAGTTAGATATGTTGTTTGGGTCTGATATTTTCGAGCGAGAATAACTGATATTCTGTTGGTTTGACAGTGGAAGTTTTGCTGCATTTCTGATCATACATTTCATTTCTATTCATACATTTGTGAGATTTTTGGTTTGGAATCGAAAGATAAACTTTGATGATATGATAATTATAGTTTGACATCGGTATTTTGAAGTTGATAATGGAGTTTCGGTTTGTCAATGTGCTTGTGATCGTGTTGCGAGGTTGTTTTTTCGCTTGTTTTAAATTTGAATGAGATTTTTGTTCGTCAATAATATGTTCACTTGATTTTAATTTGGTTGAAGTTTCAATGTCATTATCATGTTAATATGTTATTCTTGCTTGTGGGGGTTTGTTCATGTTTTAATCAATTTTTATTTTGCGATAACAATTTTAAATAGTTGTCGCTGCCTACACCGTCGCCGCCAACACCACTTCCGCGACGCATACCACCTCCAACACCCATTCTACTGCTTCCTCGTCGCCGATTCATCGGTCCCGTATTCTGCAAATCATTCTGGGGTTCGTTCTAATTCTATTTCTTTATTTTTTTGCATTTTCTTTTTCATTACAATTTCAGCATTTTTATGCATTTACGCTATGTTACATTACATATCAATATTATGCAGTTGGCTAGTATACGATAGTTTAAATTTCTATGGTTCTTCCTTAAGATAAAGTTATACATGTTTATAGATACTAAACTTAGTAACTTTAACTAATGCAACAAGCTACTTGTTTCAAGAAAATATGGTGTATGTTAGTGTTTGTGCAGTGTGAAATTTCATGATCATGATGGTGAAGAGTGAAACATGATGGTGAGTTTTATAGAATTGTATAAGTTGTGGTTTTTGCATAATACATGTGGTTTTTGCTCATGTGTTGAGTTTCTTGATTTTTTTGCTGATGTTAATTGTTATTATTTATTGTCAGGCAATATGATTTTGGTGTTGTCTACCGAAGATTTTATATTGGTAATTCAAGTTTGGAAACTTAGAAATAGTTGAATATTTTAGTATATGTATATTTTGTGAATATTATGTAATTGTAAGTTTTGAAAAAGACTTATAAATAGTTGAATATTGTTTTATATTTTGTTAAGAATTTGTAATTGTAAGTTTGTATGTTGTAATACAATACAAGTTTGCAATACAATTGTTCAATTTGTAAGTTTGTTGTGAAAAATATGAAAACATCGTCCTAAATGTGATATATGTGATGTTGGAAAGCTATGAAATCTATATAGCGACATAAATATAGTCTGTTTGATATTGGAAAAATATGAAAAAATGGGTACAAATTATATTTGTATAGGGAAACCCAGAAAATAAATAATCTATTCCAAAAAAATTTCATACATTTTACATCGGTTATTAGTAAAACTGATGTAAAAACTTTCAATAAGGGACTTTTTACATCGGTTGGAACTAATACCCGATGTAAAAAGTCGCGTCACTGGGGACTTTTTACATCGGGTATTACTTCCAACCGATGTAAAAAACTGGATCAATTTTTTAAAAAAATGTGCATAATAATTGTTTTTTACATCGGTTCATATATTATAACCGATGTAAAAAAGGTACTTTTTACATCGGGTATTACTTCCAACCAATGTAAAAAACTGGATCAATTTTTTAAAAAATGTGCATAATAACAGGTTATTACATCGGTTCTGATATTATAACCGATGTAAAAAAGGGACTTTTTACATCGGTCTCAGAACCAATGTAAAAAGTCCCTGATTTACTATATCACCTGACTTTACATCGGATCCAAAACCGATGTAAAAAGTCAATTTTACCCGATGTAAAAAGTCATTTCTGCACTAGTGCCTCTTGATAGACGAAAGACGATCTTTAGAAAACCCTTTAATGAAGATAAAACCATAATCTCATGCCTTGAATACACGTTGGTGAGGAAATGACTTGAGATGTAAAGAAGAGCCAAAATCCTAACTCGAAGCTTTCTCAGTTGAAACATCGATAAAAACCCTAAACACTTGATCTTGAGAACACTTGATGAGGATGGAAAACCTGTAGCTTAATGAACACAACCTTAACTCCAAACCATGATCATTGAAGAAACAACTTGAGTTACCATTGAATATAGAGGAGAGCCTCAAAATCAAAGAGAAACCATAATTATTCAATACCCTTGATCCCATGCTAAATTATGTTGTTAGTGAATGTATGCAATGTTAAATGACCTAATGGAAGGTGTGCAGATGAAATGAGAAGTGAAAAATGCATAAGTCAGATAAAAGTAAAAGGGTAGGACAAATTTGGGGTATGATAGTTGCCCCTATTTGATCGTCTTAAACCTGAGGTGAGATTGGCGCTAGCCTTTCAAACATTTAAGGTAGAAGAAGATTAAATACCAAGACCTGAAATTTGTCCTGAAGAGACGATGCGAAGGGTATTTTTTTTGTGATACTCTGTAGGGAAAGAAAATTTATGTTTTTCCTGGTGAGAAGGGTTTATGGGTGATGATTGCTCATAATATGGTAACGGTGCCAATAGGAAGTTTCCAAAAGGAACGCTTGTTATGCAAAATGGAAATTAACAAGATGGGTATGAAAAGACGACAGATAATATCTACGAAGAAAGACCTACGGGTGATCTGCTAGGGGAGACCTACGAGCGATCTACAAGAGGAGAGCTGAATCTACATACGACCTATAATCCTAAAACGGGACCTATTGGCGATCTGCTAGAGGAGACCTACGGCCGATCTATAAGAGGATAGCAAGATCTATGGAAGACCTACAATCCTAAGGTGAGATCTAAGGGATGAAACCTAGATCTACGGGAGAGCTACGATCCTAAGGTGAGTTCTACATACAATTTATAAGAGGAGAGATAGATCTATGGGCGACCTACAATCCTAAAGCGAGGCCTACGGGGATCTGCTAGGGGAGACCTACGGACGATATATAAGAGGAGAGATAGATCTGCGGACGATTGATAATCCTAAAGCGAGACCTATGGGAAATCTACCGGAGAAAAGCTAGATCTACGGGTGACCTACGATCCTAAGGTGAGATCTACGAGAGATCTACAGGAGGAAATCTAGATCTACGGGCGACCTACGATCCTAAGAGGGTGAGAACATTGATTACGACACAACGACTGAAGGTACAAGGGAAGACTGACTATACTGATTTTATTGAGATCTGGAGGAAAAATAGACATGGACGAGTGTTTGGAAAACCTGACCCGAACGAGTGTTTGGAAAACTGACACGGACGAGTGTTTAGGAAACTGACACAAATGAGTGTTTAGGAAATTGACACGGAAGAGTATTTAAGAAATTGACACGGACGAGTGTTTGGGAAAATGACACGGACGAATATTTAGAAAACTGACACGAACGAGTGTTTAGAAGTACAATATACTGGAACCGCTAGCTGGATATCATGATGTAATGAACGACATCAGCTGGGGCTTTGGGAGCAAAATCCTCTTGTTGGTATGTATTGCTATCTTTGAATGATTCAGGTCTTTCATGTAAGGTACCCGATCTGGCTTATACTTCGTATGCATGTTTAAATTTCTTTTGTCGCAAAGATCCATTATGATGGATCGGCTACACACTTTTCAAGATATAATTTTATGGAGTGATAACTATATGCAATGCAAAGAAATAAACTTTATGGGAATAATCAAATGCTCTTTGGGAACTGTTGCTCATCACTGGGGATGCCAATAAGAACCAACGCTAGAAACCTGCGTTACCAAGGACCACTGGGGATACTGACAAGAATATGCACTGGGGAGCTCATGATACCGAAGATTATTAATGACTTCATTAAAGATTGAATTGTTGACGAAGTGAGTTTTCAGGTACGACAATGAACTCTGAATTGTATTTTTAGGGAAGAGATAATCTGGCCCGACTTCCCTACATCATGAACGGTTAAGAGGATGGTAGGACCAAATATTCCAAGGAACAGATACTGAACACCATGTGGATCTCTTTGAATACATGCCCCATGTTTACGCCACACAGGGGAATCACCTCCTAAATTACTTGGGGACAAAAAGATGGACATGGACACCTGTCAATGCCCTGGTTTAGCTCTGTGAATGCCCCAGTTTAGCTATCGGGGGATGCCATCTTGCGTGCGCCAAGTCAAATGACGACTCTAGACTTTCTGAATTCACTTGGGGAATCAGGTTTGAAATTGTCTGTATCAGATGAAGTTGGCTTTGCGTGCTGGCTAGTCAGGGTGATCATTATCAGTTGCTACCTGCAAAGAAAAACAACACATGGAATGCATACGAAACTCCCCCGTGGTTGCGTATCAATGTAAAGTCAAGTTTTATTTTATCTTAGAATTTTTTTTCTTCCCCATGTTTCTAATGCAATGTTTAACAAAAAGCAAAACACATTCCACATACGAAAAACATTTTATGGTAATAAAAGACAACTTTTTGATGAAAACAAACTTTATTGGTTGATAATTGGCCTATGAAAAGGAATTTATACAAGGATGAAACTACTATATGAGGCATTTGCGAAAAAGAAACGAAAAAATACAATAGGTAAAAATGGAAATGAGAGATGCTCGAATTTCCATTAAAATCGGCATTGCTACAGTTCTTGTATCCTTAGTAGTCTCAATGCCTCTCCTTTGAAGAGTAGCAGTTGGACCGATCAGTTCACTGCCAAGGTGGAATAGGTATGCATGTGTTATTCGTGAAGAGTATCCAGACTACAGTCTCTCTCTTATGATCCCTAACATTTTCTTGGACTGCCCTTTCGGGTTTTCGATCCGATCGGATACCCATTTTTGCCTAATTTTCCCTTTCGGGTTTTCGACATAGCGGGTTATTATCTTATTTTTTTCATTATATACATAATTTTTTCCTGGACTTTCTTTTTATGTCCACCAGGATTCCCATTTTTGCCTAAGTCGCCCTTGCGGATTCGACTTAACGGGTCTCTTTATGCATAGTATTTTTTGGTTGAGTCTGAATTGACTAGAAGTGGAACATCTTCTCCATCCATGTCTGTCAGGATTAGAGCACCTTATGAAAAGGCTCTCTTCACGATATATGGTCTCTCATAGTTGGGAGTCCATTTTCCCCTTGGGTCGGAATGGCTTTGCACGATAACCTTTCTCAAGACCACATCACCAAGATAAAACATTTGAGGACGAATCTTCTTGTCAAATGCTCTCTTCTTCCTCTGTTGGTACAAATGGCCATGACAGATGGCTTTCAGGAATTTTTCATCAATCAGATTGAGCTGGTCAAGACTTGTCTGAACCTATTCCACCTCATCAATCTTGGTTTCCATTAGGACCCTTAACGAAGGAATCTCCACTTTGACGGGAAGTACTGCTTTTGTACCGTAGACAAGAGAAAATGGAGTTACTCCTGTTGAAGTACGCACAGACATTCTGTAACCATGTAGAGCAAAAGGCAACATTTCATGCCAATCTTTATACGTTCTGACCATCTTCTGGACGATCTTCTTTATGTTCTTGTTAACAGCTTCAACTGCACCTTTCATCTTTGGCCGATATGGTGATGAATTGTGATGTTCAATCTTGAACTCTCCACACAACTCTTTCATCATGTTGTTGTTGAGATTAGAACCATTGACAATGATGATTCTGTAAGGAATTCGATAACGACATATGATTTCTTTTCTGTTGAAGTTGGTAATGACTTGTTTGGTTACATTCTTGTAAGAAGCTGCTTCCACCCATTTGGTGAAATAGTCAATAGCTACGAGAATGAACCTATGACCGTTTGAAGAGCTCGGTTCAATCCTTATAATCATGTCAATACCCCACATTGAGAACGACCATGGTGAATTCATAACAATCAAAGGAGTTGGAGGAACATGAATTCTGCCTACATACACCTAGCATTTGTGGCACAACTTTGCATATACACAACAATCACTTTCCATTGTCATCCATAAATACCTTGCGCATAGGATTTTCTTTTCCATAGAATGTCCGCTCGAATGAGTCCCGAAAGAACCCTCATGGATTTCCTTCATGACTCTGCTTCATGCCTGTCCACGCATCTGAGCAGAACTGAGTCATAATTTCTCTTATACATGATGTCTACTAATAAGAGGAACTTGGATGCTAACCTTCTAAGCTTACACTTATCACAAATTGTAGCCTTATCGGGATACTATTGCTTCTCAAGGTACCTTTTGATGTCGTTATACCACGACTTTTCATCAGACACATCCTCGGTCGAGAGATAGTGAGCAGGAAAGACATGTGATGGCTCTTTGTAACGGAGAATATGTATATTAGGCGCCTGATTCAGAAATATCACTTTGAACATCGATGCTAAAGTAGCTAAAGCATCGTCCAACTGATTTTCATCTCTAGGAATATGTTTAAAGGTGATCTCGTTAAAAGTGGGTATCAGCTACAAAATGTAGTCTCTGTACGAAATCAAACTGGGGTGCTTCATTTCCCAATCACCTCGTACCTGGTGTATGACCAAAGAGGAATCTCCAAAGACTTTAAGGATTTTGATTTTAAGGTCGACAGCTACTTCAAGACCCATTACACAGGCTTCATATTCTGCCACATAATTCGTACAATTGAAACATAACCGGGTGGTAAATAGTGTATGGGTATTGCATGGAGATGTCAGTATTGCCTCAATGCCATGACCTGCAACATTCGATGCACCATCAAACGTAAGATTCCATCGCTCTTTCGGATTGACCCCATCATAATCATTAAGCTTCATAACATCTTCGTCAAGAAAGTCAAATTTCATCGATTGGTACTCTTCCAACGGCCGGTGAGCGAGATGATCTGCAAGAATGCTACCCTTGATAGACTTTTGTGTAACATACTGAATTTCATATTTAGATAAATGCATCTGCCATCGGGCAAGTCTTCCTTTAAGTGTTGGTTTTTCACAGATATACCTTATCAGGTCCATCTTCGATATCAGAAACGTAGTGTATGTCAGCATGTACTGCCTCAGACGCCGAGCTTCCCAAGCAAGCGCACAACAAGTTTTTTCAAGCAAAGAATACCTGGATTCATAATCGGTAAACTTTTAACTTAGATAATATATGGAATTCTCTTTACGTCTTGTTTTGTCATGTTTTCCCAGCACACGACCCATAGATTCTTCCAGCACCGTCAAGTACATGATGAGTGGCCTTCCGGGTACTGGAGGAATAAGGATTGGTGGCTCCTGGAGATATTGTTTGATCTTTTCAAACGCTTTCTGGAAATTATCATCTCATTGGACATTTTGATTCTTGCGCAACAATTTAAAGATGGGTTCACAAGTAGCTTTGAGATGAGAAATGAACCTAACTATGTAGTTCAATCTCCCAATGAACCCTCTTACTTCTTTTTCTTTCTTTGGCACCGACATATTCTGTATTACTTTTACTTTGTTGGGATCTACTTCAATTCGTCACTGACTTACGATGAAAACAAGTAGTTTACCAGATTGCACCCCGAAGGTACACTTGTTCGGATTAAGCCTTAGCCCAAACTTTTGCAGACGCGCAAAAAACTTTTGTAGATGAACCATATGTTCCTCCTCAGTTTATGATTTTGCAATCACATCATCAACATATACTTCAATCTCCTTATGAATCATATCATGAAAGAGCGTCACCATAGCACATCGATATGTTGAACCAACATTTTTGAGACCAAAAGGCATGACCTTATAACAATAAGTACCCCAAGGAGTAGTGAATGTCTTCTTTGTCATGTCTTCTGGATCCATCTTTATCTAATTGTACACCGAAAAACCATCCATGAAGGATAAAACCGAGGACTGAGTCGTATTATCAACTAATATATCAATGTGAGGTAATGGGAAGTCATCCTTTAGGCTTGCTTTATTCAGATCCCGATAATCCACACACATGCGCACTTTCCCATCTTTCTTGGGAACGGGTACGATGTTAGAAATCCAATCCGAGTATTCACATACTAATAAGAAACCCGCACTCAACTACTTTTCAACCTTTTCTTTGATCCTGAGAGACATATCTGGATGAGTTCTGCGCGGCTTTTTCTTTACTGGAGGACATTCTGTCTTGAGTGGAAAATGATGCATAACTATATCAGTATCCAAATTAGGCATGTCTTCATACGACCAAGCGAAGATGTCAGAGTACTCTCGGAGAAGCTCAATCAACCCCTTCTTTACATCATCTTACAAAACGGCCCCTATCTTAACCTCTCTTTTCACTGTAACGATATCGAGGTTGATGATCTCAATGGCTTCTTGATGAGGCAGGATTGCTTTCTCTTCTTGTCTCAACAGTCTTGCCAATTCCTCTAGAATTTCACAAATCATCCATACTATCTTCATCGGCTTGGTTATTCGGATTTCAAAGGATATTGGTGCAAGGAACTGTACCATCATCGTTTATAATGGAATTCGAGGCAGACCTGCAGGATTGATGAATCATGCCTTATTTTAGTATATGAATGCAAAGTGGAAAATGTTTAAAGAGTTAAGAGGAAAAGCATTACAATTTTTTATTTTACGAAAATAAAAGAAAAGACAGAGAGCAAAAAATTATATGCGAAAATGAGACTTTATTCAATTTAAACAAACATAGAAACATGAGGGGGCCCTTATCACAAGCTATTAACATGCCTTGGTGAAAGCATGTGACTTATTTAAAACAAGAACATCGCATGTCAAAGAAAACCACTTCGGGAAGATCAGTAGAAATCCAATTTCTGAGTTCTTAATAAGGAGCAATCTGGTAAATATACTGAGATATATCTGCACCATCTTCATCATCACTATCCACTGCATGGATTTATCCTTGAACACTTGGACCGACACTAACAAACACCTATGAAAGTGGGGGAATCTGTTTCCCTTTGAGCATGGTTGGACCAGAACCAACATGGTCTGAAGAGGGGGACCCGAATCCAAGACCAGACTTATCCTACTTTTCACACACTTTGATCACTTTACCCCATTCTTCGTTGGGAATTCCTGACTCTATAATGGCTGTGGCATCCTTAAAGGAAGCCATTGGAACTCCAGATTTCTTTTTAGTTTCCAGCACGGCGGGGATTCTGTCAACATAAATGATTTCCAAGGCTTAGAAGGGGTTTCATGTACTTCTACATCCACTTCAACATAGTAGAAGGAAGTAACATTGTTGATCACGACATCCTCCTCTCCACCAATGACGATGACCTTGTCTTTAATTATGAATTTCAAATGTTGGTGCAAAGTTGAGGTTATAGCCCCTTCCATATGGATCCACGGGCGTCCCAGAAGGAAAGTATAAGATGAACGAATATCCATGATATAGAATTACAAGTAGAACACGTGGGAACCAATCTTGATGGGTAGGGAAACTTCTCCATCCACAAATCTTCTTGACCCATAAAAAGCTTTGATTGTTAGTTTTCTAGGTTTCATCAGAACCCCGTCCATGTTCAGCTTGAACAAGGTATGTTTAGGCATCACATTTAAAGAAGACCTGATGTCTACCAGGACTCAAGGCAACATAGTGTCTAAAAATCCGACGTAGATATGCAGCGCTCTATTATGAGCTCGGCCCTCAGGAGGAAGCTCATCATCACTGAAACCCAGACAGTTCCCCACAGAAATATTTGTAACAACCCCTTCAAATTGGGCTACATAGATTTCAGGATTCACATAGAAACCATGCAGAATCATCATTAAGGATGTTAGATGTGCTTTAGAGTACAGAAGGAAGGATAAGATTGATATCTTTGCAGGCGTCTGATTCAGCTGGTCAACCACCTTGAAATCACTCTTCTTGATTATCCTGATTAGTTGTTCTACTTGCTATTCAAAAGACTCCCCAGGAGAATCACTGACTACCTGTTTCCCCTTATCTTTCACATGAATATCTTCAATAACTTCTTCAGGAGGAGGTGGAGTAGGATCAAAGACTCTTATGCTTCGGGTTATTCTGCTAGTTCCAGCAATGTTGGTTATGTCCTTATTCTCAATCGAAGGAAATACAACTTTCTTTCCACGGATGTAAATAGTATTGTAATCCCATGGAACTACCCTATTATCATCCATTGGAATAAGAATTGGATTTGGAGGTGTCGGTGCTTGGATTAGAAGAGGAGCATCCAGACGCTGATCTGGTGCAGGGAGCGTTGGAAATTGTATAATCAATGGAATTCTTGAATTATTCCTATGAACATTGGTCAGATAGTACGAAATATCTAGAATAGAAACGTCACCCTCAGGGATGACCTTCTCAACTCTAACAACCCCTTCGTCCATCAACTTATGAATGGCCTTATTCAATTCATTACACTCATTCAGATTGGATGGGCATTTCAAATAAATGCCATGAAGCTCTTGTAGAACTTTTTGCTGCAAAAGATATTCTCTTAAAACGATTATCGACATCAGAACCTTATCAACTTGAGTCACTAAATCATGACCACCATCGAGCCCGATTGCATTGGAAGCAGCCCCATGATGGGGAGGCATAGGATTATTCTTAACATTTGGGCCCATAGGAGCAAATCTTAACTCCTTAGTATCCAATAGATCTTTCACCTTATACTTAAAAGCTCTGGAGTTTTCAATCGAATGGCCTAGAGCACCCGAATGAAACTCACAATGTACATTAACATCATAACCATCTGGAAGTTTAACCGGTGGGGGACCTAACTCTCGGAGTTGTACCAATTGGCCAGCTAGCAATTATGGAAACAATTGGGCATACAACATTGGGATCGGATCCAACTTCTTCTCGGGATACCTGTGTGGCCTTTGTTGAACCCTTTGTCCTTGGGGCCTTTGATTCTGTTAATAGTTTCGCGGTGGTGTGCACTATTGTTGTGGAGCAGCAACATGAGTTTGATAATATGGAATCTGTACGATAGCTTTCCCCTTATCAACAAAGGCATTGCTCAGATCTCCTTCCTTCTTTCTACTACCTGAGCCATTATTACCACTTGTGCCAGATGCACCTATAATAGTCCCTGCCTTAACACACATTTCAACCCACTCCCCAATTATAACCATATCCGAAAAGGAATCAGAAGTGATACCAAGCATGTGTTACAAATACAGATCTCAAAGGATATTTATAAACAAATCTACCAGTTCACGGTCCAAGAGAGGAGGCTGAACCCTTTCGGCCAAACTGCACCACCTCTGGGCATACTCTTTGAAAGACTCATTATCCTTCTGAGACATACTCTACAACTGTGCATGGCTAGGCGCCATGACATTGTTGTAATGATAATGTTTCAATAAAGTGTTAACAAGCTCGCCCCAAGTACTAACATGAGTTTGCTCTAATTGCATATACCACTCCAATGGAGCTTCATCCAGGATGTCTTGAAAGAAATGCATGAGCAATGAGTCATTTCTAGCATATGAGGCTATCTTTCTGCAGTAGGATCAAAGATGAGTCTCTGGACATGTAACTCTCTTATACTTGTCAAATTTTGGTACTTTGAATTTCAGTGGAATCACGATCCCCGAAACCAAACACATAATGACAATGTTGAATCCCAGTCTTTTGGAAGTCTCTATAGCCTTCAGACGTTCTTCCAAAGCCTTGTACATTTTGGCAGTTTCAGACAAATCAACTGTAGAATCCTTTGGAGGGCCCTCGAGATTAATAAAGTCATGGTGATCATCCACAATCCTCTGAGGGTTTTCTTTAGGAATTCCCCCATTTCCAGTCTTGGGTCCACCATTCTCAAACGTAGAGGTACTGTCAACCAGCTTAGTAATACTCTGTCTGGGCTTTTTCTGCGCCTGGATGACAGCATGAAGAGTTTCCATGAGCTAATTCATTTGTTCACCCATGATGTCCATGTCTTTGCGGAGTGCGGCTTGGTTTTGCTCAATCTGTTCCATGATCCTCGACTTGTTGGCTCAAGTGCGATAAGGATGTAAGGAAGTCGTCTTGTAGATTCTGATGATAAGATGCAAAAGCAACAAATAAGAATTCCGGCCAGAAAACCTGCAATTCATTAAATGCATGATATGTATAATGCATGAAACGATTGTCCATTCCGGGTTTTCACAGCTTAATCAGCGTCAGTAATATTCGAGAAACATGATAATAAGAACGACCATATAAAGAAAATATCCAATATTGCTCATATAATAATGGAAACGGGAGAAATCCCAACCGAGTTCAATACAAGAAAGTTGCGAAAGTACAAGGTAAGAGATTTCAACCACAAGCCTGGTGGTAATCATAACAACAAGATTGGAAATACAATAATCAATCTCCTAGCTCTAAAGAATGCAACAATATTACAAACACATCGAATCATCCAAGGACAAATCAAGGTGTGTGTACCACTTTCAAAGTGTCATTCTAATGCTACAAACATTGCAGAATCCCGAATACGTATCTGCCAATGTCCATGTCATAATACTATTCGACTGGTTGGAAATGAGAATGCCTTGGTCAACAGTGTTAGACACAATGTTAGAGGCAATCATAACATGAATCACGCATCTATTTCAAGCGCTCTAACCTAAGGTAGATACGTACGACCTGATATACCATATGAATAACCTTATTCACACGGAGCATGAACCGTTATTAGATTCTCATCTGCGAGGTACACCCACTATGTCAGATTAAAATGTGAAATCATATGAATTCTTTACATGTTAAATTATTTTCATATAAAAATTTAATATATCATAACAGGTGGCCACATTCCATTTGTTTTATTAATTCGACATAACTTTTCTATATAGAACAACATTCATATTTACCACATACAACTGGTGTAGTATGAGTAAATACATTTATATTTATGACAGGACGACACCCTATGAATTAAACTTCTTCACTTTCTTTTTATGTTATGCATTTGTAGAATATTCTGATATAGGAGACCAAATATGAGAAGGTCCAACATTGTAAATCATGTATGTGGTACCAGGAACACATTGGCAAGCAAAGAAAACCAGCAGACCCAAAGTTCGGACGTTACTGTCGGGGTGGAAAAATTGTTTTACCCTTACTTGAGGAACCATGACAACTGTTGCAACATCTTCTGTATAATATGACGTGTAGGGAGAGTAAAAACTACCGGAATAAAATTTGAACGTACAACTCAATGTTTTCTTTCACTTCCCCTGGAATGAAATTTGACACAACATACTCGAAAATAGGAGGCCCACCTACTTTGAGACTGCACAGTCAAACCTGTCATCGAATTGGAACCCTTCTACCTGAGACCAGACATCCTCCCCAATATACTCAGTTATATATTGATGACATCGACAAAGAAGTTGATAATAGAATGGAATGTTTCAGATTTTTGTACCTACTTGTCAATACATAATTTCTTTTTCACCACATTTGCTGACACAATTTTTCACATGTTGTATGATCTACAGGGACAATAAAGTCATCCAACAGGACATTGTCAACAACCTTAAACTTATGTTAGATGAGTTCAATATTCATGCAAAGGCATTTAGAATGGCAAGGGATGTTTTGAAGGAAAATTGTTTCTTATACTTGAAACCAGGGCTAATTTGTGATAGACTGGAAGATGGACGTCTCTATAACAGACCTACAGTATCAGTGGTTGATGCACTTATTGTTGGAGATATCGATTCTGCTTCTAAAAGGGGAATCATAGTTCAATCACGTGATGGTGGTTTGAAATTAATAGATTAGTTTCATCCAACATATTTGGAATATCAATAACCTCTTATATTTGTGTATGTCTAAGATGGTTATAGGAAAAATATACTTCACAAGTATCGCCATGAAACGAAGGTTACTAAGAAAAATCGTCAGACCATCAAGGAATGGCTTTCTTTCCGGTTGCAGCAGCGCCGAAACGAGGAAAAAACATTACTTCACTCAAGACGTCTGTTTCAACAATTCTTAGTAATTAGTTCTGCAACGATGGAATTTGAACGACTTAATTGGTTGAGGGATAATCATTCAAAGTTAAGAGTTGGAAAATATATTAGTTTGATTGATCAATGTGATGGTGGTGGGACTAACTAACGACATAAGCGAGGAAAGCGTGTGGTCCTACCATATATATTTATTAGTAGCAAGAGATACATGGATCAAATATATTTTGATGGCATGGCCATTTCAAGTAGGTTGGAGTTCCCTGATTTATTTATTACATTTACTTGCAATCCAACTTAGCTATAAATCACATGTGTTTTGTCTGGCACTGGATTACAACCACACAATCAACTTGATATAATTTCCAATGTCTTCAAAATGAAGTTTGATGAACTCCTGGATGACATTTCAAAACAACATATTATGGTGAAAGTGTTGGCATGTAAGTATTGTTCTTGATATTACATTAAAATTTTCCAATGTCTTTTTATTGCAACAACATTACACGTTAACTAACCATTACTTTTATAGTTTTGTACACCATTGAATTTCAAAAACATGGATTTCCCCACCACAAATTTTGATTTTCCTTCATCCACAAAGAAAATATTCAACACCATCAGACATAGATAACATCATTTGTGCTAAAACTTCTGACCCAAGTGTTCACCCAAATGTATACAATTTAGTTAAGGCACACATGATGCATTGACCTTGTGGATTGTCATGGATGACTTCACCGTGCATGGAGAATAGAAAATGCTCTAAATACTTCTCGAAAAAGTTCAATGAATAGATTGTTGTTGATGCTGAAGGTTATCCCTCATACATGAGAAGATCAACAACTCACACTATAGAAAAAAAATGGACTCACATTGGATAATCGACATGTTGTGCCTTATAACACAAGATTTCTGTTGAAATACCATGCACATATAAACATGGAATGGTGTAACCAGAGTACATCCATAAAATATCTTTTCAAATATATTAACAAAGGCTTTGATAGAATAACAACAACAGTCTCAAGAAATGACAACAAATCAATTGACAAAATCAAACAATATTTGGACTGCAGGTATGTCTCTCCATGTGAAGCGTGTTGGTAGATTTATTCTTACAACATTCATGGGAGAAAACCTGTTGTAGAGCATATGTTCTATCACTTAATTGGTGAGAAATTTGTTTAATACACCGATCACGATCTAATAGAGAATATATTGGAAAACACAAGTGTCACTGAATCCATGTTTACTACTTGGCGGGTAGCAAACTCAAAATACAAAGAGGCCCGCTCACTAACTTATGGTCAATTTGTCTCAAAGTTTGTTTTTGACAAAAATCAAAGAGAGTGGAGACCTTGCAATAAGGGGTTCACCATTGGTAGATTGATATGGGTTCTACCAATGATCGGTGAAATATTTTATCTACAAATGATGTGAACAGTGGTCAAGGGACCTACAACTTATGAGGAAATTCGAAAAATTCACGACAACCAATGTGATACATTGAGAGATGCATGCTTTGTAATGGGATTTCTTGAGGACGATAAAGAATACATCGGTGCTATCAAGGAGGAAAGTCAATGGGGTTTGGGTTATTTTTTCGAAAACTTTTCAATTTTATGCTTTTGTCAGGTTCCATTGAATGAATAGGGTGAAAATCATCAAATAATAAAGTCGTCATCAAACGTCTTTTATCCCACATGAAGGGAAAGGTGAACATCGAGAAAACCTAAGAAGGGATAAGTCACGGTCTTGCGACCGAGAGATCGGGTAATGGAGTTTGTTACGTGAGGGGAAGGTATTAGCATCCCAGACGCCTGTAGTACTCTACGGTATCCACTCTTGTTATCTATCTTATAGGTGTGTTTAATCTATGTATACTGCTTACTACTGAGGAAGAATGCATGCAAAATAAATGCGGGGAAAAGAAGGAAGTATTTACGAATTTTTCTCGGTTAGGCCCCGCGACCTATTGCCTACGTATCCCTTTCATGGAATCAGAGTGTCGTAGTTCAGCTCACATGTTTTTTTGTTTGTGTTTTTTATTAGTGACGAACCCTTGTGAAAATGGTTTTGAGTCATGCCCTCAAGGAAAGATGCCACGTTTGATTGGTTTATGTTATTTGTTGCGGATAATAGCTAGTTTACCTCGAGAAGAAGATATTAGCCACTTCTCCACTTATCCATGAAAGGAGTCTTTGAGACTTGAACCACATCAAGGCCTGGAATGGAAGAACAATAAGACCGAGAAGAAACTAGCTTATCATCTCCCATACTCAAGTATGATTCTCAATAATAATTTTTAAGTGTTTTGATGTTTGAAAGGAAAAATAAGTTTTTTGTTTTAAATGCATATGCAAAATAGAAATAGGCTAAGAGGGAAATGTCTACACACGTTAGCATGCAAAAGATCTAAGGGTGAGGATAACTATCTGTGATCGGTGGAAATAGAACTGACTGTTTAGAATGCTGGTTCGCGAAATGTCACGGTAAGCAAGAGTCGCCACCGTCTTTTATTTTCTCCAACAAGGAAAGGACAACAGCACAACAAAATTCCTTTTCGAGATGTTTCTCGGTTCGGGAGGTAGATTATAGAAAGGGAAGGTGTTAGCACCCTTTATATCCGTGGTTATCCACGGGCTCTTAGGTACTTGCTCACTATGTTTTCAAAAATGTTTGCTTTTCTTGTGTTTGTGGGTTTTGAAAAAAAAGTTTGTTTGAAAACTTCTAGGTAACTCTTGTATCAGTCCTCAAGAGTGTATGAAGTGTTTGTATGAAAACTTTTGTTTGAAAGTGTAAGTGCGAAAAGTATTTTTGTTTTTTGAAAGAGCAAGTACCCAGGAGAAATCTACCTACTCAAAAGAAATTAAGCTGTGTAAATGTCCTTTAGACAGTACTATCCCACTATTGAGAAGTAGGTAGCACCGTCGTTGGAGTTATTCGGGTCAATTCGATTATAGGGACATGTGTGGTCACCAAAGCAATAGTAGGACGCCTTAGCAGTAACCCTAATGTCCTAGATCCTTTTTTATCTGAGGCAACCGTTTCGAGGCAACTTGGATCTTTAGACATGAGGGCGACCTCTAAAACACCCTATACTCAATGACCACGTCGAGGCAACCAAGTGAGGCGTACCCTAGGAGTGGCATGTGCGCGTGTATCAGGTTTCATGTTAAATTATCTTTGTACAAGTTATGGTGAGCTACGGGTTGATTTTAATTTTCAGGCAAGTCTTGTCATGCATAGTTAACAGTTAATAATTTGCGGAAAGTAAATTGCGGAAAGTAAATCTACGCTATTACAAGGCGTCCGGTATTTACATCGCCAAAAACATAACCCTTGAAAAATAAATGCGAGAAAATAAAGAAAGCGGTAAAAAGGTCCTAATTACGCTATTACATCCTCGAAGTAATTACATAAATATGATCAAAAATATTATGCGCGAAAAGAAATTAAATCGGAAAAAGTCTTAGGGTTTTGCCCCTTTTTTGAGAAAGAATGAATTTTTGGTTATTTGCATTAAATTAAACCTAATTCCAATTAATTAAATAAAAGAAATATTTTTTAAGTTTCTTATGTTTTTAATGAAATAAAAGAAAAAAGGAAAACATGATTAAAAGTTAGTAAAGCCCTAATTCTAATTTATTTTATTCGTTGCAAAAAATTGTTGAAATTAACCTAATTAAAAGACTAAATTAATTAATTACAAAAATAATAAGTTAAAGGTGAAATTAATAATAATAAGAAAAATATTATATTTTTATGTTTTCTGGTTTTATTATGAAAATAATTAATTTGTGAGTTAATTAAATAATAATAATAATAATAATTAGTAAATAGTTAAAACAATTAAAGATAAAATATAAAAGAGAAAAAATAAGAAACAAAACCCAGGGGGTGTTGGGCCCGGATGGAGGTTTCTTTGGAAATTTTGTGGCCCATTAACATCAAGCCTGTTTTGACTTTGGAGATTAGCTGCGCGTGCATTGACCGGGAGTATGATGGTCATCCAGCTTTGGGCCATTGGATCTGTGCCTGTGGCCACATGGCGCTTGGATGTCTGGAGGTACATGGTGTTTATCCTTTGGAAGCCTGCATATGATCATGTTAAGCAAAATAATATAAGCGTTTCGGTGGACCTGGGATTCGAACCCAGGTCCCAATGATTCCCAGCCAGCTCACCAACCACTACGCCAATTGCCTGCTTTTGTTAATATAATAACAAGTGAATATAATATATCAAAGTCAATGCATGTGCTGAAAAACAAACAAAAACGCGCGTATTTTGAATTGTCCACTCATGAACCAACACCTCATCATCGTCCTCGCTGTGCCTGTAAAAAACAAAGTTAGATAGCGGGGGTTTTTAACCCCCACAACCTACAGTGACCAAAAATAGCGATTAGCTCTAGGATTTACATAAATGTTTCGCGAGGGTTGCATCGTGTTCGTCCAGATTCAACGATTCTAACCATGAGTCTTAAAGGTTCCAATTTTTCCTGGACTGTAAAGCCCTAAATCCAAAGCTCGGGAACCCTAGAATTTGTCCATGGTAACTTGTGATTCTGTACACTATAATCCAATTAAACTATGCCATTAGTTTCATATGGATTCAAGCAATGCAAAACAGTCAATAAATCATGTTAAACGTGCATGAAATAAGAGTTACGATTCTGAAAATAATATGCAAACCATGGGTCTGTTCTTGATGATTTCTTGAGCTTTAAGGCCTGGTTTTGATTGCTACACGTTCCTCACACTTCCGGCAACGTGTTTGAATCCACAAAAGTCCTTGAATTGGCCTGGAATATAGAAAACAGTTTTCAAGTTTTCTTGAATTTTTTCAATATGCTTATGGCTTTCTTGCAGCAGCTTTCACGTGTGCATGATTAGGGTTAGCTTGCATATTTATAGAGGACTGAAATTAGGTTAAAATCTTGCACAAAGATCCATTGGAATGATGATTCAATATTTGATTGGAAATCACATCTTTTTGAATCTTTTTGATTGAAGAAAGTTGCCAAACTTGGAGATTTTTGTCCCTTTGATTTGCACACAAAATTGCCATCATATCTTGACCATGTTTGCTTCACAAAAGATTGAAAAATCAAATCTTTGTATTTTCCTACAATTTAAATTAATTAAATGAATTAAAATTGATTAAAAATCCAATTAATTAATAAAAAATAAGAAAATAATTCAATTAAGCTTGATGGGTCGTGCATAGGCCTTGGATAAAGTTTCAAGAAGAAATTTGAGTCCCATTAGCAAAAACAAGGTGTTTTGAGCAAAGTTGACTTTTGCAAATTCATAAAAATTTCCCAACTTCTCCAATGCATATCTTGCTCAATTTTGATCATATGAACATTCTCTTAGACATTTTGGAGAGGTCTTGAAGTCCTCTAACCAATGCCTTTGGTACCATGTCATTTGGATCTACCAATCTCAAGTTATGGTCTTTGACTTAAAATGCATTTTTGTTGGCTTTTGAAATTGACCTATAATGTAGAAATTGATAACTTTTTGTCAGAGCATTTCTTGGACTTGGAGTATGAAGATGGATTGTAGGAAATGTCATCCTCTTCAAAATTATCATTGGATGAGATTTTTCTGATGAACCATGAAAAAGTTATGCCCTGGTCAAGATACATTTGACTTTTCTACTGTCCAAAAATAGTAACTTTTTGCATCTTGATGATTTTTGAGCCATGCTTGTGGAATCATGATCAAGACTTGATGAAATGATGATTGTGAACTCAAAATAAGATGTTGACCAAAAATTCTGACTTTTGACTGCAAAATGACCATTTTGCCCCTGCAGTTGACTGTTGATCAAATAGGGCTTTTGACTGTGCCAATATGCACTGTGAGTCTTGAAACTTGGCATGTAGGTGTTTGAGAATGTATATGGGCCTATGAGACTTGATTGAACCATTGGAAACCCCAAACTCATTGAAAGAACCAAAACCCTAATTTCAGCTGGCTTAGGAGGTGGTTTGGACTGTGCAATCCTTGAGCAATCTTTGAGCAATTTGAGAATTATTCTTGTCAAATCTTGAGGAATATGGGAGGGAAAATTTTGAGGTACAACAGTTGCCCCTGTTCAATCTTCTTAAACCTGAGGATGTAGATTGGCTTGCGTGCCTTTCGTGATCCGAAGGTGGAAGATGATTGAACACTAAAGTGCCCAGAAATTTGCACTCGCATGGTGTAGTATCAGCAATGTGATGTCGGGAATGGGCTTACAGGTGCCATTTGGAGATATAATGGATAGGAGCGGAGATGGGCTTATAGATGCCATCCGGAGATTGTGATGGGTAGTTGCGGAGATGGGCCTATAGATGCCATCCAAGAGTGATTGTTGAATTGTTTGAGCTGGTCGAGTAGATAGTTGTCCTGTCTAGTTTCAGGTATTAATTCAGTCTCTTCAATGTAAATAACTTTCCTGTCTAGTTTCAGGTATAGATCTACAATCAGTTCATATAGGTGATTTTCCTGTCTGGTTTCAGGTGTTAACCTATAATCAGTCGTCCACAGATATTTCCTGGCTAGATACAGGTGTTGATCTGAAAAAGGGTTGGTCGAGATAGCTTTCCTGTCTAGATTCAGGTATAGATCTATAATCAATCGTCCACAGATACTTCCTGGCTAGATACAAGTATTAATCCAGAACTTAAAAAATGTTTTTTTGATAATGATGTGATGAAGGAATCTGGGACGATTGCTGCTCCAAATAGATGATGAAGGAATCTGGCACGATTACTACCTCAGCAGGACGATGAAGGAATCTGGGACGATTACTACCTCAGCAGGATGATGAAGGAATCAGGGACGATTACTACCTCAGTAGGATGATGAAGGAATCAGGGATGATTACTACCTCAGCAGGATGATGAAGGAATCAGGGGCGATTACTACCTCAGCAGGATGATGAAGGAATCAGGGATGATTACTACCTCAGCAGGATGATGAAGGAATCAGGGACGATTACTACCTCAGCAGGATGATGAAGGAATCAGGGACGATTACTACCTCAGCAGGATGATGAAGGAATCAGGGACGATTTCTACCTCAACAGGAATGGTGAAGGAATCTTTGACGACTGCTACTTCAAAAGGAATGGTGAAGGAATCTTGGACGACTGCTACTTCAAAAGGTAAAGAGTTAGTTGTATGCAATGTCATGATGTATGAGATGCATGATGTCATGATGTTAAATGAGTTCATGTCGTATGCACTTTATCATGTATGTAAATAGGAGATGTAAAATGTGATATGTTTATGAATGTACTTTTGTCTGGGAAAATAAATCCTTGACAGATGCCGGGAAGTTTGTTAAATCCTGGGCTGATGTTGAAGAGTAGAGTTCTTCGTTTCCGCGGGGGATAAGGAACGAAGATGATTGCAAGAATAAACCGGCAGGAGAAGATGACTCCGTTGGGGAATAAACCTGGTGAAGAAATTACTCTGTGGGGAGAGATGCTTTGCTGAGATTTGAACGATAACTCCGGTGGGGATTCCGTTGATAAGCTCTGTTGGGGAATTTGATGATGAACTCCGCTGGGGATAGGAAGAACTTCCGTTGTAATTTTCTGAGGATAACCCCATTAGACTCTGGTGGGGAATAACCTTCTGAATAAGGCTGGGGAGACGCATTTGCACTCTACAGGGGATAAGCTTCTAGAATCTACTGGGGAGGATGATTCAACTCTCCTGGGGAAACTTTTGAGGAAATGGCTCCACTGGGGGTATCTTGTATTCCGCTGGGGAACAATCTTGTACTCTGTCGAGGAATATTAAGACTGTCGGGGATGCTTGCTGAGGAATATCTGTATACTCTGCTGGAGAATATTAAGATCCTCTAGGGGTACCCAACTTTTCCAGGACTGATTGTGGACTAACTCTGCTTGGGGAGAGAGTATTGCTGACTTGCTGGAGATACTGTGCCTTCTTAGGGATGATGGGAGACCAACTCTGCTTGGGGAGAGTATCGCTGATTCTTGTCTTATTCTGCGGGGAGTGAAGGTATCTTGGTCATATTCTGCAGCTGAATTTACCTGGGTACCTTGGTGGACAGAGCAACTACACAGTTCGGACAATTCTTATTGCCCCAGTTTCTGCGGGAGAAGAAAGCCTATGAGGTGCTTGATAACCGCCGATTGACAGATCTTCTTTTGGTAGGCAAGTGACGAGATGACGGGACATAGTCGTACGCTTTAATCCCTAATTTTTTCCTGGACCGCCCTTTTGGGTTTTCAGTCCATCGGGATACCCTTTTTTGCCCAAGCCACCTTTTTAGGTTTTCGACTTGTCGGGTGTACAATTTTTTTTTCATTTTCATCCCTTATTTTTGCCCGAACCCTTTTGGTTTGCCGGGAAGCCCTTATTTTTGCCTAGGCCAGTCGACCTAGCGGGTCTTTGATTATGCGTAGTATTTTTTCCGACTATGTCCATGCTCTCAGAATGTAGGGAGTTGTCACTGTCAGTAGTGTCGTGTTGCCATACTACCAGAAGATATTCGTTTGATCATGCAAGATTCGCTGCTGGAATTCATGTCCAATGCCCCAAGTGACTCAGGCGGAGATTTGCCCCTGGCTATTTGACATTTTGAGAGATTCCTTGAATCTTGACTTGACTGCCCCAGATGATGGATAATGATCATGCCGTGCCCCTTGATTGGAAGTGCTTTTGTTCATTAGATATTCTTCGTGCGAATTTCTCTGTTGTTCGAACAAATAGTCATATGCAAACAATGTTATTTTAAGAATGCAAAGCTTATGTCTGTCTTGAAATTTTTGAAAATGCAGTTTTCAATAAAACAAGTGAATTTTTGTAAAATATGATGTCAACTCAGTATTTTACAGCAAGCCTTAAGGAGTCAGGATACCTTTTGTAACAGTATGCTTTCGAACTAACCCATGCTTCAGCTAGGACTTTTGAGGGTTATAACGTGGCCTGGTTCACGGTTTAAGAAACAAAGGATACAGGCTCAAAGTATATTAGTTCCCACCTGTTCTTCGTGATGTTCTTTAATCCTAATCTCAGTTAATCGTACATTAGATCTTGTTTGAGTCTTTGCTCTGATATTCCAGTGATGGTTCGGATACTGACAATTTATTTTGGATAGGCAGTCATTTCTTTTTGTTGAGGGTTTGTATGACCACTTTCTTTTCGATTTTATTATCCCTGTCTTTCGCCTGAACTGTTTCTTCTGTGATTACAGTCAGCGGGATGCCCCAGTTTTTGTAAGTCTCCTTCATAGGTTTTGACTTATTGGGCTTTTGTTTTTGAAAGATAATGACTGCCTGTCTTGACGATTATAGGGAACCATCACTGTTTTTTTTGTTTCGGAAGGACTCCTTTGATGCCGTTCGTTGGGCACCTGGATCAACTGAGAAAACTACCATGCCCCAGGTTATAATTAAGGGTTTTAATTTTTGCGTGAAAAGAAAAAACTCCTACTTCTTTGGCTCGAAGGGGTTGACTAGGGATTATCTTCCTTATAACTCCACTGTTTAGGATTTGAAACAATGCCTGTACTTCATCAGCGGGGTCTGTTCAAAAGCATACTGTAAAGATCGTGGTATCGTTTTCGTCATCCTCCCTCAAGAGGCTTAGAATTTTTTAATCGAGAGTTTGAACATCACAAAAAAATGAAAGCAATTTGAATATAGTGAATACGAATGGATTGATTCAAAACAGACATATGCAATGCATTGATAAAGTAATAAAGTTTGACATGAATAAATGTTTGAACAATCAAAAGAAAATTACAAATTGAAAATTCCAATGAACAAAAAGTCTTCTCGTCTCAGGACTTGTCACTTAAAATGGTGAACCTTGGAGGGATAGTTGAAGAACTCAGCCTGACCATCTTGTGCGAACTCCAATGCTCCTTCATCAACCAGGTTTTGGATTTTGTACCTTAATTTCCAACAGTCGTCAGTATCATGCCCCGGTATGTTAGAATGGTATGCACACCTGGCATCCAGATTATAGTTGGGTGAAGAAGTCTTAGGATTCGGGTGAGGTCCTACCAACGTCACCAGATTCAAATTCAACAGGTGTTGCAAAGCTTGGGACAGCGGCATGTTGAGCTTGGTAAACGGCCTCGGAGTAACCCGTTGCTTATGGCTAGGTTGTTGTTGGACCTGTGAGGTAGTGGCAACCTGGGGAGGTCCATTTTTCATCAAACCAAACCTTTGACTTCTCGGAAGTTGATTAATGACTTGATCCTAAGCCTTGACTATTTGCTTCATACTGTTGTATCTGTCTTGATGAAGCTGGTTAATCATGGCTCGCAACTCTTCTTGTTCCCGAGCTAAGCCTTGGATAAGAGCCATCTGCCCCAACATCTGGGTTCTCATTGTGTCTACCTCAGCTTGCAGGTGTTTCAGCCATTCGTCCTTACTGTCTTCAGGACTTTTCTTGACCAAATTCCCCATGAGGAGTGTTCTCAACTCTTCCTGCCCCTTGGATAGGCTTAGGAAGATTTCCCTGAACTGAGTCTCTTGAGTATGAAGATCCTGGTTGTTTTGTTGGAAAGCCATAGCTGAAATAAACAGCGAGGACATGAGAGACCTGTAAAGGGTAACCTGTTATGCAATGATATGTATGCATGCAATGTTTTCAAGGATCTCGCGGGGTAAACAAAGAAACTTGTTAGAATTTGAATCCGATAGCTTTGATTGAAGGAACTTCATGTTACTGAGAGTCCTCCTTTAAGAGTCAAGGCTCACCATATCGAGTGGGTCATAGCCCCTGACTCAAACTGTCATGTCTCGATCTCCGAACAACCTTGGCTAGAGGAAAATAAACCCCCTTTGCCCCTTGCTAGACATTTGGTTCACCATGACTTGCATCACAAACCCTTGAGATCCTTGAAATGGGTTAGTCCTTATGCAGGATGTATGCAATGTTATGATGTGATGATGTTATGATGTTATGGTAAAGGCACACCTCAAGTATTCACAAAAGGCAAACATGGTAAGGAACACAAGTCACACAAAAGAGCCCTTAGATTTCAGGCTGGCATGAAGTTTAGGTACTACCCTCTTTCAGTTTTAGTTGGTTAAGACCTGTCCTAAAAATAGTAACCGGGTTCTAGAGGATCTCAATATCACTGACTACCCTCAATCGGTCATAATTCCAGTTTGGCAACCTTTTCTTGCGGCCGGAACCATCGCGAGAGTTTAGTCTCAATGAGTATAGCATACTGCTACAGTTCTATGGCCAAGTTGGTAAATTTAAGGTTCTAAGGTCAGCTGGTGCTTAATGACTCCTCAGAAGACCCATATTCTCCTCGTTCCAACACAAGGGATATCGGTACAGACCAAGGTGTCACACCAACGTAGCTACTGCTTCACCCGTGTCGGTCTACGCCGGACAGGTCCCTCACAGTTTATTGCTACTTACCTAAAAAAGGGTACCCCAGATCCGGGTTAGGATCTATAAAACTCCGATACAAGCCCACAAGGTTTAAAGTATACAAAGCATACAATTTAAAACATAAGTGATCTAATCCTAAGGTACACCTCACTTATATATCCCCAGCAGAGTCGCCAGTTCTGTGATCGGTGGAAATAGAACTGACTGTTTGGAATGCTGGTTCGCGAAATGTCGCGGTAAGCAAAAGTCGCCACCGTCTTTTATTTTCTCCAACAAGGAAAGTACAAAAGCACAGCAAAATTCCTTTTCGAGATGTTTCTCGGTTCGGGAGGTAGATTATAGAAAGGGAAGGTGTTAGCACCCTTTCTATCCGTGGTTATCCACGGGCTCTTAGGTACTTGCTCACTATGTTTTCAAAATGTTTGCTTTTCTTGTGTTTGTGGGTTTTGAAAAAAAAGTTTGTTTGAAAACTTCTAGGTAACTCTTGTATCAGTCCTCAAGAGTGTATGAAGTGTTTGTATGAAAACTTTTGTTTGAAAGTGTAAGTGCGAAAAGTATTTTTGTTTTTTGAAAGAGCAAGTACCCAGGAGAAATCTACCTACTCAAAAGAAATTAAGCTGTGTAAATGTCCTTTAGACAGTACTATCCCACTATTGAGAAGTAGGTAGCACTGTCGTTGGAGTTATTCGGGTCAATTCGATTATAGGGACATGTGTGGTCACCAAAGCAATAGTAGGACGCCTTAGCAGTAACCCTAATGTCCTAGATCCTTTTTTATCCGAGGCAACCGTTTCGAGGCAACTTGGATCTTTAGACATGAGGGCGACCTCTAAAACACCCTATACTCAATGACCACGTCGAGGCAACCAAGTGAGGCGTACCCTAGGAGTGGCATGTGCGCGTGTGTCAGGTTTCATGTTAAATTATCTTTGTACAAGTTATGGTGAGCTACGGGTTAATTTTAATTTTCAGGCAAGTCTTGTCATGCATAGTTAACAGTTAATAATTTGCGGAAAGTAAATTGCGGAAAGTAAATCTACGCTATTACAAGGCGTCGGGTATTTACATCGCCAAAAACATAACCCTTGAAAAAAAAATGCGAGAAAATAAAGAAAGCGGTAAAAAGGTCCTAATTACGCTATTACATCCTCGAAGCAATTACATAAATATGATCAAAAATATTATGCGCGAAAAGAAATTAAATCGGAAAAAGTCTTAGGGTTTTGCCCCTTTTTTGAGAAAGAATGAATTTTTGGTTATTTGCATTAAATTAAACCTAATTCCAATTAATTAAATAAAAGAAATATTTTTTAAGTTTCTTATGTTTTTAATGAAATAAAAGAAAAAAGGAAAACATGATTAAAAGTTAGTAAAGCCCTAATTCTAATTTATTTTATTCGTTGCAAAAAATTGTTGAAATTAACCTAATTAAAAGACTAAATTAATTAATTACAAAAATAATAAGTTAAAGGTGAAATTAATAATAATAAGAAAAATATTATATTTTTATGTTTTATGATTTTATTATGAAAATAATTAATTTGTGAGTTAATTAAATAATAATAATAATAATAATTAGTAAATAGTTAAAACAATTAAAGATAAAATATAAAAGAGAAAAAATAAGAAACAAAACCCAGGGGGTGTTGGGCCCGGATGGAGGTTTCTTTGGAAATTCTGTGGCCCATTAACATCAAGCCTGTTTTGACTTTGGAGATTAGCTGCGCGTGCATTGACCAGGAGTATGATGGTCATCCAGCTTTGGGCCATTGGATCTGTGCCTGTGGCCACATGGCGCTTGGATGTCTGGAGGTACATGGTGTTTATCCTTTGGAAGCCTGCATATGATCATGTTAAGCAAAATAATATAAGCGTTTGGGTGGACCTGAGATTCGAACCCAGGTCCCAATGATTCCCAGCCAGCTCACCAACCACTACGTCAATTGCCTGCTTTTGTTAATATAATAACAAGTGAATATAATATATCAAAGTCAATGCATGTGCTGAAAAACAAACAAAAACGCGCGTATTTTAAATTGTCCACTCATGAACCAACACCTCATCATCGTCCTCGCTGTGCCTGTAAAAAACAAAGTTAGATAGCGGGGGTTTTTAACCCCCACAACCTACAGTGACCAAAAATAGCGATTAGCTCTAGGATTTACATAAATGTTTCGCGAGGGTTGCATCGTGTTCGTCCAGATTCAACGATTCTAACCATGGGTCTTAAAGGTTCCAATTTTTCCTGGACTGTAAAGCCCTAAATCCAAAGCTCGGGAACCCTAGAATTTGTCCATGGTAACTTGTGATTCTGTACACTATAATCCAATTAAACTATGCCATTAGTTTCATATGGATTCAAGCAATGCAAAACAGTCAATAAATCATGTTAAACGTGCATGAAATAAGAGTTACGATTCTGAAAATAATATGCAAACCGTGGGTCTGTTCTTTATGATTTCTTGAGCTTTAAGGCCTGGTTTTGATTGCTACACGTTCCTCACACTTCCGGAAACGTGTTTGAATCCACAAAAGTCCTTGAATTGGCCTAGAATATAGAAAACAGTTTTCAAGTTTTCTTGAATTTTTTCAATATGCTTATGGCTTTCTTGCAGCAGCTTTCACGTGTGCATGATTAGGGTTAGCTTGCATACACTATAAAAAAAACAATTTTTGGCAGCGCATCTACGAAAGCGCTTTTAAGAGAAAGCGCTTTCGTAGCCTTTAAAAAAATTCGCTTAAAAAAAGCGCTTTTATAGGGTTTCCTACGAAAGCGCTTTTCAGAAAGCGCTTTCATAGGTATTTGAAATATCTAACCTACGAAAGCACTTTTGAAAATCGCTCTTATAGGTGGCCCTATAAAAGCGCTTTTGAAAAGCGCTCTGAAAGGGGGACCTACGAAAGCGCTTTCTAAAGCGCTCTTATATGGGGGGCATACGAAAGCGCTTTTTACCTAAGAAGCGCTCTCATATGGGGGGCATACGAAAGCGCTTTTAAAAGCGCTTTCGTAGGTTGTTTTTATAATTAAATTAAAAATCCCTAAATCTGTTCTTCAGTCTTCTTCATTTCTTTCGTTTAGTCTTCTTCATTTCTTCGTTCGTCTTCCTCATTTCTGCCGTCGCCGCCGTTCGTTCCGTCTTCTTCAGTCGTCGCCGCCGTTCGTTCCGTCTTCTCCATATTGGTAAGATTCTTCTTCTTCCATTATCTTCTTCCATTATCTGTTCATCTTATATTAAACAAAAACCTACATCTTGAACAAGCTTAACCTACATTTATGTTTCGCCTTAAATTGGTTCAATGAAATTCATTGTTGTGTTCTTATGAGTTTTGGGCTAGCTTTTCTTCCAGTTAACCATAGAATTAATTATTAGATTTGGACGGTTCAGATTGGCTTATGCATGATAACTCAGATTGGCTTATGCATGATAACTTTGGGTATTGGCTGCGTGGAAATGGGGTTTATTGGGGATAGTTAGTCTCATTGTTAGATGGTATGATTATTTTTATTAAGGAGTGGAACAAGGACATATTTGGAAAACATTTGTTTATAAGGTGATGATGATAATTAGGAATGAAATTATGTTGGATGTTCATGAGTTAGGTTAAACTTTGGATTGTTGAATTGAACAAAGTTTTAATTTCATGAGTAAATTTGACATTGAATTGAATATTGGGGTGTGATTCTTGAAGTTGACTTGTTAAACAATTATATGATTCTTGAATTATGTTGAACTTTGTTCTTGAAAATTCATGATATATTTGAATTATTGAATATGCATAAGTCTTGATTTCTTGAACAGTGTAAAAAGGATGAAAAGAGGAATAGGTTGATTGATGAATATCTTTGTTAGATTCATGTTAGTTCATGGCTGTTGGTATCAAATCATGGTGAATTGGTGAATTTGATGTTGAATCCGGATAAATTTTGTTGATAACTTTTGGATGTCGAATTATACCGGAACTCTTGAATACCTTGTCAATTGAACTTTAAAATTGTTTGATGCCTATTCTTGCATTTTGTTACGTTTGTGGATTAATGCGATTGAGTTACATCGTTTTTGTTGAGGTTTTTCAAGCCACTCTTTATTGAGGTATAAGGTTGTCCGGTATTAGAAGACCATGAAAATTGTTCAATTAATTATTTCTAATCGTTTAGAATAGTTTGTTTTGGTAATTGTCAAACACCAGTACCATTTCAATTGATTTCAGAACTAATTTTATATGCGTTTTTGTGAATAAAATATGTTGTCCGGACTTGGTTCCATGTACATATTTCGCCTTAATTTTCCGTTTGACATTTATCCGCATTTAATTGAATCTTTCGTGAATGTTAATGCTTAATTTTCTTGTTTCCGTTAGCAACTTCCGATTAACTTGTGTTATGATAACAATGCTGCCCCATTTCTAGTCTGAGTATCTTAAACCATTTCATCCTATTTCCATATGCAATGTGATATATGAACTTGTTACTAAAAATATGGTGAATCGTGTGAAGCATTTATTTAATAGTATCAGTTCATCGCATCAACCTCATGTTGACTTTGTGAATTCACTATTTCTAATATTTATGTTGTATTATTGTCATAGCTTTCCCAAACATTGAAAATATATATGTGACATTTATTGTAAACCTTTATGTTAAAATAGTATATATCTTTCGACAATCGATCCGAAATATTGAATAACATTCTATGAAATTGCAGCGTTTCCCGGCCTAGTTCGACGTACGACGCTCATTCTCCGCGTTTCTTAGAGTTCGAAACATCTGAGAGGTAACTTTCTTCCTCAAATTACTGGTATATATTGTGATGAATTTGTCTTAAATTGTCTTTCGTATGTTGCATTTTCTTGATACGGATTCATTCCGTGTATACTTTGCGTTTTGACAGAAATGCAGTATACTACTTTTTTGTGCACTAATTAGTTGATATGGATAAGACATGGATGTATTCCAATCGATTGTCGAAAGACTACGAGAATGGTGTTTCCGAGTTTGTTAAGTTTGCTGTTGCACACGCCAAAGACCCCAGTCGTATGACATGTCCCTGTTTGTATTGCTGTTATGGGAACCGGGTTGACGCAGTTCAGTTGGCATCGCATTTAATTCAGTATGGAATTGATAGGAGTTATACATGTTGGAATATGCATGGTGAGAAAAGTAACGGGAATGTTGAATCGGGGTATGCAAGGACCTATGTTTCAAATGATGATTGCACAGATACATACGATTATGATCGAGTCGAAGAAATTACAAAAGCGCTTGAAGAAGATCTTAACGATTGTCCCAAAATGTTCGAGAGGTTGGTAAGCGATGCAGAGAAACCGATGTATAATGGTTGTACAAAATTCACAAGATTATATGCGGTGTTAAAGTTGTACAACTTAAAAGCCGGCAATGGATGGTCGGATAAAAGTTTCACAGAGTTATTAGCCCTTATGAAAGATATGCTACCAGAGGATAATGTTCTTCCCAATCGAACGTATGAGGCCAAAAAGATGTTGTACTCCATTGGCATGAGCTATGATAAGATACATGCGTGTCCAAAAGATTGCGTTTTGTTTCGAAACGAGTATGCATCGTTAAATGAGTGTCCTAAATGCGGTGCCCCTCGATATAAGAAAAAGTTGTCTCCGGCAAAAGTCTTATGGTATTTTCCTATAATCCCGAGATTTAGACGGATGTATCGTAGTGAAACCGATTCAAGACAATTGACTTGGCATTCAGATGAAAGAATTATTGATGGAAAATTTCGACATCCGACAGATTCTCCACAGTGGATGAAAATTGATAATGATTATCCTGAATTTGGAAAAGAAGCAAGAAACCTTCGCTTGGCATTGTCTACTGATGGAATGAACCCACACGGTATTCAAAGTATCTCGCATAGCACATGGCCTGTGATTCTTATGATTTATAACCTACCTCCATGGCTATGTATGAAGCGTAAGTACATGATGCTGTCTATGTTAATTTCTGGGCCTAAACAACCAGGAAATGACATAGACGTATACTTGGAACCATTAATCGAAGATTTGAAGATTTTGTGGGAGAACGGTGTGGAGGTTTATGATGGTTATAGGAAAGAAAGTTTCAACTTGAGGGCGATGTTGTTTGGAACAATTAACGATTTTCCAGCATACGGCAATCTATCCGGGTATAGCATTAAAGGTGAAAAAGCGTGTCCTGTTTGTGAAGACGGAACCGATACCATGCGATTGAAACTTTGTCAGAAGAATGTCTTTCTCGGTCATCGTAGATTCTTAACTTCTAAACATCAGTATCGTGGATGGAGAAAAGCGTTCAACGGAGATACCGAACAACGTAGAGCTCCGCCTGGTTTGACAGGTGAACAAATTTTTGAAAAGGTGAAAGATGTGAATATTCAGTTTGGCAAGCCTTTTGCACATAAAGTTGTCACAGGTGGGTGGAAGAAGAGGTCGATTTTTTTTGAATTGCCATATTGGAAATCTTTGTACGTAAGACATTTTCTTGATGTGATGCATATTGAAAAAAATGTATTTGACAGTGTTATTGGTACGTTACTCAATATAAAAGGGAAGTCTAAGGATGGCCTTAAATCAAGGGAGGACTTGGTAGACATGGGAATAAGAACTGAACTGGGACCCGTGAAGAAAGGAAGACGGACATACCTACCACCTGCTGTTTACACTCTATCTAGAAAGGAGAAAAAAATATTGTGTAAGTTTCTGAGTGAAGTTAAAGTTCCAGAAGGCTACTCATCAGATATTAGAAGACTTGTGTCTATGAAAGACCTCAAGTTAAAGAGTTTAAAGACGCATGATTGCCATGTTATAATGGAACATTTTCTACCGATAGGTATACGTTCTATTCTGCCAGAAAAGGTAAGAAGCGCAATAACTAAATTGTGTTTTTTCTTCAAGTCAATTTGCAGTAAGGTGATCGATCCTGAGATCTTGCCAACATTGCAAAAAGAAATAGTTGTTACTTTGTGTGAGCTTGAAATGTATTTTCCTCCCTCGTTTTTTGACATAATGGTTCATCTTGTCGTTCATCTTGTGAAAGAGACACAATTGTGCGGACCAGCTTATATGAGATGGATGTACCCTGATGAACGTTATATGAAAATATTAAAAGGGTATGTGAAAAATCGGAGTCGACCAGAGGGTTGTATTGCCGAAAGATACATTGTTGAAGAAGCGGTTGAGTTTTGTACTGAATATCTGTCAAATGTTCAGTCAATTGGACTCCCCAAATCTCATGTTGTTGAAAAAAAAGAAGGTAAGAAGCTAATTGGAAATAAAGTTGTGACAGTATCAAGGGTCGAACAGGATCAAGTGCATTTGTATGTTTTGCACAATGAGATTGAGGTTGAGCCGTATGTCGATATACACAAGGGTGTTCTTCGAGGTTTAAATTCGAATAGAAATGAGAATTGGATTGTACGAGAGCACAATCGAAGTTTCATACCATGGTTTAAGGAACATATTTATTCAAAGTATCGTTCAGATCCCGCCTCAGTGACAGAAAGGTTGAGATGTTTAGCATATGGTCCAAGTTTGGTTGCATTTTCTTATAGCGCATACGCAATTAATGGATACACATTTTATACCAAAGAACAAGATGATAAAAGTACTGTGCAAAATAGTGGTTTCACCTTGGTAGCTGAAGCAATGCACATATCTAGTGTGAAGGACTTAAACCCGAAATTTGCAAATCTGTCGTATTTTGGGGTTATCGAGCGCATTTGGGTCTTTGATTACGAGAAATTTCAGATTCCTATATTCGGTTGCAAGTGGGTTGAAAATAATAATGGTATACGGATGGATAAGTCAGGATTTTTGCAAGTTGATCTTAACAGGGCGGGGTACAAAGATGAGCCTTTCATTCTAGCCTCTCAAGCTAAACAAGTGTTCTATGTCACTGATCCGACAAGTACGAAATGGTCTATAGTGCTTTTCTCTAACAAAGTAATTGATGAAAAGATTGGAGACCAAGGCGATATTGGTGTTGACATTGAATCTTTTACCAGAAATGATCAAAATGATAATGAATCATGCGTTAGAAATGATCATAATGAGGGTATTTGGATCAATCCAACCGTTCGCGTTGTTACGAGACGAGTAGAACATATTCCTACCAAGAAAAGAAAGAGATGTTAGTGAAAAAGGTAATAGTATATATAATTATAGACAATGTCATTCAATAAAATGTATATATATGCCATTTCATTTTTTTCATTATAGTATAATATATATAGCCTATATCATTTCATTGTTTTCATTATAGTATAATATATATAGCCTATATCATTTCATTTTTTTCATTATAGTATAATATATATTGCCTATATCATTTCATTTTTTTCATTATAGTATAATATATATAGCCTATATCATCCAGTAAAATTTAAATATACGTCATTTCATTTTTTTGCTTTATGGAATTTTATGAAATATTTGTTATCTGACATCTTTGCTTTATGGAATTTTATTTATGTTTCGACGTACGACGCTCATTCTCCGCGTTTCTTAGAGTTCGAAACATCTGAGAGGTAACTTTCTTCCTCAAATTACTGGTATATTTCTTTTTCATTCTTTATCAGTTCGTAACTATTTAATCATAAATTTAATAGTATCCATCTTTTCATTCTATTTAATCCATTGTCCGAAATATTGAATAACATTCTATGAATTTGCAGCGTTTCCCGGCCTAGTTCGACGTACGACGCTCATTCTCCGCGTTTCTTAGAGTTCGAAACATCTGAGAGGTAACTTTCTTCCTCAAATTACTGGTATATATTGTGATGAATTTGTCTTAAATTGTCTTTCGTATGTTGCATTTTCTTGATACGGATTCATTCTGTGTATACTTTGCGTTTTGACTGAAAATTTGTTATCTGACATCTTAGTTTTTTGAAATATTTAGGATTGTTTTATTTATGTTTTGATGTAGGTATATTTCTTTTTCATTCTTTATCAGTTCGAAACTATTTAATCATAAATTTAATAGTATCCATCTTTTCATTCTATTTAATCCATTGTCCGAAATATTGAATAACATTCTATTTAATTCATTCCGTGTATACTTTGCGTTTTGACAGAAAATGTATCACGATGTTCCACAATGGGATGTTCCACAAGATAATTCAGAAAATGTTCCTCAAGGAGATGTTCCACAAGATAGTGTTCCACAAGACACTTCAGATAAGGACATCACACGAGGCATAACTATCATGCGGGGAATCATCCGTGATAGAGATAGAGGTATTACGTATAATGTAGATTGGAATAATGATGACCAACTAATTGGGCCTAATTCTGCAAAGCTGACAAGCTACATCGGTACGCTTGTTCGTATGCACATTCCGATCACCACTACTAGCTGGAAAAAAGGAGAGTTGGATGCTAAAGAAAGAATTTGGACCGAGATAAAGGTATCATATATGGTTGTTGTTATTTGCTTTATTTTGACGAAATTATTGTTTTTAAATTACATATACTAACACCCTTTATGCGTATGTTTTTTTTGTAGAGGTCTTTTAACATTGAAGATGCCCGCAAAAAGTATATAATGGGCTTGGCCGGAAAAAGACATAGAGGGTGGAGAAATTTTTTGACAAATAAGTTTCTTAAAGACGATGAAGGAAATTTTGTTGAAGAGGAACCTGAACGACCAAAAAAATATGAGAGCTTCATTACACCCGAAGAATGGGTTGCTTTTGTGGGCCAAAGAAAAGACGATAATTTCAAGAAAGTGAGTGCTGTAAATCGGGATAGAGCGTCAAAACCCGCATATCCATATAAAAAAGGTCGTTTGGGATATGCACGCTTACAGGAAAAAATTGTAAGTAAATATCAATTCTACGATCTTATTAATTATCTCAATGTGTATTATTAATTTGTAACAATGTGTATTGATGATTTTATTATTTGTAACAATGCATAGTTGGAGGAGACGCAGAGTGACGAAACATCACTACCTGCACATGTGCTATGGAAGGAAGCTCGTGTTGGCAGAGATAAAGTTGTTAACCCCGATCTGCAACATATTTATGATGAGTGTGTAAGTATACCATTATGTCTTTAATTAATATATAATTAACGTTGTGTCTTTAATTATCGATATTTAAATGAATTACAGGAGACTATATCGCAATCGGTATCCTCGGGTGATGACTCGAATATCAGGAGCGTACTCAGTCGAGCACTATGTGTTGCTGAGTATCCGTGACGAGTGAGGGGTAAAGGCCATGGTGTGACTCCTACCTCTCTTTATAACAATCCAAGAAAAAGAAATCCTAGCAATGCGGAAGTGATGCAAACATTGCAGGATTTACAAGCACAAGTCCGTGAACTGCAGAGGGACAAAGAGAGGTATATGGCCGAAAGGAGCAGTTCACAGTTGAAAGAAACTAGTGACAAGGCTAGTATCAATCGTCAACAAAATTTTCCCGAGGTAATTAAGATGATAATCCATTATATTTAGAGAAAGTATAATTATAACGGTTATTATTGTCAATATTAAAGGAAGTCTAACGGTTATTATTGGTTTAGGGCATTTCATGTTGTCAACTGTATCTAGCTTCTCCGACTTATCGGGTAGTTGGCAAGGGAAAAGTGCACAACACCTCGGGAGATTTAATTCACCATAGACCGCTCCCGGATGGCCACATGAAGGTATCGGTTGATGTTGTTTTAGATATGAATGCATTGCTACCGGTACCTGACATTGTTGCGGAGACCACATTGCTACGAGATGCAGTAGGATCTTTTGTGGCATGGCCATCAGACCTCATCTGCATAGATGATCAGGTATGTTGAAAACCATTATGAATCTTTAAGTATTCAACTGACAGTTCTGACCTGAATTTTATACATGGTAATTTTAGACTCCTGCAAAACCCGCATCTAAGGATAAAGGGATTTTGCAGCACGGCGAGTCTATTGCATCGCAAAGACAGGTACTTTTATAGTGTTTCATTTATGATCGGAATAAAAAATTGCATAACTTTGTATTTTACATAATTCTATATGATTTTTAAGGTACCTTCTCAAGATCAGTCACAGCAGGTGAGCCAGAAAGGTAGTAGGGTTCCACCTAAGAAGAAGGTTCCTGTCCGTAAATTTGTGCCTAGATATCGACAGTGTCTGGAGACACTAGTTGGCACATCAGATTTGATGAATGATGGAATTCGTCAAATCGATGTGGATGAAATTGTCTTTGGTTTTCCATGTACCGAAACAATTGGATTTGAGGACATGGAACAAATCTTTCATCATTGAGAGTTAGGCATCAGTGTGATGCACTCGTACATCCGGTAACCCAATCAATATATTATTTAATTGGTTGAACATTTTTTTTAAACATTTAATTGAAATAGTCTAATATTAATTATGTTTTTATTTAAGGATGTTATTTGACAAATTGATGCGCGGGAATCAATTGTCAAATAGATTCCGTTTCGTGTCTTCCTCCCGTGTTAGCGGAGCAACAATTTCTAGGGAACCTGATTCAGTAAGAGAACACTTGGTCGAAAGATTCAGGACAACTGCCAGTACAGAGAGCTTGTATCTTTTGCCTTATAATACAGGGTTAGATTTTCATTCTAAGCTCCTTTTAATATTTGTATTTTTTACATTAAAATTCGCTTCTAAATTGTTGCTTTAATTTATAGATGTCACTGGTTGTTGCTTGCAATCAATCCCATAAAAGAAGTGGTCTATTACCTGAATTCGGTTGACGGTGATTGGACAAATTATCCGGAAATGAAGCTAGTGATTGATACGTAAGTGACATTATTCTAAATATTCGTTTGTGTTTATATATTTAATTATTTCAATGTCATTGTTCTAAATAAATATTTTAATTTTGTCATCAGTTCAATACAAGTATTCCGATGTCAAAGGGGAGCACGAGTACCACGGTCTAGATCAAACAACATTAATTGGATCAAAGTACAGGTATATAAATTTCAACAATTTTGCTTATAATATTTATGCTACTTGATAAATCAATAGATGTGTATAATCTTATTTGTTTTTCTATGTAGTGCCCTCAACAACAAAACGGCATAGATTGCGGATACTTCGTTTTGATGTTTATCAAAGAAATCATTCAAATGAATGAAATCGAGATTCCAATCACGGTATGGATTTATACTTTGTTTTATTACTTATCGGATTTTGCATATAATTTATTACATTAAACTAAATCACGCATATATTTTGTTTTGTAATGTAGTATTTTGATCAATACAATTGTCCATATTACTCGCCACGTCAATTGGAAGAACTCAAAGAGGAGTTGTGCCAATATTTTATTGAGCTAAGAATCTTATAATAAGGTACGAATACATTGTTGTGTGAAAATTGGTTAATTATGAAAATATTGTTTTGTGTATACAACACTGACCGTGTTATTATGTTCATATTGCAGGATCAGGACCTTGGATATATATGTAGATTAGGATTGATTTACTTAGTGTTATATAGCTGATTTCTTAGGGTGTATTTTGTTACGTTTAAAAACATGTTAATATTGAATTACCATGGTGTATATATATTTTGGATATGAATTGATTATAATGGTATTTGTATATATATATATAATATTTGGTATTTGAATTACATTTGGTATTTGGATTAAAATTAATATATTGGTATTTCTAGATTAGATTGTAAAATACCGGTTTAAGAATTACAGGTTTGCTGCAAAAAAATGCAGGTTTAGAAATTTTTTAAATTTTAGATTTTTCAGTAGAAAACCTATGAAAGCGCTTTTAAGAAAAAAGCGCTCTCGTAGGCCTACCTATGAAAGCGCTTTTTTCTTAAAAGCGCTTTCATAGGTAGGCCTACGAGAGCGCTTTTTTCTGAACAAAAAGCGCTCTCATATGCCTACTTTATACGCATTCTGAATACACCTATGAAAGCGCTTTTTCAGAAAAAAGCGCTCTCGTAGGCCTACCTATGAAAGCACTTTTAAGAAAAAAGCGCTTTCATAGGTAGGCCTACGAGAGCGCTTTTTTCTGAACAAAAAGCGCTGCTAAAACCTTTAGCAGCGCCACCTACGAGAGCGCTTTTAAGCGCTTTTAAAGCCCAAAAAAAGCGCTTTCGTAGGTTATTTCTGGCATAGTGATATTTATAGAGGACTGAAATTAGGTTAAAATCTTGCACAAAGATCCATTGGAATGATGATTCAATATTTGATTGGAAATCACATCTTTTTGAATCTTTTTGATTGAAGAAAGTTGCCAAACTTGAAGATTTTTGTCCCTTTGATTTGCACACGAAATTTCCAACATATCTTGACCATGTTTGCTTCACAAAAGATTGAAAAATCAAATCTTTGTATTTTCCTACAATTTAAATTAATTAAATGAATTAAAATTGATTAAAAATCCAATTAATTAATAAAAAATAAGAAAATAATTCAATTAAGCTTGATGGGTCGTGCATAGGCCTTGGATAAAGTTTCAAGAAGAAATTTGAGGCCCATTAGCAAAAACAAGGTGTTTTGAGCAAAGTTGACTTTTGCAAATTCATAAAAATTTACCAACTTCTCCAATGCATATCTTGCTCAATTTTGATCATATGAACATTCTCTTGGACATTTTGGAGAGGCCTTGAAGTCCTATAACCAATGCCTTTGGTCCCATGTAATTTGGATCTACCAATCTCAAGTTATGGTCTTTGACTTAAAATGCATTTTTGTTGGCTTTTGAAATTGACCTATAATGTAGAAATTGATAACTTTTTGTGAGAGCATTTCTTGTACTTGGAGTATGAAGATGGATTGTAGGAAATGTCATCCTCTTCAAAATTAGCATCGGATGAGATTTTTCTGATGAACCATGAAAAAGTTATGCCCTGGTCAAGATACAGTTGACTTTTCTACTGTCCAAAAATAGTAACTTTTTGTATCTTGATGATTTTTGAGCCATGCTTGTGGAATCATGATCAAGACTTGATGAAATGATGATTGTGAACTCAAAATAAGATGTTGACCAAAAATTCTGACTTTTGACTGCAAAATGACCATTTTGCCCCTGCAGTTGACTGTTGATCAAATAGGGCTTTTGACTGTGCCAATTGGCACTGTGAGTCTTGAAACTTGGCATGTAGGTGTTTGAGAATGTATATGGGCCTATGAGACTTGATTGAACCATTGGAAACCCCAAACTCATTGAAAGAACCAAAACCCTAATTTCAGCTGGCTTAGGAGGTGGTTTGGACTGTGCAATCCTTGAGCAATCTTTGAGCAATTTGAGAATTATTCTTGTCAAATCTTGAGGAATATGGGAGGGCAAATTTTGGGGTACAACACTATCCTATAGGGAACATGCAAAGGGATCGTAGTCTTTATCTCAATTCTAATTGAGTGACATCATTGATCATTACCAAAGGAAAACGATAAATCCCTAAGGGAGCATGCAAAGATCAAAGTCGTTATCTCAATTCTAATTGAGTGACATCATCAATCATCAACAAAGAAAGCTATACAATCCTATGGGGAGTATACAAAAGCCGAAGTCATTATCTTAATGCTAATTGAGTGACATCATCATCTGTCAAAAGATGAAAGCAAACACAAGAAAAATTAGAAAACAAGTGCATAATGCCTGCTATTGGTCTTTAAACAGCGACTTTGAGCGCACGCTCTTTATTTCCTACTTCTCATGATATCTAGAAAAGCGGTAAAGAAATGCGATAAAGTGCGTAAAAATATAAAAGTAATAGCGATGACTACCAAAAGCAAGCAGATAGTCGAAATCGGACGAAAGCAATGGAGAAGCTAGGAGTACGCATCGAGCAAGCTTCACCAAGAAACAAACAAAGTCAGAAACAATATCCAACTAAGATAAAAAAAAACACACGCGTGTTGCGAATGCAACGCGTAATCATAAGTTCCTACACAAAGTATCCTAAAATATCACATGCGTCTGGGCAACATATAATATGATATGAATTTCTCATGATGATGAGAAATAAGGTGTGTTGCATCCAAAGCGAGCATAAGCCATATGTTTCGATCACATAACAACTTGTTATGTTATATGATCGAAAGCACAAAAATGTACCTTGCACAGTGAACAAACGCGTCCAAAATAACAAGGCAAAGCGGTGTAAAATATTAACAAAAAACTAAAACTAAAAAAAATATTTTTTATTAGTTTTTATGTGAGGAAATATTCTACCGAAAACTAAATAATTAATTTCTAAAATCAACTAAGGAGATCTAACAAGTTTTTATTGATTTTTATATTTTTTATCATTAATTTTCCACCAAAATTATGTAAAGAAAAATTAACAGAAAACCAATGCAATTCTATAGTGTAAACTGAATCAGGGAGTATAGAAGCAGAGCTCTAGACCCAGACAGAAATAATCCATAGCCAGAGAATGCAACCGGTCCAAATGCTTCATAGCCCAACAAAAACCATCATCACCGTTTTACACAATTTTGAACATTTGACTTATTAATAAAAATAATAGGGTTGACGCTTAATCTCCCTTCACACAAAATCCCCTTCCTTTTCTATCGTCCATTTTTGTCTTTATTCTCAAAGGGACGTGCCGCGATGACAGCCACCCAACCTTCTCTAATCAAGAGCTTCTGAATGTTAACCTCCACCAAAATCGTGCCTTGATTCCAAAACTCTCCTCAGGTCTCATTAATTTTGCCTTAAACTTTCTACATCCAACAAAATTTCAAAACCCTAAGTCTTGGAGGTGAAATTAAATGCTCGGAACCCAACCTCCATATACGATTCCATATCGGTTTAATACGCAAGGCTCTTTTCTATACGAAGCTATCAAGATCGAAGTAAAAAAGAGGAAGAAGCGAGCGACTTACCTAACAAAGAAGTTCTGGTGATTCTTCAACGACGATGTGATACAGTGAGAGAACTGACTTGAAGGTTTTGCGTTTGATCGCAAATGTTACGGTTAGCAAGAGTCTCCACTGACTTTTCTTTTATCCAAAAGGAAAGGTGAAAAAGCACAAGAAAGACCTTTGAGATTATTTCTTGAATTCGGGGGGTAGATTATGAAAAGGGAAGGTATTAGAACCCTTTTCATCCATGGTTATCCATGGGCTCTTAGTTACTTGCTAGCTCACTTGCTTTTGTTTGAAATTGTGCTTTGTGTGGTTTTTGAAACTATTTTGTAAAGAGGCCATTGTTTAGGAAATCTTTGTAATGATTCTCGTTCGTAAGAATGTATACAAAGATGTTGATCTTTCGAAAATGTTTTCAAGTTTTGTAAGATGTTTTGAAAGTGTAAGTGTTTGTTTTTGAAAATAGCAAGGATGTTTGTTTTAAAATGGAGCAAGTAATTAGGAGCAATATACCTACTCAAATGTCTTTCTTGTTCATTTTCTTTTCCTTTGACATTGTTGTCTTACCATTAATTTGGTAAGCAACCCTATCTTTGGATGTAAACGGGACGGGCGTGGGTCATCGTATAACCATGATTAGCAATGTTGCAAGGTATCTTAGCATTCTTTTTGAGGGACTAAGATCATTTGTAAGGCAACTTAGATAGCGTCATCGAGGGACTATGATCTTGTATTTGCTTGTTTTTGCTAAGATACCTCGCATGCGTAATATGGCTATTTTGTATAAGGCAACCAAGTGGGATAACCCTAGGGGTGCTTGTGTGCAAGTGTATTATTTTCATGGTTGTTTTTGTCTTGAATTAGGGTTTTCTAAGTATTGGTTTTAGTCTTTCCATACAAAATCCTAATTACTAGCATTTATATAAAAGCGATAAATTGCGAAATTTAAAGTTACTACACTATTACAACATTTGTGGGGAGGGGAGGGGGTGTACAAATTTACAAATGGGGATTGCAAGAAAATTAAACCTAATTATCTATTACAACCATATTGAATATTGTGCAAGAATTGAATAAATAATGTACAAGTGCAAATGAAAAAGAAATGATTTTTTTGTTATTATGAAATGGTTTTATCTTGACCTAAATAAAGGGGATGATTAATTAAAATTAAATAAAATTAAATCAAACTATTTAAGAAAAGAAATTAATTTGAAAAAAAAGGATTTCTAGGATTTTTTATGAAAAGTTTTTATATTAATGAAAATAAAATGAAGATTAATTAATTAAAATAGATCTAGGTTCTAAATTAATTTTAACTAAGAAAATAACATAATAGACTAATTTATCCTAAGTCTAAAAATTAATTATTTAAGAAAAGAAAGGAAATTTATTTATTTTAAGAAAAATGTTTTTTTTATCTTTTTGTTTTAAGGAAAATAAAATACATGAGTACAAAAAATAAATGAAAATAAAATTGGATTTTTGATGATTTATGAAAATAATAATAATAATAATAAAAATATTAATATTAATAATAATAATAATAATAATGAAGAAAAATAAAATAAAAATAAAAATATAAAGAAAAATCCAGGGAGGTTAATCAGCAAGGCAAGGAGTATTATGAGAAAAAAGACTAAGCCCACATGAAGAGCCCAAATGCTGCCAAAAAAACACAAAAAGTCAGAAAATTGTGAAAAAAATAGCAAAAGGTCACGCTGGGGCTTGAACCCAGGACCTAAGGGTGAACAGGCGCGCGCTTTACCACTGGGGTGGCTATACATCCGATAATATAACTGAAACAATAAATACATAACACAAAACGCGCCCTGATTACACTTCATCTTCAACCTCCAGCCAAAGGACTTGTATCTTCTTCATTTCTCAACAAAAATGAAATGTTCAAACATGATAGTTGTGGCATTTCTTCCCACAAATCCAACCATATAAATAACTTAAGCTACCAGTAAAAGATGAATGAAAATTTTTCTGGCCCTAATTTAAAACCTAAAAATTTCAGAAAACTTCAACTCTAAAATTCTCTAAGCTCAGGCCATATAAATGCAAACTATGGATATGTACAGCTCCGTGGAAATGTTATCTACACTTTATCTTCACAAATCAAAGCTTAACAATGCCTAAATATGAAGATAGAAGTTCAAGAAAAATACCTCAAAACTGGAAATCGTGAAATGGATTTGAGCTTGTTTCAGGTAGTGGTGATGATCAGGTTAGCTTCCTTGGACCTCTAGGAAGCTAATGCAATGCTTAGCTTCAGTTGAGGGTGGCTGAAATGGCCTGGAGAAGTCCAACTGCAATTCTCTATTTTTGGCTATGGAAGTTGAGGAAGATGATGTTATAGTTTGCAAACAGGGACATGGATGGTTTGTATTTGATATGAGGAAGCTTTTGAAACAAAAAGGCCAAGAAACGCACGAGGGAAAGTGAGTTTGATGTTCAAGGTCAGAAACTGTGCAACAATGGAGTTTTTGGGAAATTTCTGATTTGAGAAAGTTTTGGTGTGTTTCAGGGTGTTCAAGCTCGTGTCCTAGCTCACAAATAGTGACTCTATTTATAAGCAACAAGTTTGGAGACCTCTTGTTGATCAGAATTCAAAATCACAAGTTTATGCATAACATGTGATTTTTTGAGAAACCATGTTTCAATGCTTTGTACCTTGTTCATAGAGTTGTTAACTACTTTAAACACCATCCTTCTGACTTTGTGGATGGAGTGTAATCAAGGAAAACAAGTTGGGAGCTCAAGAAGCTGACTTTGTGCATAAAGCTTGTTTTACAAGAATGGATATGTTACTTTCTTCTTAAAATGGCAAATTGATTTGGACAAAGCTTGAATCACTTGGATAAGGACATAATCAGTTGTGTAAAACATTAATTATGCAGTGAAAGACAAGTTTGAGGCCTACAAAGCAAAGATTATGCATCCTAGCATGGATTTGGTTCACGTGTTCATCAAAAATGACTTGTAATTCAAGTGACAAAACCCTAACTTTATCTCTTCGATTCTCCCTACTCAAGAATGATTTCAAGGAGTTCTTGGACATTTTGGAAAGCTTGAAATGTGATATGCAACCCTTCTTTGAATTTCTTTTAAATATTCCCCATGGAACTATATGAAAAAGTTCCATGAAGTTGGGTCAAAATCCTGACCAAATTAGAGCAAAATTTCACTAAGTGTTTAGTTTCATGACCACATGTTCATAAAATTATAACTTGAGATCCAAGCATTTTTGGAAGGAGTTGTGTAAAGAAAAGTTTTAGATCTCATGGAGATCTACAACTTTCATGTTGGAAGTTTCTCTTCAATCATCTTGCATCATGGTGAAAATTTTGCTCAAAGTTATGAGAAAACATGAAATTTCCAACACTTAGAAAAATTTCTAAGTTTAGAAATTTTGACTTTTCAAAATGAAATCTTGACTTTTTGATTTCTTGATGAATAAGTTTCATATTTTGACATGTTTTTATGAATTTTGATCTTTGGCATTTGAATTGACCAAAATGTCAAAGTTTGACTTTTCAGTATACAATTGACTTTTGATCAGTTGACTGAAAAATTCATTTGTCAATCCAATGGACTTGCAAATGTTTTGAACCATGCCATTAGGTGAAAATGATGCCATTGGACTCTTGGGATCATGCCTTAAACCAATTGATCATTTGCTAGGTCAAAAATCAGAAATTGCCCTTTCCTAGTCAAAACCCTAATTTTGACCATTTTGCCCTTTGGAGATTTGATCAAATTTCTTGAGGAATTGTGGTCCATGCAGCGATAAAAAATGTAGCGGGGTAAATCATAGATCTAGATATTAATTAACTCGACTCACAAAAGCAAGGGTCACCACCGCGCTTTATTATTTCCAAGGAAAAAGGGAAAAGAGCGAAATAAAACCCTAAAACATGCAATGTAAAATAATACTTAAAAGTAATGAAAATATAATGCATTTTGAAAAGAGATCTAGAGTTCGGGAGTTGGTTATACAATGGGAAAGTATTAGAACCCAATGCATCTATAGTATCCTATAGGAACCTTTTGAAATATCTTGTTATTAAAATTGTTTGTTTGATTAAAATGGGTATGGAGGAGATTTTAAAGATACGATGACCTAATGTCGAAATTTTGACTTAAAAGGTGTGAATTTAAAAATGGAGTCTTTTAGGAAAATTATCTTAGGTTTAGCAAAATAGTAAACAAAATAAAAGATGAATGAGGGTATTCACATGATTGGATGAGATGTGTTTGATAACGTGAAGTCAACAAAGTTAAAACATTCCCTTGGATTTGAGACAGACGAAAGATAAAGATTATACGATTAAGAATAAAGTTAGTTATAGCGACAATGGAACAATTAAATAAACAGCAAAAATTAAATAGAAAACTAATTTATACTAGCATGCAATTTTGAGTAATTAAATAAATATAAAAAATTAAATAAAAACATGTATTTGAATAATTAAAAATAACAAACATTAAGTAGAAAATTTAATAGCATGTTAACAAAAATTAAATAAATATTAATTTATAATAACATGTATTTAAGTAAATAACAAAAATTAAATGAAAGATTGATTTAATAATATGTTTTTATTTTATAATAAGATATAATTTTATATAAAATTAACTAACTAATATTTGTTTAAGGAAAATATAGTAAAATATGAGGAGAATAGGCTTAAAAGCGAAAAAGGAACCACAACAAGGGTAGAACTCGGGTCTCCTTGGTCATTGGTGATGGGTTTTGCCAACTAAGCTGAGCTGATTATCTGTTATTATTATGCTTTTATTAATAACTAAGGTGATGATGGCAACTTGGTTGGGCCAAGAGGCCTAAAGGAAAACCCGGTTTAGAGGAAAGAAAGATTTGAAAACCCTAGAGTACCAAAAGAAGGATATTGCGGCTGGTCGTTGGGAAGTGGGATAGCAGGTTATCATTACTGATTCCCAACGGAACCTGTTTCTAATAAGAAAAAAAAATTAATAAAACGATAAAAAACAATCCTCTCTCTCTCTCACGGATTACTGTCAACTTCCTCTCTCCCTATTCCAACTTTACATCCTCTTCGGTCAAACAACCATCACCAAAAATTCCTCTTCTCACAAGGTTCCCCATTTTTCTTCTACAATGCTTTCTTTTCCCTGCCTTGCCTATCAAATATTCCCTAAAATGTCGGGATCGAGGCCATGCTCGAGGGGGTCGATTGTAGAAAGTTGTCCGGTTGATTCGGGTGAGGGAGAAAGAGTGAACGAGTCAGCATCGTCGAGATCGGAGGGGATCTAGAAGTTCTAAAGGTGATGATGGATGGAAGAATGTGAATCGGTGATGGTGCATGATAAAAAGGGTAAAGTAGAAGATGAAGAATGGTAGGAATTGACTGGCAATAAGCAAGGCGGAGATGGTGTTATGCTTCAGAAGACGATATAGATGAAACACTTGAATAGTTGATTTTTTCTGATTTTTACTGTTTTAGAAGGTGTGAGTTTTTGTTCTGAGTTTTGGTTCTGAGTTTTGGTTCTGAGTTTTTGTTATGAGTTTTTGTTCTGAGTGTTTGTTTTGAGTTTTTGTTTTGAGTTTTGGTTCTGAGTTTTGGTTTTGCAGTTAACAAGTTCTGAGTTTTGGTTTTGCAGTTAACAGGTTTTGAGTTTTGGTTTTGCAGTTAACAGGTTCTGAGTTTTGGTTTTGCAGTTAACAGGTTCTGAGTTTTGGTTTTGCAGTTAACAGGTTCTGAGTTTTGGTTTTGCAGTTAACATGTTCTGAGTTTTGGTTCTGCAGTTAACAGGTTTTGAGTTTTGGTTCTGAGTTTTTATTCTGCTTTGAAGTAATGTTATGGAGCAGAAGTAGTAGTCTGAAGTCGACAGAAGAATGGAAGATGATGGAGGAAGAAGCAAGAGGATACAGTGGGTTGTAAGGTTCTTTTTGTGAAAGAAATAATGGTTTGTACGTTGTCTTAACAGTAGTTTTGAAGTATATTTTTATTAATTAATTTATGTTATTACAATTATTATGACTTCTAAAATTTCTAAATATCCATATGTTGCAGCGACTCAAAATACAACAAAAAGTATGATAAAGCAAGCATTCACGTGGCATAAAAGTGGTGTAAAGAGAAGATTCAAATATATGAATGAGGAAGTTATGCAGAAGTAAATAGGGAGGAAGAAAAATACCTATCGGAGCCTCTCCGACGGGGCTTCAAAATGTTAAGTTTTCTCTCCTTGAATTTCTATATTTTCTTGTTGAGTTTTGTGTTACACTTGCTGAATTTTCTAAGTGTGGTTCCCTCTGAAGTTTTCTCTCTCACTTGATGTTCCTCTTCTGATTTTTTGTGATTCTTGCACAAAACCCCCCCTTTTTCTGTTGATAGATGCCTTTATTTATAGTGAAATATATGGGGTTTTAGGAGGGGGGGATAGTAGAGATTTGAACTATTTTAGGCTCTGTTTTGATGTTTTATGAGACAGCTTTTTGAAGTATGCATTTTAGTGCAATGTTTGGAGTTTTGTAGACTGGTTTTTGTAGCAGCAAAGGTGCAAATTTTTGTCTTATGGGCTACATTTTGGATTGTTTTGCAAGGCATATTAGGAAAGCAACTTGGCATGGTTTTTGTTGAAACAAGATTGGAGAAAATGGACAACATTATACTCAAAAATTGGACTATTATTGAATTAAAATAGTGCTGGAAAAATAGCCAGCATTGGGACTGTTTTGTAGCAAGAATAATAGCTTGATTTTCATGTACAAAATTTGCATTTCTTTGGTAACTTTATAACAATAAATCCAAGTAAATTGTAATATGAATGAATATGTATTCTTCAATATATTCTCAATTCCATTGTAGTTGTAAATAATTTTGAATCTTCATATGTCTTTATAAAAATTCAAGACATTCCATTTGAATTGGGAAAGAATTGAATAATACTTGAATAAATTGTTGAATGATGAATAAATGATAATGCAAGCCTTAGACTTTAATCTTGCATTTTGTAATAGAAATCAAATAAATCCCATGAATTGATCTTATAATAAAATAGTAACCATCATGTATTTAATCTTGTGATGAACGATTAATTGGATCGAATTTCCTTTCCCAATATCTTCTTGAATAAGTGCTTCATGTGCGTTCAAATAACCATAATGTAAATTCATCAAAATAACCACACAAAATAATCTTGAATAAATATTTCCTGCGATAAATGATTATTCTTGAATGAGATCTCTTGGTAGCTCCTCTTTAATTATCACTTGAATTTAAATAAAGAAAATTCCAAGTGTTCCGAATAATTTCTTCTATAATGGTTTTGAATTTAATCATTTCATTTTGACGAAATTCACACCGCATCATGAGAAAACTTGCAGATGACTTTTGGTCGACGTGATCGAAAATGACTGGCATAGCTTGGTTTTCTTGTATTTTAAAGCAATGTGACACTACAAGAAAATTAGTGTTTAACGACACAAAAATTGCGACAGTTATGTGATAACTGTCGTAATTGACATATAGAGACAGTGTTTACGACAGTTGACACCAACCGTCCCTAATATTTATTTTGCGACAGTATATTTAACCATCATAATATTATTATTACGACGGTAAAACAACCGTCGGCCCCCATTTAACACTTTTAACATTGATTTTTCACCAACAACTAGTCACGACGGTAAAATTAACCGTCCTAAAAGGCATATCACGACGGTAAAGCACCCGTCGCACCCTTAAACCTTTCACGACGGTAAAATTATCCGTCCTAAAATTCATTTCACGACGGTAAAACAACCGTCGCACCCAAAATCTTTAAAAATTCTCATGGGCACGACGGTAAAACACCCGTCGCAGTAAAAAAGTTAAAAAGCTTAAAAAAGTTAAAAAGCTCATAAAACATCGATTAGAATGTTTCTTTAACAGTATATTGGAATTCCTTGAACAAGTTCCGTTTCCGCGGCATCCTCGACGAATCAATCGGCGAGGGAACCCATTTCCTCATCCCATGGGTTCAAAAACCCTACATCTTCGATATCAAAACCCGCCCCCATACTTTCTCATCAATATCCGGCACCAAAGATCTTCAAATGGTTAACCTAACTCTCCGAGTCCTCTCTCGTCCCGACACCGCGAAACTCCCTGTCATCGTTCAAAACCTCGGTCTCGAATACGACGAGAAAGTCCTCCCTTCGATCGGTAACGAAGTTCTTCACTTGGTTTGTTGGGATTGCTATGGCTGAGATATGTTCATCTTTCCCGGTTTGTCTCTTCTCATAAAGTTTATGCATGTACCAGTGAATTAGTGAATAATTTACATAACTAATTTTCAATTTTGATTCAATCTATAACAGACAACTGGTTCTCTAAATTAACCTTTTTCGTGTTGATTTCTTTACCCAAAACCCCTGAATTTCATGACCCATTTTGATTTTCTCGTTTTTGTTTTTATTTTCGATTTTGTTTGGTTATTTGCTAGGTTTATCATGTTTAAGGTGATCAAAGTACTTGACTTTCGCACCCTTGTAATATATATGATTAACCTGATTGGTGCTTTTGTTTCTCCAATTTTTGTAACCCTATTAATTTCATATTATATATTTCAGGAATGACAAAAGAAGTAAAAAAAAAAATCCTTTTTTTTGAGGCATGAACTGTTGTTTTAGTTCTGGTTGCAAATTGCAATATTCATGAACAACAACTGTACACCAATTAACAAAATGTTGTCACAATGCCGATTGTTGCAGTTCTCTTTTTGATTCAGTTCTGTTTTTCAGGTTTGAGAGGATAACTTAGTTTGGTTTATCACCAACTTCCATGCCCAGGATGGACAATTGTAAAGATTTTCTAAGTTGGGTCGACCCTGATACGTCTCTCAATATTTTCAAGTGTCTGGATGATCCAGCAGATCTAGCCCGCGTCAGTTGTGTTTCACGATCTTGGAGAGACTTTGGTGAGTTATAGATGTTTAGTTGTATTTTATTTTTATATTTTAATGCCTCAGTCTCAAGAGGAGTTCAAGTTTAGATTCTCCGTGGCATACATTTTACGTTTCATTTTATTTCTGATCTGTTTGTCCTTTTAGAATTGTGTTCTTTGCTATATTTTGAGTATCCAACCTCATATTGCTCACATGTTTACAACTTAAAGATCCTATTTTGATGTTCTGGTTTTTGCAGTGGTTGCAAACGGCCTTTCTAAGCAGTTGTGCTTGAGAATGTTTCCTCAATTATCAAGAGTTGCTTGTGTTGTTGAACTAAACCAGGACGGAGTGAAGGAACACTCAGAGGTTGGATCTAGCCAATCTAATGAATGTCTAGCTCTATGGAAAGATCATAGAGTCTATAGTTATCTTGCTAGATCCTGCTTATCTCCTGTTGCTATGGATTGCATAGATAAGGCAATCAGTGCTTCTAGCACTGATAATTTTCCTCAGGAGAGCATTGTTAATACTCTAGAGGAAAGAGACAACATTGCTGGTAGATTTTCCTATTGGTCGAGTAGCGGACAAAGCAATCCCAATGTGCCTGAGACATTAACATACCAGTTGGCTTCTCAAATATGTGTTATTACAGAAATCAATATTCAGCCTTTCCAAGGTGATGTTTGAAATCTTCATAAACTATGCGCTCGACTCATTTATTTTAAATTTTTATGTTTTTTTGCTAACAATTTTTTTGTTAACTGACCAGCTCACTTTCAGATGGGGTCGCCAATATATTCAGCAAAATCTGTTAGGTTCAAAATGGGTCATCTTAAAGCCTCTTTAGATGATTTAACTGATGCGTTTGTATGGACCTATACATCTCCGGAGTTTCCAATGGCTCAGGTTTGTAACTTCTTATATCTTAGCTTGTTTCTATTTTTAGCCGGTCCAAAATGGGGACCATTTTCTTCATGGTGCTGTGCTTGGCTTGAAACCATAGGTCTTATTGCTGGGATAGGGACTCAGGTAAAAGGACTAATTCGGTTAAACTTCGACTCGGTGTTTTCATAGAATGTGTGCATCGTAACTCATACTTTTCATGGTTGGAATTCGGAAAGGCGTATGCAGGATCACAAACATTGCAGAGTATAATCCTACTCTCGACAGGCACGAATAAAGGCGGAGGGTACTTTGCCCCGAAATGGCTATTCTTATGTATGTACATTGGCCTCACTGTTATTTGGGCAGCATTGAACACATTTGCGTTAGAAGTTATCGCCTTCATCGATATAATTTCAATATGGTGGCAGGTACTTTTGCTTCTTTATCTAACTATTCCAACTTACTGATTACAGTGAATGCGTTGTATCTTGACTCTAAAATGTACATCACAATTTACTCATAATCATTTTTACTGTGACAGGTTATTGGTGGAGCAGTGATAGTTATAATGTTACCTCTAGTGGCACTAACTACACAATCAGCTTCATATGTATTCACAAACTTTGAATTAGCACCTAATACAACAGGAATATCAAGCAAACCGTATGCGGTGATTCTATCGTTTCTTGTGAGCCAATATTCCCTCTATGGATACGATGCTGCAGCGCATCTAACCGAAGAAACTAAAGGCGCAGACAAGAACAGACCTATTGCAATACTAGGTAGTCTTGCCATCATTTCAGTATTTGGTTGGGCTTATATCTTGGCACTCACATTCAGCATTCAGGTATAAATAAATATAATCAACCAATTAACACTTCAGTTTTTGACAGAAGAGTGATAATTAACACCGGTTTCCATCTCTGATTCAGGATTTCGCTTATCTTTATGATCCAAACAATGAGACTGCTGGAGCATTTGTGCCAGCACAGATATTGTATGATGCATTCCATGGAAGATATCACAATTCTGCAGGAGCAATAGTTCTACTATTTATAATTTGGGGTTCTTTCTTCTTTGGTGGACTTTCAATCACCACAAGCGCTGCCAGAGTCGTAAGTACTACGACCCTACGAGCATTTTTGATTGATTTATTTGAGTTTATCTTAAACAATGTAATTTTCAGGTTTATGCACTGTCAAGAGGGAGTGCCGTTTTCGTTCCTATGGCGAAAATTGCATCCAAAGCACAAGGTTCCTACAAATGCTGTATGGCTATGGGCAGCAATATGCAATATACAAAGTTTGTTCTTCAGATTCAAATTCCAGTATACTTTGAATAAATATTACAAACAATTATGCCTTTGACTGAATCTGCAAAATTAGAGACTTGTCGAGGATTTATAATGGAGTAATTTTCACGCAGTAAAAATGGAACAATCATGGAAGTGGATCGAACGTCCAATGATTTGTGCAGGGGAAGGTCACTGTGCATATGCTCATATGCTGTTTGATGTCATTGCAGGGATGGATGAAGTTGTTAAGTCAAATGGCTTTAAAGCTTCCAGATGTGTCAAACCTTAAATCGCTCACAGTTCTGTGCAATGAGGACGGTGAAGCAAATTTTTTTGACAATATAGCCGATCCAGTGGTAGGTTTATGTTTAACTGTTAATCTAAGTAATTTCCCTTTTTGTTGTATTATGTGTATTTTTGCGCCTTTCCTTATTGTAGTCAGAAACACTTTCAGACTCATTGTCTTGTTATTTTAGCCATAACTTTTGGTTGAGTTATTAAAATTGTTTTCAAAACATCTCACATGTAAATTTGATATTGCAGATCCGTAAGAGAGTGAAGGCATTGTCGCTATTTAGAAATGTAATCAGTACAAACAAATTATCAGAGGTAGTAAGTTTAACTTCACAAGTATAAGCATCATTCCTAGTGACCATTTTTTTTTGGATAAGCATCTAATGACTGGTTTTTAATTGTTTATGGTTTATTCCAGTTTATCACTGAAAAAGTGTTCATGCGTCTCTTCTTCAACATGTTGTTTGATGAGAAAGAAGGACAGGTTGACCATATGAAAACTGCATGCATCGAGACCATTGCTTCTGTAGCTGGTCAGATGGGATGGAAGTCATACTATGCACTATTGGACAAATGTTTTCAGGGAACATCCAGGAGTCCAGACAAACAGAAACTCTACATACGCCTCGTCTGTTCTATTTTGGATAAATTTCACTTTTCAGAACTTTGTCACACTGAAGAACCTAAGAAAGCTTTGGTTGGTGTTTCTGACAAGGGGATAAGTGACATTGTTTCTTCAGTTAATTTAGGAAACTTTGGTGCATCTGATGTGAACACAGATATACAGACGTGCCTCTATAAAGTCGTGCTTCCTAAAATACAAAAGCTGATGGATTCTGATTCAGAAAAGGTCAATGTAAATATCAGTCTTGCTGCATTGAAACTACTTAAGTTACTTCCAGGTGATGTGATGGACACATATCTTCCAACTATCATTCATCGAATTTCAAACTTCTTAAAGAGTCGTCTAGAAAGCATTCGTGATGAAGCTAGGTCTGCATTGGCTACTTGTTTAAAAGAGCTTGGATTGGAATACTTGCAATTCATTATTAAGGTTTTGCGATCTACCCTAAAGCGAGGATATGAACTTCATGTCCTAGGATACACACTGAATTTTATTTTGTCCAAGTGTCTCGCAAGTGCAGTTTGTGGAAAGATAGATTACTGTTTGGGGGATCTCCTTTCTATCATAGAGAATGACATTTTTGGAGCTGTTGCAGAGCAGAAGGAGGTGGAAAAGATAGCTTCAAAAATGAAAGAAACAAAGAAGAAAAAGTCATTTGAGAGCTTGAAATTGGTGGCCCAAAACGTAACATTCAAAAACAATGCTCTAAAGCTGCTTGCACCAGTGACTACTCATTTGAAAAAACATGTCACGCAAAATGTGAAAGGAAGATTGGAAAATATGTTGCATAGTATAGCTGCTGGTATGCCAGAATATATTTGTTGCAGGAACAGACACAAGCACGTACACACTAGAATGGGCAATGGCAGAGTTAATGCACAATCCAGAAATCATGTCAAAAGTACAAAATGAACTCGAACAAGTTGTTGGCAAAGGTATTCCAGTCGAAGAAACAGACATAGCCAAATTACCATACATGCAAGCAGTTATAAAAGAGACGTTTCGTGTACATCCACCAGTTCCGTTATTACTACCTCGCAAAGCAGAAACAGATGTTGAAATTGGTGACTACATTATTCCAAAAGATGCACAAGTTTTGGTTAATGCTTGGGTTATTGGCAGAGATCCAAGTAAATGGGAGAATCCTAATGCTTTTGTGCCGGAGAGATTTTTCAATAGTGAGATTGATTTTAAAGGACATCATTTTGAGCTTATTCCATTTGGGTCTGGTAGAAGAATTTGTCCTGGTTTGCCTTTGGCTATTAGAATGTTGCCTTTGATGTTGGGATCTTTGGTTAATTGCTTTGATTGGAGACTTGAAGATGGATTGAATGTCGATGATTTGAATAAGGAAGATGAGTATGGGATTACCTTGGAAAAATCTCAACCTGTGAGAATTGTTCCAATCAAATTGACTAAGCAATAATTTAGAATATATGCACGGTTCTTTCATGATGCAGCGGTTTGTAAACTCTTGATGTTGTCTGACCAAACAATACTGTTCTCTGTCAATGGAACTAGGATTTGTGGTCGTGCCAACATTTTACTTACTATAAGAACTAGTTATAAATAATGTGTAATTTGTTTTTGTTTTAATTTGGTGAATGGATATGGTCTTCTTCATAGAGTAAATTTAGGTTCTATTATGTTATTTGAATAAGTCACACTGTTATGGTCCTGGGAGGATCATGGGTTCAGTTTAGGTTATCCTAGTTTATAGGATTTGTTTGTTTCGATTTTCTAGGCACCTTCTATCCGTTTTATTAGGCACTATCTAGTGCATTCAGTTTCTTTTGCAGTTTCCTTTGTAAGGCTATTTATAAGCCATGATTCCTATTAATATATAAGTGAGAGAGAATAATGATTACTTTGGCAGGGTGATGGATAATAATTTAAATAAAAAATATATATAATAGAAAAATAAAAAAAATCAAGACATAAACAAAAGTCATGGCGACAGTACCGAACCGTCGTAATCAACAATTAAAAATAATCAACAAAAGTCATGACGGTATCGAACCGTCGCCATAAACAATTTAATCAATTTCAAAAGATATTCACGACAGTATCGAACCGTCGCCATCAATAATTAAAAGAAACTCAAAAGATAGTCACGACGGTATCAACCCGTCGTAAACTTGAACGACAGTTTTTGTAACCGTCGCGAAATAGGTTGGGGACACACACTTCTGCGACGGTAAAGCAACCGTCGTGGAAAGCAAATTGCGACGGTTTTAACCGTCGTAATCTACAAAAATACCTGTCGCAATCTGCCAATTTTCTTGTAGTGTGAAACACACATGAACCAAAGGCAGTAAAACTTTGACTGTTCTTTCCGAAAAATTTCAGAGACACTGAAGACCATCTGTTGGACAGAGTGTGGAAATAAACACACGATTCTCTGAAATTCTTTTGATGAATCAGCCTTTGAGAATCAACGACTGACCGCATTTCTGTCCCGAGACTCAAAACCCTAATTGATGTGTGACGTCTGATGCTCTTCTTTCAGACCTATTTCCTGCACATGGAATAAAAAAAAAAACATACACTTCGTGCTTGATTAGTGGTTAGTCATTCATAAGATAAAATGCTCAAAACACTCGATAATCTCTACACAGTCAAAGATCGAAAGTGAAACGTTTGAACCTACCATATTATATGACCTTGATGTATATATAAAAAAAATGCAAATGAAGCAGGGATCTTAGGTCAAAAATTGGGGTATGACAGCTGCCCCTATTTAAGTTTCTTCTATCCGGAGATATGAAGATTGAAATCTTCATCTCGACGAGATCGAAGGTACTTAAATACATAATACACAATTTTTGCCCTAAGATATCGCCATTATGTTTATGATATGAATGTAGTATTTGAACTTTATGGAGAATGATACTGTATCAGACAAAATAATGATGGAGAAACCAAGCACAAATAACCCACATGAACAGAGATTATACACTACTGGGGAAATGAGCCATCGACTTCGAATGATAGACTCTTAACGGAGAATAAAATTTGAGAGAAGACAACTTCTGACCCTAACAAAGAAGACGCCTTGCGTAGGTCACGGAAAAAAAGATTATTGACCCAAGATGATGGTGAGTTCACAACTAAAGGTCAAAGATAGACAAAAGATGTATCAACTTTTGCTGATAGTGAACTACCGACTTTTGAAGGTAGAGATTTCATAACAAACTTCTCTATGGGACTTTTCAGGTGAGATACCATTTGATGCTGAAATAACATATGGTTGAAGATATACAAGCTGCTCAAATAAAGAGGCCGCCACTTGCTGTCTTCCAAGAAAACTATAACGCCCAAGTTGCTCAAATAAAGAGACTGCCGCTTGTCGTTTTCCAAAGATGTCAACAACGCACACGTTGCTCAAATAAAGAGACCGCGACTTGTCATTTTCCAAAGATGTCAATAACGTACAAGTTGCTCATGAAGAGACCGCCGCTTGTCGTTTTCCAAAGATGTCAATAACGCACAAGTTGCTCATGAAGAGACCACCGCTTGTCTTTTTCCAAAGATGTCAATAACGCACAAGTAGCTCATGAAGAGACCGTCGCTTGTCGTTTTCCAAATATGTCAATAACGCAAAAGTTTCTCATGAAGAGACTGCCGCTTGTCATTTTCCAAAGATGTCAATAACGCACAAGTTGCTCATGAAGAGACAGTCGCTTGTCGTTTTCCAAAGATGTTCCAGAAGAATGTTGTGATAACATTGCCAGGGAATAAAATTCTTCTTCAACAGGAACCATGAATAGATCCTTCCTGAGGAGATCAAATACTTAAATGCGCAAAATAAATGCACCATTCATCTAGGTTGCCCATCCTGGAGAAAACAACGAGATAGCCTATGCAAGAGACAAAACTTAATCCAGGAAAAAACCAAAGAGAAGACAGTCAAACACGACCCCACCCAATGAGAAAATAACCCAATTGGGGATTCACCCTATCCAGAGATGGACAAGGGAGGCTAAATAAAAAATTCATCCACGAGGATTAGCTCAGCTGGGGAATTAGAAAGGAAGCACATTTTCTGCCCAAGTTGACATTCTATTTGGAAAGAGTGGATATGCTGCGTGAACAGACATAAACAAGGCATATGAACCCCAAATCACCAACAAATGTGAATATGCATGCATGATATAAGTGTAAATGAGTAAATGAATGTCATGTGCATGCTGACAAAATAGATGGAGGAAATAAATTGAAGATGATAAGATATCACAAAATAATTAGATACTCGGCCAATCTCAAAGAGATGGAAAATAACTGGAACTGGAACAAAAGGCAACGTCAGAGCTTATCATACTACAAGGCTCAAGTCTCTCTGGGGAGAAAGGTATTTAAATTCAATCTTCTAATCACCGATAGACCACTGACATGGCAACAAAAATGTACTACACTTCAGAAATTTGCTCAATTAGAGGTAACCGGATCAAGGCTTAACCGGGATTACCAGGGAGTCACCAAATTATTACTCTACTAGAAACACAAGATTACTCAACCAACACCTCATGACGATTTTGAAAGAAAACATGTTCATCATACAAGGATGAGTTACTATATTGTTTTGCATTTCATGGCTTAAACATCCTCGGAGCAACTGTTAATATTCCTTTCAGTATTCATGACACATTTCAAAATAAGAATACTTTAATTAATTTTGTTTCAAATGTTGCCATAAAAGCTAAATTTTTTCCCGATAAAAACAAAAATGATAAATGCTCAAACTTCATTAATAAGATGGTAGTTCGCTAACAACGCAACTCCAACGGTTTACAAAAGTTTGGGAAATAGTACATGAAAGAAAAAGGTTACACAACAACAATGATCACAATTCTCCCTAACAACTTCGAATTCCGAGATGTGCTCAAATGCCATGAATGGTTTGACCAAAAGCCTGCCTAAGTCGCCCCTTCGGGTTTTCAACTTAGAGAACTGTCAACTCAAACTTAGGCGAAATACTTCTTGTCTGCACCGGCGTTCACAGAGCGCGGTAGTTCTTCACCATCCATATTGGTTAGAATCATGGCGCCTCCAGAGAAAACCTTCTTAAAAACATAAGGTCCTTCATAATTCGGAGCCTATTTTCCCCTAGAATCAGGTTGGAAAGACAATATCTTCTTGAGCACGATGTCACCTTCTCTGAATTCGCGTGGTTGAACCTTCTTATTAAATGCCTTCTTCATTCTTTGCTGATATAGTTGACCGTGACATAACGCTGTCAATCTCTTTTCTTCAATTAAATTCAACTGATCATATCTACTTTGACACCATTCAGCCTCAGAAAGTTTAGCTTCCATCAAAACTCTCATAGACGGGATTTCAACCTCCACGGGGAGTACTGCTTCCATGCCATATACTAGGGAAAATGGGGTTGCGCCTGTTGAAGTTCGAATTGAAGTATGGTACCTGTGTAGAGCAAACGGAAGCATTTCATGCCAATCTTTATAAGTTACCACCATCTTCTAGATAATCTTTTTGATGTTCTTATTCGCAACTTCAACAACCCCATTCATCTTTGGCCTGTAGGGAAAAGAATTATGATGTTCAATCTTGAACTCTTCACAAAGCTCTCTCATCATTTTGTTATTCAAATTCGAACCATTATCAGTGATGATCTTGCTCGGGATGTCGTGTCGACAAATGATATGATTCTTAATAAATCTGACTACCACTTGTCTGGTTACAATAGCATATGATGCTGCTTCCACCCATTTAGTAAATTAGTCGATGGCCACCAAGATGGAACGATGACCATTTGAAGCTTTGGGTTCAATCATTCCAATCATATCAATGCCTCACATAGAGAAAGGCCATGGTGAAGAGATAACATTGAGGAGGGTCGGTGACACATGTATCTTGTCCGCATAAATTTGGCATTTATGACATTTCATCACATATTTGCAGCAATCAGATTCCATCGTCATCCAATAGTAACCAGCCCTCAACATCTTTTTAGCCATTGCATGTCCATTGGCATGAGTGCCAAAGGATCCTTCATGTACTTCTTACATCAACATGTCTGCTTCATGTCTGTCTACGCATTTGATCAAGACCGTGCCATAATTCCTCTTATATAATACTTCTTCTTTGAGAAAGAAACTACTTTCCAATCCCCTCAATGTCTTCCTATCTTTATTGGATGCCCCAGGCAGGTACTCTTGAGTTTGAAGAACACATTTAATGTCATAGAACCACGGTTTGTCGTCGGTGACTTCCTCTGCTGAGAACACATGATCAGGTCTGTCGAGGCGCATAACTTTGATTAAAAGCACGTCGTTCCAATCATTTACATGGAACATAGAAGACAAAGTAGTTAAAGCATTAGCCATTTGGTTTTCATCTCTAGGGATATGATGTAATTCCACTTCGTTGAAGAAAGTTAACAATCTTCTAGCATAATCTCTGTAAGGGATCAAACCAAGATGACGAGTCTCCCCTTCTCTTTTGATTTGATTAATTACCAATGTTGAGTCTCCGTATATATCAAGAATCTTGATCCATAGATCCACTGCTTCTTCAAGACCCATAATGTATGCTTCATATTCAACCATGTTGTTCGTACAGTCAAACTTCAACCTCGTTGTGAACGGGATATGAGCACCTCGGGGGGTGACGATGATTGCCCCAATTCCATTTCCATAAGCATTTACAGCTCTGTCAAATATCAAACCCCAATGGTATTCGGGATCAGGTCCTTCTCTAGGTAATGGCTCTTCACAATCTTTAGCTTTCAAGTACATAACATCTTTATCTGGGAAGTCAAACTTGATGGATTGATAATCGTCAATTGGTTGGTGAGCCAAATGATCGGCTAAAATATTCCCTTTGATTGCTTTCTGAGTGTGATACTCAATGTCATATTCAGATAACAACATCTGCCAACGGGCTATTCTTCAAGATAAGGCAGGTTTCTCGAAGATATACTTGATCGGATCCCTTTTGGAGATCAACCAAGTGGTATGGTTAATCATATATTGGCGCAGACGGCGAGCAGCCCAAGCTAAAGCACAATAGGTTTTCTCAAGTATTGAGTATCGAGACTCACAGTCTATGAATTTCTTACTCAGATAATATATGGCACGTTCCTTTCTTCCAGTCTCATCTTGTTGACCAAGCACACATCCCATGGAATCTTCCAATATGGTCAGATACATAATCAAAGGTTTTCCTTCCACTCGAGGAATCAATATGGTAGGCTCAAGTAAATATTCTTTGATGCTATCAAAAGCTCTCTAATAATCTTCTATCCATACACATCCTTGGTTCTTTCGGAGAAGCTTGAAAATCGGCCCACAGGTAGCAGTCATATGAGATATGAATCTAGAAATATAGTTCATCCTTCCAAGGAAACCTCTTACTTGTTTTTCCGTCTTGGGTACGGGTATCTCCCGAATAGATTTGACTTTATTAGGATCTACCTCAATACCTCACTGGCTGACAATGAAACCCAGAAGTCTTCCAGAACGAACACCAAAAGTGAACTTATTAGAATTCAGACGGAGTTTATACTTTCTCAAACGTTGGAATAATTTCAATAAATGCTCCAAATGATCTTCTTCAGTTTGTGATTTGGCAATCATATTATCTACATTAACTTCTATCTCTTTATGCATCATATCATGGAATAAAGCAGTCATGGCTCTTTAGTACGTTGCACCAGCATTCTTCAAACCAAATGGCATTACTCGATAACAAAATGTTCCCCAAGGTGTAATGAAAGTTGTCTTATCCATATCTTCAGGTGCCATCTTGATTTAATTGTAACCAGAGAAACCATCCATGAAAGAAAAGACTTTGAACTTTGCGGTGCTGTCGACCAATACGTCAATGTGTGGTAATGGAAAATTATCCTTTGGGCTAGCTCTATTCAGATCTCTATAGTCCACACACATTCGAACCTTTCCATCCTTCTTAGCAACAGGCACTATATTGGCTAACCATTGAGGATAGACTGATGTAATCAGGAAACCCGCATTAATTTGTTTTTGAACTTCTTCTTTGATCTTGTCAGCCATATTGGGATGAGTCCTTCTCAACTTTTGCTTAATCGGCAGACATTCAGGTCTCAATGGCAAATGATGCTCCACAATATTGTTATCCAAACCTGGAATGTCTTGGTAGGACCAAGCAAACACATCTACATACTCACTGAGAAGCTCCAACATTCTCTCTTTGACCTCTGGGATAAGCAATGCTCCAACCTTGACTTCCTTTTTGTCTTTTTCATTACCCAAATTGATCATCTCTACAGGCTCTTCAAATGGATGGATAGTCTTTTCATCATGCTCAAGTGAAGGGGAAATCTCATCAGGAATCTCTTCACTATCCTCTTCCTCGGCTCTGAACACAGGGAATTCAAAGTTGGGAGTGGGCATAGGGTCATTGTTTTCAATGGTTAAGTCATGGATTAATCTGCAAACATGATTATGCTTTATTTTAGAAATCGATTAATGTGAATGTTGTACAGATATAAAAAAGATTATTATATTTTCCTATTAATACTATTTAATTTTTGTTACCATTTTTCCAGAAAAAGTGAAAAATAAAAACATTATGGGACAAAATAACATTTTTATTCATGATTGGCAATACTTGAAACAAAAGAGCCCAAACATCTTCTCTTTTGCCTTGCGCAGAGCAAAAGGATTTATTTTCAACATAGCCCGACACAAATACTCTTTCTCCTTGGGCAGAGCGAAATGTTTTTCAAAATAAAACAAATCATTACTCAGAAATGTGCATCACAACAGGAATATCAACAGCAGTCCAGTTATGGCAAACCACTCCATGCGCTACAAAGTCGAGTAAATCCTCTTCAGAATCGTCTCCTATTATGGCATCAACTTCGGGCGGTGTCGGATGGATAAAACCTGCACTTCGGAAAACTTCTTGTATCAGACGGGTAACTGTATCTTTCTTAACTCTTGCAGACACGGGATGAAAGCCAAGACCTTCTCCAAACTTGTTCTTAGGCAAAGTCAACACCTGGCCCCAACCTTTAGCGGAACCACTCTCAACCACTCGTCGCGCATCTTCAAAAGAAGAAATAGATGTCCCTTGCTTCTTCACTTTATTACTAGCAACGAATAGAGCTTGAAATTGGGTTCCAACATCCTCATCAGCATCAATAAAAGAGAAAAATGACAAGTGGCTTACCACCATAGCTTGTTCTCCACCAATTATTACCAGCTTTCCATTCCTTACAAACTTCAATCTTTGATGGAGTGTGGAAGTGACTACCCCTGCATCATGGATCCATGGGCGACCCAATAGGAAACTGTAGGCAACACGAATATCCATTACTTGAAAAGTGATCTGAAAGGTATGAGGACCAATTTTTATAGGAAGATCCACTTTACTGATGATCGTTTTCCTAGAACCATCAAACGCTTTGACAATTACCCCACTAGGTCTCATAGGAGCACCTTGATGCGAAAGTCGAGATAATGTAGTTTTGGGAGTACATTTAATAATGAACCTGTATCTACTAGCACACTTGATAAAGTATCATTTCCACAACTTCTTGAGATATGTAAAGCCATATTATGGTTCCTTCCCTCCTCTGGAAGCTCTTCATCACTGAAACCAAGATTGTTACATGAAGTAATATTTCCCACAACTCCATCAAATTGGTCAACAGTCACATCATGATCTATGAATGCCTGGTCCAAGACCTTCATCAAAGTTTCCCTATGGGCACCTGAATCTCTTAGTAAAGCAAGCACATAAATTTTGGAAGGAGTTTGCAATAGTTGGTCCACAATCTTGTATTCACTTCTCTTAATGAGTTTCAAAATCTCATCATCATCAGGATGTGGGCTAGGTTCATTGGATCGGCCTACCTCAACTCTTGGTTCAACATTCCTCATCGGAATTTCTGTCGGTATAGGCCATCTAACTTGAACTTCAGGTCTTTTTGATGGTACTGCTGCAAAGATGTGTCTGCTCCTTGTGACTCTACTCACATCAGCAATATTAACAAAAGATGGCATTAACGGTATGGTAACTTCTACCCCCTTCTCAATCATTGCGGAATTATATTTGTATGGTATGGCTTGGTCCGAGTTGTAAGACACGGGACCAGGTGGACAAATAATCAAAGGAGCAGCAAGTGAAGTCTGACTATCATAAACAATCTCTACTGGCTCAGGCATGTTGAACTGTGGCATTATAACATTCACTTCATCATCTGGATCTCTATCATATGTAATGGGGATGAACCTTTGATCCAACAACTTCTGAATATCCTCTTTCACCATAGAGCAATCATCTTCTATTGAACAAAATTCACAAACGTCATAATCATGTCGATGTTTAAAGAAGGCGAGTCTACTTAAGCTTTGATGTAACCTGATCAACGAGTCCCTTATGTGCTCAACTTGATTAACTCAAAACTTTCCAGGACATCCTTCCACCATATTCACCGACGCTGCCCCATGTCGAGGCAAAGGATTATCTCGAACATTCGGGTTAACATCTTTGAAAGACAAAATACCGTTCTTGATTAAGCTCTGGACATCTTCCTTCAAAGTAAAGCAATTTTCAATATTATGCCCCAACGAACCTTGGTGATATGCACATAATTGATCCGCCTTGTACCAAGGAGAAGTATTATTCGATGCAATAGGAAGAGGCTTCATCGTTATGAGATTTTTTCGGATCAGAGCGGGGAACAACCCAGTGTAAGTCATTGGAATGGAATCAAATTATGGTTTCCTCGGTGAACGATTCTGATTGTTGAATTGATGAGCTTGTTGTTGAGGCTGTTGCTGAAATTTTCGTTATTGAATTGGAGGGGATTGATAAGTTAGGGTCACCATTGTTGGGCGGACAGCAGGAGTGACTGCCGCAACATATGAGTACCCTCTTCTCGGCCTCCCAGGAAAAATTGCACTGACATCTTGTTCTTTCCTCTTGACACCACTAGATGTACCTCCTTCCTTGACGAAACGTCCTTCACGAATTCCTTCTTCAAGACGCATGCCCATATTCACCATGTCAGTGAAGTCACTAGGCGCACTCGCAATCATTCTCTCATAATAGAAAGAACCTAAAGTTTTCAGGAAAATCTTTGTCATTTATTTCTCTTCAAGGGGAGGATATATCTTAGCGGAAATCTCGCGCCACCTCTGGGCATATTCTTTAAAGGACTCTCTATCTTTCTGGGACATAGCCCGGAGTTGATGTCGGTCCGGGGCCATGTCAACATTGTACTTGTATTGACGAACAAAAGCTTCACTAAGGTCATTGAAGTTACGAATTCGGGTGCTATCCAAACCCATGTACCATTTCAGAGCGGCACCAGTCAAACTATCTTGGAAGTAGTGAATTAATAAATTATGATCATCCGAGTAGGTGGACATCTTTCTCACATACATGGTCAAGTGACTTTGCGGACATGAGTCACCTTTGTATCTTTCAAAGTTCGGCACTTTGAACTTAGCTAGAATTTTCACGTTTGGGACTAAACACAAGTCATGAGCATTTTTTCCAAACAAGTCTTTCCCTTTAAATGCTCTAATTTCCCTTTGCATCTCTTGAAATTGGTCTTGGAACTCCTCCATCCTATCGAAAAGGACCAAACTTTCAGCAGGTTCAGCATGATAAATGGGTTCATTTGTGTATGGAATAGTGTGAACCACAGGAGCGGCAGTAGTCATCACAAGCTGAGGGAAAGATACCATAGGCTGGATTACAGGTTGCACAGTAGTTATCTTAGGTTAAGGAAAGGACACAACATGTTGAATCATGGGTTGTATAGCAGGATGGTACCCTTCTAGCATGAAGTTGTACGACATACCCCACAGAAAACCTTTCGGCATTTGATGTTGGAGCGGAGAGTTGACTTGGGTCACAGATGTTGGAGCGGTGACGATCTCGAAAACCACAGAAGTTAAAGTTTGAATTTCAGCGGCTAAAGTCGATGGCTGATTCTGAGCAGCCATCAAGCTTTCCACCAGTGTGGTCTACTTTTCCATTCCAACATGAAGAGTAGTAACCTCTTTGCGAAGCTCGTGATTTCCTGCTCCAGATCCTCCACCCTCTTTTGACGATTGGCTCGGGTATTGTACCGGTGAGACAGCTTGACAATCTATCAGAGTGGAAAAAGAAACCGGAATAAGACTCTAGAAAACATGTGAAGTTGAATGTTGGATGATGCATGATGTGAGATGAAAATGATCATTTATTTTAATAGTTTTTTTTCAAGGAGCTTTAGAACTTTGATAACTTTGCACACATCAATGGTAAAGGAATTTAGAAGAACAAAAACTCATTTCATTAATCAAAGCGGTAAATTACAACTTTGGGATAACAAAGCCCATTAATAAAAGCAGTTAATTACAACTTTGGGACAACAAAAACCATTAATAAAAATAGTAAATTACAACTTTGGCACATGAAGCCCTTTTACAGAGTTTTACAAAATGGCATAAGTAATAATAATAAAAAACTAGGAACTAAAGGTCACTCAGAATCATCAGATGAAGGACCAAATGTCAATTGTAACTGGAGCTTCCTAATCTTCTCTTCATAGAAGTCTTCCATCTCTATCTTCTCAGCTACCAGTTGATTAATGATTTCCTTCAGTGGATTAGGAATAGGAGCAACGCCAACCAAATCTTCCTTCTTCCTCTTCCTTTCATTAACATATTTCTTGAGTAATGCATAATTTGACGAAGCTTCTCATCATGATCAATAAACCAACCGTCTTGAATAAATAGCATATCCTCCTTCTCCTACAACTGTCGAGTCAGGACCCTATTTTCGTATTCAGACATATTATACTTTTCCTTCCAAGCATCTCTTTTGGACTTCATTCTAGCCATATTTTCTTGGTACTCCCTCATGTTCTCGATAGGGATATCAATATATGATGATGCAACAGCAGGGAATAGAGGTTTCTCGGGATTATAAGGCATCTTGAGAGCATAAGCCCTAGCACGAACCCATTGAAGGTAAGGCTCCAAAGAAACAACACCTTTATGCCCTAACATGTCTCTACCCTTTCTATGGATGTGACGCCTGTGACACCCCAAATTAATTCAAGTGTTAAATAATTAGGAATTTAATTATTAAATTAATTAAAGGCTTAATTAATAATATTTTAGATTAAATGGATGAATTAATTATGAAATTTAAAAAGGAAGACTGGGGGGTGTAAGGTTGAATTAGAGGCGTGTGAAGTAAAAAGCTCTACTAAATAATAACTAATTTATTTCTATTATTTGGAAAATAATAAAAATAAAAGAAAGAGAAGGTTATTGGGAAAAAGTCATTGTACGTGAAATTGGAGAAGAGAAGAGAAGAGAGGAAAAAGCCAAACGCCGTGAATTCGAAGGATCATCGCGAGGTAAGGGGTGATTTCAATTATTTAATATGCCTTATAGATTTTGGGATCAATAGAATTGATTAAGCATGTTAGGAATCTCAATTTAGGATTTTCTAGGTTTGTAGAATTGTCCCTAATGTTGTCAAATTGTGTGGAATTGAACCAATTGCATGATATAGGATTGTTAGGAATGGTTGAATTGTGTTATTTGACATTATGTTGATGTTACTTGGGTGATTCTGGTGTTAATTGATGTGGTCATTCGTATGGGAATGAAAAGGAATGGATTGAGATACATAATGTTGTCAAAATAGCAGTTTTTGACTCTGCAGGTCGTGGGAACCGGTTCCCAGTGGGGAGGAACCGGGTTCCACTGTGCGAAGTTATAATAACTGGCAAAATTGCAAGTAGGAACCAGTTCCTGTATAGGTAGGAACCGGGTTCCCAGTTCAAATTTTCAAAAATTGGGCATTTCAACGTAGGAACTGGGTTCCCATACATTTTCCAGAAGGGTGATTTTTGAACTTCGCAGGAACCAGTTCCTGTATATGTAGGAACCGGGTTCTGCTGTAACTTTTTGAAAAATACTAAACTTTGAAAATTCATAACTTTCAAACTGTAAGTCCGATTTGAGTGCCGTTTTCGGCAATATTTCTTAAATTAAAAATACTATCTTATAAAATAATAAAAATATTATTTTATGAAAATTATTTTAAAAAGAGTCGATTTCCCGATTTTTGTAAACTTTGGTATTTTGAGAACGATGTAGAATTGTTTGTAAATTATTCTGATTTGGTGAATGAGAACTGATACTTATGTGTTGTGACTGCTATCCATTATGATTGAGATGTGATCATGTGATATATTGGTTTTGGCATTATTTGGAATTATGTTGTGATCATATTCCGTTGATTTGATGTTGACTTTCCGATTATGCGGTTTGTTATTATGTGCATATTTGGTGTATATGCAATGGTGTATCCATGATAATTGATTGTATCAGGTCCTTGTGGATGAAGTGCATGTTTATGCTGTTTGATGTGTGTATGATAAATAATGATATCATGTTTCTTTTGGTTTTGGTTCAGTTATGATAAATTGATGTATTTCATAGACTGATTTGATGTTGCATGCTGGTGATGTGCATGCATATGCATTGGTTTGGTGAAGTTAATTCCCATTGTGTGGAAGTTGACTTGTATTGCCGTTAACCGATACCCGGGTGATGATGGGTGGTTAGGCTGGATTCGTGTCCGATGTTTATGGACGAATCGATGGTTGCTGTATCCGGTTGATGATGGATCAGTTGGATTCGTGTCCGGTGTTTATGGACGAATCGATGGTTGCTGTATCCGGTTGATGATGGATCAGTGTTGGGTGACTTGGTCACGTGATTGGTACCACATGCATTGTGTCTGCATTTGTGTTTGCATGGGATTGTAACATGTTAGGATGTCTTCCAGTGTTACAATTCTTTGGTTGATTATTGATTTGTGCATAATGACTTGTATGATTGGAACTGTGTGTTGAATCTGAATTTATGCTAAAATGGGTGAAATAATATGCTTGTGATATAATGTTGATTGAGAAGCTTATAATGCATGTTAATTATGAGAAATCTCACCCTTACTTTAATGATTTCAGATTAAAGTTAACAGCTCAGGAGTTGGTGAGGATGGACCTAGAGCTATGTTACTTTAAGTACGCGTGTCAGTGTCGTGCTCTGATAGGTTGTAACACTGGGGGAAACGTTTGAATGATGAGTTTTATTTTATACTCTATTGTTTAATTTATGTTGGGAATACTTATGAAGTGAAGTTATTCCAGTTTTGAGACATTTCCGCTGTGTAGAACATGATATTGATTTGAATATTTATCTTAATAATTCCTTCAGTAAAGCATGACAACTGTAGATTTGAGGTTTTTATATTTATCTTGGATTGTGACATCCCTGTTTTCCATGTTACTCTGATTTAATTAATATATTCACGGGTTATTTAGAAGGGATGTTACAACAGTGGTATCAGAGCAGGTCGGTCTATCAGTCAGGTTGTTTACCTTTTGGTATGCGACATGTGTGTGAAACACTGTCGGTACTTGATTGTTTCCTTTTCGTTGTCTGAAGAGGTATGTGTGAAATAAGTGGGGGAGAAGTTTCTTCTCTGAAGTTTTGTGCAAGGGGTGGTTCAGTATACCGCCGATTGTAAGATGTAAGTATTACCGAGCAGTTGATGCTTCAAGCATGGTTATGTTTAAGTAGCTTGAAGGGTAAGATTGAAGATGCTGTTGTGGTTTGGTAACGATGGTTGATGCCACCTCATGATTGTTGACTATCTATTTATAAATTGAGGAACTGATCACCCTTAATCTCTTGTTGATGGTAGTCGGGATCGCGTTGGATGGGATGTACTTATTGTGCCAACTTTACAGTGTGTGAAATTAGTTGAGTCGGCAAGAAGAGAAGCGTTATGGTTTACGTAACGAGAGATTTAGATCTCGGCGAGAGCAAGATAAAGGCATGTGACCTATTGGATGTAATTTTTTTATGAAGTGTTTCGTGATGAAGTAAGTGGAACGGTGTGAGAGTGCAAGGTGAAGTCTTAATGGGTTTTGTTATTAGAACTAGTTCGAATTCGAGGATGCCTATAAGAGGTCTGCTTCTAGATTGAGAAAGTTGAAGAGTCAACTTGAGGATTTGTTTGAGAAGAAGTTTATTCGTTTGAGTGTTTCGCCGTGGGGTGCTCCAGTGTTGTTGGTTAAGAAGAAAGAAGGTTCAATGAGATTATGTGTTGATTATAGACAATGAATAAAGTTACAATCAAGAATCGGTATCCTTTGCCGAGGATCGATGATTTGATGGATCAACTAGTTGGAGCTTGTGTATTTAGTAAGATTAATCTGAGATCTGGATATCATCAGATTCGTGTGAAGTCGAAAGATATTCAGAAAACTGCATTTAGAACGAGGTATGGACATTACGAGTATTTTGTTATGCCGTTTGGAGTTACTAATGCACCTGGTGTTTTCATGGAGTATATGAACAAGATATTTCATCCGTATCTTGATGAGTTTGTGGTGGTGTTCATTGATGATATTCTGATTTATTCGAAGAGCGATGAAGAGCATGCAGAACATCTCAGAGTTGTGTTGGAATTGTTGAAAGAGAAGAAGCTTTATGCGAAGTTGTCCAAGTGTGAATTCTGGTTAAGTGAAGTAAGTTTTCTTGGCCATGTAATTTCCAAGAATGGAATTGCTGTGGATCCTACGAAGGTAGAAGCAGTATCTCAGTGGGAAGCGCCGAAGAATGCTTCTGAGATTCGTAGTTTTCTGGGTCTTGCAGTTTATTACAGGAAGTTTATAGAAGGATTTTCCAAATTAGCGTTACCGTTGACTAAGTTGACCAGGAAGGGTCAGATGTTTGTTTGGGATGTTGAATGTGAGAAAGGATTTCAAGAGCTGAAGAGGAGGTTGACAAGTGCTCCGATCTTGATTTTGCCAAATCTGACTAAGTCTTTTGTTGTGTATTGTGAGGCATCATTAATGGGATTAGGTGGTGTGTTGATGCAAGATAAGCAGGTGGTGGTTTATGCTTCGAGACAATTGAAAGTACATGAAAGGAATTATCCGACTCATGATTTGGAGTTGACAGCTGTTGTGTTTGTTTTAAAGTTGTGGAGGCATTATTTATATGGTTCTCGGTTTGAGGTGTTCAGTGATCACAAAAGTCTGAGGTATCTCTTTGATCAGAAAGAGTTGAATATGAGGCAGAGGAGATGGTTAAAATTTCTAAAGGATTATGATTTCGGTTTGAATTACCATCCTGGTAAGGCAAACGTTGTTGCGGATGCCTTGAGTAGGAAGTCCTTGCATATGTTGATATTAATGGTCCGTGAGTTAGATTTGGTTGAGCAGTTCAGAGATTTAAGTTTGGTATGTGAAACTACTCCGAATAGTGTGAAATTGGGTATGTTGAAACTGACTAGTGGTATTCTGGAAGAAATTCGGAATGGACAGAAGTCCGATGTTGGGTTAGTTGATAAATTGACATTGATCAACCAAGGTCAAGGAGGCGAGTTCCGGATTGATGAGAATGGTGTTATGAGATTTGGTAATAGGGTGTGTGTTCCGGATGTTGCAGAGATTAGGAAGAGTATTTTGGAAGAAGGACATCGTAGTGGATTGAGTATTCATCCTGGTGCTACTAAAATGTACCATGATTTGAAGAAGTTGTTTTGGTGGCCGGGAATGAAAAAGGAAATTGCTGAGTTTGTGTATGCCTGTTTGGTTTGTCAGAAGTCGAAGATTGAGCATCAGAAACCGTCAGGATTGATGGAACCGTTGTTTGTTCCGGAATGGAAATGGGATGGAATCTCTATGGATTTTGTGTCTGGTTTGCCAAGGACATCGAAGAATTGTGATTCTATCTGGGTTATTGTTGATCGGTTGACGAAATCTGCTCACTTTATTCCGATAAGAATGGATTACCCGATAGAAAGGTTGGCAGAATTGTATGTTGAGAAGATTGTGAGTTTGCACGGTATTCCTTCTAGTATTGTGTCGGATCTAGATCCGAGGTTTACATCTAAATTCTGGAAGGGATTGCAAGAAGCCTTGGGTACTAAGTTGCGTTTGAGTTCCGCTTATCATCCACAGGCAGATGGTCAGACGGAGAGAACGATTCAGTCGTTGGAAGATTTGTTAAGAGCTTGTGTGTTGGAGAAAGGTGGAGCTTGGGATAATTATCTACCATTGATTGAGTTTACCTACAACAATAGTTTTCATTCGAGCATTGGTATGGCTCCGTTTGAGGCATTGTATGGTAGGAGGTGCCGGACACTGTTGTGTTGGTATGAATCTGGAGAGAGTGCTGTGATTGGACCGGAAATTGTCCAACAGACTTCGAAAAATATTAAGATGATTCAGGAGAAGATGAGGACTTCTCAGAGTCGTCAGAAAAGTTATCACGATAAGAGGAGGAAAGATCTTGAGTTTAGCGAAGGAGAACATGTTTTTATGCGAGTTACTCCGATGACTGGTATTGGTCGAGCTTTGAAGTCAAAGAAGTTGACTCCACGTTTTATTGGTCCGTTTTAGATTACCAAGAGAGTTGGGAAAGTTGCTTATCAGATTGCTTTGCCGCCGTCACTTGCAAATTTGCATGATGTTTTTCATGTATCTCAGCTAAGGAAGTACAGTGTTGATCCGTCTCATGAGATTCGGGTAGACGATATACAGGTACGAGAGAATTTGACTGTGGAAGCGGTACCTGCGAGAATTGAGGATCGGAAGTTGAAACAGTTGCGAGGCAAGGAGATCGCGTTGGTAAGAGTGGCTTGGGGAGGACCAGCAGATGGAAATGTCACTTGGGAGCTGGAGAGTCAGATGAAGGACTCGTATCCCGAACTATTCGTCTAAGGTATGTTTTCGAGGACGAAAACTCTTTTAGTTGGGGAGAGTTGTGACACCCCAAATTAATTCAAGTGTTAAATAATTAGGAATTTAATTATTAAATTAATTAAAGGCTTAATTAATAATATTTTGGATTAAATGGATGAATTAATTATGAAATTTAAAAAGGAAGACCGGGGGGTGTAAGGTTGAATTAGAGGTGTATGAAGTAAAAAGCTCTACTAAATAATAACTAATTTATTTCTATTATTTGGAAAATAATAAAAAGAAAAGAAAGAGAAGGTTATTGGGAAAAAGTCATTGTACGTGAAATTGGAGAAGAGAAGAGAAGAGAGGAAAAAGCCAAACGCCGTGAATTCGAAGGATCATCGCGAGGTAAGGGGTGATTTCAATTATTTAATATGCCTTATAGATTTTGGGATCAATAGAATTGATTAAGCATGTTAGGAATCTCAATTTAGGATTTTCTAGGTTTGTAGAATTGTCCCTAATGTTGTCAAATTGTGTGGAATTGAAACAATTGCATGATATAGGATTGTTAGGAATGGTTGAATTGTGTTATTTGACATTATGTTGATGTTACTTGGGTGATTCTGGTGTTAATTGATGTGGTCATTCGTATGGGAATGAAAAGGAATGGATTGAGATACATAATGTTGTCAAAATAGCAGTTTTTGACTCTGCAGGTCGTGGGAACCGGTTCCCAGTGGGGAGGAACCGGGTTCCACTGTGCGAAGTTATAAAAACTGGCAAAATTGCACGTAGGAACCGGTTCCTGTACAGGTAGGAACCGGGTTCCCAGTTCAAATTTTCAAAAGTTGGGCATTTCAACGTAGGAACCGGTTCCTGTATAGGTAGGAACCGGGTTCCCATACATTTTCCAGAATGGTGATTTTTGAACTTCGCAGGAACCGGTTCCTGTATATGTAGGAACCGGGTTCTGCTGTAACTTTTTGAAAAATACTAAACTTTGAAAATTCATAACTTTCAAACCGTAAGTCCGATTTGAGTGCCGTTTTCGGCAGTATTTCTTAAATTAAAAATACTATCTTATAAAATAAGAAAAATATTATTTAATGAAAATTATTTTAAAAAGAGTCGAATTCCCGATTTTTGTAAACTTTGGTATTTTGAGAACGATGTAGAATTGTTTGTAAATTGTTCTGATTTGGTGAATGAGAACTGATACTTATGTGTTGTGCCTGCTATCCATTATGATTGAGATGTGATCATGTGATATATTGGTTTTGGCATTATTTGGAATTATGTTGTGATCATATTCCGTTGATTTGATGTTGACTTTCCGATTATGCGGTTTGTTATTATGTGCATATTTGGTGTATATGCAATGGTGTATCCATGATAATTGATTGTATCAGGTCCTTGTGGATGAAGTGCATGTTTATGCTGTTTGATGTGTGTATGATAAATAATGATATCATGTTTCTTTTGGTTTTGGATCAGTTATGATAAATTGATGTATTTCATAGACTGATTTGATGTTGCATGCTGGTGATGTGCATGCATATGCATTGGTTTGGTGAAGTTAATTCCCATTGTGTGGAAGTTGACTTGTATTGCCGTTAACCGATACCCGGGTGATGATGGGTGGTTAGGCTGGATTCGTGTCCGATGTTTATGGACGAATCGATGGTTGCTGTATCCGGTTGATGATGGATCAGTTGGATTCGTGTCCGATGTTTATGGACGAATCGATGGTTGCTGTATCCGGTTGATGATGGATCAGTGTTGGGTGACTTGGTCACGTGATTGGTACCACATGCATTGTGTCTGCATTTGTGTTTGCATGGGATTGTAACATGTTAGGATGTCTTCCAGTGTTACAATTCTTTGGTTGATTATTGATTTGTGCATAATGACTTGTATGATTGGAACTGTGTGTTGAATCTGAATTTATGCTAAAATGGGTGAAATAATATGCTTGTGATATAATGTTGATTGAGAAGCTTATAATGCATGTTAATTATGAGAAATCTCACCCTTACTTTAATGATTTCATATTAAAGTTAGCAGCTCAGGAGTTGGTGAGGATGGCCCTAGAGCTATGTTACTTTAAGTCCGTGTGTCAGTGTCGTGCTCTGATAGGTTGTAACACTGGGGGAAACGTTTGAATGATAAGTTTTATTTTATACTCTATTGTTTAATTTATGTTGGGAATACTTATGAAGTGAAGTTATTCCGGTTTTGAGACATTTCCGCTGTGTAGAACATGATATTGATTTGAATATTTATCTTAATAATTCCTTCAGTAAAGCATGACAACTGTAGATTTGAGGTTTTTATATTTATCTTGGATTGTGACATCCCTATTTTCCATGTTACTCTGATTTAATTAATATATTCGTGGGTTATTTAGAAGGGGTGTTACAACGCCAAGCCCTTTCAATATCCTCCTTAGCTGCTTGGTGATCTTTTCCTTCTTGTAGAAAGAAACCACTCACATGAATGTTGTTCGGCTTGTCCCTCATATGGTATCCAAACTGGAGGCGCGCGAGAACAGGATTATAATTAATTCCTCCCTTCGTATCAAGAAGAGGCACGTTGGGAAAAACACCACAACTATCGATGATCTTCACGTCGTAGTAAGCTCGATTATACCAATCTATGTCGGAATGAGTAAGAGCCATAATTTTTGGCGCCCATCGTGGCTCCTTCTCGAGATCCCAGAAAACATCAGACCTAGGTATATGAGAAACATACCACTGGTATAGCAACGGTGCACAACAGATAATCATCCCTCCTTGATAGGAGTTTCAAAGATGGATGGAATAATAGGTATCTCTTAGAAGCGTAGGGACTAGATTTCCAATCAAGAAGATTCTAATGGCATTGATATCCACGAACTTATCGATGTTAGGGAACAAGAACAATCCATAAGCAAGTAAAGAAAATACATCTTCAAAGGTAATAATATCTTTTATCTCAACAAAGTGACGAGCTTTCTTCAACAAAAACTGCGCAGATAAGCCTTGGATTCCCCCCCTTAGTAGTCATGTTCTCTTCTATCTCCGACTTCCTCAAGTGGGTGATGGTTGCTATCTCGTGAGATTTGGGTTCCTCTTCTAAACCAGAGAAAGTAAAACAGTCGGTGATCGGCAAACCAAGTATATAGGAGTACTCTTCTAAAGTGGGCATTAACTGGTAATCAGGAAAGGTAAAGCATCTATACAATGGATCATAGAATTAGACTAACGTACTAAGGATACCTTCCTTCATCTTACGCTTCATGAGTGGGATAATGGATCCATATTTCTTTTGAAACTCCATAGGGTTCTGAATCTTGGGAATCAAACTCTTCAACTCTTCAATCTCAGGCTCCTTAAAACTATAACTCCGAGTGTTTCTTTTTCCAAAATCCATAGTAACAGTACCTGAGATGTCTGCAAAAATCATTCTTAAGTTCCTTGAAAAATATGTTTTACAAAAAATGCTTATGGATGTATGGATGAATGATAATACAACAATTACACATAAGTTCACAAAGATGGTGTTCAAAGGTTCAACGCTTCGAGCATGGAGTCAAAGGTAAAGCCCACCCCCTAGGGTATGTACTAAAGGTTTAATCACACCTGCAAGACAAGGTTCTAAGAGTTCCCAGAGTCTACATTCCTCCTTCGGATATTACCAATGTCTTGATTACTCAATAATTAACAATATTCTCAAGAGAAACTTATCTGAGTGTAGCATCGCATGACAACTACTTCCGGATTACTCCGTTATAGTCTCCGCGCTACACCTAAAAGGACAAGATGGGTTAGGGTTCTAAGGTTCTCAGCTTCTCTGGGTCCCAGGTCGAAATCAATAGTGTCTTCCCGATTAATCGGTAAACAAATACTACGTTCAAAGGGGCTTTCCACTTAGTGGGGGATTTCATGCCTCCTTCTTCGGGATTACTCCTTCAAAGTCAACATGACTATACCACTTGTCCTATTCTTAAGTGTAACTTAGTCCGGGTATAGGACTTGTCCTTGGTAACTATCATTAACACCCAAATAACCACAATATAAACATATAATCAAACAATCAAATAATGATAAAACAAATAAGACAAACTAGGCTTAACCCACTTAGGGATGAACTAGCAAGAGGTCAATCTTTCCCCAGTAGATTCGCCAATTCTGTAGCGGGGTAAATCGGAGATCGAGCTATTAATTAACTCGACTCACAAAAGCAAGAGTCGCCACCGCGCTTTATTATTTCCAATGAAAAATGGAAAAGAGCAAAATAAAACCCTAAAATATGCAATGTAAAATAATACTTAAAAGTAATGAAAATATAATGCATTTTGAAAAGAGATCTGAAGTTCGGGGGTTGGTTATGCAATGAGAATGTATTAGCACCCAATGCATCTATAGTATCCTATAGGAACCTTTTGAAATATTTGTTTATTAAAATTGTTTGTTTGATTAAAATGGGTGTGGACGAGATTTTAAAGATACGATGACCTAATGTCAAAGTTTTGACTTAAAAGGTGTGAATTTAAAAATGGAGTCTTTTAGGAAAATTATCTTAGGTTTAGAAAAATAGTAAATAAAACAAAAGATGAATGAGGGTATTCGCACGGTTGGATGAGATGTGTTTGATGACGTGAAGTCAAAAAGTTAAAACATTTCCCTTGGATTTGAGACAGACGAAAGATAAAGATTAAACGATCAAGAATAAAGTTAATTATAGCGACAATGGAACAATTAAATAAACAACAAAAGTTAAATAGAAAACTAATTTATACTAGCATGCAATTTTGAGTAATTAAATAAATAGAAAAAATTAAATAAAAACATGTATTTGAATAATTAAAAATAACAAACGATTTAATAGCATGTTAACAAAAATTAAATAAATATTAATTTATAATAACATGTATTTAAGTAAATAACAAAAATTAAATGAAAGATTAATTTAATAATATGTTTTTATTTTATAATAAGAGATAATTTTATATAAAATGAATTAACTAATATTTGTTTAAGGAAAATGTAGTAAAATATGAGGAGAATAGACTTAAAAGTGAAAAAGGAACCCCAACAAGGGTAGAACTCGGGTCTCATTGGTCATTGGTGATGGGTTTTGCCAACTAAGCTGAGCTGATTATCTGTTATTATTATGCTTTTATTAATAACTAAGGTGATGATGGTAACTTGGTTGGGCCAAGAGTCCTAAAGGCTAACCCGGTTTAGAGGAAAGAAAGATTTGAAAACCCTAGACTACCAAAAGAAGGATATTGCAGCTGGTTGTTGGGAAGTGGGATAGCAGGTTATCATTACTGATTCCCAACGGAACCTGTTTCCAATAAGAAAAAAACAATTAATAAAACGATAAAAAAAATCCTCTCTCTCTCACGGATTACTGTCAACTTCCTCTCTCCCTATTCCAACTTTACATCCTCTTCGCTCAAACAACCATCACCAAAAATTTGTATTCTCACAAGGTTCCCCGTTTTTCTTCTGCAACGCTTTCTTTTCCCTGCCTTGCCTATCAAATATTCTCTAAAATGTCGGGATCGAGGCCATACTCGAGGGGGTCGATTGTAGAATGTTGTCTGGTTGATTCAGGTGAGGGAGAAAGAGTAAACGAGTCAGCACCGTCGAGATCGGAGGGGATCTAGATGTTCTGAAGGTGATGATGGATGGAAGCATGTGAATCAGTGACGGTGCATGGTAAAAAGCGTAAAGTAGAAGATGAAGAATGGTCAGAATTGACTGGAAATGAGCTAGGCGGAGATGGTGTTATGCTTCAGAAGACGATATAGATGAAACACTTGAATAGTTGGTTTTTTCTGATTTTTACTGTTTTAGAAGGTGTGAGTTTTTGTTCTGAGTTTTAGTTCTAAGTTTTGGTTCTGAGTTTTGGTTCTGAGTTTTTGTTGAGTTTTTGTTTTGAGTTTTTGTTCTGAGTTTTTGTTCTGAGTTTTGGTTCTGAGTTTTGGTTTTGCAGTTAACAGGTTCTGAGTTTTGGTTTTGTAGTTAACAGGTTCTGAGTTTTGGTTTTGCAGTTAACAGGTTCTGAGTTTTGGTTTTGCAGTTAATAGGTTCTGAGTTTTGGTTTTGCAGTTAACAGGTTCTGAGTTTTAGTTTTGCACTTAACAGGTTCTGAGTTTTGGTTCTGAGTTTTGGTTCTGAGTTTTTGTTCTGATTTTTTGTTCTGCTTTGAAGAAATATTATGGTGCAGAAGTAGCAGTCTGAAGCCGGCAGGAGAATGGAAGATGATGGAGGAAGAAGCAAGAGGATACAATGGGTGGTAAGGTTCTTTTTGTGAAAGAAATAATGGTTTGTATGTTGTCTTAACAATAGTTTTGAAGTATATTTTTATCAATTAATTTATGTTATTACTATTATTATGACTTCTAAAATTTCTAAATATCCATATGTTGCAGCGACTCAAAATACAACAAAAAGTATGATAAAGCAAGCATTCACATGGCATAAAAGTGGTGTAAAGAGAAGATTCAAACATATGAATGAGGAAGTTATGCAGAAGTAAATAGGGAGGAAGAAAAATACCTATCGGAGCCTCTCCGATGGGGCTTCAAAATGTTAAGTTTTCTCTCCTTGAATTTCTGTATTTTCTTGTTGAGTTTTGTGTTACACTTGCTGAATTTTCTATGTGTGGTTCCCTCTGAAGTTCTCTCTCTCACTTGATGTTCCTCTTCTGATTTTTTGTGATTCTTTCACAAAACTCCCCCCTTTTTCTGTTGATAGAGGCCTTTATTTATAGTGAAATATATGGGGTTTTAGGGGGGAAATAGTAGAGATTTGAACTATTTTAGGCTTTGTTTTGATGTTTTATGAGACAGCTTTTTGAAGTATGCATTTTAGTGCAATGTTTGGAGTTTTGTAGACTGGTTTTTGTAGCAGCAAAGGTACAAATTTTTGTCTTATGGGCTACATTTTGGACTGTTTTGCAGGGCAGATTAGGACAGCAACTTGGCATGGTTTTTGTTGAAACAAGATTGGAGAAAATGGACAGCATTATACTCAAAAATTGGACTGTTATTGAATTAAAATAGTGCTGGAAAAATAGGCAGCATTGGGACTGTTTTGTAGCAAGAATAATAGCTTGATTTTCATGTACAAAATTTGCATTTCTTTTGTAACTTTGTAACAATAAATCCAAGTAAATTGTAATATGAATGAATATGTATTCTTCAATATATTCTCAATTCCCTTGTAGTTGTAAATGATTTTGAATCTTCATATGTCTTGATAAAAATTCAAGACATTCCATTTGAATTTGGAAAGAATTGAATAATACTTGAATAAATTGTTGAATGATGAATAAATGATAATGCAAGCCTTAGACTTTAATCTTGCATTTTGTAATAGAAATTAAATAAATCCCATGAATTAATCTTATAATAAAATAGTAACCATCATGTATTTAATCTTGTGATGAACGATTAATTGGATCAAATTTCCTTTCCCAATATCTTCTTGAATAAGTGCTTCACGTGCGTCCAAATAACCATAATGTAAATTCATCAAAATAACCACACAAAATAATCTTGAATAAATATTTCCTGCGATAAATGATTATTCTTGAATGAGATCTCTTGGTAGCTCCTCTTTAATTATCACTTGAATTCAAATAAAGAAAATTCCAAGTGTTCCGAATAAATTCTTCTAGAACGGTTTTGAATTTAATCATTTCATTTTGAAGAAATTCACTCTGCGTCATGAGAAAACTTGCAGATGACTTTTGGTCGACGTGATCAAAAATGACTGGCATAACTTGGTTTTCTTGTATTTTAAAGCAATGTGAAACACACATGAACCAAAGGCAGTAAAACTTTGACTGTTCTTTCTAAAAAATTTCAGAGACACTGGAGACCATCTGTTGGACAGAGTGTGGAAATAAACACACGATTCTCTGAAATTCTTTTGATAAATCAGCCTTTGAGAATCAACGACTGACCCCATTTCTGTCCTGAGACTCGAAACCCTAATTGATGTGTGACATCTGATGCTCTTCTTTCAGACCTATTTCCTTCACATGGAATAAAAAACAAAACATACACTTCGTGCTTGATTAGTGGTTAGTCATTCATAATATAAAATGCTCACAACACTCGATAATCTTTACACAGTCAAACCTCGAAAGCGAAACGTTCGAAACCTACCATATTTTGTAACCTTGATGTATATATAAAACAATGCAAATGAAGCAGGGATCTTAGGTCAAAAATTGGGGTATGACAGTCCATACTTGATTAAATGATACATATGAGTCTAAAATATTGATGTGGATAAAAAATTATGAAGTTTGACTGAAAATTGGCCATAGTTTACTTTTTCCCCACTACAACTGATTTTTAGATCAACTGCTCAATTGACTGAGCAAAAATGTGATCCAAGGCTTGAAACTTGACATGAGTGATCTTGGGGCTCCATAATGATCCATTAAAGTCATATGGGGCATTAGAAGTTCAAAAATCCATGTGCGATCTCAAACCCTAATTTTGGTCATCAATGCTTAAAGAGGTGTCACGAGCTGATCAAACCCTAGTGCAGTCTTGGGTCAAGGGAGATCTTGTGAGCAAATTCTTGATAAGTGAGAGGGAAAATTTTAGGGTACAACAGCTGCCCCTGTTCAATCTTTTTAAGCCTGAAGAGTTAGATTGGCATGTTTTTCCATTCGTGACTCGAAGGTGGAAGATGATTGGACACTAGAGTGCCTAGAAATTTGCACTCGGTGATGTAATGGTAGAGGGAATGGGCTTAAAGATTCCATTTGTAAAGGTGATAGAAAGTTGTTGGATATGGGCTTGTAGATGTAATCCAAGAGTGATTGTTGAATTATAATTTGTAAGCTGAAAGAATGAGTATCAGAATGGCGTCCGTATCTAACTTGTATCTGGAAGCTGATTTTGAATGAGTATCAGAATGGCATCCGCGTTTGGAGAGTATCTGAACTATATCTGAAAGTTGAATGAGTTTCAGGATGGCATCCGTGTCTGGAGCGTATCTGAACTATATCTGAAGATCGAATATGAATGAGTATCAGGATGGAATCTGTGTCTGGAGCGTATCTGAACTGTATCTGAAAGCTGAATCCAAATGAGTATCAGGATGACATCCGTATCTAGAGCGTATCTGAACTGTATCTGAAAGCTGAATCTGAATGAGTATCAGGATGGCATCCGTATCTGGAGCGTATCTAAACTATATCTGAAGATCGAATCTGAATGAGTATCAGGATGTCATCCGTATCTGGAGCGTATCTGAACTGTATCTGAAAGTTGAATCTGAATGAGTATCAGGATGACATCCGTATCTGGAGCGTATCTGAACTGTATCTGAAATCTAAACATTGTTAATGGTAGTTGTTTGATTAATCTTATCCTAAAAAAGGTAAATTTTTAGCTAATATGCAATGTTATATTGTATGAAATGCGTAGCATAATGCATTCGTGTTATCAATGTTTATGATATATGGATGTGATGTATGCGTATATGAGCTAATCTGTTGCACTGCTGCTGGATTTGGGGAAAATAAATCCCTGACTGCTGCTGAGGATATGGAGTATAAGTCTCCATGTTGTAGAGTTGAAGTGCCGATGAATTTCCCTTTAGAGAAATAAACTATGTTGTAAGGGGAATGCCGTGTATTGTTTAAAAAATCCTGGTTTGGGAAATCTGAGAAATTTGGCGACTTTTACAGGGGATTGATAAACTAGAAGCTTTGTTCCACTAGGGATTAAACTGCACACTGTGGGGAACTTTATGGAGATAAACTTAGAGATATTTCCCTATCTCTTAAAGCCATCAGTGATTGTCTTTTATTTTGTTTATTTGTAAACAGTAATTATGTTCAAATACATATGTTCAACAATGAATCATTGGACGTTTTTGTAAACAAAACACAAGCGTAAAGAAAAACAGATATTTTTTGCACTTTCAAAGAGATATCTTTGTATTGACTTTGAGTAAGTATTTTGTACAATGAGACGAACATTCTAGTAATAGAATGCCGTCGTAAAAAAAGAAAATTTTGATACAAATAAAAGATAGCTATGTGAATAATCCCATGGGGGTCCCATTCTGTTATAGCCTTCGTATATACGAGCATCTTGTCTATTTGTTGCCTCGTCCAAAGATGATTGAATTGATCAGAACCTCTGAGTTTGTCAGTTGAAGCCAAAGGTTATCCGTAAGGTGATCCAACGGGACATAGTCATACGCTTTAATTCCATAACTTTTTCCTGGACTGCCCTTTCGGGTTTTCAGTCCACCGAGAAACCCTTTTTTGCCCAAGTCACACTTTCGGGTTTTCAACTTGCCGGGTGTACATTTTTTTTGTTTTATCCCTAATTTTTGCCTGAACCTTTTTGGTTTACTAGGATGCCCTTGTTTTGCCTATTTGTATCAACCTAGCGGGTCTCTTATGCGTAGTATCTTTTGACTATGTCTGCATTTGTAGGGTGCGGCAGGTCGTCGCAATCCATGGTGGTCAAGATCATTGCTCCACCAATGAATATGTTTTAGATTACAAGCGGTCCTTCGTATGTAGGAGTCCATTTTCCCCTGGGATCACCTTGCGGTAGTATGATACGTTTGATCACCAGATCCCCAACTTGATACACTTGTTGTCTGACCTTTTTGGTGAAAGCCTTGATCATCCATTTTTAATACATTTGACCATGGCAGACAGTAACAAGCCTTTTCTCATCAATCAATTTTAGTTGATCAAGTCGAGTCTGGATCCAATCTTCTTCATTCAACCCTGCATCCTTTATAATTCTCAGAGAGGGGATTTGGACCTCAATAGGCAAGACATCCTCAATGTTGTATATCAGAGAATAGGGTGTTACCCTGGTTGATGTGCGTGTTGTGGTACGATATCCGTGGAGAGAGAATGGTAGCATCTCATGCCAGTCTTTGTATGTGACCATCATTTTTTGTATAATCTTTTTAATGTTCTTATTTACGGCTTCGACAACACCATTCATCTTCGGCCGGTTAGGGGAAGAATTGTGATGCTAGATCTTGAATTGCTCGCACAGGGTGGTGATCATAGTATTATTCAAGTTTGTACCATTGTCTATAATGATCCTCTCCGGGATACCGTAATGATAGATGAGATTCTGCTTGATGAATCGGGCGACAACATTCTTGGTAACGGAAGCGAAGGAAGCTGCCTCCACCCACTTTGTAAAATAATCAATGGCCACTAATATGAAGCGGTGTCCATTGGAGGAGGTTGGCTTGATTTCCCCAATCATATCAATCCCCCACATAGCAAAGGTCCAAGGAGCCGTCAAGACATTCAGAGGAACCTGAGGTACGTGTACTTTGTCAGCATACATCTAACACTTATGGCAAGTTCGAGAATGATGATAGCAATTTGCTTCCATGGTAGACCAGTAATAGCCTGCCCGTAGGATTTTCTTTTCCATCGTATACCCACTGGAATGGGTGCCAAAAGTGCCTTCATGCAACTCAGCCATGATTCTTTCAGCTTCAACCTTGTCTACGCACCGAAGTAACACAAAGTCATGGTTGCGTTTATAAAAGAATGCCATTACTAAGGAAGAATTTAGCATAAAATCTCATTAAGAACTTCTTATCATTGACTGAAGCTCCTTCTGGATATTCTTGGGTTTCGAGATACCTCTTGACTTCGTGAAACCAAGGTTGGTCCACTACTTCTTCAGTATTAATCTCGTGACAGTGTTCTGGTTCATCCATTCATTCAATGGTGATCTGTGTAGCCTCGTTATCCCATTTAAGTTTAAACATAGATGACATTGTGGCTAGTGCTCTGCTAGCTGATTTTCTTCTCGCGGGAAATGCTCGAAGGTAATCTTTTCAAAATGTGGGAGCAATGTCAAAACATGTTCTTTGTAAGGGATAAGGTTGGGGTGTTTGGTGTCCCATTCCCCTTTGATCCGACTGAGAACCAAAGCTGAATCTCCGAATACATTCAACGATTTGATCCCCAAGTCTATGGCATCTTTGAGACCAAAGATGCACGCTTCGTATTTCGCCATGTTATTTGTACAATTGAAGCAAAGTCTTGCCGTAAAAGGAGTATGACATCCTTCAGGAGATATGAGTACATCACCAATACCATTGTCGAGTGTGTTAGATGCCCTATCAAAAACCAGGGTCCATCGGGATCCTTGTTCAGGTCCGTCATATGTCCTGAGTTCTTCACAGTTGTTTACCAACATGATGTCTTTATACGGGAATTCGAACTTCATGGTCTGGTAGTCTTCCACAGCTTGGTGAGCAAGTGATCAGCTAGTACACTGCCCTTTATTGCTTTCTGGGTAGTATACTGTATGTCATATTCTATCAGGATCATCTGCCATCTCGCTATTCTCCCAGAGAGTGCAGGCTTCTCGAAGATGTATTTTATTGGATCCATTTTAGATATTAACAAGGTAGTATGGGTCAGCATATATTGTCTTAGCCAGCGAGTAGCCCATGCCAGAGCGCAACAAGTTTTCTCAAGCAGTGAATATATTATTTCACAGTCGGTAAACTTTTTGCTTAGGTAATAAATAGTGTGCTCTTTTCGGCTAGAATCGTCATGCTTCCCCAACACACACCCCATGAATTTTCTAAAACAGTCAGATACATGATTAATGGTCTTCCCTTGACTGGTGGCATCAACACAGGAGGCTCTTGCAGGTACTCTTTGATCTTGTCAAAAGCAGTTTGGCACTCATCATTCCACTTGACTACCTGATCTTTCTTCAATAGTTTGAAGATTGGTTCACACATAGCTATCAGGTGAGAAATGAATCTGGAAATGTAGTTCAAATGTCCCAAGAATCCTCTGACTTCCTTCTCAGTACGAGGAGCGGGCATCTCTTGTATCGCTTTCACCTTGGCAAGATCAACTTCAATACCTTTATTGCTGACGACAAAACCTAATAGCTTACCAGACCTCACCCCAAATGTCCATTTATTTGGGTTCAACCTCAGCTTGTACTTCTTTAATCTCTCAAACAGTTTCTGTAAATGATCAAGATGCTCTTCTTCTGTTTGAGATCTAGCTATCATGTCGTCCATATAGACCTTTATTTTGTGATGTATCATGTCATGAAATAGAGCTACCATGGCACGTTGATAGGTTTCCCCAGCATTCTTCAGTCCGAATGGAATCACCTTGTAGAAGAATGAACCCCATTGTGTGACAAAGGTTGTCTTCTCCATGTCCCCAGGCGCCATTTTGATTTGGTTGTAACCTGAGAAACCTTCCATAAAGGAAAACACTTTGTATTTTGCTGTATTTTCAACTAGGATATCAATGTGGGGAAGTGGGAAATCATCTTTAGGGATTTCCCTATTCAAATCTCCGTAGTCCATGCACATTCGTATCTTGCCGTCCTTTTTGGGCATAGGAACAACATTGGCAACCCATTGCGGATAGGAGGTGACGACCAAGAATCCAACATTGAATTGTTTCATGACTTCTGCTTTAATCTTCTCTGACATATATAGTCGCATTTGACGGACCTTTTGTTTTACTGGTGGGCAATCCTCTTTTATAGGTAGATGATATACCACAATATCTGCATCAAGTCCTGGCATGTGTTTATACGACCAGGCAAAGACCTCAACATACTCGTGTAGCAACTGAATCAGACGCTCCTTGACACTGGGTTCCAGATTGGCACCCATCTTGACCTCTCTTTTGTGTTCTTCAGTACCTAGATTGATGGTGTCCACCGGTTCCTCGTGGGGATGAATGGTTCTCTCTTCTTGTTGTAATAGTCTGGCGAGTTCCCCTGTTACTTCACAATCTTCCCCACCTTCGTCTTCGGCTTGGTATATTAGATTTTCAGAGTCACGGAAAGCCATAGCAGAATCGTTTCCCATGGGATCCCGAATGGATGTAGACCTGCATTGTAAGTGTGAGTGTGTGTAAGAGTATAGCTATCTTTGAAAGCAATGAAAATGTAAAAAGAAAAAATAATGAGCACAAAGTTTGTATGCAAAAACGTCCATGATTCATTGATGTCATATGGAAATGAGATAATAACCCTTACAAATTGACCATTGTGCCTCGAGTAAGACACAAGGTTTTAAGAGTCTGAATTGTTTTAATATTATAGATCCAACAAAATGTAAAGATAAATTACTATGGGATAAAAGTGATTGGGACAAAGTCTCTAGCCTCCCAATTGCTGAGCCCTCCACTGACAGTAGGGAAGATCCAATCCTCCAGATTGAAGCCATCTTCATCATCCTCTACCGCGTTGACTTCATGGTTGCTGATCTTTAGGGGTGGTCCTCCAGCACGAGTGCGGCATACAACCTTCTGGGAACCTGAAGTGAAACCCAAGCCAAACTTATTAGATTTGTAAGGGATATCTGGGAGTTGCCCCCAGATAGTGCACCCGCCTTCTTCTATCACTGCCTTTGCATCCTTCAAAGATGACATTCTGAGTGGAGGCCTTGTGATCTTGGGAATAACCTTGGTTACTTCCACATCTTGCGGGACTTCTTCAAAGTGTCAGAATGGAGTTTCAATAAATTCACCATCTAACTCCACATGTCTGAAGGAATTGAGATGGCTGATCATATACTCTTCTTCTCCATGAATGGTGATAATCTTCCCTTTAATCGGATACTTCAACATTTGGTGCAACATAGAAGTGACAGCGCCAACATTGTGAATCCACGGTATGCCTAGCAAGCAGGAATATGAAGGGAGGATATCCATTACGTAAAAAGTTGAATCAAATGTTTGGGTTCCAACCTTTATGGGGATATCCACTTCCCCATGCACCATCCTTTTTGAGCCGTCAAAGGCCCTCACTACTATGTTACTTGACTTCAATGTCAATATGTCGCAGTCAAGCCTATCAAGAGCCTTTTTAGGCAATACATTCAGAGATGAGCCAGTGTCCACCAAAACATGAGCCAAGGTTGTGCCCTTACATTCAACTGAGACATGCAATGCCTCATTATGCTTCCTTCCTCTTGGCGTTAAATCAGCATCCAAAAAACCTAGACCATTATCTGCAGTCAAGCTGGCTACGCAGTCTTGGAATTGATCGGCAGATGTCTCTTGGGGTACATGAGCAGTTTTCAATAATTTCACCAAGGCCTTTGCATGCGCCTCAGAACATATTAGTAAAGCCAACATGGAAATTTTAGATGGAGTTTGCCCCAGTTGCTCGACTATATTGTAGTCGCTTCTTTTTATGATCTTTAGAATTTCCTCCATCTCTTTCTGGGAGGTCTCAGGGATAACCAATGTTTGTGCCTTCATCCGGATAGGCTCAATCAGAATACTTTTACCTCGAGTCTCGGTTAACTAGGTAGTAAGAATGTCAGTTGTAACACCCCGATTTTGATTAAATGTTAATTCGGTTATTTGAAATAAAAATATTCATAATGATAAAATACTATTTTGAGTAATATTATTTTGGTGTGTATTTGGCTTCGTTTGATTTATCGGTATAATTTAGTTTTTATGGAATAGATATTAATTAAATGTAATATGGTTTTAATAGAATTATATGATATAATTTGAATTAAATAATTGTTGGGGCCAAATTATAATTTTAGAAAGATAGAGGGAGGAAAGTTAGTAGTAGAAGGATAGTTTTATAAAATAGAAAAGGAGAGTTAGTAAGAGTAGTTGGTAAGAAGAGAAGGAAGAAAGAAAAGAAGAGAAAAAGAGGAGAAGAGAAGAAAGGAAGCTAGGTTTGGAGTTGCAACATCTTCATCATCTTGTTTCAAGAAAACCCACACCAAGGTAAGGGGTTTGATTCTCCATCTCATATTGTTAGGTTTTGATAGATATATTTTGGATTTGGGGGTAAAATTGATAGTTGATTTGTAGGGTTTTGTTGGTTGATTGTTGGAATGGTTTAGAAAAGTTGGATTAGGAGTATGGTTTGAGAGTGTATTAGGTGCTAGCTTGTAGAAACTAAGAGTATTGAATGGGAAAGAAAACCCTGGTGGTAGAATGAGAAAAACTCAAAAGAATGAAGTTTTCACGCAGGTCCATCCACACGGGCCGTGTTGCTGCACGCGGGTGCCCGTGTTGATGCTCTGACTTTGGCAATTTTTGCACGTTCTGGTGGCTTTTCCACACGGGCCGTGTTGATGCACACGGGTGCCCATGTGGATGCTTCTGTAGCATCCAAAATTCTGATTTTTCGCACTTCCTTTGGAACCCGATTGTGTTCCGATTTCGGTAGATTCGTCGACGGAGCAAGTTGCTCCGAATTAAAAGAAAATTGATGTGCTAGCATAATCAGACGTGTAGATTAACGTAGTGAAGTTCGTTTTGTGAAATTTCGACTTTTTAAGAATCGACCCGATTTTAGTACGAATGAAATAAGTTGAGTTTAATCCCGAATTTAAACGTTCGAGTTACATTCCGGTGACTCGATCGCGATGAGAAACATTAAGAGTAATGCCGGTTCATTGATAATGACTTTATGTTGAAATATACTTTCCGATTTGGAATTGTTGATAGTTGATGGTTTATGTTTTGGTTGAGCAAGTAACTTGTTTGTATACATTTTACTTGACGTTGAGATTATTAAATTATATGTATGCATGCATGTACAATAGTTGATGTTCCATTGGTTGGATTTGATGGTATGTGTATGTTAAGATTATTGTGAATCTTAATTGCATGAATTGGTTATATTGTACATTGCATGGCATGGTTGGTCTTGAAATAGAGACGGTGAAACTGTGGGTTCACATGATTTTATAGACGGTGACCCTATTCTGGGAAAAGACGTAGTGACCTTGATCCGGAAGGGAAATATAGGTGGTGGAACATTGGGTCCACAATATCTAGACGGTGACCCTATTGTCGGAAAAGACTTAGTGACCTTGATCCGGAAGGGAAATATAGGTGGTGGAACATTGGGTCCACAATATCTAGATGGTGACCCTATTGTGGGAAAAGACGTAGTGACCTTGATCCGGAAGGGAAATATAGGTGGTGGAACCTTGGGTCCACAAGTCGGTACCGCATTCGCATACGTTGAGTCGTGTTGTGAGTCACATGTATATTTGTGCATGTTATGTATGTGTGTTGATGTGTTTGATTATGTGCCAATATTGTTGTTGTTTGAATTATGGTTATGTGCCAAGGATGTGAGTATTCGGATAATCGGTTTACATGGTTAATGTGTTGGAAATGGATTCCTTGAGTAAGGATACTACAGGTGATAAAATGAACATGATCATTATGTATTTCTTTATTTATTGCCATTTCATTTACTTAAAATTACATGTTATATGATTATTGGAATTATTACCCTTTTGTTGGCCAATGCTTTTGATGGCATTGTGCAGGTAACGAGGACGGTAGCGTGAGGCGCTAGCTAACGGATGCATTGGATTGCAATCTGTTTTATTTTGATTAGAGTCGAGTCGATGCTCTGGTAGTAACACATGGGGGGGGGATTTATTTAGTGTCGAACTCGATTATTTTGTATTTGGATTATGATGTATATAATCCTTATTCGTGTATATGATGTTTTGTATATGTGAGACTTGATAACATATGCTTATGTGAATTATGATGGCTTGATGCCTTGAATTATGTTTTGATTCCTCCATAAATGGAGATGATGTGAAATTATGAAACTCCGTTGCGTTTGCACGAGAGAATGAAGTAAATATTTATGGTATGTTTGTTTTGTGTTGGAATGCTTATACTTTCAAACATACCCTGTCCGTTTTTCCTTAAAAACTTTGGAATGTGATGGGTGTTGTGGCATCCCTTCCGTGCAATTTTGTTTCTCTGATTTTAATCTTTACCTTTAATCGGGGTATTTAGAAGGGGTGTTACAATAGTGGTATCAGAGCAGGTCGGTCTATCGGCCAGGTTGTTTATGTGTTTAATCCCTTTTGGTACGCGACATGTGTGTGAAACACTGTCGGTACTTGATTGTTTCCTTTTTGTTGTCTGCAAAGGTACGTGTGAAATAAGTGGGGGAGAAGTTTCTTCTCTGAAGTTTTGTGCAAGAGGTTGGTTCAGTATAACGCCGATTGTAAGATGTAAGTATTGCCGAGCAGTTGATGCTTCAAGCATGGTTATGTTTAAGTAGCTTGAGGGGTAAGATTGAAGATGTTGTTGTGGTTTGGTAACGATGGTTAATGCCACCTCATGATTGTCGACTGTCTATTGACAAATTGAGGGACTGATCATCCTTAATCTCTTGTTGATAGTAGTCGGGAATTGTGTTGTTTGGGATAGACTTGTCTTGCCAACTTAATAGTGTGTGAAGCAGATGAGTTGGCACAAGGCAGTGCATGGTTACTTGAGTTGTGGGCGAATTTGGATTTTGGTGAGAAATAAGATTTTTGGCAAGCGAGCTTCTTGTTGTGATTCTTCCGGAACCTTTTATGGAAATGTGAGTGAATTACCGCTGTAGTGCGAGGTGAAGTTTTGATGGATTTAGTTTCTGGAACTAGTTGGGATTCTAAGTATCCTTAAGGGATGTTTGTTTCTGAATTAGAGTTGAAGAGTCAACTTGAATATTGGTTTTAGTAGAGTTTTTTTGTTTGAGTAGTTCGCCGTGGAGTGCGCCGATTGTGTTGTTCGAGAAGAGCAAAGGTTACCCAAGTTGGTGTGTCGTTTGTAGTCAAGGAACGAAGCGGATGTTGAGGACGAGTGTCTGCTTCGGAGGATTGATATTTAAGTGAAGCAGTTATTTGGAGTTTATGTGTTTAGTGAGATCGTTTTGAAGTCTGGCTGCCTATGGGTTAGTGTGAGGGTTGAAGATGTTCAGGCAATGCTTTTCAAGATAGTGTATGGTCCGGGCGAGTATAAGCTGATGTCATTAGTGTGACTAATGCGTCAGGTAAGATTTTGGAATGTTCCAACAGTACTCTCATGAGTAGCTGAAGAGTTGTTTCATGTTCATGGATATTATTTGGTTTACATCAAGTTAAGGGATTGTGGCAAGCATCCGAGTGTTGCGTTATCAGTAGTGGAGTTAGATTGGTGCATGTTGAGTCCTCTAAAGAAGGAGTTTTTGAACTGTTGGACGTGAGTGTCTTAAGTAAGCAACTTAGACGGCAATATTTTGGACAGTTCCGCGAAGATTTATTTTGTGTCTTGTCGAAGACTTTAAGGGGCTAATTCATAGTTTAGAAGTTCTTTTGTTTTGGATGGTTAACTTTGTGAGTTTGATGGAAGATATTTTTATGAGTTGGTATTGATCGTGAGTATTTTGACCTGAAATGGTTGAGTCACTAATTGGACTTCGCAATGGGAAGCGAATTTGTTTTAGCCGGTGAAAAGTTTAGCGAATGCCTTGATTTTGGTTTTGTTTTGTACTGAAGAACTTGGTGCGACGTGTTGTGATATTTTGTTTTGGACGTAAGATGTATTTCGACATAGAGTTGGAAAAGTGTATTACTACCTTGGTACAATTTGATTTTTCTCATGGAAAATTATCGGATGCGGGAGTTAGAGTTTGATGCAGTTATGCTCATTGGAACCTTATAAGTACAGATGTTAACGATAAGGAGATTGGAATTGTTGAAGACAATTCAAGTTGAGTATGATCTATAAAGAGACTTCGTCTGTTGTTGAGTTTATTAAGTTGATATTGAGGATAACCCAAGAATATCTTATTTGAGATTTATTATTTTGAAAGAATGTTGCATGTTTGTTTTGAGACGCTTGTTGAGATTAAACTTAGAAAGTTATTAAGGATTCGTTCACTACTACCATATGGATTTCGCCGGATACTAATGGTCGCGGTGGATTATTAGAACACGACTAAAATAAGTCTTGATGGTAAGGAATTTGGTGATGGTTTGGTAACCACAGGTACTTAAAGATGATTGATGTTTTATAGAGGAAGATGTTCTATTTGTGACTGAAGTCGGTCGCGACAGTGTTCATGTTGGATTCCATAGAAATTGATGTTATGGTTCTAAGTCCAAACTATGTTGTAATTTCAGGAGTATGAGACGAAATTGATGAGTAGAGTTCTTGAGAGAGTGTTTTGGTTTGGATTACCACTTTAGAAGATTGAAAGATATGAGAGATGTTTCGAATAAGAAACTAGTGTATTAATCGTTGCGACGATGCAAGGATGGTGATTACTTAATTAAACTTTGGGAATTGAATTGTTATAAGGGAAGACTTCGTGGAAGTCAAGTGTATACATCCAAGTTTCACAAGTGAAATATTTGGACAGTATTTGAAGAGGTCAAACTATGTCGTGTATTTCAGAGGATCAACGGACGTTGATCAATCGAGAATGAAAGAGTGATTCTTCAAGTTGATGAAGCTGATGTTGTGAGGTGTCTTGATGGGTGTACGCTTTGAACGTATCCATTTTGGGTGATTGGGAAGTTGAGGATTAACCAAGTTGTTTTACAGTTTGCATCTTATGCATAAAAGTGACACATCATGGTTTAGATATCGAGCATTGAGTTTTAGCGAGTATGCGGGATTGTTGGATTTGGGCTAGTGAGTTATAGTCGCAAGTCGTCAGTATACGTCCTAGGATGAGTGGTGTGTCGCAGTTCAGTTATGTTTGGGTAACTTGTTATTGTTCAAGGGTTGTACGTTGGTAATCTACAAGGACGATGTGACCTTGTGATTTTTCTGGAATGAGAGCGATAACTGCAAGTGTAATTCTTGAGTTCGTACTTATGCGTGAATGATGGCATCTTTTCGTGTTTGCGTAGCACACGTGGTTTTATCCTTTCTGATTGTTTCAGTTTTGGTTTGTATAACCATTTTGTTGTTTTTGTTTTAGCGATGGTGTTGGTGTTGTGTCGTAGGACTTTATGTTCCTACCTTTGGTGACTCGTTTCCGAGACGTCGGTTCGAGTGTATGACTAATTCTATGGTTGAGACGTTAGGATGGTATCAATCTTGTTTGTTTAGTTCTCGAGCGAACCGGTGTGTCTGCGACTTGTTTAGTTGTTGGGTGTTAGTTGATTGTAGAGTGCATTGTATGGGCTTCGCATCCCGGCATGGTTGTTCTTGTCTAAACGTTATGGCTAGGGAGATGCCCTTGGGTTAGGTGTATTTTGTATGTTGTTTAATTAACGCAAGGATTGAGTGGACGAATGCGTAGGCATGTCCCGATTTGTTCGTTTTGGTCAAAAAAATTTAGGCCGAAAATCTTTTAAGTGGGGGAGAGTTGTAACACCCCGTTTTTGATTAAATGTTAATTCGGTTATTTGAAATAAAAATATTCATAATGATAAAATACTATTTTGAGTAATATTATTTTGGTCTGTATTTGGCTTCGTTTGATTTATCGGTATAATTTAGTTTTTATGGAATAGATATTAATTAAATGTAATATGGTTTTAATAGAATTATATGATATAATTTGAATTAAATAATTGTTGGGGCCAAATTATAATTTTAGAAAGATAGAGGGAGGAAAGTTAGTAGTAGAAGGATAGTTTTATAAAATAGAAAAGGAGAGTTAGTAAGAGTAGTTGGTAAGAAGAGAAGGAAGGAAGAAAAGAAGAGAAAAAGAGGAGAAGAGAAGAAAGGAAGCTAGGTTTGGAGTTGCAACATCTTCATCATCTTGTTTCAAGAAAACCCACACCAAGGTAAGGGGTTTGATTCTCCATCTCATATTGTTAGGTTTTGATAGATATATTTTGGATTTGGGGGTAAAATTGATAGTTGATTTATAGGGTTTTGTTGGTTGATTGTTGGAATGGTTTAGAAAAGTTGGATTAGGAGTATGGTTTGTGAGTGTATTAGGTGCTAGCTTGTAGAAACTAAGAGTATTGAATGGGAAAGAAAACCCTGGTGGTAGAATGAGAAAAACTCAAAAGAATGAAGTTTTCACGCAGGTCCATCCACACGGGCCGTGTTGCTGCACGCGGGTGCCCGTGTTGATGCTCTGACTTTGGCAATTTTTGCATGTTCTGGTTGCTTTTCCACACGGGCCGTGTTGATGCACACGGGTGCCCGTGTGGATGCTTCTGTAGCCTCCAAAATTCTGATTTTTTGCACTTCCTTAGAAACCCGATTGTGTTCCGATTTCGGTAGATTCGTCGATGGAGCAAGTTGCTCTGAATTCAAAGAAAATTGACGTGCTAGCATAATCAGACGTGTAGATTAACGTAGTGAAGTTCGTTTTGCGAAATTTCGACTTTTTAAGAATCGACCCGATTTTAGTACGAATGAAATAAGTTAAGTTTAATCCCGAATTTAACCGTTCGAGTTACATTCCGGTGATTCGATCGTGATGAGAAACATTGAGAGTAATGCCGGTTCATTGATAATGACTTTATGTTGAAATATACTTTCCGATTTGGAATTGTTGATAGTTGATGGTTTATGTTTTGGTTGAGCAAGTAACTTGTTTGTATACATTTTACTTGACGTTGAGATTGTTAAATTATATGTATGCATGCATGTACAATAGTTGATGTTCCATTGGTTGGATTTGATGGTATGTGTATGTTAAGATTATTGTGAATCTTAATTTCATGAATTGGTTATATTGTACATTGCATGGCATGGTTGGTCTTGAAACAGAGACGGTGAAACTGTGGGTTCACATGATTTTATAGATGGTGACCCTATTGTGGGAAAAGACGTAGTGACCTTGATCCGGAAGGGAAATATAGGTGGTGGAACATTGGGTCCACAATATCTAGACGGTGACCCTATTGTGGGAAAAGACGTAGTGACCTTGATCCGGAAGGGAAATATAGGTGGTGGAACATTGGGTCCATAATATCTAGACGGTGACCCTATTGTGGGAAAAGACGTAGTGACCTTGATCCGGAAGGTAAATATAGGTGGTGGAACCTTGGGTCCACGAGTCAGTACCGCATCCGCATACGTTGAGTCGTGTTGTGAGTCACATGTATATTTGTGCATGTTATGTATGTGTGTTGATGTGTTTGATTATGTGCCAATATTGTTGTTGTTTGAATTATGGTTATGTGCCAAGGATGTGAGTATTCGGATAATCGGTTTACATGGTTAATGTGTTGGAAATGGATTCCTTGAGTAAGGATACTACAGGTGATAAAATGAACATGATCATTATGTATTGCTTTATTTATTGCCATTTCATTTACTTAAAATTACATGTTATATGATTATTGGAATTCTTACCCTTTTGTTGGCCAATGCTTTTGATGGCATTGTGCAGGTAACGAGGACGGTAGCGCGAGGCGCTAGCTAACGGATGCATTGGATTGCAATCTGTTTTATTTTGATTAGAGTCGAGTCGATGCTCTGGTAGTAACACATGGGGGGGGGGGATTTATTTAGTGTCGAACTCGATTATTTTGTATTTGGATTATGATGTATATAATCCTTATTCGTGTATATGATGTTTTGTATATGTGAGACTTGATAACATATGCTTATGTGAATTATGATGGCTTGATGCCTTGAATTATGTTTTGATTCCTCCATAAATGGAGATGATGCGAAATTATGAAACTCCGTTGCGTTTGCACGAGAGAATGAAGTAAATATTTATGGTATGTTTGTTTTGTGTTGGAATGCTTATACTTTCAAACATACCCTGTCCGTTTTTCCTTAAAAACTTTGGAATGTGAAGGGTGTTGTGGCATCCCTTCCGTGAAATTTTGTTTCTCTAATTTTAATCTTTACCTTTAATCGGGGTATTTAGAAGGGGTGTTACATCAGTAGGAGTGATAGCAGGGATTGTAACAGCTTTGTCGGTTGGAGCATTGGTGGAGATGATTGTAGGACTGGGAATAGCCTTCGGAGGAGCAACAACAACAAGAATGATTATGGGTCCAGAAACTGCTTTTGGGGGAGAAATTTTTGGAGAGAATATCCTTCCTCTTCGGGTAATCTTGTTAGTCCCTGCAATATTACTGATATCAGAGTCAACTTTCTCAGAACTGGAATCTTCGGCAGCTGGGCAATATTGCTTGATATTGTGGTAGTAGACACCCCTCCATAATTCCATGGTACGGTTTTGTCTGACAAATACGAGACTGGTCCAGGCATTGTAATTATCAAAGGAGCTAGTTTTGGAACTGATGTAATTCTAACGGGTCTTTTGGTGGAGACCCTGGAAGAATTGTCGGAAATGGTCACAATGGAAACATCATTATAAGAAACATGTGGAACAAAAGTCTTTTCGAACAAAATTTCCTTGTTATCTATTAGGCACTGAATGCCTTCTTTCAACAAAGGACAGCTGGTTGGTGAGGACAAATAGAAATGACAGTTTTCATCACAGCCCGGGAAAACACTGGCATTCAATAAGTTCTTTTTGATGGTCATGAGTGGGGTCATAAGTTCATCAACTGAAGTAACAAACATATCTTCTTCAATGGCATTGGCATTATGGCCATGTTTGGGCATAGGGGCAGAAATGACATTGGGCTTTTCTGGCGCATCGAATTCAATCTCTTTGGCTTCAAGGAGGTCTTGTACTTTGTTCTTTAGAGCCCAACAATTATTAGTGTCATGGCCGGGACTCTCAAAATGGTATGTGCAGCGGGCATTAGGATGATAATGAGGAGATGTTATGTTAGGGTTCTTTGGAGCTTATTTCAAGGTTACTAGGTTGGATCTTAATAGATATGGCAATACTTGAGATAGGGTCATGTTAATTATGGTGAATCGTCTAACTGGTCTTTCCATTCTTGGCTGATTGTTCCTTTGCTGATCAGGCGCAGGTTTAGGAATCATAATGGTCCCTACCATTGGACGAAGTTCGACCCTATCTTAATTTCTATGAGGATATACAGCAACCACTTCCTTCTTTCCAATGAATGGCTTCCTTACAACAGTAGAGGATGCATCTTTCTGAATCTTCCCATTGTTTATCCCGACTTCTACTCTTTCTCCGGTCAATATTAGTTCAGTAAAACCTGCCGATGAACTCCAAATTAAGTGATTGAAAAAGGGACAAGACAAGGTTCCCAAAAACATGTCTACCAACTCTCTTTCAGATAGAGGAGGTTGAACTCTTCTGGACAAATCTATCCATTTTTGCGCATAGTCCTTGAAGCCTTCACTTGAAACCATGGCCATACTCTGGATTTGAGTACGGGTAGGCGCGAGATCAGCATTGTATTGGTATTGTTTGTAAAAGGCTGCAACAAGATATTCCCAATTGTGAACATTGGCTCTTTCTAGCTGATAAAACCAGTTAAGTTGAGTTCCAGACAGACTGTCTTGGAAGAAGTGTACCCATAAATCTTTGTCAACGGTATGGGGTTGGATTTTCCTCACATAGGACCAGAGATGCATTTTAGGGCAGGAGACTACGTCATATTTGGCGAACACATGTGCTTTGAATTTGGGAGGAATGACAATCCCCGACACTAACCCCAATTCCTCAAAGTCCAAGCCAGGCACTTTTTGGATTTCCATTGCATTCAACCGCTCTTCTAGATGCTTATACTTGTTGTCAGCTGGAGGGTATTGTTCTTCAGAAAAGTCTTCTTCTTCCTCTTCCTCTTCTGAATTAGACTGAACAACTGTTTCCTTGCCCTTCCCATCTTGATTGTCTTTCTCACTAGATGTCGTAGCAAAGTCTAAGGCCCTTCTTGTCTGCCATTGGAATCTTCTTCCCATGTTCAGAATTCCGTTTATTTTCTTCGTCTTCTTTTTCTTCTCCTCAACCAGCAAGGTCTTCAAATCTTCTTGTCCTTTGGCCAGAGTTATGAACAACTGTTGAAACTGTGCATTCTGAGCTTGGAGGTCTTTCACTGTTTGCTCGAGATCCATCTTACTGAATTAAACAATAGAGAGATGAGGATACTTGTTGCAAGAAACCTGCTTATGTTATGATGAATGATAAATGCGTATGCAATGATTTCAAGGATCTTAAGATTCAAATTTGTTTTAGACAAAAAGGAAACACACTTTATATTAATAGATTAAAGCTCGAGTACCTCAATGCCTTCTTGGGAAAAACAAATACAAGAACATCTAAGATAGAAAGGTAGTACGCATCCTCTTTGGTGCAATGTAAGCATTCAGAGTCTGCTCCTCATGAAGTAGCCTAGTGAGTTCCAAAACCTTCTTCTTGCTTGCATAAAATTAGGCTTCGAAAGTATCTCGCTCTCCCTTGAGTTGTATCCAATCTCTTTGTAGGTCTTCAAGAGAGGTGGGCATATCAGGATGTAGGATAGTGTATGGAACATCTCCCTCCATGATAGGCACAATGATTACCGGGAGAATGGAGGGGTAATGCATCATAAGACTCTGAGCACGAGTTCGTACCCATTTGAGGTAAGGCTCAAGATGGATGGGATTTTTATGCCCCAAAGTCTTGTTATCTACCTTGTTTAGCATCCTCTAAGCTCGGATGAATCTCTGGCGAAGACCTTGATCGTTGTTGTCGTAGTCAAATACCAAACCTTGAATCAGCATCTCGTGCGGGCCATCCCTTCGGGCGTAACCAAACAGTCTTAAGGCTAAACAGGGGTTGTAGGTGATACCTCCCCTAATGCCAAGTAAAGGGACATTAGGAAATTCTCCACAATGATCAACAATAGTAACATTCTCTATGGATCGCGAGCACCAATGAATGTCTGAATATTTGAGCGTCATCAACCTTTGTAACCAGCTTGAGCCTTGCTCATTCTTCAATACAGATTGGGGAAGATGCGAAATAAACCATCTTGCCAAGATAGGAGTGCAACACATAAGGACACCTCTTTTCCTCGTTGTACGAGTGTGAAAAGAGTGTAGAATATCCCCTAGCAATGTAGGCACTGGGTTGAGGGATATGAAGATTTTGACGGCGTTCACATCTATGAGTTGGTCAGGATTTGGAAACAAAACCATCCCATAGATAAGGAGAGCCACAATTTCCTTAAAGGCTTGCAAATCCAAGGAATTCCAACAGTTTTGGTCTTTCTCAAACAAGAACTTTGCTAGGAAACCCTTGACACCACTCCTTGTTTCCCAATGAGTTGTGGCATCAGATGAGTGCAAGTGTAGAGCTTGAGAAATCTCTTCTGGCTTTGGATCTCTTTCCGTACCGTTGAAAGGTAGTTTATTGAGAATGGGAATTCTCAAGAGCCGGGAGAAATTCTTCCAAAGTAGGCACAAGTTGATAGTCGGGAAATGTGAAGCAATGGTGTAAAGGATCAAAGAACTCAAAGAGCACCTTCATCAAGTCCTCATCTGTGTTGGAGGTTACCAAGTTGAGTAGGCGACCATGTATCTCGGTGAATGAAGAGTTTTCAGGAATCCTTGAAGCTAGCTCCTTAAGTTGTGGAGGGATCCTTACAAGGTTGACTTGAATAGCTTTCCAGCGAAGAGAATCCATATCCTACAAAACAAAAACAAAGATGAATCCTAAAATCCTTGAAACGGTTAGTGAATGTGTATGATGTTATGATGTTCATGATGTTATGTACAAGTATGTATATACAAACAAAACAAACAAGTTCATAGGTTTAGGATTTCATGGAGTTTTATAGGTAAGTACCTTCTTGCAGTTTAGTTGGCTCAACCTGTCCTAGTAATAGTAACCGGGTTCTAAGGAGCTCAATGTCACTGGTTTGTTTCCTTGGTCATTGTTTTAGCACAAGCCTCTTTAACGGCGACTGAAATATCCCAAGAAACCAAACCTCAATGAGTGTAGTATCGGGTATCTACCAACTTCGGACTGCACCAAAGTCGGTCATCTCACTACATCCTAAAGGCCAACTTGGTCAAGTAAAGGTTCTAGCAGTTCATTAGTGCTTTATGACATCACTCAACGGCCTCATATTCTCTTTTATCAACTCAAAGGCTACCGGTACCCACAAATATGTCACACTAACATATCTATTTCTTAGACCATGTCAGTATACCTTGCACAGTTTCCACAACATATTGCTACTTACCTATATTGTATCCCAAATCCGGGTAGAGGATTCAAACCCAAACAAAGAACCATAATGTAAAGCATACAAGTCAAACAATGAAAGCAAGTAAATGTGATCTAACCCTAAGGTAACCCCACTTTTAAAATTATCCCCAACAGAGTGACCAGTTCTGTGATACGGTGGGAGAACTGACTTGAAGGTTTTGCGCTTGATCGCAAATGTTGCGGTTAGTAAGAGTCGCCACTGACTTTTCTTTTATCCAAAAGGAAAGGTGAAAAAGCATAGGAAATACCTTTGAGAATATTTCTTGAGTTCGGGGGATAGATTATGAAAAGGGAAGGTATTAGCACCCTTTTCATCCATGGTTATCTATGGGCTCTTAGTTACTTGCTAGATCACTTACTTTTGTTTGAAATTATGCTTTGTGTTGTTTTTGAAAGTATTTTGTAAAGAGTCTATTGTTTAGGAAATCTTTGTAATGATTCTCGTTTGTAAGAATGTATACAAAGATGTTGATCTTTTGAAAATGTTTTCAAGTTTTGTAAGATGTTTTGAAAGTGTAAGTGTTTGTTTTTAGAAATAGCAAGGATGTTTGTTTTGAAATGGAGCAAGTAATTAGGAGAAATCTACCTACTCAAATGTCTTTCTTGTTCATTTTCTTTTCCTTTGACATTGTTGTCTTACCATTGATCTGGTAAGCAACCCTATCTTTTGATGTAAACGGGACGGGCGTGGGTCATCGTATAACCATGAGTAGCAATGTTGCAGGGTATCTTAGCATTTTTTTAGGGCCTAAGATCATTTGTAAGGCAACTTAGATAGCGTCATCGAGGAACTATGATCTTGTATTTTCTTGTTTTTTCTAAGATACCTCGCATGCGTAATATGGCCATTTTGTATAAGGCAACCAAGTGGGATAACCCTAGGGGTGCTTGTGTGCAAGTGTATCATTTTCATGCTTGTTTTTGTCTTGAATTAGGGTTTTCTAAGTATTGGTTTTATTCTTTCCATACAAAATCCTAATTACTAGGATGTTATATAAAAGCGATAAATTGCGAAATTTAAAGTTACTACGCTATTACAACATTTGTGGGGAGGTGTACAAATTTACAAATGGGGATTGCAAGAAAATTAAACATAATTATCTATTACAACCATATTGAATATTGTGCAAGAATTGAATAAATAATGTACAAGTGCAAATGAAAAATAAATGATTTTTTTGTTATTATGAAATGGTTTTATCTTGATCTAAATAAAGGGGATGATTAATTAAAATTAAATAAAATTAAATCAAACTATTTAAGAAAAGAAATTAATTTGAAAAAAGGATTTTTAGGGTTTTTTATGAAAAGGTTTTAAATTAATGAAAATAAAATGAAGATTAATTAATTAAAATAGATCTAAGTTCTAAATTAATTTTAACTAAGAAAATAAAATAATACACTAATTTATCCTAAGTTTAAAAATTAATTATTTAAGAAAAGAAAGGAAATTTATTTATTTTAACAAAAATGTTTTTTTTTAATCTTTTTGTTTTATGGAAAATAAAATACATGAGTACAAAAAAATAAATGAAAATAAAATTGGATTTTTGATGATTCTATGAAAATAATAATAATAATAAAAATATTAATATTATTAATATTAATAATAATAATAATAATAATAATAATAATAATGAAGAAAAATAAAATAAAAATAAAAATATGAAGAAAAATCCAGGGGGGTTAATCAGCAAGGCAAGAAGTATTATGAGAAAAAAGACTAAGCCCACATGAAGAGGCCAAATGCTGCCAAAAAACACAAAAATGTCAGAAAATTGTGAAAAAAATAGCAAAAGGTCACGTGCACGCTGGGGCTTGAACCCAGGACCTAAGGGTGAACAGGCGTGCGCTTTACCACTGGGGTGGCTATACATTCATTAATATAACTGAAACAATAAATACATAACACAAAACGCGCCCTGGTTACACTTCATCTTCAACCTCCAGCCAAAGGACATGTATCTTCTTCATTTCTCAACAAAAATGAAAAGTTCAGACATGAAAGTTGTGGCATTTCTTCTCACGAATCCAACCATATAAATAACTTAAGCTAACAGTTAAAGATGAATGAGAATTTTTCTGGCCCTAATTTAAAACCTAAAAATTTCAGAAAACTTCAACTCTAAAATTCTCTAAGCTCAGGCCAAGTGAATGCAAACTATAGATATGTACAACTTCGTGGCAATGTTATCTACGCTTTATCTTCGCAAATCAAAGCTTAACAATGCCTAAATATGAAGATAGAATTTCAAGAAAAATACCTCAAAACTGGAAATCGTGAAATGGATTTGAGCTTGTTTCAGGCAGTGGTGGTGATCAGGTTAACTTCCTTGGACCTCTAGGAAGTTAATGCAATGCTCTGTTTTTGGCTATGGAAGTTGAGGAAGATGATGTTACAGTTTGCAAACATGGACAAGGATGGTTTGTATTTGATATGAGGAAGCTTTTGAAACAAAAAGGCCAAGAAACGCACGAGGGAAATGTGAGTTTGATGTTCAAGGTCAGAAACTGTGCAACAATGGAGTTTTTGGACAATTTCTAATTTGAGAGAGTTTTGGTGTGTTTCAGGGTGTTCAAGCTCGTGTCCTAGCTCACAAATAGTGACTCTATTTATAAGCAACAAGTTTGGAGACCTCTTAGTGATTTTTTGAGAAACCAAGTTTCAATGCTTTGTACCTGGTTCATAGAGTTGTTAACTACTTTAAACACCATCCTTCTGACTTTGTGGATGGAGTGTAATCAAGGAAAACAAGTTGGGAGCTCAAGAAGTTGACTTTGTGCATAAACCTTGCTTTACAAGAATGGATATGTTACTTTCTTCCTAAAATGGCAAATTGATTTGGACAAAGCTTGAAACACTTGGATAAGGACATAATCAGTTGTGTAAACCATTAATTATGGAGTGGAAGACAAGTCTGAGGCCTGAAAAGAAAATATTATGCAGCCTAGCATGGATTTGGTTCATGTGTTCATCAAAAATGACTTGTAATTCAAGTGACAAAACCCTAACTTCATCTGTTCGATTCTCCCTACTCAAGAATGATTTTAAGGAGTTATTGGACATTTTGGAAAGCTTGCAATGTGCTCTACAACCCATATTTGAATTGCTTTTGAATATTCCCCTTGGAACAATATGAAAAAGTTCAATGAATTTGGATCAAAATCCTGACCAAATTAGGGCAAAATTTCACCAAGTGTTTAGTTTCATGACCACGTGTTCATAAAATTATAACTTGCTATCCAAGAATTTTTGGAAGGAGTTGTGTAAAGAAAAGTTGTAGATCTCATGGAGATCTACAAATTTCATGTTGGAAGTTCTCTTGAATCATCTTGCATCATGGTGAAATTATTTCTCAAAGTTATGAAAAAACATGAAATTTCCAACACTTAGAAAAATTTCTAAGTTTCGAAATTTTGACTTTTCAAAATGAAATCTTGACTTTTTGATTTCTTGATGAATAAGTTTAATATTTTGACATGTTTTGATGAATTGTGATCTTTGGCTTTTGAATTTGACCAAAAAGTCAAAGTTTGACTTTTTCAGTATACAGTTGACTTTTGATCAGTTGACTGAAAAATTCATCTGTCAATCCAATGGACTTGCAAAGGTTGTGAACCATGCCATTAGGTCAAAATGATGCAATTGGACTCTTGATATCATGACTTAAACCAATTTATCATTTGCTAGGTCAAAAATAAAAAAATTGCACTTTCCCAATAAAAACCCTAATTTTGACCATTTTTCCCTTTTGGAGATTTGATCAAATTTATTGAGGAATTATGGTCCAAACTTTATTAAATGATACATATGAGTCTAAAATGTTGATGTGGATAAAAAATTATGATGTTTGACTATAAATTGGCCATAGTTTACTTTTTCCCCAGTACAACTAATTTTTAGGTCAACTGCTCAATTGATTGAGCAAAAATGTGATCCAAGGCTTGAAACTTGACATGAGTGATCTTGGGGGTCCATAATGATCCATGAAAGTCATATGGGGCATTAGAAGTTCAAAAATACCTGTGAAATCTCAAACCCTAATTTTGGTCATCAGTTCTTAAAGAGGTGTCTTGAGCTGATCAAACCCTAGTGCAGTCTTGGGTCAAGGGAGAACTTGTGAGAAAATTCTTGATAAGTGAGAGGGAAAATTTTGGGGTACAATAGGCAGCGATAATAGGATAAAACCAGAGGTGCTTTTTCAGGTGCTCAGGTAATATTATGTGTCCATTATCCTTCAGTTCATCACTCTTCTTCTTCTTCTCCTTTCTACTTCTTCTTTTCTATTTTTTTGTATGTCTGTGATTCGTTGTGTTGAGCTCTGAGATGAAGAGGGTGAGTGTAGTTGACGTGAGTGATGATGATGATTCATGCGTGACAAAGCAGAGCTATGGTGGAAGGAGGTATCAAGAGGTAGTGATGAAGATGGTTGGAATGAGATGCAGAGAGAGAGAGAGAGAGAGAGAGAGAGAGAGAGAGAGAGAGAGAGAGAGAGAGAGAGAGAGAGAATGAAGGTGAGTGATGTAAAACCTGGAAAAAAATGAATCGTGGTGGAGAAAGGTTGAAGATGAAGGTGGTTCTAATGAGATGCAGAGAGAGAAATTTGTGGAGTTTTCATGGAACAAGTTTTCAGAAGTGAAGAATGGAGGGGAGTGAAGGTATGGAGAGTAGTAGGGTAGAGAAGATGAAACTGGAAAAAGGAAAATGATGTGTGGGCGTTGGGTTTGGAGGGAGTTCAGGTTTATATAGTTGAATGAGGATGAATCAGAATCCTTGGATCTGTGAGAGGTAGTTAGAAGATGGAGGGTGAGGATTGGGTTATTTGCAAGCTGTTAAAGAGTTGGTTAGAGTTGTTAGGAATTTGTTATTTTTCTGCTATAGGTAGTTTGAGTTGTTAGTTTCAATTGCGATTTTGTTAGAATATTTCTGTTAGTTCTTAGGACGCATCTATTTAGGGTAAAAACTAAACTAAAAGTTAGTTGGTAACTGTTATAAAATGTTAGCTTGTGTAGAAAAACGGTTAGCACTGTTAGTTTCAGTTGGTCTTGAGACTGGATTATTGAATGTTAAAAATGGTTAGGGTGAACCGAAAGTTTAAAAAAAAGTCTAGCATGAGTCATAAATTAAAAGAATGTTACTGTTAGTTCTGTTTTGTATTTTCCTGATTTTTCTTTAAACTAATACAGGGCTATTAGTTAGTACAAGAATTGGTTTGTGGATATAACACAAGTTTATGTTTAGATATGGCTACCTAAAGTGCTAATTGATTTTCCTGTGGACTATTTTAATTTATGTATTGAAGGAGGTTGGTTTATTATGTATGAACTGATTCTTATTTGAATATAGTATAGGACAATGTAACTAGCTTTGTGACTGGGTAAATTGCAGGGATTGGTCTGGTTGATTTATTCAAAAGCATGGCAGGCTTCTTGCTTCAGTTTTAGTATTACGGGTAGGTTTCGATGAACTAAGGAAGCATACAAAGTTCTAGTTTAGGCTGATCATGTACGAGTATCGTAAGTTTTTTGTTTGAGTTTAGTGTAGGTTATGATGTTGTTGTACTCGCACAGGTAATGATTGACAACTTGATTATGAAGCAACTTTGATTGAAGCTCACTTAGTCTGAATGCATCCTCATTTGCTATTGCAAGTTTGGTTGTGGTTTTCAAGCATGGAATTAGGTTTTATAAAGGAAGATAATGGCATGATCAAGTACTCTTTTGGCTCAATTCAATACTTGAAGAAAATGAAATTATGGAAGATGGAAAAGAGTTTGCAACATGGAGGTTTATCTTAGAAGATTTTGAAGTATGAAGAGATAGGCTTTAGGATAGATATAAGAACTTTTTTGTAATTATTTTTGAGTTATAATGTTTGTGACATGAGGTAACCTTGTAATGGTAATGGTTAATGTAAAAGCAATGGTGTAATCTTGCAAGGTTCAAATGAATGTAAATTATGATTTCTAACTTGTACTTCAAACAAAATTGAATAATATTCTTGGATGGAAGTTTGATGAATGACTTACTTTTTATAGTGACCTTGAATGGAATTGAATGATCATGAATGAATTTTGATGAAGCTTGCATAAGATTGTATGAAGTTATGGGTTATATCCTCTGATGATACTTATGTTCTTATTTTCTCGTACAAGAACAAAAGATTACGTCATGTAGCCTAAGAAACATGTGTACCTCTTGATAGACGAAAGACGATCTTAATACAAAAAGTAATGCCTTTGATAAAACCCTTTGATGAAGATAAAAACATAATCTCATGACTCGAATACATGTTGGTGAGGAAATGACTTGAGATGTAAAGAAGAGCTAAAATTCTAACTCGAAGCCTTCTCAGTTGAAACATCGATAAAACCCTAAGCACTTGATCTTTAGAACACTTGATAAGGATGGAAATCCTTGTAGCTTAATGAACACAACCTTAACTCCAAACCATGATCGTTGAATAAACAACTTGAATTACCCTTGAATAGAGGAGAGCCTCAAAACCAAAGAGAAACCCTAATTTTTTAATATCCTTTAATCCATGCTAAATTATGTTGTTAGTGAATGTATGCAATGTTAAATGACCTAATAGAAAGTATGCAGATGAAACGAGAAGTAAAAAATGAATAAGCTAGATAAAAGTAAAAGGGTAGGACAAATTTGGAGTATGACAACTGTTAATCACCCTGCACATGTTTGGAGGGAATCTTGGTTGTTGTTATCCAATGGTGTCCTACATGCACAAAGATTGTTAGTTGTAAACCAAGGTTTGTAATTATCTATCTATCACATAATATTGCACATTTTTAACATGTATTACTAAATTATTATTCCAATGTAACTTACCTGCTATAATGTTTCTAAATTACTTATTACTTTAAACATGATAACACACCATATGTATGTCTTTTATAATTAAGTCTCCTACATTATAACTAAATCCAAACTTAATCTTCAAATGTCTATCCTCTCAGAGTTGGTTTTGACAGAACACGAATTATAAAATTTGACGTTAATAGAAACTGAAAAGCTACTTCAGGCAAATAGAAGGACTCTCAAAGAATTTGAACCAATTCCATATCCATATGGTTATGTTCTGCAACAGTTAGGAAACAAACTCATATATGATGAACGTAATTACGATGCATCGACAATGGGATTGGAATTCACGAATCTGTTCAATGCTCTTACAGGTTCGTCTTCGCGATTATTTATTTAATTTCAACATTAACTTTATACGCTTGGTTTCTCATTTTATCGCTTCTTAATCATCATTACTCATTTACATTTCCTGTTATTAACTATTTTTTAGATGAACAAAGAGGTATCTATGAATAAATTATGGAAGTTGTCCAGTCTCAAAAGAGTGGTGTATTCTTCCTTCATGGCTACGACAGTACCGATAAGACATACACGTGGAGAACACTGGAAACAACTTTAAGGTCCAAGCATGATATATCTTTAACTGTTGCAACCATTGGTATAACTTCTTTGTTATTGCGCGGTGGTAGAACTGTGCATTCTAAGTTCAATATTCCTATACCAACTCTGGATAATTCTAACTTTAAAGTTGAATAGAATGATGATGTTGGAGACCTTTTAAGGCAGACCAAGCTAATCATATAGGATGAAGCACCAAAGTCACACAAACATGCTTTTGAAGCACTTGACAAAACTTTGAAATATGTTATGAGTACATACAATAATTTTAAGGATATGTTTGGTGGAAAGGTTATTGTTTTGGTGGTGATTTTAGACAGATTTTACCAATTGTCCATCGAGGCAGTAGTTTAGATATTATACACTCTACGATAAACACATCGTACATATGGAATTCGGTTCAGGTATTAACATTAACAAAAATTATGTGACTGCATTCTGGGCCAACAAACAGTGAGAAAAAGGAAATTGCAGAATTTTTGAATTGGCTCTTGAGAATTGGTGAAAGAAAAGTATCGGAGCCTAATGACGGTGAGGCCGACATTGAAATACCACCTGAACTTTTGATAACAGGCTTCGAAGACCCTATTGTTGGCATTGTTAATAGTACATATCATGATTTTATTCATAATTATCAATCCAACGATTACCTTAAGGTTCGAGCAATTCTCGCTGCTACGTTGGAAGTTGTTGACCAAATAAATGACCAGATTATTGCCTTAATGCTAGGTTTTCATACTCATCCATATAATTTACCGTGTTGTATTTACCAATGTATTTTCTCTAATTTATTTCTCTTACCAATACAGGAGACATACATGATTACTACAACTCAAATTTAGCTGACAAGTCTGAAATTCAAGACCGTACAGTAGTTGATATCCTCACTCTAGAATTTCTTAGTTCCCTATGTACATCCGGATTTCCTAACCATCACTTAAAGGTAAAGGTTGGAACACCAATTATACTGATGCGAAACATTGATCAGTCTGAAGGTTTGTGTAATGGCACAAGGTTAATCATAAAAAGGATGGAAACCGATGTTCTTGAAGCTTTGATAATGGTCGGAAAGGGATTTGAAAATTTGGTTTATATCCCTCGAATGGATATGTTATTCTTACAATAACCCTATATGTTCAAACTAAATAGACGACAATTCCCCATTATAGTCTCATATGCCATGATGATTAACAAATCACATGGACAATCTTTGGATAATGTAGGTCTTTACTTACCAAGGGATGTATTTACATATGGAAAAATTTATGTTGCACTCTCAAGGGTCACAACAAAATAGGGAATTACAATATTGATACACGACGAACATGGAAAATTCAAAGGAACAACTACAAACATTGTTTACAAAAAGATTTTCAACAATATGTGATTACCCTGAAATTAATGTTTGACTTTTGTGGGCTACGAATTATTTCTAAACATAATGTTGTTATTTCCTTTAATAGTTTAAAACACATCCCCAGTTATGGTCAAACACTTAAGTAGGTAATATGAGTCTGTTCAAAGTTTAATGAATCTCCACCCTTCATATCCTATATGGCAACCTGTATAATATGTGTTTAGGCACCTTCATTTTCGAATCAGCCGTTACCGCATAAAAGGACTCATATTTATAGATGACCCGAAAATTTAGATTAAACCATTCAGGCATAACACAAAAACATATTTATTTCTTAATTGATAACAGATTTATACAGTTCAACTTAACTTATAGTTAAAACCATTGATACAATTAAATACTATAAAAACATAAGTAGAACGACTTCCAAAAGGCACAACATATTGCATCACAAAATTCACTTAAAACATATTACTAAATAATTAAACAAAACATCATGGATTTATTATAACTTCCACTTCAATTGTGCTTCTTTTTCTCTTTTCTCTGCAATCGGGCATATCGAATTTCTTCCTCTGATTTGTATGTGCATTGAATCTTATCTCCAACTTTCAGTTTTTTGGACTTAGCAAAATAATACCATCCTTTTTCAAGATATATTTCCATATTTCGCATGTTTGATTTGATGATCTTACATTGAAGATACTCACCCGTGTCAAAATCCAGAATAAGACATGAAGTAATGTCGGGACGGAGGGCCTTATGTATCACTTCAGCTGGAAAAAGTTGCATTTATTCACGAAACATTCAGTAATTATAATTGATAATGTTACACTATCACATACGGAATATTTTATCATATTTTATTTTAATTGACACAATTAGTTAAGAATATTCATTACAAAAACTTGGTTGCCTCTCTTCCGAGACTTGCTGATCTCTTTCAACCAACATAACTCTTTCTGCAACCCTCCAACATTGTTATTCACATGGGAAGGTTCTCCTACTTCTCTCTCCTTTTTTAATTCTTTTAGTGAAGCATTAATCTGAGGAAACAAGACTTTAGCATGTGCATCTTCAATGGGTGTCTATGGTTCTTCCTTAATGTTTAAGAGCTCTCAATAAAGTTGGTCAGTCTCGAGTGGCATAAATCTGTTAAGTAATAATGCTAAAGAATAAGTATAAAACTATTTATAACAATTATATGCAATCCCTGAACTTACAGAAAAAACATAGATTTGGATATCATTCTACTTCACTTACCATTTCAAGGTTGGAGAATACATCTTTAACTTTTTTTGTGTTTTCTCAATGACATGTAGAGATTTGTTTGTTATTCCAATTGAAATAAAATTTTCGATACAATGAAGAACTAAACTAGGTAACCCTTAACTTAAATACAAAAATGGACATGCATAGGTTACTTCTCAAAATGGTTAAAGTTCCTTACTTGATTTGATGTCACACAACCTAACATAAATGAAAATCATTCCACCATAACTTTTATATTCCTTGGTATAACGTGTCATCCATTGCAACTTACAACCCTTTATCATTACTGCAGCAATATTCCCTTTCTTTTATGTTTCCAACATAAAACTTATTACACGTTGGTAACTGTTAATGCTATCTACATATATGATATATGTCTTAAACTGCCTACATTGTTCTTGTGATAGTTTTGGTTTGCTTATATCATGACATACCGTTATTTGTTTTGTCATGCATTCTAAGTGTTTTAGATTATATTGCAGTAAGAATCCCAATATAATACCAGAAACTGTTAGCAGATTTCTCCATTAAGATTTTGCTGTGTAACAACACTTCTCCTTTATTTATTGCTAAAGAAATTTATACACGACATACATTGGAAATTCCAAACTTGCACCGTACAACGAAAACTCTTATCAATTCTGACAATTACAACTTAACCTTAAAATGGAAACCTATATACATGGCATATTTTATTATGCGAACTAACATCGAATCTAAATATAATTCTTTCTCCAACATCAAACTTATTGCATTTGCAGAAATCATCCCACCTGGGACCTAATTCTATATTATACAGATCATCAACGTTAAACAATTTCATCGTTATCGGCATGCCGCTGTCCCCGCACAATATAAGACCTTCATAATCACAGTTTCTCAATATTGTTGTAGTATCTACCTGCAACTTCTGCAATACACATCTAAATTGGTAAGCAAATGTATTTCCCCAAACACATTTTATTAAAATTTATTAAACCAGATCAAAAGTACTCAACTAATTTCAGAACAGAAACAAAAATATGTCTTAAAGTAAGGTCAAACGCATGGATATCATCATCAAACACATTCTACTGTGAAAATGAGGCAAAATGGTATACCATTCTGACACATCTTTAAACCCATTTATTTCAAAGTTGTTGTTGCCATAATAACCAACCTCGACAACAACCTCAGACGGTTGATCATAATAATCTCTAACTTTTTAAATATGACTTCCTGGTGGATACATTGATTGTTTAACATGGCCTAACTATTGCTTAATTCATTGTTGTACTTTATAACGAATTTAGGATCTATTTCGACATACATCTGTAAAACTTGAAACGTTAAAGATATATTCATTGATGGTATATGCTTTAGGATATAAATAGAGCATATGACAATTATCTTTTCAAAACGTAATTGCAACACATTTCTGTGAAGATACTTTCCCAATTACAAACCGATCAATCTACGTAGAGTGAATAAGGCTTCCAGTTTTTCTCCATTTCTTAGTATAACAACTGTAAACAGTGGCGGTGAAAGAGAAAATATGTTAGTGTTGGAGTAGATAATGTATTCCTATTTATTAGCTATTCAATTATTAATACATATTTTTGATGTCCTTGTCCCACTAATGATAAATTCTTTATTGACGTGGCTACTCAATTCATTTTATTTAAATATTTTACTTTATTTTATGTTCCAACTCTCCACCTTTCCTACTCAATTTATTTTATCTACATATTTTAATTTAAATCTTAAATAAAACACTTGTAACATATTAACTACTCCTTACAGATAAAATAAAACCCATAAACCAAGAGACAACACCACCACCCTTCGTTTCATCACCGATAAAACCGTGGCGGTAGAAGATAGCATATGTGTTTGTTAAATGAGATAAACTATGATTATTTATTATTTTTATTCAATTATCAAACTTTGGAATTTAACTTCAAATAGTAACGGTCAGAAAAACATTTTCTATATTCTCAAAGAAGCATAACTTACCATACAACCAACATAATCATATCTTACACCACCATACAACATATACCTATTCAAATTCAGCATGACTAAGTATATCACAAAAAGTTTCATATACTTCTATATTTATCTCAAATGGGTATACACAATACCATCGTAATTGCTATTTGCAAACATGGAAATCCAGTTTACATACACAACTTGAATATATTTAACATAACATTGAAATTGATATTGTAATATATATATTAAACATAACACCATCATCAACACTTAATACATCCAAGATCCAAAATACAGTACATCATCCAATCTTCAAAATACAGAACTTCTGAATAAGTCATATACTAGCATACATAATATCATACATCCAGAACAGTAGATCCTGTAAACACAACACTAACATTTTTATCTACCCAAAAGATCTAAAACACTTCTTAACAAGTCTGCATCCACATTTTTCTTCATCACTATACTTCATGGTCACAACCACTTTAACGATTTAAGAATTCCACATACAACCTTTTTTTGGAGGATAATGAAGTTTGAACTTAAGGACGTCACCTATCCTTATCTTATTCCAATTTGCATATTCGTACCATCCTTTGGAAATAAATTTCTCCTTCTTAAACTGTTTATTATTGCACTTGGTAGAGTGTACTTCTGCATAATAAGAATCACCATTGTCTTCATTTATTAACTCTGTTGTACCCCAAAATTTTCCCTCTCATTTCTCAAAGGATCGTTCTGGACTCTCAGGTTTGCTTCTATCAAGTTTCAAGTATTGGATTACAATTTTCCAAGAAAGTCACTCACAAGGGCAAAATGGTCAAAAACACACTGAAAAGTCAAACTCTGACTTTTTGATCAAAATCAAGTTCCAACAATCATATTCCATCCAGACAAGAAGTTGTTTCATCAAGAAATCTAAAACCAGAAATTACATTGAAAAAATCAAATTTCTAAGCATTTAGAAAATTTTCTAAGTGTTCAGAGAATATGATACTTTAGAACTTCTAGGCCAGATTTCAAGCACAATCAGAATTTGCAAAGACGGTTCAGAATATAAATCTTCAATCAGAACATATGGAAGTAATATTCTTCGGTCAGAAACTGACTCTTCAGTATATGGAGGCTACATTTCTGGTCATCTGCGATCATAACATCACCAAATCCTAAAACCTTGTTTAAGCTGCATGCTGCCCTGCTACAACACAGTCCTGCAACCAGCTGCTGATCCAGTCCACGTCTGTACTTTCTCAAACCCCATATTTGCACCAAATTAGCATACAAAAGCTGTGATTAAAAAGAAATGGAATAGTATTCCAAAAGGGTTTAAATCTCATTTGTTTTCCCCCCAAAAACACAACAAACTCACCTATAAATAAGTTGCTCCATCACACTTTCAAGGGGCTGGCTTTTGGAAAGAGAGAATTATCAAATACAAAAAAGAGAGAAGAGAAAACATTAAAACATTCGCAAACTCAAAATTCCCAAGAAAAAACCAAACCTTTGTTCCTCCCTTTGAATCAAAGAACATAGCATTTTCTGTTCCGTTGTTCTTGCTGACTCCAGAACATCTGAAGGCAGTAGCTCAAGTTCCAAACACAAGCTTCAGATTCAAGGTAAGTCTTTTTGACTTTGCATCTTTTCATTCAGAACATTATCAAATATGTAAATATCATAGTATTGATGTTGTCCATATCATTGCATAAGTAAGAAAAACCGTGGATCAAAACTTCTCGAATAAAGCTAGGCTCAGAATTTGGATTAGAACATCTATTAAACTGTTATGCTTTTATCTTTCTGATTTATTGTTGCTGAGAACTGAAGAAGTTACTAATGTGCTGATTAATATAAGGAGTTGAAATGTAACACATAACTTCTGAGTTCTCCTCACCTTTTTAGCACACAAAACTTCTAGGATTTCTTACTGTTTTAACATACAGAACTTCTGATTTTCACTCATTGTTTAACACAACACAGAACTTCTGAGTTCCCCTCACTGTTTTAACATACTGAACTTCTAGGTTTTCACTCTGTCATGACACAACACTAGAAATTCCAGGCTTTCTTACTGTTTTAACACACATAACTTCTAGGTTTTCTCATTGTTATGACACTGCACCAAAACTTCTAGGATTTTGTTACTGTTTTAACACACACAGAACTTCTAGGCTTTCTTACTGTTTTAACACACAAAACTTCTAGGTTTTCTCACTGTTTTGACACTCAGAACTTCAGCGTGCAGTAACCTAGAGCTTATGTTTTTCCCTCTAACGTTTCTTTCAGGACCTCAGAGCGCATCAATCCAGAACTTATGATTTCCTCTGACGTTTCATTCTGAACTATAGCACGCCTGACATAAGAAACTTCTGATCCTCTTTATTTTGCTTTCATCGACATGCTAATCCTATTTCCCTTTTTTCTCTTATTTTTTATCGTTTTTAAAATTAGAACTATTTTATATAAAAAGACATCAAAAATATTTTCTTTTTATTAAATAATTATTTTCCTTTTAATTTATTAAGACAAAAAATCATTTTTTAAAGCAAATCCATTCCTTTTCTTGTATTGTAAAATTCAATATGGTTGTAATATATAATTAGGATTTAAAATTCTTGCAACCCCCATTTGTAAATTTGTACCCCCATCCCTAAATGATGTAATAGCATAGGACTTTACATTTCCGCAATTTATCGCTTTCAAATAAATGCTAGTAATTAGGGTTTGTATGGCAAGACATAAAATCAACAAATAGATAACCCTAATCAATACTAAATGCATGTAAATCAAACACACTTGAACACTAGCACCCTTAGGGTAATCCCACTTTGCTTCCTTTCGGAAAATAGTTATGCCCTTCGAACATGGGCGTTTTAACAAAGACCCTCGATAAAAGATCGTAGTCCCTCGATGACCCTTAATGTTGCCTTCGGTAAAATATCTAGTTCCTAAACAACATTGATAAAATGTCCCATAAGTTGCCTTCAATGACTATACAAAACGTCCCGTGCCCGTCCCTTCACATCCAACGATGGGGTTTCTTACCAAAACAATGGTAAGATAACAACATCTAAAGGAGGAGGAAAAGAACGTTTAAGACCTTTTGAGTAGGTAGGTTACTCCTAGTTGCTCACTTGCTCACAACAAAATATTTTATACACCAAACACTCCACTTTGAAACATTTTTCAAAAGACAAAACACTTTGTACGCGTTCTTATAGAGACGAGAACCATTACAAAGACATTATTTTCAAAATACTTTTAAAACCCACATCGCAAACACATTTTTAAACAAAAAAGCAAGTGATCTAGCAAGCAACTAAGAGCCTGTATATAACTGCGGATGAAAAGGGTGATAACACCTTCCCTTTTCATAACCTACACCCCAAACTCAAGAAATAATCTAGAAAGGTATTTCCTGTTGTTTTCAGCCTTTCCTTATTGGATAAAAGAAATGTCGGTGGCGACTCTTGCTAACCGCAACAATTGCAATCAAACACAAAACACCCTAGTCAGTTCTCCCACCATATTACAAACTCAATGTTGTACCCCAAAATTTTCCCTCCCATAGTCTTCAAAGTTATGACAAACAAATGGTTCAAAGTCTACTAAAGGGCTACACAGTCAACCATCCTCCTAAGCCAGTCAAACTAGGGTTTTGGTTCTTGCAAGGAAGTTGAAGTTTTCAAGGGCTCAATCAAGTCTCCCATGCTCATGCACATTGTCAAGTACCTACATGTCAAGTTTCAAGGCTCACAAGGTCAAGTTGCACAGTCAAAAACCCTAATTGCTCAACAGTCAACTGTAGGGGCAAAATGGTCATTTGGCAGTCAAAAGTCAAAATTTTTGTTCAACATCTTATTTTGAGGCCACAAACATCATTTGATCAATGCTTGATCATGATTCTCAAAGTTTGGCTCAAAAAAGTCTCAAGATGCAAAAGTTTCTATTTTTGGACAGCTGAAAAGTCAACTGTAACTTGACCAAGGCATAACTTTTTCATGGTTCATCAGAAAAATCCCATCCAATGCTCATCTTGAAGGGGAAGAAATTTCCTACAACTCATCTTCACACTCCAAGTCCAAGAAATGCTCTCACAAAAAGTTATCAATTTCAACATTATAGGTCATTTTCAAAAGTCAACAAAAAGGGACTTTAAGTCAAAGACCATAACTTGAGATTGGTAAATCAAAATGACATGGGACCAAAGACATTGGTTAGAGGACTTAAAGACCTTTCTAAAATGTCCAAGAACATGATCAAAGCTTAAACATTGAGCAAGATATGCATTGGAGAAGTTGGGAAATTTTTGTGAAATGGCCAAAATCCTTTATCCTTGAAATTTCATTTTTTGACAAAAGGGGCCCACTTTTTCCACTTGAATTAGCTTGGCCATGCTTCCCACGTGTCCCACCTTTTATTTCAATATTTAAAATTGATTTTTTTTCATTTTTATTAGATTTTATTGGATTTAATTCATTTTAAATCCTTTAAAATCAAATAAAAATCAAAAAAGTTAATTAAAAGGGATATTTGGCTTTGATTAGCTTTGATACATCATTATGCATATCACATATTCGTGCCAAGGCTAAATGAAGCAATAATTCAAAAATTGGTTCAAAAATGGAAGGTTATTAATGGAGGTTTATGGAAATCTTGAACTTGAATGCCTTGCATTATTGGCCCTTAATTCCAATTGAAATACATTGCATAATGTATATACAAGTGATCATACATAAGAATAACGGAGAAGCTGCGCTGCAATCTCAGAACCAACTTGGCATTTTCACACAAAAATTGCAAAACTGAAAACACTTCTAGAGCTTGTTTCAGACCCTCATTCTCATCCAAACACGTTGCTGACATCCTAAGGAAGCGATTCCAATCAAATTCAACACTCCATACGCCAAGAATCGGTATAACCAAGTCTGGTTTTCTTTGAAAGTTTTGATATTCGTATTTCATTATTCATGCTGTATTTTTCATTTTTAATCATGGATTTGGACTAATGTGAATGTTTTGAAGCTGATAGCATGATTTAATTGAGTTTTCAAGGCCTGTACGCGAATTCACCATGGACATTGCGTAGGGTTTCAGAGCTCTAATTTTAGGGCTTTGCATATCTGGAATAATTGGACCATGAGACCCCTACCATTGAAATCAGAACCTTCCAATGAATGGAATTTAACCATCGCGCCTTATTTCTTTTTCACCATGAGCTATTCGCTATTTTCTGTGGACGGTGCTTTGGGGGGGTTTAAAACCCCGGCTATTTCATTTTATTACAGGCACAATTGGAGACGAAGGTTAGCGTGGCATGGCGTGAGTGGATGGTTTGAAATCCAGCGCCCTTTTTTTTATTTCATAACATTAATGTTGATTTTGCTTTATATTGTTTATTCTCCATTTTATGTACAAAGCGCGCAAATGGCTCACTTGGTAAAGGCTTTCATTGGTAAACACTGGGACCTGGGTTCGAATCCCAGGTCCCCTCACATTATTTCTATTATTTTGTTTAACCCTTTCCCATGCAGTGCATCATTCAGTAGTCCATCATACACCCAACGTTTGTGCTTGCCATGTGTCCCTGATGATCCATCCAGTGGCCAAGAACCAAGAGTCCATGGAATACTCCAGTCAACGTGTAAGCATGTGATTCAAAAAGTCAGAAAAGGGCCTCATTCAAATGGGCTTAATTCATCAAACCACCTCCTCAATTGGGGTCAACACCCCCCCATAGTTTGCATTTTGTTTCCTTTCTTTTCATTTTTTATTATTATTTCTAATTAATTCATCAAAACAATTTTCATAAAACAAAAATCAGAAGAATCATAAAAAAAATAAAAATATGTTTTATTTTAATTTAATTCATCAACATTTTTTTGTAAATAAAATTCAATAATTAATTTAGTTTTAATTTTAGGTTGTTAACTTTAATTCTTTTTTTTTTCTCAATAACCAAAAATATAAAAAAAATAGGTCTTTAGCACATTTTTATCTTTTTTAAATAAATATTTATATTTTCTTATTATAATTATTATTAACCATTAATTAATTTTGTAAATACTTGTAATTAATCAATTAGGTTTAAATTAGGTTTAACTTAGACAATTTTCTTTAATAAATTAAAAAACCATTAGAACTAGAGTTATTTAACTTTCAATCCCAATTTAATTTTCTTTAATGTCATAAATCCAAAAACATAAAAAATAAGTCCTTTCCTTTATTTAACTTAATTAATTTAATAATTTCATTTTATTTTCTTTAAAGGGTCCAACGCCCTCGCATTTCGATTATAATTTCCTTTCGCGCGTTTACTTTATTTCTTTTATAAATGTAATGTATTTGCCCCAAAGCCCTGTAATAGTTAATTAGGCATTTACTTTCTGCACTTTATTTTAAATCGGGTCTTGGTTTAATTTGGCGATGTAGACCCGCGCCTTTGTAATAGCGTAGGACCTTTATCTTTTCCGCACTTTAAATTCCCGCACCTTTAACTGTTAACAATCACATGAAAGAATGAATGCCCAAAAATAAAATCAAAACGTAGATCACCAATGCATGACAAGACAAATAATAAACTGAAAATGACACACAATTCACACACCACTCTTAGGGTACGCCTCCCTGTTGCCTTGCCCCTCGAAAGGTGGTCATCGAGTATAGGACATCTTAGTAAGTCCTTATGTCCATGAACATGGCATAAGGGTAGCTTCTAAGGTATCCTACTGTTGCTCTGGTGATCACGCTGTTGCCTTGCCCCTCAAAACGTGGTCGTCGAGTACATGACGTCTTAGTAAGTCCTTATGTTCCATTGATCTAGTTGCCTCGAAACAAGTTGCCTCGAAACGGTTGCCTCAGAATAAAAAGATCAATGGCATAAGGGTAGCTTCTAAGGTATCTTACTATTTCCTGGTGACCACACTGTCCCTAACCCTCGAATTGACCCTAACACCTCCAACGGTGGTGCTACCTATCTCTCAATGGTGGGATGACACTACCTAAAGGACAATTACACAGCTTAATTCCTTAGGGTAGGTAGATGACACATAGATACTTTCTCTTTTCAAAAACAAATCAAAATACTTTTCACACCTTACACTTTTCAAAAAGATTTCAAAACAACTTTTCAAACACTCTTGAGGACTGATACAAGAGTCGATCTGAAACTTTCAAAGAAACTTCTTTTCAAACCCACTCACAATTGAAAAGCAAACCTTTTGAAAACACAATGAGCAAGTATCTAAGAGCCCATGGATAACCATGGATAGAAAGGGTGCTAACACCTTCCCTTTCTATAAATCTACCTTCCGAACCGAGAAACAATCTCAATAAGGAATTTTTCTGTGCTTTTGTCCTTTTCATTTGGAGAAAATAAAAGACGGTGGCGACTCTTGCTTACCGCGACATTTCGCGAAACCAGCTAAAAAATAGTCAGTTCCAGATCCACCGATCACAGAACTGGCGACTCTGCTGGGGACCAATCTTATAAAAGTGAGGTGTACCTTAGGACTAAGATCACTGTGTTTTCAATTGCTTTGACTTGTTTGCTTTATTATTGTGGGACTGTCTCGGGAGTTCTATAGATCCTAACCCGGATCTGGGGATACCTTCTTAGAAAGTAGCAACAAGGCTGTGAGGGAACTGTGCGGGGTATACCGACATGGTTGAAGCAGTCTGCTACGTTGATGTGGCACTTTGGTGTGTACCGGTAACCCTTGAGTTCAGTCAAGGAGAGTACGGGGCCTCCGCTTGGTGTCGTGAAGCATCAACAGACCTTAGGAACCTTAATTGAACCATCTTGGCCTCTTTAGGGTAGTGAGATAACTACTTTGGTGTAGTCCGAAGTCGGTTGATACTCGATACTACACTTAGTTGAGGGTTGTTTTCTTGGGATATTTTGATCGCCAGTCAGTGGCTAAATCGAAACGATGAACAATGAAAGCAATCCAATGATATTGAGATCCTTAGAACCCGGTTACTTTGATAGGACAGGTTTGAGCCCACCAACTTCAAGAGGGTAGTACGCCTAACTTCGTGCTGGCCTAAACTTTAAGGGCTATGGTGTGACTTGTGTGCCTTATCATGTTTGCTTTTTGTGAATACTTGTGGTATGCCCTTATCATAGCATCATAACATCATACAACATCATATGCATCCACTAACCATTTCAGGGGTTCGAATCTTCATCTTTGTTCTTGTTTTGTAGGACATGGAAACTATCCGCAGAAAGACAATTCAGATCAACCTTGTAAGGGTCCCTCCTCAGCTTAAGGAGCTTACATCCAGGATTCCTGAGAACTCGTCATTCAGTGAAAGGCATGGTAGACTCATTAGCTTGGTCAATACCAATATTGAGGAAGAGATGGTAAAGGTCCTCTTCCAGTTCTTTGACCCTCTGCATCACTGTTTTACTTTCCCGGATTATCAGCTGGTGCCTACTTTAGAAGAGTTTTCCCAGCTTCTGAAGATTCCCATTCTCAATCAACTACCCTACAACGGTACGGAAAGGGAACCAAAACTTGAAGAAGTAGCTAAAGCATTATTCCTACAACCATCTGACATCAAGGGGCATTGGGAAGCCAGAAATGGCATCAAAGGGTTCTTGGCAAAGTTTCTGTTTGAGAAGGCCCAAGAGTGTTGGAATTCCCTTGACCTACAAGCCTTTGAAGAAGTTGTAGCCCTCCTTGTCTATGGGTTGGTGTTGTTCCCTAAGCCAGATCAGCTTATAGATATCAGTGCTGTCAAGGTCTTCATGTCCAGGAATCCTATACCTACGTTGCTGGGGGACATCCTTCACTCATGTTACACTCGAACCATGAGAAAAAGGGGTGTTCTGATGTGCTACACTCCCCTCCCGGGAAGGTGGTTTATTTCGCACCTTCCACAATCAGTTTTGAAGAACGAGCGGGGTTTGAGGTGGTCACAACGATTGATGACTCTTACACATGCAGATATACATTGGTGCTCTCGGTCCAGAGAGGATGTCACTATCATTGATCGTTGCGGGGAATACCCTAATGTTCCTTTACTTGGAATTAGAGGAGGTATTACTTACAACCCGTGCCTGGCTTGGAGACAGTTTGGTTATGCTCGGAGAGACGGCCCACATGACATGTTAATTCCTGACATAGTTTTTGACTTCGACAACGATGCACAAGGACTTAGCAAGAAATTTATCAGAGCTTGGAGGATGCCCAGCAAGATAGACAGCAAGACCCTGGGGCACAGGAACTCCATCCCTTTGGAGCCTTATCTCAAGTAGGTACGAGCCCGCTCCCAGAAGCTGGTGATGCCATATCCTCATGTTCTCCCCGTGATCAAAGAGCCAGACTTGGAAGGAGAGGTGTCCTACACCATTCAACATCCTGACATGCCCACGTCCTGGGAAGAGATGCAGAAGAGCTGGATCCAGCTTAAGGAAGAATGGAATTCTCTGGAGACCAGTCTACATGCTAGTGAGAAGAAGGTCCTGGAGCTCACCCGCCTACTGCACGAGGAAAGGAATCTCAATACCTATATTGCTCCGAAGAGGATGCGTAGTGTCTTTTGGGATTGATCTGCTTTGTAATGTTTGCCCATGAGGCTTTGATGTATCAAACAATTATTTCCTTAATGATAACGTGTGTTCCTTTTTGTCTACAACAAATTTGAATTTTCGAACCCTTGAATGCATTGCATAAACACATATCATTCATCATGTGCATCACATGTACTCTTCTTTTCAGGTTGCTTACTGTTCTTCGCTGTTTATTTCAGCATCATGAACCCTGAATCATCTACCGAGCTGACTATCAAGGCCCTTCAGGCGCAAAACGCACAATTTCAGGAGTTGATCATGGGTTTGGCTCAAGGTCAACAAGAGCTGAAGGCTATGCTCCTGAAGAAGAGTAAGAAGAAGAAGAGGACTGTGCTATTTAACACTGGGCGCAGGCTCGGGAATACTTTGCAAAATGAAGCTGAGAGGACTACTCCATCTGTGGGGGAAGGTAGTCACCAAGAAAGGGAGGTCCCTACTCCTGTGGTCTCTGATACGGAGACAGACTTCAACGACGAACAGTACCCTCCTGCTGAGGACCGGTACAAGCAGCTGGAGGACAGATTAAATGCTATGGAAATTCAGCGTGTGCCTGGACTGGATTTCGGAGACTTGGGGTTATCTACTGGGGTTGTGATCCCACACAAGTTCAAGGCGCTTGCCTTTGTGAAGTATGACGGGGCTTCCTGTCCCAAGATGCACCTCCGTTCTTATGTAAGGAAGATCCAGCCTTACACAGCAGACAATAACTTATGGATCCACTTCTTCCAGGAGAGTCTTTCAGGGACTCACCTCGAATGATTCTATCAGCTGGATGGAACCAACATTCGTAACTGGGAGGATCTGGCCACTACTTTTTACAAGCAGTATCAATATAATTCCGACCTCGCTCCTACGCGTACCCAACTCCAGGGTATGTCGCTAGGGTCGGGTGAAGGTTTTAAGGAGTACGCACATAAATGGAGAGATCTGGCTGGCAGGGTGCAGCCACCATTGACGGACCGGGAGCTGGTGGATATGTTCTTGGGGACCCTATCTGGTCCATTTTTCAATCATCTCATTGGTAATTCCTCTGCTGGGTTTACTGATCTGATCCTGACTGGTGAGAGGATCGAGGCTGGTATAAAATCGGGGAAGATACAGAAGGTTGCCTCCTCAAATGCTGAAAAGAAGCCCTTTAAGAAAGAGGCTAGTGCTGTGTATGGCCCAAGAAGGAAAAACAAACCTGAACACCGCCAAGCTGTCAACGCGGTGGTTATTTCTAAGCCTGCTACTGCTCCACAACAGTACAACCAACCCAGAGCTGAGAGGCCCAAACGGCAGTATACTCGACTCAGCATGACTCTCTCTCAGATCCTGCCGCAACTGTTATCAGCCAACTTGGTGACTGTTAGAGAGGCCCCGAAGGTTGTGAATACTACATCCCCCGGGTTCAACCCCAACGCCCGTTGCGCTTATCACTCTGATAGCCCGGGGCATAACACAGATGACTGTTGGGCCCTAAAGAATAAGGTTCAGGACCTTATTGATGCCAAGGAGATACAGTTCGAGGCGCCCGAGAGGCCAAATGTTGTTACCGCTCCCATGCCCCAGCATGGAGTGAATGCTGTTGAGGAGGATTTGTATGTAGCTTCGGTGGATGATGTTGCTACTCCGCTGCTGACGGTCAAGAGGAACCTGTTGCTAGTCGGTTTATTTCTGGGATGTAGCAAAGGTTGCCCTCTATGTGTTGCTTCCCCTGCTGGTTGTTCTTTGCTGAAATCAGGCGTCCAAAACCTGATGGATAGTAAAGAGATTTTGTTCAGAAAGACTGCTGTTCCTGCTGCCCCTGTTGAAGAAGTTTCGATTGTTACCATTTTTAACATACCTTCCAAGGCTCCTTCAAGGAAGCCTGTCCAAATTTTGCCTGTCCACAAGATTGCTCCCATCACCATTACTGTTCCGGGGCCCATCCCCTACAAGTCTGATAAGGCTGTCCCATGGCACTATGGGGCAGATGTTTATGTTCTGGGTGTGAAACAAGAGTTCAACACTGATACTGGTGTCACCAACATCACTGGGCCTGCTAAGGTCACTCGTAGTGGAAGACTGTTCTCACCAGACATTGCTCCTCCGGTAATTCAGAGGCCCTTTGATCATCACACCTGCCAGTGTGTCTGTCTCTTCCCCTGACCAAGTTTCCACCCCTGCTACCGAGTCATCTGATGCTCGGGGTAAGGGGATTGCTGCTGATGTGCCTGCCCGGACGGAGCCACCAAAGACCATTGTTGAGGCTTCCAAGCAGGAGATGGAAGAAATCCTCAAGATTATAAAGAAAAGTGATTTCAACGTTGTCGAACAGCTGGGGCACACACCCTCTAAAATCTCCATGCTATCACTGCTGCTGTGTTCAGAGGCCCATGCCAAGGCCCTGATTGCTTTCTTAAAGACGGCTCACGTACCCCAAGAGACGTCTGCTGATCAATTCACCGACTGTGTGGCCAACCTAACTGCTGACAATGGTCTTGGTTTCTTTGATGCTGATCTGGCGGCCAAAGGGAAGAACCATAATGATGCCCTGCATGTCTCCATTGAGTGCAGGGGCACTACTCTTGCTCACGTGCTGGTTGACACTGGTTCTTCACTAAACGTGCTACCCAAGAAGGCTCTGGACAAGCTGGACTGTGAGGGTCTAGAACTCAAACCAAGTAACATTATTGTCCGGGCCTTTGACGGGTCCAAAAGAATGGTACATGGTGAGGTTGACATCCCAATCAGGGTTGGGTCACAAGTCTTTGATTCAAAATTCTATGTGATGGACATCCGTCCATCCTATTATTGTTTGCTGGGTCGCCCGTGGATCCACAAGGCTGGAGCTGCGACCTCCACGTTGCATCAGAAGCTCAAGTACCCGGTCAGGGGGAAGATTGTAACAGTGCAAGGGGAAGAGGAATACATGGTCAGCCACCTCAACTCCTTCAGGTACGTGGAAATGGATGGGGAGTTTATTGAGACCCCCTTTCAACATTTTGAAGAGGTGCCACAAACATTGGCAGCAGCAGAAGCAGTGGTTGAAGAGGTTTCTCCTTTGAAGATGGCCTCCTTAAAGGACGCCCGGGTTGTGATTGAAAGAGGTGAATGTGCAAACTGGGGCAAGCTCCCTGATTTTACTCCTAAAACTAACAAGTTTGGGCTGGGTTTCACTGCAGAGGCTCAGAAGGTTGTGCGCAAGGCAAGGATCGGAAGACCTCCTATGCTCATCACCAATCCAGGAGTGAATGCTATTGGGGAGGAAGCCGAAGTGGAAGAGTCAGAGTTTGATAGCTGGATCTACCCGACGACTGATGGTGGATTGACCAATTGGACTGCTAAAGACTTTACACCCATAACTTTTGTCACCCAGTAATGAACTTCTTTGTTTTGGATTTGTAATAAACAATAATTTGAAACTGTATGGCCCGGTGTCTTACCTGGGGCACCGTGGTCTTATTTATGAGGGCTTTTGTTTGTCACTATCATATATCATAAATAAAAGCATTGGACGTTTTTCACATTTCAAATTTTGCGCTCTCTTTCTTTCTTTCTTTACATATATTGCAAAACAACTGTATTTACACACACTCACTCATACAGGTTTCAATCCACTCTGGATCTCACTGGTAACGACTCTGCTACTGCCAGTTATGACTTCGAAAATCCGATCAACTTAGCTGAAGACGAAGGTGAAGATGATTGAGAAGTGCCTGGCGAGCTTGCAAGACTGTTACTCCAGGAAGAGAGGGCAATTCAACCACACGAAGAGCCAGTGGAAACAATAAATCTGGGTACTGAGGCGGACAGAAAGGAAGTTAAGATTGGTGCCAACCTAGAGCTCAGTGTGAAGCAACAGTTGACTCAGATGTTACAGGATTATGTGGAGATCTTTGCCTGGTCCTACAAAGACATGCCTGGGTTGGACACCGACATTGTGGTCCATCATTTGCCTACTAAGGAAGACTGCCCTCCGGTTAAGCAAAAGGTCCACCGTATGCGTCCAGAGATGTCTGAGAAGATCAAAGCTGAGGTTATGAAACAGTTTGATGCCGGGTTTCTTGCAGTGACTTCTTACCCTCAGTGGGTTGCTAATGTGGTGCCGGTACCGAAGAAAGATGGTAAGGTCAGAATGTGTGTTGACTACAGGGATCTGAACAGGGCAAGCCCCAAGGATGACTTCCCTCTACCTCACATCGACGTCCTGGTTGACAATACGGCTCAGCACAAGGTGTTTTATTTCATGGATGGTTTTTCAGGTTATAATCAGATCAAGATGGCACCTGAAGACATGGAAAAAACTACCTTTGTTACTCAGTGGGGCACCTTCTGCTACAAGGTCATGCCTTTCGGGTTGAAAAATGCTGGGGCAACCTACCAACTGTTGGCTCCTAAATTCGACACCCTTGTTTCATTGATATCAGCCATTAAGGCTGAAGGATGTTTTCGACCAGCTAAGTCCGTCGAAATGACCATCGAAAGATGGCAAAGTACTTAGAAGATTTCTTCCAAGGGAGAAATTGGTTGCCTTCGACGTCGAAGTTGTTTCTCGTCGAAGATGCTTCTCGACGAAGGTGTTCGATGGTTCAGAGTGGAACGGTTTGAAATTCAAGCGTTTGGAGGGAAAACGGTTTCCAGCGGTTACCAAGTGCAACGTGCAAAGATCTGGGGCGTCGAACGTTGAGAACGTGCCAAGTGGAATCATCTCGAAGCAGTGTAACTGCCTGACGGTTACTTGGGATGTTTTAGTATAAATAGTAGTAGTCACGCAGTTTCTCGCGAGTGTTCATAATCTATACAAAGTCACTCATATAGATTCGAGTACCCAGCGTGTGAGAAAGAATTGTTGAGAAATGTATGTGTGAAACACCAACTTTATTAATCAAAGTCATTTACCTTTTCCAGAAATTTACTTGCTTTCTTCTTTACTTTCCTGTCGAAATCCTTTGCTTTAAGCCTTTATTTCTTTTACCAAGTCCTTTCTTCATGCAATTTACTTAAAGCCTCTTATTTTATTGTCACTTAACCAATATCCCATTTAATCAAAACTTCAAAATCAACCTATGTCCTAGGATCAATCTGATCGATCCTGCGAGTAACCAAATAAGTAACCATTTGGAGGATCAGCGGTTGTTTACCAATAACCACGGTAAACAAATTGGCACACCCGGTGGGACTGTGTGTTGATTGTTGAAAATAATCTCATCTTTTCGAGGAGCGTTGTATGTTATTGAGAAGTGGTAGAATATACACTAACGATAACAATACTGCTAGGAGAAGGGAAGAGATGGCGAATCCGCCAAACAATAACGAAATCCCACAAACGAATGTGGGAGCAACGGTTAGCACGACCGTGAGTGAAGCGACAATTGTTGGTTCGACACCAGTAGTAACGGTCACAGCAACGGGGCCATTACCTCCGTTCACAGGCCCCAGAGTGCCTTTGGGAACTCCCCCACCAAGGGGAAATTTAGGCACAAGGCCTTTTGTTCCCCCAGGATTTATGCCACTCTATGGCATGCCAACTTCTGACTTGGCTAGCCTGACGAATGCTGCGTCCACTTTTTCAGACCCTTTAGTGAGTGCTTCTTCGCCACTCCAAGGTTCTGGAGTAGGCATGGCGAATAGAAATAGGACCCAACTCTTAGGAGGAACGTCCCAAGTAGCCCATGGCCTTACAAATGCCTCGACAGCAGTCTTGAGGCAACAAATGGACGAAAGCAACCATGATATGGTGCAAATGTTGGCACAAACTCTGAGTACAGTGCTAAATCCTCTAATACAAAACACTACTCAATCGAATCAGCAAGTGACAGCGCAAATGACGCGTTTGGCTGATTTCTTTGGAGTACCCCAACCTATTCGACAGCCCCAAAGGGCGCAAATAAGGGGAAACCAGGGGATATTCTTAGAGGAAGAAACCACCATCAATCAGGCTCAGCAGCCTGTCGAAGAAAACCTTAGGGCACGATTCGAGCAACCTGTCGAGGAACCTAGGGTAATAACTCCAGAGGTAAGGTTAGTTAACAGAAACCAAAATGCTGACGAAGTAGTCCAGCATATCCAATACCAAAATACGGGTTTGGAAAATAATCTGGCAACCATGATCGAAAGGATCATGACTCAAAATGGGATGAACATGGGCTTTCGAAGGCCCAACTTTACGTCCCCATTGTCAGAATACGTGTTGCAAACGGACTTACCTCCTAGATGCAAAGTCCCCAAATTCACTAAGTTCTCCGGGGACACGACAGAATCTACTGTCGAACATGTGGCGAGATACTTGATCGAAGCAGGAGATATTTCGAATAACGAAAACCTGAGGATTAAGTACTTCCCAAGTTCTTTAACAAAGAACGCTTTTACTTGGTTTACAACTCTTCCCCCCAATTCGATCCATCACTGGACCCAGTTGGAAAGATTGTTCCATGAACAATTCTATATGGGGCAAACTAAGATAAGCCTGAAGGAATTGGCCAGTGTAAAGAGACGTTTCACTGAACCTATAGACGAATATCTAAATAGGTTTAGGTTGCTCAAGGCGAGATGTTTTACACAAGTGCTAGAACATGAGTTGGTCGAAATAGTCGCAGGTGGTTTAGATTATTCCATTAGGAAGAAGCTAGACACCCAATACCTGAGATACATGGCCCAACTGGCCGATAGAGTTCGACAGGTAGAACGCCTCAAAGCTGAAAAAGCGAAGGCAATGAAAACTCACAAGAGAGAGAGGATAGCGTATGTTGAGATGGATGACGAAGATCCAGAATCCTTCGACGATACTATAACTGTCGAAGAAGGAGAAGTCGATTTAGCGGAACTGAAACAAGGGCCACCATACTCTTGTAAACTGTTAGTCCCCTCAAGTGGGAAAAATCCCACTGGTCCAGAAAGGACGAACGATAGGTTCCCCAAGAAGACTTATAGTTTTGACATCACAAAATGTGATGAGATCTTTGACTTGCTTGTAAAAGATGGCCAAATGATAGTACCCCCAGGGGTAAAAGTGCCTCCTCTTGATCAAAGAAAGAAGAGAGGTTTTTGCAAATATCATAATTTTTTGGGCCATAAAACTTCTCAATGTTTTCTTTTCAGGAATCTTGTGCAAGACGCTATCGAAGAAGGGAGGTTGAAGTTTGCTGACAAGACCCCCATGGCTGTCGACTCAAATCCGTTGCAAGCTGAAGCCCACTATGCTGAGCCTTCTGAGGTGAACGTGATAGAGGCAACCAGGAGCCAGTCGAAGAGGCCAGGAATCACAATGGTCGAAGTCTCAAAGGACCATATCAACATGCCAATCTTTGGCAGTTTTTCTGGAAATTTATCCAGAAAGACAATTGAAGCAGTTCAAAAAGTGGTCGAAAGCCCAAAGCTAGAGACCGTTGAAGCACAAAAAACTGGACCAAAACCCAGTTCTCACTTGGCCACAGTTCAAGGCCAGACGGAGAATTTGGAGATACAAATGAAGCAGCTAACCCTTGCCAACAAATATACAATGAATATCAACATGGTCGAACTCTCTGACCCAAAAGCATCAGAAGAGGCCATGAGGCAAGAACAAGCTAATAAGACCGCTTTCCCTCGGGAGAATGAAAATCTGGCAGATTTTCTACAAAGATGCCAGAAAAAGAAATCAAAGGTGATGCTGTGTCCAAGATGCAGTTCGATCTTTGACAAGAAAGCTGCTGAGCACATTCAAGGCGTAAGAGCAGCGAATAAGAGAAGGGAAAATGTTGATCTTCGACATGACCCTAGAAGAGCCTCCCAAAGGGGTTCAAACCAAGAAAAGAGGCCATTGACTTTCAGGCCTCCAACAAATGTGCCGGTAGATACCTGGTACAAAACCTCTGGTCGAAAAAGGCCAAGTGAGGAGAGATGGCACTCTTTCGACGTGCCAAGGGGTTCATCTTTAACCCAAAAGAAAGAGCCTCAAGTTGCTGCACCTAAAGTTGCACAAGTGTCAAGCAACTACAAAGGGAAAAATCCCATGTCTCGATCTCAATGGAGGAGATACCAAAGGAGACGAAAAGCGGAGAGGGAGGCTGCCAACGAACCAAAGGCAGAAACCAGTTCGAATGTTCCTCAAAGGAAGCAAAGGAAACCTCTAGAAAGAGAGCCAGTAACCAACAGGCTAGTTTGGCCTAACCAAGGTGAAGTCGAGGACGAAGACGGTTCTGAGTCTGATGATACTTTGGACATAATGGTGAATATAGTCTCAGTGCTGCCCAGAGAATTCAACCGACAAGTGGAGGTCGAAGCAAGTGACTGGGAAGTGGAGCAAGAGATGGCTAAACATAGGCCAGTGTGCTATTTCGTCATGGACAATGGCACCACTGAGGAACAAAATGGATTCTTCGAACCACCCACAGAGGCGATGAAAAATCACCTCAAGCCTTTATTTATAAGGGCCAAGCTCGAAGAAACTACAGTGAATAAAATATTGGTGGATTGTGGGGCAACCATCAACATTATTCCTCACTCTATGCTAAGGAAAATTGGCAAAAGGGATGAGGACATTAAGCCTCACAACATGGTCTTGTCGAACTATGAGGGCGGCATAGGGACCACTATGGGAGTGATCCGGCTAGATATCAAAGTGGGGTCTATCCTTCGACCAACAATGTTTATGGTCATATCGGCCAAACCTAACTACAATCTTTTGTTGGGCCGTGAATGGATTCATGGTGTTGGAGTTGTGCCATCATCAATGCACCAGAGGCTGCTCCTATGGCGTCCAGATGCGATGGTCGAAAACATAGAGGCAGATCAAAGTTATTACCTAGGCGAAGTGAATCACCTGGGGTTGGCAGATTTCGACAAGAACTTGGCTCACATAGGGCCATGTCCAACACCTGACTTCGACATGGCGCCAGCGCCAAACACTTTTTGTTCCCTATACCTGCATCCTGAGCATGGTTTCCAATGGGACAGAGAAGACTTGTCCCACATAGACTTCAGTGGGTTAACTGAAATCCAACCAACTGGTTGGGGAAGTGAATTCAGTGATAATGACTGAGTCACAATCTTTGAAGCGAATTTCGGCTTATGTAGCCGAAACTAAGATGATAACGGCTCTCGAAGCCGAAGTAAAGTACATGGCCACACAGGCCAATGATCAACAGTTATCTGCTGCAGGTCCAGGAAAGGATTTCGATCCAGAACCCCCTGATATCATGCAAGAAGAAATGCAGGAACAGAGGCTCGACGTCATCTATGACGATGAGCCTTTGGGCTTCGAAAAGGACCCCTTGGCGAATAACATTAAAATGTTAGCGCAAGATCCTTTAGAAGAAATCAACCTAGGCGAAGGGTCAGAGAAAAGGCCAACTTACATCAGCGCCAAAATTGACCCAGAACTTAGGTTGGAAGTAATCCAATTGTTGAAAGAGTTCAAAGACTGTTTTGCATGGGATTACGACGAAATGCCTGGTCTCGACAGAGGATTGGTAGAACTTCAGTTGCCAATCAAACCTGGAAAGAAGCCAATCAAGCAAAATCCAAGACGCTTTGCTCCAGAAATACTGTCAAAGATCAAAACGGAAGTCGAAAGACTGCTGAAATGCAAATTCATACGCGTTACAAGGTATGTCGAATGGATTGCAAACATTGTGCCAGTAATTAAGAAAAATGGTACATTAAGGGTGTGCATAGATTTCAGAGATTTGAATGCTGCTACACCCAAAGATGAATATCCTATGCCTGTGGCGGAAATGCTAGTCGATTCTGCCGCTGGCTATGAATACCTGAGTATGCTCGATGGTTATTCAGGATATAATCAAATATTCATTGCTGAAGAGGATGTGTCGAAAACAGCTTTTCGATGCCCTGGGGCCCTAGGCACTTACGAATGGGTAGTGATGCCTTTTGGCCTAAAGAATGCTGGGGCAACATACCAGCGAGCAATGAATACTATCTTCCATGATTTTATTAACACTTTTATGCAAGTATATATTGATGACATTGTTATAAAATCTGTTTCCAGGAAGAATCATATTGACCACCTTCGACAATCATTCGAAAGAATGAGAGAACATGGTCTGAAGATGAACCCTTTGAAGTGTGCGTTCTGTGTGAAAGCTGGAGATTTCTTGGGTTTCGTTGTCCATAAAAAAGGAATCGAAATCAACCAGAACAAGACGAAGGCAATTCTGGAAGCGAAAGCGCCATCGAATAAGAAGGAACTGCAATCTCTGTTAGGCAAGATAAATTTCTTAAGGAGATTCATATCTAACCTAAGTGGGAAAGCTCAGGCCTTTTCACCCTTACTTCGATTGAATAAAGAGGGGTTCGAATGGGGGCAAGAGCAACAAGAAGCCTTCGACAAAATCAAAGGGTACCTCACTAAGCCACCTATTTTGGTGCCTCCTTGTAGCAATAGGAGTATGAGATTGTACATAGCTGCATCCGACAAAACTTTGGGAAGCATGTTAGCCCAAGAAGATGAGAATGGAGTCGAAAGACCCATTTACTATCTTAGTAGAGTTTTGAACGATGCAGAAACTAGATATAGTGAAGTTGAAAAATTGTGTCTATGTCTATATTTCTCTTGTACAAAACTCAAGCAATATATAAAACCAGTTGATGTGTATGTTTCGTCTCATTTTGATGTTTTCAAGTATATGTTGTCGAAACCTATCTTGCACAGTCGAATTGGCAAGTGGGCATTAGCATTAACTGAATACTCCTTAACCTTTATGCCTCTTAAGGCAGTGAAAGGGCAAGTGGTTGCAGACTTTATAGTCGACCACTCAATTCAAGTTGAGGATATTAATTATGTGGAGATCGAACCTTGGAAATTCTACTTCGATGGTTCCAGCCATAAAGATGGAACAGGGGTAGGAGTCTTGATCATTTCTCCAGAAAAAATTCCAACAACATTCAAGTACAAGATATCAGGTTCTTGTTCGAACAATGAGGCTGAGTATGAAGCTCTAATTACTGGCCTTGAAATATTGTTGGAATTGGGGGCAACTCGAGTCGAAATAATGGGAGACTCAGAGTTAGTCATTAAGCAAGTCACAAAGGAATATAAATGCATAAGAGAGAATCTCATTATGTACTTTGTGATAGCAAATCGTTTATTGAAAAAATTTGAAACGGTCAATATTCGACACATACCCAGAGTCGAAAATCAAATAGCCAACGACTTGGCACAGATTGCATCTGGGTATAAGATTTCAAAAACGAGATTACAAAGAGCAATCGAAGTTCGAGAAAAGATAAAAGCAACTTGTCTATCACCAACAGACTTGGAATCGACAAGGCTAGGATATGCTGATCAAAGTAACTTCGAAATTTCGTTCATAGATAATTTGTCAGAGTAAGATTGGAGGAAACCCATTGTGGATTATCTTCAAAATCCAGGAGCTTCGACAGAACGAAAAACAAAGTACAGGGCGTTGAGTTATGTACTCATGGGTAATGAGTTATTCAAGAAGACGCCTGAAGGGGTGTTGCTAAAATGCTTAAGTGAAACTGAGGCATACATAGCCCTTTCGATTACGCACGCTGGAGCATGTGGAGCTCACCAAGCAGGCCATAAGATGAAATGGTTGTTGTTTCGACAAGGACTATACTGGCCCACTATGCTGAAAGATTGTGTTGAGTTCGCCAAAGGTTGCCAAGAATGTCAAGTCCATACAGGCATCCAGCATGTACCAGCAAGCGAACTTCACTCGATAGTGAAACCTTGGCCCTTTAGAGGATGGGCGTTGGACCTCATTGGAGAGATTCGACCAGCATCATCAAAGAGTCAGAAGTATATACTGGTAGGCATTGATTATTTTACTAAGTGGATCGAAGCTATCCCTTTAGTCAATGTAGACCAAGAAAATGTCATTGAATTTATTCAAAAGAACATTATCTTTAGGTATGGAATCCCTGAGACTATAACAACTGATCAAGGATCAGTTTTCACTGGTCGAAAGATGCAGGAATTCGCTCAGGAAACAGGTTTCAAACTCCTAACATCAACTCCTTATTATGCACAGGCAAATGGTCAAGTCGAAGCGGCAAACAAAGTAGTGATTGGCTTGATAAAAAAGCATGTTCGGAAGAAACCAAAAAACTGGCATAAGACGTTAGACCAGATTTTGTGGGCTTGTCGAACGTCTCCAAAAGAAGCCACAGGTACAACACCATATAGGCTAACTTTTGGCCATGATGCAGTGTTGCCAGCAGAAATTTGTCTTCAGTCTGCAAGGGTTCAGAGACATTATGATATTCCCTCAAAAATTTATTGGAATATGATGTTAGATGAACTAGTGGATTTAGACGAAGAAAGATTGCGCGCTCTTGACCTACTCAGGCTTCAGAAGAAAAGAGTAGAAGACTCTTATAATAAAAAGGTGAAACCTAAGGTATTTTCGCCTGAAGAGCTAGTTTGGAAGGTGATTCTTCCCATGGATCGAAGGGATCGAAGCATGGGAAAATGGTCACCCAAATGGGAAGGACCATTCAGAGTTATCCAGACTTTTTCTGGTGGAGCCTATGAAGTCGAAGAGCTAGGTGAAGATAAAAGGCTCTTGAGAGTAAATGGTAAATATTTGAAAAAATACAAACCTACACTCCAAGAGATAAAAATAAAATAACAAGACTAAATTAACCATAAAAAAGCCAAAATGGAAAATTTTTATAATTTTAGCCAAGATGGCAATGTTGTCGAATACAGATTACAAAATATGGTTAAGAAGCAGAATCAATCAAAAGGGAATGGAGTCCTTGAGTCGAAGGTATTTGATTTGCTGCAGCTCCAATCTTTTCTTGCACCAGGCATTCGCCTGCACAAGCTTGGCAATCTGATCGTCGAAGCCTTGGGCTTTCTCAGCAAATTCTAGGCCTTGTTTGATTTCAGTTTGACTTTCGGTGTCTGGGACGGTCGAGAGAAGTTCCTCATTGCGCTTGGTATTGGCATTTATCTTAGCCTCTATTTCTTCGATTTGCACCCTGAAGGAAGCATTCTCTCGATCGATGGCATCAACTTCTTCTTGTGTAGATGCTTTTTGCTTCGACAACTCCGCAATTCGAGAAGTTGTCTCCGAAACAGCCGTCCATGCAGAAGAGCTTTTGCCATATAACACTTCAAGTTGGCTATTAAAGCCCCTTTGTCGCCGATAATCTGCTGAGACTTGATCAATAATGGAGTGTAACTCCATGATCAAGCCTGAAACTTCTGGAGCTACAGCTAACAAGTCGACAGCATTCAAAACATCCCTCAAGTACGATGGACCAGTAGGGTCTCCCTCCAAAGCTTTCATCAAGTCCTTCTTGAAAAACTGAGCCTTAACCTTCGCCAAAGCTTCATCGAGAGGAGAAGTTTCAGTGGACTTCCCCGACAGGGTAGGAACCTCCTGACTAGCATCAGACGAACTCTTGCTCTCGATGATGGCGTTGAGATAGCTAACAGGGTCAGTTTGCTTCAAGAGTTCTAAGTCCTCTTTTGACCTGTGCTTTGTTGAGGTAACAGCCCTTGCAACAGCATTGTCTTGGGTTTGAGGCTGTGGAGTGTCAGTTGCCTCGACTGGATTCCCTTCGACTTGGACTGTGGCAGCGCCAGCGTCATCTTGTTGTCTTTCGCCGGCGTCACCTTGGTTTTCTTCGCCAGCGGCATCTTGATCCTCTTCGCCAGCATTGCCGTGGCCCCCTTCGTCACGATTCTCTTCCGACAGATCCACCACCTGAATCTCTTTTGGCTGTGGCTCTTCTGTTTGAGGATCTTCTGCTGGTTTTTCTGCCGTCTCAGCATTGGCCTCATTTATTTCAGTATGGGCTTCGTCATTCTCCAAGCCTTTTTCTTGTGGCCTGCTGAGTTCAGCAGACTCCAATGTTTCAGAAGTCCTTGGCGGTGAGCTTTCAGTGGTGTCCTGAAAAGAAAAGAAGAAGAATCTTCAGAAATCGAAAGAGACATAATCGAATGCAGGTATCTACACCTAAGTTACAAAGAGGTCTGAGAGATTACCTGTAAATTAGCTTCAGCCCCAGGGCTGGAATTGTCGCTTTCGACAGGCTTATTGAGAAGAACGTTTAATTCCTCCTCCGTTGGCTCCTCAATGATCACTGGAGGTGGCCTGGGCTTTCTCCCAGTAACCTTTATTCTAATCGTTCGACCCTCAGGAGCAGGAGCAGGAGCGTCATTTGTCAGCTTTCGCCTTTTTAGAGGAGCAGGGGGAGAATCATCTTCTTCGTCGCTCCCAGATTCGACCACCAGTGCTGGCCGTTTCTTGGGCGAAGGTGCCTAAAAAACCAATGGGAATTCGATTTAGCAATTGCATCGAAAGTCGAAAATTGAAAGCCAGAAGAAAGTAATGAAAGTCTGGTTACCGATACAGAAGGCTTTTTCGAAGGGCCTTCCCCCTGTTGGTTTGTTGTGGTCTTCGCCGGCGCTATAGTCTTCGCCGGCGGTGGAGGTTTTGTTGAGGGGCCTCCTCCCTGGTGGCCTTCTGCAGCCTTCTTGGCTGCAGGCTTTCGAACAACTGAAAGCAAATAAAATAGTTAACAGGCTAGCAGTCGAAAGAGAAAGACAAAGTAATGTGAAAGGATGAACTTACATTTCTTTATTTTGTCCAAGACAAGGACAAAAGATTTCTGAAGCTCATCCACGAAGTCCTTCTCGTCGAAAAACTCCTCAGCGTAATAACTTTTCCACCACTCCTCGAAGGATGGTGAGCAAAGAAAGTTGAGCTGGTAGTCAAACAACGAAAGAACTGTTCGACCAGCATATCTTCCGATATGTTTAGTGGCGGCTTCTTCGGTGTAGTCGTTGCAGAAGTATAACATAGACTTCTCCCTTGGGAAAATTGGGGAAGGTAGTGTTTGAATAATACCAAACTGGCGAGATACCAGGTTTGGTTGATATGCAATCAGACTCAGGTGAGTCTTAGAGCTCCTGAATCAAAGAGGCATGATCCTTGGTGTGAGGAACGCCTCCCACATTGCTGTATGTTCGTCAACCTGGGGACCACTCAACGTCCTAGGATGTGGCCTTGTGAACCACGCTGGGCCTACCTTCCGTCGAGCAAACGGAGCCATAGTCGAAGCAAACTCTTTCCTTCGAGCAAACATCAGAACGAAGTTTGTGAAAGTTTGCTGAAGCTCCAGTCCATCTTCCATCGGAGTCAACAGAGCCAGTCTGGTTCCTTTGACACGTCTGTTCGCTATCTCTGGAGCCTGCTCATTTATTTGAACCTTCTTAGGCAAGAAAGATTCAAAGGTGGCATTGAGCCACAGTTGGAGCAGCCAAAAAGGTCCAGCAAGCAGCAAGCTGGCCCTGTTCTCGATAATCTTTAGAAGAGTCGCTCCATTACTAATCGAATCATACAGGCTAGCCAAAATCAATTCTGCCAAACAAATATTTTGGCCATGATGGAGTTGAGTGGCGAGAGTGACCATCTTCTTGGTCACCTGTAAGGACTTCGAGCAAAATACAAAGCGTGTCAGCCATAAGGCTAGAAACGCAATGTGTTCGACATCCGACACAACATCTGTCGACCTGTCGTGGTAGTGATTGATGAAGGTGGTATAGGTTGGTTTTGTGGCAGAGAATCCAATTTGATCCTCCGACATCTCCTCCGGGTCAAAGTAGTCCCCGGTGGGTCGAAGGCCAGTGATAGCGGCCACATCGAAGAGTGTAGGAGTCAGCATCCCACAGGGAAGATGGAAAGTGAAGTGGGAGTAGTCCCAGAAGAGTAGAGAAGCTATCAACATCTCCGGAGAATAGTTCAGACTTGTCTTCGACAGCATAACCAGGTCGAAAATTCCCATATCTTTCCAGGTCGAAGCTTGGCGTTTCTCCATTTTTTCCAGCCAAGCAACGTAATCAGGAGTAAGGCTAGGGTCAGACCTGAAAGCCCTAACACCTTTGTTGAAGAAACGGAGGTCGATTTTCTCTTTAGCAGGGTCTTCATTATCCTCTGCATATTTCTTGGCGCATGCAACCAGTTTGAGTCTCTCAACTACCGGAAAATAACTCTTGATCTTCATGGCCTCAGCAATACTTGGATACAAGGGGCCAGACATAGCAAAGATCTGGTTGGAATATCCAACCGGGATCATAAGGTGGTGTGAGTAAGCATCACGTACAGCGATGTCCAAGGGTTCAGGGACCCTTCGTTGGCCCGTGGAAGTTACTACTGGAGCGGTGACAAAAAACTTAGGTTTGACGTTTCCAGATGGTACGGTGGCGCTAGGAGCATTGGAGGAACCAGATGCCATTGTTAACGGTGAGTTTGAAGACGAAGTGAAGGAAAAAGGGTTTTTGCAAAGATGACAACTTTGTATGCAAATGGAGAAGTCTGAAAGCTAGATAGCGTAAAGAGTCCCACAGTGGGTACTTACTGCTATTTATAGTAGTGGGGGAAAATCCCCAAAACCGAGGACATTAAATGCCATTTAATGTTGCAGAAGTAGTGGGACACGTGGCGTCTCCCTGTTGTTTTAGCCGTTCTGCAGAAATGGAGGGGTGCAGCGTGCGCCCTCGTTTTTGGGAATTGTCATAATGACAAATTCTGAAATGACGTTTGGCACTGCACGCCGTACTGAGGTGATGTCTTAGGTACGGATAAATGATGGTTTTTCTTGGGATTGTCAGTGGTTGGTAGAAGACAACAAAAAGTGCACAATTTAATTTGTGACTAAGCATGAAAAGACATGTGTCGAATGGCGTTTCAAAGAATGCCTTTTTCTTTCAGAGTCGAAATAACGCATTCTTGGGGGGCAATTTGTTGGCTCCTAAATTCGACACCCTTGTTTCATTGATATCAGCCATTAAGGCTGAAGGATGTTTTCGACCAGCTAAGTCCGTCGAAATGACCATCGAAAGATGGCAAAGTACTTAGAAGATTTCTTCCAAGGGAGAAGTTGGTTGCCTTCGACGTCGAAGTTGTTTCTCGTCGAAGATGCTTCTCGACGAAGGTGTTCGATGGTTCAGAGTGGAACAGTTTGAAATTCAAGCGTTTGGAGGGAAAACGGTTTCCAGCGGTTACCAAGTGCAACGTGCAAAGATCTGGGGCGTCGAACATTGAGAACGTGCCAAGTGGAATCATCTCGAAGCAGTGTAACTGCCCGACGGTTACTTGGGATGTTTTAGTATAAATAGTAGTAGTCACGCAGTTTCTCGCGTGTGTTCACAATTCTATACAAAGTCACTCATATAGATTCGAGTACCCAGCGTGTGAGAAAGAATTGTTGAGAAATGTATGTGTGAAACACCAACTTTATTAATCAAAGTCATTTACCTTTTCCAGAAATTTACTTGCTTTCTTCTTTACTTTCCTGTCGAAATCCTTTGCTTTAAGCCTTTATTTCTTTTACCAAGTCCTTTCTTCATGCAATTTACTTAAAGCCTCTTATTTTATTGTCACTTAACCAATATCCAATTTAATCAAAACTTCAAAATCAACCTATGTCCTAGGGTCAATCTGATCGATCCTGCGAGTAACCAAATAAGTAACCATTTGGAGGATCAGCGGTTGTTTACCAATAACCACGGTAAACACCAACGTGCCATGGTTGCTTTATTTCATGACATGATCCATCATGAGATAGAAGTATACGTTGACGACATGATTGCAAGGTCCCAAACTGAGGAGGAACACCTTGATCATCTGCAGAAACTGTTTGACCGTCTGAAACTGTACAAGCTGAGGTTGAACCCGAACAAGTGCACCTTCGGGGTTAGATCTGGAAAGCTGCTAGGCTTCGTTGTAAGTGATAAGGGTATTCAAGTGGACCCTGCCAAGGTTAAAGCTATTCGAGAGATGCCAGCTCCTAAGACAGAGAAAGAGGTCAGAGGCTTTCTAGGACGCCTGAATTACACTGCTCGATTCATCTCGCACCTAACTGCTACCTGTGAGCCAATCTTCAAGCTGCTGAAGAAAGATCAGGTAGTACGTTGGAATGATGAATGTCAGGCTGCTTTTGACAGAATCAAAGAGTATCTCCAAGAACCACCCATCCTTATGCCGCCGGTTGAAGGGAGACCTCTGATACTATACCTGACAGTACTTGACAACTCAATGGGGTGTGTGCTGGGGCAGCATGACGAGTCTGGCCGAAAAGAGCACGCCATTTATTACCTTAGCAAAAAGTTTACCGACTGTGAGACCCGATACTCACTGCTCGAGAAAACTTGCTGCGCTTTGGTATAGGCTGCTCGCCGGCTGAGACAGTATATGCTGACTCACACTACCTTATTGATCTCAAAGATGGATCCGATAAAGTACATATTTGAAAAGCCTGCTCTGTCTGGGAGAATAGCTAGATGGCAAATGATCTTGACCGAATACAACATCCAGTATACGACTCAGAAAGCTATCAAGGGAAGTGTATTGGCAGACCACCTGGCACACCAGGCAGTAGACGACTATCAGTCAATGAACTTTGAATTTCCTGACGAGAGTATCATGATAGTGACTGATTGTGAAGTACCTGGACCGGATGAAGGACCTGAGGAAGGATCCCGATGGTCTATGCACTTTGACGGAGCCTCCAACGCTTTGGGTAACGGTATCGGCGCTATGATCATACCCCCTTAAAGCACTCATACTCCACTCACTGCCCGGCTATGTTTCAACTGCACCAACAACATGGCGGAGTATGAGGCGTGCATCATGGGTCTTCGAGCTGCGATCGACTTAAGGATCAAGTTTCTGAGTGTCTTCGGAGATTCCGCCCTCGTGATCAATCAGATCAAAGGGGAGTGGGATACGAAACATCCGAATCTTATTCCTTACAGAGAATGTGTGTTGACAATGATCCCCCACTTCACAGAGATAACCTTTGAACATTTCCCGAGAGAGGAGAATCAGTTAGCGGACGCGTTAGCTACGATGTCTTCTATGTTCAAAGTTAAATGGGACAATGAGGCTCCCCGGATCATCATCTGGAAACTGGACGAACCGGCATACTGTTGTGATCTCAAGACTGAGTTGGTGACTGAGAAACCTTGGTACCATGAGGTGAAGAGATATTTGGAAGCTCAGGAGTATCCTGAAGGTGCATCTGTCAACGATAAGAAGTTTCTGAGAAGGTTCGTAGCGAAGTTCTTCCTTAGCAACGGCATTTTGTACAAGTGAAACCATGATTCGACCTTACTGCGTTGTGTGGATAAGACTGAAGCAGAAAGGATCATGGCGGAGCTACATGAGGGTACCTTCGGAACACATTCCAGTGGACACACTATGGCAAAGAAGATCCTCCTGGCAGGGTATTTCTGGTCCACAATGGAAGCCGACTGTTACCAACATTCTCGGACGTGTCATAAATGCCAGATATATGCAGACAAGGTGCATGTTCCTCCAGTTCCTCTGAATGTCTTGACAGCACCTTGGCCGTTTGCAATGTGGGGCATAGATATGATCAGTGAAATCAAACCTACGGCATCCAATTAGCATCGCTTTATCCTGGTAGCAATTGATTACTTCACGAAGTGGGTTGAAGCAGCTTCCTACGCTACGGTAACCAAGACTGTTGTGGCACGGTTCATTCGGCATAATCTGATCTGTCAATACGGCGTCCCAGAAAGGATCATTACGGACAACGGTACCAATCTCAATAACAAGATGATCACTGAGCTCTGCGAGCAATTTAAAATACAGCACCACAACTCTTCTCCCTACCGGCCGAAGATGAATGGGGCTGTAGAAGCAGCAAATAAAAACATTAAGAAAATTGTGCAGAAGATGACAGTGACTTATAAAGATTGGCACGAGATGTTACCGTTCGCTCTACATGGGTACCGTACCTCAGCGAGGACGTCAACCGGGGCAACTCATTTCTCCTTGGTCTACGGTATGGAAGCAGTCTTACCGATAGAAGTGCAAATACCCTCTCTCCGGATAATGAAGGATGCAGACCTGAGTGAAGATGACTGGATCCAGACACGACTTGATCAGCTAAACTTAATTGACGAAAAAAGGCTCGCTGCTATTTGTCATGGTCAGACGTATCAAAAGCGGATGATCAGGGCATTTAACAAAAAGGTCAGACCACAAGAATATCAAGTTGGGGATCTGGTAATCAAGCGTATCATCCTTCCTCAGAGTGATCCAAGGGGCAAATGGACCCCTACGTATGAAGGGCCATTTGTGGTTAAACACGTGTTCTCAGGAGGAGCCATGATTCTAACCAAGATGGATGGTGACGACCTTCCTCACCCCGCCAATGCGGACATAGTAAAAAGATACTACGCATGAAAAAAGACCCGCTAGGTTGACATACCTAGGCAAAAATTAGGGCTTCCCGGCGAACCAAAAGGGTTCGGGCAAAATGAAGGGATGAAATGAAAAAAATCTGTACACCCGGCAAGTCGAAAACCTGAAAAGGCGGCTTGGGCAAAAATGGGTATTCCGGTGGACTGAAAACCCGAAAGGGCGGTCCAGGCAAAAGTTAGGGATAAAGCGTAATACTATGTCTCATTGGATCACCTTACATCCAGAATCCGGTATCTACAGTGAGTTCAGACGGCATCGATCAATCAGCTTCATCTTCAGCTAGGTCATCAAGTGATGAGACGCTTGAAGATATAAAGGCGATAGAAGAGTTGGAACCCAGCGGGATTATACTTTTCACATAGCTGTTTTGTTTTCCCTTTGTACAAATTGTATAAACTCTTTTATTCGGCGGCGTTCTCTTACTAAGACGTCAGCCTCTTGTACATAAAACGCCTATTTACAGGCAATTCAAAAATTAATACAAAAATCACTTTTCAGTTAAAATTACCAGTTGTTTTTCCTTTTCTGTTTTGTTTTGCGAAGAACGTCCAAGGTTCAATTTGTGATATATGCATTTGACACTAACTGCTAACTCATAAATATTTGCATACAAAAAAAAGGATTAATTACAGGGGACATTAGAAACAGGGGCAATAGTGAGTTGTCTAAAAGCGATTTAATTACTCTGTCCACCAAGGTACCAAGGTAAGTTCAGCTGAAGAATGTAACCAAGATACCTTAATCTCCCAGAGAGTGAGCCAGCAAGTCAATACACTCTCCCCGAGCAAAGCTATACAATCAGCCTTAAGGAAGTTGGGTATCCCCCGCAGATCTCGACATTCCCCAGCACAATATACAAACATTCCTAACAAGCATCCCCGGCAGTCTTGACCTAAAGATTGTTCCCCGGCGGTATACCAGGCATTCAGTGGAGTCACTTCCAGTATATCTCAAAAATTTCCCCCAGGAGAGTCCAATCAAGATTTCCCCAGGAAAGTTTGAATCATCTCCCCAAGCAGTAAGCTTATCCCCAGTAGATTCTAGAAGCTTATCCCCGCAGAGCACGAACGCGTCCCCCGGCTTTATTCAAAGGTTATTTCCCTACAAGGATATAACTGGGTTATCCTCAGCCAAAACCCACGGAAAGATCGTCCTCGGCGAAGTCTTCCTATCCCCAGCGGAGTCTATTAACACTCCCAACATAACAACGGTATCCCCAGCGAAGTTACCATCAACATCTCAACAAGAGTACCTCTCTCCCCACAGAGTATTGTTCCCCAGCCAGATCGCTAGATTAATTTTCTCCCCGCAGAGTAATCTCTCCAACAAGTTTATTCCCCCAATAGAGTCATCTTCTCCTACCGGTTTATTCTTGCAACCATCACTCCCCAGTGGAAACACTATTCTCTAACATCAGCCCAGGATGTGACTTCCCGGCACCCGTCAAGGATTTGTTTCCTAAGACGAAAACATACATTCATAAACAACACATCTTCATACATTATAGCATGCATATACGCATCATGAACATACAATCTCATTCATTCTGAGAGCATCTCGCATGTCATACATCATGACATCACATACAACTAACGTTTTGTCTTTTCAGGACAAAAGTTAATGCAAAGATAATTGTTATCAACTGTCGTGATTCCAGATCTGATTCCTGTATCTTGCCAGGGTGTATCTGTTGACGACTACAGTACCAGACTCGATTCCTGTATCTTGACAGGGCACATCTGAAGAGTTCGAAGATCTGATTCCTGTATCTTGCCAGAGAGTATCTGTTGACGACTACAGTACCAGACTCGATTCCTGTATCTTGCCAGGGAGTATCTATTGATGACTACAGTACCAGACTCGATTCCTGTATCTTGACAGGGCACGTCTGAAGAGTTCGAAGATCCGATTCCTATATCTTGCCAGGGTGTATCTGTTGACGACTACAGTACCAGACTCGATTCCTGTATCTTGACAGGGCACGTCTGAAGAGTTCGAAGATCCGATTCCTGTATCTTGCCAGGGAGTATCTGTTGACGACTACAGTACCAGACTCGATTCCTGTATCTTGACAGGGCACGTCTGAAGAGTTCGAAGATCCGATTCCTGTATCCTGCCAGGGCGTATCTGTTGACGACTACATTTCCAGACTCGATTCCTGTATCCTGCCAGGGCACGTCTGAAGAGTTTAAAGATTCGATACATGTATCCAGCCAGGGCGCATCTACATAAAGAGTTTGAAGATCAACACCTGTAACGGGCCAGGTAATTATCTTTCTTTCTCAGGTATGCAAGTTCTCGCTAAGGAATCTCTTACGCGATCGACACCTAGATGGTATCTATAAGCCCATCCACTTGCCAACAGTTCCAAATGGCATCTATAAGCCCATTCCCGACAAGGTTCTGTAACATCTCCAGATGGAATCTACAAGCCCATCCTCCTATCCACCATCTCTTCAAATGGCATCTGTAAGCCCATTCCCGCTGATACTCAACTATGTGAGTGCAAATTTCTGGGCACTCTAGTGTTCAATCATCTTCCACCCTCGGATCACGAAAGGCACACAAGCCAATCTACATCCTCAGGTCTAAGAAGATTGAACAGGGGCAACTGTTGTACCCCAAAATTTTCCCTCCTATAATCTTCAAAGTTATGACAAGCAAATGGTTCAAAGTCTACTCAAGGGCTACACAGTCAACCATCCTCCTAAGCCAGTCAAACTAGGGTTTTGGTTCTTGCAAGGAAGTTGAAGTTTTCAAGGGCTCAATCAAGTCTCCCATGCTCATGCACATTGTCAAGTACCTACATGTCAAGTTTCAAGGCTCACAAGGTCAAGTTGCACAGTCAAAAACCCTAATTGCTCAACAGTCAACTGTAGGGGCAAAATGGTCATTTGGCAGTCAAAAGTCAAAAATTTTGGTCAACATCTTATTTTGATGCCACAAACATCATTTTATCAATGCTTGATCATGATTCTCAAAGTTTGGCTCAAAAAAGTCTCAAGATGCAAAAGTTTCTATTTTTGGACAGCTGAAAAGTCAACTGTAACTTGACCAAGGCATAACTTTTTCATGGTTCATCAGAAAAATCCCATCCAATGCTCATCTTGAAGGGGAAGACATTTCCTACAACTCATCTTCACACTCCAAGTCCAAGAAATGCTCTCACAAAAAGTTATTAATTTCAACATTATAGGTCATTTTCAAAAGTCAACAAAAAGGGACTTCATGTAAAAGACCATAACTTGAGATTGGTAAATCAAAATGACATGGGACAAAAGACATTGGTTAGAGGACTTCAAGACCTTTCTAAAATGTCCAAGAACATGATCAAAGCTTAAAAATTGAGTAAGATATGCATTGGAGAAGTTGGGAAATTTTTGTGAAATGGCCAAAATCCTTTATCCTTGAAATTTCATTTTTTGACAAAAGGGGCCCACTTTTTCCACTTGAATTATCTTGGCCATGCTTCCCACGTGTCCCACCTTTTATTTCAATATTTAAAATTGATTTTTTTTCATTTTTATTAGATTTTATTGGATTTAATTCATTTTAAATCCTTTAAAATCAAATAAAAATCAAAAAGGTTAATTAAAAGGGATATTTGCTTTGATTAGCTTTGATACATCATTATGCATATCCCATATTCGTGCCAAGGCTAAATGAAGCAATAATTCAAAAATTGGTTCAAAAATGGAAGGTTGTTAATGGAGGTTTATGGAAATCTTGAACTTGAATGCCTTGCATTATTGGCCCTTAATTCCAATTGAAATACATTGCATAATGTATATACAAGTGATCAGACACAAGAATAACGGAGAAGCTGCGCTGTAATCTCAGAACCAACTTGGCATTTTCACACAAAAATTGCAAAACTGAAAACACTTCTAGAGCTTGTTTCAGACCCTCATTCTCATCCAAACACGTTGCTGACATCCTAAGGAAGCGATTCCAATCAAATTCAACACTCCATACGCCAAGAATCGGTATAACCAAGTCTGGTTTTCTTTGAAAGTTTTGATATTCGTATTTCATTATTCATGCTGTATTTTTCATTTTTAATCATGGATTTGGACTAATGTGAATGTTTTGAAGCTGATAGCATGATTTAATTGAGTTTTCAAGGCCTGTACGCGAATTCACCATGGACATTGCTTAGGGTTTCAGAGCTCTAATTTTAGGGCTTTGCATATCTGGAATAATTGGACCATGAGACCCCTACCATTGAAATCAGAACCTTCTAATGAATGGAATTTAACCATCGCGCCTTATTTCTTTTTCACCATGAGTTATTCGCTATTTTCTGTGGACGGTGCTTTGGGGGGGTTTAAAACCTCCGCTATTTCATTTTATTACAGGAACAATTGGAGACGAAGGTTAGCGTGGCATGGCGTGAGTGGATGGTTTGAAATCCAGCGCCCTTTTTTTTATTTCATAACATTAATGTTGATTTTGCTTTATATTGTTCATTCTCCATTTTATGTACAAAGCGCGCAAATGGCTCACTTGGTAAAGGCTTTCATTGGTAAACACTGGGACCTGGGTTCGAATCCCAGGTCCCCTCACATTATTTCTATTATTTTGTTTAACCCTTTCCCATGCAGTGCATCATTCAGTAGTCCATCATACACCCAGTGTTTGTGCTTGCCATGTGTCCCTGATGATCCATCCAGTGGCCAAGAACCAAGAGTCCATGGAATACTCCAGTCAACGCGTAAGCATGTGATTCAAAAAGTCAGAAAAGGGCCTCATTCAAATGGGCTTAATTCATCAAACCACCTCCTCAATTGGGGTCAACACCCCCCACAGTTTGCATTTTGTTTCCTTTCTTTTCATTTTTTTATTATTATTTCTAATTAATTCATCAAAACAATTTTCATAAAACAAAAATCAGAAGAATCATAAAAAAAATAAAAATATGTTTTATTTTAATTTAATTCATCAACATTTTTTTGTAAATAAAATTCAATAATTAATTTACTTTTAATTTTAGGTTGTTAACTTTAATTCTTTTTTTTCTCAATAGCCAAAAATATAAAAAAAAAATAGGTCTTTAGCACATTTTTATCTTTTTTAAATAAATATTTATATTTTCTTATTATAATTATTATTAACCATTAATTAATTTTGTAAATACTTGTAATTAATCAATTAGGTTTAAATTAGGTTTAACTTAGACAATTTTCTTTAATAAATTAAAAAACCATTAGAACTAGAGTTATTTAACTTTCAATCCCAATTTAATTTTCTTTAATGTCATAAATCCAAAAACATAAAAAATAAGTCATTTCCTTTATTTAACTTAATTAATTTAATAATTTCATTTTATTTTCTTTAAAGGGTCCAACGCCCTCGCATTTCGATTATAATTTCCTTTCACGCGTTTACTTTATTTCTTTTATAAATGTAATGTATTTGCCCCAAAGCCCTGTAATAGTTAATTAGGCATTTACTTTCTGCACTTTATTTTAAATCGGGTCTTGGTTTAATTTGGCGATGTAGACCCGCGCCTTTGTAATAGCGTAGGACCTTTATCTTTTCCGCACTTTAAATTCCCGCACCTTTAACTGTTAACAATCACATGAAAGAATGAATGCCCAAAAATAAAATCAAAACGTAGATCACCAATGCATGACAAGACAAATAATAAACTGAAAATGACACACAATTCACACACCACTCTTAGGGTACGCCTCCCTGTTGCCTTGCCCCTCGAAAGGTGGTCATCGAGTATAGGACGTCTTAGTAAGTCCTTATGTCCATGAACATGGCATAAGGGTAGCTTCTAAGGTATCCTACTGTTGCTCTGGTGATCACGCTGTTGCCTTGCCCCTCGAAACGTGGTCGTCGAGTACATGACGTCTTAGTAAGTCCTTATGTTCCATTGATCTAGTTGCCTCGAAACAAGTTGCCTCGAAACGGTTGCCTCGGAATAAAAAGATCAATGGCATAAGGGTAGCTTCTAAGGTATCTTACTATTTCCCGGTGACCACACTGTCCCTAACCCTCGAATTGACCCTAACACCTCCAACGGTGGTGCTACCTATCTCTCAATGGTGGGATGGCACTACCTAAAGGACAATTACACAGCTTAATTCCTTAGGGTAGGTAGATGACACATAGATACTTGCTCTTTTCAAAAACAAATCAAAATACTTTTCACACCTTACACTTTTCAAAAAGCTTTCAAAACAACTTTTCAAACACTCTTGAGGACTGATACAAGAGTCGATCTGAAACTTTCAAAGAAACTTCTTTTCAAACCCACTCACAATTGAAAAGCAAACCTTTTGAAAACACAATGAGCAAGTATCTAAGAGCCCATGGATAACCATGGATAGAAAAGGTTCTAACACCTTCCCTTTCTATAAATCTACCTCCCGAACCGAGAAACAATCTCAATAAGGAATTTTTCTGTGCTTTTGTCCTTTCCATTTGGAGAAAATAAAAGACGGTGGCGACTCTTGCTTACCGCGACATTTCGCGAAACCAGCTAAAAAACAGTCAGTTCCAGATCCACCGATCACACTCAATTTCTCTTTGATTCCTAAAAAGTATTTTCTTTGTGACATCATTAGGAAAGTGTTGCAACAAATCACCACGACTTTAGCTATCACAATATTATAGATATACATATTTGTAGTAGGTCTCCTATTTTTCTATTATTTAAATACCACAACATTTTTTCGAGCTTTGTATGTGTTTGTGATCTTTCTCTCCCACTCATACACCCGAGGGTAGTCTTCATCTTCACTGTCATCACTTTCAGAGTCACTATTACAATAACAGTCAAATATACGCCTTCAACTTCACACGAGAACGACGACTAAGTAAATGATATGTATTCCAAATACCTGGCCACACTGTCTGGGTACTTATCTCCTTCCATTCTTGAAAGCATTTTCTCCAGAAAAATCAAAGCCAACTTTCAGTTTATCTGTTGAATATTGTCTTTACATGTTTACACATTAACCTAATGTCTTTTTATATTCACTTAGCGGACCACAAAACCAACCCCGTGTTTTGGCCCATTAAAAATTTGCACCTTGACCATTTATATTCCATTTAATGTAATGTTATTTATTTAATATGGTAAAACTCTATTTTTTTATATACAATTAATTTATCACAACTCCTTTTTATTTTACCTAATTGTATTTTTATAGATAAATAAACTATTGGAACAAATTTATCATTTTAATTAAAACATTACTATGTTGAAATATCATTCTATATTGCGTTTAAATTATACCTCAATTTACAACACCAAATGCCAATTTTCAAACAACACTCAAATGTAGGGACATCTACAACATACATATAATTTGATCAAACACTAAATTTTTAACATACTTTATAAATAACCTATATATTTACTTACTTTTCATAAAAATGAAAGCTGTCACAATGAAGATTGATCGTTGGTATAAAACTGGTAGTATTGTTGTTACAACAAGAACAATGGCTACAACTACAACAAACTATTTACTCCTAAAAAATCCAAAGCCTTTTTCATATTTCCTCACAAACCAACCTTCAACATATCCAACCCATGTTTCATTCTTAACTTCATTAGACTTTTCGTACTCAACTTAACTTCCTCTAATTAATCAACTAAACCTTAAAGCAAACTTCAACTTGCAACCTGCATAAACATTGATAGACCTGCATAACAAATGATGAACAAAACATCACCTATTGGGCATGGCAGTTATCTCTGGTGTATCTTGGGACAATTAATATGGCCAATTTAAGAAGGATAAGCATGTGTTGTTAATGTAATATAGCATTTGTGGTGCACCAAATTGTTAAATTGGTCAACCAGTATAGAAGATATCTGCCCAAAGATTAAAAACCAGTTCACACAATAAACAAAAACAACAGAACTTCAGTATCCAAATGTAATATTGAAATACATGTTATAGTATATGTTAACCATATTAGCCTCATCATACCCTAATAGTACATTGTGTTTACAACTTTAATGACTTATGCAGGATGCTTAAATATATTGTTGTTACAAAATTACCATCCACAAAATCATAACCATTTTAACTACATATTTTAAGTAAAAATATACAAAACACTTGAAACAGATTAACTAATTGTTCCGTATACAATATAACTCCCAGAGCCAACACTCACAACCTTCCTTTCATCACATGCATTCAAACATTGTAACCCAAATCTTTATCTATTCATAAATGCCACAACAATTATTTGGATTGTAGGGTCGAGATTCCTTGGTGGACGCTCTGTAATGATAAATGCAAGCTTGTCACCTTTTTTGATACCTATGTCCTTTGTGAATTCATACCATGCCTTACCAATATACCTCTCCATACAGTACACTCTCTCTAAGTAATAAACTTCAGACTTGTATATCTTTGTCGTCTTGGAATCACGAAACATAACTTGGGTGTGACCCATATTAAGGAAGTTAGAGATTACTTCTTGAGAAAATTGTTGCATATAACACATATTATGTAATATAAATACCCACATTATCACTTATAACAGTAAATGCAAATGTCACTATACTTAAAAGAACATTTTTCGCAGCCGTCTTACCATAGTTGACCTCCTTTGTCCAGCCAAAGTACTTGTGGTTGTTTATATACTTGATAACAACAAATTGACGGCTTCTTCCTTTCTTTCGCTTCTTTGTCTTTTATGGTGATTCACAAATATCATATGTATGTCTCATTCAATTTCCAACATTAACTTCATCGTCAACGGAAGCTTCAACTTGTATAACACTTTTTCCTTTGGTAGTCTTGGATATGCGGTCAACACTCGCCAACGTCAACCATGTTTTCTAGGATACAAGTCGACGTTGTTTACTTTTCTCCCTAATGTAAAACGCATTTACAAATGTCGCGTCGCGCCTTCACACCCTCTCTTCCAATCCAAAACAACCTGTTCCTTGTCCAACCCTACAAAAATCTCCTTTCCATGGTCAATCATCGCCATACCGTTTCTGCAGTCAATTCAATGTTTCTATTTCATTTAAACAATAAAAACATTACTTACAACATACTAAGTCTACATACTACTTCAATTATGCGTTCGATATGTCGTAATCATTGAAACTAAAACGCTTTACCTTTCATTGTCAGATGATATTGATATGTGAAAATGAACAGGGCTTGCAGTCCTTTTCCCTTTATCTGTCTCAGCATCATGTTTATCACCTTCACCAGTAGATGCCAGCCCACTTCCTTTGGATGGGTCAGTAACAACATGTTTGGTTTCCTCCTTAGCATCTTCTTTCACTTCACGTTCATTTTTACCTCCCACATTACACGCTTCCAGCACCTCTACACAAAATTCTTCGTAGCTAAATGGTTTCCTGATCTTTTTTTCAGAGTGTTGGCTCCTAAATTCGACACCTTTGTTTTGATTGATGGCAGCCATTAAAAGCTGAAAGATGCTTTCGACTGGCTAAGCCTGTCGAAGTGACCGTCGAAAGATGGCAAAATACTTAGAAGATTTCTTCCAAGGAAGAAGGCTGATTGCCTTCGACGTCGAAGGAGTTTTCGTCGAAGATGTCTCTTGACGAACGTGTTCGATGGTCCAGAGTGGAGCAGTTTGAAATTCAAAGCGTTGGAGGGAAAACGGTTTCCAGCAGTTACTACGTGCAAACGTGCAAGGATCTGGAGCGTCGAGCATGGAGAACGTGCCAAGTGGCTTAATATCGAAGCAGTGTAACTGCCCGACGGTTACTTGGAATATTTTAGTATAAATAGGAGTAGACATGTAGTTTCTCGCGTGTGTTCACAATCATATACATAGTCACTCATTTAGATTCAAGTACCCAGTGTGAGCGAAAGAATTGTTGAGAAATGTATGTGTGAAACACCAATTTTTATCAATTAAAGTCATTTACTTTTCCAGTATTTTACATGCTTTTCCCCTTTAAATTCCTGTCGAACCTTTACTTTAAAGCCTTGTTTATTTTACCAAGCCTTTCCTTTATGCAATTTACTTGAAACATTTTATTTAAATCCTTATCCACATTAATCAAACTTCAAAATCAACCTATGTCCATAGGATCAATCTGATAGATCCTGCGAGTAACCAAATAAGTAACCATTTGGAGGATCAGCGGTTGTTTACCAAAACCCAAGGTAAACAAATTGGCACACCTAGTGGGACAGTGTGTTGATTGTTGAAAATTATCTCATCTTTTCGAGTTGTATGTTATTGAGGAGTGGTAGAATATACACCAACGATAACAATACTGCCAGAAGAAGGGAAGAGATGGCGAATCCGCCAAACAATAATGAAATCCCACAAACGAGTGTGGGAGCAACGGTTAATATGACCGTGAGTGAAGCGACGACTGTTGGTTCGACACCAGCAGTGTCAGTCACAACCACGGGGCCAATAACTTCGTTAACAGGCCCCAGAATGCCTTTGGGAACCCCCCCTCCAAGGGGAAATATAGGCACAAGGCCAGTGGTTCCCCCAGGATTTATTCCATTCTATGGTATGCCAACTTCTGAAGTGGCAAGCCTGACGAATGCTGCGTCCACTTATTCAGACCCTTTCGTGAGTGCCTCTTCGCCACTCCAAGGCTCTGGAGTAGGCATGGCGAATAGAAATAGGACCCAACTCTTAGGAGGAACGTCCCAAGTAGCCCATGGCCTTACAAATGCCTCGACAGCAGTCTTGAGGCAACAGATGGACGAAAGCAACCATGATATGGTGCAAATGTTGGCACAAACTTTGAGTACAGTGCTAAATCCTCTAATACAAAATACTACTCAATCGAATCAGCAAGTTACAGCGCAAATGACGCGTTTGGCTGATTTCTTTGGAGTACCCCCACCTATTCGACAGCCCCAAAGGGCGCAGATAAGAGGAAATCAGGGGATATTTGTAGAGGAAGAAACCACCATTAATCAGGCTCAACAGCCTGTAGAACAACCTGTCGAAGAACCTAGGGTAATAGCCCCAGAGGTAAGGTTAGTTAACAGAAACCAAAATGCTGACGAAGTGGTTCAGCATATCCAACACCAAAACATGGGTTTGGAAAACAATCTGGCAACCATGATCGAAAGAATCATGACTCAGAATGGAATGAACATGGGCTTTCGAAGGCCCAACTTTACATCTCCATTGTCAGAATATGTGTTACAAACTGACTTACCTCCTAGGAGCAAAGTCCCCAAATTTACCAAGTTCTCTGGGGACACGACAGAATCTACTGTCGAGCATGTGGCAAGATATTTGATCGAAGCAGGAGACATTTCGAATAACGAAAACCTAAGGATCAAATACTTCCCAAGTTCTTTAACCAAGAACGCTTTTACTTGGTTTACAACTCTCCCCCCCAATTCGATCCATCATTGGACCCAGTTGGAAAGATTGTTCCATGAACAATTCTACATGGGGCAAACCAAGATAAGCCTGAAAGAACTGGCGAGTGTGAAGAGACGTTTCACTGAACCTATAGACGAATATCTGAATAGGTTTAGGTTGCTTAAGGCGAGATGTTTTACACAAGTGCCAGAGCATGAGTTGGTCGAAATAGCTGCAGGCGGTTTAGATTATTCCATTAGGAAGAAGCTAGACACCCAGTACCTAAGAGACATGGCCCAACTGGCCGATAGAGTTCGACAAGTCGAACGCCTCAAAGCTGAAAAAGCTAAGGCAACGAAAACTCACAAGAGAGAGAGAGAATAGCGTACGTTGAGATGGATGACGAAGATCTAGAATCCTTCGACGATACTCTAGCTGTCGAAGAAGGAGAAGTCGATTTAGCAGAACTAAAACAAGGGCCACCATACTCTTGTAAACAGTTAGTCCCCTCAAATGGGAAAAATCCCATTGGTCCAGACAGGACCAACGATAGGTTCCCAAAAAAGACTTATAGTTTTGACATCACAAAATGTGATGAGATATTCGACTTGCTAGTTAAAGATGGCCAAATGATAGTACCCCCTGGGGTAAAAGTGCCTCCTCTTGATCAAAGAAAGAAGAGAGGTTTTTGCAAATATCATAATTTTTTGGGCCATAAAACTTCTCAATGTTTTCTTTTCAGGAATCTTGTGCAAGACGCTATTGAGGAAGGGAGATTAAAGTTTGCTGACAAATCCCCCATGGCTGTCGACTCCAATCCACTGAAGGCTGAAGCCCACTATGCAGAACCCTCTGAGGTGAACATGATAGAGGCAACCAGGATCCAGTCGAAGAAGCCAGGCATTACCATGGTCGAAGTCTCAAAGGACCACATCAACATGCCAATCTTTGGCAGTTTTTCTGGAAACTTATCCAGGAAGACAATTGAGGCTGTCCAGAAAGCGGTCGAAGACCCGAAGTCGAAGACTGCTGAAGCACAAACAACTGGACCAAAGCCCAGTTCCCACTTGGCCACTGTACAAGGCCAGACGGAGAATCTGGAGACACAAATGAAGCAACTAACTCTTGCTAATAAGGATACAATGAATATCAACATGGTTGAACTTTCTGACCCTAAAGCTTCAGAAGAAGCCATAAGGCAAGAGCAGGCAAATAAAACGGCTTTCCCTAGGGAAAACGAAAACTTGGCAGATTTTTTACAAAGATGCCAGAAGAAGAAATCAGAGGTGATGCTGTGTCCAAGATGCAGTTCTATCTTTGATAAAAAAGCTGCTGAGCACATACAAGGCGTGAGAGCAGCGAACAAGAGAAGGGAGAATGCTGACCTTCGACATGATCCCAGAAGGGGTTCTAATCAAGACAGGAGGCCATTGACTTTTAGGCCTCCAACAAATGTAACAGTAGACACTTGGTACAAAACATCTGGCCGGAAAAGGCCAAGTGAAGAGAAATGGCATTCTTTCGATGTGCCAAGAGGTTCCTCTTTAATTCAGAAGAAAGAGCCTCCAGTTGCTGCACCCAAGGTTGCTCAAGTGTCCAGCAACTACAAGGGAAAAAATCCTATGTCGAGATCCCAATGGAGGAGATATCAAAGAAGGCGAAAAGCTGAAAGGGAGGCTGCCAACGAACCTAAGGCAGAAACGAGTTTGAATGTGCCTCAAAGGAAACAAAGAAAGCCTCTTGAGAGAGAACCAGTTACCAACAGGCTAGTTTGGCCTAACCAAAGTGAAGTCGAAGACGAAGATGATGCTGAGTCCGACGATACTCTGGATATAATGGTGAATATTGTTTCAGTACTGCCCAGGGAATTCAATCGACAAGTAGAAGTCGAAGCCGGTGACTGGGAGGTGGAACAAGAAATGGCCAAACATAGGCCAGTGTGCTATTTTGTCATGGACAATGGCACTACAGAGGAACAAAATGGCTTCTTCGAGCCACCCACAGAGGCGATGAAGAATCACCTCAAACCTTTGTTCATAAGGGCTAAGCTCGAAGAGACCACTGTGAACAAAATATTGGTCGACTGTGGGGCCACTATCAATATTATCCCTCATTCTATGCTAAGGAAGATTGGCAAAAGGGATGAAGAAATCAAACCTCACAATATGGTCCTATCCAACTATGAGGGAGGCATTGGGACCACCATGGGAGTGATCCAATTAGACATAAAAGTTGGGTCGATCCTTCGACCAACAATGTTCATGGTCATATCGGCCAAACCTAACTACAACCTTTTGCTAGGCCGTGAGTGGATTCATGGTGTAGGTGCTGTGCCTTCATCGATGCATCAAAGGTTGCTTCTATGGCGTCCAGATGGGATGGTCGAAAACATAGAGGCAGATCAAAGCTACTACCTTGGCGAAGTGAACCACTTGGGCGTGGCAGACTTCGACAAAAACTTGGCTCACATAGGGCCATGTCCAACTCCTGACTTCGACATGGCGCCAGCGCCAAACACCTTTTGTTCCCTATACCTGCATCCTGAGCATGGTTTCCAATGGGACAGAGAAGACTTGTCCCACATAGACTTCAGTGGGCTAACTGATATCCAACCAACTGGTTGGGGAAGTGAATTCAGTGATAATGACTGAGTCACAATCTCTGAAGCGAATTTCGGCTTATGTGGCCGAAACCAAGATGATAACGGCTCTCGAAGCCGAAGTAAAGTACATGGCCACTCAGGCCAATGATCAACAATTATCTGCTGTTGGCCCAGGAAAGGATTTCGATCCAAAACCTCCTGATATCATGCCAGATGAAATACAGGAACAGAGGCTCGACGCCATCTATGACGATGAGCCTTTGGGCTTCGAAAAGGACCCCTTGGCGAACAACATTAAGATGTTAGCACAAGACCCTTTAGAAGAAATCAACTTAGGCGAAGGATCAGAGAATAGGCCAACTTACATCAGCGCCAAAATTGATCCAGAACTTAGGTTGGAAGTAATCCAATTGCTGAAAGAGTTTAAAGACTGTTTTGCATGGGATTATGACGAAATGCCTGGTCTCGACAGAGGATTGGTAGAACTTCAGTTGCCAATCAAACCTGGAAAGAAGCCAATCAAGCAAAATCCAAGACGCTTCGCTCCAGAAATATTGTCGAAGATCAAAACGGAGGTCGAAAGACTTCTGAAATGCAAATTCATCCGTGTTACAAGGTATGTCGAATGGATTGCAAATATTGTGCCAGTAATTAAGAAAAATGGCACATTAAGGGTGTGCATAGATTTCAGAGATTTGAATGCTGCCACCCCCAAAGATGAATATCCAATGCCTGTGGCGGAAATGCTAGTCGATTCTGCCGCTGGCTACGAATACCTGAGTATGCTCGATGGTTATTCAGGATATAATCAAATATTCATTGTTGAAGAGGATGTGTCGAAAACAGCTTTTCGATGCCCTGGGGCCTTAGGCACTTACGAATGGGTAGTGATGCCTTTTGGCCTAAAGAACGCTGGGGCAACGTACCAGCGAGCAATGAATACTATCTTCCATGATTTTATTAACACTTTTATGCAAGTTTATATTGATGATATTGTTATAAAATCTGTTTCCAGGAAGAGTCACATTGACCACCTTCGACAATCATTCGAAAGAATGAGAGAACATGGTCTGAAGATGAACCCTTTGAAGTGTGCGTTCTGTGTAAAAGCTGGAGATTTCTTGGGTTTCGTTGTCCACAAGAAAGGAATCAAAATCAATCAGAACAAGACGAAGGCAATTTTGGAAGCGAAAGCGCCATCGAATAAGAAGGAATTGCAATCCCTCTTAGGCAAGATAAATTTCTTGAGAAGGTTTATATCTAACCTAAGTGGGAAAGCTCAGGCCTTTTCACCCTTACTTCGACTGAATAAAGAGGGGTTCGAATGGGGGCAGGAGCAACAAGAAGCCTTCGACAAAATCAAAGGGTACCTCACTAAGCCACCTATTTTGGTGCCTCCTTGTAGCAATAGGAGTATGAGATTGTACATAGCTGCATCTGACAAAACTCTGGGAAGTATGTTAGCCCAAGAGGATGAGAATGGAGTCGAAAGACCCATTTATTATCTCAGTCGAGTTTTGAATGATGCAGAAACTAGATATAGCGAAGTTGAAAAATTGTGTCTATGTCTGTATTTCTCTTGTACAAAACTCAAGCAATATATAAAACCAGTTGATGTTTATGTTTCGTCTCATTTTGATGTTTTCAAATATATGTTGTCGAAACCTATCTTGCATAGTCGAATTGGCAAGTGGGCATTAGCATTGACTGAATACTCCTTGACCTTTATGCCTCTTAAGGCAGTAAAAGGACAAGTGGTTGCAGACTTCATAGTCGACCACTCAATTCAAGTCGAGGATATTAATTATGTGGAGATAGAACCTTGGAAATTCTACTTCGATGGTTCCAGCCATAAAAATGGAACAGGAGTAGGAGTCTTGATTATTTCTCCAGATAAAATTCCAACAACGTTCAAGTACCAAATCGAAGGTTCTTGTTCGAACAACGAGGCTGAGTATGAAGCTCTAATTACTGGCCTTGAAATATTGTTGGAATTGGGGGCAACTCGAGTCGAAATAATGGGAGACTCAGAGTTAGTCATCAAGCAAGTCACAAAGGAGTATAAATGCATAAGAGAAAATCTCATTATGTACTTTGTGATTGCAAATCGTTTATTGAAACAATTTGAAAGTGTCAATATTCGACACATACCTAGGGTCGAAAATCAAATAGCCAATGACTTGGCACAAATTGCATCAGGGTATAAGATTTCAAAAACGAGATTACAAAGAGCAATCGAAGTTCGAGAAAAGATAAAGGCAACTTGTCTATCACCATCAGACTTGGAATCGACGAGGCTAGGTTATGCTGATCACTCAAACTTCGAGATTTCGTTCATTGATAATCTGTCAGAGCAAGATTGGAGGAAACCCATTGTGGACTATCTTCAAAATCCAGGAGCTCCGACAGAGCGAAAAACAAAATACAGGGCGTTGAGTTTTGTACTCATGGGTAATGAGTTATTCAAGAAGACGCCTGAAGGGGTGTTGCTGAAATGTTTAAGTGAAACTGAAGCATACATAGCCCTTTCGACTACGCATGCTGGGGCATGTGGGGCTCACCAAGCAGGCCATAAGATGAAATGGTTGTTGTTTCGACAAGGACTATATTGGCCCACTATGCTAAAAGATTGTGTTGAGTTCGCCAAAGGTTGCCAAGAGTGTCAAGTTCATACAGGCATCCAGCATGTACCAGCAAGCGAACTTCACTCGATAGTGAAGCCTTGGCCCTTTCGAGGATGGGCGTTGGATCTCATTGGAGAGATTCGACCAGCATCATCAAAGAGTCAGAAATACATATTGGTAGGCATTGATTATTTTACTAAGTGGATCGAAGCTGTCCCTTTAGTCAATGTAGACCAAGAAAATGTCATTGAATTCATTCAAAAGAACATTATATTTAGGTATGGAATCCCTGAGACAATAACAACTGATCAAGGTTCAGTTTTCACTGGTCGAAAGATGCAGGAATTTGCTCAGGAAACAGGTTTCAAACTCCTAACATCCACGCCTTACTATGCACAGGCGAATGGTCAAGTCGAAGCAGCTAACAAAGTAGTGATTGGCTTGATAAAGAAACATGTTGGGAAGAAACCAAAGAATTGGCATAAGACGTTAGACCAGATTTTATGGGCTTGTCGAACGTCCCCAAAAGAAGCCACTGGTACAACACCATATAGGCTAACTTTTGGCCATGATGCAGTATTGCCAGCAGAAATTTGTCTTCAATCTGCAAGAGTTCAGAGGCATTATGATATTCCTTCTGAGGTTTATTGGAATATGATGTTAGATGAATTGGTGGATTTAGACGAAGAGAGATTACACGCTCTCGACTTACTCAGGCTTCAGAAGAAAAGAGTAGAAGACTCTTATAATAGAAAGGTAAAACCTAAGGTATTTTTGCCTGAAGATTTAGTTTGGAAGGTAATTCTTCCCATGGATCGACGGGATCGAAGCATGGGGAAATGGTCACCCAAATGGGAAGGACCCTTCAGAGTTATCCAAACTTTTTCTGGTGGAGCCTATGAAGTCGAAGAGATAAGTGGTGATAAAAGGCTCTTGAGAGTAAATGGTAAATATTTGAAAAAATATAAGCCTATACTTCAAGAGATAAAAATAAAATAATAAAAGAACAAGCTAAATTAACCATAAAAATGCCAAAATGGAAATTTTTATTAATTTCAGCCAAGATGGCAATTGTTGTCGAAAGCGATTACAGAAGATGGTTACAAAAGAGAATCAATCAAAAGGAAAGAGAATTCTTGAGTCGAAGATACTTGGCATACTGCAGCTCCAACCTCTTTTTGCACCAAGATTTTTCTTGCACCAGTTTGGCAATTTGAGCGTCGAGGCTTTGAGCCCTCTCAGCGAATTCCAGGCCTTGCTTGATCTCAGTCTGGCTCTCAGTGTCTGGGATGGTCGAAAGAAGTTCCTCCTGGAGCACAGTGTTGGCGTTTATCTTCGCCTCTATCTCTGCAATTTGTGCTCGGAAGGAGACATTCTCTCGCTCAATAGCATCGACCCTTTCCTGTGCAGACGCTTTCTGTTTCGACAACTCGGCAATTCGAGAAGTCGAATCTGAGACAGCAGTCCACGCAGATGAGCTTTTGCCATGCAGCACTTCGAGCTGACTGTTAAAAGTTCGTTGGCACCTGTAATCCGCTGAGACTTGATCAATCATAGAATGTAATTCCATGATTAAGTCTGAGATTTCTGGGGCTACAGCTTCGAAGTCAACAGCATTCAAAACCTCTTTTAAGCATGATGGAGCAGTGGGGTCCCCCTCTAAAGCCTTCATTAAATCTCTCTTGAAGAACTGGGCCTTAACCTTCGCCAACGCATCATCAAGAGGAGAAGTCTCAGTAGATTTCCCCGACAGAGTAGGAATTTCCTGACTAGTGTCAGAAGAACTCTTACTCTCGACGATTGCATTAAGGTAGCTGACAGGGTCAGTTTGTTTCAAGATTTCCAAGTCCTCTTTTGACCTGTGCTTTGAGGAGGTGACCCTTGCCGCAGTATTGTCTTGGGCTTGAGGCGGTTGAATGCTGAGTGCCTCGTTTGGTTGCTTTTCGACTTGGACTGAGGCGGTACTAGCATCGACTTGTGGTTCTTCGTTAACATCACCTTGGGGTCTTTCGCCAGCGTCATTTTGTGGCTCTTCGCTAGCGTCATCCTGGTGTTCTTCGCCAGTACCACCTTGATGCTCTTCGTCAACAGCATCTTGATTCTCTTCGCCATTGCCTTGGTCTCTTCCTTCAGGATTCTCTTCTGACAACAAGTCCACCACAGGAACCGTTTCTGGCTGTGTTTCCTCCACCATAGGTTCTTCTGTTGTCTTCTCCACTGTTTCAGCATTGGCCTCATTCTCAGTGTGGGCTTCGTCATTGCCCAAATCTTTTTCCCGAGGCCTGCTAAGATCAGCAGATTCTAGAGTTTCTGAAGTCCTTGGTGGGGAACTTTCAGTAGTGTCCTGAAAAGGAGAAAGAAGACAAATCTTCAGATGTCGAAAGAGACATAATCGAATACTGGTATCTATGCCTAAGTTATGAGAAGGGTCCAATAGATTACCTGTGGATTAACTTCAGCCCCAGGGCTGGAATTGTCACTTTCGACAGGCTTGGTAACAAGAGCGTTCAGTTCCTCTTCAGTTGGCTCCTCGATGACCACTGCAGGTGGCCTAGGCTTTCTCACAGCGACCTTTATTCTGACGGTTCGACCTTCAGGAGCAGGAGTAGGAACAGAAGCGTCCTTCGTTAACTTTCGCCTCTTTAAGGGAGAAGGGGGGGAATCACTTTCGTCATCACTCCCCGATTCGACCACCAATGCTGCCCTTTTCTTGGGCGAAGGAGCCTAGAAAACCAATAGGAATTCGATTGAATAATTACGTCGAAAGTAAAAATCGAAAGCCAGAATGAAAACGAAGAAAATCTGGTTACCGATGCAGGAGGCCTCCTCGAAGAGCCTTCCCCCTGTTGGTTGCCCGTTGTCTTCGCCGGCGCTATAGTCTTCGCCGGCGGTGGAGGTTTTGTCGAAGGGACTCTTCCTTGTGGGCCTTCTGTAGCCTTCTTGGCTAGGGGTTTTCGAACAACTGAAAGCGAAAAGGAAAGTTAAACAGGCTAACAGTCGAAGAGAAAGATAAAAAGTAATGTGAGAACATGAACTTACATTTCTTTACTTTGTCCAACACAAGGACAAAAGACTTCTGCAACTCTGCTATGAAGTCCTTCTCGTCGAAGAAGTACTCAGCATAATAGCTTCTCCACCACTCCTCAAAAGATGGTGAGCAAAGGAAGTTAAGCTGGTAGTTAAACAGCGAGAGGATTGTTCGACCAGCATATCTTCCGATATGCTTGGTGGCAGCTTCTTCTGTATAATCGTTGCAGAAGTACAACATTGACTTCTCTCTTTGAAAAATGGGAGAAGGCAGGGTTTGGATGATACCAAACTGGCGAGATACCAGATTGGGTTGATAGGCAAGCAGACTCAAATGAGTCTTAGAACTCTTAAATCGAAGAGGCATGATCCTGGGTGTCAGGAACGCCTCCCAAAGTACAGTGTGCTCATCGACGTTGGGACCACTCGACTCCTTTGGATGTGGCCTTGTGAACCATGCTGGCCCCACCTTCCGTTGAGCAAATGGAGCCATAGTTGAAACAAATTCCTTCCTTCGAGCGAACATCAGAACGAAGTTAGTGAAGGTTTGTTGGAACTCCAGCCCATCTTCCACAGGTGTCAGTAGAGCCAGCCTAATTCCTTCGATACGTCTATTAGCTATCGCTGGGGCTTGTTCATTTATATGAATCTTCTTGGGTAAGAAAGATTCGAAAGTGGCGTTGAGCCACAGTTGAAGTAGCCAGAAAGGCCCAGCGAGTAGCAAACTGTTCCTATCTTCGACATGTTTCAAGAGAGTAACCCCATTGCTGATTGAGTCATAAAGACTGGCCAGAATTAGTTCTGCCAAACAGATGTTTTGGCGGTGATGCAGTTGGGTGGCAAGAGTGACCATCTTTTTGGTCACTTGTAGAGATTTCGAGCAAAACACAAAGCGAGTTAGCCATAAGGCTAGAAACGCTATGTGTTCGACATCCGACACTGTATCCGTTGACCTGTCGTGATAATGATTGATAAAGGTGGTGTATGTTGGCTTGGTCTCAGAGAAACCAATTTGGTCCTCCGACATCTCTTCCGGGTCGAAGTAATCTCCGGTTGGTCGAAGGCCAGTGATGGCCGCTACGTCGAAGAGTGTGGGGGTTAACATCCCACATGGAAGGTGAAAGGTGAAGTGAGAGTTATCCCAAAACAACAGCGAAGCTATAAGCATCTCTGGGGAGTAGTTTAAACCTGTCTTCGACAGCATTACTAGGTCAAAGATTCCCATTTCCTTCCAGACTGGAGTTTGATGTTTCTCCAACTTTGTTAGCCAAGCAACATAGTCAGAGGTCAGATTAGGGCAAGACCTGAAGACCCTAACACTTCTGTTGAAGAAACGGAGGTCGATCTTCTCGTGTGTAGGGTCTTCGTTGTCTTCTGCATCCTTCTTGGCGCAGGCTACTGGCTTGAGTTTCTCGACGATGGGGAAATAGCTCTTGATCTTCAGAGCTTCAGAGATGCTTGGGTTCATGGGTCCAGACATTGCGAAGATCTGGTTGGAGTATCCAACCGGGATCATCAAGTGACGCGAATAAGCATCGCGAACGGAGATGTCAAAAGGTTCAGGGACCCTTCGTTTCCCTGTAGAGTTCACTACCGGAGCAGTAACAAAGACCTTGGGCTTAACAAGTTGTTCAGTTGGTGCGTTAGTCTTGGGGGCAGTGGAAGCAGAGGCCATTGTTGAGGATGAAGATGAAGTGAAAAAGGAAGAATTTTTCTGCAAAGAGAGCAAGTTTGTATGAAAGCAAGGGAGTTTGAGGGTTAGTTGGCGTAAAAAGTCCTATAATGGGATATTCATTACTATTTATAGTAGTGGGAGAAATTCCCAATAACGAGGACATTAAATGTCATTTAATGCTGCAGGAATTAGTGGGACGCGTGGCAGCATCCTGTTGTTTTGGCCGTTTCTGCAGAAACAGAGAGACGCAGCGTGCGTCCTCGTTTTTGGGATTTGTCATAATGACAAATTCTGAAGTGATGTTTGGTACTGCACGCCGTACTGAAAGTGACGTCCTAGGATCAAATCAATGATGGTTTCTTGGGATTGCCAATAGTTGGTAAAAAGCAACAAAAAGTGCACAAGTTAACTTGTGACTAAGCGTGGAAAAAACAGGTGTCGAATGGCGTTTTCAAAGAATGCCTTTTTCTTTCAGAGTCGAAATAAGGCATTCTTGGGGGGCAAATTGTTGGCTCCTAAATTCGACACCTTTGTTTTGATTGATGGCAGCCATTAAAAGCTGAAAGATGCTTTCGACTGGCTAAGCCTGTCGAAGTGACCGTCGAAAGATGGCAAAATACTTAGAAGATTTCTTCCAAGGAAGAAGGCTGATTGCCTTCGACGTCGAAGGAGTTTTCGTCGAAGATGTCTCTTGACGAACGTGTTCGATGGTCCAGAGTGGAGCAGTTTGAAATTCAAAGCGTTGGAGGGAAAACGGTTTCCAGCAGTTACTACGTGCAAACGTGCAAGGATCTGGAGCGTCGAGCATGGAGAACGTGCCAAGTGGCTTAATCTCGAAGCAGTGTAACTGCCCGACGGTTACTTGGAATATTTTAGTATAAATAGGAGTAGACATGTAGTTTCTCGCGTGTGTTCACAATCATATACATAGTCACTCATTTAGATTCAAGTACCCAGTGTGAGCGAAAGAATTGTTGAGAAATGTATGTGTGAAACACCAATTTTTATCAATTAAAGTCATTTACTTTTCCAGTATTTTACATGCTTTTCCCCTTTAAATTCCTGTCGAACCTTTACTTTAAAGCCTTGTTTATTTTACCAAGCCTTTCCTTTATGCAATTTACTTGAAACATTTTATTTAAAGCCTTATCCACATTAATCAAACTTCAAAATCAACATATGTCCATAGGATCAATCTGATCGATCCTGCGAGTAACCAAATAAGTAACCATTTGGAGGATCAGCGGTTGTTTACCAAAACCCAAGGTAAACACAGAGCAATCGCTTTTCCTCATGATCCAGATAGGTAAGGTACATTTTTTGATGATCCTTTTCATTGAAATGTCGAAGCTTGAGTTTTTCAGATCTGCAACAAATAACAACATACAACAAACATTGTTTATACTTTGTGCATGCCGCTAACAACATGTTTTCATTCTCTCAACATCTAAGACTAACCAAAAATGTTAATGATTCTACATTAATCTTAATCAGTCGATAATGTTTTTAATGCTTTCACAGATAAAATAATTTTTTTGCACGATTTGGAATGCTTGCCCGGCTACTCGCACAACTTTCTCCCCTGAGCTCATTTTCACCAACAAACGGAGAACTCCGTCTCTGTAAGGAAGGGTTTCCGTTTGGAACTCTGAAGATACTTTTATTTTTGGTTTTGGACTTCTTTGCTACTTTACAAACTATTTGATGCATATGCCAGTCCCTTCAAACCGGTAGTGGGAAATAGTGAAACAATGTAAGCGATGCTTTTCCGGTGTAACCGCCATGAGCTATGCAAAATTGGGAAAAAAATTCAGAATTTTTTTTGGAAAAGAAATGATATTTTGATCAGCAAAGATGTGTGTTTGTAGGAAGTCACTTTGCATGTTATGAGACAACCAATTTTCTCTTTTCTTATATAATAGATAAAAAATTACACCTTTTGTACTTTTTTTACATAAAATAACATAACTCTTTTATATTTTTTTTCAATTATAATTTTTAATTAATGAATGGCTTTTTGAATTATTTCTATTATTTTAATACCTTTTGTGTTTTGTTTAATCTATAAAATAATAACTCTCTATTATATTATTTGAATTGTATTTTTGGATTAATGAATGACTTTTAAGATAACTTCTAATTGAATATATATTACTTCAATGAAAATTTTATAATTTTTTAGTTGAATCTTTATATATATTCTACTTTTATATATATATATATATATATATATATATATATATATATATATATATATAGTCTAATCTTTATAAATTTGTTTTTTCTCATGTTTCAATTTTTTATTTATGTCTAATGTATGTTTACTTCGACAAAACCATCAGAATAATTGCAAGTATTTTTATATTTTATCAAAATAATCAATGTTTTACTAAACGAGCGTGGCATACAGGTACACGTGCATATGCACAGGTATCATACTAGTTCTTAATGTAAGGGAAAACACTTAGTTGGAATAATGATTGGCTCGTTAGACCATTTTGTATAAAATAAGATAAAAATGTTTTATTGTGTTTGAATTCTCTTATCTCTTTTTTATAGTATTTTGTTTATTGTCATTAGTTTATTATTTAATATTATATAAAAAATATAGTAGTAAAATATATAGACATTGTAAGAAATTGTTGCATACTTGAAAATTATACTTAAAAATCATGTAAGAACTACTTTAAGATTAAAAATATTTATTTCAAGTGTTACTTTTATTATTATAATTTCAGGAAAACAAAAAGTATTTTATTGTATTTGAATTTCCACATCTCTTTTAAATTTGAAATATGAGAGAATATTTTTAATTCGGATTAATGATTGGTTTGTTAGTTCAATTTATTCAAAATGATATTTTATTTCGTCTTTGCGAGGGTTTCGAATCCATGACCTCCAATTTGTAGAAATATATGATAAAAATGAGTTTTGGGATATGCCACATAAGACTATAGGATAATGTGATAAATTTTAGAGTTGTAATTATATTGTGTTAAAGTTATAATTGATGAGGTATTGGTATAATATTTGATGCATTAAATTTGTTATATAGATATCATTTCATTATTGAACGTCTCTCAAACAAAATTCGCATATTTGTTATTAATTTAAAATATCATTGTTATTAATTTTAAATCTCATTCTTATTACCTTGTTAAATTTACAATCCGTGTGGAGATGAATTTTTTTAGTACACTTGCTAGAATTGTCATTATATGTTTAAAATAATTATTTGTTATGGAAGTTTGTTTCAAAATCTCAAAGGGATATAAAGATGTTTTTTTTTGTTTTTGTTTTTCAACATAGTTTGGTATGGAGGTTTAACGACCAAACACTGGTGGTTTATAGGAGTTGACAAGGAAGCAATGAAAAGTTGTTGAGGTCGGCGGCTCAGCTCGGGATAGGTTGTTGCTCGACACCACAAATTTAGTCCATCGGGGTTTCAATCCTTTATAAATTTAGTTCTCTGTCACTAATGAAAATATGAGGGGAGATGTGGTAAAATCCTATTGAGAGAAACTTAGAGAGACAAAGAGACGGGTTCTTAGGATTCATTGATCTAAGAATTGGAATATCTTTGGGGATACCTATGAGGATTTAGAAACACTGCTAAATATATTGGCTTTGTGTGATTCATATATTGAAAGAATGAGAGATTGGGAAACACATAGTAGAAAATAGGAAATGCTCTTGTGAACTTGTAAGGTTATTTTCTTGTAATTCATATTTTAATATCTTATAAAAACTCTGGAAGTATAGTTAGTTAGAGAATAACTCTCTCCTATATGGGATTAGTTTGATTGAATTGGGTAGGAAAATTACGTGTGTTCTCATTTTTTATTTTTTTCTTGCTCGTGTGGGTTTACATACATTGTTTGGTAATACTGTTTTCTTGATGCCATTTATGTTGGTTGTCATTTTTTATTGTCCCACACATCATGATTATTTGTGTGACACATATTTTCAATTCATTTTTATAGTAAATAACACCCACCATGGGGAGAAATTATTAAATTTACAAGTTAGCACCACATGTTCCGAATGATACATAAATTTTTTTCGAATACAACAATTTTTAATTGTGAAAAGTGAAGGTGATAGCAATTTTACTCAATTATAGTGTGCAAAAAAATTTAGGGAGAATACATTGATATTTACACTCCTAACGCAAGAAAAGAACAACAAGATGATGGATAAGACCAAACACAAAATTATCTATTGTGTTAGATATAAAGTTCTATGGGAAGCCTCTAGAGAGAATACCTAAACTAATTTACGGGTCAATCTTGAATCATTTTATATGACCAAGTCATTGAATGATAGATCATGTTTGAAACACCAACTCTACTAATTTTATAATGGTGGAGAACAAATATATTATGGAGAAATTGGTAGAATTTCCCAAGACTATTGAAGACTAGGAAAATATTAAGGTGAAGATTGATGATGAGGATAGGTATTTACTCTTGTTAAGCTCATTATCTAGATTATTTGAGAACTTAAGGGATGTCCTTCTATATGATAAGGAATGTATTATCACCTAAGAATAAGTTCAAACGTCTATAAATTTCATGGTGTTGGTGTAAGCCCTAAATGTCATACCCTACTTTTTACCCCTAATATCCCACCCATTATACCATTGCATTTCATCAAGATCACAAATTTGGTAACCTCATAACTCCTTGGTCTTTGGGTTTTTTGTGTAAGGGATCACCAATCACCCTTTTTATTTTCTTTTATCTTTATGTTAATTTTGTTTTAGGCTTTACTAACCCTTTTCAAAATACAAAAATATATTTTGTTTCCATTTCCTATTTTGTAAGGTAAGGTTTTGAATCAAAAGATAAAGTTAGGTTTCAAAATTAAGATTTTGATCCTCTAAGTCAAAGTAAAGGTCAACAAGTGGACAACAAGGCTTATTATTCAAGGCATGACCTATTGTTTTAGGTCAAATTTTTTCAAGCTTCATTCAATACCAACTAACCAAAAGAATTTCAAGTTTGATGCTTGGTTTGCAAGCTAATTCAAGATAGGTTCATGTGTTTACTTCCATGTCTTCTTCATCTTTTTTTCTCAAGGTTTCATCAATATTAATCAAAGGTATATCAAAGATATTTCATTTAGAGTTCATATAACCATAATTGAGTCTTGGAATGCAAGAAAAGATCAAAAAATGACAAGTTGGAACATGGTGGTTTGAACTAAAATTAAGTGTGACATGCCCTTTGGTCCAAACACCATAACTACAATTCTCAGAAATTATGGGCGGTAATTTTTGCCAAATGTTAAGAATGATACCCTCTACAACTTTTATTTAGAGGTCAAACAACAATTCAAGCTCTAAGGACCTCAAATCTTGAAATCCACTTATGCACAAAAGCTAGTTCATGACATGTTTTACTTAATGTATGGCCTAATTTCAGGTCACGATCCTAACTTTCAATTCATGTCATTTTTAGCTCAAGTTCCCAATTCACCTGGTTCTTTTTGCATTATGTTCTACTCCATGAAAGGAACATTTGGAAAAAATAAAATCACAAAACGCACGAGCATATTTAATTTAGCCTAAGCATGAACATGGTGGCATGAACTATGCTTGTACCAAGTGAGCCGTAATTAGAAATGACCTAAAACTCAAAGGGGACCACTTCGAATGTGTGCAAGCTTATTTATCACGATTAAACACATTTGGTACAACACAAAATGACTAGAATTTCTCAGCAAATCACACATTCCATGCCTCATTTCACACACTTTAGATCTAGAATTTTCCAAGTTTGATTCATACGATTGAAGAGGAATTTGGCCCGTACCATGACCTCATTTATTCTCCTATATAGAGAGAGCTTACTTATTCTCTCATTTGCAAGCTTGAAAATCCAAAAATAAAACCTCTGCTATTTTAAAGCTCAAAAACCTCTAAAAACCATAAGTTCGAAATATCATTTTCACTTCATTTCAACTTTGTTTCTTCACCCAGAATCCACCACTGGGATCCTCTGAAGCTAACTGAAGCATTACAGAAGTTTGTTGTGATCTCTAAGTAACAACTTGATCTCACCATTTTTAGACCTTCTGAGCTTACTTCAAATAGGTAGCTACGAGTTTCATTTTAACTCAAACAATTTACCATCCTCTTCGTCTTGTTATAATGAGTGGAAGCCCTAACATAAATGAGATTTATTGTTGTTGTTTGTCATTTAGTTTTGTTTTGAAACTCTTAGGGTTTTTGTGTGTTTCTTCAAATTCTCCTTGCTCATTTCAAATAAATTGATCTTGAGCAAGGAGACATGAACGATGAAGGATGATCAAGCTTACATAATGTGTGTTTAAGCTTAAAAATACAATTCATGATCTTGCCAAAATAATCAATAAAATAAAATCACTTAAACAAACCTTAAACACCTGTAAACACCTATTTTATTTACAGACCATCAATTCACTTAAACGAACTTTACACCCTTCAACCAAACTTCATGACCTTACACACAAAACAATGAATAACAACTCACTCACCTTCACATGAAAATCCGCAAGCACTCACAACCTTAAGGTTCATAGCACACCACACTTAAAAAGTAACACACAAAAGAACAATAAGACAACAGCGTAATTTGCAGAGAAAGATTAAGAGGAAGAGAAAGAAATTGCATATAATAATCACAAGATACATATACATGGAACTTCATGGTATCTATGGATTTCAGAGTCACTATCACCACGCTTGAAGAGGCGTTGGACTTCTCCGTCAAGTAATCACTCAAACCCCTTTCCTCTATGTAGGCTAAAGCACATAAATCTAAAATTAGTTGAAACCGTAGCAAACTTGCGAATCGGATGCGAGATAAACATGGTGAGATTAATGGAGTAAAAGGTTGATTTTATGAGGAGGAGAGATGAGGAGATCTAGAGATGATGAGCAGTGATTGTGCCATTGTTTCGTGGTGATTTTGTGAGGAAGATTGGCGGCGGAAGAGAAGGCATGACGAAGGTGATAAGAGTGTCGTTTGAGCGGCGATTGTTTATGAAGAGAGAGACGAAGAATGTTGTTTGAGGATAAGAGAGGTGAGGTACAAAGAGGAAGAATCGTGAATCGTGAGTTTGAGGGAAGAGGATAGTATCTCTTTTCTATTTTAATTAATTAAAGTTATTGAAAATAAAAAACAATTAGTGTTAACTTTCCCTTCCCAAAGTCAAACGGCGCCCAACTCTTCAATTAGGGTTTTCAAAACCCTTTCTTTTCTCCTAAAGACATATCAGGGTTTAGGCTTGTTTTCTTAGCCCAACCCATCTCATAAGTTTTAGTTTCTATATTAATTGAAGCATTATCATAAATGAATGAACAAATGGCATGATGGTTAGTGTGTGCGTTTGAATTCGTGAGGTCCCGTGTTCGAGCCTCCCTTGAGAAATTTTTACCATTGTGCTGTTTTTCTCCTTCTAACCCAAACTCTTTTATTTTATTTTTAATTAAAGCTGTAAATATAACAGTAAAAACAACTTGTTTAGTGGCAGGGCAAGAGGGCCCTAACCTAGGGGACATAAGTTCAACTCCTCACTTTACTTCTTTTTCTTTAATTTTCTAAGTTTCAAGTTTTTTTTTCATTTTAAATTCATACAAAAAAATCATAAAAATATAATTAAAGAAGTTTTTAATTTTCTTTGTATGATAAAAATACTAAAAAATATTCAGAATTAGGTTTTAATATTTATTTTCACAAGAAATCATAAAAACATTATAGTATTATTTTCTCTTATTTACTTGATAAAAATCATAAAAGTATTAAGAACTTAATTTCTTTATCTTTATTTGATTACTTGGTTACATGTTCCCTTAAGTGATTACCTGAATCAATTAAATTCATGTTGATTGTTTCGTGTTAAATTAGACATTAGGGTCAAAACTATGTATGATAACTTTAGGATAGAATTTCCCTTTTACACTCAATATTAGGTCCATCTTTGTACATGACAATAATTAGGTTTTTTTAGTCTCCCCCTTAGACTCTTTATTATTTTCTAAATTAAAACAAAAAACTTCTTTTCTTAAATTAAAAAATCCAAAAAAAAAACACTTAATCATTATTCAAACTCATTCACACTTGACAAGAAATTCAACCAATCAAACATCAAAAAGGGAATGTTATCTTTGTTCTACCGCGATATCGGTCGTGCCTATTGCTAGAATACGTACGTTAACGTCACCCACTAAAAAAAACCAACAAACCATCATTTTCAAGAAGAACTACGGTGTTATGATCCCTTTACGGGATACGTAGGCAAAGGGTTGCGAGACCCTCACGAACACACTAATAAAAAACTATTTCTTTCCCCTTAGCAAGTATAGTTATAGATAGACACACCCTTAGAAACAAATAATAAAAATGGATCCCATTGAGTACAACGGATGTGAGGTGTGCTAATACCTTCCCCTTGCATAATCGACTTCCTTACCCTCTCTTTTGGTCGCAAGACCATCTTAACCATCCTCTTGTGGTTTTCTCGATATTTCCCCTTCCTTCGAGATAAATAAAGTTCGGTGGCGGCTTTGTGTTTTTTGCTGGCAGCTTCAGCTGCCGACTCTGTTGGGGATCCAATACAAGGTAATCCTAGTTTTGTTTGTTTTCTTATTTGGGTGTTTATTTATTTACTTTATTTGCTTTACTGCTTTATTCTTTTATTGCTTTCTTTTGTATATATTGCATTGTATATTTTTCTACTCACCTATTCTGGATATGTGTGATACGGTGGGAGAACTGACTTGAAGGTTTTGCGTTTGATTGTAAATGTTGTGGTTAGAAAGAGTCGCCATCGACTTTTCTTTTGTTCAAAAGGAAAGGTGAAAAAGCACATGAAATACCTTTGAGATTGTTTCTTGAGTTCGGGGGGTAGATTATGAAAAGGGAAGGTATTAGCACCCTTTTCATCCATGGTTATTCATGGGCTCTTAGTTACTTGCTAGATCACTTGCTTTTGTTTGAAATTGTGCTTTGTGTATTTTTTGAAAGTATTTTGTAAAGAGGCCATTGTTTAGGCAATCTTTGTAATAATCCTCGTTCGTAAGAATGTATACAAAGATGTTGATCTTTTGAAAATGTTTTCAATTTTGTAAGATGTTTTGAAATGTGTAGGTGTTTGTTTTTGAAAATAGCAATGATGTTTGTTTTGAGATAGAGCAAGTAACTAAAAGCAATCTACCTACTCAAATGTCTTTCTTGTTCATTTTCACCTTTCCTTTGATATTGTTGACTTACCATTGATTTAGTAAGCAACCTTATCTTTGGATGTTAACGGGACTGTTTACCTTGGTTTTTGGTAAACAACCGCTGATCCTCCAAATGGTTACTTATTTGGTTACTCGCAGGATCGATCAGATTGATCCTAGGACATAGGTTGATTTTGAAGTTTTGATTAAATTGGATATTAGTTAAATGACAATGAAATAAAGAGGCTTTAAATAAATTGCATGAAGAAAGGACTTGGTAAAATAAATAAGGCTTTAAATGAAAGGGTTCGACAGGAAAGTAAAGAAGAAAGCAAATAAATTTCTGGGAAAGTAAATGACTTTGATTAATAAAGTTGGTGTTTCACACATACATTTCTCAACAATTCTTTCTCACACGCTGGGTACTCGAATCTATATGAGTGACTTTGTATAGAATTGTGAACACACGCGAGAAACTACATGACTACTACTATTTATACTAAAACATCCCAAGTAACCGTCGGGCAGTTACACTGCTTCGAGATGATTCCACTTGGCACGTTCTCAACGTTCGACGCTCCAGATCTTCGCATGTTGCACTTGGTAACCGCTGGAAACCGTTTTCCCTCCAAACGCTTGAATTTCAAACTGCTCCACTCTGAACCATCGAACACCTTCGTCGCGAAACATCTTCGACGAGAAACTCCTTCGACGTCGAAGGCAACCAACTTCTCCCTTGGAAGAAATCTTTTAAGTACCTTGCCATCTTTCGATGGGAATTTCGACGGGCCTAGCTAGTCGAAAACATCCTTCAGCTTAAATGGCTGACATTAATAAAACAAGGGTGTCGAATTTAGGAGCCAACAAATTGCCCCCCAAGAATGCCTTATTTCGACTCTGAAAGAAAAAGGCATTCTTTGAAACGCCATTCGACACCTGTCTTTTCACGCTTAGTCACAAATTAAATCGTGCACTTTTTGTTGTCTTCTACCAACCACTGACAATCCCAAGAAAACCATCATTTATCCGTACCTAAGACGTCACTTCAGTACGGCGTGCAGTACCAAACGTCATTTCAGAATTTGTCATTATGACAATTCCCAAAAACGAGGACGCACGCTGCGTCCCTCTATTTCTGCAGAACGGCCAAAACAACAGGGGGATGCCACGTGTCCCACTATCTCCTGCAACATTAAATGGCATTTAATGTCCTCGGTTTTGGGGATTTTCCCCCACTACTATAAATAGCAGTAAGTACCCCATTGTGGGACTTTTTACACCATCTAGCTTTCAGACTTCTCTATTTTCATACAAACTTGTCATCTTTGCAAAAACCTTTCCTCTTTCACTTCGTCTTCAACCTCACCATTTACAATGGCATCTGGTTCCAATGCTCCTAGCGCTACCGTACCATCTGGAAACGTCAAACCTAAGGTTTTCATCACCGCTCCAATAGTAACTTCTACGGGCCAACGAAGGGTCCCTGAACCCTTGGACATCGCCGTACGTGACGCTTACTCACACCACCTTATGATCCCGGTTGGATATTCCAACCAGATCTTTGCTATGTCTGGCCCCTTGTATCCAAGTATTGCTGAGGCCATGAAGATCAAGAGTTATTTTCCGGTAGTTGAGAAACTCAAACCGGTTGCATGCGCCAAGAAGGATGCAGAGGATACTGAAGAGCCTGCTAAAGAGAAAATCGACCTTCGTTTCTTCAACAAAGGTGTTAGGGCTTTCAGGTCTGGCCCTAGCCTTACTCCTGATTACGTTGCTTGGCTGGAAAAGATGGAGAAACGCCAAGCTTCGATCTGGAAAGATATGGGGATTTTCGACCTGGTGATGCTGTCGAAGACAGGTTTGAACTATTCTCCGGAGATGTTGATAGCTTCTCTACTTTTCTGGGACTACTCCCACTTTACTTTCCATCTTCCCTGTGGGATGCTGACTCCTACACTCTTCGATGTGGCCGCTATCACTGGCCTTCGACCCACCGGGGACTACTTCGATCCGGAGGAGATGTCGGAGGATCAAATTGGATTCTCTGACACCAAACCAACCTATACCACCTTCATCAATCACTACCACGACAGGTCGACAGATGCTGTGTCGGATGTCGAACACATAGCGTTTCTAGCCTTATGGCTGACTCGCTTTGTATTTTGCTCGAAGTCCTTACAGGTGACCAAGAAGATGGTCACTCTCGCCACTCAACTCCATCATGGCCAAAATATCTGTTTGGCAGAATTGATTTTGGCTAGCCTCTATGATTCGATTAGTAATGGGGCAACTCTTCTAAAAATTATCGAGAAACAGGGCCAGTTTGCTACTTGCTGGGCCTTTTTGGCTGCTCCAACTGTGGCTCAATGCCACCTTCGAATCTTTCTTGCCTAAGAAGGTTCAAATAAATGAGCAAGCTCCAGAGATAGCGAACAGACGCGTCGAAGGAACCAGACTGGCTCTATTGACGCCTATGGAAGATGGACTGGAGTTTCAGCAAACTTTCACCAACTTCGTTCTGATGTTTGCTCGAAGGAAAGAGTTTGTTTCGACTATGGCTCCGTTTGCTCGACGGAAGGTAGGCCCAGCATGGTTCACAAGGCCACATCCAAGGACGTCGAGTGGTCCTCAAGTTGACGAACATACAATAATGTGGGAGGCGTTCCTCACACCAAGGATCATGCCTCTTCGATTCAGGAGCTCTAAGACTCATTTGAATCTGATTGCATACCAACCAAACCTAGTATCTCGCCTGTTTGGTATTATTCAAACCCTACCTTCTCCAATTTTTCCAAGAGAGAAGTCTATGTTGTACTTCTGCAATGATTACACCGAAGAAGCTGCCACTAAACATATCGGAAGATATGCTGGTCGAACAGTTCTCTCGTTGTTTGACTACCAGCTCAACTTTCTGTGCTCACCATCCTTCGAGGAGTGGTGGAAAAGTTATTACGCTGAGGAGTTTTTCGACGAGAAGGACTTCGTGGATGAGCTTCAGAAATCTTTTGTCCTTGTGTTGGACAAAATAAAGAAATGTAAGTTCATCCTTTCACATTACTTTGTCTTTCTCTTTCGACTGCTAGCCTGTTAACTATTTATTTGATTTCAGTTGTTCGAAAGCCTGTAGCCAAGAAGGCTGCAGAGAGCCAACAGGGAGGAGGCCCCTCAACAAAACCTCGACCGCCGGCGAAGACTACAGCGCCGGTGAAGACCACAACCAACCAACAGGGGGAAGGCCCTTCGAAGAAGCCTTCTGTATCGGTAACCAGACTTTCATTATTTTCTTCTGGCTTTCGATTTTTGACTTTCGATGCAATTGCTAAATCGAATTCCCATTGGTTTTTTTTTAGGCACCTTCGCCCAAGAAACGGCCAGCACTGGTGGTCGAATCTGGGAGCGATGAAGAAGGTGATTCTCCCCCTGCTCCTCTAAAAAGGCGAAAGCTGACGAAGGACGCTCCTGCTCCTGCTCTTGAGGGTCGAACCATTTAGAATAAAGGTTGCTGGGAGAAAGCCCAGGCCACCTCCAGTGATCATTGAGGAGCCAACGGAGGAGGAACTGAACGTTCTTCTCAATAAGCCTGTCGAAAGCGACAATTCCAGCCCTGGGGCTGAAGCTAATTTACAGGTAATCTCTTAGACCTTTTTGTAACTTAGGTGTAGATACCTACATTTGATTATGTCTCTTTCGATTTCTGAAGATTCTTCCTCTTTCCTTTCTCAGGACACCACTGAAAGCTCACCGCCGAGGACCTCTGAAACACTGGAGTCTGCTGAACTCAGCAGGCCACAAGAAAAAGGCTTGGAAAATGACGAAGCCCATACTGAAATAAATGAGGCCAATGCTGAGACGGTAGAAAAACCAGCAGAAGAACCTCAAACGGAAGAACAACAGCCAGAAGGGGTTCAGGTGGTGGATCTGTCGGAAGAGAATCGTGACGAAGGGGACCATGGCAATGCTGGCGAAGAAAACCAAGGTGCCGCTGGCGAAGAGAACCAAGGTGACACTAGCGAAGGACACCAAGGTGACATTGGCGAAGGGCACCAAGATGACGCTGGTACTGCCCCAGTCCGAGTCGAAGGGAAACAAGTCGAGACACCTAACACTCAACAGCCTCAAACCCAAGACAATGTTGTTGCAAGGGTTGTTACCTCAACGAAGCACAGGTCGAAAGAGGACTTAGAACTCTTGAAACAAACTAACCCTGTTAGCTATCTCAACGCAATCATCGAGAGCAAGAGTTCGTCCGATGCTAGTCAGGAGGTTCCTACCCTGTCGGGGAAGTCCACTGAAACCTCTCCTCTTGATGAAGCTTTAGCGAAGGTTAAGGCCCAGTTTTTCAAGAAGGACTTGATGAAGGCTTTGGAGGGGGACCCCACTGCTCCATCATACTTGAGAGATGTTTTGAATGTTGTCGACTTGTTAGCTGTAGCTCCAGAAGTTTCAGGCTTGATCATGGAGTTACACTCCATGATTGATCAAGTCTCAGCAGATTATAGGCGCCAAAGGGGCTTTAATAGTCAGCTTGAGGTGTTATATGGAAAAAGTTCTTCTGCATGGACTGCTGTTTCAGAGACGACTTCTCGAATTGCGGAGTTGTCGAAGCAAAAAGCATCTACGCGGGAAGAAGTCGATGCCATCGATCGAGAGAATGCTTCCTTCAGGGCACAAATCGAAGAAATAGAAGCTAAGATAAATGCCAATACTAAACGCAAGGAGGAACTTCTTTCGACCGTCCCAGACACCGAGAGTCAAACTGAAATCAAACAAGGCCTGGAATTTGCTGAGAAGGCCCAAGGCTTCGACGCTCAGATTGCCAAGCTTGTGCAGGAGAATGCCTGGTGCAAGAAAAGATTGGAGCTGCAGCAAGTCAAATACCTTCGACTCAAGGACTCTGTTCCCTTCTGATTGATTCAGCTTTTGTAACCATATTTTGTAATCTATATTCGACAACATTGCCATCTTGGCCAAAATTATAAAAAATTTCCATTTTGGCTTTTTATGGTTAATTTAGTCTTGTTATTTTATTATTTTATTTTTATCTCTTGGAGTGTAGGTTTGTATTTTTTCAAATATTTACCATTTACTCTCAAGAGCCTTTTATCTTCACCTAACTCTTCGACTTCATAGGCTCCACCAGAAAAAGTTTGGATAACTCTGAATGGTCCTTCCCATTTGGGTGACCATTTCCCCATGCTTCGATCCCTTCGATCCATGGGAAGAATTACCTTCCAAACTAGCTCTTCAGGCAAAAATACCTTAGGTTTTACCTTTTTATTATAAGAGTCTTCTACTCTTTTCTTCTGAAGCCTGAGTAGGTCAAGAGCGCGCAATCTCTCTTCGTCTAAATCCACCAGTTCGTCTAACATCATGTTCCAATAAATTTCAGAGGGAATATCATAATGCCTCTGAACCCTTGCAGATTGAAGACAAATTTCTGCTGGCAACACTGCATCATGGCCAAAAGTTAGCCTATATGGTGTCGTACCTGTGGCTTCTTTTAGGGACGTTCGACAAGCCCACAGAATCTGGTCTAACGTCTTATGCCAATTCTTTGGTTTCTTCCCAACATGCTTTTTTATCAAGCCAATCACTACTTTGTTTGCTGCTTCGACTTGACCATTTGCCTGTGCATAATAAGGCGTTGATGTTAGGAGTTTGAAACCTGTTTCCTGAGCAAATTCCTGCATCTTTCGACCAGTGAAAACTGATCCTTGATCAGTTGTTATCGTCTCAGGGATTCCATACCTAAAGATAATGTTCTTTTGAATAAATTCAATGGCATTTTCTTGGTCTACATTGACTAAAGGGATGGCTTCGATCCACTTAGTAAAGTAATCAATGCCTACCAGTATGTATTTCTGACTCTTTGATGATGTTGGTCGAATCTCTCCAATGAGGTCCAACGCCCATCCTCTAAAGGGCCAAGGCTTCACTATCGAGTGAAGTTCGTTTGCTGGTACATGTTGGATGCCTGTATGGACTTGACACTCTTGACAACCTTTGGCGAACTCAACACAATCTTTCAGCATAGTGGGCCAATATAGTCCTTGTCGAAACAACAACCATTTCATCTTATGGCCTGCTTGGTGAGCCCCACATGCTCCAGCGTGCATAGTCGAAAGGGCTATGTATGCCTCAGTTTCACTTAAGCATTTTAGCAATACCCCTTCAGGTGTTTTCTTGAATAACTCATTACCCATGAGTACATAACTCAACGCCCTGTACTTTGTTTTTCGTTCTGTCGAAGCTCCTGGATTCTGAAGATAGTCCACTATGGGTTTCCTCCAATCTTGCTCTGATAAATTATCTATGAACGAAATTTTGAAGTTACTTTGATCAGCATATCCTAGTCTCGTCGATTCCAAGTATGTTGGTGATAGACAAGTTGCTTTTATCTTTTCTCGAACTTCGATTGCTCTTTGCAATCTCGTTTTTGAAATCTTATACCCAGATGCAATCTGTGCCAAGTCGTTTGCTATTTGATTTTCGACTCTGGGTATGTGTCGAATATTGATTGCTTCAAATTTTTTCAATAAACGATTTGCTATCACAAAGTACATAATGAGATTCTCTCTTATGCATTTATATTCCTTTGTGACTTGCTTAATGACTAACTCAGAGTCTCCCATTATTTCGACTCGAGTTGCCCCCAATTCCAACAATATCTCAAGGCCAGTAATTAGAGCTTCATACTCAGCCTCATTGTTCGAACAAGAACCTGATATTTTGTACTTGAATGTTGTTGGAATTTTATCTGGAGAAATAATCAAGACTCCTACCCCTGTTCCATCTTTATGGCTGGAACCATCGAAGTAGAATTTCCAAGGCTCTATCTCCACATAATTAATATCCTCAACTTGAATTGAGTGGTCGACTATGAAGTCTGCAACCACTTGTCCTTTTACTGCCTTAAGAGGCATAAAGGTCAAGGATTATTCAGTTAATGCTAATGCCCACTTGCCAATTCGACTGTGCAAGATAGGTTTCGACAACATATACTTGAAAACATCAAAATGAGACGAAACATACACATCAACTGGTTTTATATATTGCTTGAGTTTTGTACAAGAGAAATACAGACATAGACACAATTTTTCAACTTCACTATATCTAGTTTCTGCATCGTTCAAAACTCTACTGAGATAGTAAATGGGTCTTTCGAATCCATTCTCATCCTCTTGGGCTAACATGCTTCCCAAAGTTTTGTCGGATGCAGCTATGTACAATCTCATACTCCTATTGCTACAAGGAGGCACCAAAATAGGTGGCTTAGTGAGGTACCCTTTGATTTTGTCGAAGGCTTCTTGTTGCTCTTGCCCCCATTCGAACCCCTCTTTATTCTGTCGAAGTAAGGGTGAAAAGGCCTGAGCTTTCCCACTTAGATTAGATATGAATCTCCTTAAGAAATTTATCTTGCCTAACAGAGATTGCAGTTCCTTCTTATTCGATGGCGCTTTCGCTTCCAGAATTGCCTTCGTCTTGTTCTGGTTGATTTCGATTCCTTTCTTGTGGACAACGAAGCCCAAGAAATCTCCAGCTTTCACACAGAATGCACACTTCAAAGGGTTCATCTTCAGACCATGTTCTCTCATTCTTTCGAATGATTGTCGAAGGTGGTCGATATGATTCTTCCTGGAAACAGATTTTATAACAATGTCATCAATATATACTTGCATAAAAGTGTTAATAAAATCATGGAAGATAGTATTCATTGCTCGCTGGTACGTTGCCCCAGCGTTTTTTAGGCCAAAAGGCATCACTACCCATTCGTAAGTGCCTAAGGCCCCAGGGCATCGAAAAGTTGTTTTCGACACATCCTCTTCAGCAATGAATATTTGATTATATCCTGAATAACCATCGAGCATACTCAGGTATTCATAGCCAGCGGCAGAATCGACTAGCATTTCCGCCACAGGCATAGGATATTCATCTTTGGGTGTAGCAGCATTCAAATCTCTGAAATCTATGCACACCCTTAACGTACCATTTTTCTTAATTACTGGCACAATGTTTGCAATCCATTCGACATACCTTGTAACACGTATGAATTTGCATTTCAGCAGTCTTTCGACTTCCGTCTTAATCTTCGACAGTATCTCTGGAGCGAAGCGCCTTGGATTTTGCTTGATTGGCTTCTTCCCAGGTTTGATTGGCAACTGAAGTTCTACCAATCCTCTGTCGAGACCAGGCATTTCGTCATAATCCCATGCAAAACAGTCTTTGAACTCTTTCAGCGATTGGATTACTTCCAACCTAAGTTCTGGATCAATTTTGGCGCTGATGTAAGTTGGCCTTTTCTCTGACCCTTCGCCTAAGTTGATTTCTTCTAAAGGATCTTGCGCTAACATTTTAATGTTGTTCGCCAAGGGGTCCTTTTCGAAGCCCAAAGGCTCATCGTCATAGATGGCGTCGAGCCTCCGTTCCTGCATTTCTTCTGGCATGATATCAGGGGGTCTTGGATCGAAATCCTTTCCTGGACCTGCAGCAGATAACTGTTGATCATTGGCCTGTGTGGCCATGTACTTCACTTCGGCTTCGAGAGCCGTTATCATCTTAGTTTCGGCTACATAAGCCGAAATTCGCTTCAAAGATTGTGACTCAGTCATTATCACTGAATTCACTTCCCCAACCAGTTGGTTGGATATCAGTTAACCCACTGAAGTCTATGTGGGACAAGTCTTCTCTGTCCTATTGGAAACCATGATCAGGATGCAGGTATAGGGAACAAAAAGTGTTTGGCGCTGGCGCCATGTCGAAGTCAGGTGTTGGACATGGCCCTATGTGAGCCAAGTTCTTGTCGAAATCTGCCAACCCCAGGTGATTCACTTCGCCCAGGTAGTAGCTTTGATCTGCCTCTATGTTTTCGACCATCCCATCTGGACGCCATAGGAGCAGCCTCTGGTGCATTGATGATGGCACAGCTCCAACACCATGAATCCATTCACGGCCCAACAAAAGATTGTAGTTAGGTTTGGCCGATATGACCATAAACATCGTTGGTCGAAGGATAGATCCTACTTTGATATCCAGCTGGATCACCCCCATAGTGGTCCCTATGCCGCTCTCATAGTTCGACAGGACCATGTTGTGAGGCTTAATGTCCTCTTCCCTTTTGCCAATTTTCCTTAGCATAGAGTGAGGAATAATGTTGATGGTCGCCACGCAATCCACCAAAATTTTATTCACAGTAGTTTCTTCGAGTTTAGCCCTTATAAATAAAGGCTTGAGGTGATTTTTCATCGCCTCTGTAGGTGGCTCGAAGAACCCATTTTGTTCCTCAGTGGTGCCATTGTCCATGAAGAAATAGCACACTGGCCTGTGTTTGGCCATTTCTTGTTCCACTTCCCAGTCACTTACTTCGACCTCCACCTGTCGGTTGAATTCTCTGGGCAGCACTGAGACTATATTCACCATTATGTCCAAAGTATCATCAGACTCAGAATCGTCTTCGTCTTCGACTTCACTTTGGTTAGGCCAAACTAGCCTGTTGGTTACTGGCTCTCTTTCTAGAGGTTTCCTTTGCTTCCTTTGAGGAACATTCGAACTGGTTTCTGCCTTTGGTTCGTTGGCAGCCTCCCTTTCAGCTTTTCGTCTCCTTTGGTATCTCCTCCATTGAGATCGAGACATGGGATTTTTACCTTTGTAGTTGCTTGACACTTGTGCAACTTTAGGTGCAGCAACCTGAGGCTCTTTCTTTTGAGTCAAAGAGGAACCCCTGGGCACTTCTAAAGAGTGTCATCTCTCCTCACTTGGCCTTTTTCGACCAGAGGTTTTGTACCAAGTATCTACTGTCACATTTGTGGGAGGCCTAAAAGTCAATGGCCTCTTTTCTTGGTTTGAACCCCTTTGGGAGGCTCTTCTGGGATCATGTCGAAGATCAACATTTTCCCTTCTCTTATTCGCTGCTCTTACGCCTTGAATGTGCTCAGCAGCTTTTTTGTCAAAGATCGAACTGCATCTTGGACACAGCATCACCTCTGATTTCTTTTTCTGGCATCTTTGTAGAAAATCTGCCAAATTTTAATTTTCCCGAGGGAAAGCAGTCTTATTAGCTTGTTCTTGCCTCATGGCCTCTTCTGATGCTTTTGGGTCAGAAAGTTCGACCATGTTGATATTCATTGTATCTTTGTTAGCAAGAGTTAACTGCTTCATTTGTATCTCCAGATTCTCCGTCTGGCCTTGAACTGTGGCCAAGTGGGAACTGGGTTTTGGTCCAGTTTTTTGTGCTTCAGCGGTCTCCAACTTCGGGCTTTCGACCGCTTTCTGAACTGCTTCAATTGTCTTCCTGGATAAATTTCCAGAAAAACTGCCAAAGATTGGCATGTTGATGTGGTCCTTTGAGACTTCGACCATTGTAATTCCTGGCTTCTTCGACTGGCTCCTGGTTGCCTCTATCACGTTCACCTCAGAGGGCTCAGCATAGTGGGCTTCAGCCTGCAATGGATTTGAGTCGACAGCCATGGGGGTTTTGTCAGCAAACTTCAACCTCCCTTCTTTGATAGCGTCTTGCACAAGATTCCTGAAAAGAAAACATTGAGAAGTTTTATGGCCCAAAAAATTATGATATTTTCAAAAACCTCTCTTCTTTCTTTGATCAAGAGGAGGCACTTTTACCCCTGGGGGCACTATCATTTGGCCATCTTTAACAAGCAAGTCGAATATTTCATCACATTTTGTGATGTCAAAACTATAAGTCTTTTTGGGGAACCTATCGTTGGTCCTTTCTGGACCAATGGGATTTTTCCCACTTGAGGGGACTAACAGTTTACAAGAGTATGGTGGCCCTTCTTTCAGTTCTGCTAAATCGACTTCTCCTTCTTCGACAGCTAAAGTATCGTCGAAGGATTCCGGATCTTCGTCATCCATCTCAACGTACGCTATCCTCTCTCTCTTGTGAGTTTTCGTTGCCTTTGCTTTTTCAGCTTTGAGGCGTTCTACTAGTCGAACTCTATCGGCCAGTTGGGTCATGTCTCTCAGGTATTGGGTGTCTAGCTTCTTCCTAATGGAATAATCTAACCCGCCTGCGGCTATTTCGACTAACTCATGTTCTGGCACTTGTGTAAAACATCTCGCCTAGAGCAACCTAAACCTATTTAGATATTCGTCTATAGGTTCAGTGAAACGTCTCTTTACACTGGTCAATTCTTTCAGGCTTATCTTGGTTTGCCCCATGTAGAATTGTTCATGGAACAATCTTTCCAACTGGGTCCAATGATGGATCGAATTGGGGGGAAGAGTTGTAAACCAAGTAAAAGCGTTCTTTGTTAAAGAACTTGGGAAGTACTTGATCCTCAGGTTTTCGTTATTCGAAATGTCACCTGCTTCGATCAAGTATCTCGCCACATGCTCGACAGTAGATTCTGTCGTGTCCCCAGAGAACTTAGTAAATTTGGGGACTTTGCATCTAGGAGGTAAGTCTATCTGTAACACGTACTCTGACAATGGAGATGTAAAGTTGGGCCTTCGAAAGCCCATGTTCATCCCATTTTGAGTCATGATCCTTTCGATCATGGTTGCCAGATTATTTTCCAAACCCGTATTCTGGTATTGGATATGCTGGACTACTTCGTCAGCATTTTGGTTTCTATTAATTAACCTTACCTCTGGGGTTATTACCCTAGGTTCCTCGACGGGTTGCTCCAATCGTGTCCTAAAGTTTTCTTCGACAGGCTGTTGAGCCTGGTTGATGGTGGTTTCTTCCTCTAAGAACATCCCCTGGTTTCCCCTTATTTGCGCCCTTTGGGGCTGTCGAACAGGTTGGGGTACTCCAAAGAAATCAGTCAAACGCGTCATTTGCGCTGTCACTTGCTGATTCGATTGAGTAGTGTTCTGTATTAGAGGGTTTAGCACTGTACTCAAAGTTTGTGCCAACATTTGCACCATATCATGGTTGCTTTCGTCCATTTGTTGCCTCAAGACTGCTGTCGAGGCATTTGTAAGACCATGGGCTACTTGGGACGTTCCTCCTAAGAGTTGGGTCCTATTTCTATTCGCCATGCCTACTCCAGAACCTTGGAGTGGCGAAGAGGCACTCACTAAAGGGTCTGAAAAAGTGGACGCAGCATTCGTCAGGCTAGCCACTTCAGAAGTTGGCATACCATAGAGTGGCATAAATCCTGGTGGCGCAAAAGGCCTTGTGCCTAAATTTCCCCTTGGTGGGGGAGTTCCCAAAGGCATCCTGGGGCCCGTGAACGAAAGTAATGGCCCCGTTGCTGTGACCGTTACTGCTGGTGTCGAACCAACAGTTGTCGCTTCACTTACGGTCGTACTAACCGTTGCTCCCACATTCGTTTGTGGGATTTCGTTATTGTTTGGCGGATTCGCCATCTCTTCCCTTCTTCTGGCAGTATTGTTATCGTTAGTGTATATTCTACCACTTCTCAATAACATACAACACTCCTCGAAAAGATGAGATTATTTTCAACAATCAACACACCGTCCCACTGGGCGTGCCAATTTGTTTACCTTGGTTTTTGGTAAACAACCGCTGATCCTCCAAATGGTTACTTATTTGGTTACTCGCAGGATCGATCAGATTGATCCTAGAACATAGGTTGATTTTGAAGTTTTGATTAAATTGGATATTAGTTAAATGACAATGAAATAAAGAGGCTTTAAATAAATTGCATGAAGAAAGGACTTGGTAAAATAAATAAGGCTTTAAATGAAAGGGTTCGACAGGAAAGTAAAGAAGAAAGCAAATAAATTTCTGGGAAAGTAAATGACTTTGATTAATAAAGTTGGTGTTTCACACATACATTTCTCAACAATTCTTTCTCACACGCTGGGTACTCGAATCTATATGAGTGACTTTGTATAGAATTGTGAACACACGCGAGAAACTACATGACTACTACTATTTATACTAAAACATCCCAAGTAACCGTCGGGCAGTTACACTGCTTCGAGATGATTCCACTTGGCACGTTCTCAACGTTCGACGCTCCAGATCTTCGCACGTTGCACTTGGTAACCGCTGGAAACCGTTTTCCCTCCAAACGCTTGAATTTCAAACTGCTCCACTCTGAACCATCGAACACCTTCGTCGAGAAACATCTTCGACGAGAAACTCCTTCGACGTCGAAGGCAACCAACTTCTCCCTTGGAAGAAATCTTTTAAGTACCTTGCCATCTTTCGATGGGCATTTCGACAGGCCTAGCTAGTCGAAAACATCCTTCAGCTTAAATGGCTGACATTAATAAAACAAGGGTGTCGAATTTAGGAGCCAACAGGGACGGGCGTGGGCCATCGTATAGCCATGATTAGCAATGTTGCAAAGTATCTTAGCATTTTTTGAGGGACTAAGATAATTTTTTTATGGAAACTTTAAATAGCGTCATCGAGGGACTATGATCTTGTATTTGTTTGTTTTTTGCTAAGACACTTTACATGCGTAATATGGCCATTTTGTATAAGGCAACCAAGTGGAGTAACCCTAGGGGTGCTTGTGTGCGAGTGTGTCATTTCCATGCTTGATTTTATCTTGAATTAGGGTTTTCTATTTGATTTATTTTTATCTTCCCATACAAACCCTAATTACTAGCATATTATGTAAAAGCGATAAATTGCAAAATTTAAAGTTACTACGCTATTACAAACATTTGTGGGAGGGGGTATACAATTTATGAATGGGGATTGCAATAATATAAACCTAATTAATCTATTACAACCAAATTGAATATGTACAAATATTGAAGTAAATAATATACAAGGTGAATTAAATATGCAAAGATATGTAAATGCAAAGATTTTTGTTTGGTTTTCATGTGAAAAAGTTTTAACCTAAACCTAACTAGAAAAGTAAGCAAATCAAGATTAACTTTAAATTAATTAAGAGGAATTATTTAAGAAAAAGTTTTTGAATAAACCCTGATTCTATTTATTTAAAAGAAAATAAGTTTCTTTATGAAAAAGGTATTTTTTTGTATTTTTTGTCTTGAAAATAATATATGGCATTTTGAGGTATTTTTGGTCCTTTTTTATATTAAAATAAATATTTAATGGGGATAAAGAAAAAATAAATATTAAACTAGTTATAATTTAATTTACAAGTTTATTTAATAAAAATAGATAATATATAATTAAATAAAAATATTTTATGTAAGAAAATATAATAAAACAAGCCAAAATGTAAATCTATCATTTTTTTATATTTTTATTATTTTTTTAATATTAAGATAAATATATTTAAGAAAATAAAATGAAAATAAAATAAATAAATAAAATGATATGGGCCAGGGGTGTCACAAGCAAATAGGGTGCAAACTGTTAGAAAAAATCATAGGCCCAATGAAGCAAAAAGCCCAGCGCTGCAAAGGGACAAAAAATGGCAAAAAAAGTGAGAAAATGCAAAAGGCAGCGCGCTGAGGCTCGAACCCATGACCTCTAGCATTTACGCGCGCTGCCTTACCACTGGGGTGGCGGTACATCCGTTTATATAAACAAAAGCATAAATATATATTAGAAAACTCCTCCTGAAGGCAACTTCATCTTCAACCTTGAGCTATGGCCGGATCACCTGTATCTTCTTCATCTCTCCATAAAAATGAAAAGTTCAAACATGAAAGTTATAGTGTTTCTTCCCACAAGTTCAACCATATAATTTATGTATACTAAAAGTCAAAGATAAGATCTAATTTTACTGGCCCTAATTTGAAACCTAATTTTTTGCAGAAATTTCAAATCCAAAATTCTCTTTGCACAACTAATATAAATAAAAACTATGAACATGGTTAGCTTTAGAGCAAGGATATCTACATTTTTCTTTCACAAATCAGGACCAAATGATGCTTGTATGAAGAGATAGAAGTTTGAGTTTTTACCTCTTGCAGCTGGGATCGTGAATGTAGTTTGAGCATGTTTTGAGAAGACCTGAGGATCTGTTTAGCTTGCCTGGACCTCCCTGAGTGTATTCCAATCCTTACTTTGTCTTGAAAGTCCCTGAATCTCCCTACTCAAGTCAACCTGCAAGCTTGATATTTGAAAATGGTGGATGGAGGAGCAGGAGTTACAATGAGGGAACAGGGGTCTGGATCACTTAGATATGAAGTGTATTAAGTGTTTGGGTGGTTAACACTCAATACGCACGATTAAATTTGGAGATGGTTGTGTAAGGTTCAAACCTGTCAAGCTATGGAAGATTTCCAGTTGTAATGTGTTTGGGAGTGTTTTCGAGTCTTAGACTTCGTGTGTTATGTTGCAATACACATGTGTATATGTATAGAAAAGGTTAGAGATCAACTCCACTCCAGGTTTCTTAGTTATAACCTTTTGGCTCTATAACTTGCTTTTGAAGAAAAGTGAGGAGACAAGTCTCTAAGTATGGTACAACCATGATCTGAGTTGGTAGAGGCTTTAGGAAAGTTTCTTTTGGTTTTGACTTTGCTTGTATGCAGAGAAAACAATTGAGAGGCTCAAGAAGTTGAAAATTGCAAAAGTAATGCTTTATCAAAATGGAAATGGCAACTTTGTGCCAAAAATGGAATTATAACTTGGATAAAGGCTTAAGTGTTTGGATTAAAGCTCTAGCAGTTGAGTAAACATTTAATTATGGAGTGAGAAACAAGTTTGAGGCCTGCAAAGCAAATATTATGCAGTTTAGGCTTGGATTTGAATTTGTGTTCATCATGAAATAGCTTGAAATCAAAGTGATAAATCACCAACTTCATCTCTTTGATTCTCCCTACTCAGGAATGATCTCAAGGAGTTCTTTGACATTTTGGAAAGCTTGCAATGTGCTCTAAAACTCATATTTGAATTTCTTTTGAAAATTCCCTTTGGAACAATGTGAAAAAATGGCATGAAGTTAGGTCAAAAATCTACCTAACTAGGGCAAATTTTTACTAAGTTATTTTAGTTCATGAGCATGTATTCACAAAATTATATCTTGAGATCCAAGCATTTTTAGGAGAAATTGTGTAAATCAAAGTTGTATATTTCATGGATATATACAACTTTTATGTTGGAAGTTTCCTTTGAATCATCTTGCATCATGGTGAAAATTTGGCTCAAAGTTGAGAAAAAATAAGAAATTTTCTATACTTAGAAAAATTTCTAAGTTAAGAAATTTCAACTTTTCAAAAAAAATCTTAAATCCTTGATTTCTTGATGAACAAGTTTCTTATTTTGACATGCTTTGATGAATTATGACCTTTGGCACTTGACCTTGACTAAAAAGTCAAAGTTTGACTTTTCAGTATACAGTTAACTTTTGATCAGTTGATTGAAAAACTCATTTGTCAATCCAATGGATTTGCAATGTTTTGAACCATGCCATTAGGTCAAAATGATGAAATTGGACTCTTGAGATTATTCCTTAAACCAATTGACCATTTTCTAGGTCAAAAATCAGAAATTTCCCCTTCTCAGTCAAAACCCTAATTTTGACCATTTTGCCCTTTTGAAGATTTAATCAAATTTCTTGAGGAATTGTGGTCCAAACTTGATCAAATGATATATATGAGTCTAAAATGTTGATGTGGATCAAAAATTATGAATTTTGACTGTAAATTAGCTATGATTGACTTTTTCCCCAATATAGTTGATTTTTAGGTCAACTATTCAATTGATTGATCAAAAGTGTGATTCAAGACTTGAAACTTGACATGAGTAATCTTAGGGATCCATAATGATCCTTTCAAGTCATATGAAGCATTGATAGTCCAAAAATCCTTGTGCAAACTCAAACCCTAATTTTGGTCATCAGTGCATGAAGAGGTGTCTTGAGCTGGTCAAACCCTAATGCAGTCTTAAGTCCAAGAGATCTTGTGAGAAAATTCTTGATAAGTGAGAGGGCAAATTTTGGGGTACAACAATATGATATATCTTCTGTGATGTTGGGGTGGGTGATTTCATTTAATAAGTCATATACCTGGACTTGGGGTTACATTTAGGATTAGGACGGGTAGTATAGTCATGTTAACTTTGAGGGAGTAATCCCGAAAAAGGAGGCATGAGACCCCCTACTCAGTGGAGTCCCCTTTGACTGTAGTATTTGTTTATTAAGTAATCGGGAAGACATTGCTGCGTTCGACCTACGAGCCATAGAAGTTGAGAGTCGTAGAACCCTTAACCCATGTTGGCCTTTTTAGGTGTAGTGCAGAGACTATGACGAAGTAATCTGGAAGTAGTTGTTACGCTATGTTGCACTCAGACGATTTTTTCCTATGAATATTACTAATTACCGAGTAATCAGGACGTTGGTAATATCCAAAGGAAGAGCGTAGACTCTGAGATATCCCTAGAACCTTGTTTGGCAGGTGATAAACCCTTAGTACATACCTTATGGGTGGTTACCTTGACTCCATGCTTCTGACGTCGGACCTTTGATCCTGTTACTTTTAGTTTATGTAAAGGATTATACAGTGGTCATCCAGAATATGTGGAGTTGAGATCTCATGACATAATATACCATGACATCATGCCGTCATGTATTTGCATCTCATATCTAAGGAATTCCAAAGACAAGTATCGTTGGTTGAGCTCTATAAAAATGAAAAAAAAACTTGTTAAAAGATACTTATGGATAAACGAGTCTTTGGATTTCCTCCGAAATTAAGATAAAACATGCATTTGTATTATCATGCATTCATTATTCACAACAAAAACTTATTGGGGTCCCTTTTCATCAGACTCAAGTGAACAACAAAGCAACTTCCCTACATCCCTACCATACAAGGAGAAATCAACAAATACTTATGTATCTCTTGGAACAGAATCAGAATGCTCTCCGTCAAGACATGGACATTATGGGTGAAAGGATGAATCAGCTTCTTGAGACTCTCCATGTTGCTAAGATTTCTATTGCCACTGCTCCCTCCTCTTCTACCAATGGAGGATCTAAAAAAGAGGAGGAACTTCGACGTGAACAGGAATTATTGAATGTGGAATCCAACCAAATGAAGACTCAAATGGGGCTGGTGATAGAAGTTCTACAAACACTGTTGAAGAAGGAAGGCAATCACGCACCAATTGTTACAGCAGAAATGATAAATTCTTCCTATCAACCGAGTCACTTTAGATCAGGAGTTACCTCGTGTCTATCCTGTGCAACCTTGGGTTCCAGAACCTCCCCACCCGCATCCATTGCATAAACCTCATCCGGGTTATAGGAATCAAGTGCCAAGACATAATCAGTTCCCGAATCAGTGTCAGCGACAAAATTACTCTCAGCAGAAACAATGGAAGCAAAGGAAGCCAGAAAGAAACTTGGACGCAATTCCTATGCCTTATAGTCAGCTACTTCCTCTCATGCTCCCTTATAAATTGGTTGAGATAAGAGAGTTTATGCTCCCTCCTGATCCTCTCCCTCGGGGTTATGATGCCAATGCTCATTGTGAATTCCATTAAGGGAGCCAAGGTCACACAATCGAGAATTTTAGGGCATTGAAATACAACATCCAGGACCTCCTTGATGCAAATGCAATCACATTCACTCCCAGTGGTTTACACATAAACTGAAGTCCCCTACTCAAACAGATTCCAAGACTACAAAGAGCGTATCCTCAAATAAGTCCAGCATGAAGAAGCCTCTTTAACATGGAGATTTCTATTTTAATTTGCATGATCATTTGTAATCTTTCTTGTTTTGTTCAATACTTTATTGTATGCAAAATTGTTTGTTTCTTAATATTAAATCACAATGCATTGAATATGATTGTCTTGAACTAATCCATTCGTATTCACTCATTTAAGATTTTATTATTTTACTTTTTGATACTCGACTCTGGTTAATACAGCAAAACCTGTGGAGGGAGGATGATGAACATATGACACATAAAATCTCAAACGATATGCTTTTGAATAAAACGTTATTGGCGATGTACATGTGTTGTTTCAAATCCCTAAACACCAGAGATATAAGGGAGATAGTCCTTTGTTAACGCTTTCGAGCCTTGACGTAGGAGTTTCTTTTATGCAGAAAAACCCTCAATATTAACCCTGGGATGGGAAGATTTCAGTTAATCCAATCAAGCGTTCAAAAAGTCATCAAGAGTGTGCCTCTAAGGATATACCAATGGTTTTCCATTAAAAGGGTGACGAAAGTCAAAAGCGCAATGGCTAACCTTCATCTATCAGTAGGGTCCATCAAAGAGAATGATATCCACATGGGTATCTCTCACATATCAGGAGGTCAACAGATGACAATACCATAATGATTATCCCTCATCCATCAAGGACTCAGGCAGTCACAACCACTTCCAACAAATCGAAGATGACGCAAAGATCAACAACTTGTTCAAAAAGAAAGAGACAAAAAGCACCGCTAAGTCGAAGTTGGTAAAACAAGTTGCTTAGGAAAAAGTCAGGGATTCCCACTGGACTTTAGAGTCAAATTCAAAATAAAAATTATCCATGCAAAAATTAGGGAAAAAGAATGAATTACAAAATAAAAATCCTCAACAAAGAACAAAGTCGAGTGATCAGACACCAAGAACAAAAAGTTAGTGATTGTCGTGTCCTAGAAACCCCTGCGGTTCCACAACGATCACAAACACTCTTCTCGAGAGATGAGTGCTCATATCGAGTTAACTGAACATAGGAATGAAGAACATCATGGAGAATGGGTGGGCACCAAATAAGTTTGAGCCTTAAATCCTTTTTTCTAAACCAGTGAACCAGGCCATGTTAAAACCCTTAAAAGTCCTAATTGAAGCATGGGTTAATTCAGAGCAATACTGTAACAAGAATACGGTAACCAGACTCCTCGAAGATGTGCTAAAAATTTGAGTTGGTAACACACCACCTTTTCATAAAAAAAATTAATGTTTCGACATCTTTTCAATAAAAGTTTTTTAACTTCAAGACAAGCATAAGATTTGCATTAGAATTATCATTCTTAGACAAACATTCTTTGCATGTAAATAAGTGCTTGATCATCAAGTAAGCTTGCGTGATGAGAATCAAATGAAAACTTGATTATCCCAAAGGACAAATTGCTGCATAAATCTATCGAAAAGCAAATCATCTTAAAGAATGATATTTTTATGGGGCATTCCCTCAAAGTTTTCAAATTAGAGGCTATCACGTCGATAAACCTCTTCGAGCTATACCCAATCAACAACTATCACGTTGACAAATCTCTTCCAGCTTTTGCCAACCAATCAGAGGCAATCATGTCAATAAATCTCTTTAAGCTTCAATGTGGGGCAATCAAGCCGAGTAACCCATTCAGAATTTGTTCAACCTGTGGCAGTTAGATCGAGATTTGACAAATCTCTCAAAGAATCCATGATCAGAGGTAGTCTATTTCGTGGCCTAAGATATTGGGGCATGCCATCTTGTGATGTATCATGACATGAACCTTTCAGGCTTCTACTCAAAGAATATCCTTTTAGAGTTTATTACAGATAGGGGCATTCCTCATCCCTACTTGTGAAGCTGCTCAAGCAAATTCCCGTCATCCGTACAAATGCAATCAGGCTAAAAGCATCATGACAGTCACTTTCACTCAGTTAAACATCCTCAGAATCGTCATCATTCCCCGCAGATTTTTAAACATGCAACTCCCCAGCAATGAAGTTAACTTAGGGCATTTGAAGATACCCATGTCTATTTCCTAGTCTCCAAGTAGTTCTTGGTGTAAGAAAAGTCATACCGAGCTCGACTCTCCAACACTGAGGTAACTTGAAGCATTTGAAGAGATCCATGTCTCTACCCAGTCATCCACAAGATGTCTAGGATGTAGGGAAAATCATATCATCCTATTTCTCCCCAGCAAGACTACAATTCAATCCCAACAAGGCTATAACTCAATTCTCAAGTTTTCAAGCACCAATCCATATTGGTACCTTAAGACAATGGGAAACAGACCCCGATAAGCCTAATATTTTGCACTTTGCATATAGTAATCATCACCGCATATTACATTGCATCCTAAAACGCATATCATATCCTTTAAAATGGAGCATTACACCATACACTTTAAAATGCATATGAAGCATAAGCTAGATTTGGTACCTTGCACGAATGCCCCAAATCAACCCTCAAAAAAGTAAAACATCCCCACAGAAAATTCCACCCTCACAATTCCCAGTTGACATCCATCATTACACTACAAACTAAAATAAGCCATGGGGCCAATATATCATACTCCTAACTCTAAATACACTTCATGTTATCTTTTCCTAGGATGTAGGTCGTCTGTAGATATTACCTTCATGTTATTTTTTCTTGGGTCGTAGGTCATCCATAGATCTTACCCTCGTGTTATCTTTTCATGGGTCGTAGGTCATCCGTAGATCTTACCCTCATGTTATCTTTTCTTGGTTCGTAGGTCGTCCATAGATGTTATCCTCATGTTATGTTTTCTTGGGTTGTAGGTCATCCATAGGTCTTACCCTCAATTTGTCTTTTCCTGGGTCATAGGTCGTCCATTGATATTACCCTCGTGTTATCTTTTATTGGGTCGTCGGTCATCCATAGATCTTACCCTCATGTTTTATTTTCCTTGGTCGTAGGTTATCCATAGGTCTTAACCTCATGTTATCTTTTCTAGGGTTGTAGGTCGTTCATAGATCTTACCCCCGTTGTAATACGGTGGGAGAACTGAATTTTAGCTTTTGTGTTTTATCACAAATGTTGCAGATAGAAAGAGTCGCCACCGACTTTTCTTTTATCCTATAATAGAAAGGATGAAAAGAACAGGAAAGACCATTTTGATAATTTTCTAAGTTAGGGGGGTAGGTTATAAAAAGGGAAGGTGTTAGCACCCTTTTCATCCGTTGTCATGTACGGGCTCTAAATAGCTAGCTTACTTTTTTTGGAAATGCTTTGTGCTTGTGTATGTTTGAAAATATTTTGAAAATGCCTAAGTGTGGCAATTTTGTATTGATTCTCGTATCGTTAAGAATGTATACAAAATGTTTGTTTTGAAAATATTATGAAAGAGAGTGGTGTTTTGTGAAAAGATGTTTTATTTTGAAAAGTTTGTGAGCAAGCAACTACGAGTGTTCTACCTACTCAAAAAAAGCTTTTGTTCTTTTCCTCCTCCTTTAGATAGTGTTACCATACCATTAGTTAGTAGGAAGGCCTATCGTTGGATATGAGGGACAGACGCGCGGAGATTGAAAAGGGGAAAGATGTTTAAAAAACCTAAAATATTTCTAAGTGTTTAAGAAAACATTTTTGTTGTTTTTGTTTAGAAAAATATTTTTTAATGTGAAATAAAAAAATTAAACCTAATTCTAATTAAGTTATTAATTAATTTCTTAAAATAAAATAAAGTGTGATTAAATTAATTAATTAATTTAATAAAAATTAACTTAATTAATTCAAAACCTAAAATCTAACTTTTATGATTTTTTTTGTAATTTTGCTGATTAAATGAAATTAATTAAAAAAAAGGAAAATGGTGAACTAAAACAAAAAGAACAAATGGGCCTGCAAGAAATAAAAAAATAGGGGTGTGAAATAGAAATCCCTAGGCCCATTCCAAGGAGGCCCAGGCTACTGCGCTGGATCTGATAAGGCAGGCTCCCTGAAGGTGCGCGATAGGGTGTGTGTTGGATGCATTGGATCTGACTTTGAAGAGATATGATGGTCAACGGTTGGGGATGCATGGTGCGTGCATTGGATTGCATGACATGGGATCTGCAAGGGAAATGTTAGAAAATAAAACCAAAAGGTCTGCGGCGAGGGGGATTCCTACCTCAGACCTAGAGGTTACAGGCGCATTATGTATACCACTAGGGTGGTTGTTTCATCAGGTTATGACATAGCACCCAATAAATATATTATGAGCCAAAATATGAAATTTTGAAAATGCCAGCACACCCTTCTTCTTCCCCACGCGCAGACAGTAACAACAACATAATTTCACCATTTTTTAACTTTCGAAAATACTCGTTTCTCAACCAAATTGAAAGATGTAAACATCAAACTTGCTTAATTTTTGACAAGGAATTCAACCATATAATTTTCAGAAGCTATAGATTAAAGATTGAAACAAATTTTTCTCAATACCAAATTGAAACCCTAACGGTTCAGAAACTCCAATTCCAAAATTCTCATTATATAGTCAATTAAAATGAGATTTAAGGCCATGGTTAGCTTCATAGATATGATATCTACATTTTTCCTTTAGAAAGTATATGCAAATTATGCTTAAATAAGGATTTTAAAGTTTGAAAAATGTACCAAGTTAGAGAAAGTACAACACTTCTTCAAGCACTTCCAGAAGTAAAATGATGATTGCTTTAGATTGCTGGGACCTTGGTGAATGTATTGCAATCCTTACTTTGCTTTGAGAGTGGATGGAATTCTCTGTCCAAGTCAAGTTGCAAGGATGGAAGTTTAAAATGGTGAATGATGGTAATGGAGTTACATAAGTGAAACAAGTGTTTTAATCACTTCTATGTGATGTAATATGAAGTGTTTGGATGATTTGTTTAGACAAAAGCTACAAGGTTTGAGGGATTCAAATATTTGGACTTCAAAGCTCAAAAATGGAGTTTTTGAGGCCAATTCAGATTTGGGAAGGTTTCAGAGGGTTTGAGGGCTTGTCCCTTGGTCCTTTGGATTGCAAATGAGCTCTCTATTTATAGATAAAACTCAGAGGTAATGAGATGGACAAATTCTTAAGTTATCAAGTTATGGCTTGGTTGGATTTCAAATGTCAAGTTATGTGAAAATGGTGGTTCCAATGGAGAAGTACAAGAGTGCTCTATAGTTGTTAGGTGCAGAGGGTTTTCTTCTTCACTTTCCTATTGACTGTGATCAGAGGGGAACAATTTAGGTGCTCAATGCATTGACTTTGTTGTAAAGCTTGCTTTTCCAAAATGGAAGTGTCAACTTTGTGCCATTAATGGAATAATCACTTAGATAAGGCTTAAGTCAATGGATAATAGCCAAAAGAGTGAAATCAACTTATTATGGAGAGACTTATGGGTTTAGAGGCCTGCAAAGTGAGATATCTAGGCATGGTTATGAGATTTGATTTTATAGCCATCAAAGAAATGACCTCTAAATCAAGTAGAAATGTCCAACTTTAATTCTTCGGAACTATAAGCTCAAACATGATCTTTTCTTGATTTTGGAAATTTTAAAAAGATTAGAACAAGATCTACAACTTTCATGTTGGCCACTTTCGCTAATTCAAAAGGGAAATTGGTGAAAATTGGCCAAGAAGTTGAGATAAAAAGCTGATCCAAAATATTTCTAAGTGTTGGGTAAAAATATCATAACTTCATGGGCCCGTATCTCTTAATCCAAGAACTTTTTGAGGATCATCCGACATTAACAAAGTTGTAGAATTAATTAATCCCTACAACTTTCATGTTGAAAGTTTTCCTTGAACCAACTTGTATCTTGAGGAAACTTGCTTGTGAAGTTAGGGTTTTCTAAGCACAAAATACTTGAATTTTTCCCAAGTACTTGAAAATCTTCCAACATTGACTTTTGTCGAATTTCTTGATCTTTGTGATTCTTGATGATCAAACTTGATAATTTTGAATATTTTGATAATTCTTGATTTTTGAATTCCAATGTTGACTAAAAAGTCAAAGTTTGACTTTTGTGTGACTGTTGACTTTTATCAATTAATTCAATTCTTCAACTATCAATCACTTGTATCTTTGGAAATTTCTTGAGCCATGTAATTAGGTCAAGATGTTGTATTTGATCCCTTGAGATCATACTTTAAACCATTAGGTCATGCACTAGGCCAAAAGTCAATGATCAGTCATCATCAATCAAAACCCTAATTTGGAAAATTTTGACCATTGATGATTTGAGGGCTTTCCTTGATAAATTATGATCAACCCTTGATAAAACGATGAATATCACCTCAAAATATTGGTGTTGACAAAAATCTTGAAGTTTGATTGTATGTTGACCATAGTTGACTTTTTTACCTAATACAATTGACTTTCAATCTTCTGAGCCATTGATTGAGCAAACATGTGATGCAAGACTTGAAGCTTGACATGAGCATTATTGAGGACCCATGATAAACCATGAAAGTCATTTGAGACCCTTGAAACCCAATCTTCCTTGAGAAGCACAAAAACCCTAGTTGTAGGCCCTTGCTTAGGAGAAGGTTTGACCAGTCAACTCTTGAGTAGCTTTGAGTATTTGAGACCTTTGTGAGCATGTTTTGAAGAAAATGGGAGGGAAAATTTTGTGGTGCAATAGGTACCCTTGTTCAATCTTCTTAAACCTAAAGATTTAGATTGGCATGTCCTCCATTCTTTACTTGAAGGTAGAAGATTATTGAACACTTAAGTGTCCAGAAATTTGCACTTGCTTGTACACGAAGTAACGCTGTTGGGGGTGAAAATAACCAAGCTACTGAGGATGAAGACTATTCTGAGGAGAAATACCCACCGGCAGATGATAAGTACAAACAGCTCGAAGACCGACTTAAGGCTGTAGAGATCCAAACAATGTATGGTCTAGACTTTGGAGATTTAGGATTGATCCCTGGGGTGGTCATTCCCCACAAATTCAAGTTCCTTGTATTTGCCAAATACGATGGGGTCTCTTGTCCAAAGATGCATCTGAGGTCTTATGTTCGCAAGATTCAACCGCACACCACTTATAGAAAGTTATGGGTGCACTTCTTCCAAGAAAGCTTATGTGGAACCCAGTTGGAATGGTTCTATCAACTTGAGGGGACTAATATCCACACCTGGGAGGATCTAGTTGTTGCCTTCTACAAATAATACCAATACAACACTGATCTTGCATCAACTCGTGTGTAGTTGTAGAATATGACTATTTGTTCAAATGAAGGTTTTAAAGAGTATGCTCAAAATTGGAGGGACCTGGCTCGAACGATGCAGCCCCTATTGACTGACAGAGAATTAGTGGACATGTTTATGGGCACCTTGACTCGTCCATTATTTCATTTGCTGATTGCGAGTTCTTCGTCAGGGTTTACTAAGTTGATCTTGAATGGCGAGCAAGTTGAAAGTGGAATCAAAAGTGGAAAGATCCCCATGGCCTCAACCTCTAATGTTGTAAAGAAACCTTTTATGGGTAAGAAAGAGACTAATGTTGTTTAGGGACAAAGGAGCCGTGCAAAGAATGATTGTCATCAGTCGGTAGGAGCTGTATTGATTTCAAATCCAACCCCAATTCAACGACCACAACAATCAAACAATCAACAAAGGCCAGAGGCCCCGAGGAGGCAGTTTACTAGAATCAACATGCCATTGTCTCAAGCTCTACAACATCTATTAAAGGAAGATTTGGTAATGCTGCGAGATCCTCCTCCAAATCCCAATACTACCTCTCCCAAAAATAATTCGAACATGAAGTTCTCCTATCATTCAAATAGTCCTCGCCGTGACACCAACAATTTTTGGGCGTTGAAGAACGAGATACAAGATTTGATTGATAACAAGGTGATCGAGTGTGACCCTCCACAAACCCCTAATGTCATTACTGCTCCCATGCCCAGTCATGGTAAAGGTGTCAATGCCATTGATGATGTCTCCTTTGTCTCTACCATCGATGATTTGACTACTCCATTATTGATCGTTAAGAAGAATCAGCTGAGAGCCAGTTTATTTCCTGGATGCCCTGAAAACTATTACTATTGTGCTTCCCAAATTAATGGTTGTATGTGGCTGAAGAAAGGTATCAAACGCCTGATTGATATCCATGAAAATTTGTTTGAGAAAACTCTGTCCATGAAGAGTTTACCTGAAAGTATGCCTCAAGATGTTTCCATAATCAAAATTTCCAATACTCCTATTTGGATCACCTCTAAAGGCCCTATAAGGATTCCTATTGAGCCAAGAGTGGCTCCCCTGATTATCACTACACCGGGTCCAGTTCCCTATATCTCTGACAAAGTTGTGCCCTGGAACTATGGGGCAAAAGTTTATTATCATGGTGTCAAGCAGGAGCCATGGATTAATGAAAATGAAGAGCCTGAAATTATAAACATTGCCGGAACTAGTAAGGTCACTAGGACATAAAGGATCTTATCTCCGGAGATCTCTCCCCCGATAATTACTACAATACATGTTCGCATTTCTTCTGCTAGACCAACTGTTGACAATCGAGGTAAACAGAAAGTAACTGAGCCTGCTCTGATGGAGGCACCACCAAAAGAAGTGACAATTGAAGTCCCATCTAGACAAGAGATGGAAGAAATTCTAAAGATCATTCAAAAAAGTGACTACGAAATGGTGGAACAACTGGGGGAGACACCCTAAAAGATATCCATGATGTCCTTGTTGTTATGCTCTGATGCACATGCCCAAGCTTTGCTGAAATTGTTGAAGAATTCCCATGTTCCATAAGAAACCACTACTGATCAATTTGAGAACTCTGTTGCAAGCCTAACTGCTGACAATGGCTTAGGATTTTCTGATGCAGATTTAACTCCGGTGGGGAAAATCCATAACAAAGCTCTGCATATTTCTATTGAATGCAAAGGTACCACCTTGGCGCATGTGTTAAAAGATATTAGGTCCTCCCTTAATGTTTTACCCAAAGGTACTTTGGACAGATTAGACTATGAAGAGCTAGTGCTGAAACCCAGCGATATTGTGGTGAGAGCCTTCGATGGTTCGAAAAGAATGGTCCACAGAGAGGTTGATCCTCCAATCAAGGTGGGGTCTCAAGTCTTTAATTCAACATTTTATGTAATGGATATTCGTTCGGCCTATTATTGCTTTCTAGGATGCCCATGGATTCATGGGGCAGGTGCAGTTACTTCTACATTACATCAAAAGCCGAAATACCCAGTGAAAGGGAGGATTGTCACCGTCTGTGGAGAGGAAGAATTCATGGTCAATCATTTGAATTTTTTCAAATACATTGAAATGGAGGGTGAATTCATTGAAACTCCTTGTCAAGCATTTGAAGTAATCCTTCCAATGATTGTTGTTGCTAAACTTATGCCTGCTACCCCAAGAGTGGCCTCCCTGAAGGATGCTCGGGCTATTGTAGAAGATGGAGGTTGCACTATCTGGGGACAACTTCATGACATTCCCTATAAATACGAAAAATTAGGATTGGGTTTTACTTTAAAGGCTCAGAAAGAGGTTTGATGTGCTCGTGCTGGTGGACCACCTCTCCGTATTAGCAACAGTGAAGTCAATGCACTGGAAGACAATGATAGCGATTGTGACTTAGACGACTGGATATTCCAAACTATTAAAGGCAGACTCAATAACTGGAGGGCCAAAGAATTCATCTCAATCTCCTTCAACCAAGAGTAATTGCTATTTCTTGTTTTTATTGCTTTAAGAACATTGTCTGTATAATTTCTTTCAAAACAATGACTTTAAACCATGTGCCTTGCCCAGGGAATAATTGTCCATTTGTTAAGGGGTTGTCATTTCATATATCATATGCTCATTTAATGAAAACATTGGATATTTTTCACTTAAATTTTGTGCTCCTTATCTTTCTTTTACCTTACTGCATTTTTAAATAGCCATGTGACCTTACATGCACACACACACATTTGTAGATCCACATCCACTCTGGATCTCATTGACAACAACTCTACTATTTCCATCTATGACTTCGAGAATCCAATCTATCAAGCCAAATACGAAGGTGAAGAAGATTGTGAGATACCTAGAGAACTCGCCAGACTCCTGATACAAAAGGAAAAATCCATCCAACCGCACGAAGAACCGGTCAAAGTGATAAACTTGAGTACTAAGGCAGATAAGAAAGAGTTCAAGATCGGCGCCAACTTGGAAGACAGTGTCAAGATAAGATTGGTCCAGATGTTATGTAACTATGTTGAGGTATTCGCCTGGTCATATGAAGACATGCCCAGACTCGATACTGATATTGTGGTCCATCATCTGCCAATGAAAGAAGGTTGTTCTCCGATCAAGCAAAAGGTTTGTCGCATGTGCCCTGATATGTCCGAAAAGATCAAGGATGAAGTAATGAAACAATTTAGTACAGGTTTCTTGGCAGTAACATCGTATCCCTAATGGGTTGCAAATGTTGTTCTAGTACCGAAGAAAGACTGTAAGGTCCATATGTTCGTGGAATACATGGATTTGAATAGGATAAGCCCCAAAGACGACTTCCCACTACGGCATATTGATGTCTTAGTTGACAACACAGCTCAACACAAGATATTTTACTTCATGGATGGCTTCTCAGGTTACAGCCAAATCAAAATGGCGCCCGAAGACATGGAGAAGACTACTTTTGTCACACAGTGGGGCACCTTCTGTTATAAAGTCATGCCTTTTGGGATGAAGAATTCAGGCGCAACTTATCAACGGGCTATGGTAGCTTTATTTCATGATATGATTCATCATGAGATAGAAGTCTATGTTGATGATATGATAGCAAGGTTCCAAACTGAGGAAGAACACCTTGACCATCTACATAAGCTGTTTGAAAGACTGAGGAAGTACAAGCTAAGGTTGAATCCCAACAAATGCATCTTTGGGGTAAGGGCTGGTGAGCTTCTAGGCTTTGTTGTCAGTGGTAAAGGAATTGAGGTTGAACTCGCAAAGGCCAAAGTTATCCAAGAAATTCCAGCTCCCAACACTGAGAAGGAGGTCAGAGGTTTTATAGGAAGACTATACTACATTGCCTGATTCATCTCTCACTTGTCTGCTACTTGTGAGCCAATCTTTAAACTGCTGAAGAAAGATCAAGTAGTCAGATGAAATGATAACTACCAAATAGATTTTGACAAAATTAAGGAGTACTTGTAAGAACCACCAATCTTGATGCCACTAGTTGAAGGAAGACCTCTGATCATGTACTTAACCGTGTTAGAGAATTCAAGGGGTGTGTGTTGGGGCATGACGAGTTTGTTCAAAAAAAGCATGCAATATACTACATTAGCAAAAAGTTTACCGACTGTGAAACAAGATATTCACTACTCGAGAAAACTTGTTGCGTTTTAGCATGGGCTGCTCACCGACTAAGACAATATATGTTGACTCATACCACTTTATTGATCTCTAAGATGGATCCCATCAAGTACATATTTGAGAAGCCAGCTCTCTCCAGAAGAATATCTCGATGGAAAATGATCTTAACTGACTACGACATCTAGTACACTACACAAAAAGCAATAAAAGGAAGTGTGTTGGCATATTATTTGGTACATAAAGCTGTGTATGATTACCAATCTATGAACTTTGAATTCCCTGACAAGAATATCATGCTGATTGCGGATTGTTAAATTCCTGGACCGTATGAAGGACCTGAACAAGGATCTCGATGGACTATGGTTTTTGATGGAGCTTCCAACACTCTGGGTAATGGAATTGGGGTTGTGATCATTTCTCCCGATGGCTTCCATACACCTTTCACTGCTAGGCTTTGCTTCGCCTGTACCAATAACATGGTTGAGCACGAGGCGTGCATCTTGGGTCTTAAAGCTGCTATTGACTTAAGAATAAAACTTTTAGGTGTATATGGAGACTCAGCTTTGGTATTCAATCAATTTAAAGAAGAGTGGGATATTAAACATCCAAATATTTTCCCTTACAAAGAGCTTGTGCTAACCTTGATCTAGTACTTTGAAGAGGTTACCTTGGAACACATTCCAAGGGAATAAAATCAGTTGGCAGATGCTTTAACTACCATGTATTATATGTTCAAGGTCAGATGGAACAACGAAGCTCCCCAAATTACTGTTAAAAGATTTGACGAACCAGTACACTGCTATGAGATTGACATTGATGGTGTAGAGGAGAAGCCTTGGTTTCATGAGGTGAAAATATATCTCGAAGCTCAAGAGTATCCTAAAGGGGCGTCAGTCAAAAACAAGAAATTCTTGCAGAGGTTCTCAGCCAAGTTCTTCGTGAGCAATGGGATCTTATACAAGCAAAACCACTATTCAATTCTGCTCTATTGTATGGACAAGAAGGAAGCAGATAAGATCATGGAGGATATGCATGAAGGTATCTTTGGTACTCATTCTAGCGGACATACTATGGCCAAGAAGATTCTGAGAGCTGGTTACTATTGGTCGATCATGGAAACCGATTGTCATCACCACTCAAGGACTTGCCATAAATGCCAAATTTATGCTAGGGATTAGGAGTTGTGGTCCCTCAATTTGTAAAAGTTTGAGAGGCAAACTTAAGCTGGGGAATCTGTAGTTTGTTGGGGAAATAAACCATGTTGAAGAGAATATTTGACAAACTACTAGGGAGGTGTTTTCTTTTGGTAGAGCTCCTTGAGGATTCTTCTTGAGACTAACTCAGCTGAGGAGAGGTTTTCCGGAGACTGAAACTCTGTCTGGGGATTGCATGGATCCAATTTTATGGGGATATCCATGAATTTGGCCTTGAGGAGTTTGTATCCTTATCCGTGAAGATTATTCTGTGGGGATAACCTTGTAGAGATGACTCTGTAGGGACTTGACTGGGGATCACCTTATGAAGGGGATTTCGTGGAGATTTGTCACTACCCCTAGTAGTAAGTGTTGTAGTACTGCCAGAAAATGTGTGTTGGGTTGTACATGACCTTTTGCTGGAATTAAAATTTAATGCCCCAAGTGATTCAGATACAAACTTGCCCCTGGTTATTCAGTATTTCTTGAGAGATTTCTTGCAATCTCGACTTGACTGCCCCATACAAGTTGGACAGTGACATGTCATGACCCTTTGCTTATAGGAGACTTTTCATTGGAAGTGTCCTTCCATTTGAAGTGATTCTATTCATTGAGAGAGTTTTTGTTCACTTGATATTCATCGTGTGAATTTCTTCGTTGTCAAACAATTAGCCATAAACAATGATATTCAAACAATGCAAAGTTTATACTTGTCTTGGAGTTTTGAGAATGCAGTTTTAACAAATAAAGAGTTTTGTAAGAATATGAATTCAACTCAGGATTTGTAGTAAGCCTTATAGGAGTCAGGATACCTTTGGCAACAGTATGCTTTCGAACTAACCCGTGCTTCAAATAGTACTTTTAATGGGTTGTATCGTGGCTTGGTTCACAGTTTTAAGAAACAAAGGATAAGGCTTAAAGTGTATTTGTGCATGCCCATTCTTCATGATGTTCTCCAGTCCTATACTCAATTAATTGCATGTTTGGATTCCAATTGAATCTGGAATGGCATTTTGGTGATGGTTCGGATATTGGAAGTTTATTTGTGAAGGCAACCGTTTTGCAACATTTTCCATGTTGTTGAGGAATTGTAGTTCCCTCTTATTTTTTTTATTATCCCTGATTTTTGCTTGACTGTTCTTGTTTTGAGATTACAGCCTACGGGATGCCCCAGTTTCTTAAGTCTCCTTCGTAGGTTTTGACTTAGTGGGCTTTTCCTTTTGAGAGATAATGACTTCCTATTTGATAGGGAATCATCGCTGCCTTTGGATTCAGAAGGATGTTCTTGATGTCATTCATTGTTTATGAAGTGAAAGTTTGCGGCTGAACGCACATTTGAAATAACTGAGAAACTACCCTGCCCAGGTTTTGATTAAAGGTTTTAATTTGTGTGAAAAAGAAAACTCCTACTTATTTGGCTCAAAAGGTTTGACTAGGGATTATCTTCCTTATAACTCCAGTGTTTAGGGATTGAAATAACTCATGCACATTGTCAGCAAGGTCTGTCCAAAAGCATACCGTATGAGATTATGGTATTGTTTTCGTCATCCTCCCTCTAAAGGCTTGCAACTTTTAACGAGAGTTGAATATCACAAAAGGGAGTAAAAGCATAGTTTAAATTAGTTAAAACTAATGGATTAAATCAAGACAAACATATGTAATGCATTAATGAAACAAAGTTTAACATTAATAGATAAGTGTTCGAACAAACAAAAGAGATTACGATTGAAAATTCAAATGAAATGGACGCTCTCAATGATTTGGAATGGGAGCAGTGATAACGTTGGGAGCCTTTGGAGGGTCAAACTCAATCTCCTTGGTGTCAATCATGTTTTGAATCTTTTATTTCAGCGCCCAACAATCATTAGTATCATGCCCAAGACTGCCAGAATGATAAGCACATATTGCATCAGGATTGTAGTTAGGAGAAGAAGTTTTAGGGTTTGGATGAGGTCCTATCAATGTAATCACATTCATCCTCAACATGTGTTGCATTTCTTGATACACTGGCATGTTAATTTTGGTAAAATGTCTCTTGGGCTCGTCTTACCTTCGCTGATTTCCCCGTTGTTGTTGTCACTGCGATGCAGGACAAGAGATCGGGACTTCCCCCACATGTTGATCGTGGTGGCTCTTGTTACGGCCCTTTTGGATGTACACAGCATTGGACTCTTTCTTCCCATGGTATGGCTTCTTTTCAGTAATTAAAGATGCAGCCATTTGGAACTTTCCCGCTTTTAATTCCATTTTCGACTCGTTCCCCAGTTAGAATCAGCTCGGTGAACCCAGTTGAGGAGCTTTCGGTTAGGTGATTGAAGAAAGGTCATGTCAGAGTTCCCATAAAGATATCAATCAGATCCCTGACAGTTAAGGGTGGTTGTACCCTGCGGGCCAGGTCTCTTCACTTTTGGGTGTATTCTTTGAAGCCCTCATTGGAACCCATGGTCATATTCTACAATTGCACACGAGTTGGTGCAAGATCAGCATTGTATTGGTACTAATTGTAGAAAGCAGCAGCTAGATCCTCCCAGGTGTGGATGCGAGAACCTTTCAATTGATAGAACCATTCAAGTTGAGTCCCAGCTAGACTATCTTGGAAGAAATGGACCCAGAGCTTCTGATCAGTGGTGTGTGGTTGAATCTTGCGGACATAAGATCTCATATGCATCTTAGGACAAGAGACCTCATCATACTTAGAAAAAGCAGGGATCTTGAATTTCGGTGGGATGACCACTCCAGAAACCAAACCCAAATCTTCAAAATCCAGACCAGGTACCCTCTGAATTCCCATGGCATTGAGACGATCATCCATCTGTTTGTATTTGTCATATGCAGGAGGATACTGTTCTTCAGCGCAGTCAGCCTCTTCTTTGTTAGACCCCAGACTGTGGTCCCCTTCTTTTGTATGGTTGTCCCCCTCAGTTGACGGAATTGAGAATTCTAGAGCTTGCTTTGCTGGTCCTCTGAACCTCCTTCCCAAGTTCAGGACACCCACTGATTTCTTTGTCTTTTTCTTCTTGTCTTTGAGAATAAGAGAGTTTTCATATCCTCTTTCCCCTTAGCCATAGCCAGGAACATTTGTTGGAATTAGGAATTTTATGCTTGAAGATCCTTCATTGTTTTCTCTAGAGCCATCTCTTACTGAAATAAATAGTAGGCAGATGAGAAACCCATGTGGGGAAAACCTATTATGATGACATGCATGATATGTGGATGCAATGTTTTCAAGGATCCCGTGGGGTAAACACAAGAAGACATTAGAAGTTGAACTTTGATCACAACTTTGATTGGAGAACTTCGTATCGGTGGATATCCTTCCACGAGAATCAAGCTCACCATGTCAAGTGGTTCATAGCCCTTGACTCAAATTATCGTACTTTGGTCTTTGATGGCGTTTGATTAGAGGAGAATAAATCCTCTTACCCCTTGATAGACGTCTGGTTCAACATGACCCTGCATCATAGCCCCTTAAGATCCTTGAAATGGTTATTGAAAATTCTACGGTATGATGTTATGATGTTATGTACAGGTGAACAAAGCAAACAACTCTTTATGTACAAATAATCGTATACATACAAAGCAGACAAGTCCTTAAGTATGGGGTTTGTAGGTAAGTATCCTCTTGAAGTTTAGTTGGCTCAACCTTTGTAGGTAAGTAACCTTTCTTTTAGGCATTGTCTCAGCACAATCAATCTTTTCTTGCGGCCGAGATATCCCAAAAGTCTGATCTCAATGAGTGTAGCATTGAGTATCAACCAATCTTCAGATTTTCACCAAAGTCGGTTATCTCACTACTTCCTAATGGCCAAGTTGTTCAATAAAGGTTCTATGGTCAGTTAGTGCTTCATGACACTGCTCAGCGGCCCCGTATTCTCCTCGATTCAACACAAGGGATACAGGTACCAACAAATGTGTCACACTAACATAGCCATTGCTTCAACCATGTCGGTCTATGCCATACAATTTCCATAATCCATTGCTACTTACCTAAAAGGTGCCCCAGATCCGGGTGGAGGATCAATACAAACTCAAATCAAGGACCCAAAATGTAAAGCAAGCAAGTCAAACAATGAAAGAAAGTAAATATGATCTAGCTCTAAGGTAAACCTACTTTTAAGTAATTCTCCAGCAGAGTCGCTAGTTCTGTAATACGGTGGGAGAACTGACTTGGTTGTTTTGCATTTGATTGCAATTATTGCGGATAGCAAGAATCGCCACTGACTTTTCTTTTATCCAACAAAGGAAAGGGTGAAAAGAACAGGAAAGACCTTTACAGATGTTTTCTTGAGTTCGGGGGATAGGTTATGAAAATGGAAGGTGTTAGCATCCTTTTCATCTGTAGTTATCTATGGGCTCTTAGTTGCTTGCTATATCACTTGCTTTGTTTGAAAAGATACTTTTTTGTGATGGGTGTAAGTTTGAAAATATTTTGCAAAATTCCTTTGTTGCGGAAAACTTTGTAACAATTCTCGTCTCTATAAGAATGCGTACAAAGTGTTGGTTTTTAAAATAGTTCAAAGAGATGTTTGTTTTTGAAGATGTTTTTGAAAGTGTAAGTGTGGAAAATGATTTTAGTTCAAGAGCAAGAAACTATGAGCGTCCTACACTCAAAATGTCTAATGTTCTTTTCCTCATCCTTTAGATTTTTTTATCTTACCATTGATTGGTAGGAAGTCCCATCGTTGGATGTGAAGGACGGGTGTGGGTCATCATATAGTTATAGAAGGCAACTTGTGAGACGTTTTAGAAATTTTCGTTAGGGACTAGATCGTTTACCGAAGGCAACATCGAGGGACATCGAGGGACTACGATCTTTTATCGAGGGTGTGATACGGTGGCAGAACCGACTGTTATATACTGGTTTGTGTTTTTTGTTTTCAAATGTCACGGTAAGCAAGAATCTCCACTGACTTTTCTTTTATCCAACAAATGAAAGGGTGAAAAGAACAGAAAAAAACCTTTTTCGAGATTTTCTGAGTAAGGGGGTAGATTATGGAAAGGGAAGGTGTTAGCACCCTTTCCATCTGTGGTTTTCCACGGGCTCTTAGGTACTTGCTCATTTTTTTAAACTATTTGTGTTTGTATGTTTTGAAAGTTTTTTGTTTGCTTTATGGTAACTCTTGTATCAGTCCTCAAGAGTGTGATAAAGCATTTTGAAAAGATTTTTGAAAGTGTGTAAGTGTGAAAAAAGTTCAGGTTTGAGAAAGTGCTTTAAGAACAGTCTACCTACTCGAAAAAGGATGTTCTTTTCCTCCTTTCCTTTAGATAGTGTGTTGTACCCCAAAATTTTCCCTCCCATATTCTTCAAAGTTTTGACAAGCATCATCTCAATTTGCTCAAGTCTACTCAAGGGTTGCACAGTCAACCATCCTCCTGAGCCAGTCCAAATTAGGGTTTTGGTTCTTGCAAGGAAGTTGAGGTTTTCAAGGTATCAATCAAGTCCCATAGGCCTATACACATTGTCAAGCAACCCCATGCCAAGTTTCAAGGCTCACAGCATCAAGTTGCACAGTCAAAAGCCCTAATTGCTTCACAATCAACTGTAGGGGCAAAATGGTCATTTAGCAGTCAAAAGTCAAAAAATTTGGTCAACATCTTATTTTGAAGCCAAAATCATCATTTGATCAAGTTTTGATCATGATTCCACAAGAATGGCTCAAAAATCATCAAGATGCAAAAGTTTCCATTTTTGGACAGCTGAAAAGTCAACTGTAACTTGACCAGGGCATAACTTTTTCATGGTTCATCAGAAAAATCCCATCCAATGCTCATTTTTAAGGGGAGGAAATTTCCTACAAATCATCTTCACATTCCAAGTCCAAGAAATGCTCTCACAAAAAGTTATCAATTTCAACATTATAGGTCATTTTCAAAAGTCAACAAAAATGCACTTTAAGTCAAAGACCATAACTTGAGATTGGTAAATCAAAATGACATGGTACCAAAGGCATTGGTTAGAGGACTTCAATACCTTTCCAAAATGTCCAAGAACATGTTCATATGATCAAAATTGAGCAAGATATGCATTGGAGAAGTTGCGAAATTTTTGTGAAATGGCAAAAGTCGACTATCCCTAAAACTTCAATTTTTGACAAAAGGGCCCACTTTCTTCCACTTGATTCAGCCTTTTCATGCCACCCACGTGTCCCATGATTAATTTCAAGACCAAACATTTATTTTTTCATTTTTATTTAATTTTTGTGGATTTAATTCATTTTAATCCATAATAATTCAAATAAAATCAAAAAAATTAAAGAAATGGTATCTTGTGGTTTGAATAACTTTCATGTGTCATATTCCACATACCAAATTCGTGCCAAGCTCAATTATGCATAAAATTCAAAATTTGAACAAACTTGGAAAGTCTTTTAATGGTGGTTATGAAGAATCTCAAAAACTTAATTGCAATGGATCATTGGCTCATAATGTGACCTAATTTCATTCACATGTACATATGCAAGCAAACCAAGCCTCATTCACGGCCTGAACATTGCACAAACGGCATAACCAAATTCCAAAAAATCAAGCAAAAGTTGAAAACTGTTTTCAATCCTCCAGCCCCTTTCACAGCAATTTAAAGATTCAAACATATTCCTAACACTCCCAGGAACATTTTGCAATCACAAACAAGCCCCAACACTCAAAGAATCACCTACCACAGCCCCACGGTTTGTCAAACTTGTCCATAATCGAAACTCAAAATATATGCATCATTCATATGATTTTTTATTATTTTTGTGTTGCTTGAATCCACAGGAACCTTTTGCCATAAGTCAATTGCGTTAAAACACCCAGAATCAGAAATCACCATTGACAAATGTTAGGGTTCTTCAATTTCCAAATTGGGGCTTTCCCATATAAGAAAAATTAAGCCTCATGATGCATATGGTTAAATTCGTCAGGATGAGACCAACACATTGATACCCTCGCGTCCTTTTTATATGTGCTACACGTCTAATCGCTATTATTGGCATTTGCAGTTTGTGGGGGTTAAAAACCCCCGCTATTTGATTGTTTTTTCTGCAGATAAATGAAGAAGATGAAGGACGTGGACGCATATGGTTGGAGCATTCAAATAATTATGCGCGCGTTTTTGCTTTCCAGCATAGGCATTGGTTTTCACATATTATAATTAATTGTTATTATTATATCAAATGCAATGCAGTGGCCTAGTGGTTGGTGAGGTGTTTGTTCATCATTGGGACCTGGGTTCGATTCCCAGGTCCCCCAAAATTTCTATACATTTTTTCTTTACATGCTTGTGTGTAGGTTCCAAAAGAAGGTCCATCATGCACTTTGCCCATCCAGCGTGCCAAGTGTCTCCAGGCAGCAATCCAAAGATCAGGAGAGAGGGAACACCATACTCCCCAGTCAACTATGCCATGGACAATTGCAAAAGTCAAATGTGCTTAGCAACAAACTGGGCCTCATATTTCTAAACAAACTCCCATCCTGGCCCAAACACCCCCCTGGGTTCTTATTTTCTTTTCCTTTTTCTCTCTTTTATTTTATTTTCTTTCATAATTTCCCTTTTTATTAATTATTAGTTTTGTTAAGTATTTAATTAACCAATTAACATTTTTCACAATAAAACCAAAAAAAAACATTTTATTATTTATTAACTTATTTTGTAAATAAATTCTAACATTAATTAATTAGTTGTGTAATTAGGACAATTTTAACATTTTTTTAATTAGTAAAATTAATTTAGAATTAGGTCCTTCACTTTCAACTTTTAATTCCTTTTTTTATTTTATTAAAAACATAAAAATAAAAAAAAACATTTTCTTAAGTAATTAATTAATTAGTTATTAGTTCTAACTTTATTTAATTGCAAAAAAAAAAGGGACAATTTCAATTCTTTTCTTAAAAGGGTCAAAACCCTTAGGGCGTTCCCGATTAAATTTCTATTCGCGCGTATTTATTTCTTTTGATTATATTTATGTATCTGTACAGAGTATGTAATAGTTTAATTAGGTTTATCTCTTATTTACTATTTCTCGCATTCTTATTTTCAAAACGGGTTTTTGTTTTTGGCGATGTATAGACCCGCGCCTTGTAATAGCTAGATTTACATTTCTGCAATTTATTTTCCGCACTCCTAACTGTTAATTATGCCTGAAAGAATGTATGAAAATAAAATTAATCTGTAGCTCACAAATAACATGTACAAGATAAACAATTTAACATGAAAACAAAACACAAGCACATGCCACTCCTAGGGTACGCCTCACCGGTTGCCTCGAACGTGGTCATCAAGTATAGGGTGTCTTAGAGGTCGCCCTCCTGTTTAAGATCCAGTTTCCTCGAAATGGTTGCCTCGGATAAAAAGGATCTAGGACATTAGGGTTACTTCTAAGGTGTCCTACTATTGCTTCGGTGACCACATTGTCCCTATAATCGAATTGACTCGAATACCTCCAACGATGGTGCTACCTACTTCTCAATAGTGGGATAGCACTGTCCAAAGGACTCTTACACAGCCTAATTCCTTAGAGTAGGTAGATTTCTCATAAGTACTTGCTCTCTCAAAAACAAACAAAAACATCTTTTCACACCTACACTTTCAAAAGTTTTCAAACAAATTTTTCATACACTCTTGAGGACAGATACAAGAGTTACTTAGAAATTTTTTTAAAAGAAACTTTTTTTCAAAACCCACGCACACTTGAAAAGAAAACAAATTTTCAAAACATAAGAGCAAGTACCTAAGAGCCCGTGGATAACCACGGATAGAAAGGGTGCTAAACCTTCCCTTTCTATAAATCTACCTCCTGAACCGAGAAAACATTCTCAAAGAAGGAATTTTGCTGTGCTTTTGTCCTTTCCATGTTGGAGAACATAAAAGACGGCGGCGACTCTTGCTTACCGCGACATTTCACGAACCTGCTTAAAAAACAGTCAGTTCTATTTCTACCGATCACATAGTGTTACCTTATTATTAGTGAGTAGGTAGCCCTATCGTCGGATGCTGAGGGACTATCGAAAGGGACATTTTGGTCATTGAAGGTAACATATAAGGACATCTTAGCATTCGAAGGGACTGTCATCATATAGGAAACATCGAGAGACAAGATCATTTTTCTCGTAGGCAACTCGAGGGACGTTTAAGGGACCATGATCTTTATGATGACTTTAGAATTGAGGGTCTTTGCTAAGATATCCCTACGCTCAAGGGACATGACCGTTTCCGAAGGCAACCAAGTCGGGAATACCCTAAGGATGCAAGTGTGCATATGTGTTCAATCTTTAGATATTTATCTTATGTTAGTGATCTAAGGATTGATTTGATTAATCTTGTCATACACACTTACTTACTAACAATTAATATTTAGCAGAAATTTAAAGTGCGGGAATTTAAATCTACGCTATTAGGAGGGGGCATTTACATGTCTAAATGGGGGAAATAAAATAAAGAAAAGCAGTAAAGTCCTATTTTAATCTATTACATCCCATCATCAGTAAATGTCTAGATCTATATTTAAATAAAAAAAGGTTAATTATTAAAGAAACGTGAAATTTAAAGAAAAGAAATTAATTCTATGTTTTTTTTGGTATTTTTGTTATGAAAAGGAAAAAGAATTAAAATGAAGTTAAACCTAAGTTCTATTAATTTTAATTTAAAAAAAAGTTAAAGTGAGTAGTTAATTAATTTACCAAAATTAAAATTTAATTAAGAAAAATCCTAAATCTATTTTTATGTGACTTTTATATTTGTTTATTGATTAAAAAAAGGAATTAAAATAAATAAATAAAATGAACAAAACAAGAAAATAAAGATTGGCCTAGTAGCAAAAGTAAACAGGGGGTGCAATCATCAGAAATCCCTAGACCCAAATCTTTGAAAGCTTCACCCTAGCCATGGTGTTTTCAGATTCTGGTATGGAACCTCTGATTCAACCATCCATAATTGTTCTATATAAACTCAAAAAAACGTTAACATGCCATGAAATATGATTAAAATTAAAGATTCGAAGTTTAAAATTTTACAAAACTGGTGTTGTCAAATGGGGGCGTGCTAGGCGTGTGATGGACTGCTCTTGGGCCTTGTAAGACTCCTGGGGACTTCACGAGGATGGTTTAAGGCTTGGTGTCAATCGAGAGAGACCGGAACCTTGATATATGACTTGCACCAATTCTTTGATTTTTGGAGAGTTTTTTGAAGAGCTTTTGGAGAGCTTTTTGGGGAGGAATTTCGTGCTCCCTTTGGCTTGTAATGTTATGTATTTATAGAGGGAAGATATGAGTGAACAAATATGGTAAAGAATCAATGCATTCATGGCCTTGGAGACAAAGATAAAACACATTGAAAAATATCCATATTTGTGATATATTTGCCTCTTTGGTCACTTGTATGAACCTGGTCCTTTTGGATGTATCTTGCACGAAAATATGGGCCTTCTAATAGATCAAATCAAACACAAATGTCATGGGCCATTATTCTTTGTATTTTTATTTAATTTATTTGATTTAATTAATATTTAAATGAATAAAAATTAAAATAAATAGAAATCAAAATCAAAATAGTGCATGGTTAGGTTTAGAGGTCCTTGGTCATGTCATAAACATGTTTGAACCCTAAAAGTTAGGTCCATTAACCTAAAAATGCAATTTTGCTCAAAGTTGACTTCATGCATTTTTCACCAATTTTCCCAACTTGTGCAAACCATAACTTACTCAATTTTTATCTAATGATGATGATCTTAGATTTTTTCGAAAGACCGAGATGTCTTCTTCAATCCCTCTTTTGACCAAATTTTCATTTGAAGAATTTATCTTGATGTAAAACGTCTTGGCAAAAAGTGGCTTTTGTTGACTTTCTAAAAATGACTTGTAATGTATAAACTTGTATCTTTCAAATGGTGCATTTTTTTATCTTGAGGGATGAAGAAAAGTAGTAGGGAACTAGGTTCTCTTCAAAATGGGCTTTGGTTGGAAAAAATTTGATAAAGTATGAGAAAGTTATGTCTGGTCAAAGTTTTGTTGACTTTTCCTATAGAAACCTTAATTTGCCATTTTTGACTTTTGATGGGTTAGGAGCATTTCTTGAAGAATCATGATCAACCCTTGATCAAATGATGGATATCACTTCAAATGTTGACGTTGACCAAAAATCTTGAAGTTTGACTATATTTTGGTCACAATTGACTTTTGACCTAGTACAGTTGATTTTCCAATACTTGACCAATTGACTGAGCAAACTTATTGAGAAAAGCATGAAACTTGGCATTGATGATCTTGAAGACATATTAGGACCATGGAAATACATTGAGACCATTGGAGTTCAACCATCTTGATGAAAATGGAAACCCTAGTTCGGGGTTCATTGCCTTAGGGGGAGAATTGTCTGGTCAATTCTCGGACAACCTTGAGCAATTGAGAACCTCTAAGAGTATGTCTTGTGTGAAAATAGGAGGGGAAATTTTGGGGTACAACAGAGGATCTTTGCTAAAACACCCATATTCGAGGGACATGACTATTTTCCGAGGCAACAAGTGAGACTACCCTAGAGGTGCATGTGTGTGTAATGTGTTTGATTGCATGCATTTAGTCTTGAATTTGGGTCGTCTACTTGTTGATTTTAATCTTGCCATACATACACTAGTTACTAAAATTTATAAAGCAATAAAAATGCAGAAAATAAATTTCCTACGCTATTACATGTTTTGGGGGATGGGGTATACAAGTTTACAAATGGGGATTGAAAAGCAATAAAAGTCCTAATTATTACAACCATATTGAATAGCAAGAAAATGTAAATATATAGAAAATATAAAGACAAAAATAGTGTAAAAGAGAAAAATAAAAGACATCCTGGATCGAAGGATGTGTCTTTCGATTCCCACACTTTTTCCTTCTTTCGATTGGGCCTGCAACCTGTGTGTATCGAAGCTTGCATCCTTCGATTCACACAGCCTTTCCTTTCATTTGGGACATGATAGCAGTATGGGTCGAAGTCATGCTAATATGGCCTATACAGGTTAGTCTCTAAATATATTTAGACAAGAAAAGAAAACAAACGAAAGAGTATAAATGAAAAATAAGCAAAAGGTTATTTACATGCTTGAAACGAAAGGGTCAAAGTCAGGAAGATTTACCTTGAATCTGAAGTTGGTGCTTCAGGACTTTGAGTGATTTACCTAGATTCTCTTGGATTCGAAGGGAGGGAAACAAGTGTTGTATTTCTTTGAATGGATTCGAAATCCAAGAAAAGTAGAAGTGTTTCTTTGGTTCTAGATTCGAAGGAAAAGAAACGAGTGTTGTATTTCTTTATTTCTGGATTCGAAAGAATAGAAACAAAGGTGTGGTCTTTTGATTCGGGGTTTGAGAGTGTGCTAAGTGTTCTCTCTTTTCTTTTCCTTGCCAACAAATCTCTATCTAGCCACTCAAAATCCCCCCTTAGATGTGTTGTGGGACATCTTATTTATAGAAGAGTTTGGCTGAGATTTGAGGGGGAAAACAAAAGAAATTTGAACAAATTGGGTATGTTATTTTTGTAGCTTTCGAGGTGCAGTTTTTGTATGCCAATTTAGTGCAAATATGGGAGCAGCATAGCAGGACTACTTTGCAGCTGTTTTGGAGTGTTGTGGCCAGTACAGCAGGCTTAGGCTTGGCAGCATACTGGACTTTTGGTCAGCAAGCATCTTGAATAAAACTCATCAAAAGACAAAAAAAAAACTTGTTTCCAATAATTGTGTCCTTCTAATGGACCATAGGTGTGTTCTTCGAATGGACCACATGCACCACTTGTGTGTGTCTTCTAATGCACCACTTGTAATTCTTCGAATGGGCCACCAATGTCTGTCCATCGAATGGGCCACCAATATATGTCCTTCTAATGGGAAACCCATGTATGTCCTTCAAATCCACCAATGCATGTCCTTCGAATGGGACACCCATGTATGTCCTTCAAATCCACCAATGCATGTCCTTCGAATGGGCCACCAATGTATGTCCTTCAAATCCACCAATGCATGTCCTTCTAATGGGCCACCAATTGTGTGTCATAGTATATAAATTATGTGTGTTGAAGGTTATTAAAGGTGGAATCAAAGCAAGTTTTTTCAAAGGGAGCCACTGCCCAGTGAATCAAAACACGCATGAAAGAAGCCACTGCTTTGTGGGTGTTGGCATGAAGGGAAGCCATTGCCTTGTGGGTACTAGCATGAAAGAAGTCATTGCCTTTTGCATGCTAGCGTGATGGAAACCCTTGCCTTGTGCATGCTAGCATGATGGGAGCCCTTACCTTGTGAATCGAAATAGGTTGCTTCGAAGGAAAACATTGCCTAATCAAAGCTTGTATGAAGATAGCCATTGTTTTGTGAATCTAAGGCAAGCATGTAGGAGGCCACTGCTCAAATGAAGCTTGTGGACCAAAGCTTGCTCGAAGGGGACCAAATTCTCAATTGAAGCTTATGGACCAAAGCTTGCTCGAAGGAGGCCAGGTTCTCAATCGAAACTTGTGGACCAAAGCTTGCTCAAAGGAAGCCAGATGATCAATTGAAACCTCGGAACTAAGCCTGCTCGAAGGAAGCTAGATGTCTAATCGAAGCTTAAGAATCAAGTCTGCTCGAAGGAATCTAGATGTCTAATCGAAGCTTAAGAATCAAGCCTGCTCGAAGGAAGCTGGATGCCTAATCGAAGCTTGTGAATCAAAGCAAACTTGCTCTTCTTTGATTTGATGTTTTAAAGCCAAATTAAAAATCCAATTGTACTTGTGCAAACTTGAACTTTTGAAAATCCTTGTGAGGAAATGTCTTGAGAAAAGAGAGGCCAAATTTTGGGGTACAACACATAGTATTAAGGCCCCTTTTCAAAGCAATATCAAACATATTAAAAAAATTCCAAAATTATGAAAAACTTGCCCTTCTTGAAATTCAATGAACCTAGCCTCTTTTGCACGAAAATTTTAGGCCCAGTGTTGATTCAAAACATCAGCCCATGTGTCCAAACCATTTATCTATTATTTTATGCATTTTATTTTGTATTTATTTGAATAAAAACAATAATAAATATGAATAAAATATAGGAAAATGAAAATCAAGGTGAGAGTAAATTTATGAGTCCTTTAGTAAGTCATAAACATATTTGAATCCTAAAAAATAGGTCTATGAACTTAAAAATGCATTTTTGCTCAAAGTTGACTTTTTGCATTTTCACCAATTTGCCCAATTTGCACTGGTCATAACTTTCTCAATTTACATCTTTTGAAGTTGTTCTTTGACTTTTTAGAAATCTACAGATGTCCCCTACAATCTCTATGTTGACCATCTTTGCATTTGGAGAATTTATCTTGATGTAACTTGCCTTGACAAAAAATGCCTTTTTGTTGACTTTCAAAAAGACTTGTAATGTATTGGCTCATATCTTTCCAATGATGCATTTTTTGAACTTGAGGACAAAAGAAAAGTTGTATGGAATTGAATTTTATTTACAGTGACATTTTTTTGGGGTAAAATGGATGAAGCATGTGAAATTTATTTCTGGTCAAAGTTCAGTTGACTTACTCTAAGAAACCCTAATTTAGAAAGTTTTGATTCTTGATGATTTGAGAGCATTCCTTGAGGAATCATGATCAACCCTTGATAAAATTATGGATATCACTTCAAAATGTTGATGTTGACCAAAAATCTTGAAGTTTGACTGTATATTGACCACAGTTGACTTTTGACTTAATACAGTTGATTTCCAGTCATCTGAACAATTGACTGAGAAAACTTGTAATGCAAGGCATGAAAATTGGCATGAGAATTCTTGAGGACATATTAGGAACCATGGAAATCAATTGAGTCCTTTGAAACCCAAAATTCTTTGTGAAAAATGAAACCCTAGTTGGAAATCCATTGCTTAAGAGGAGAATTTGTGTGGAATTCTTGGTCAACCTTGACCACTAGGGCATCTCTAGGAGTATATTTTGAATAAAAATGAGAGGGAAAATTTTGGGGTACAACAGCTGCCCCTATTCAATTGTCTTAAACCTGAGGATTTTATATTGGCTTGTCTGCCTTTCATGATCTGGAGGTGGAAGATTATTGAACACTAAAGTGCCCAAAAATTTGCACTCTCCAGTGCACGAAGTAACGTTGTCAGCTGATAGTATGCTTGAATAGGCTTTGAAGATGCCATTTGGAGAGATGAATGAGAGTCATCGGAGATGGGCTTAGAGATGCCATCCAAAGTAAATATTGATTTCAAACTGGAAGAAGTATCATAAAAAATCATTAGTCGACTTTATCTGAGCCAGCAGATATTTATGCTTTTTTTTATCTGGAAGGAGTATCAGAATAAATCTTTGGTTGATTTATCTGAGCCAGAAAATGTCTACGACTGGAAGAAGTATTGGAATAAATCATTGGTCGATTTAATCTAAGCCAGAAGATAATCTACTGGAAGAAGTATTAGAATAAATCATTGGTCGATTTACCCTCAGTCAGAAGATATTTATGTCTGACTTCAACTGGAAGAAGTATCAGAATAAATAATTGGTCGATTTACTCTGAGCCAGAAGAGGTCTTTGTTGTCTTTAACTGGAGGAAGTATCAGAATAAATCATTGGTCGATTTAATCTGAGCCACAAAAAAGGTCTACTGCAAGAAGTATCAGAATAAATCAATGGTCGATTTAATCTGAGCCAGTGACTATGTACGACTGTCTTCAACTGGAAGAAGTATGAAAATAAATCATTGGTCAATTTAATCTGAGCCAGTAGAGGCCTCTATATCTTTAATTTGAAGAAGTATCAAAATAAATCATTGGTCGATTTAAACTGATCTAGAAAAATATCTATTGGAAGATGTATCAGAATAAATCATTGGTCGATTTAATCTAAGCCAACAGATATTTATGCTTATTTTTATCTGGAAGAAGTATCAGAATAAATCTTTGGTTGATTTATCTGAGCCATTAAATGTCTATGACCATCTTCAACTGGAAGAAGTATCAGAATAAATCATTGGTCGATTTAACTTGAGCCAGAAGAGGTCTTTGTTGTCTTTTAATTGGAGGAAGTATTAGAATAAATCATTGGTCGATTTAAACTGAGTCAGAAAAATACCTACTGGAAGATGTATCAGAATAAATCATTGGTCGATTTAATATGAGCCAACAGATATTTATGCTTATTTTTATCTGGAAGAAGTATCATAATAAATCTTTGGTTGATTTATCTGAGCCAAAAAATGTCTGCGACCGTCTTCAACTGGAAGAAGGATCAGAATAAATCATTGGTCGATTTAAGCTGAGCGAGAAGAGGTCTCTGTTGTCTTTTAACTGGAGGAAGTATCAGAATAAATCATTGGTCGATTTAAACCGATCCAGAAAAAGATCTACTGGAAGATGTATCAGAATAAATCATTGGTCGATTTAATCTGAGCCATCAGATATTTATGCTTATTTTTATCTGGAAGAAGTATCAGAATAAATATTTGGTTGATTTATTTGAGCAAGAAAATGTTTACGATTGACTTCAACTGGAAGAAGTATCAGAATAAATCATTGATCGATTTAATCTGAGCCAGAAGAGGTCTTTGTTGTCTTTTAACTGGAGGAAGTATTAGAATAAATCATTGGTCGATTTATATTGAGCCAGAAAACGATCTACTGGAAGATGTATCAAAATAAATCATTGGTCGATTTAATCTGAGCCAAAATAATGTCTGCTGGAAGAAGAGTCGGAATAAAACCTTTGGTTGATTTAATCTAAGCCAGAAGACATTATTCCTGATAAGATTTCTTGGTCCTACCAGTAATTGATGATGTTGGTCTGTTGATATATCTTTTCCTGAAAAGGTAAAGGGTTAGCTATATGTAATCTCATGATGTATGAAACGCATTGCGGAATGATATTCTCAAAATAAATGAGATTGTGTTATATGTATATGATATGATGTTTGTAAATGATGTATGAATGTGAGCATATTAGTTTCTCTTTGTAGTGTCGTTGAACTAGGGAAAATAAATCCCTGACTGCTGTCGGAGATGAAGAATGATATTCCTCACTATTTTTTTAGATTAAATGGTCGGGGATTCCTACCTTCTGCCTGAGGATATTCCATGGGAGATTTTGATTTTTGCTTGAGGATAGAAATCTTCATGGGAAGTTGATAGCCTGTCATGGGTTACCTGCACTCTGACTGGGGATGGAAGAATGAATAACCCTCTGATGTGAGTGGAAACTCCTCTAGAAGTAGTTATCTTGATCAAAGAGATTATTGCCGGAAGATTTTAACAATTCGAACAAATAAACTCCGCTGGGGGATGGACTTATGTAGCCAGAGAAATAAACTCTATTGGGGAAATAAATTTCATAAACTGCTTGGGGATTTTATGAAAATCTGTTGGAGATATAAGAGGTCCATAGACCATGCTGGGGAAATCTCCAAGATGCTAGAGAAATTATTGATCCTTTTTATCGAGGAATGTATCTTTGATGATGATGAATTTTGTGAAGATAGTTGATAACGAGAAATCGTATCATATAATCACTATGCTTTTCACCGATTTTATAATACATTGAGTCGTCTAACCCCCGATTATTCCGAGTTTTTGTGTCTTTTCACAGGTACAACATTTGTCAACTCAAACCAATGAAAAAAGACCACATGAAGAAGCTAAACAAGAAACAGAAGAGAAAAGAACCAAATCTGCAAAATTTGCAGATTTTGTAACGGTGATGACCGTCACACCCTGTGACGACCGTATCTCCTCCTCAACCAGAAAGAACGCTCGTCACACATCATTGACGAGCGTAATGCGCTATTTAAGCGCATTACGACCGTCACCCACCTGTGACGATTGTCACACGCGTAAAGAGGAACGTTATGAATTAGTGGAGACGTGGGCAACGTGAGGGCAGAATTCTTCCCATATATTTCCTCCACTCAGTAACCATGCATCCTGGTTTTGCTCCACTCAAGCCTTTTCCAAGTTTTTCTCAACTGCAATATTTTTCTCCTATATATATGTGGTAGTTCAATGGATGATGGTCGAAGAAATTTTCCCAGAACCAAATTTCTATTTTCCTGCAATTGTTCTATTTTCTTGTTTTTGAGCTTTTTCTACATGTACTATAATTTCTATTTCCAGCATTAGTTTTAGAGTGTTAATTCTTCATTTAAGAATTAACACAATTTATTGATTTCGATTGAGCTGCAAGGAATTTGTAACATCCAAGATTACCATAGCAACATTATTTCCAGGTTTTTTTTATGCAATTAATATTTATTTATTCTTGTATTATGTCATTTATTTTTATGAATTATATTTTAAATTGCATAGTTATTAAATATATTATGTCCAGCTAAATTAATTGTACCAGTATGTGACTCCTAAGTACCGAAGGAATTCAATGATAACTTGGCTAAAAACATTTATAAAACAATTTCTGGTTTCCAATTTCCATGTTTAATTTAACTACCCTTATCACGGGAGTGAGAGGATAATTAACACGATTTTTCCACGAGAGTGGGAAATTAATTAAGGCAAGAACATGCATGTGAGAGCTGGGGTTCAACCCAGATAGTGGTAACGAAACATTAATTTTTAAATACATGAGAGTGTTTTAATAAATTAATTAAACTCAAATTGTTTTCAAAAAGTGTTATTAAATTTAAAGTGCATCCACTAGGTTTAGTAGCATGACTTATTTCATGAACACGAGAGTGTATGTCTCAGGTTTTTAAACAATTTGTTTTTACTGAAATACTTTATATGCCAAGCGATTCACCGAATTCCCAAAGTCCGACTATCACATACCGGTATAACTATTACTATTATTTTTAATTGAACTATTTCCCCCCCTAAAACCAAATATTCACCGCTTAGTTAAACAAATTGTAGCATTAGATCGTATGCGATTGATCCTCAGTCTCTGTGGGTTCGATAATCATTTAAAACTAGAACGACTAAACTGTATACTTGCAGTTAGTATCCCAATAGACTTATAAAGTCCCGATCAATAGTCCCCTATGGATGATTGCTCTTTGGGGATTTACAGATGACTTTTCGATGTTGAATAACTCTTAAAGCCCTTAGTAACTATCTTTCCATTTTTATGCATATATTTATAAATGGTAATCATATTCAAATGCATATGTTCATTTAACATAATCAATGGACGTTTTTGCAAACAAAACAGAAAAATAAAAACAAATAATTTTGAACTTTGAAAGAGGTGATCTTGTATTAATTTGATAAAGTCTTCCTATAACAGGCGTCTTTGTACAAGGAAATAGATATCCTAATAAGAGGAATTTCGTCGTAAAAAATGAGAAATATCCAACGTGGTACACAAAGGAAAAAAAAAGCTATGTGAAATAATCCCATTGGGTTTCAATTCTGCTATTGCCTTTATATCTTTGAGCGTCTCATCACTTTGATGCTCAGTAGAAGTTGATTGGATTGATTCATACCATTCAAACTTGACACTTGATAACGAGGTCTGGTCGTAAGGTGATCCAATGGGACATAGTCATATGCTTTTAATCCCTAATTTTTTCCTGGACCGCCCTTTCGGTTTTTCAGTCCACCAGGATACCCTTTTTTGCCCAAGCCACATTTTCAGGTTTTCGACTTTCCGGGTGTATGGACTTTTCATATATATCCTTAATTTCCCGAACCCTTTTGGTTCACCGTGATGCCCTTATTTTTGCCTAGGCCAGTTGTGATACGGTGGCAGAACTGACTATTTTTACTGGTTCACGTTTGTATCTGCAAATGTTGTGTTAAGCAAGAGTCGCCACCAACTTTTATTTCATCCAACAAAGGAAAAGGGAAAAAGTACAGAAAAAACCTTTTTCGAGATGTTTCTGAGTACGGGGGGGTAGATTATAGAAAGGGAAGGTGTTAGCACCCTTTCTATCCATGGTTTTCCATGGGCTCTTAGGTACTTGCTCATTTTGAAATTGCTTGTGTGTGTTACGAAAAGTTTTTGTTTAACTTCGTGGTAACCCTTGTATTTGTCCTCAAGAGTGTGACGAAGTTGTTTTTGAAAATTATTTTGAAAGTGTTTGTGTGAAAGAGTTTTTGTTGTTTTGAGGAAGTACTTTAAAGTTTCTACCTACTCGAAAAAGACTATTCCTTTTCTCGTTTCCTTTAGACAGCACTATCCTACTATTAAGGAGTAGGTAGCCCCATCGTTGGAGTTAAAGGGACATTCGAAGGGACATTTTTACGGTCACATAAGCAATGATTAGGAAACCTTAGTAATTACCCTAGGGTCTTAAAGATCTTTCCGAGGCAACATTCGAATGGGTCATTTTTTATCTTTTGGGACTAGAGGGCGACCACTAAAATTCCCTATACTTCATGATCGTTTACCGAAGGCAACCAGAGTGGGGGTAACGCTAGGAGTGAGCATGTGCAAGTGTTTGATTTCAGTTATATTTATCTTGTAATTAGGGTTTTCTATCGTTCATTTTTATCTTTCTATACAATCCTATTAATGTAAGCATTGCATAAAATATAGTAGCATAAGGTAAAGGTGGAAATTTAAACCTAAGCTATTAAAGAGCTTTGGGGAGGGGGTTACATGACCAAACTTGGGGAATTGAAACAGTAAATGAAAGCAATAATAAACCTAAGTTAAAATCTATTACAAACTTGGAGAAATTATAACAATTGGAAAATAAAGTGAAAATAAATAAACGCGCGAAAGTTAAGACGGGAAAAAATTAGAAGCCTAAAAAATCTAATTAATTAAAAAATATTTTTATATTTTTTTATTGAGAAAAATAGTTGAAATTTGCAAGTTAAACCTAATTTTCTAATTAATTTTATTTAACAAAATAATCAATGTTGAAATAATTAAAATGATTAATTTTCAAAAATTAATTTTAATTATAAAAACCCTATTTCTATTTTTTGTGATTTTTTGAATTTATGATTTTTTATAAATAATAAAAAATGATTAAAAAGTCATTAAACTAAATAATGAAAATAAAATAAGAAAAATCAAAAGAGTTTAGAAAATGGGCATGTTGTTGTTGTTAGTAATCTGGGGGTGTGAAGCTGAATTGTTAGGCCCAAGTTGTGTTGGCCCAATTGTCCAGCGTGCATTCCAGTGTGATCAGCCTTCAGGGAGTGCACCATGGATCTTCAATTCTGGAGCATTGGATCTGCTTTGAGATGATCCAAAGGGTGGGATCTGAGGATGCAGGGTGAACATCTGGAGGAGCAACGTATGGGATCCTGCAGGAAATGTTAAGAAAATACAAAATGCCTAGAACTGGGATCAAACCCAAGTCCTTACCTTCACCAGCTTATCACCCTTGCCATCTGCTCCATTTTTCATTCATGTACATAAATAAAATAAAAATAACATAAGGCAAACAAAGATCTATGGACACATGTCAAGAACGCGCGCGCCGTGGGTCACTAACGGTTTGAATGGACGAATCAGTGAGCACCACGCCACGACCTTCTTTATGGATCCGTCATTTTAGGTTGGGAACTTTTACCTACAGCAGTTTTCCGTCACTATAGGCTATAGTGACGGATTTTGTCCGTAGCTAAAACCCTGCATTATTCAAAAATATGATACAAACAATATAAATCAAAACTAATGCTAGGGATCAATCAGGAATTTTGTCCCGAATCCAGTAGTACCCATAATCCCCTTCAATTTGTCCTGGAAAAAGAAGCCCCAATTTTGAGCTTACAAACCCTAATAATGGTGTAAGCCCGTTCCTGCGCCAAAACTCAAATCCAGACCTTCAAACAAATTCCAAGCATGATTATAAACACGTTTATGCAATCAAATTTAATTTAAAACATGTAAAACCAAGAAAACGAATTTAAGTTACAAGGGTGAAAACCGTGATTTATATCTGAAGATTCCTAAGGCTCCGAGCTTGGATAGCGACTGGAAAAGCTTCAAGGACCATCGTGGATGATCACTGATGCTCTAAAACTCTTTGAATTGGCCTGTAGAGAAAGATCTGATCTGCACTTTTCTTGGAAAATTTGGAACTTTGTTTGACTCCGTGAGGCAGGATGCGCATCTGAATTCTTGTCCTTAGGGTTGAGAATGCTTGTGTATAAGTATGTGAATCAAATTAGGGTGCTAAGTTTAGAAAAATCCAAGTTTTGATAACTTTTGAAAATTGCTTCCAAACTAGGATATTTCCTCTTTTTTTATTTTGCACGATTTTGTTTGGCTTTGTGACAGCAAGCATGATCTCTAATTCAATGCAAAACAAACTGCATCCCATTGATTTTATTTATTTTGATTTTATTTGATTTTATTTGAATTTTAAATAAATAAAATCAAAATAAATTAAACAAATAAATAGATGAGGAAAGGAGGGTCCCATAGGTCGTGGATCATACTAGGACTGAGATTCAATCTTGAAAAGATGGGCCCATGTGGAAAAAATGCAATTTTAAGCATTGTTGACTTTGTGCAAAATTTCCAAAAATGGCCAACTTTGAAAATTCATTTCTCTCTCAATTTTGACCCTGGGAGGGTGTTCTTGGACTTTTTAGAAATATTAAGATGTACTATAAACAACCATTTTGGTTTCATCTAAATTGGATCTTCCATGTTCATGTAAGTAGCTTTGACCCAAAAGGTGTTTTTGTTGACTTTTGAAAAGGACCCATAATGTCTGATTTTTTATATTTTCATGAGTGCATTTATTGAACTTGAGGGATGAAGAGGAGTTGTAGGTAATTAGATTATCTTCAAAATGAGCCTTGGATGAGAAATTTATGATAAATTATGATAAAGTTATGTCTGGTCAAAGTTTGGTTGACTTTTCCTACAAAGACCCTAATTTAGCAACTTTTGAGTTTTGATGGATTAGGAGCATTCCTTGAGGAATAATGGTCAACCCTTTATCAAATGATGGATATCACTTCAAAATATTTATGTTGACCAAAAATCTTGAAGTTTGACTGTATGTGGGTCACAGTTGACTTTTGACCTAGTACAGTTGATTTTTAGGCATTTGAGCAGTTGATTGAGCAAACTTCTTGTGCAAGGCATGAAACTTGACATGGATGGTCTTGAGAACATATTAGGACCACGTAAAAGAATTGAGGCCTTTGGAGCTCACCCATCTTGATGAAAATGGAAACCCTAATTGGAGATTCATTGCTTTAGGAGAGAGTTTGTCTGGTCAACTCTTGGGTATCCTTGAGCAGATTGAGGGCTTCAATGAGCATATGTTGAGTGATATGAGAGGGAAAATTTTGGGGTACAACAGCTGCCCCTGTTCAATCTTCTTAGACTTGAGGATGTAGATTGGCTTGTCTGCCTTTCGTGATCTGAAGGTGGAAGATGATTAAACACTAGAGTGCCCAGAAATTTGCACTCGCGTGAAGTGAGTGTCAGTCGATAATATCGGGAATGGGCTTATAGATGCCATTTGGAAGGCGATGGAGAGTCTTCGGAAATGGGCTTAAAGATTCCATCCAGAAAAGATAACGGTCGCATAAGAGATTCCTTTGCGAGAATTCATGTAATTACCGTTGAGGAGAACTTCATCGGGGAATGTTGATTTATGTCTTGGAAAATAGAGGCTAGGAGCTTCAGTTGTCCGCTACTCTACTGGGGAATTAATTCTTGATTGAGGATGTGGAAGTAAATTTCATTTCTGGTCAGGGTCCAGGCTGCACAGCGACTTACTATGGAAATGTGAAATCGACCGTATCTGGTCGGGTCCAGGTCTTACAATGTTGTAAACTGTTGTTTGGAGATAAGAAATAAGGAACCTGGGTAGTAGGGTTACTTCGAAATGAAATCCTGGATAGTAGGGCTACGAGAAGGAACCTGGATAGTAGGGTTACTTCGAGATGAAAGCCTGGATAGTAGGGCTTATGGGAAGGAACCTGGATAGTAGGGTTACTTCGAGATGAAATCCTGGATAGTAGGGATTATAGGAAGGAACCTGGATAGTAGGGTTACTTCGAGATGAAATCCTGGATAGTAGGGCTTATGGGAAGGAACCTGGATAGTAGGGTTACTTCGAGATGAAAGCCTGGATAGTTGGGCTTATGGGAAGGAACCTGGATAGTAGGGTTACTTTGAGGTGGAAGCTTGGATAGTAGGGCTATGAGAAGGAACCTGGGTCGTAGGGTTACTTCGAGATGAAAGCCCTGATAGTAGGGCTTATGGGAAGGAACCTGGATAGTAGGGTTACTTCGAAATGAAAGCCTGCATAGTAGAGCTTATGGGAAGGAACCTGGATAATAGGGTTACTTCGAAATGAAAGCCTGGATACTATGGCTATGAGAAGGAACCTGGGTCGTAGGGTTACTTCGAAATGAAAGCCTGGATAGTAGGGCTTATGGGAAGGAACCTGGATAGTAGGGTTACTTCGAGGTGAAAGCCTGGATAGTAGAGCTATAAGAAGGAACCTGGATAGTAAGGTTACTTCGAGATGAAATCCTGGATAGTAGGGCTTATGGGAAGGAACCTGGATAGTAGGGTTACTTCGAGATGAGAGCCTAGATAGTAGGGCTAATGGGAAGGAACCTGGGTCGTAGGGTTACTTCGAGATGAAAGCCTGGATAGTAGGGCTTATGGGAAAGAATCTGGATAGTAGGGTTACTTCGATATGAAAGCCTGAATAGTAGGGCTTATGGGAAGGAACCTGGATAGTAGGGTTACTTCGAGGTGAAAGCTTAGATAGTAGGGCTTATGGGAAGGAACCTGGATAGTAGGGTTACTTCGAGATGAAAGCCTGGATAGTAGGGCTTATGGGAAGGAACCTGGATAGTAGGGTTACTTCAAGATGATCACGTAGGTTGGTTGACCCGTTTCGTTTCAGGAACTGATTTTCCATTAGTTGTCTGCAAATGTGACATGTATAACTGTTGGGATTGTTGATGATAATTGTCTTTCCTGAAAAGATAACCGTGTAAATTATATGTGATGCATGAAATGCATTGTGGGATGATGTTCTCAAAATAAATGAGATTATATTGTATGTGATATGTATGTGCATATCATGATGTATGAACATGAGATACTATTTTGACATATCTGAGTCTGGGAAAATAAAATCCCTGAGAGCTGCTGGAGAGTATTGGAAATAGCATTCCTGACTGTTGTAGAAAACAATGGTTCTTCTACTTCCGTTGGGGATGGTGAACGGAGATGACTATGCTGGAGATTTGCTACTTGTTTACGAATATTCTGACGGGGGAGAGACTCTGCTTGAGAATAACTCTGTGGGGAAATAAATCTGTTGGAGGATGAACTTCCATAGCTGAAGGGATATACTCGTTCGGGGTTTGAGCTTCTGTATTCAGAGAAATAAACAATGTTTGGGAGAAAACTTCATGACCCGCTTGTGATTATGAAATTCGGTTGGGGAATATAGATGTCAGTTTTCTGAGGGAACTTTGTTGGGGAAAGTAACTCCTGTGTAGGGAAGCAGAGATCAAAACTTTGGTTGCCTCTACTATAACACCCCAATTCTACCCCTCGTAATTAATAATAAAATCAGAGTTTCAAAATTTCATCTAAACATAAATTGAGGTATCACATATTCGTGTTTTTCATCACTTTGCATTATAATGCACATCACAAAATCAAAAGTCGGATATACCGATTCATAACATAAATCATCATATAAACATATGACTAATCACAGCATAGCGGATATGTTCACAAAATGTATGTATCATCATGTTATCATCAATACATAAGGTCATAAGATAGTATACATAAACTATCCTATCAAAATAATAACGTCGCCCAAATCCCGAGTGTTACTACTATCAGAGCAGAGCGACTCAAAATAAAGAGACTCGAGCTAATCCTCATCATCCTCGCGGATCACCTGCACGTTACCAATTAAAGGCAACGGTGAAACAAGTAAAGGGTGAGATACTCCAAAACATATAAGTAAAGGCATGATAAAATATATAAATAGTTTTGGAATCATAAATGATATAGGTTAATAAGAATATGTCAACAAATATCAAATCTCACATACTTTAAAATCATCATTTAGTGTATAAGATCAACACTTTAATATCATCACATAATCACCATAATCATGTCAAAACAAGACATAAACTCCATTGCCATAAACTCATATCATCGTTTTACCGTCATGTTATATCCATCGCATAATTTTCATGAAATTATCACATCATAATCACTTTATGTTCATCACAAAACAAAGTATCATATAACATCATAATTCATTATAAGCCATCAAATAAAACTCAACGCCAAAATACTCAAAAATAAACATAACCGACTCCATGAGACACGACTATGTTATGCATGTGGTACCCGTCGCTTTGTCCATAATTAGGGACATTTGGCATAAAAATCCATCGTCGCTTTGGCATAAAAGCCCTCGTCGCTTGGCATAAAAGCCCTTGTGGCCAATGCAATATATTTGACTCGACAACACGACATCACAAACACGACACAACAAAACATCATCATCGCACATCAAAATTGGTATAAAAACCCACGTCGCCATATTCATCCACATTGAGATAAACATATCATCGCATCGCATATCATCAAGTATTCATTCTAAATAAACCATCGCAAACATCATATTTAATCACACCACATCATTATCAAATAATTCACTAAATTTCAAACACGGAAAAATAGTCAAACATCAATAATCGTTGCAAAAGTCATTCACAATAATCAGCATCAATTATAATCATTAACGTCACAATCAGATTGTCCATACGCGACTTAAACCGACTAAAACGCAATCTGGTTCAACTTAACCGTAAATTGGCCTATTTCGGGTTGCTTCATAAAAACTCGAAATCTTGAAAAACTAACCTCACTACGACGTTCTACACGTCGAAATTAGCTAGCACGTCAATTTTCGTTCAATTCGGAGCAACTAGCTTCATCGCCGAAATTGCCGAAATCGGGAAATCGGACATAATCGGGTTCCAAATTAAATCGGCTAACTTATGTCATATTTGTATTTAATTAATATAAATATTTAACATATTAAATTAAGAAAAGAAAAACAAAACATAAATTAATTAATTTTCTAAACTTAATTTCAATTCCATACTGCAAGTTCTTTAGTAAACGTAATATACTGCTAGTCTTGTTTCTAAACTTCATTTCAATGAATATACTCCTAGTTTAGTTTCTAAACTTAATTTAATGAATATACTGCTAGTTTAGTTTCTAAACTTAATTTAATGCTAGTTTAGTTTCTAAACATAATTTTAATGAATATACTGTTAGTTTAGTTTATAAACTTAATATAATGCTAGTTTAGTTTCTAAACTTAATTTTAATGAATATACTGTTAGTTTAGTTTCTAAACTTAATATAATTTAGTTTTTTTCATTCCAATTTCAATTAATCTAATACTAATTCAACAACAACAACAACACCTAATTAACTCTTCTAATTTCTATCTCAACAAAACTCAAGAACCCTAACATCAATTTTTCCCCAAATCCAAAATATACCAAATCAAACCCTAACTATAAGCATTGGAAAATCAACCACTTACCTTAGATGCTTGAAATGATTCTTGATGTTTCAACCAAATCCAACCCTAGTTTTGTGTTCTTCTTGTTCTACTTCTCCAAGACTCTCTTAAGCTCTCTATGTCTCTAAGTGTATTTTTGTGTTATGACATAAAACAAGGAGTGTTTGGTTGGTTCTAGTAGCAAGACACGAGTAAATACCCAAAAAACCCTTCTTGATATATCACCATTAATTAACACTAAATAATATTATTAACCCAAATAATTAAAATAACTCCAAATAATTAAATATCGATCCGAATAATATTTTACCGAACCGAACGGAATAAAAACCGGATCGAACAAAATAATTACCGGTCCCTCAAAACAAATATCGGACCGAATAAAATAATTACCGGTCCGAATAAAACGTCACCAAATATATTAACAGATATACCGGTTAATATAAATATTCTCGTCGCAAAAATAAACGTCAAACGGTAACTCAAAAATTTTAATATAATATAATATAATATAATATAAAATAAAATGGGGTGTTACATCTACTCTGTGGGGGACGTAGAAGTCACTGGGACGTACGCTGAGGACATAGCGGTGACTTTGCATCAAGACGTTTCTGCCCCTGTACCTATTGGGGAAAGTACCTGCGGAGGCTTGGTGGATGTTGATCAGGATGATAAGTCTTATACTGATAAACAAATGACAAGATGATAGGACATAGTCGTGCGCTTAAAATCCCTAACTTTTTCCTGGACCGCTCTTTCGGGTTTCCAGTCCACCGGGATACCCTTTTTGCCCAAGCCGCCTTTTTAGGTTTTCGACTTGCCGAGTGTATAATTTTTTTGTTTTTATCCCTAATTTTGTATGAACCCTTTTGGTTCGTCGGGATGCCCTTTTCTTTTCCCTAGGCCAGTCAACCTAGCGGGTCTTTGTTCATGCGCGGTATTTTCCGACTATGTCCATGTTTACCGGGTACGGAGAATTATCACTATCCATAGTAGTAAGTGTTGCCACACTTCCAGAAGATGTTTGTTTGATCATACAGTGTTCGTTGCAGGAATCCATGTTCAATTCCCCAAGTGATTCAAATGGAGATCCGCCCCTGGTTATTTGGAACTTTTGGAGAGACTGCCCCAGGTGTGTTAGACATCACGTCATGCCCCTTTGCTTATAGAAGACCTGTTATTGGAAGTGTCTTTTCTACTGAGGAGATTCTGTCCATTGAGAGGATGTTTGTTCATTGAATATCCATTATAAGGATTTCTCTGGTGTCAAACAATTAGTCATATGCAAACAATGTCATTTAAAGAATGCAAAACTAATGTCTGTCTTGAAAAAAATGAAAATGTGTTTTGTGTAGTAAAACTAAATTTGCAAGAATGTGATATCAACTTGGGATTCGTAATAAGTCCTGTAGGAGTCTGGATACCTTTGTAATAGTATGCTCTCAAACTAACCCATGCTTCAGCTAGGACTTTTAAGGGTTATAACGTGGCCTGGTTCACGGTTTAAGAAACAAAGGATAAAGGCTCAAAATTTATTTGTACCCACCCTTTCTCCGTGATGTTCTTCAGTCTTATGCTCAGCTAATTGTGTGTTCAGCTCCCAATTGAGTCTGGCATCTGCCCTTGATGTTATGGTGATGGTTCAGATACTGAAAGTTTATTTTGAATAGGCAGTCATTTTTGTAATCTTCTATCTGTTGAGGATTTGTAGGACCTCTTTCTTTTCTTTTTTTTTGTTATCTCTTCTTTTTCCTGAACTGTTTCTTTTTGTGGTTACAGTCAGTGGGATGCCCCAATTTTCCTTAAATCTCCTTCATAGGTTTTAACTTAATGGGCTTTTATTTCGAGAGATAATGACTGCTTGTCTTGACGATTATACGGAACCATCACCGTCTTTTGATTTGGAAGGACGTCTTCGAGGCCATTCATTGTGCGGGAAGCGGAAGATTGCGACTGAATGCGCCTCTAAATTAACTAAGAAAACTACCTTGTCCCAGGTTATGATTAAGGGTTTTAATTTGTGTAAAAGAAAAACTTTGACTTCTTTGGCTCAAAGGGGTTGACTAGGGATTATCTTTCTTATAACTATTGTTTAGGATTTGAAACAACGCATGTACATCGTCAGCAGGGTCTGTTCAAAAGCATACAGTAGAGATTGTGGTATCATTTTTGTCATCCTCCCTCTAAAGGCTTACAGCTTTTTAATCGAGAGTGGAATATCACAAAAAGGAAAGAAGTTTAAATATAGTGAATACGAATGAATTGATTCAAAATAGACATATGCAATGCATTGATAAAGTAACACTGTTTGACATTAATAGATGTTCGAACAATCAAAAGAAAATTACAAATTGAAAATTCTAATGAACAAAAGCCTCTTTTCCTGAACTTGTCATTTCAGATGGTGTGTCTTTGAGAGATGGCAGAAGAACTCATCCTGACCATCTTGTGTAAACTCCAACACCCCTTCATCAATCAAGTTTTGAACTTCATATTTCAACCTCCAACAGTTGTCAGTATCATGCCCTGGGCTGTTGGAGTGGTATGCACACCTTGCATCAGGGTTGTATCTAGGGGATGAAGTCTTGGGATTCGGATGAGGTCCTATCAACGTAATCAGATTCATCCTCAACAGGTGTTGCAAAGCCTGAGACAGTGACATGTTGATCCGGTTGAACTGCCTTTGAGGTCTTTCTACCCTTGGCTGATTGTTCCATTGTTGTGGTTGTTGTGTGCGTGCCGAATTAGAGACCAACACTGCCCTCACATATTGGTGGTAGTCTGCCTTATTACGCCCCTTATGGCCGTGCACAGCATTGGCTTCCCTCTTACCACCGAATGGTTTCTTCTCAGCACTAGAAGATGCAGCCATCGGGATCTTCCCACTCCTTATACCATTTTCGATCCTCTCTCCTGTCAGAACCATCTCTATGAACCCGGATGAGGAACTCCCAATTAGAAAATTAAAGAATGGTCATGTCAGAGTACCCATGAACATGTCTACCATTTTAGGACCAGTCAGATGAGGTTGTACTTTTCCAGCTAGATCCCTCCATTTTTGTGCATATTCCTTGAACCCTTCTTTCGACCCCATGGACATATTATGCAGTTGCACTCGAGTTGGTGCAAAGTCAGCATTGTATTAGTACTGCTTGTAGAAAGCAGTATCCAAGTCTTCCCAGGTATGGATGTTGGTGCCTTCCAATTGATAGAACCAATCCAGTTGAGTGTCGGCCAAAGTTTCTTGGAAGAAATGGACCCATAACTTCCGGTCAGCAATGTGAGGTTGGATCTTCCTGACATAGGATCTTAAATGCAACTTAGGGCAGGAGACACCGTCGTACTTAGCGAATGTGGGGACCTTGAATTTTGGTGGGATGATCATGCCAGAAACCAGCCCTAATTCTTCAAAGTAAAATCTAGGTACTCTGTGGATCTCCATTACGCTCAGACGATCCTCTAAATGTTTGTATCTATCCTCAGCATGAAGATACTGTTCAACATTATAGTCAGATTCATCCTCAGAAACTCTTGGACTAGGGTCTTCCTCCCTCGTTTCGCCCTTTTGGTTCTCACCTTCTTTAGATGAAGAGGTCAGATCAACCGTTTGCTTCAACGGTCCCCTAAATCTTCTGTCCAGATTCAGGACACCAACAGTCTTCTTCGCCTTCTTCTTTCTATCTTTCAGAATAAGGGCCTTCAAATCTTCCTACCCTTTAGCCAAAGCTACGAACATTTGCTGAAATTTGGCATTTTGTGCCTAGAGGTCCTTTATGCTTTGTTCAGAAGACATTATTGCTGAAATAAACAGAGAAGAAGATGAGAAACCCATTATGGTACCTGTTTATGCAATGGTATGTATGATATATGTATGCAATGATTTCAAGGACTTTGCGGGATAAACAAGAAAATGTCAGAAGTTGAATTTTGCAGCTTTGATTGAAGAACTTTGTATCGTTAAAGGTCCTTCTACAAGAGTCAAGCTCACCATATCAAGTGGGTCATAGCCCCTGACTCAAGTTATCATGTTTTGGTCTTTTGATGATATTGGCTAGAGGAAAATAAATCCCCTTGCCCCTTGCTAGACGTCTGGTTCATCATAGCCTGCATCACAGGCCCTCGATATCCTTGAAATGGTTAGTATGATATGTCATGTTATGATGCAATGATGTGTATGCTATGCATCAAGCAAAAATGCAGGGTAAGAAACCAATTTATTGGATTTATATAAACAAGGTCATGCAATGAACACAAACAAAGCCCTGCAATGAGTTCAAATTGTTAGGCAAAGAAAGAAAACAAGTCATACAAGTAGCCTTAGGTTTAGGCTTGCATGGATTCCATAGGTAAGTAGCCTCTTGAAGTTTAGTTGGTTTTAAACCTGTCTTATAAAAGTAATCGGGTTCTAAGGATTCTTAATATCACTGATCATTCTTTATCAGACATTGTTTCAACTCAGGCAATCTTTTCTTGCGGACGAAATATCCCGAAAGTCTGATCTCAATGAGTGTAGCATCGATTATCAACCAATCCTCAGCTTTATACCGAGGTCGGCTATCTCACTACTTTCTAATGGCCAAGTTTGTTCAACTAAGGTTCTAAGGTCCGTTAGTGCTTCACGACACCATGCGGCGTCCCCGTATTCTCCTTGTTTTGACATAAGGGATACCGGTACCAACCAAAGTGTCACACTAACACAGCAATCGCTTAAACCATATAGGTCTATGCCGTACAGTCTCCACGGTCTATTGTTGTTTACCTAAAAAAGCGTTCTTAGATCTGGGTGTAGGATCTTCAACAATACCCAAGAAAAAACCCTTAAAGATAAAGCATGCCAAACAAACAAGAAAGCAATTTAAAAGTGACCTAGATCCTAAGGTAAACCCCACTTTATTAATATTCCCCAGCAGAGTCACCAGTTCTATGATACGGTGGCAGAACCGACAGTTTTTACCGGTTTGTGTTTGCATTCGCAAATGTCGCAGTAAGCAAGAGTCGTCACTGACTTTTATTTCATCCAACAAAGGAAAAGGGAAAAAGGACAGAAAAAACCTTTTTCAAGATGTTTCTGAGTACGGGGGGTAGATTATAGAAAGGGAAGGTGTTAGCACCCTTTCTATCCATGGTTTTTCATGGGCTCTTAGGTACTTGCTCAGTTTGAAATTTCTTGTGTGTGTTTTGAAAAGTTTTTGTTTAACTTTGTGGTAACCCTTGTATTTGTCCTTAAGAGTGTGACGAAGTTATTTTTGAATACTGTTTTGAAAGTGTTTGTGTGAAATAGTTTTTGTTGTTTTGAGCAAGCACTTAAAAGTTTCTACCTACTCGAAAAAGACTGTTCCTTTTCTCGTTTCCTTTAGACAGCGATATCCTACTATTAAGGAGTAGGTAGCCCCATCGTTGGAGTTAAAGGGACATTCGAAGGGACATTTTTACAGTCACATAAGCAATGATTAGGAAACCTTAGTAATTACCCTAGGTTCTTAAAGATCTTTCCGAGGCAACATTCGAGTGGGTCATTTTTTATCTTTTGGGACTAGAGGGCGACCACTAAAATTCCCTATACTTCATGACCGTTTACCGAAGGCAACCGGAGTGGGGGTAACCCTAGGAGTGAGCATGTGCAAGTGTTTGATTTTAATTATATTTATCTTTCAATTAGGGTTTTCTATCGTTCATTTTTATCTTTCCATATAATCCTATTAATCTAAGCATTGCATAAAATATAGTAGCATAAGGTAAAGGAGGAACTGTAAACCTAAGCTATTACAGAGCTTTGGGGAGGGGGTTACATGACCAAACTTGGGGAATTGAAACAGTAAATGAAAGCAATAATAAACCTAAGTTAAAATCTATTACAAACTCGGAGCAATTATAACAATTGGAAAATAAAGTGAAAATAAATAAACGCGCGAAAGTTAAGACGGGAACAAATTAGAAGCCTAAAAAATCTAATTAATTAAAAAATATTTTTATATTTTTTATTGAGAAAAATAGTTGAAATTTTCAAGTTAAACCTAATTTTCTAATTAATTTTATTTAACAAAATAATCAATGTTGAAATAATTAAAATAATTAATTTTCAAAAATTAATTTTAATTATAAAAACCCTAATTCTATTTTTTGTGATTTTATGATTTTATGATTTTTTATAAATAATAAAAAAATGGTTAAAAAGTCATTAAACTAAATAATGAAAATAAAATAAGAAAAATCAAAAGAGTTTAGAAAATGGGCTTGCTGCTGTTGTTAGTAATCTGGGGGTGTGAAGTTGAATTGTTAGGCCCAAGTTGTGTTGGCCCAGTTGTCTAGCGTGCATTCCAGTGTGATCAGCCTTCAGGGAGTGCAACATGGATCTTCAATTCTGGAGTATTGGATCTGCTTTGAGATGATCCAAAGGGTGGGATCTGAGGATGCAGGGTGAACATCTGGAGGAGCAACGCATGGGATCCTGCAGGAAATATTAAGAAAATACAAAATGCCATGACCTGGTATCAAACCCAAGTCCTTACCTTCACCAGCTTATCATCCTTTCCATTTGCACCATTTGTCATTCATGTACATAAATAAATTAAATAACATCAGGCAAACAAAGATCTATGGACACATGTCAAGAACGCGCGAGTTATGGGTCCCCAACGGTTTGAATGGACGAACCAGTGAGCACCATGCCATCACCTTCTTCATGGATCTGTCGTTTTAGGTGGGGAACTTTTACCTACAGCAGTTTTCAGTCAAATTAGGGTGCTATGTTTAGAAAAAGTCCAAGATTTGATAACTTCTGAAAATTGCTTCCAAACTTTCCAAACTAGGAGATTTCCACTAGGTTTTGATTTTGCACGATTTTGTTTGGCTTTGTGACAACAAACATGATCTCTAATTCAATGCCAATCAAATCTCATCCCATTGATTTTTTTTATTTTGATTTAATTTGATTTCATTTGAATTTTAAATAAATGAAATCAAAATAAATTAAATAAATAAATAAATGAGGCAAGGATGGTCCCATAGGTCGTGGACCATACTAGGATTGATATTTAATCTTGAAAATATGGGCCAATGTGGAAAAAATGCAATTTTAAGCATTGTTGACTTTGTGAAAATTTTCCAAAAATGGCCAACTTTGACAATACATCTCTCTCAATTTTGATCCTAGGAGGGTGTTATTGGACTTTTTATAAAGCTTAGGATGTCCTCTAAAAAAACCTTTTGGTTTCATCTAAATTGGATCTTCCATGTTCATGTAAGAAGCTTTGACCCAAAAGGTGTTTTTGTTGACTTTTAAAAAGGACCCATAATGTCTGATTTTATATCTTTTCATTAGTGCATTTCTTGAACTTGAGGGATGAAGAGGAGTTGTAGGGAATTGGATTCTATTCAAAATGAACCTTGTATGAGAAATTTTTGATAAAGTATGAGAATGTTATTCCTGGTCAAAGTTTGGTTCACTTTTCGTGCAGAGACCCTAATTTAGCAACTTTTGAGTTTTGATGGATTAGGAGAATTCCTTGAGGAATCATGGTCAACCATTGATCAAATGATGTATATCACTTAAAAATATTGATGTTGACCAAAAATCTTGAAGTTTGACTGTATGTGGGTCATAGTTGACTTTTGACCTAGTATAGTTGATTTTTAGGCATTTGAGCAGTTGACTGAGCAAACTTCTTGTGCAAGGCATGAAATGGATGGTCTTAAGAACATATTAGGACCATGGAAAAGATTTGAGGACTTTGGAGCTCACCCATCTTGATGAAAATGGAAACCCTAATTGGAGATTCATTGCTTTAGGAGAGAGTTTGTCTGGTCAACTCTTGGGCATCCTTGAGCAGATTGAGGGCTTCAATGAGAATATGTTTAGTGATATGAGAGGAAAAAAATTTGGGTACAACACCAGTCGACCTAGAGGGTCTCTTTTCATGCGTAGTATCTTTTAACTATGTCCGCATTTACAGGGTGCGGAAGGTCGTCACCGTCCATAGTGGTTAATTTCATGGCTCCACCAAAAAATATACTCTTGATCACAAATAGTCCTTCGTATGTTGGAGTTCACTTGCCCCTGGGATCACCTTGTGGCTGGATGATGCGCTTGATTACTAGGTCACCCACCTGATATACCTGGCGTCTGCCTTCTTGTCAAAAGCCTTGATCATAAGTTTCTGGTACATCTGACCATGACAAATAGTCGCGGGCATATTGTTGTCGATTAGGTTCAACTGGTCAAGTCGAGTTTGAGTCTATTCGTCTTTGTTTAAACTTGCGTCCTTCATGATTCTCAGGGAAGGGATCTGGACTTTGACGGGTAAGACAACTTCCATACCGTATATGAGATAAAAGGGGGTTTCCCCTGTGGAGGTGCGTACTGGGGTACGGTAACCATGAAGTGCAAATGGTAACATTTCATGCCAGTCTTTATATGTTATTGTCACTTTCTATATTATTTTCTTTATTTTCTTATTGGCAGCCTCCACATTGCCATTCATATTTGGCCGATAAGGAGAAGAGTTATGATGTTGGATTTTAAATTGCGTAAAGAGCTCGGTGATCATAGTATTATTGAGGTTGGTACCATTATCTGTGATAATTCTTTCTAGGATACCATACGGACAGATAAGATTATGTCTGATGAACCGAGCCACGACGTTCTTGGTAACATAAGCAAATGAGGTTTCCTCTACACACTTCGTGAAGTAATCAATAGCGACAAGGATGAAGTGATGCCCATTGGAAGCGGTAGGTCTAATATCTCCAATCATATCAATGCTCCACATTGAAAACGGACAAGGAGCAGTTAAGACATTTAAAGGAACCGGAAGCACATGTACTTTGTCGGCGTAGATTTGGCATTTTAATTCCAATAAATTAATTTCTTCACCCCACGCAATTTAATTCCAATAAAGATTAACTTTTTTTCAAAAAACTAAACATACCTCGAACTACGTAGGACTCTAATTTCTCTCATCCTCCAATGAGAGATACGTAGGCACATGGTTGCGAGACCAAGACGAGTCCACTAATAATTTCTTCCTATTTTAACTCTTGCATATTTTTACCGAATAAGTAAATAATTAAAAGTATATTAGAAATAAGTAAACACACCTAGTAATCCTAATATTAGAGAAGGTTCCCCTTGAGTACAACGGAGGTGAGGGGTGCCTAACACCTTCCCCTCGCTTAATTGACTCCCAAACCCTTAACTTGGTCACAACTACTGCCTTATCCATACTATTAGGGTTTTCCCATTAGTTTTCCTGTCCTTGGGACAAATAAATAATGGTGGCGACTTTATTGAAATTTTTCAGCCGCGACATTTAGGATTCTCTTAAGACCTCTCTTAGGCACATTTAAGGTGTAGATGTCCAGCTGCTAATATCTCATCCTAAAAGCTTGAAGAAGAAAGATGATGAAAGTAACTCGTGACCTTTCTTGAATTCCATTGTTATAACAAATGCTTTCAGCTCTTTGGGAGAAGGATTTTTAGATGATAAAATGGTTTGGAAGATTCTCGTGTCTCTTATCAAGAGAGTTGACTTGAAGGTGACAGCCTGTGTATAAGTTTAATTCATCACCAGTCGAGAGTAAGATAAAGGGGAGAGCATTATGATTTTGTTTCTGATGAAGGGTTATTCTACCAGCTATTTTACTTTGGTATTATGGCCAAAGATGATGGTGTGGAATAATTGGATAGTTCAAGTTTCTCTTGTCTCAATGATGTTCTCCTTAATTAAAGGTCTGGCATCTAATATGACGAGTTGTTTCAGTTGTGTGATCATGATCATTAATGGGGTGAATGAAGTTCAAATAAGGACATTTGCTATTAAAATCTATTTTCTTATCCTGAATGTCCAAGGAAGTTAAGGTGAAGATGTCTCACCAAAAGTTGCAACATCAGTCTGCTGCAATAATTAGAACTTTCTCTTGTGAATATCATAATTTATTTTTTCTAGGTGAGAGTGTTGATAAACTGAGAATTTTTTGTGATATTTATTTTGGTGAACTTCAGAAAAATAAAGATCAAATCTATTTGAAGTTATCACATGTATTTATCAACCTCTGCTAAGGAAAGTTGGGGTTTATAAGGTGTTAAATGTAAATGCTCTGGGAGGACTATAGCAAAGCTGAATCGGATATCTTTGAAGTCTTCAAAGATATTTATGGATCCCAACTTTTTTAAATGAATATCTTTGTTTTCCTCTACTGTTAGTAAAACCTATAAGAGGTGATTCTATGTTTAAGAAAGGGTATGGTGTTAAACCTTATGCTGGGACATCATCTCACAAAACTAATACTCCATAATAGAAGGCTATGAATAACTACAGGCACTGAATTAGAAATTTCTCAAGTCAACTATAGTTCAGGATTTTTATCCAGAGTGTTGGATAATATGGAGTTTGGTTTGTGAAGGGATCTCCATTTTTTTCTAAATCTGATGATATCTTGCATGTAGAATTTAAGGAGGCCTTAATAAGTGTAGTTTGGAATAAATATGTTTACACGTTATGAACTTTCTAGAAAAAAATATGATGAAGTTTGTGTTAATGAAGGATGACTATCCTTGGGAAGCAATCTTGTCTCCTGAATCAGTCATGTTTTGTGTGTATCCTAATCTTAACTAAGGATGAGTATAATGTTGAAGGAAACCGTTTCTCTTTATTGTTTGTATACAATGTCAAAAAGGATGTCATGACATTGTACTATGGCAAATTGGTTACAGTTTTTGTACTCAAGTTTGCAAGTTTGACTTGACAAAGCTCATTGATACTGGTTTTAGTTCTGCCAGTGATCTTGCTGCAAGCAAAGGTATTCTCCTTAGCTTGAGATCTTTGGAAAAATATTGTGAGACATACTTAGTAAGTCCTTTGATCCAAGTCCAATTAAAACCTTGAAGGGTGTTTGGGAACATTGTTCTGCTATTAGGTAAACAATAGAATAGGAGGCGTGTAAACTTTTTGTCCAATCAGTTATGGTTATGGTTAGCCTATACTGTGTCAGTTAGAGTTTTAGTTCCCATTGGTCAAAGCTTGGGAATATTAGAAGAAATAAAGTGTCTTTCTCCTGTGGTGAGTGATGCACTGATGATAAGATTAACTACACTTGCTTTGAAAATTCTCTCATTAACTGAACATTTGTTACAAGCAAGGTGTGATATGGTGGCAGAACCGACTATTATATACTGGTTTTGAATTTGTGTTTGAAAATGTTGCAGTAAGCAAGAGTCTCCATCGACTTTTCTTTTATCCAAATTAAGGAAAGGGTGAAAAGAACAGAAAAAGACCTTTTCGAGAGTTTTCTGAGTAAGGGGGGTAGATTATGGAAAGGAAAGGTGTTAGCACCCTTTCCATCCGTAGTTATCTACGGGCTCTTAAAGGTTTGCTCATTTTTTAAATACCTTTGTGCTTTGTGTATTTTGAAAATGTTTGGAAAATTCCTTAGTGCAGCTATTTGCTTTGCGTTTAACTCTTATATCAGTCCTTAAGAGTGTTAACAAAGTAAATGTTTTGAAAATTGTTTTTGAAAAGTAGTATTTGTGAAAGTGCAAAATGTTTTTTGAGCAAACTTCTAACAGTTATCTACTTTTATACTCGAAAAGGTAGTTCTTTTCCTCTTATCCTTTAGACAGTGTTATCCTACTATTAGTGAGTAGATAGCCCTATCGTTGGATGTATGAGGGACATTCGAAGGGAAGTTACAGTCACGAAGGCAACTTGTGGAGACGCTTTAGCAATTTTGTTTAGGGACTAGATCATTTACCGAAAAGGCAATTGTAGGGTCATCGAGGGACTATGGTCTTTTGATTTATGGGTCTTTGCTAAAGTGTTCCTGCCTCATGACTATTTTTATTTCTGAAGGGAACCAAAGTGAGTTACCCTAAAGGTGTACATGTGCAAATGTGTTATGTTCAATTATTTTGTATTTTTGTTAAGTTTGCTAACGTTTGATTTCAGTCTTTTCATACACGCCTAATTACTAGCAGTTAATTCATATTGCAGAATATTAAAATGCAGGAATTTTAAATCTAAGCTATTACAATGCTTTGGGGAGGGGATTTACAATATACAAGAATGAGGGGGATAATGCAGTAAATGTCCTATTTTTAATCTATTACATCTAGTAGGCAGATACAATAATAGGGAAAAATATGAAAATAAGTAAATGCGCGCAAAGTAGAAAAGTTGTCTGAAAAATCCTAAGGTGAAAAATCCTTTTGTTTTGTTTTTATTTATCTTAAGAAAATATAACCTAAGTCTACTTAATTTTAATTTAAGGAAAAAAAGGTTAGAATAATTTATTTATTTATTTATTTACAAAGTTAACTTAATTAGAAAAAAAACAACTAGCCTAATATAATTTTTTTGTGATTTTTGATTTAAGGTCAATTTAAATAACAGAGGGTCAATAAAGAAATGAAAACAAAAATAAATAAAAAAAGAACAAGAAGCATCCTTCAATTGCAGGGATATGATTTCTTTCGTTTTTATGAAGGGAAAGTTGTCTTTCGATTGTCCCTTTAATCCAGTGATAGGATGTGGTTTCGACCCAGAGGGCGCTACTGGAATTGCCTGATGGATCACTTTTGAGGGCACTACTTCTGCAAACATGTTGGCAAAATGAAAAGCATGACCTGGGTTCCCAACCCAGGTCTTTTGATTCTGCACCCGTTGGGTCTATTCAGGCTACATCCGCAGCAAGTGTTAGCAGGAAAACAAAGGCAGACTTGGGGTCGAACCCAGATCTTTATTCTTTAACAACAAATCGAATGAACCTTACAAATGTTGATGTGTCATGCAAATGTAGAGATTGATCTTTTTACCAATTTTTACCAATGGTTAATGGATGAATATGTGATTATGGGTGCAGGTACCCTTGTTTGATGATTGCTTCGATTTGGCTTCTGGACGTGGGTACCTTTGTTTAAGGGTTTCTTTGGTTTGGATCACTTATGAGATTTTTGATGACTTTGGTGGGTTTATGGGGGTAGCGTATCTCCAATGTGTGTGTAACTGTCCATTTGGCTTGCAAACACTCTACTTATATAGAGTATAAGGGAGGTGTGATACGGTGGGAGAACTGACTAGTGTTTTGCGTTCGTATTCGCACTTGTGCGGTTGAGCAAGAGTCGCCACCGACTTTTTATTTTATCCTAAAGGAAAGGTTGAAAAAGCACAGCAAAAACCTTTTGAGATATTTCGTGGGTTCGGGGGGTAGATTATGAAAAGGGAAGGTATTAGCACCCTTTTCATCCATGGTTATCCATGGGCTCTTAGTTACTTGGTTTTTTAGATCACTTGCCTTGATTTTCGATTGCTTGAAATTGTGGTGTGTGTATGTGTTTTTGAAAATGTTTTTGAAGAAGATGCCTTGTCTTAGGCGACCAATGTATTTGACTCGTGTTTGAGTGTTTTACAAAAGTGTGGATCTTTTTGAAAAGATGTTTCAAATGTTTTTGAGAGTTTGTTTGAAAGTGTTGTGGATTATGGTTTTTGAAAAGAAGGCAAGCGTTTTTGCAAGTTGATCTCAAGTAACTAAGAGTTTTATCTACCCTATTGTACTCAAAGGTTTTCTCTATGTTTTCAACCCTTTTAACAATTTTGTTCCACCAATGAATTTGGTGGACAATCTTGCGTTTAGGAAGTTTGTTCGGGACGGGCACGGGTCATCGTATGGACCATGAATGCAATGATGCCAAGTATCTTTGGCAATTTGCTTTGAAGGGATTATGATCATTCCGTTTTAGGCAACATTCGAAAGCGTCATCGAGGGGCTTATGATCATTTGAATTTGTTTTGCCAAAGATACTCGACGTGCAAGCATGGCCCATTTTGGAAGGCAACATGTGGGATTACCCTAGAGGGTGCGAGTGTGATTGTGTATTGATTTCATGTATTTGTCTTGTATTAGGTTATCTAGCGTTTGATTTTATGTACATACAAACCCTAGGTCTAATCATGGTATAATTGAAAGCGGTAAATTACGAGAATGTAAAATCTACGCTATTACAAAATAAGTATCCGAGAGTGGGGGTACATGTGTATGAATGGGGATGAGACTTATAGTATCCAATAAGTTACAACCAAATCGAATTTGCGATCAAATGTAAATGATGTATATCAATGTATAAGATAATCAAATGTGTATAGGGGCAATGTGAATGTATTGTGTAAGTGTAATTATTTACAGGTTAGGATGTGAAATTGAACATGTATTAAGTATTGTTTTGACTTGAAGAAAAATCAAATGTTTGTTTAATAATCTTGTATTTTCTTAATATGTATAAAAAGAAATGTTTTACTTAAAATAAAATGTTTTCAATTATATTATGTATAAAAATGTATCTTCATTTATTATGTAAAAATATTTAAAAGAGAGGAAATGTTATAAGTTTGAAAATTGTCGTTTTATATTTGATATAAAAAATGTATCTTTGTAATTTTTGTGTTTAATATGTACAAAGGATATTTAAATAAAATGTGTTTTTATGTTAATTAAACTATGCATATATAAAAAGTGTCTTTATAATTTGTTTATACAAAGAAAGTTTAAATTAGATATTTTAAATAAAATGTGTTTTTATGTATTAGTATTAATGTAATATTGTAAAGAATATATTAAGTTAGAAAAAAGAATATATTGTTTATATAAAAAAGAAAAAGTTAGTGTTAATAAAATACTTGTTAAGAAAGGTTAAATTAGTTAATTAATATGAGTGATGTTTGTTTTATATAAAAGAGGTAAGCATTTTTAATGGGCTTTAGGTATGCAGAAACGGGCAAGGCCCACGTTTGGGTTCAAGACGTTTTAGGGTTTCGCTTGTGTTTTCATTTGGGACATGTTTTAGGGTTTGTGTACAGCGGCGCTCATGGAGGTCTTCTTCGTCTTCCTTGTTTACGCATTTCTGAACCCAACTCTTCCGTCTAGCCACCAGCACTACCTCATCCTCCCCTTCGCGTTCGTTCAGGCAGCGGTGAAAGAAGGTAACAGCATGTCTCAAACTCATTAAACATTTTAGATTTTGCATGTTAAAATTCTTTGATTTGTTGAATCCGATTCTATGTTCTATTGATTAATGCATTTGGTTTGTCTTGTGTGAGGTATGAAAGGAAAGGAGAAAACGAAAACTACCTTGACAGAGGGGAGGAAGAAAATGGAAGTGCTCAGGAGGCTTGACGAGCAGAGGAAACGTGATGCTTGCTCTTTGAGCTTCCTGGTATCTTTTATCTTGTTACCATTTTTAGGGTTGCATGATGGACTGAACTGAAAACCCTTTTTTTGAATTCGCCTCTTTCTTCTTCTTCTTTGCCATTGTATGCTTGTTGTCTTAGATTTTCTCTCTTCTTCTGACTTGTGTTGCCTTGGGCTTGCCTTTGTTGATTTACCTGTTGAAACACTTCTGTTGGCTATGAACTGAATGCTTGGTGCTTCTGAATGCTACCGTTGAAATGTTATTTTGACTAGCTTCTTTTATTGCCCAATGATGAGCGTTCTGAGGGCTGGAGGTTTTGACTGGTTATTTTGCTCAATGATATTTTTATTTGGATGGTGCTGGTGTACACAGGGTATACAGGTTGCCTGGGTAAATTTATGTTGGTTTTGAAAGTTGACAAGGTTTTGCTTGAATGGCCAGACTTCAGGTTTTTTTGTGAATTTAGGCTTTAGGTTTGGACTGATTCAGGTGAGGCTTGAACTGGTTTCAGGCTTGAGGTTCTGGACTGGTTTCAGGCTTGAGGCCTAGCAGGTTTTTTGCTTCAGGTCAGGACTTGGTTTTAGAAATGCAGTAGTAGGTTTTTGCTTCATGTTAGGGCTTGGTTTGGGTGTACATGTTGGTATATCTTGTGGTGAGGTTCTTCTGCAGGTTTGTATATTTGAACAGGTTCAGCAGGTTATTGCTGATGCAGGTTATGTGTTTGGAGGTTCTTGTTGAGCTTGAGGCTTAGGTTTTGCATATGCAGGTTAGGCTTTTGACTTGCTTCAGCTGGTTTGTATGTTGAGGCCGTTTTGAGCCAATGCAGGTTTTGTGAAGTCTTAAGGCCTAGGTTGATATGCAGTAGCAGGTTATATCAGTTTGTATATTTCTTTTTACTTTGGTGAAAGTTCTGCTTCTTTTTGCATCTGTTGGTATGGCCCCCCTTTCTTTACTGTGTTTAGTCCCTTTGTATATCTTTCTTCCTGCCTAAAAGCCTAAAAAAAAACCTGCATTCTTATCTCTTCTTTTTCTCTCTCTTAGTACAGTTAAATATGTTAAAATATGTTTTCTGCTGTACTTTCTGAAAGGGCCACCCTTATGGGAAATGATGATATGGATAGGTTTGCTTGCATAATGGATTTCCTCTGCATTCTTTTATCTTTTCTTGACAGCTTTGAGTAGACTTTGTACTTTTTGAACTTTCCATATCTTTGCCAAATCTTCTTCTTGACAGCTTTGAATAGACTCTTTGGCATTTTTGACAGCAAGTTGTACTTTTTGGATTTTGACAGAAAGTTGCAATTTGATTTTTTTCAGTTTGGTTTGAACTTGGAGTTTGAGATTTATGCAGTTTGACATTTTGCATTCATGATTTAGCAAATAAAACTCGTCCCTCTTTGTGAACCGGGAGAAATCCCGTGATTTGCAGAGAGGGTTAACTGATCCCAATCAGTGGCCCTTAATGATGAATTTCTTTTATCTGTCTTTTCAATTTAATTTAACTGCTATTTGACTTTTCTCTTTTCTTTTGCAGATGAATACTTGAATGGAGAGGGGTACTAAATGAAGACTGAAGAATTAGAAAAAATAGGATAGTTTTCTTTTTATTTAATATTTAAATTAATGTAAAACCATTGTTTGTAATTAAATTATAAAAAATAATTGTACAAATAATTCAAGAATCAATAAAAGTCTTTATTATCCAATCAATTATATTTCCTCTTTCTTTATTGTTTATCTATTATTTAAAACTCTTTGAATTAAAATAATTGAAAAATAAATTTCAATCACTTAATTTAGAATAATAAATAATTTAAATAAACAATACTTTAGCACATTGATCAGTTAAACCTGGTATCTCCAAAGCGAATCAATAGTTAATCAAAACATTGATCAGGCGCATTCCTTTTTTCCCTGATTTTCAATAAACACTGTAAATCCAAACTGCGTATTTCTTTTGACTGGTTCAATCAAACGAACGTGAATTCAAACCAACTGCAGTCTTTTACTGATTAAATCAAAACAATGCGAATTCAACCCGAATCTCGGAATAACTTGCAAAGCGCTGTGGAATTTAAATCCTTCTGAGAATATGCCCACAAAAACCTTAATTCCTGATTAAATGCCAAAGAACGTCGACTGATCAAAATTGAGTCAAAGTCAACCAAAACCCTAAGCCAACTGTTTGGAGCAATCCAGAGTCCTAAAAATCAATAAAACCCTAATTGCGTCTGCCTGACGAGAAAAGTTTGTTTGACCGATTCTTGAGCCAGTTTGAAAGATCATGGAAAGCCTGAAGTTGTTGTTTCTTGTGGAAAAATACGAGGGCAAATTTTGGGGTACAACAGGAGGGGACAAGAAGACAATAGTTTAAACTGCCATAAACAAACGTTTTCAAAGCCATGAATGAAGTTTTGTAACGTTGGCCAAAAACATGGGATCTTGTCCTTTTTTTTTAATTTGAATGTATGTGGACATTTTGGCTCCTTCGAATTCCCTCTAGTGTTGCTATTCGACTGGCCTCAAGTTGCCTCTTTCGACTGGACCTCTTGTGTAGCTTTCGACTGGGCCTTCTGCATGCTTTCTTCAAATGTACCTCTTGTGTACCCTTCGACTGGCTCTAGTATTACTTCCTTCAAATGGATCTCTTGTATAGCTTTCGATTGGCCTTTTGCATTCTTCTTCATATGTACCTCTTGTGTACCCTTCGACTGGCTCTAGTATTACTTCCTTCGAATGGGTCTCTTGTGTGGCCTTCAACTGAGCCTTCTGCATGCTTCTTCAAATGTACCTCATGTTTACCCTTTGACTGGCTCTAGTATTTCTTCCTTAGAATGGCTCTTTAGATGGTCCTTTTGGTGTACCCTTCGAATGGGCCTTTGGTGTGTTGAAGTGTGTACAATTATTTCACAGGGGGGTATGCGCCCATTCGAAACTGGCATAAAGGTAGATTATGCCTTGAGGATGCTAGCATGAAGCAAGTCAAGGCAGACGTAAAGAAGGACATTGTTTAGGCGAAGCTGGCACAAAGGTGGTCAGTGCCTTGTAGGTCAAAATCAACTTTGAAGGAGTCTTGGCCTTGTGCTGTAGACAAGCTGAAGAGGGGGCCTTTGTCTTAGTGAATCCAAGGCAGGCGTGAAGGGGATTTTGTCTTGACGAATCAAACACGCTTGTAGGGAGTTCCTACCTTGTGCATCAAAGGCAAGTCGAAAGAATCTTTTTTTGTCTTGTGCGCTGAAGGCGGGCTGAAAAGGGATTATTTTCCTGGTCGAAGTAGGAATTATCATGCTCTGAAGAGAACAAATGCCCAAACAAAGCAAGAATACATATTGCATGCAGGTAACCATTGCATTTGTGAGTCAAGATAGCATGCAAAGACAATGGTGCAATCAAAGGAGCACTGACAAGAAGCCCTTTCCCTTTAGATCGAAGGAGGTTGTCTTAAAGGGAAAACATGCCTAGTCGAACTTGGTGTGTAGCAAACAAGCAAAAGATCAAGGCTTCAATCGAAGCTTGGAAATTTAAGGCATACTTGGAGGAGGTTAGGCGCTCAATCTAAGCCAGTCCAAATACCAATCGAAAGGCCTTTTAACATGCCAATCAAACGATTTTGTCAAAATACAAATCGAAGACTCCTTGTTTATCTTCAAAAATGTTATCTTTCCTTTAATCAAATGCTTGTGATCACCATATAAGAGAAAGATCTTGGGAAAATATGAGAGGGGAAATTTTGGGGTACAACAGCTGCCCCTGTTCAATCTTCTTAAACCTGAGAATTTAGATTGGCTTGACTACCTTTCATGATCTGGAGGTGTAAGATGATTGAACACTATAGTGCCCAGAAATTTGTACTCGCGTGAAATAACAATGATGATTGATGATGTAGGGAATGGGCTTACAGATTCCATTTGGAGGAGATGACAGAGATTCGTCAGATATGGGCTTAAAGATGCCATCTAAAATAGATGTTGATTTACACATGATCCATTTGGATTTCTTGTTCCTGTTGTCTGAGGAGGAGTTTGTTGGGGAATGTGGGTTTTTGTTGTTCTCGTGTTTGAGGAAAACTCTGTGGGGAATAGAGTCTAGGAACTTCAGTTGTCCAAGGATGTGCTGAAGAGTTATCTCTGGAGGGATGATTGTTTGTTGTATTTTGGTTGAAGTCCAGGTTTCCAGTGATTTGCTGGAGATAATGGAATTAACCGTTATTTGGAAATGTATTGGCAAGAGCCTGTGTAGGGCCGTTCCAGGATGAGTCTGTGTTGGACTGCCTCTGGGAGGTTATATGAAGGAATCTTTGACGATTTCTACCTCAATGGATGATGAAGGAATCTTGGATGATTTCTACCTCAATAGATAATGAAGAAATCTTTAACGATTGCTACCTCAGTAGATGGTGAAGGAATATTTGACGATTGCTACCTCAATAGTTAATGAAGGAATCTTGGAAGATTTCTACCTCCATGGATAATGAAGGAATCTTTGACGATTGCTACCTTAATAGATGATGAAGGAATCTTTGATGATTGCTACCTCAATGGATGATGAAGGAACCTTTGGCGATTGCTACCTCAATGGATGATGAAAGAATCTTTGACGATTGCTACCTCAATAGATGATGAAGGAATCTTTGGCGATTGCTACCTCACTTGATGATGAAGGAATCTTTGACGATTACTACCTCAATGGATGATGAAGGAATCTTTGACGATTTCTACCTCAATAGATGATGAAGGAATCTTTGACGATTGCTACCTCAATGGATGATGAAGGAATCTTTGACGATTTCTACCTCAATGGATGAGGAAGGAATCTTTGACGATTGATACCTCAATAGATGATGAAGGAATCTTTGACTATTTATACCTCAATGGATGATGAAGGAATCTTTGACCATTGCTACCTAAATGGATGATGAAGGAATCTCTGACGATTTCTACCTCAATAGATGATGAAGGAATCTTTGACGATTGCTACCTCAATTGATGATGAAGTAATCTTTGACGATTGCTACCTCAATGGATACTGAAGGAATCTTTGACGATTTCTACCTAATAGATGATGAACGAATCTTTGACGATTGCTACCTCAATGGATGATGAAGGAATCTTTGATGATTTCTACCTCAATGGATGATGAAGGAATCTTTGACGATTTCTACCTCAATGGATGTTGAAGGAATCTTTGGCGATTGCTACCTTAATGGATAATGAAGGAATCTTTCACGATTGCTACCTCAATAGATGATGAAGGAATATTTGACTATTTATACCTCAATGGATGATGAAGGGATATTTGATGATTGCTACCTCAGTGGATGATGAAGGAATCTTTGATGATTGCTACCTCAATAGATGATAAAATTCGTCTGTGTATAGATTTTACCTGAAAAGATAAAGATTTAGCTGCATGCAACGTTCTGATACTCATTCCAGATTTCCTTTCAGAGATAGCTTGGAAATGCTCCAGATATGGATGCTGTTCTTTTGCTTATTCAAGACTCCTTCTAGATATGGTTCAGATGTGACCCAGGCATGGCGATGTTCTGATACTCATTCCAGATTTCCTTTCAGAGATAGCTTGGAAATGCTCCAGATATGGATGTTGTTCTTTTGCTTATTCAAAATTCCTTCCTAGATATGGTTCAGATGTGACCCAGGCATGGCGATGTTCTGATACTTATTCCAGATTTCTTCTCAGATATAACTTAGAGATGCTCCGAACACGGAGGTTGTTCTATTGTTTATTCAGAGATCTCCTTCTAGATATGGTTCAGATGTTACCCAGGCATGGCGACGTTCTGATACTCATTCCAGATTTCCTTTCAGAGATAGCTTGGAAATGCTCCAGATATGGATGCTGTTCTTTTGCTTATTCAAGACTCCTTCTAGATATGGTTCAGATGTGACCCAGGCATGGCGACATTCTGATACTCATTCCAGATTTCCTTTCAGAGATAGCTTGGAAATGCTCCAGATATGGATACTGTTCTTTTGCTTATTCAAAATTCCTTCCTAGATATGGTTCAGATGTGACCCAGGCATGGCGACATTCTGATACTTATTCCAGATTTCTTCTCAGATATAACTTAGAGATGCTCCGGACACGGAGGCTGTTCTATTGTTTATTCAGAGATCTCCTCCTAGATATGGTTCAGATGTGACCCAGGCATGGCGACGTTCTGATACTCATTCCAGATTTCCTTTCAGAGATAGCTTGGAAATGCTCCAGATATGGATGCTGTTCTTTTGCTTATTCAAGACTCCTTCTAGATATGGTTCAGATGTGACCCAGGCATGGCGACGTTCTGATACTCATTCCATATTTCCTTTCAGAGATAGCTTAGACATGCTCCAGATATGGATGCTGTTTTCTTGCTTATTCAAGACTCTTTCTAAAGATAGTTCAGATGTGACCCAGGCATGGCGACGTTCTGATACTTATTCTAGATTTCCTTTGAGATATAGCTTAGAGATGCTCCAGATCCGGGCGCTATTCTATTGCTTATTCAGATTCAAACTTCTAAAGACAACTTAGAGATGCTCCATCCCGGATGCTATTCTATTGTTCAGTCCATATACGATCCAGATTCGGATGACATTCTGTTACTCATGCAGTATGGATATACCCCAGACACGGAGGTCATTCTACTACTCGTTTAGACGTCAGCAGTTAGATATAGACTAGATATGCCCCAGACACGGAAGCTATTCTATTTCTTATTCAGATTCAACTATCCATTACAGTTCCAAATGGCATCTATAAGCCCATTCCCGACAAGGTTCTATCACACTTCCAGATGGCATCTATAAGCCCATCCTCCTACCCATCATCTCTCCAAATGGCATCTGTAAGCCCATTCCCGATATCACACTGCTGATACTCTACTATGTGAGTGCAAATTTCTGGGCACTCTAGTGTTCAATCATCTTCCACCCTCGGATCACGAAAGGCACACAAGCCAATCTACATCCTCAGGTCTAAGAAGATTGAACAGGGGAAACTGTTGTACCCCAAAATTTGCCCTCCCATATTCTTCAAAAGTTTTTCCAAGCATCACCTCAAATGGTTCAAGGCTACTCCAAGGATTGCACAGTCAACCATCCTCCTAAGCCAATCAAAATTAAGGTTTTGGTTCCTTCAAGGAAGTTGAGGTTTTCAATGGTCCAATCAAGTCCCACATGCCTATAACATTGTCAAACACCTACATGTCAAGTTTCAAGGCTCACAAGGTCAAGTTGCACAATCAAAAACCCTAATTGCTTCACAATCAACTGCAGGGGCAAAATGGTCATTTGGCAGTCAAAAGTCAAAATTTTTTGTCAACATCTTATTTTGAAGCCACAATCATCATTTGGTCAAATCTTGATCATGATTCCTCAAGCATGGCTCAAAAATCATCAAGGTGTCAAAAGTTTCTATTTCTGGACAGCTGAAAAGTCAACTGTACCTTGACCAAGGCATAACTTTTTCATGGTTCATCAGAAAAATCCCATCCAATGCTCATTTTGAAGGGGAAGACATTTCCTACAACTCATCTTCACATTCCAAGTCCAAGAAATGCTCTCACAAAAAGTTATCAATTTCAACATTATAGGTCATTTTCAAAAGTCAACAAAAAGGCACTTTAAGTCAAAGACCATAAGCTGATATTGGTAAATAAAAATGACATGGGACCAAAGGCATTGGTTAGAGGACTTCAAGACCTTTCCAAAATGTCCAAGAACATGTTCATAGCTTCAAAATTGAGCAAGATATGCATTGGAGAAGTTGGGAAATTTTTGTGAAAGGGCCAAAGTCGATTATCCTTGAAACTTCATTTTTGACAAAAGGGGCCCACTTTTTCCACTTGATTCAGCTTTGCCATACCTCCCACGTGTCCCATGTTTTATTTCAAGAATAAAAATTAATTTTTCTATTTTTGTTTAATTTTATTTGATTTAATTCATTTTAAATCTTTAAAATTCAAATAAAAATCAAGAAAATTAATGGGAGGATATTTTGTGGTTTGAATAGCTTTGATACACCATAAAACATATACCAAATTCGTTCAAGACCTATTTCAAGCAAAAAAATTCAAATTTGGAGCAAATATGGCAAGTTATTTCAATGGTGATTATGGAGAAAATCAAAACTTCATTGCAAGGCTTAAAAGCTCCTTAATGTGACTGATTCTCATCCAAGCCTATATATACAAGCCTTGCAAGCCTCATTCAGAACCTAGAAAAAAAGGAGAGTGTGCACAAACGGCCAGAGGAAAAGTTCAAAATTTGTCCAAAAAAGTGAGAGATCTAAAGCGGTGTTGCAAACATTTTCAGATCAAAGCAAGCATGTGGCTTTCTTCATTGCCACTCCCTGAAGCCAAAGCAACCACAAACGCGTCCTAAGGTCCACTACCAAGCACTGTAAGTTGTCTCAAACTCACCCCTGTACACGAAATCATGTTTCTCCATTCTTGCACTTTTTCTGGAAAATAATAGCATATTCATACTCCATGCCTAATTTCCAATGTAACTGCTATATTCAATTTCATTTTTAGGCTTCGTATAACAATACCCGTGCCTAGGGTTCGTTGGTTTTGTTTTTAGGTATTTTGTCTACAGGTGAAATTGGGACAAACCATAAGCATAGACGTGATCAGGAGACATGGACGATCACAACCATGGGCTTAGATGGAATTTTTGATGCCTAAGGATGATTTTGAGTAAAACCTCCAAAATCCGGCCTTCACCTCCTTGGTTTAGCATTTCTTTTCTTATTTTCTTTCCTTTTATTAATTATTATTATTATTTAGTTAGTTCACAAATAATTATTTTCATAAATTCAGAAAAAAAACAAAAAAAATGTAATTATTATTATTATTATTAATTTCACTTTAGTAATTATTTTTGTAAATAAAATACTAACAAATTAATTAGTTTAATTAGTTAATTTTAACCCTTTTTCACAATAAATAAAAACAAATTTAGACTTAGGCTTTTTCTTTTGACATTTTTAATTCTTTTTTTATTTTATTTCATAAAAACATAAAAAAGGTCAAGAAATATTTTCTTGTAATTAAAATAATTAATTAGTTTTCAATTTCATTTAATTACCAAAAAAAAGACAAAAAAATTAATTCCCTTTTCTTTATTCGCGCGTATTTAATTTGTTCGATTATTATGTAATTGCTCCGGATATGTAATAGTAAATAGGACCTTTTTACTGTTTTTTTTATTTTCCGCACTTATTTACTTAAAACGGGTCTTTGTAAAGATTTGGCGATGTATAGACCCGCGCCTTGTAATAGCGTAGGATTTACGTTTTCCGTACTTTAATTTCCGCACCCCTTAATTGCTAAATTTTGCATGAAAGAATGAATGGCCCAAATAAAATCAAAGTGTAGATCACCATAATGCATGACAAGATAAAACATAACTGAAAACAATACACAAATTCACACACCACTCTTAGGGTACGCCTCACTGTTGCCTTGCCCCTCGAAACGTGGTCGTCGAGTATAGGACGTTTTAGTAAGTCCTTATGTCCATGAACATGGCATAAGGGTAGCTTCTAAGGTGTCCTACTGTTGCTCTGGTGACCACACTGTCCCTACAAGCTCGAATTGTGGTCGTCGAGTACAGGACGTTTTAGTAAGTCCTTATGTCCATGATATGATCCAGTCGCCTCGGAAAGGTTGCCTCAGAATTAAAAAGGATCAATGGCATAAGGGTAGCTTCTGAGGTGTCCTATTGTTGCTCGGTGACCACACTGTCCCTACAAACGAATTGACCCGAACACCTCCAACGGTGGTGCTACCTACCTCTCAATGGTGGGATGGCACTACCTTAAGGACATTTACACAGCCTAATTCCTTAGGGTAGGTAGATGACTCGTAGATACTTGCTCTATTTCAAAAAAAAACAAACAAAACTCTTTTCACACCGACACTTTTCAAAACGCTTTCAAAACAATTTTTCAAACACTCTTGAGGACTGATACAAGAGTTATTCAGAAATCTTTAAAAGAAACTTTTTTCAAACCCACTCACAATTGAAAAGCAAACATTTTGAAAACACACATGAGCAAGTATCTAAGAGCCCATGGATAACCATGGATAGAAAGGGTGCTAACACCTTCCCTTTCTATAAATCTACCTCCCGAACCGAGAAACTATCTTATAAGGAATTTTGTTGTGCTTTTGTCCTGTCCATGTTGGAGAAAATAAAAGACGGTGGCGACTCTTGCTTCCGTGACATTTCGCGAACCAGCTTTAAACAGTCAGTTCCAGATCCACCGATCACAGAACTGGCGACTCTGCTGGGGAGAATTTAAAGTGAGGTGTACCTTAGGACTAAGATCACCTGTGTTTTCAATTGCTTTGACTTGTTTGCTTTAAATTGTGGGACTGTCTTGGGAGTTCTATAGATCCTAACCTGGATCTGGGGATACCTTCTTAGAAAGTAGCAACAAGGTTGTGAGGGAACTGTGCGGGGTATACCGACATGGTTGAAGCAGTCTGCTACATTGATGTGGCACTTTGGTGTGTACCGGTAACCCTTGAGTCAATCAAGGAGAGTACGGGGCCTCCGCGTGGTGTCGTGAAGCATCAACTGACCTTAGGAACCTTAATTGAACCATCTTGGCCTCTTTAGGGTAGTGAGATAACTGACTTTGGTGCAGTCCGAGGTTGGTTGATACTCGATACTACACTCAATTGAGGGTTGTTTTCTTGGAATATTTCGATCGCCAGTTCAGTGGCTAAATCGAAACGATGAACATAGAAAACAATCCAATGATATTGAGCTCCTCTAGAACCCGGTTACTTTTGATAGGACAGGTCTTAACCAACGAAACTGAAAGAGGGTAGTACCTGAACTTCATGATGGCCTAAACTCTAAGGGCTGTCTTATGTGACTTGTGTGCCTTCAAAACTTGACTACTTGCATACTTGTTATCTGACACTTGAGTTTCTTGCAGGTTTTGTTTACAGTCCTTAATCTGGACTCATAACAGGGTTTACCTACATTACTCCACAGCATAACATCATACCATCATACCATTGCATACATCCTACATAAGGACTAATCCATTTCAAGGATCTCAAGGGCTTGTGATGCAGGTCATGATGAATCAAATGTCTAGCAAGGGGCAAAGGGGATTTATTTTCCTCTAGCCAAAGTTAACAGCTTGAGTCAGGGGCTATGACCCACTCGATATGGTGAGCCTTGACTCTTGAAGAAGGACTCTCAACAATACGCAGTTCCTTCAATCAAGCCACCGGATTCAAATTCTAACAAGCTTCTTTGTTTATCCCGTAAGGTCCTTGAAAACATTGCATGCATATCATACATATCATTGCATTACAGGTACACTTGTTGCAGGTCACTTACCTTCTTCGCTGTTTATTTCAGCAGTCATCATGAATCCTGAATCATCCAATGGACAAGCTATCAAGGCCCTCCAGGCCCAGAATGCCCAGTTCCAGGAGTTGATTATGAGCCTAGCCCAGGGTCAAAAGGAATTGAAGACTCTGATTCAGAAGAAGAAGAACAAGAGGATTGTTTTGTTCAACCCTAGACGCAGATCTGGGAACACCCTGCAGAATGAAGCTGAGAGGACTACTCCATCTGTGGGGGAAGGCAGTCACCAAGGGAGAGAGGTTCCTAGCCCTATGGTCTCTGACACCGAGACAGACTTCAATGATGAACAATACCCCCCTGCTGAAGACAGGTACAAACAGCTGGAGGACCGATTAAATGCTATGGATATCCAACGTGTGCCTGGGTTGGACTTTGGGGACCTAGGTTTATCTTCTGGGGTGGTGATCCCTCACAAGTTCAAGGCACCGGCCTTTGTAAAGTACGACGGGACTTCCTATCCTAAGTTGCATCTCCGTTCCTACGCAAGGAAGATCCAGCCCTACACGGCAGATAAGAATCTATGGATCCATTTCTTCCAGGAGAGTCTTTCAGGGACTCAACTCGAATGGTTCTACCAGCTGGACGGAACCACTATTCGTAACTGGGAGGACTTGGCTACTGCTTTTTATAAGCAGTATCAGTATAATGCCGACCTCGCTCCTACGCGTACCCAACTCCAGGGTATGTCACTTGGGACGGGTGAAGGTTTTAAGGAATATGCACAAAGGTGGAGAGATCTGGCTGGAAGGGTGCAGCCGCCTTTGACTGACCGTGAGCTCGTTGACATGTTCTTGGGGACCCTGTCTGGTCCCTTCTTCAACCATCTGATTGGGAATTCTTCTGCTGGGTTTACCGATTTGATCTTGACCGGGGAGAGGATCGAAGCTGGCATCAAGGCTGGAAAGATCCAAGAAGCTGCACCTTCTGATACTCACAAAAAGCCTTACACTGGGAAGAAAGAGGCCAATGTTGCGTACAGCCAAAAGGGCCGCCATGATCAACATGCAGGGGCAGTCCAGATCTCTAATCCTAGGCCTGCTCAACAGGGACAGGGGCATCAACGTAAGGAGGTCGCACCCAAGAGACAATTCACTAAAATCAACATGTCACTAGATCAAGCGCTACAGCAAATGTTGAAGGCAGGGTTGATTACCTTGAGGGCTCCTCTCCGGAATCCAAACACCTCTGCTCCCAACTACCATCCTAATGAGAGGTGCGCATACCACTCCGATAGCCCGGGTCATACTACGGACAACTGTTGGCCTTTGAAGAACAAGATTCAAGACATGATCGACGCCGGAGAGATTCAGTTTGAAGCGTCAGAGACTCCAAACATAATCCATGCTCCTTTGCCCAATCATTGAAGACTTTTGTTTATTTGAATTTCCGAGTTGTAATTTTTTGCTTATACAAACAATTAAATGTCATAGCGAACTCTTTTATTTCATTAATGCACGGCATATGTCTGTTTTTGAATTAATCCAATCATTTTCACTATGTTCACATTGCCTTCATATTTTTTTGTGATGTTCAACTCTCGGTTAATAATTCTAAGCCTCTTGAGGGAGTATGGCGAAAACGATACCACGATTTACAGTATGCTTTTGAACGAACCCCCCTGATGAGGTACAGGCATTGTTTCAATTCCTAAACACTGAAGTTATAAGGAAGATAATCCCTCGTCAACCCCTTCGAGCCAAAGAAGTAGGAGTTTTTCTTTTCGAAAATTAAAACCCTTAATCATAACCTGGGGCAGGGTAGTTTTCTCAGTTGATCCAAGTGCACAATGAATAGCACCAAAGAGGTCCTCACAAAACAAAAGACAGTGATGGTTCCGAATAATCATAAAGACAGGCAGTCATTACCCCTCAAAATAAACGCCCATTAAGTCAAAACCTATGAAGGAGACTTGCAAAACTGGGGCATCCCACTGACTGTAATTCCATAAAAGAAACAGTACAGGCAGAAAAAATAGGGATAACAAAATCAAAAAGAAAGAGGTCCTACAAACCCTCAACAAAGAAATGACTGCCTGGTCAAAATAAACTGTCAGTATCCGAACCATCACTATATCAAAGCAAAGACTCAATAAGGTCTAACGCACGATTAGCTGAGTTTAGGTTGGAAGAACATCACGAAGAACGGGTGGGTACAAATAAATTTGAGCCTTTATCCTTTGTTTCTTAAACCGTGAACCAGGCCACGCTACAACCCTTAAAAGTCCTAGATGAAGCATGGGTTAGTTCGAAGGCATACTGTTATAAAAGGTATCCTGACTCCTTAAGGCTTGCGGTAAAATAACGAGTTGACATCACGATTTACAAAATTCACTTGTTTTTTATGAAAAAATGCATTTTTCAAAATCTTCAAGACAGACATAATCTTTGCATTTTTGAAATAACATTGCTTGCACATATGACTATTTGTTTGAACAGCAAAGAAATTCGCACGAAGAATATCTTATGGGCAAAAGCACTCCCAACCAAGGGGCAGGCATGATCATTGTCCATCATCTGGGGCAGTTAAATCAAGATTCGGAGAATCTCTCCAAAGGCCAACCAGCTTGGGGCAAATCTCCATCTGGATCACCTGGGGCATTCCGACAACGAATCTTGCCTGATCAGACATCTTCTAGTGGTACGGCAACGCAATATCAATAACAGGGGCATCTCCCTACATCTTGAGAGCATGGACATAGTCGAAAAAATACTGCGCATAATCAAAGACCCGCTAGGTTGACATACCTAGGCAAAAATAAGGGCTTCCCGGCGAACCAAAAGGGTTCGGGCAAAAATAAGGGATGAAATGAAAAAAAAAATCTGTACACCCGGCAAGTCGAAAACCTGAAAAGGCGGCTTGGGCAAAAATGGGTATCCCGGTGGACTGAAAACCCTAAAGGGCGGTCCAGGCAAAAATTAGGGATCAAAGCATACGACTATGTCCTGGCATCTCGTCACCTGTCTACCAGAAGATTTGTCAATTACCCCCACAGGTGCCTTCTCCCACTGAAACTGGGGCAATAATGAGTCGTCTAAGCGATCTAATTGCTCTGTCCACCAAGGTACCAAGGTAAGTTCAGCTGAAGAACAACCAAGATGCCTTAATTCCCCAGAGAGCGAGCCAAGATTCAACAATTCTCCCCAAGCAGAGTTGGATTCCCATAAGCCCTACAAGGCACAATATCTCCAGCAGGTCAGCGATACTCTCCCCAAGCAGAGTTATACTCCGTCAGCCTTAAGGAAGTTGGATTACCCCCAGAAGATCTCAACATTCCTCAGCGGAGTCTACAAACATCCTCAACAAGCATCCCCGGCAGTCTTGATCTAAGATTTTTCTCCGGCGGAATCTAGACATCCAGCGGAGCCCCTCCCCAGTACAGTCCAAAGTCTCCCCAGGAGAGTTGAATCAATCTCCCCAATAGGAAGCTTATCCCCAATAGATTCTGGAAGCTTATCCTTTGCAGAGCATATCTCTCCCCGTCTTTATTCAGAAGGTTATTCTTCGCCAGAGCTTATAACTGGGTTATCCTCAGCTAATTGCCACGGAAAGGTCGTCCTCGGCGAAGTCTTCCTATCCCCAGCGGAGTTCCTCAAATCGCCAAAGCGTAACTCAACAATGGTATCCCCGGCGGAGTTCTCATACAACATCTCAGCGAAGTACCTCTCTTCCCACAGAGTATTTTCCCCAGCAAGATCGCTAGAGTAATTTTCCCCGCAGAGTAATCTCTCCAAGCTTATTCCCCAATGGGGTCATCTCCTCCTACCGGTTTATCCTTGCAATCATTTTCCCCAGCGGAAACGAAGAATTCTCTACTCTTCAAACATCAGCCCAGGATTAGCTCCCGACATTCGTCAAGGATTTATTTTCCTAGACAAAAAATACATTCGCAAACATCACATTTTCATACATGATATAAACATCACATTCTACAATCCCATTGGTTATAAACGTCATGACACCGCGCATTCCATGCACCATGACATTGCATATAACTAATGTTTTGCCTTTTTTCAGGAAAGGTCAATACAAAGATGATTACTATCAACTATCGCAATACCAGATTCGATTCCTGTATCTAGCCAGGGCATGTCCGTGAGCGATTGATTGTGGATTCTATACCTGTATCCGGTCAGGCATGTCTATGTTAAAAAGATTAAAGAGATGGCTTGGAAACGCCCCAGATATGGATGCTGTTCTTTTGCTTATTCAAAATTCCTTTCTAGATATGGTTCAGATGTGACCCAGGCATGGCGACGTTTTGATACTTATTCCAGATTTCTTCTCAGAAATAACTTAGAGATGCTCCGGATACGGAGGCTGTTGTATTGTTTATTCAGAGATCTCCTTCTAGATATGGTTCAGATGTGACCCAGGCATGGCGACATTCTGATACTCATTCCAGATTTCCTTTCAGAGATAGCTTGGAAATGCTCCAGATATGGATGTTGTTCTTTTGCTTATTCAAGACTCCTTCTAGATATGGTTCAGATGTGACCCAGGCATGGCGATGTTCTGATACTCATTCCAGATTTCCTTTCAGAGATAGCTTGGAAATGCTCCAGATATGGATTCTGTTCTTTTGCTTATTCAAAATTCCTTCCTAGATATGGTTCAGATGTGACCCAGGCATGGCGATGTTCTGATACTTATTCCAGATTTCTTCTCAAATATAACTTAGAGGTGCTCCGGACATGGAGGCTGTTCTATTGTTTATTCAGAGATCTCCTTCTAGATATGGTTCAGATGTGACCCAGGCATGGCGACGTTCTGATACTCATTCCAGATTTCCTTTCAGAGATAGCTTGGAAATGCTCCAGATATGGATGATGTTCTTTTGCTTATTCAAGACTCCTTCTAGATATGGTTCAGATGTGACCCAGGCATGGCGACGTTCTGATACTCATTCCAGATTTCCTTTCAGAGATAGCTTGGAAATGCTCCAGATATGGATGTTGTTCTTTTGCTTATTCAAGACTCCTTCTAGATATGGTTCAGATGTGACCCAGGCATGGCGATGTTCTGATACTCATTCCAGATTTCCTTTCAGAGATAGCTTGGAAATGCTCCAGATATGGATATTGTTCTTTTGCTTATTCAAAATTCCTTCCTAGATATGGTTCAGATGTGACCCAGGCATGGCGATGTTCTGATACTTCTTCCAGATTTCTTCTCAGATATAACTTAGAGATGCTCCGAACACGGAGGTTATTCTATTGTTTATTCAGAGATCTCCTTCTATATATGGTTCAGATGTTACCCAGGCATGGCGACGTTCTGATACTCATTCCAGATTTCCTTTCAGAGATAGCTTGGAAATGCTCCAGATATGGATGCTGTTCTTTTGCTTATTCAAGACTCCTTCTAGATATGGTTCAGATGTGACCCAGGCATGGCGACGTTCTGATACTCATTCCAGATTTCCTTTCAGAGATAGCTTGGAAATGCTCCAGATATGGATGCTGTTCTTTTTCTTATTCAAAATTCCTTCCTAGATATGGTTCAGATGTGACCCAGGCATGGCGACGTTCTGATACTTATTCCAGATTTCTTCTCAGATATAACTTAGAGATGCTCCGGACACGGAGGCTGTTCTATTGTTTATTCAGAGATCTCCTCCTAGATATGGTTCAGATGTGACCCAGGCATGGCGACGTTCTGATACTCATTCCAGATTTCCTTTCAGAGATAGCTTGGAAATGCTCCAGATATGGATGTTGTTCTTTTGCTTATTCAAGACTCCTTCTAGATATGGTTCAGATGTGACCCAGGCATGACGACGTTCTGATACTCATTCCAGATTTCCTTTCAGAGATAGCTTAGACATGCTCCAGATATGGATGTTGTTTTCTTGCTTATTCAAGACTCTTTCTAAAGATAGTTCAGATGTGACCCAGGCATGGCGACGTTCTGATACTTATTCCAGATTTCCTTTGAGATATAGCTTAGAGATGCTCCAGATCCGGGCGCTATTCTATTGCTTATTCAGATTCAAACTTCTAAAGACAACTTAGAGATGCTCCATCTCGGATGCTATTCTATTGTTCAGTCCAGATACGATCCAGATTCGGATGACATTCTGTTACACATGCAGTATGGATATACCCCAGACACGGCGGTCATTCTACTACTCGTTTAGACGTCAGCAATTAGATATATACTAGATATGCCCCAGACACGGAAGTTATTCTATTTCTTATTCAGATTCAACTATCCATTACAGTTCCAAATGGCATTTATAAGCCCATTCCCGACAAGGTTCTATCACACTTCTAGATGGCATCTATAAGCCCATCCTCCTACCCATCATCTCTCCAAATGGCATATGTAAGCCCATTCCCGATATCACACTGCTGATACTCTACTATGTGAGTGCAAATTTCTGGGCACTCTTGTGTTCAATCATCTTCCACCCTCGGATCACGAAAGGCACACAAGCCAATCTACATCCTCAGGCCTAAGAAGATTGAACAGGGGAAACTGTTGTACCCCAAAATTTGCCCTCCCATATTCTTCAAAAGTTTTTCCAAGCATCACCTCAAATGGTTCAAGGCTACTCCAAGGATTGCACAGTCAACCATCCTCCTAAGCCAGTCAAAATTAAGGTTTTGGTTCCTTCAAGGAAGTTGAGGTTTTCAATGGTCCAATCAAGTCCCACATGCCTATAACATTGTCAAACACCTACATGTCAAGTTTCAAGGCTCACAAGGTCAAGTTGCACAATCAAAAACCCTAATTGCTTCACAATCAACTGCAGGGGCAAAATGGTCATTTGGCAGTCAAAAGTCAAAATTTTTGGTCAACATCTTATTTTGAAGCCACAATCATCATTTGGTCAAATCTTGATCATGATTCCTCAAGCATGGCTCAAAAATCATCATGGTGTCAAAAGTTTCTATTTTTGGACAGCTGAAAAATCAACTGTACCTTGACCAAGGCATAAATTTTTCATGGTTCATCAGAAAAATCCCATCCAATGCTCATTTTGAAGGGGAAGACATTTCCTACAACTCATCTTCACATTCCAAGTCCAAGAAATGCTCTCACAAAAAGTTATCAATTTCAACATTATAGGTCATTTTCAAAAGTCAACAAAAAGGCACTTTAAGTCAAAGACCATAACTTGATATTGGTAAATAAAAATGACATGGGACCAAAGGCATTGGTTAGAGGACTTCAAGACCTTTCCAAAATGTCCAAGAACATGTTCATAGCTTCAAAATTGAGCAAGATATGCATTGGAGAAGTTGGGAAATTTTTGTGAAAGGGCCAAAGTCGATTATCCTTGAAACTTCATTTTTGACAAAAGGGGCCCACTTTTTCCACTTGATTCAGCTTTGCCATACCTCCCACGTGTCCCATGTTTTATTTCAAGAATAAAAATTAATTTTTCTATTTTTGTTTAATTTTATTTGATTTAATTCATTTTAAATCTTTAAAATTCAAATAAAAATCAAGAAAATTAATGGGAGGATATTTTGTGGTTTGAATAGCTTTGATACACCATAAAACATATACCAAATTCGTTCAAGACCTATTTCAAGCAAAAAAATTCAAATTTGGAGCAAATATGGCAAGTTATTTCAATGGTGATTATGGAGAAAATCAAAACTTCATTGCAAGGCTTAAAAGCTCCTTAATGTGACTGATTCTCATCCAAGCCTATATATACAAGCCTTGCAAGCCTCATTCAGAACCTAGAAAAAAAGGAGAGTGTGCACAAACGGCCAGAGGAAAAATTCAAAATTTGTCCAAAAAAGTGAGAGATCTAAAGCGGTGTTGCAAACATTTTCAGATCAAAGCAAGCATGTGGCTTTCTTCATTGCCACTCCCTGAAGCCAAAGCAACCACAAACGCATCCTAAGGTCCACTACCAAGCGCTGTAAGTTGTCTCAAACTCACCCCTGTACACGAAATCATGTTTCTCCATTCTTGCACTTTTTCTGGAAAATAATAGCATATTCATACTCCATGCCTAATTTCCAATGTAACTGCTATATTCAATTTCATTTTTAGGCTTCGTATAACAATACCCGTGCCTAGGGTTCGTTGGTTTTGTTTTTAGGTATTTTGTCTACAGGTGAAATTGGGACAAACCATAAGCATAGACGTGATCAGGAGACATGGACGATCACAACCATGGGCTTAGATGGAATTTTTGATGCCTAAGGATGATTTTGAGTAAAACCTCCAAAATCCGGCCTTCACCTCCTTGGTTTAGCATTTATTTTCTTATTTTCTTTCCTTTTATTAATTATTATTATTATTTAGTTAGTTCACAAATAATTATTTTCATAAATTCAGGAAAAAAACAAAAAAAATGTAATTATTATTATTATTATTAATTTCACTTTAGTAATTATTTTTGTAAATAAAATACTAACAAATTAATTAGTTTAATTAGTTAATTTTAACCTTTTTTCACAATAAATAAAAACAAATTTAGACTTAGGCTTTTTCTTTTGACATTTTTAATTCTTTTTTTATTTTATTTCATAAAAACATAAAAAAGGTCAAAAAATATTTTCTTGTAATTAAAATAATTAATTAGTTTTCAATTTCATTTAATTACCAAAAAAAAGACAAAAAAATTAATTCCCTTTTCTTTATTCGCGCGTATTTAATTTGTTCGATTATTATGTAATTGCTCCGGATATGTAATAGTAAATAGGACCTTTTTACTGTTTTTTTTATTTTCCGCACTTATTTACTTAAAACGGGTCTTTGTAAAGATTTGGCGATGTATAGACCCGCGCCTTGTAATAGCGTAGGATTTACGTTTTCCGTACTTTAATTTCCGCACCCCTTAATTGCTAAATTTTGCATGAAAGAATGAATGGCCTAAATAAAATCAAAGCGTAGATCACCATAATGCATGACAAGATAAAACATAACTGAAAACAATACACTAATTCACACACCACTCTTAGGGTACGCCTCACTGTTGCCTTGCCCCTCGAAACGTGGTCGTCGAGTATAGGACGTTTTAGTAAGTCCTTATGTCCATGAACATGGCATAAGGGTAGCTTCTAAGGTGTCCTAATGTTGCTCTGGTGACCACACTGTCCCTACAAGCTCGAATTGTGGTCGTCGAGTACAGGACGTTTTATTAAGTCCTTATGTCCATGATATGATCCAGTCGCCTCGGAAAGGTTGCCTCAGAATTAAAAAGGATCAATGGCATAAGGGTAGCTTCTGAGGTGTCCTACTGTTGCTCGGTGACCACATTGTCCCTACAAACGAATTGACCCGAACACCTCCAACGGTGGTGCTACCTACCTCTCAATGGTGGGATGGCACTACCTTAAGGACATTTACACAGCCTAATTCCTTAGGGTAGGTAGATGACTCGTAGATACTTGCTCTATTTCAAAAAAACAAACAAAACTCTTTTCACACCGACACTTTTCAAAACGCTTTCAAAACAATTTTTCAAACACTCTTGAGGACTGATACAAGAGTTATTCAGAAATCTTTAAACGAAACTTTTTTCAAACCCACTCACAATTGAAAAGCAAACATTTTGAAAACACAAATGAGCAAGTATCTAAGAGCCCATGGATAACCATGGATAGAAAGGGTGCTAACACCTTCCCTTTCTATAAATCTACCTCCCGAACCGAGAAACTATCTCATAAGGAATTTTGTTGTGCTTTTGTCCTGTCCATGTTGGAGAAAATAAAAGACGGTGGCGACTCTTGCTTCCGCGACATTTCGCGAACCAGCTTTAAACAGTCAGTTCCAGATCCACCGATCACATAAGGCTTTATAAACTAATTTAGATTTATAAAACTCTATTGCGGAAGGTGAATTCCATAAACTGCATGGGTGTTTTGTTGAAATCCTGTAGGGGGATCCTGAGAAGCTTGGTGACTTCATTGGAGATTTTGGAGCAGTAATTGGAGATTTTTGCTACTGCGGGGGATGCGAGAACAACTGACATCAATAGGTTACCTGCTGAGAATATGGCAGTGACCTTGTAGTAGAATGCCCCTGCCTCTATACCTGTTGGAGAAGGTATTTGCTGGGATTTCATAGACGGTTTTGACTGTTATCCCAACATCTGGAGTCCTTAGTGTATGTTGATCAGGGAGTGTTATACTGATAGACAAATGACAAGATGATGGGACATAATCGTACGCTTTAATCCCTAACTTTTGCTTGGACATTCCTTTCAGATTTTTAGTCCATCGAGATACCCCTTTTTTCCCAAGCCGCCTTTTCAGGTTTTCGACTTGTCAGGTGTACAAATTTTTTCCATATGTATATCCCTAATTTTTGTCCGAACCTTTGGTTCACCGGGATTCCCTTATTTTTTGCCTAGGCCAGTCAACCTAGCGGGTCTTTTTTTATGCATAGTATTTTCCTACTATGTCCTACGTTCACTGGGTACGGAGAATTGTCATTGTCCATAGTAGTAAGTGTTGTCACACTTGTCAGAAGGTGTTTTTTTGATCGTACATGATTTGTTACTGGAGTTCATGTCCAATGCCCCAAGTGATTCAGATGGAGATCTTCCCCTGGTAATTTGGCCTTTTTGAGAGATTCCTCGAATCTTGACTTGACTGCCCCAGATCAATTGGATACAGTGCCATGCCCCTTGATTATGAAGGGCCTGTTATTGGAAATGTCTTTTCGTCTGAAGTGATTTTGTCCATTGAGAGGATCTTCGTTCACTGAATATTTGTTGTGCAAATTTCTTTGCTGTTTGAACAAATAGCCATATACAAACAACGTCATTTAAAGAACGCAAAGCTTATGTCTGTCTTGAAGTTTGAAAATTCATTTTTGTAAAACAAACAAATTTTGTAAGAATGTGATATCAACTCAGGATTTATAGCAAGCCTCATAGGAGTCAGGATACCTTTTGTAACAGTATGCTTTCAAACTAACCCATGCTTCAGCTAGGACTTTTAAGAGTTATAATGTGGCCTGGTTCACGATTTTAAGAAACAAAGGATAAAGGCTCAAATATTATTTGTACCCAACCCGTTCTTCATGATGTTCTTCAATCCTATGCTCAGTTAATTATGCGTTTAAATCCTGATTGAGTCTGGGACCTTTGCTATGATACTTGGTGATGGTTCAAAAACTGAACGTTTGTTTGAGAAAGAAGTCATTTTTATGACCTTTTCTTTTTGTTGAGGATTTGTAGTGCCTCTTTTCTTTTGTTTTCGTTATCCCTACTTTTTCCTGAACTGTTTCTTTTGTGATTACAGTCAGCAGGATGCCCCAGTTTTTTCTTAAGTCTCCTTCATATGTTTTGACTTAGCGGGCTTTTCTTTTGAGAGATAATGATTGTCCGTTCTTAATGATTATGTGGAACCATCACCATCTTTTTGAGAGCATCTTCTACACTATTTTTCGTGTATGAAGGTAGAGCTTGTGACTGAATGTACATTTGAATTAACTGACAAAACTACCCTTCCCCAGGTTATGATTAAGGGTTTTAATTTATGTGAAAAGAAAAACTCCTACTTCTTTGGCTCAAAGGGGTTAACTAGGGATTATATTTCTTATTACTCCATTGTTTAGGATTTGAAACAGTACATGTACATCATCAGCGGGGTCTGTTCAAAAGCATACTATAGAGATTGTGGTATCGTTTTCGTCATCCTCCATCCAAAGGCTTAGAGATTTTTAATCGGGAGTTTGAATATCACAAAAAGGAAGTAAAAACACAGTTTGAATATAATGAATACAAATGAAATAATTCAAGACAAACATATGCAATGTGTTAATATGAATAACCAAAGTTTGACATAAAGGTAAATGTTTTAAGCAACAAAGGAATTACAACTGATAATTCAAATGCAATAAACGCTCTCAATTTTGGCCATGATTTAGCGTGGGAGCAGCGATCACACTGGGGTCTTAGGAGAATCAAATTCGATCTCCCTGCTATCAATTAAATCCTGAATCTTGTTCTTCAAAGTCCAGCAGTTGTCGGTGTCGTTCCCAGGGCTATCAGAATGGTAAGTACATTTTACATTAGGATTGTACTTAGGAGAAGAGGTATAAGGTTTTTGAGGAGGATCCTTTGGTGTAATCAGCTTCGCTTTTAGCAATTGTTGTAATGCTTGAGACAAAGGCATATTAATGTCAACGTACTTCCTCTCTTGATACTTTATCCTACGCCTATTGCCCCGTTGATGTTGAACAGGTGTAGGATTAGATATTAACACCGCTCCCACGGACTGATGGTGGTTATTTGTATTATGGCGCCTTTGACCATAGACAACATTAGTTTCTTTTTTACCACCAAATGGCTTCCTCTCAGCATTAGAGGATGCAGCCATTGGAATCTTCCCACTCTTGATACCATTTTCGATCCTTTCCCCAGTCAGAACTATCTCTGTAAAGTCGGATGAAGAACTCCCAATCAGCAGATTAAAGAACGGGCCTGTCAGAGTGCCCATGAACATGTCTACCATTTCCTGATTATTCAGAGGAGGTTTTACCCTGTCGGCTAGATTCCTCCATTTTTGTGCATATTCCTTGAACCCTTCTCTTGAGCTCATTGAAATATTATGTAGTTTCACTCGAGTTGGTGCCAAGTCAGCGTTGTATTGGTACTGCTTGTAGAAATCAGCATCCAAGTCTTCCTAAGTATGGATGTCAGTTCCTTCTAGCTGATAAAACCAATCCAGTTGAGTGCCAGCCAAACTTTCTTGGAAGAAATGGATCCATAGCTTTCGGTCAGCAGTGTGAGGTTGGATCTTTCTGACATATGCCCTCAAGTGAAGCTTGGGACAGGAAACACTGTCATATTTTGCAAAGATAGGGACCTTGAACTTAGGTGGGATGACCACCCCTAGAACCAACCCTAATTCTTAAAAATCCAGACTGGGTACCCTTTGAATTTCCATTGCATTGATGCGATCCTCCAACTGCTTGTATTTGTTATCAGCAGGAGGATACTGCTCTTTGGTATAGTCGGCCTCATCTTCTTCAGACATTGGATTGTTTTCTCCTTCCTCTGATTCCTCGTCACCTTCCTCTTGATTATCCATTCCCTTTGATGGGGTTGCGAAATCTAGAGCTCGGTTAGCTGGTCTTCGTCTTCCCACACTCAAAACACAAATTGGTTTCTTTGCCTTTTTTCTTATGGTGTTTAAGAACAAGAGCCTTCATGTCTTCTTGTCCCTTATCTATATTCAGGAACATTTCTTGGAATTGAGCATTTTGTGCCTGAAGTTCCTTAATTGTTTGTTCAAGAGCCATTTCTTTTTTCTGAAATAAACAGCGAAAAGATAAGAAACCTTCCTGGGGAATACCTGTTATGCAATGACATGTATGATATGCAAATGTTTTCAAGGATCTCATGGGTTAAACAAGAAAATGTCAGAAGTTGAATTTTTCAGCTTTGATTGAAGAACTTGGCATCATTGAAAGTCCTTCTACGAGAGTCAAGCTCACCATATCAAGTAGGTCATAGCCCCTGACTCAAGTTATCATGTTCTGGCCTTTTGAAGGCATTTGGTTAGAGGAAAATAAATCCTCTTGCCCCTTGTTAGACGTATGGTTCATCATAACCTGCATCACAGACCTTTGAGATCCTTGAAATGGTTAAGTAAACGCTATGGTATGAGGTTTATGATGTGTATGCTATGCATTAAGTTAAAAATGCAAGGTGATGAAGACAAGTGAGTCTAAGAAGTCCGGGTTAATGGATAATGATTGTGAACAAATTCTGGAAGGAAATCATGTTGTTAGATATTAAAACCTTGTAAATAGTTCAAGTTGAAAGCAAACAAGTCACACAAGCAGCCTTAGGTTTAGGCTTGCATGGGGTTTGTAGGTAAGTACCCTCTTGAAGTTTAGTTATCTCAACTTGTCCTAGTAATAATAACCGGGTTCTAAGGGATCTCAATATCACTGATCTTTCCCATAAGTTTTGTTACGATCGACAACTGAATTGCCACCAAACAAAACTCGGGAGTCAAATCTCAATGAGTGTAGTATCGAGTATCAATCTACTTCGGGCTACACCAAAGACGGCTATCTCACTACTTCCTAGTGGCCAAGTTGTTCAATTAAAGGTTCTAAGGTCAGTTGATGCTTTATGACACCATGCAGCGGCCTCGTATTCTCCTTGACTACTCAAGAAATACCGGTACCAACTAAAATGTCACATCAAGTAGCTACCGCTTTGACCGTATCGGTATACTCCGGATAACTTCCACGAACTATTGCTACTTACCTAAAAGGTGCCCCAGATCCAGGTGTAGGATCTTTAGTAATAACCCAAACAAACCCTCAAAAAGTAAAGCACACAATAAAATCAATTTAAAATGAATTAAACTCTAAGGTAACCCCACATTTTACTTATCCTCAGCAGAGACGCCAGTTCTTTGATACGGTGGCAAAACTGACTGTTATATACCGGTTTTTCATTTTTGTTTGCAAATGTTGCGGTAAGCAAGAGTCTCTACCGACTTTTCTTTTATCCAAATTAAGGAAAGGGTGAAAAGAACAGAAAAAGAAATTTTCGAGAGTTTTCTGAGTAAGGGGGTAGATTATGGAAAGGGAAGGTGTTAGCACCCTTTCCATCCATATTTATCTATGGGCTCTTAGAGGTTTGCTCATTTTTGAAATACATTTGTGCTTTGTGTATTTTGAAAATATTTAGAAAATGCCTTAGTGTGGCGATTTGCTTTGTGTTTAACTCTTGTATCAGTCCTTAAGAGTGTTAACAAAGTAAATGTTGTGAAAATCATTTTTGAAAAGTAGTATTTGTGTAAGTGCAAAATGTCTTTTGAGCAAACTTCTAACAGCTATCTACTTTTATACTCAAAAAGGTAGTTCTTTTCCTCCTATCTTTTAGACAATGCTATCCTACTATTAGTGAATAGGTAGCCCTATCTTTGGATGTATGAGAGACATTCGAAGGGACGTTACATTCACAAAGGAAACTTGTGGAGACGCTTTAGCAATTTTGTTTAGGGACTAGATCATTTACCGAAAAGGCAACTGTAGGGTCATCGAGGGACTATGATCTTTTGATTTATGGGTCTTTGCTAAAGCGTTCCTGCCTCATGACTGTTTTTATTTCTGAAGGCCACCAAAGTGAGGTACCCTAGAGGTGTACATGTGAAAATGTGTTATGTTCAGTTATTTGTCTTTTTGTTAAGTTTGTTAACGTTTGATTTCAATCTTTTCATACACACCTAATTACTAGCAGTTAATACATATTGTAGAATATTAAAATGCATGAACTTTAAATCTACGCTATTACAATGCTTTGGTGAGGGGATTTACACTGTACAAGAATGAGGGGGGAAAAGTAGTAAATCTCCTAGTTTTAATCTATTACATCTAGTAGGCAGATACAATAATAGGGAAAATATGAAAATAAGTAAATGTGTGCGAAGTAGAAAAGATGTCTGAAAAAACCTAAGGTGAAAAATCCTTTTATTTTGTTTTTATTTATCTTAAGAAAATACAACCTAAGTCTACTTAATTTTAATTTAAGTTAAAAAAGGTTAGAATAATTTATTTATTTATTTACAAAGTTAACTTAATTAGAAAAAAAAACAACTTGCTAATATATTTTTTTGTGATTTTTGATTTAAGGTCAATTTAAATAAAAGAGGGTCAATAAAGAAATGAAAACAAAAATAAAAATAGAACAAGAAGAATCCTTCGATTGCAGGGAGTTGATGTCTTTCGATTCTATGAAGGGAATGTTTTCTTTCGATTGTCCCTTTGATCCAGTGACAAGATGTGGCTTTCGACCCAGAGGGCGCTGCTGGAATTGCCTGATGGATCACTTTTGAGGGTACTACATCTGCAAACATGTTGGTAACATGAAAAGCATGACCTGGATGCTCAACCCAGGTCTTTCGATTCTGCACGCGTTGGGTCTATTCAGGCTACATCTGCAGCAAGTGTTAGCAGCAAAACAAAGGCAGACCTGAGGTCGAACCCAAATCTTTATTCTTGAAAAACAAATCGAATGAAACTTACAAATGTTGATGTGTCATACAAATGTAGAGATTTATATTGTTACTAATTCTAACCAATGGTTGATGGATGAATATGAGATGATGGGTGTGGGTACCCTTGTTTGATGATTGCTTCGATTTGGCTTCTAGACGTGGGTACCTTTGTTTAAGGGTTGCTTTGGTTTGGAGCACTTATGAGATTTTTGATGACTTTGGTGGGTTTATAGGGGTAGTGTATCTCCAATGTGTGTGTAACTGTCTATTTGGCTTTGCAAACACTCTGCTTATATAGAGTAGAAGGGAGAGGACAAGAAGAGAATAGTTTAAACTGCCATAAACAAACATTTTCAAAGCCATGAATGAAGTTTTGTAACGTTGGCCAAAAACATGGGATCTTATCCTTTTTTTGAAATTTGAATGTATGTGGACATTTTGGCTCCTTCGAATGCTCTCTGGTGTTGCTATTCGACTGGCTTCAAGTTGCCTCTTTCGACTGGACCTCTTGTGTAGCTTTCGACTGGGCCTTCTGCATGCTTTCTTCAAATGTACCTCTTGTGTACCCTTCGACTGGCTCTAGTATTACTTCCTTCAAATGGGTCTCTTGTATAGCTTTCGACTGGGCCTTCTGCATGCTTCTTCAAATGTACCTCGTGTGTACCCTTCAATTGGCTCTATTATTACTTCTTTCGAATGGGTCTCTTATGTGGCCTTTAACTGAGCCTTCTGCATGCTTCTACAAATGTACCTCTTGTGTACCCTTTGATGGCTCTAGTATTACTTCCTTCGAATGGGTCTTTAGATGGTCCTTTGGGTGTACCCTTCGAATGGGCCTTTGGTGTGTTAAAGTGTGTACATTTGTTTCACAGGGGGGGTCTGCACCCAATTGAAAATTGCATAAAGGCAACTAATGCCTTATGGATGCTAGCATGAAGCAAGTCAAGGCAGACGTAAAGAAGGCCATTGTTTAGGCGAAGCTGGCACAAAGGTGGCCAATGCCTTGTGTGTCGAAAGCAACTTTGAAGGAGTCTTGGCCTTATGCTGAAGACAAGCTGAAGAGGGGGCCTTTGTCTTAGTGAATCCAAGGCAGGCGTGAAGGGGCTTTTGTCTTGACGAATCAAACACGCTTGTAGGGGGTTCTTGCCTTGTGCATCAAAGGCAAGTCGAAAGAAGCTTTTTTGTCTTGTACACTGAAGGGAGGCTGAAAAGGGATTATTTTCCTGGTCGAAGTAGGAATTAAGCATGCTTTGAAGAGACCAAATACCTAAAAGAAGCAGGAATCCATCTTGCATGTAGGTAACCATTGCATTTGTGAGTCAAGCCAGCATGCAAATACAATGGTGCAATCAAAGGAGCACTGACAAGAAGCCCTTCCCCTTTGGATCGAAGGAGGCTGTCTTAAAGGGAAAACATGCCCAGTCGAAGCTGGTGTGCAGCAAACAAGCAAAAGACCAAGGCTTCAATTGAAGCTTGGAAATTTAAGGCAAACTTGGAGGAGGTTAGGTGCTCAATCGGAGCCTGTCCAAATACTAATTGAAAGGCCTTTTAACATGCCAATCAAAGGATTTTGTCAAAATGCCAATCGAAGACTCCTTGTTTATCTTCAAAAAATTTATCTTTCCTTTAATCAAATGCTTGTGATCACCGTATAAGAGAAAGATCTTAGAAAAATATGAGAGGAAAAATTTTGGGGTACAACACAAGGTAACCTCTCTCTATTTAAGAATCCATCATTACAGGATAAGTTTCAAGAGGAACTAATCCTGGCATAAGGCTGATGCTATAAAACTTCTTTTTCTAGGAAGCACAAGAGTGTTGATTCATAGTAGGATGAATCCAAAGAATTTTTTTTTAGTTACCTACTAGTGTATCTATGTCAAGTGAGTTCAATGTTATATCTCGTATAACATTTGACAAAAGTAAGGAGTGCAGAATGTTATTTGACGGGGGTAAAAAGTGAGGAATGTAACACCCTTCTAAACCCCAAATAGTATTCGCAAAATAGTTCAATAATTAGATCAGAGTAATGTATCAAAAAGGGTGTCACATTTGCTTCAAACAAACTTCATATTAAAACACGTCCTGCTCCGTAACACGGGTTTTCAAAAACCAATCACATTAAGTACTTCATTATTAACAACCATAGTTTTTCAACTTACTCGCATCAGAAATTCATAATTCAAAACATCTTTATTAAGATACTTCTAAATAACTTCATTAAATCAAAATAACTCAATTACCACAATGGTAGTTCAAATCTCAACATAAACTAAGTAATCATGGTTATTCAAAACAAACAATCTCATCCCCGACGTTACATATCAGAGAGAGACCCTTTTATTCTACAGGAAATAAAGAACACAATCCGCAGCTATCCTCTAAGCCTCGACAGACTATTCTTGATTACCTGCAAGTTACTCACTTATAGAGGCAACATTTACAAGCAAAAAGGGTGAGTAAATCATAATCATTATAAAAGACATTAGGAGTAAATATAGTAGTTATAATACAACACCAAAGAAACACACCATCGAAACCTCATGTCATACTCACACCTTCAAGCATCACAATACACATAGGCATGTGGTAATAACATCAATCAGAAATTGACACAAACACCCATTCACTAAACATCAGTCAATCAAATCATCATGCAATGCCACATATAATGTAATGCAACTTCTTTAGATTCATGCATGTGGTACCAAAACTTCACTGATGACACTGCCATCGTTTTCTCCAAAGATACCCACCAATAGGATCGACTCTCGCTTGGAACCAGAGCACATCACAAATTGCACTCAAATCCACACTATGGGATTGAGGCCATCATTGGACCAATTGTCCTGCAACTTCACTGGACCGAAGTCCTAACAACATCACTGGACCGAAGTCCTACTCTTATACCATGAATGCATGATATGAAAAATCTTAATAACCAAATGACCAATGCTAGTCAAAACGCATGATCATTCATATAATCATCATAAATAACAACACATACATCATAACATGAAACAACATCATCATAGCATCAACGATTCATTATATACACATACGTCATACTAAAACAATCTCTGAATCATATCATTAATCAAAACATAGATACTTGAATTACACTTCCTATTATTCATTTTATTCCACCTAATCATATTTCATTGCGTTAGCTATCCAACGCTTCGAACGACGCCTCAAACAGAGTTCTAAAACTCAAGTTATGGAACTTTTAAAAATCATGTGTTGCCCATCGTCTGGTGCTTTCCCGGTGACGCACACTGCTTGCTTGAGGCTCGCTCAACAATGTGGAAGCGAAATCCCACCAATTCCTCTCTGACCTCCATCGCTCGGTGACACATCTTGCTCGCCTGGCGATGCACCTCTCACTCCTACATCGCCCGGTGATAACGCGAACGAGACATTCCAGTAGCTCCACTTTTCTACCCATCCCTTTACTTCTAAGTTCGCCCAGGGACGACCAGGAGACGTCATCATCTCTAGACGACACTTCCCATTACCTGACAATCTTGTGCGAATAGGACTTCCCTGTTGTGATCTCTATATTGTACAAGTCCAATTTTTATACGATTTCATTATATTAAAGGTCTCAAATCATCATGAATTCACTTAGTTTCATCATATAACAACAACATAATTTACCATACATCATATGCATCAATTCTTTGCAAGAAAACATCACAATTTCACCAATTTATCATCAAACATCATATTAACATCATCAAACAAAAACCTAACACAAACCTACAGTTATCTAAACCTTAGATCAATTATAATAACAATGGTAAACCCCATTGTCTTAGATTTCTCCTAACAATTGATAATTATTCTTCGCGTTTTAATGAGTTCTCTTCCTTTTCCTTTGTGCCCTAGCCTCTTCTCTCTTCTTTTCTTTCAAAAGCGGTCGTACCGAATGAATCGCTCAAACCTCAATATTCTCTTTTATCAATCTTACCCCTTGCACCCCTAATATGGTCCTTCCACCTTTTCCCTCGCTTAACTTCTTCTAATTGACCATTACGCCCTTGTCATCTCTAACACCAATATTATTCTATTTAACTAATTAAAATAATTACAATTAATTATTCTAATTATCTAAATTATTCTAAAATACTCTATACCTTATTCTAAAATACTCTACCAAAACACAAGAACTAAAATCAAAATAGAAAACACATTGAGGAAAAATATCATGAGTCAACCTAGAGAAATATAAGGTAGACAAAGGGAAACCATATAAAAAAACCAATGATAGAACCAATCAGATGTAAGTGAACTGCAACCAACACTTAGAAAGAGAAACAAGATACATTATGTCATCTCCCAACAAAGTTGCGGTCAGGCCATAAAGAACCCCTCCAAAAGCTTACTAGTTCATACACATGACAGGCTAAAAGAGCAAGAATGAGCAAAAAAAATTCATGAAATCACTTTCAAGAAGAGAAGAAAATTTCATCTAACAGTTCCTCCAAAGAAAAAGTTAAGTCTAAAAAAATAAAGTCATTGTAAGATTGCAGTGCCCCATCACAAATTGTCAAAACAAAGTCAAACCAACTCTAACCTTTAGACCTAGAATTAAATGACCTAAATAACTCAAAACATGACACTAGCTTCCTAGAAAGGACCAACTTTCAACCATGTCAACTAAAAATCAAATATTACATGGTTGCAGCTAAGTGTATGTTTGGTTTGGCTTTTGGAAGGGCCAAAAGTAATTTTAGAGGCGTAGAATTGATTCTGGGTGATTTCGAGATGTTTGGTTAGCAAAAGTAGAATTGATTCTGTCTCCATAATTGAATTTACTTGAAGCTGGAATTTGTAGTTTCTGCTTCCAGAATTTATTCAAGATGATTTTTATATTGAAATTTATTGTTCAACTCACTTTTACATAAATGTATCCAAACATAAATTAATTCTACTAAAATCAATTTTGATAAAAATCAATTCTACCAAACTAAATTTTGTTAGAATCAATTCTTTCTAAGGGTGTGTTTGTTTGAAGGATTCAAATATAATCCCAGGAATCTCATTTCTAGGAGGAATATTAATGCTTGAAACTTTATTCTCATTCATTTGTTTGGTAAGTTATTAAGGTTCCTAGAAATATTTTTTAATTTTATTTTATTTATAATTTTAAAATTTTAAAATATAAAAAAAATATGTTAAAATAATATAGAAGTAGGTAGTTATAGTTGGTTATTTTCTATGCTCATAAGAATATGAGATTCCCACCCTTTGACATGAGAATAAATATTTAAACTTTCATGAATAAAAGATATTCCGTAGAATAAAAAATTTCTGGGTAAAATGTGTGAAAACTTAAAACATACATAGGAATTAGGGGTGTTCGCAGTTTGGTTTGGAACGGTTTTAAGACAAATATCCATTTAATCCAAAGATAAATTTATTTGTGGTTTGGTTCGGTTTTAGATGATATATTAAAAAAATTCAATCCGATCCAATCCAATTTTATATGATTTAATTTAGATCGGTTTTTGAATATCCAAATTACGCATTATATTTTTATTAATATTATAAAACTACTAATAAATCATAGATTTGATATAATATATAATATATAGTATATTAAAAGTTAATATTACAAAATGAGAGTGGTTGATTATGGTTGAAATAATAAAAATCAATAGATTATACCAAGCTAATAAATATTATTAAAAAAAAATATTATCATCTAATAATAAATTCACGTAACATATCATTACTAATAAAAAGTAAATAAGTATAAAAATATATGTATGTGATTCGGTTTGGTTTGAATCGGTTTTAAAAAATTAATTCGAAATCTAATATAAACCGATCGATTTTCATAAAATAACATTCAAACACATTCAACAAATTTCTGTTTTTTTACGATTTTCAATTTTTTGAATTGACTTTTTATGTTTTATTTGAATTTGAATACTCCTAATATTGACTTTTTACATTGGAAGGAGCCTAATTTTCCCAATCAAATAGCAAGAAAAAAAATTAATTTTCTATACCAGCAATCGTGCCGTGAGACAAACCATCTTCATTCCAAACTTGTTGGAAGTTGTCCACAATCTCATGCTCTCAAACCAACTTGACATTGACGTGTTTAAATGTTTTTTTGTAAATTTAACTTTAACACATTCATTTTAATTTTTAAGTTTTTAGTTTGAATATATTTTTAAATTCTTTTTATAAAAATTGATTTAATATAATTAATTTATTTACATTTGGAACATAAAACTCTTCACTTTTCAACTGCTTAAAGTGTTTAAGTCTAATAGTTGAACTATCAATAAATGAATATTTATCTATTAAAAAAAAAAAATACTACCAAATGTCTTGTATTATTCTTTAACCAAATGTCTTATATTATTCTTTAGTGTTATTGATATTTACATTATATTAATGGCTTTAGTAATAATCTAATATATGTATGTATTATTCTCATTCTAATTCAACATGAATATGACAGGTCATTTTATTACTTTTTTAAATTTGAAAATTTCCACTTGTATTTATTTTACCTACTAGTTTTTACTTTCATTTTATTTTTTTCTCTCTATTTTCTCTTTTTATTTTTTTTAAATATAAATAAATAAATATATTGAAAAAATATACTCAACCGAAAACATAATCATTTTATGATTATTAAAAAAAAATTTATAATTATTAAAGAAATTATTTTTAAATATCAAAATTTTTATTTTTTTCACAGACTATTATGAGAAAAATATTTATTTTATTTTAATTAATAATTCTCTTTATTTGAGACACATCATTCTTATTTTTAAATATCAAAATTTTTATTTTTTTCACGGATCACTATCAACAAAATATTTATTTTATTTTAATTAACAATTGTCTTTAATTGAAACATAAAATTCTTATTTTTAAATATCAAAATTTTTATTTTTCTCACAGACCACTATCTGCAAAATAACTATTTTATATTAATTAACAATCATCTTTATTTTAATCACAATTTTTATTTTCAAAAATTAAAATTGAATTTATATCATTATTATTATTATTTATTTCATAATTAAATAATTCATTTTAAATTTATATGCACATATCTAAATCAATTTATATCGTATTAAATAAATTTAGTCGTGCAGATGATGAGATAAGTAGTTTAACAAAAAAAATAATAATTTGTATCTATGCAGAACAAGCACATACTCAAATACCTCTTGCAATTTATTTATCATATCATAATACTATTAGTACTTTCCCATTCACAAGATATCAATATCAACACCATACCTCATCTCTAGACCTCATTGGCTAGAGGCTTTTCCCACACAACCTTGCCCCTTCCAATTAACCGACCCTTACAAGCAACAGACAAATCTCTCATTGTCCAACCATTGGGTCCTTCACGTGTGGGGACTTGGGTATAGCCATGAAAGTGACTTAAATGCTTGTACTTTACCTTTTTAGTTTTATTGCATTCTATTATTCTTAATTCAATGCTTCAACTTGAACTGATGAAATTATATATTTACTATAAGATATAAGATGTGATTTTGATTAACTGGGAGTATGTGTAGTTTATGTCTCACCGTAATTTTTCACGCTAAATGCTAAATAATGAACAAATCAGAAGACCACCAATACATTAGTGAACAAAACACAAACAGAATCACCATATTTTCTTTAATTCTTTAAGGTTTATACAATGATAATTACGAGCCTCGAATTTACAGTTACCACTGGAGCTTTGAGCAAAACTAGCAGATAGCAACAGCGATCATGTTGTTGCTACCACAAGAGGTTTTCTGTGCGCAAATACGCTCCAGGAAACTTCTTGGAATGTTTTCAAAAAACAAAAAACAAATCCAAAAAACTAACTGTATATTATATAGTTATAGCTGAGTATGTTCTCTTCTATACACTATATATGGCTTTTTAAGGGACTTGTCTTCCAAACCACAAGCGACTTCAGAAATTCCATCACCTGCAAAAACAATTTCATCGTAAATACAACAAGTCACGATAGCGCGGTAATCGTAAATAAGTACAAATTCGGTTGAAATGTGAGTTACCTCGGACGGATCACGAAGAGAGTAAATTGCGTTGCTTTCCTTTGGTGCCGAAGAGACTAATATCCCGTAACCTTTATTTCCCTCTCTCAAAACCTGTTACAGTTTATCTCATAATAATCAGTAACTTAAACTAGAAGCAAACAAGTGGAGTTCTCTCACAGCAAGCTCGATATTACCTTAAACGCATCTTCGTCTGTTCGATCGTCGCCGATATAAATAGGAAGCACATCGTCACAATTGTTAAGTCCTAAAACACACATTTGTCATGTCATTTACTGCACAAAACAAAGAACCCTGAACCGTATACTAAAGAAACAGAAAATGAACTCACCGAGTGACTCGAGTAAAAACGTGACAGCTTTTCCCTTATCCCAGTTAATCACAGGCCGGACCTCTAAAACCTATAAAAGAGAAAACAAAACAACCTTCAGAAGAACTGTGAAAATTGATTGTCCTAAAGGAGTCAAAAAGTTGGATTTTTTTACCTTGCGACCATGAGTTAACCGCAAACGTGGAAAGCCCTTGAGAACATCATTAACTCGTCGCCCCACCAAATCCCAACTCTATTAAATTGAAAAGAAAAATATACAAACATAACATGTAATAAGTTGATGAAGAGAGTAATATAATAATCAATGTTGCAGAAAATTTATCAAATATAAGAACGAAAGCCTATACCTTCTCGTCTACATTGCGGTAATGAACAGATACACAAAATTTATTGTTCTCAATTTTTGATCCTTTGATGTCTTTTGTACACTCGATGAGAGACTTCAAAACCTGCCAAAACACAAGTCGATCAGGATGTAACATTCCAATAACAAAGGAATATATTCAAAAAAATTATTCATAGTAGTATTTCTCAAATATCCACCTCATTAATCATAGGAAGGAACTCAGCAGCAGGTTGGAATAAATTAACCTTTTTTCCCTGTAATTTTGAAGATCATAAGAGAGGCTTCAATATACTAAGAAACTCAAACAATTTCACAATTGGATGAGGTAGAAGAAACTTTGAAGTTTGACCACAGTACCTGCTTAAGTGATACAGATAGAGATTGTCTAACAGGGCCGATTATGTCCATTCCATGACTACCAGCATAATAGAGCTCGGTTAGTCCTACAAATTCATGCACCTGAACCAATAGAGAGTAGAAAGAAAGTTATAAACAAAACAAATAACCACTGGGGAGACTTGTTGTTAGCGCTTTTTGAGATTTGATGTCTGCCCTGGCCTTGGTGAGCTCCCAAGACTTCAACTCACCTGCGCTTTTCGTTACCAAAAAAAATTACGAGAAAAAAAATTGTGCTAGATAGAATTATTTTACTACCTTGTCACGACTTCTTCCACTAATTATTGCGGTTGGAAAATACTCGGCCACCTTTTTAACAGCAGCACGCATCTGCAAAATTTACATGATCAGAACCAGGATAGGAAGAAAAGATATAATGGACGGTAAAATGGGTGAGAATATCACATACATTCTCCGACATGAAGGCACAGTCAGGGTTATCCACAATTGGTGAAAGAGTTCCATCATAGTCCAAAAACAATGCAATTCTTTTGCCTTTTGCGTAGTTTGTAATTTGATCAAAAGATGAAAGCGCTGATGGATATTTTAGCTGCGAAATTAACAAAATTAAAGAAGGCAATAACATAAATAACATAGTAGAACTCAGATACTAATCGAAAAGGGGAGTATGTAATACCAGCCAGTTAAAATAAGGATCAGTTTCAGATGATGCAAACCCGTGATTAACATCCTTAGTTACATTCTTCGGTGGAGGTGAAGATGATTTCATGGCATCCAACCAATTGCAAGAAAGAACGTCTTCGGGAATTCTCGTCTTCTTCCTTGGGATATTCAATAGCATACCGTGTGAAAAGGTTGCACCGGTATGGGAATAAGGCAACAAATTGGAATGCACGTGTAGCCTAGAATTTGTTATCGGAGAGGTATCCGTGAGAACAGGAGTATTATTCGAATTCATGTCCATAGGATCCAGGTTGTTTAACAAGCCAACTCACGTCAAAGTGATAATGTAAGAAGAAACTAATATTTTATCAGATTTCCACTTCACCCAACTCTTTTATCGATAAAAAACCACCTTTTCAATGTTTTCTTGTCACTACTCTTGGGGTAGCAGTCCATCAACCGCTGAGCTCCTGAAATATCGATCATATCATAGATTTTAGATAAAATTAAAGTTGTGTTGTCAATCATGAATCACGAAAATAGAAACACGTTCAAATTCCGCTACGATAAAGCTTCTGATACTTGACAACATTAGATTAAAATCACAGAATACCGAGTGACAGAATAAATGAAATAAAGTTTGAGTCCACCTTTTCATCTTCCTATCAACTAAGAAAACGATATACAGGTTACAAATAAGAACCAGCAAACATGATTTTTTTAAAATAAAAACATGTTAAGTTCTAAATGGAAATGGAAAAATAGCTTGCATGTCAGATGGATGTGAAAACAAACAAACAGTGCGGCGATAATGACTCGGTCAACATAAATTCAACAAAATCGAAGATGCTATAAATATTACACTGTAAAACACATGAAGCAACCTGAAGCGAAGCCAGGGAGCATGAAGAGAGAAGTAAGGGAGAAAGAAGTAAGGGAGAGACAGCACTGAGTTTCAGTTAACAAAAGCATAACAAAGTATGATATTTTATTAGCCATTTATAACAATAAAAGCGGTAAAATTTAAAAAATTAAAAGTAAAAATGGAAGGATTCTTCCAATTATTGATTGGTCTAAAAATTCAGTTCACTAAAATCCAAGTAAAAAGGCTTATCCTACTTGGAGTGACATAAAGATATGAAACACACAAAGTACAAGTTGGCGTTAATTGACAACTATACATTATTGAGGTTGGGCCGTGAGCGATGATTGAGTAATTTACGAGCCGTAGAATCATGTAAGTTCAGGTACTAGTATGAGAAAAGAATGGCATAGAAAAAGCATCTTTAAAAAATCTGTACTAGAAAGTTGAACACTTTTGCTTGCTTTTAGCAGTTGCACTTAACTATGGAAACAAACAACGTTGGGATTGTATACTCAATTATTATTTATAGAACTGTACACCACAACAGCTGCTAAAAAACAAGGACTAGTATAGTTTTCATATCATGTATAGTATGATTATCACCGGTGTAGTCAAGATCGAGTGTTGGATCGTAAGATCTTACGTGCTAAGGATGCATGAGAGTGCTACGATCAAAGAAAGATCGTTTTCGTCATCGGCGTGGTCAAGATCGAGCTTTTTGAAGCAAGATGGTAAAAAAAACATGTTGGGTTTTTTTACATGTATTATAATTTTCGTGTATGTTGGTGTATATATACGTATGAAATTTCCATTTTTCCTTCGATAGGATCTTACATACCGTGCTAACAACCCGAGTTTTGCAACCTTTTACAATGAATTCACTATTACAACAAAGTTGCAATGAATTCACTATTACAATAATCATTAACAGACTAACTCGTCAACACAGGTAAATAACATGAAGCATAATAAGTTTAAAGACAATAATTTTTTAACATCTTCGAGAATTCGTTAACGAAAAACAATTAAACTAATGTTGATTTTCTGCATAATGTAAAGTAGTACTACCCCACCAAGTGGACACAGAAAAGAAAAACAAAACCATATACAACCATACAACAAGGGCCTACAAAGCATGGAAGTTAATAATAGATATGGACCCTAACAAATTAATTAAAGATTCTTCAACTAAATACACAAAATGACAATAGAATAACAATAAAACATTGATGTATGGAATTAAAAAGTTGTCAAAACTTTGTATACCATCAAATTGAACAAGTGAATACCGGTAAATTGAATCAATGATGAAGACTTCATAATTTGACATTATATACTCATTTTTCTTTATATTGTATACTTACATTTTACATGATTCAAAAAAGTTAACATGATGGAGACAACTAACAATTAGACTCAAAACAATCAAAGTGTGAAAACAAATAACATCACATCAGCTTAATCAAAAAAACAGCTCTAGGCAAAACATAAATCAGAATCAATCCAATAACTGAATTAACCAATCACACAACCATTGGTCAAAGTAGATAATTATACAATTAGGAAGAAAGTAAGGTGATTTTTTCAATCAAATTAAATCATGTTATAATGTGGCATATGACAAAACAATTAAAGGTTTTATTTAACCACGTTTTAAATGTGACAAATTTTGAATCATCTGAGTTATCCCGCATTGCACATCCTCAAAGACGGCCCTCCTTGCATAGATCCTGACCTTTCCTAAACCTTTTAGGATACTAATACAAAAGTGACTAATCATTAAAGAGTAAAGGTAACACGAAACATTCACAAGTCAAAAAGGGCACCAACCCTTTTGAATGTTGAAGAAATTAACCAATCATCACCAAACAAAACACAACATTTAATAAACTCGAATCCAAATTATATAATAATCTTCTCATAAGAAACAAAACCAATCAAACTTTTTGGAGTTATGAGAAAAAGGGGAAAAAGTGAGAAAGAAACAATATCATACCTAAAAAACGAGCTCCAACCACGGGAAGAAAGAAACGAGATTGGTCATGAATCAATCTTCACAATGCAATTTCAAGTTTGATAAATCCAATAAAAGGGTCGCGGAAAAATGTGTTTTTTTTAGTTAGGTTGTCGAAAAATAGAAAACCCAGAAAAAGACAAAAGGGGCAAATGCGTTTTGGGAATGAAATTATTGGCAACCAAACATGCCCTTAGAGAGAGAAAGTAATGTGAGGTGTTGAGAGAGAAAGTAGAGAAGGGGAGAAATGGTGTGAGCTGTGAAATGGATAGAGAATGCGGCGAGAAGAGGGAAAGAAAGGATGGAGGAAAATGGGGATTGGGTATTTATAGGGTTTTGAGAATGATCTAAACGTGCTTTACAAGGAAACTGATGAAGGTTGTTGAATTAGGAAACACCACCAATAAAAAGTAATGAAAAATTGAACATGGTTTCTAAAATAAATGAATAAATACAACCTCAAAGTCATCAATTTGATACCCATTCTTATTCACGCGCTTATATAATATACTCGGTGGTTATCATAATGTCAAAAGCATTTTATTAGAAATATATAGTATAAGTAAACTCAATCTACCTAAAAATCTTATTTTGTCATTTTGTTTCAAAAATAAATACGAAGTTTCATGTGTGTTAGACAAATCAAATTTTTGTTCTAACCAAAATTTTCTTTCACAATTAATCTTTTTCTCCTTATTTCTTATTTCGCCGAACCTTAAAATTGTTGGTTACATAATCGTTCGTTTCCACTTTTCCTCATTCCACTACCTCTCTATGGCGGTTACATTTTTTTATCAATCATGACATTGAGGGAGCGTTTCAATGTTGTAAGAACTGTTTTTCTTTCAAACTTCTTCCTCCTCATCTTCCCTCTTCCTCTTCACAGCGATAGACGGTTTGAAAGTGTTAGATTCTTTATCGAAGAAGAACATGAAATCAAAAGGGGGAATAGGGCTACAGTGGTTGTGGCAGCGGCTTGGATGTGATTGAAGCGATCTTCACGGTTGGTTGCAGAAAAGGCGTGGTTCTGGATAGTTAGTGGCAGAAGGGTAGTCTGCGGTGCAGGGTTTGTGTCTTTCATAGAGACATCAACATGCTTCCCAGTGAGTTGTTCTAACCATTGTTCTTTTCATGTGTTGTCTCTTTGCTCTATAATATCATCATTGATTATCAATTGTGAACTTATATATCTCTAATTGAACTTGGGGGAAATGGTTTTTATGATTAAAGTTGTCATTGTTAGGTGTTTGCAGAAAGGCCATAGACAAATTGTGTTTGTAATGAAATTTATGATTTTAGGCTTTCTGTAGTTAATATGTGTGATATGAACACTTTGTGTCATTGCGATTTAATTCTTTTTCCTATTTTACTATACATTTTAGCATGACAATGTAAAATGTATAATTGCAGAGCCGTTATCGTCGTTGGATGACTCTTTATCTGCAAATGATGGATAAAAGGTGTGCGTCGGTTATCAGGTACCGTGTGTAAGTGTTTCTATGTGTTAACCATTGTCTCTTAGGATTGTCGAGTGTGACAAAGGTAGTTGTGGACTCTATTTCTTATCAAGAAGATGAGTTTATTAGTAACACACCATATTCAATATTTAAGTAGTGGAATATGTACTTTGTTACAATCAATCTTAGAGTTACTGGCTAGGAGTATTGTACAGTAGTATGTTTTAACAATCTATCCTTATGTCACGAAAATTTGTATGCGATTTTCAGTTACCATTGACTCAACCTTCATGTGCAGATCTTCGTGTTTTTATTCTCGAGTAATACAAATCTTTTTATTTTGCTGCTATTGTGGTAACCATGTGTTTTGTATCTCTGTTGTTCATAATATATTTGTTGGGTTGATACAGCTGCCAGAGCATTAGATGTTCTGAACTTCACTCCACTAAACAACATGCCCATTCATATTATGTATTCACATCATGATCCTAGCATCCGCAAAAGTGGTCAAGAAAATATATTTATTAAGATATAATTATCTTCGTTTTTCCATTCTTGTCTGATAATGGAAAAAATCACGCTAAGCTTCCGGATTGGATATCCTAGATTGACATGTTTGAACTATTATATATTGATTATTGCTGAATTTGGACAAGGCAATTGACCATAAGGCGTTGCATGATAACTTTTCTACATTTGGGAGTATGCTTTCTTGCAAGGTAGTTGTGGATGGATCTGGCCAATCAAAATGCTACAAATTTTTTCAATTTGATAGTGAGGAGGTTTCTCAAAAAGCTATTGAAAAGCTTAATGGTATGTTGTTTAATGATAAGAAATTTTATGTGGTACCCTTCCTTCGCAGCCAAGAGAGAGACTACAGCTCACAGGGCAAAATTCAACAATGTTTTTGTTAAGAATCTATCGGAAACTGAAGATGTGAAAAACACAAGAAGGGGGGTTGAATTGTAAAACTTAAATCAAAAGGCTTGACAACACAATATTTTTATCCTGATTCGTTTGATCTCAAACTACTCCAGTCCATCCATCAAGGTGATTTCGCCTCTCTCCAACGAGGTCTTAATCCACTATTCTCAAAGAATTACAACAGCTACTTTAACAACTGTTAAAGTCTTCTTGAGTACAACCACAATCCGGTTAATCTCAAGGAACTTCTTTTAGAAATGAATTGAACAAGTGTGTGTTGTTGTTTTCTTACAAAACTGTATATCACAACTGTGATAATTACACAAAATAAGCTTGGAATGAAATGAATTTGCTAAAGCTTTGAATATGCGTGGTTTGAATAGCTTCGCAAATTGAGTGCGTACGTACGTGCTTCTTTTCACAAGCAGTCCTGTTTATATAGGCAAGCAAGGATACATTGTCCATAAAGCAGGTTTAATAATAATGCACTTTCCTTTTGTAGAAGATCTTTGTCTGAAGAAAGCCGTTAGCATTTAATTCAGTCTTGAATACCAGTAACGCTTTAGAGTCTTCTTTGTTGTATCTGCTGATAATGCTTCAGAGTGTTGATGACTTCGTAAGGATGTATTTGATCAGAGTCAGAGTGTATCTGTTTAGGCGCAGATTCTGTTCATCAGGCTTCAGCGTGTGGTCTGGTAGTTTCAGCGTGTAACTTAGATTACTGATCTTCTGATGCTGATTCTATTCTGATTCCATCAGAACTTCTGCATATACAAAACATACTTTTAAGGAGCATAATTGTTCTTTGTATATATATCTTTGAAATAATTTATTCTTTGTATTTTGTTATCATCAAAACTCTAATCAAGGGTTGTAGAATCAAACTATGTTCTAACAATCTCCCCCTTTTTGATGATGACAAAAACCAGATTTTTCAATAAAGAATAAAGGATAAAAAGTATAGAATTAAGAAGAGAAACTCCCCCTGAGTTAATTACTTCCTTTTAATTCCATGAGTCTTTGAGCACCAGAATCTTACTGTATCTTTCAGCAGAGTTTTGTACCTGTTCACGCTTTTTAGAAAAAGAGAATTCAAGTAGATTAGAATGTTTGAGACTTCTTATGTCTCAGTAATCCGTTATTGAAAATATCTTTTTTTTCTCCCCCTTTTTGTCAGTTATCAAAAAGAACATATAATCAGAGCCAAAAGGAGTTTAGAGTAAAAACAGAAACAACGATAAGTTCAGAACAACAGCAATGTAAGAATATTACAGATAAACACGTTTTAAAAACAGAGAAAATTCTAAGAGGGAGGAGGAAGACGCGTGAACAAAGCTTCCAACAAGCCTTTAATCTGGATGTTGGTTTCCTCCTGCTTGGTTAACATGCTCTTGATTTCCGAAATGTTGTCATCCTGTTAATCCCCATTCTTTCCTGCACCAACCTATCAGATCTCTTCAGATCTTCTAGAGTCTGTCTTTCATAGGAGGAGGCTTGAGAATCTTCAGTAACTGGATGCTTCTCAGAGCATTATGCAATGTCCTCTTTTTGACCCAGTTCTTCAGCAGGAATCATCTGTTATGGAGTATCAGTCAGATTGAGATCTTCTGACTCTGGTTGAGCTTTGTCTGCTGGACGATGTTCTGACCAGGGAGAATTGTCCAGAGGGAGAACTTCTTCCTTGAGCAGCTGGCTCAGAACTTGATCTTCAAATACTTTTAGCAGGTTATTGAAGTTCTGTTGAACTTATCCGTAGCTCTGTTCTTGCATCTTATGAGTTTCAGAACATACCCATTTTCTGAAACTTGTCCAAATATAATCTGATGCAGCAGGATCAATCAGCTCAAGACTAGCTTTCTTTAGGGAAGTTATCCACTTCTGTATGTCTGTTTCAAATATCAATAAGTTGGTACCAACATCTGGTGTAGATTCAGATGGTTTTGGTTTTGGAATGGCTGTTTTGTTGGTTATGGCAGCAAGGCGTTCAAAAATAGTTAAATCAATGATAGTTTTGGCATTGTCATTTAGATTGATCTTTGGTGAGGGAGTGGGAGAGTCTGGAATGATTATTGGACTAGTTGGGGAGTTTGGTGGAGTTGATTCTAGTGAAGAGGGAATTTGGGGAATATCCAGAATGGTCAGGGGTATACGGATGGCCAGAGGTTCAGTGATTCCAGGAATGGGAATGGGATCAGAATCAACAGTTTGGTTGGATTGACGGTGATGAAGTTCTGGTTCACAGGATTCAGGAGGTTGGACCTCAGAAGTTTGAACTTCTGGTTGTAATAGTTCGGGTTATGGAGAAGGTGGATGAGTTTCTAGTTGAGGAGAGAATGGAATTTCTGGTTGAGGTGCTTCTGAAATGGTTTCAGAGTTTGGATTTATTGGTATGGGAGCAGATATATGTTGGTCAAAGGTTTCAATATCTGATAGAACTTTTGCAAGTTCTTGTTGAGTTACTTCAATATTTGGATTTATAGGTAGGGAGTGAGATCCTCTAAGAGTTAAAGTTTCTGAGGGGTCAAAATCAATGTCAAAATCATCAAGTGTTTGCGGAGTAGGATTTTCTGATTGAGTGGGGATTGGTACAGATGTTGATACAGATACTGAATCTAAAACAGTTACAGAAGAAGGATTACCTCTCTTTTTGGGAGTCCGTTGGGATGACCCTTCTGCTGCAGCCTTCCTTTTCTTGTTTTTCTTCAGCACAACTTCTGGAGCCTTCTGCTGCAGATACTGAATGTTTAAATCTGGTGTTGTACCATCTGCGTTGCATGCATCCAGATATCTGACTATTATCTCAGGTTTGGAATCAATTCCTGAGAACATGGGAAAGTTATCCAGAGGAATTCTTTCGCTTGAGATTGTTGCAAAAGAAGTGACATTGGGTTCCTTCTTGATGTTCTCAATGATCTTCATCTTCTTCAGATTATTTGCATTCAATTGTTTGCCAACAATTGCTTCTAAAGTGCTGATTTCCTGTGCTTCAGTTAGATGATCTATCAGCTTATTCTCTGTCAGAATATCTGATATGAGCCTTCCAAGGGGTATCTAGTCCCTTTTTGTGCGCTCCTCTTCTCTGGTCTCCTTAACACTGGTCCTTAGATGATTGAACAGCAGATGATCCAGATTCACCTTAATCTTCTAGGAGATGAAGTAGATCAGAAACTGCTGATCAATGTTGATGTAGTCAGGAGAGCTGGTTGGCTTCCTGTGGTTTATGCATCCCAGAATAATCTTAGCCCATATTCTGTGATGGTCTTTCAGATCCCTTATCTTGTTGGAGGGAAGACCCAGAGTGAAGATTTCTCTAGCAATTAAGGCGACATCAGCACATCTTTCAGCCATGTCTATGCATCTTACGCCACCACCACTGTAACCTATCAGTCTTGCAATAAGGTCTTCAGTTATGACTATCTTCTTCCCTATTATATACGAAGTAACTTGATGGTTGGAAGATGAAGCATGAATCCAAACTTCCTTCATAAGGATTGGGAACGTTGGACCTACCAGACGGTCAAAATACCTGTTCCATCCTTGAGCCTTTACTTCTTCAGAGAGATTGAACCCGTTTTCTTGAAGATTGTTAAAGTCCACAATCAATTCTGAGAGAACTTCTAGGTTTTTGATGGGCGTGAGGAGAGTTCTGAAAGGTTCTTCATATTTTTCTGAGGAATCTGTTCTCTGAGTACTGGAAGTTGGGTTGCTTGAGGAAGCCATGTTCACACAGAAAATTTTGAGAAGAAAGTGAAAGGTTTTGAAAAAAAAGTGCAGACTAAAAACAATTAGTTTGTAGAGAAAGTGAAAGTGAAAGAGTGTAAAGAGTGAGAAGTGTGTTTAAATAGATTTTGAAAACGTAAACGGCAAGAGAGAGAAATAAATTATAATGATTATAAGCATTAATGACAGCTGATTTTGGGGGATTCAGAAAGATATTGGAACGGTTACCCATGACATGTGTCTCAATGCATCCAATCAGCGCTTTTGACCTTTCAGAAAAGTGAACGTGTGTTCAGCCTCAGAAAGTAGTTGATGAATGGATGACAACTGTTTGCTTAAGTGAACAACATATATCTATCCTTGAAATGAAGCACTTAGATCTTCATGGATAGATTCTGATACAATCTGGACTTCTAAAAATCTTAAGGCAGGTTGATCAGTAGTTCACAGAAAATAATCAAAATTTTAAAGGTTAAGGTATGGAAACAAAACTGTTTTATTTTGGGCAAGGCTTCATGCTGAGATGTTTCAGAATGAAGTTAAACCTATCTTCAGAAAGAGGTTTTGTAAAGACATCATCCCATTGATGGTCTGTGTTAATAAATTTTAAATTGAGAACCCCTTTCTGAATATAGTCCCTAATAAAATGATGTTTTATTTCTATACGCTTAGCCCTAGAATGCAAGATAGGATTTTTACTGAGACAAATAGCAGAAGTGTTGTCACAGAGGATAAGGATGTTATTCTCAAATATATTAAAGTCCTCAAGTTGACTTTTCATCCAGAGCATTTGCGTGCTACATCCAGCTGCTGCTATGTATTCAACTTCTGCTGTTGATAGAGCTATTGTGGATTGTCTTTTGCTAGACCATGAGATCAGATTTTCTCCCAGAAACTGGCAGCTTCCAGAAGTGCTTTTACATTCTACTCTGTCTCCAGCAAAATCAGCATCACAGTATCCTACTAAGTTGTAATCACTTGATTTTCTATAAAACAAACCCAGATTAGTAGTGCCTTTCAGATACTTGAAAATTCGCTTAACTGTTGTTAAGTGAGATTCTCTAGGATCTGATTGGAATCTAGCACAAATGCAAACACTGAATAGAATGTCAGGCCTTGAAGTCGTCAGATAGAGAAGAGAACCAATCATACCTCTGTAGACCTTCTGTTCTACCTTGTTACTTACCTCTTCTTTTTCCAGAATGCACGTGGGATGCATTGGAATCCTTGAGGGCTTACATTCTGAGAGATCAAATTTCTTCAGAAGTTATCTGACATATTTGCTCTGATGAATGTAGGTTCCTTCTGGAGTTTGATTAATCTGAATGCCCAGAAAGAACTTTAGTTCCCCCATTAGGCTCATCTCAAATTTTGCCTGCATACATTTAGCAAACTCTCTTCCCAGAGAGGGTTTAGTGGATCCAAAAATAATGTCATCAACATGAATCTGACATACTAATATGTCATTCTTAACTGTCTTATAGAACAAGGTTGTGTCCACTTTCCCTTTGGTGAATTCCTTTTCTAATAGGAAGTTAGTTAGTCTTTCATACCAAGCTCTGGGAGCTTGTTTCAGACCATATAGTGACTTCTTTAGTTTGAAAACATATTCTGGATTTTTGGAACTTTCAAAACCAGGGGGTTGGTGCACATAAACCTCTTATTCTATATAGCCATTTAAGAATGCACTCTTGACATCCATCTGATACAGAGTGATGCCTTTATTAACAACAAATGAAATTAAAAGTCTGATAGATTCTAACCTGGCAACTGGAGCAAAGGTTTCTGTATAGTCTATCCCCTCTTGCTGACTATAACCTTGTGCTACCAGCCGTGCTTTGTTTCTGATGACTTCACCTTGTTCGTTCAGTTTGTTTCTGAACACCCATTTTGTACCTATGATGTTGAATCCTTTTGGTTTGGGAACCAGATCCCATACGTCATTTCTTGTGAATTTATTTATCTCCTCTTGCATTGCCAGAATCCAGTCATTGTCCAGAAGTGCTTTATCAATTGTTGTTGGTTCAATCAGAGAAACCAATCCCATGAGGGATTCTTCAGAGTTTCTGAAGGTAGATCTTGTTCTGATTGGATCTTCCTTCCTTCCTAAGATTATTTCTTCTGGGTGATCAATTCTGCTTCTGGATGGTCTTTTCTGGAGTTGATCAACAGAAGGTGTTGGGTTGCTTGTAGTGACTCTTTCTAATGTTGAGGGAGTGTCTCTGTTGAGAGCCTCTGAGTTGTCTGCAGTACCTGTGAGTTCGACTTCCATACCTGCAAGGAATTCATTCTGCTTTGACTTTTGAAAGTCAAGCTTATCATCAAACCGAACACTGATTGACTCTTCAACAATCTATGTTTCTGTATTGTATACTTTATACCCTCTTGAGCGTTCAGAGCATCCTAACATAATACACTTTTTTGCTTTAGAGTCAAACTTGTTCAAATAATTTTTTTTATTCAAAATAAAACATGTACATTCAAATGGGTGAAAATAAGAAATATTGGGCTTTATGTTCTTCCATAATTCATATGGAGTCTTTTCCAGAATAGGTCTTATGGAGATTCTATTCTGAATGTAACATGCTGTGTTTATTGCTTCTGCCCAAAAGATCTTAGCCACGTTAGTCTCGTTGATCATGGTTCTGGCCATTTCTTGCAATGTTCTGTTCTTTCATTCTACAACTCCATTTTGCTGGGGAGTTCTAGGACAAGAGAAGTCATGCAGAATGCCTTTTTCATTAAAGAATAATTCAAAATCTTTATTTTCAAATTCTCCACCATGATCACTTCTGACTTTGACGATTCTAAGATCTTTTTCATTCTGAACTTGGTTGCAGAAGGTAACAAACACAGAGTGTGACTCGTCCTTGTGCCTTAAGAACTTTACCCATGTCCATCTGCTATAGTCATCTACGATTACTAACCCATACTTCTTGCCACTGACTGAGGAAGTTTTTACTGGTCCAAATAAGTCAATGTGCAGAAGTTCTAATGGCTTAGAGGTGGAACAGTAGGTAATACTGTTCCAGAGCCAATAATATTTCCCCTCTGATTGCCTCCAAAGCCTACGTGGCCTCCAGGCTTAAGTTCCAGGCTTTGGAACATATGCCTTCTTCCCGTCATGTATCGTGAGCAGCCAGAGTCCAGGTACCATGACTGGTGTCTTTGCTTTGCTGCTAAAGATATCTGCCACATGTATTATTTTATCCTTAGGTACCCACATTTTCTTGGGTCCTGATTTGTTAGTTTTACCAAAACTTTGGTTGAATTTTGGTTTGACAGAGTAATCATTACTTGTATATTTTATGTCATGTGTGTGCCCATATATAAAGTGTGAATCAAGTGAAGTACGTTTTATAATTAAATCCATGGCATTTTTTGATGTAGGAACCTTACCTTGATATCCTATCCCCTTTCTTCCATTTCTGCTAACCCCATAGATCATTGAAGCCATTTTGCTTCTGTCTATGTTTTTAGCCAGAAACTTCTGAAAGTTGTGATCATACTCTTTTATGATCTCATCAACATTGCTGGGATTTTCGGGGATTGTTTCCTTCTTAGATTTTTGCAATTGATTTTCTAATTTCGAAATTTTATCTTTCAACTCAGAATTCTCCAATTTGAGACTCTCAGTCTTATCAGAGTCAAAAGCAAGATTCCTTTTCAGGTTTCTGAATTTGACTCTGATCTGCTGATACCTTTCCAGAATTTCATTAAGGCTTTCAGCTAATTCAGCCTTAGTAAAATTCATAGTGAAGTCAGGGAATACCTCTTCTATATCTGATTCTGAATCTGAACCAGAAGCTTCACTGTCTTCAGAGACGTTTGCCATGAGAGCTATGTTTGCTCTTTCATCATCTGATTCTGAGTCAGCTTCAGATGTATCAGAATCATCCCATGTAGCCATGAGACTTTTCTTATTTTCTTTGCCAAACTTCTTTTTGGGCTTATCCTTTTAAAGCTTTGGGCAATCACTTTTGTAGTGTCCTTGTTCATTACACTCATAGCAGATGATGTCTTTGTAGGTTGGATTTTTGTATCCTGAAGAGCCTTCTGATCTTTTGTGTCCAGAGGAGGATTTTGTCCTTCTGTATCTGGAGGAAGATTCATTCTGATTTTCTGATCTTCCGGGATTCCTGAACTTCCTTTGCCTCTGTTTCCACAGTTGGTTCACCCTTCGGGAGAGAAGATACAATTCATCTTCTTTTGATGAGGATCCATCAGAGGTTTCTTCTACAACCTGCAAAACTTTGGAGTCAGATTTTCTGTTAGATTTTAAAGCTAATGGCTTACCTTGCTTTTGAGGTTCATCTGCTTCTAGCTCTATCTCGTGACTTATGAGGGAACTGACAAGTTCCTCCAGAGAGATTTTGTTGAGATCCTTGGCTAGCTTAAGCGTTGTGACCATTGGCCTCCACTGTTTTGGCAAGCTTCTGATGATCTTCTTAACGTGATCAGCAGTGGAATATCCTTTGTCAAGAACTTTTAGACCAGCAACAAGAATTTGGAATCTTGAAAACATAGCTTCTATTGATTCACTATCTTCCATCTTGAATGCCTCATACTTCTGAATGAGCGCAAGGGCTTTTGTTTCTTTAACTTGAATGTTGCCTTCATGGGTCATTCTCAGAGAATCAAACATGTTCTTAGCAGTTTCTCTGTTTGATATTTTCTCATATTCTGAATATGAGATGGCGCTGAGAAGAATTGTTCTGGCCTTGTGGTGATTTCTGAACTCACGCTTTTGCTGATCAGACATCATTTTCCTGTCAATCTTCTGACCACGTCCATCCACTGGGTGTGTGTATCCATCAGTCACCATGTCCCACAGATCAGCATCATGGGCCAGAAAGAAACTCTCAATTCTGTCTTTCCAGTAGTCAAAGTTCTCTCCATCAAAGACTGGAGGTTTGCCACTGAATTTGTCCCTTTCTTCATTGTTGTCATTGCTGATGTTTTGACTTGGTCCTGCCATTGTGTTTTTTTAACGCTGGATCTTGTACTGACACGGTTAAGTGTTAAAGCTCAGAACCAGACGCTCTGATGCCAATTGAAGATGTGAAAAACACAAGAAGGGGGGGGGGGGAGGGTTGAATTGTAAAACTTAAATAAAAAGGCTTGACAACACAATATTTTTATCCCAATTTGTTTGATCTCAAACTACTCCAGTCCACCCGTCAAGGTGATTTCGCCTCTCTCCAACGAGGTCTTAATCCACTATTCTCAAAGGATTACAACAACTACTTTAACAACTGTTAAAGTCTTCTCGAGTACAACCACAATCCGGTTAATCTCAAGGAACTTCTTTTAGAAATGAATTGAACAAGTGTGTGTTGTTGTTTTCTTACAAAACTGTATATCACAGCTGTGATAATTACACAAAATAAGCTTGGAATGAAATGACTTTGCTAAAGCTTTGAATATGCGTGGTTTGAATAGCTTCGCAAATTGAGTGCGTATGTACGTGCTTCTTTTCACAAGCAGTCCTGTTTATATAGGCAAGCAAGGATACGTTGTCCATAAAGTAGGTTTAATAATAATAATGCACTTTCCTTTTGTAGAAGATCTTTGTCTGAAGAAAGCCGTTAGCATTTAATTCAGTCTTGAATACCAGTAACGCTTCAGAGTCTTCTTTGCTGTATCTGCTGATAATGCTTCAGAGTGTTGATGACTTGGTAAAAATGTCTTTGATCAGAGTCAGAGTGTATCTGTTTAGGCGCAGATTCTGTTCATCAGGCTTCAGCGTGTGGTCTGGTAGTTTCAGCGTGTAACGTAGATTACTGATCTTCTGATGTTGATTCTATTCTGATTCCATCAGAACTTCTGCATATACAAAACATACTTTTAAGGAGCATAATTGTTCTTTGTATATATATCTTTGAAATAATTTATTCTTTGTATTTTGTTATCATCAAAACTCTAATCAAGGGTCGTAGAATCAAACTATGTTCTAACAGAAACAACCACCGATGATGAGTTGAAGCAGATTTTTGGAGATTTTGGAACAATTACTAGTGTTGTAGTATGCAGGGATGTGGATGGGAAATCAAAGTGTTTTGTATTTGTAAAGTTTGAGAGTACTGATGATGTTGCTAGGTTGTTGAGGCTCTTAATGGAAAGAAAATTGATGAAAAGAAATGGTGTGTTTGGAAAAGCTCAGAAGAAATCTGAAAGGGAGCATGAACTGAAACAAAAATTTGAGCAGAGTATGAAGGAAGCCGCTGATAAATATCAAGGGGCACACCTATATGTCAAAATTTTGGATGATAACATTGTTGTTGACAAACTTAAGGAGATGTTCTCCTCTTATGGTATAATTACCTCTTGCAAGGTATGTATAATTGTTATGATTGGTTTCTCACTAAATATCCACCTACTACATAATCTATACACTACTTTCATTTCACTTGAAAGGTAATGAGAGACCCCAATGGCATAAGTCGAGGACCTGGGTTTGTTGCATTCTCTACTCCCGAGGAGGCATCTAGAGCGGTAAATCATATGGTATATTCATGGTTAATAAAACAGGTGGATTCTTTTGAAGTTAGTATATCGTTGAATTTTCTTGCTGCTGTGATTGAATATGCAGATACAAAAGCGTCTTCCACTGATAATGTTCATTGATTTTAGCTTCGGGTAATAGAATAATGGTTTATGCATTGAGATATAGAATCTCGTCTTCATCCAGGTATTTTTGTTTTAATTTTATACAGAATATGTTACTACCTTTTCTCCCCCGACCGCTTCCACCCATAATAAAACTCTTGTGTACTTTATAAGTTTGTATTAGAATCCATGATTCTAGCATGCAGACCTTTTTCTATACCAATGAAATATGTATTTTATGTGTTTCTGTTAATTTCATCTACTTTATAAGCTGGTATTATAATCAACATGCAAACATTTCCTGTCCCCATGAAATTGTATCTGATATGATTCTGTTTGTCTCATCACAGTTCAATAGGGAGGCTGATGGCTCTCTTAAATCCCTGCCTGCAAAAGCATGTTGACACTGGGATGGGTTTTGAACGATTGACCTATATTCTACGTAACAAAATGAGAAATTATGACACTGGTGTTTTCGTGCCTATTTCCGACGCTATTCAGCTGGTATGGTTATTCAGGAATTAAAACTTATCATATTTCTATATAAATAGGATTGATAAATAGCTCAAAATATGAATTCCTATTTTGCAAATTATTACCTTGCAGACTGAAGCTAGTATTGCATGGGAAAAGCACACCAGGGTGATTTTGGATGTTGGCTGCGGGGTTGGAAGTTTTGGCGGTTACCTATTCGAAAGAGATGTTATTGCAATGTCTTTAGCACCGAAAGAAGAACATGAAGCACAAGTTCAATTTTCATTTGAGAGAGGCATTCGTTCCATATTTGCTGTTATGGGTTCTCAAAGGTTGTCATTCCCTAATGGTGTTTTTGATCTCATTCATTATGCGCGATGTTGAGTACCTTGGCATGTAGAAGATTGGTTTCACTAATGCTTATCTTGAGCTTAGATTTTTCATTTGGTTGAGTATGGTTGATGAGGAATATGAAACTTTGTTTTTAGGTGGCAAGTTGCTTTTGGAATTGAATCGAGTTTTACGACCAAGTGGCTATTTTTCTTGGTCTGCTACTCCTGTATACCAAAAGCTTGAAGAAGATGTTGAGATATGGAAGGGTAAGATTACATATCATATCATATCTTTACGTGTTATTCAGAAGATAATAACTAAGCAATTTTTATTTGAAGTACTTAACTCACTTTATTTCTTTTATAAAATTTATTTCCAATAAATCTGAAATAAGTTAGTTTCACTTTTGAGACTTATGTGAATAAGCTGTTTTAGGACTTATATAAATAAGTTCTTTTGAGTATACCATAAATAATTTGATTTCATTTTGAACCAATAGTTTTTGAGTAATTATTCATTGTGTACAGTGGGACTCATTAAACAGAATACTATTTCCTTGAAACCATCACATTTATTTTCAGCAACTTGAGCTTTTTTGTCCTCAGTTTGAGCTTAAATTTGTTATATATAGCATGGTATCAAAATTTATCCTCTATGATTTATGAAATGTTTGAATTATAAATATTATTTATACCTGATGTTAACTTTGGTTTATTTTCTTATCAGTGTGGAACCAAACAAGAAACATTGTTAGGAACCTCTTGCAATGATAATCATCTCAGTCCTGGATCTGTTTTAGAAGCTTCATTTTCTTCCAGTAATCTCGACGAAAGTTCGGTTAAATTCAAACTTGATAAACTCTAATCAACGTAAAAGTGATTCACAATTTTAATTTCTTTAATATATTTCTGATCTTTGATTGAATTACAAGATGTGGTTTTCACCCTGATTCTGTGAATTTCTCGTATGGCTAGCAGGAACCAGCAAAATAATATTTTATATTGTCAGTTTACCTTTAGAGATATGAAAGTTACAAGGGTTTCTTGCCACAAAGAAAAGGTTTCTTCCCGCAACATAATGGGCTTTCTGTTTTCTTTTCATATTAGATATATTAAAGTTCCAAGGTTTCCTGTCACAAAGAAAAAAGTTACAAGATTTCTTCAAAACAAAAATACTAATAGGAAACTATATATATAGTTGTTGTATCTAAAAACTCGAGCGCTCTACAAATATTTTTAAATATAAAGCATATATGTTTATCCGTATATATTTTTCTTTTGGAACGATTTGATTTATTTTCCAGTTACAAAACAATATTCGATCACAAGATATGTTGAAAAACTTAATCAATATTAAGTGCTATATGTTGAAAATATTTATTATTATAACACTTTATTTTTTTTCAAACGTAAAATTTTATTATGATCTTTATAAATTATTGTTAATTACCATTTAAAATTACTTTTTAATTTTTAAATTTGAAGATATTTCTAAATTAAGATACAATTATTTTATTTTTTTGACAAGAAGATAAAAACAATAATAATTTGTTAGTTTAAAAAATAATAAATTTTCAATTAATTGGGTAGAATCTTCCTATTTTACATACGATTTTATATTTTACAATCTTGATATCTCATATTGATCCAATCACATGAGTTGAATAATAACGGGAATATAAAGTTATTGATCAAAATATTGTATAATAACGAGAATATGAAGTTACTAATCAAAATATTGAATAGTAACGGAAACATATAGTTATTGATCTAAATATTGAATAATAACGGAAATATGAAATTACAGACCAAAATATTGAATAATAACGGGAAGAGAAAGTTATTGATCAAAATATTGATTATTGACAGGAACATGAAGTTACTGATCAAAATATTGAATATTAACGGGAACATGAAATTACTGATCAAAATATTGAATATTAACGGAAATATTAAATTACTAATCAAAATATTGAATATTAACGAGAACATAAAGTTACTCATCAACATATTGAATAATAACGGGAACATGAAGTTACTAATCAAAATATTAAATAATAACAGAATATGAAATTACTGATCAAAATATTAAATAATAACGGGAACATGAAATTACTTATCAAATATATATATTATTGATTCAAATATTTTTATATATTGAAAAAAGAATTATAGGCACGTATTTATTATCTCTTTTAAAAAAATTCATTTTATTTTAGTTATATTTTAGGAACAAATGCACGTACCTTACCGGTACCTGTGCGAACGCACGAGTATCCCACTAGTTTTATAAAAAAAAATAGTGTTCTGAAGCGGCGGTACGTCCAATGACGAATAGGTTCAATTATTCATTTAAAATCATATTTACGAAAAGATTGACGTTCAATGCATTTAGGCTCATATTGGGTCCACTCTATGGACGGTTACCAATTGTTGGATATGATCTAAAAGACTCTTGTGTTCCACACAAGGAAATATAGGGTGGTTTTTACTGTTTCATATATAATATGTATCTTCGACATATTTGTAGGTACATTTTTAACCATAAATTGCTCTATTATTTGTTTTCATTAACTAACTTAGGTGTTAGAGTATTAACCTGGCATATTTTTTCTCTATTTGTTTCATAATCTTAAATCCATCATTTATGATTCCTTGGACATAACAGTGGAATTGTATGTGAGAATCGACTTCTGATTCCTATCAATTTCACAATCAGATCCCTCTAATTCAGAAATCGTGAGTTACTACATCAAGCTTACTCGAAAAAGATGATGAAGATAGATCCAACTACCAAAGACGTGGCAGGTTTCCCATCCTCAAGATATTTACACTTCTTATTTGTTGATTCAATCAATGGTGGGTCGTCTAGCGAGAATGAAACTCCACCACAAAGATCCCTTAACTCATTAATGGCAAATGAGAGGCAGGAAGATGAGAGGCTTATTTTAGAGTTTTGAGGCTATAAGAAAGTGGATAAGACTCCTAATGCGACATTTCCACTGGTCGTACCTAGAATCCTCAATTATGACGAGCCTAGAATCCTCAATTATGACGAGAGCTTCTGTGATCAGATGTACATCAAAGTTTTCTTGAGATTAGGGTTATGAGATCGTGATTTAAATTCGTATTAAGGCGGGAGTCTTTAGCACCAATGATTCATCAACCCTTTCATGTGGAACTATCGAGCTTTTAGTCACTTTTAGATAAGGGAATGACAAGGTGGTTGTGAAAATGCATTTCCTTGTGATCCCTTGTGAAAGCGTCTGCAGCATCATCCTTGGGAGGTCGTTCCTTGCGGCATTAGATGCAGTGGCACCTCTTATCTATTTGAAGACAAAATATCATAACGATCTCAAAAAACTAGTTATCATTTTGGTTGATCGATCTTTGTAGAGCTCACATCATACATGAAACTTTACCAAATAACCCCCTCGCGTGGTCATTGTTGATTCAGAGAGATAAAAGTAAGAAGATATGTGAAGTTATTAGTACGGTCGACCTCAATGTGCGAGAAGACATAATATTGTTAAACCATGAATGCATACTACCTATAGTTGTTTAAGTGAGAACCTTAAGGTCAGTTCTAAATGGCGACTTTGATAACATCCAACTCAATAATAACCATCACAGTCGATCCGTATAAGAGCTTAGTTACTGTCTGAGGTGAAGAAGGGGTTCATTAAGTGCCTTAAATAAAATGTTGATCTCTTTAAAGTTTCTCTTGACAAGGTGCCCGACATAGACCCTAATGTGGCTTTTCATCTATTGAACATTAACCCCTCTACCCAATATGTGGCTCAACGAAGATGGCGAAAATATTCTAAGAAGGTTGAAGCAAGTAGGAAGACAATCCAAGGCTTACTTGATTCCAAATTTGTTTCCAAAGTAGGCTATACTGAATGGTTGTTGTAGAAGTAGAAATGTTGAGACTAAACCATTGGATTCACTTGACTCGCACAAATCAAATAAAAATTGCCACTATGCTTTATTGTTTCCAGAGGAATGCGAAAAGAGCGAATAACCCAAAAAAGAGGGGGAGAGAATCTAGGTACGAGGGTTGGTTATGCAAAGGGAAGGTATTAACATCCTAAACATCTACAGTACTCCGCAGGAACCTCTTTGAAAATTTGTGTATTTTGGCTATAAATATTGTATACAAAAATAGATGGCGGAGATAAGAAAAGAAGTACTTTTTTACAATTTTTGCACCCGCTATGGTTGCGAACCTTTAGTGCCTACATACCACTTTCCATGCAATAGAGGATCAGGGTACTCATAGTTCTCCTTTAAAAATTTTAAAACACAAGTGTGTTGGTTATTTTTTAAAAGACGAGACGTCATCGTCATATCCGAGTGGAAGACATACTTACTACCCACGATTATGAGAAAGGAGAATTTGCGTCATCTAAAAGTGGAGGATAGAGATTGGATTTTAAAATCAACAAAGTCTCACTCAACACCCAAGTGGAAATATCTCACTTTACTACATATCATAGAAGTATAGTAGCTCGCATCACTACAAGGATTGACAAGAATCTAATCTTTTGAGAAAAATTTAAAGTAAAAAGCCAAAGTGGCAAAATAGATTTAAATGAGTTTGACTGACTTTAGTCTTCTCACAAAAAAAGGTCAAAGTATGATTATTATGAAAGCGGTTCAAGTTGAAAAACAAGAAGAGTTTCGAAAAGGAGGGAGAAGACTTTTGAAATTAAAGAAGATGGGAGGAGATGAAGGGACTATCCTAAAGCTTAAGGTAAAAGCTAGGGAAAAGAACCGTCTAACCAACAAGAAGCCAACATTTTACATAAAGAGTCAATGTAGAAATCTCATCCTTTGGATTGAAACCAAGCAAGCAAAGATACTAAACCTCTTAAAAATACCAAGATTTAGATGAATTAATTCTTCAAAAATTGGGAAAAGTAACGGCTGTATACAGAGGAATTCTCAATCACAGTCAAAGCATATAATCAAAATAATCTGCACACAAAGAAAGTCAACCCAATATCTTGGGGTAAACTCCAAGAATTCCAGACAAAATATCAACAATGTCACAAGGTCCCAAGGGTATCAAGGCTTCTAATCTTAAGTCCAAGAGATCCACAACTCCATGATTCCAAGAATAGTAACTAAGTAGTCCAAGTAACCTTAAAGTTTTTTATTGTTCAAGTTGATTATTAAGTGTCTTCAAAAAGAAAAGAAAGCTCAAGCGAGCAAAGATGAAGAAAGCATAAAAATGTAAATGTTAAGGTAAATGGTGAAGGGGTAAGAAAACACTTAGAAGGGGGGGTTGAATAAGTGACTCTTTTCGTTCTTTCAATACAAAGCTCAAAACAGTAATGGAATAACACAGTTATTTTTATCCTGGTTCGTTTGAACTCAAACCACTCCAGTCCACCCGCCAAGGTGATTTCGCCTTTCTCAACAAGGACTTAATCCACTATAATCAACTGATTACAATCATACAACAACTGTTGTGACTAACAATGCACAAGTAAACTTACAAGTGACTAACACCACTAAGACTTAAATCTAGTCCTAGTCTGCTTGAGAAATCTGACCAAACTTGGTCTCTCAAGGAACAAATACAGAAGTATAATCTTTTACAGATAATTGAAATAGAGTTTGCTTCTAATCAAGCTATATCACAACTGTGATTTTTCTTAGAATGTAATACACAATAATGTAAGAACTATGAGTTTGTAAGCTTTTGAATATTTCACGTAGTTTCTTGTTTGAACAAATCTTGTTGGCTTGCAATAAATGTCCTTCTACTTATAGTAGGAAAAAATAAGACCGTTGCTGCCTTCAGAGGAAATGGAGAGCATTAAATGCTTTGCGTGTATTCTTGCAAAATTCCATTCTCCAAGAAACTAGTTGTAGGCACTTGAGTGTTTTCAGCCGTCTTTGCATTAATTAGCAAACGTCAGAATGTAAGAACGTGTTTCTTTGCTTTGACAAGACACGTTGATTAAGACGTTGTTTCAGTATTTGCTTTAACTCAGAACATGCTTTATTCAACTTCTGGTCAGAGCATTGCTTGCTAAGATCTTTGAACAGCGCTTGCTTTCAAGTTATCTTCAGAATCAAGAAGCCTGCTAGAAGTTAGAAGATACATTTAACAAATGAGTGTTCTTACCAGAGTCAGCAGATGCGTTTGAATAAAAGGTTCTTATGTCAAAGAACTTCTTTATAATCTTTGCTTAGCACTTTGGAATGTTTCTTGTCAGAACATTAACTAAGACATTCAAAACCACATTCATTAGAGCATAAATTATCTTAAATATAATTTAGTTATCATCAAAACACTTGGGATAGGTCAGAACTTAATCTTGTTCTTTCAATCTCCCCCTTTTTGATGATGACAAAAAATTATTTTAGATAAAGAAAAGAAGCAGATTAAGAGATAAGAATCTCCCCCTGAAATGAATATATCTATGCATAAGACATCCTGAGATTATTTAGTCAGAGTGATACACAACCTTCGTTGAATTTCTCCAGAACTTCTTCAAGAAGATAAATCTTAGCTGGAATATTCTTTCAGAGTTAAATGATACCTGCAAAAAAAATCTTTTGCACAGAGGGAATTCTTGCAATTATGTTAGAATGTCTGAGACATAGTCCCATAACTGTTAAACAGTGATTAGTTAAAACATGCACATTTTCTCCCCCTTTTTGGCATAATTAAAAAGTGCAATAAATGAGAAATTTTGAAAGATTCCATAAAAGGTTAAAAAAATAGATAACCAGAAGTACAAACAAAACATCAAATAAGAGACAAAAAGAAACTAGGATTTCTTAGAGACAAGAGCCATCAGAAGGTTCTTGATCTCAGAGGCAGATTCACTTTGCATTGCCATCCAGTTCTTGAACTCTAAATTTGTTTGATCTTGCTTATCCATGCGTCTATTCAAGACTTCATTCTCCCTCTTTAGCTCTTTCAGAGTGTCCATAATGAGTGAGGTAGGGGCAGAAGATGATGAAGCTTCAGTAGAAACAGGGTTAGAAGCAACAACTGATGAATCAGACTTCACAAAGGTGGAGAGCAGAGTGCCCAGATCCATTGCAAGAGTTGGCACAGGTTCAGGTCCATCCTTAACTGAAGGTTGATTCAATAGAACAATAGCCAGAGGATTTGAATCTTCAGAGTATTCTTCAGATTCGTCTTCTGATATGTCCATCTTATCAGCTGGTGTATCAGCAATCAGTAGTGAAGACTTCTTATTCCAAGTATCAGCAGCTTCTGTCTTGAAAACACGCAGAAGTTTGGAAAAGTTGTCCAGCACCTGAGAGTGGCACAAATCCTGTAACTTCCGTGATTCAGCAACCAAGGTTCTTCTGAAAGTTTCCCGTAGAAGATCTGTTGCTGCGATGTTCATACTTCTGAGGCAATCTTCTTTCAGCGGTTGTAACCATGCTTGAACATTTGTTATAAAATTCTGAAACAAAATATTTACATCTGGCTGAATAGGTTTAGGGACAGCCGTTCTGTAAGATTTGTTTTTCAAGAATTGTAGAGATTGAGAGTCCACTACAGTTCTTAAAAAAGCTATTAGTTTCAGGAGTATTTGTAGGTTCAGGTTCGGGTTGGTTAACACAAATATGAGGTTCTGATATATCATGAGGTACGGGTGGTTCAGCAATATCAGTTTGTTCAAAAATTTGTTGTTCTGGAATTTGAGGAGTTGAGAGTGGGGTTGGAATTCTCCAAGATCCAGTATCATACCATCCAGTGGGTCTGGGTGATAAAGGTCTGGGAGGGGGTCTTGAGAAACGTTCAGCAGGAATAGGTTGAAAAACAGATGGTTCAGGGGGTTCTGAATGAGAGGGTTCTGATTGGCTGTCATAATGTTCATCAGAGTAAGAATCACTAAAATCTGTTGAGAACTGATTTTTACTAAGGTTGTCAGCAAGGGGGTTCATATGGTGAGGTTTGAGAGGATTCAACAGATGCAGATATATTTTCAGAATTATAAACAAGTATAGTTTCAGCATGATTACCTGTCTTCTTTTTCTTCTGAGGAGAGTCAGAAGGTCCTTCTACAACTTTTCTCTTCACAGATCCTTGGAGAACAACATCAGCAGCAACTTGATTTCTTCCTTGAAGCCAAGCTGGATCAATAGGTGATCCTGTTTCTCTGCAGGTCTCAAGATAGTGCAAAACCATACGAGAATGTTCCAACAAGTTGAACATAGGAAAATTAGCAACAAGAATTCTTCTTTTCTTCACAATAGTTGACAGACATGGAGAGGGTTCCACCAGCAGTTTGTCAATAATTTTCCTTTTTAGCAAGTTCTTTCCAGTCATTGTCTTACCACAGATAGGTTCAAGCTCCCCCAGAAGATTTGCTTCTCTTAGGTGAGCAATCAGACCATTCTCAGTCAGAATGTCTAATAATAACCTCCCCATGGGAATCCAATTCCTCTTTGATTTGGGATTCTTCATCCTTTCAGCTTCTCTGGTTTCTTTGACATGGTTCCAGAGGTGTTCAAAAAGCAAGTAGGGCAAGTCAATTTTGACATTGGTTCCAAGGAAAAACAACAAATATTGTTGATCAGCGTTGATGTAATCAGGAGAACTGGTGTCTTTCCTGTGGTGAATATATCCATGAATAATCCTTGCCCAAATCTTATACTTGTCTTTCAAATCCCTAACTTTGGAGGAACCTTGACCATTTGTAAAAATCTCTGTGTATACCCTAGACATCTCCATTCTTCCAGTGGGCATTCCTGTAACTCCAAGTCCTTTAAATCCCAACAACCTTCTGATTAGATTTTCTGTAATGGATATTTCCTTGCCCATTACAAAGGAGAGAATAAACTTGGGAGTTGCAATAGCGTGAATCCATAATTCTTTTACCAAATGAGGAAAGATTGGACCAGTAAGACGATCAAAGTAGCTTTCCCAACCTTGAAACTTCACAGCAGGGAACAAGTCAAATCCATTCTCTCTGAGATTCTCAAAGTCTACCATTAGCTCACTCAAAACTTCCAAACTTTCTACCAGAATGAGTGTTGTCCTTTCAGGTATACAGTATTGCTCAGAGTGGGTAGAGGAAGAAGAAGCCATTGAAGTTTTATGAAAAGAGAATTTTTCGAAAATGGTTTTTAAGAGAAATGTTCAAATAAAAACTTGAGTTGAAAGAGACAGTAAAGAATGAAAGGGTTTTTCAAAGAGTATTTATAGGCATTAATTTCAGAGAATAGGTTAAGAATTAAATTAGAAGTATTTAAGACAAATTAAAATAAAGATTAAAATGGATTTAAAAAAAACGATTCTCATCATTACTTGCATTTAATGAATTGCTAAAAATGAGGGAAAACGTGAGATTATGGCTAATCATCAACAATTACCTAGAACGTCATCAGTAGCTTTTGCACGCTTGACCTTTCAGAAACACACCACGTGTTCATCTCCTGAAGGATGCATGTAATAGCTGTTTGTTCTAATGAATTTCTGAACTACACTTGGACATGAAGCGTTAGAATGATTCATATAGCTTCTGTTACAACTTCTCTTCTAACTTCTGAAGAGTTGTTGATCAGAGCATTCATTTCAGAAAGTTCTGAAGCCAGTCACAGAAAATAAATATTATTTTATTTAGGACATACTTCCATACAAATATTTTTCAGAATGAAATTAAATCTATCTTCTGAAAGGGGTTTAGTAAAAATGTCAGCCCATTGATGGTCTGTTTTTACAAAAATCAAGTTTAAAATCCCCTTCTGAGTATAGTCCCTTATGAAATGATATTTAATTTCTATATGTTTGGCTTTAGAATGTAAGATTGGATTTTTAGAAAGACAAATAGTAGAAGTATTGTCACAGAAGATAGGAATCTTACTTTCATAAAGGTTGAAATCTTCTAGTTGACTTTTCATCCAAATCATTTGAGAGCTACATCCAGCAGCAGATATATATTCAGCTTCTGTGGTTGATAGAGCAATTGTTGCTTGCTTCTTGCTGTACCATGAGATAAGATTGTCACCCAAAAACTGGCAGCTTCCAGAGGTGCTTTTTCTTTCAATTCTATCTCCAGCAAAGTCAGCATCACAATAACCTGCTAGTTTGTAATCTTGTGATCTTCTGTAACACAAACCAAGATTAGCAGTACCTTTCAGATACCTAAGAATTCTCTTAACAGCTGTTAAATGAGATTCTCTAGGATCTGATTAGAATCTAGCATACAAGCACACGCTAAATAATATATCAGGTCTAGATGCAGTCAGATAGAGAAGGGATCCAATCATACCTTTGTAGAGCTTCTGATCTACTTTCATACTTACCTCATCTTTACCTAGAATGCAGGTTGGATGCATAGGTGTCTTGGCATCTTTGCTTTCTGACATTTGAAATTTCTTCAGAAGTTCTTTAGCATACTTCGTCTGATGTATGAAAGTACCTTCTTGAGTCTGGTTGATTTGAATTCCAAGAAAGAATTTCAATTCACCCATCATGCTCATTTCAAATTCTGCCTGCATTATCTTAGCAAATTCTTTTCCAAGGGATATATTAGAGGTTCCAAAAATTATACCATCAACGTATATTTGACAGATTAAAATATCATTTTTAAATGTTTTTCTGAAGAGAGTTGTGTCCACTTTCCCTCTGGTAAAATCTTTTTCTAATAGAAAATTACTCAGACGATCATACCAAGCTCTTGGAGCCTGTTTTAAACCGTACAAAGACTTTTTCAATTTAAAAACATGTTCTGGTTGTTTTGAATCATTAAATCCAGGAGGTTGATGGACATATACTTCTTCTTCAATATAACCATTTAGAAATTCACTTTTAACATCCATTTGATATAATGTAATGTTATTTTGTACAGCAAAAGAAATTAATAATCTTATAGATTCTAACCTGGCGACTGGGGCAAAGGTTTCATTATAATCAATTCCTTCTTGTTGACTATAACCCTGTGCAACCAGTCGTGCCTTGTTTCTGATTACTTCTCCTTGTTCATTCAATTTGTTTCTGAAGACCCATTTGGTTCCTATAACATTGAATCCTTTGGGTCTTGGAACTAGACTCCATACATCATTCTTTGAGAATTGATTTAGTTCTTCTTGCATTGCTAAGATCCAATCATTATCTTCCAGAGCTTCATCAATGGTAGTTGGCTCAATCAGAGAGACTAAACCGAACATAGATTCTTCATTGATTCTGAGAGATGATCTTGTTCTGATGGGATCTTCTTTTCTTCCAATGATTAAGTCTTCTTTGTGAGCTAAAGATAATCTAGGAAACCTTTTCTGAGTGAGTTGGTCAGAGATTCTGAGATTGTTGAGAGCATCGTCAAGAGGATGATCTGCTACGTCTTCTTTTGCTTCTGAACTTTCAGAGTTTGAGTGATGATCTTCTGTACCTATAGAAAAATCAATTTGCTTTGGCTGTGGTTGTCCAAGCTTATCATCAAACCTGACTTTGATTGATTCTTCAACAATCAGAGTTTCTGTGTTGTATACTCTATAGCCTTTTGAGCGTTCAGAGTATCCAAGTAGGAAACACTTTTGTGCTTTGGAATCAAACTTATTCAGAGTTTCTTTGGTGTTTAGAATAAAACAAGTACATCCAAAAGGATGGAAATAAGAGATGTTGGGCTTTCTGTTTTTCCACAATTCATAGGGAGTCTTTTCAAGAATTGGTCTTATAGAGATTCTATTCTGAATATAACACGCTGTATTCACAGCTTCTGCCCAAAAGTGCTTAGCCATATTTGTTTCATTGATCATGGTTCTGGCCATCTCTTATAATGTTCTATTCTTTCTTTCTATAACTCCATTTTGCTGGGGAGTTCTAGGACAAGAAAAGTTATGAACAATACCTTTTTCTTTAAAATATTTTTCAAAATAATGATTTTCAAATTCACCACCATGATCACTTCTAACTTTTGTGATTTTAAAATCTTTTTCATTTTGCACTTGAGTACATAAGTCAATGAATACAGAATGTGACTCATCCCTGTGTTTTAAAAACTTTACCCATGTCCATCTGTTGAAATCATCAACGATGACCAATCCATACTTCTTGCCTCTGATGGATGCAGTTTTCACTGGTCCAAACAGATCAATATGAAGTAACTCTAATGGCTTAGAGGAAGAGACAACATTTTTAGATTTAAAGGAAGGTTTTGAAAATTTTCCTTTTTGACATGCTTCGCACATAGCATCTGAGTTGTACTTCAGATTGGGAAGTCCTCTGACTAAATTTAATTTATTTAGTTGAGAGATTTTTCTAAGACTGACATGTCCCAATCTTCTGTGCCATACCCATTGCTCATTGCTAACAGACAAAAGGCATTTTACGTTTTGAGATTTAAGATCTGATAAATCAATTTTGTAAATGTTGTTTTTTCTCTTACCAGAAAAGAGGATTGATCCATCCTTTTGATTTACAGCTTTACAGGAGTTTTGATTGAAGATAATGTCATAGCCATTGTCACTTAATTGACTTATAGACAATAGATTATGAGCTAATCCTTCTACTAATAAAACATTAGAGATAGAAGGAAGGTTACCGTTTCCTATGGTTCCAAAACCAATAATCTTCCCTTTCTGATTACCTCCAAACTTCACATCTCCTCCAACTTTAAGTTCCAGGCTTTGGAACATAGACCTTTTTCCCGTCATGTGTCGTGAGCATCCAGAGTCCAGGTACCATGACTGGTGTTTCAATTGAGCTGTTAAGGACATCTGCAACAAATATTATTTTATCCTTAGGTACCCATATCTTTTTGGGTCCTTTTGGGTTAGCATAAGAGTTTCCAGAATGTGATGTATATTTTATATCATGTGAATGTCCAAACATGAATTGCTTATTCAGAGGTTTGTAAGTGAAGGTCATTTTAGCAACAGGTTTTGGAATGTATGTTTCCTTCCCTTTGGGAGGTTCATATCCAATTCCTCTTCTGTTTTTTCCACTAACTCCATAAATCATTGAAGCCATTTTGCTTCTGTCTATGCTTTTAGCAAGAAAAGTTTGAAAGCTATAGTCATATTCTTTCAGAATATCTTTTGACTAGATACAGACTCTGAACTAAAATTCTTTTGAACAATTTGAATTTCTTTTTTAAGTTTAAGATTGTTTTCTGAAATTTCAGATTTTTCTGTTTCAAGTTTCTTAAAATCAGATGCAAGACTCTTCTTGAGTTTCTTGTATTTGATTTTGAGCTTACTGTAGTTTTCCAGAAGTTCTGATAAACTATCAGCAAGTTTTTCTCTAGAAAATTCAGAAAATACCTCTCTTTGTTCTGACTCACAGTCTGAGTCATCTTCTGTGATAGCCATTTGTGATCGGTGGATTTAGAACTGACTGTTTAAACGCTGGTTCGCGAAATGTCGCGGAAGCAAGAGTCGCCACCGTCTTTTATGTTCTCCAACATGGAAAGGACAAAAGCACAGCAAAATTCCTTATGAGATAGTTTCTCAGTTCGGGAGGTAGATTTATAGAAAAGGGAAGGTGTTAGCACCCTTTCTATCCATGGTTATCCATGGGCTCTTAGATACTTGCTCACTGTGTTTTCAAAATGTTTGTTTGCTTTTCAAGTGTGTGTGGGTTTGAAAAAGTTTCTTTGAAAGTTTTATGAATAACTCTTGTATCAGTCCTCAAGAGTGTTTGAAAAATTGTTTTGAAAGCTTTTTGAAAGTGTCGGTGTGAAAAGATTTTGTTTTGTTTTTTGAATAGAGCAAGTATCTATGAGTCATCTACCTACCCTAAGGAATTAGGCTGTGCAAATGTCCTTAAGGTAGTGCCATCCCACCATTGAGAGGTAGGTAGCACCACCGTTGGAGGTGTTCGGGTCAATTCGAGTGTAGGGACAGTGTGGTCATCGAAGCAACAATTAGGACACCTTAGAAGCTACCCTTATGTCCTTGATCCTTTATTTCGAGGCAACCGTTTCGAGGCAACTATTCCGAGGCAACTTGTTTCGAGGCAACCGGATCATGGACATAAGGACTTACTAAGACGTCCTATACTTGACGACCACGTTTCGAAGGCAACAGGTGAGGCGTACCCTAAGAGTGGTGTGTGAATTTGTGTGTTGTTTTCATGTTAAGTTTTATCTTTGATCATGGTATTGTGAGCTACGCTTGTTTTTAATTAGCCATACATTCTTTCATGCAAAGTTTAGAATTCAAGAGTGCGGAAATTTAAATGCGGAAAGATAAATCCTACGCTATTACAAGGCGCGGGTCTATACATCGCCAAAGTACAAAGACCCGTTTTGATAAAGTGCGGAAAGTAAATAAATGCGGTAAACCTAATTACTATTACAAGCCTTGAGCAATTACATAATATTCAAAAAGAAAATAAGAATAACGTGCGAAAGAATAAAAGTTAGGACGTCCGAGGGTTTTGACCCTTTTGAAATTAAATTAAAATTAAAGCCTAATTATTATTTAATTAAAGAAAAGAAATTGTTTTTAGGTTTTTTGGTATTTAATGAAATAAAGAAAATTAAAATCAAGAGAAACCCTAATTCTAAGTTATTTTTAATTATTAAAGAAAATATACAAGTTAACCTAATTTACTAGTTAATTAAATTACATGTTTATTTACAAAAATAAAAAGTAATTATAATAATAAATAATGAGAAAAATAATTAATTGAGAAAAAAGATAAAATGTCAAAAACCTAATTCTACATATTTTATTTATTAAGAAAAAGATTAAAGTTTAAAACCTAAATTAACTAAATTAATTGTTAACATTTATTTACAAAAATATTCAAATGGTGAAATTAAATATTAATTAAAAAAACATTTTTTAGTTTCTGATTTTTTTATTATGAAAATTATTTTATGGTGAATTAATGAAAATAATTAAAAAAACAATTGAAAAGAATTTAGAAAAGAAAAGAAAATAAAACTAGAAAAAAGTGCAAACCAAAGGGGGTGTCAGGCCCCAAAGGGAGGTGTTTTGAAGCATTCTGGCCCATGAAACAAAGGCCTTGTTTGACTTTCTACGCCTGCGTGTTCGTCCATTGACTGAGGTACATGATAGACATCCTCCTGCAGCCTTTGGATTGATCTCATGTCCACTTGGAAGGCCTTAGCATGTGCGTGTATGGTGAACCACTGAGTGAGCGCTGCACTTAAACACGTTAGAATAAAAATCATGAAATATGTGGGGGACCTGGGAATCGAACCCAGGTCCCAGTGTTTACAAGGCATGTCCTCCACCATCTGTACCAAGCAACGCGTTTGTTATATGGATAAACAAAGAATATAATATATGAAAAAAGATAATCATGCTGAAACAAACAAAAAAACGCGCTAACATTTGAATTACCCAACCATGTAATGACACGCTAGCCTTCTTCTTCATTTATCTGCAAATAGAAAAACAAGTAGCGGGGGTTTTAAACCCCCACTAAATGGAAACTGTAAAAATAGCGATTAGAAGATGCCTAAATATAAAAAGGGCACGAGGTCATCATTCAATTCGTATGGAGCTCCTGAATTCAATGGCATAGGTCTCAAGGTCCAATTTTTCCATACAAGGAAAGCCCTATTTTGGAGCTTCTGAAACCCTAGGTTTCATCAATGGTGGATTTGGCTACAGGCAGTGTTAGTCCAATTAAACATTACCAATCGCTTCAGAATGATGTTAGTAACATAAATCAACAATTAAAACACATGAATGATGCGTGAAAATTAAAAAAACGATTATGGAAAAGTTTGTGATAAACGTGACTCAGTTCTACCAATTCTTGGAGTATGGGGACTTGTTCTTGATGCCAATAGTTTCCTGGATGCTTAGGCAACGTGTTGGAATCCTTCAGAAGCTTTGAATTATGCTCTAACTATGAAATCAGTTTTCAAGTTTTTGGCCAAAAGTTGCAAATTGGTTATGAGCTTCTCAGCAGCTTTTCGTGTATGCTTGCATTAGGTTTCCTTGTGCATATGTATGTGAAGCATTCTAGGTAAAAAACAAGCCCAAAGATCCATGAATTTATGTTTTGAATATTTGATTTTTATCACATCTTTTTCAATCTTTTTTCCATGCAAATCTTTCCAAATATGGATGATCTTGTCTTGTTGATTGGTGCATGAAATCTTTAGCATATAATGAGTATATTTGCTGCACAAAAAGATTTGAAAAGCATTATTTGATATTTTTCTCATAATTAAATCTAATTAAATGAATTGATAAGAATAAAAATTCAATTAATTAATTAAAAATAAGAAAATAAATCATTTTTAGCTCAATGGGTCGTGCATAGGCCTTGTGTAATGATTCAAGAAAGAATTTGAGGCCCATTAGCATTTTTAAAGTTCCCAAAAATTTCCTAACTTCTCCAAGGCATATCTTGCTCAATTTTGAAGCTATGATCATGTTCTTGGACATTTTGGAAAGGTCTTGAAGTCCTCTAACCAATGCCTTTGGTCCCATGTCATTTTGAATTACCAATATCAAGTTATGGTCTTTGACTTAAAGTGCCTTTTTGTTGACTTTTGAAAATGACCTATAATGTTGAAATTGATAACTTTTTGTGAGAGCATTTCTTGGACTTGGAGTGTGAAGATGAGTTGTAGGAAATGTAATCCTCTTCAAAATGAGCTTTGGATGGGATTTTTCTGATAAACCATGAAGAAGTTATGCCTTGGTCAATTTGCAGTTGACTTTTCAGCTGTCCAAAAATAGCAACTTTTGCATCTTGAGACTTTTTGAGCCATGCTTTGAGAATCATGATCAAGAATTGATCAAATGATGTTTGTGGCTTCAAAATAAGATGTTGACCAAAAATTTTGACTTTTGACTGTCAAATGACCATTTTGCCCCTACAGTTGACTGTGGAGCATTTAGGGTTTTTGATTGTGCAATTTGATGCTGTGAGTCTTGAAACTTGACATATGAATGCTTGACAATGTATCTAGGTATGTGGGACTTAATTGGACCCTTGAAAACCTCAACTTCTTTGCAAGAACCAAAACCCTAATTTTGACTGCGTTAGGAGGCAATTGGACTGTGCAACCCTTGAGAGATTTTGAACCATCTGGAGATTGACTTTGGCAAATCTTGAAGAATATGGGAGGTCAAATTTTGGGGTACAACAGTTGCCCCTGTTCAATCTTCTTAGACCTGAGGATGTATATTTGCTGGCGTGCCTTTCGTAATCCGAAGGTGGAAGATGATTGAACACTAGAGTGCCCAGAAATTTGCACTCACATAGTTGAGTATCAGCAGTGTGATAGTGGGAATGGGCTTACAGATGCCCTTTGGAGAGATGGTAGATAGAAGGATGGGCTTATAGATGCCATCTGGAGCTGTTGGTATATGGATGGGCTTATAGATGCCATCTAGGTGTCGATCGCGTAAGAGATTCCTTAGCGAGAACTTGCGTACCTGAGAAAAAAAGATAATTACCTGGCCTATTACAGGGGTTGATCTTCAAACTCTTTATGTAGATGTGCCCTGGCCGGATACAGGAATCAAATCTTCAAACTCTTCAGACGTGCCCTGGCAAGATACAGGAATCGAGTCCGGAGAATATAGTCGTCAACAGATACACCCTGGCGAGATACAGGAATCAGATCTTCGAACTCTTCAGACGTGCCCTGGAAGGATACATGAATCGAGTCTGGAATATAGTCGTCAACAGATACACCCTGGCAAGATACAGGAATCGGATCTTCGAACTCTTTAGACGTGCCCTGGCAGGATACAGGAATCGAGTCTGGAATATAGTCGTCAACAGATACACCATGGCAAGATACAGGAATCAAATCTTTGAACTCTTCAGACGTGCCCTGGCAGGATATAGGAATCGAGTCTGGAATATAGTCGTCAACAGATACACCCTGGCAAGATACAGGAATCAGATCTTCAAACTCTTCAGACGTGCCCTGGCAGGATACAGGAATCGAGTCTGGAATATAGTCGTCAACAAATACACCCTGGCAAGATACAGGAATCGAATCTTCAAACTCTTCAGACGTGCCCTGGCAGGATACAAGAATCGAGTCTGGAATATAGTCGTCAACAGATACACCCTGGCAAGATACAGGAATCAGATCTTTAGTTGCGACCGTTGATAGTAATCATCTTTGTATTAATCTTGGTCCTGAAAAGACAAAACGTTAGTTGTATGCAATGTCATGATGTATGACATGCATGATGTTCTCAGAAGGAATAAGATTGTATGTTCATGATGCGTATGTGTATGCTATAATGTATGAAGATATGATGTTCATGAATGTATTTTTGTCTAGGAAAAGAAATCCTTGACGGATGCTGGGAAGTTAACTCCTGGGCTTGATGTTGAAGAGTAGAACTTTTTTGTTTCCGCTGGGGATGACGGTTTGCAAGAATACCGGTAGGAGAAGATGACTCCGTTGGGGAATAAACTTGGCGAAGAGATTACTCTGCGGGGAATGCTCTGTGGGAAGAGAGGCACTTTGCTGAGATGTTGATGATAACTCCGCTAGGGATACCGTTGATGTGTTATGTTGAAGAATGAACTCCGCTGGGGGATAGGAAGACTTTGCCGGGGACGATCTTTCCGTGGCAAACGGCTGAGGATAACCCAGTTATATCCTGGTGGGGGAATAACCTTTGAATAAAGTCGGGGGAGCGTTCGTACTATGCGGGTGACAAGCTTCCAGAATCTACTGGGGATAAGCTTCCTACTGGGGATATGGCTTCGACTCTCCTGGGGAGACTTTTGAGATTGAACTGGGGAAGTGGCTCCACTGGATGTCTGATATACCGCCGGGGAACAATCTTAGATCAAGACTGCCGGGGATGCTTGTTAGGAATGTTTGTATACTGCGCTGAGGAATAAACTTGTTGGAGAGATTTGCCGGGGAATAATCCAACTTCCTTAAGGCTGACAGTATATTGACTCTGCTTGGGGAGAGCATCGCTGACTTGCTGGAGATACTGTGCCTTGTTAGGGCTAACGGGAGACCAACTGCTTGGGAAAGAATTGTTGAATCTTGGCTCACTCTCTGGGGAATTAAGATATCTTGGTTACGTTCTTCAGCCGAACTTACCTTGGTACCTTGGTGGACAGAGCAATTAGATCGCTTTAGACAACTCATTATTGCCCCTGTTTCTAATATTACCTGTAATTAATCCTTCGTTTCGTATGCAAATATTTATGAGTTAGCAATTAGTGTCAAATGCATATATCACAATCGAACATTGGACGTTCTTCGCAAAACAAAACAGAAAAGGAAAAACAATTGGCAATTTAGCTGAAAAGCGAATTTGTATTGATTTTTGAATCTGCATGTAAATAGGCGTTTATGTACAAGAGGCTGACGTCCTAGTAAGAGAACGCCGCCGAACAACAGAGTTTATACAATTTGTACAAAGAAAGCAAAACAGCTGTGTGAAAAGAATAATCCCACTGGGTTCCAACTCTGCTATTGCCTCTATATCTTCGAGCGTCTCATCACTTGGCTGCTCGGTTGAAGATGAAGCTGATTGATCGATGCCGTCTGAACCTGATGTTGATACCGGATTCTGGATGCAGGGTGATCCAATGAGACATAGTATTACGCTTTATCCCTAACTTTTGCCTGGACCACCCTTTCGGGTTTTCGGTCCACCGGGATACCCATTTTTGCCCAAGCCGCCTTTTCAGGTTTTCGACTTGCCGGGTGTACAGATTTTTTTCATTTCATCCCTCATTTTGCCTGAACCCTTTTGGTTCGCCGGGAAGCCCTAATTTTTGCCTAGGTATGTCAACCTAGCGGGTCTTTTATCATGCGTAGTATCTTTTTACTATGTCTGCATTGGCGGGGTGAGGAAGGTCATCACCGTCCATGGTGGTTAGAATCATGGCTCCTCTTGAGAACACATGTTTAACCACAAATGGCCCTTCGTACGTAGGGGTCCATTTTCCCCTGGGATCACTTTGAGGAAGGATGATGCGCTTGATTACCAGATCCTCAACTTGATACTCTTGTGGTCTGACTTTCTTGTTAAATGCCCTGATCATCCGTTTTTGGTACGTTTGACCATGACAGATAGTAGTGAGTCTCTTTTCGTCAATTAGGTTTAATTGATCAAGTTGAGTCTGGATCCAGTCATCTTCACTCAGATCTGCATCCTTCATTATCCAGAGAGAGGGTATCTGGACTTCAATCGGCAAGACTGCCTCCATGCCGTAGACCAAGGAAAAGGGAGTTGCCCCGGTTGGCGTTCTTGCTGAGGTATGGTACCCATGAAGAGCGAACGGTAACATCTCGTGCCAATCTTTATAGGTCACTGTCATCTTCTGCACAATCTTTTTGATATTCTTATTAGCTGCTTCTACAGCCCCGTTCATCTTCGCCCGGTGAGGAGAAGAGTTGTGGTGCTGTATCTTAAATTACTCGCAGAGCTCAGTGATCATCTTGTTGTTAAGATTGGTACCGTTGTCCGTAATGATCCTTTCCAGGACGCTGTATCGACAGATCAGGTTATGCCGAATGAACCGTGCCACGACATTCTTGGTTACCGTAGCGTAGGAAGCTGCTTCAACCCACTTTGTAAAGTAATCGATCGCCACCAGGATGAAGCGGTGCCCATTGGATGCCGTAGGTTTAATCTCACCGATCATATCAATGCCCCACATTGCAAAAGGCCAAGGTGCAGTCAAGACATTTAGAGGAACTGGAGGAACGTGCACCTTATCTGCATATATCTGGCACTTATGACATGTCCGAGAATGTTGGTAACAATCAGCTTCCATTGTGGACCAGAAATATCCTGCCCGAAGGATCTTCTTTGCCATGGTGTGTCCACTGGAATGTGTTCCGAAGGTACCTTCATGCAGTTCCGCCATGATCCTTTCTGCTTCAGTCTTATCCACACAACGCAGTAGGGTTGAATCATGGTTTCGTTTGTACAGAATGTCGTTGCTGAGGAAGAACTTTGCAGCGAACCTTCTCAGAAACTTTTTGTCGTTGACCGATGCACCTTCAGGGTATTATTAAGCTTCTAAGTACCTCTTCACCTCATGATACCAGGGTTTTTCAGTTACCACCTCAGTCTCAAGATCACAACAATATGCCGGTTCGTTCAGTTTCCAGATAATGATCTGGGGAGCCTCATTGTCCCACTTGACTTTGAACATAGAAGACATCGTAGCTAACACGTCCACCAACTGATTCTCCTCTCTTGGGAAGTGTTCAAAAGTTATCTCTGTGAAATGGGGGATCAATGTCAACACACATTCTCTGTAAGGAATAAGATTCGGATGTTTCGTATCCCACTCGCCTTTGATCTGATTGATCACGAGAGCGGAATCTCCGAAGACACTTAGAAACTTGATCCTTAGGTCAATCGCAACTTGAAGACCCACGATGCATGCCTCATACTCCGCCATGTTGTTGGTGCAGTTGAAACATAGCCGGGCAGTAAGTGGAGTATGAGTGCCTTGAGGGGATATGATCACAGCGCCAATACCGTTACCCAAAGCATTGGAGGCTCCGTCAAAGTGCATAGACCATCGGGATCCTTCCTCAGGTCCTTCATCCGGTCCATGTACTTCATAATCAGTCACTACCATGATGCTCTCGTCAGGAAATTCAAAGTTCATTGACTGGTAGTCATCTACTGCCTGGTGTGCCAAGTGGTCTGCCAATACACTTCCTTTGATAGCTTTCTGAGTTATGTACTGGATGTCGTATTCTGTCAAGATCATTTGCCATCTTGCTATTCTTCCAGACAGAGCAGGCTTTTCGAATATGTACTTTATTGGATCCATCTTTGATATCAACAGAGTAGTGTGAGTCAGCATATACTGTCTTAGCCGGCGAGCAACCCATACCAAAGTGCAGCAAGTTTTCTCGAGCAGCGAGTATCGGGTCTCACAGTCGGTAAACTTTTTGCTAAGGTAATAAATGGCGTGCTCTTTTCGGCCAGACTCGTCATGCTGCCCCAGCACACACCCCATTGAGCTGTCAAGTACTGTTAGGTATAGTATTAGAGGTCTCCCTTCAACCGGTGGCATAATAATGGGTGGCTCTTGGAGATACTCTTTGATTCGGTCGAAAGCGGCCTGACATTCATCATTCCAACGTACTACCTGATCTTTCTTCAGCAGCTTGAAGATTGGTTCATAGGTAGCAGTTAGGTGCGAGATAAATCGGGCAATGTAATTCAGACGTCCTAGAAAGCCTCTGACTTCTTTCTCTGTCTTGGGAACTGGCATCTCTTGTATGGCTTTTACCTTGGCAGGGTCCACTTGAATACCCTTGTCACTTACAACGAAGCCTAGCAACTTTCTAGATCTTACCCCGAAGGTGCACTTGTTCGGGTTCAACCTCAGCTTGTATAATTTCAGACGGTCAAACAGCTTTTGTAGATGGTCAAGGTGTTCCTCCTCAGTTTGGGACCTTGCAATCATATCATCAACGTATACTTCTATCTCATGATGGATCATGTCATGAAATAAAGCAACCATGGCACGTTGGTAGGTTGCCCCAGCATTCTTCAGTCCAAAAGGCATGACCTTGTAGCAGAAGGTGCCCCACTGAGTAACAAAGGTAGTCTTTTCCATATCTTCAGGAGCCATCTTGATCTGATTATAACCTGAAAAGCCGTCCATGAAGGAGAACACCTTATGCTGGGCAGTATTGTCAACCAGAACATCAATGTGAGGCAAAGGGAAGTCATCTTTGGGGCTGGCCCTGTTCAAATCCCTGTAATCAACGCACATTCTGACTTTACCATCTTTCTTCGGTACCGGAACCACGTTGGCAACCCACTGAGGGTAAGAAGTCACTGCAAGAAAACCGGCATCAAATTGTTTCATAACCTCAGCTTTAATCTTCTCGGACATCTCTGGACGCATACGGCGGACCTTTTGTTTAACCGGAGGGCATTCTTCCTTGGTAGGCAAGTGATGGACCACAATGTCGGTATCCAACCTAGGCATGTCTTCGTAGGACCAGGCGAAGATTTCCACATAATCATGTAACATCTGAACCAACTGTTGTTTTACACTGAGCTCTAGATTGGCACCAATTTTAACTTCCCTTCTGTCTGTCTCAGTACCCATATTTACCGTTTCTACTGGCTCTTCATGTGGCTGAATGGCCCTCTCCTCTTGGAGTAACAGTCTTGCAAGCTCACCAGGCACTTCGCACTCATCTTCATCTTCATCTTCGGCTAAGTTGATCGGATTTTCGAAGTCATAACTGGAAGTAGCAGAGTCGTTACCAGTGAGATCCAGAGTGGATTGAAACCTGTATGAGTGAGTGTGTGTAAATATAGCTGTTTTGCAATATATAAAGAAAGAAAGAAAGAAAGAAAGAGAGCACAATATTTGAGATGCGAAAAACGTCCAATGTCTTTATTCATGATATATGGAAATGACAAGTAATATGCCCCCACAAATGAAGCCATAGTGCCCCGGGTAAGACACCGGGCCATAAAGTTTCAATTTATTGTTCATTACAAATAAAAAAACAAAGGAATTCATTACTGCGTAACAAAAGTAACATGTATGTGGTCTTTTGCGGTCCAATTGTTTAATCCACTGTCGGTCGTCGGGTAAATCCAGCTATTGAATTCAGATTCCTCCACTTCGTCACCATCCCTGATAGCATTCACCCCATGGTCAGGTAGGGGAGCTGTCACCACATTAGGCTTCTCGGGTGCCTCGAACTGAACCTCCTTAGCATCAATAAGGTCTTGAACCTTATTTCTCAGGGCCCAGCAATCATCAGTAGAATGCCCCGGGCTATCAGAGTGATAAGCACAGCGGGCATTGGGATTATACTTCGGAGAGGTAGTGTTCACAACCTTCGGAGCTTCTCTGACGGTCACCAAGTTGGTCGATAGCAATTGCGGCAAGATTTGTGACAAGGTCATACTAAGCCGAGTATATTCTCTTCTGGGTCTCTCAGCCCTTGGTTGGTTAGGTTGCCGAGGAGTGGCAGCAGGCTTTGCAATTACCACCGCGTTGACAGCTTGGCAGCGCTCTGGTTTATTTTGCCTCCTAGGCCCATACACAGCACTGGCTTCCTTTTTGAAGGGCTTCTTCTCGGAACTTGAGGATGCACCTTTCTGAATTTTCCCTGATTTCATACCAGCCTCTATTCTTTCCCCAGTCAGAATGAGGTCTGTGAACCCTGCAGACGAATTGCCAATGAGATGATTGAAGAACGGCCCGGATAGGGTCCCCAAGAACATGTCCACAAGTTCACGGTCGGTTAATGGTGGCTGCACCCTGCCAGCCAGGTCCCTCCACTTCTGCGCATACTCTTTAAAACCTTCTCCCGATCCTAGCGACATACCCTAGAGTTGGGTACGTGTAGGAGCGAGGTCGGCATTATACTGATACTGCTTGTAAAAAGCAGTAGCCAATTCCTCCCAGTTACGAACCTTGGTTCCATCCAGCTGATAGAACCATTCGAGATGAGTCCCTGAAAGACTCTCCTGGAAGAAATGGATCCATAAGTTCTTGTCCATAGTATACGGCTGAATCTTCCGCACATAAGATTTGAGATGTAGCTTAGGGCAGGACGCCCCGTCATACTTTGCGAAAGATGGTGCTTTGAACTTGTGTGGGATCACCACACCAGAAGATAGACCCAAGTCTCCAAAATCCAACCCAGGCACTTGTTGAATTTCCTTGGCATTCAGGCGATCCTCTAACTGTTTGTACTTGTCTTCAGCTGGAGGATACTGCTCCTCATTGAAATCAGTCTCGTTTTCAGAGACCACCGGACTAGGGACCCTTCCCCCCTGAGGACTGCCTTTCCCTACAGAAGAACCAGCTTGATCAACCTCATTCTGTAGTGTGTTACCAAACCTCCGGCCCGTGTTGAATAGTACAGTTCTCTTCTTCTTCTTCTTCTTAGCCAGCAGAGCCTTCAACTCCTCTTGACCTTGGGCTAAACTCATAATCAGCTCTTGGAACTGGGCGTTTTGAGCCTGGAGGGCCTTGATGGATTTCTCAGTAGATGATTCAGGGTTCATGATGCTGAAATAAATAGCGAAGAACATTAAACCACCTGTAAAAAAGAGTACCTGCTATGCACATGATGCATGATATGCTGTGTATGCAATGCATTCAAGGGTTCGAAAGTTCAAATTTGTTGTAGACAAAAAGGAACACACATTATCATTAAGGAATAATTGTTCAGTACATCAAAGCCTCACGGGCAAACATTACAAAGTAAATCAATCCCAAAAGACACTACGCATCCTCTTTGGAGCTATGTAGGTGTTGAGAGTCTTTTCCTCGTGCAGTAGGCGGGTGAGCTCCAAGACCTTCTTCTCACTAGCATGTAGACTGGACTCAAGAGAATTCCGTTCTTCCTTAAGCTGGATCCAGCTCTTCTGCATTTCTTCCCAGGATGTAGGCATGTCAGGATGTTGGATGGTGTAGGGCACCTCTCCTTCCAAAACTGGCTCTTTGATCACAGGGAGAACATGAGGATATGGCATCACTAACTTATGGGAGCGGGCTCGTACCCACTTGAGATAAGGTTCCAACGGGATGGAATTCCTATGCCCCAGTGTCTTGCTGTCCACCTTGCTGGGCATCCTCCAAGCTCTGATAAATCTCTGGTGAAGTCCTTGTGCATCGTTGTCGAAGTCAAAAACTATGTCAGGAATTAACATGTCATGAGGGCCGTCCCTCCGAGCATAACCAAACTGTCTCCAAGCCATACACGGGTTGTAAGTAATACCCCCTCTGATTCCAAGTAAAGGAACATTAGGAAACTCCCCGCAACGATCAATGATAATGACATCCTCTCTGGACCGAGAACACCAATGTATATCAACATGCGTAAGAGTCATCAATCGTTGTGACCATCTCAAACCCCGCTCATTCTTCAAAACTGACTGTGGAAGGTGCAAAATAAACCACCTTCCCAGGGGAGGAGTGCAGCACATAAGAACACCTCTTTTTTTCATGGTTCGAGTGTAACATGAGTGAAGGATATCCCCAAGCAACGTAGGTATAGGATTCCTGGACATGAAGATCTGGACAGCACTGATATCTATAAGCTGGTCTGGATTAGGGAACAACACCAACCCATAGACAAAGAGAGCCACCACTTCTTCAAAAGCTTGTAGGTCAAGGGAGTTCCAACATTCTTGGGCCTTCTCAAACAGAAACCTGGCCAAGAACCCTTTGATACCACTTCTAACTTCCCAATGTCCCTTGATGTCAGATGGTTGTAGGCGTAATGCTTTAGCAACCTCTTCAAGTTTGGGTTCCTTTTCCGTACCGTTGTAGGGTAGTTGACTAAGGATAGGGATCTTCAGAAGCGGGGAGAACTCTTCCAATGTAGGCACCAGTTGATAATCCAGGAAAGTAAAGCAGTGATGCAGAGGGTCAAAGAACTGGAAGAGGACCTTTATCATATCTTCCTCAATGTTGGTGTTGACCAAACTGATGAGTCTTCCATGCCTCTCACTGAAAGAAGAGCTCTCGGGAATCCTGGATATAAGTTCCTTAAGCTGAGGAGGGATCCTTACAAGGCTGATCTGAATTGTCTTTCTGCGAATAGTTTCCATGTCCTACAAAACAAGAACAAAGATGAAGATTCGAACCCCTGAAATGGTTAGTCAATGCATATGATGTTGTATGATGTTATGATGCTATGATTAAACACACCACAAGTATTCACAAAAAGCAAACATGGTAAGGCACACAAGTCACACAAGACAACCCTTAGAGTTTAGGCCAGCATGGGGTCTGGGTATTACCCTCTTGAGGTTGGTGGGCTCAAAACCTGTCCTATCAGAAGTAACCGGGTTCTAAGGGTCTCAATATCATTGGATTGCTTTCATTGTTCATCGTTTCGATTTAGCCACTGAACTGGCGACCGAAATATTCCAAGAAAACAACCCTCAATTGAGTGTAGTATCGAGTATCAACCAACCTCGGACTGCACCAAAGTCAGTTATCTCACGACACCAGGATGGTTCAATTAAGGTTCCTAAGGTCAGTTGATGCTTCACGACACCACGCGGCAGCCCCGTACTCTCCTTGACTGGACTCAAGGGTTACCGGTACTCACCAAAGTGCCACATCAACGTAGCAGACTGCTTCAACCATGTCGGTATACCCCGCACAGTTCCCTCACAGTCTTGTTGCTACTTTCTAAGAAGGTATCCCCAGATCCGGGTTAGGATCTATAGAACTCCCAAGACAGTACCCACAATAATAAAGCAAACATTTCAGACAATTGAAAACACAAGTGATCTTAATCCTAAGGTACACCTCACTTTTATGATATCCCCAGCAGGGTCGCCAGTTCTGTGATCGGTGGATTTAGAACTGACTGTTTAAACGCTGGTTCGCGAAATGTCGCGGAAGCAAGAGTCGCCACCGTCTTTTATGTTCTCCAACATGGAAAGGACAAAAGCACAGCAAAATTCCTTATGAGATAGTTTCTCGGTTCGGGAGGTAGATTTATAGAAAAGGGAAGGTGTTAGCACCCTTTCTATCCATGGTTATCCATGGGCTCTTAGATACTTGCTCACTGTGTTTTCAAAATGTTTGTTTGCTTTTCAAGTGTGTGTGGGTTTGAAAAAGTTTCTTTGAAAGTTTTCTGAATAACTCTTGTATCAGTCCTCAAGAGTGTTTGAAAAATTATTTTGAAAGCTTTTTGAAAGTGTCGGTGTGAAAAGATTTTGTTTCGTTTTTTAAATAGAGCAAGTATCTATGAGTCATCTACCTACCCTAAGGAATTAGGCTGTGCAAATGTCCTTAAGGTAGTGCCATCCCACCATTGAGAGGTAGGTAGCACTACCGTTGGAGGTGTTCGGGTCAATTCGAGTGTAGGGACAGTGTGGTCATCGAAGCAACAGTTAGGACACCTTAGAAGCTACCCTTATGTCCTTGATCCTTTATTTCGAGGCAACCGTTTCTAGGCAACTATTCCGAGGCAACTTGTTTCGAGGCAACCAGATCATGGACATAAGGACTTACTAAGACGTCCTATACTTGACGACCACATTTAGAAGGCAACAGGTGAGGTGTACCCTAAGAGTGGTGTGTGAATTTGTGTGTTGTTTTCATGTTAAGTTTTATCTTTGATCATGGTATTGTGAGCTACGCTTGTTTTTAATTAGCCATACATTCTTTCATGCAAAGTTTAGAATTCAAGAGTGCGGAAATTTAAATGCGGAAAGATAAATCCTACGCTATTACAAGGCGCGGGTCTATACATCGCCAAAGTACAAAGACCCGTTTTGATAAAATGCGAAAAGTAAATAAATGCGGTAAACCTAATTACTATTACAAGCCTTGAGCAGTTACATAATAATCAAAAAGAAAATAAGAATAACGTGCGAAGGAATAAAAGTTAGGACGTCCGAGGGTTTTGACCCTTTTGAAATTAAATTAAAATTAAAGCCTAATTATTATTTAATTAAAGAAAAGAAATTGTTTTTAGGTTTTTTGGTATTTAATGAAATAAAGAAAATTAAAATCAAGAGAAACCCTAATTCTAAGTTATTTTTAATTATTAAAGAAAATATACAAGTTAACCTAATTTACTAGTTAATTAAATTACATGTTTATTTACAAAAATAAAAAGTAATAATAATAATAAATAATGAGAAAAATAATTAATTGAGAAAAAAGATAAAATGTCAAAAACCTAATTCTACATATTTTATTTATTAAGAAAAAGATTAAAGTTTAAAACCTAAATTAACTAAATTAATTGTTAACATTTATTTACAAAAATATTCAAATGGTGAAATTAAATATTAATTAAAAAAAACATTTTTTAGTTTCTGATTTTTTTATTATGAAAATTATTTTATGGTGAATTAATGAAAATAATTAAAAAAAACAATTGAAAAGAATTTAGAAAAGAAAAGAAAATAAAACTAGAAAAAAGTGCAAACCAAAGGGGGTGTCAGGCCCCAAAGGGAGGTGTTTTGAAGCATTCTGGCCCATGAAACAAAGGCCATGTTTGACTTTCTACGCCTGCGTGTTCGTCCATTGACTGAGGTACATGATAGACATCCTCCTGCAGCTTTTGGATTGACCTCATGTCCACTTGGCAGGCCTTAGCATGTGCGTGTATGGTGAACCACTGAGTGAGCGCTGCACTTAAACACGTTAGGATAAAAATCATGAAATATGTGGGGGACCTGGGAATCGAACCCAGATCCCAGTGTTTACAAGGCATGTCCTCCACCATCTGTACCAAGCAACGCGTTTGTTATATGGATAAACAAAGAATATAATATATGAAAAAAGATAATCATGCTGAAACAAACAAAAAAACGCGCTAACATTTGAATTACCCAACCATGTAATGACACGCTAGCCTTCTTCTTCATTTATCTGCAAATAGAAAAACAAGTAGCGGGGGTTTTAAACCCCCACTAAATGGAAACTGTAAAAATAGCGATTAGAAGATGCCTAAATATAAAAAGGGCGCGAGGTCATCATTCAATTCGTATGGAGCTCCTGAGTTCAATGGCATAGGTCTCAAGGTCCAATTTTTCCATACAAGGAAAGCCCTATTTTGGAGCTTCTGAAACCCTAGGTTTCATTAATGGTGGATTTGGCTACAGGCAGTGTTAGTCTAATTAAACATTACCAATCGCTTCAGAATGATGTTAGTAACATAAATCAACAATTAAAACACATGAATGATGCGTGAAAATTAAAAAAACGATTATGGAAAAGTTTGTGATAAACGTGACTCAGTTCTACCAATTCTTGGAGTATGGGGACTTGTTCTTGATGCCAATAGTTTCCTGGATGCTTAGGCAACGTGTTGGAATCCTTCAGAAGCTTTGAATTATGCTCTAACTATGAAATAAGTTTTCAAGTTTTTGGCCAAAAGTTGCAAATTGGTTATGAGCTTCTCATCAGCTTTTCATGTATGCTTGCATTAGGTTTCCTTGTGCATATGTATGTGAAGCATTCTAGGTAAAAAACAAGCCCAAAGATCCATGAATTTATGTTTTGAATATTTGATTTTTATCACATCTTTTTCAATCTTTTTTCCATGCAAATCTTGCCAAATATGGATGATCTTGTCTTGTTGATTGGTGCACGAAATCTTTAGCATATAATGAGTATATTTGCTGCACAAAAAGATTTGAAAAGCATTATTTGATATTTTTCTCATAATTAAATCTAATTAAATGAATTGATAAGAATAAAAATTCAATTAATTAATTAAAAATAAGAAAATAAATCATTTTTAGCTCAATGGGTCGTGCATAGGCCTTGTGTAATGATTCAAGAAAGAATTTGAGGCCCATTAGCATTTTTGAATCTTTTGAAGCAAAGTTGACTTTTTAAAGTTCCCAAAAATTTCCCAACTTCTCCAAGGCATATCTTGCTCAATTTTGAAGCTATGATCATGTTCTTGGACATTTTGGAAAGGTCTTGAAGTCCTCTAACCAATGCCTTTGGTCCCATGTCATTTGGATTTACCAATTTTAAGTTATGGTCTTTGACTTAAAGTGCCTTTTTGTTGACTTTTGAAAATGACCTATAATGTTGAAATTGATAACTTTTTGTGAGAGCATTTCTTGGACTTGGAGTGTGAAGATGAGTTGTAGGAAATGTCATCCTATTAAAAATGAGCTTTGGATGGGATTTTTCTGATAAACCATGAAGAAGTTATGCCTTGGTCAATTTGCAGTTGACTTTTCAACTATCCAAAAATAGCAACTTTTGCATCTTGAGACTTTTTGAGCCATGCTTTGAGAATCATGATCAAGAATTGATCAAATGATGTTTGTGGCTTCAAAATAAGATGTTGACCAAAATTTTTGACTTTTGACTGTCAAATGACCATTTTGCCCCTGCAGTTGACTGTGGAGCATTTAAGGTTTTTGACTGTGCAATTTGATGCTGTGAGTCTTGAAACTTGACATATGAATGCTTGACAATGTATCTAGGTATGTGAGACTTGATTGAACCCTTGAAAACCTCAACTTCTTTGCAAGAACCAAAACCCTAATTTTGACTGTGTTAGGAGGCAATTGGACTGTGCAACCCTTGAGAGATTTTGAACCATCTGGAGATTGACTTTGGAAAATCTTGAAGAATATGGGAGGGCAAATTTTGGGGTACAACACCATTAAATATAGGTTGGCATTTTCATCTTCAGAACCATATTCATCTTCAAAAGAATCTGAGTCATCCTAGGTTGCCATCATTCCTTTCTTCTTTCCAAATCTCTTATTTGGTCTTTCTTTTTGAAGCTTTGGACATTCACTTTTGAAGTGACCAGGTTCTTTGCATTCATAACAGATGATCTCTCTTCTATTTGAATTTTTATGTCCAGAAGATTCTGGTTTATCTTCTGACTTCTTAAAGTTCCTGAACTTCTTTTGTCTGTGCTTCCACATATGATTGATCCTTTTGGAGATCAAAGATAGTTCGTCTTCTTCTGAAGCTGATTCTTCAGAGTTTTCTTCTTAAGCCTGAAAAGCGTTAGTATCAAATTTCTTAATTGATTTAAGGGCTAGAGACTTACCTTTCTTCTGAGGCTCATGTTCATCCAGTTCAATCTCATGACTTCTGAGAGCGCTGATGTGTTCCTCTAAAGACACATTGTTCAGATCTTTTGACACCTTGAACGCAGTGACCATTGGTGCCCATCTTCTGGGTAAGCTTCTGATGATCTTTTTCACGTGATCTGCTTTGGTATACCCTTTGTTCAAAACTCTCAGACCAGCGATCAGAGTCTGAAACCTAGAGAACATTGCTTCTATAGACTCACTTTCCTCAACTTTAAAGGCTTCATACTTTTGAACTAAAGCCAGAGCTTTAGACTCCTTAACTTGGGCGTTTCCTTCATGAGTCATTTTGAGAGACTCAAACATATCATGCGCTGTATCTCTATTAGTGATTTTTTCATATTCTACTTTAGAGATAGCATTTAAAAAAATATTTCTAGCTCTGTGATGATTTTTAAAATCAGCTTTTTGTTGTCTATCCATATTTTTCTATCCACTTTGTTTCCTTCTGAATCTGTAGGATGTTTGTAACCATCCAAGACTATATCCCAAAGATCACTATCATGACCTAGAAAGAAACTTTCTAGCCTATCTTTCCAGTACTCAAAATCTTCTCCATCAAACACTGGAGGTTTGTTATAACTATTATTGTTTTGTTCAGCGGCCATTGTGTTTTCTTCTGGATCTTTTTCTGACACGATTAAGTGTTGAGCTCAGAGTCAAGCTCTGATACCAATTGAAGGGGTAAGAAAATACTTAGAAGGGGGGGGGGGGGGGGTTGAATAAGTGACTCTTTTTGTTCTTTCAATACAAAGCTCAAAACAGTAATGGAATAACACAATTATTTTTATCCTAGTTTGTTTGAACTCAAACTACTCCAGTCCACCCGCCAAGGTGATTTCGCCTTTCTCAACAAGGACTTAATCCACTATAATCAACTGCTTACAATCACACAACAACTGTTGTGACTAACAATGCACAAGTAAACTTAAAAGTGACTAACACCACTAAGACTTAAATCTAGTCCTAGTCTGCTTGAGAAATCTGACCAAACTTGGTCTCTCAAGGAACAAATACAGAAGTATAATCTTTTACAGATAATTGAAATAGAGTTTGCTTCTAATCAAGCTATATCCCAACTGTGATTTTTCTTAGAATGTAATACACAATAACGTAAGAACTATGAGTTTGTAAGCTTTTGAATATTTCACGTAGTTTCTTGTTTGAACAAATCTTGTTGGCTTGCAATAAATGTCCTTCTACTTATAGTAAGAAAAAATAAGACCGTTGCTGCCTTCAGAGGAAATGGAGAGCATTAAATGCTTTGCGTGTATCCTTGCAAAATTCCATTCTCCAAGAAACTAGTTGTAGGCACTTGAGTGTTTTCATCCGTCTTTGCATTAATTAGCAAACGTCAGAATGTAAGAACGTGTTTCCTTTGCTTTGACAAGACACGTTGATTAAGACGTTGTTTCAGTATTTGCTTTAACTCAGAACACGCTTTATTCAACTTATGGTCAGAGCGTTGCTTGCTAAGATCTTTGAACAATGCTTGCTTTCAAGTTATCTTCAGAATCAAGAAGCCTGCTAGAAGTTAGAAGATACATTTAACAAATGAGTGTTCTTACCAGAGTCAGCAGATGTGTTTGAATAAAAGGTTCTTATGTCAAAGAACTTCTTTATAATCTTTGCTTAGCACTTTGGAATGTTTCTTGTCAGAACATTAACTAAGACATTCAAAACCACATTCATTAGAGCATAAATTATCTTAAATATAATTTAGTTATCATCAAAACACTTGGGATAGGTCAGAACTTAATCTTGTTCTTTCAAATGGTGCATAAAAGTAAAGTTATATAGTAAAAGCATAAAATAAAAGCACAAAGTAAAAGTCAATTGTTAGTGAATTAGAAGTTAGAGGTTAGTTGAATGACCATTTAAAACTTTCATTTTAAAACCCATTAGAAGATTAATAAAATCAAAGCTTATCAATAAAAAGTTTGATTTTCTTTTTGTCAAGTATATCATTCATTTCAAGTTCTCTAGGCGATAACATATGATCAACAATGTTTAAATGATTCACTTAGACCAAAGTTTATGAAGGTTCATTAGAGGATTGATAAGACCAAAATCTCCTAACAATGAACCTCAAGGTTAATGGATCAAAGGTTTCAAATTAAACATACTTGGTCTTGAAACATGGGTTTGGGCCACAAATGATCATTTCTCGAATCGGGACAAAATTTAACACTATGTTAAGCAATCGTAAGTGGAATTATGTAGAAGTCACACCTATTTTGAGGATGGTCAATAATAATCTATGTACCATATTTTTAGAGAAATGATATGTGGATCATTCTCCAACAACAAGTAACACAAGTGAGAAAGGGATAAGATGAGGAGGGAATGGATGTATTATATGAAATTAGGGTTTCAAATATCATCAACATCATTCATCCATTTTGGTGGATTTGGTCTTTCAACCTATAAAAACCCAAGATCCAATGAGGTTGAGGAATTTGACCTAAAATAACTTCCAAGTCAGTAGCATATGCGATGCGAAAAGTTAAACAAAAACTATGTACAAAAGTTCTCAAACACAAACTTTTGATCAAAGCAAAACCCTAAGCATACACTTAAATCAAAATTAAGTTAAAAAAATAAGAAAATGACTTGAAAAATTATGTCAATTTCATTCTAATTCCCTAAATACTTCTAAAAGTCATAGGCATAGCTAAAAGTTCCTTAAAAGAGGAGGAAATATGTTTTTGAAACTCAAACATCAAAACTAGTTGGTGAAACTAGGCATGATTTACAAAATATTTTTAATAAAATGGAAAATAAAACTTAAAAAAAACAAAAAAAATGTTTTAAATGATCTTGACTCATCCAGGAACTTTGAAAAAAATTTCTTTGATATTTTCTAAATGAGGGAAATTATGAATTAATTGTTTCTTTATACTTCAGCAAGAAGAGACGTCAAAAACATCAATTAACTTTAAAAATCTTGAAAAATAAGAAAACTAACATGTAAACCCAATTAAAAATTATTAAAAAATAGTTCAATACCTAAGCATCACTGAGTATATTTTTCTTGAATTTTATATCAAAAGTAAGAATTAAACAAAAATTACTTAAGCAATATATAAAAAAAACAAAGAAAAAGTGATATAACCAATCAATTTATTTAATTGGCATCCCATGAATTTTGTAAAATTGGACAAAAATTATTTTCACTAATAAGACTCAGAGGGAAGCTCAAAAATATTTTTTTATGGGTTTTTTAAATTAGTAGAAATAAGAAAATAAAATTCTAAAACTTATAGAACGATTAAAACCTTAATTAAATTACTTGAATTTATTTAATCATGAAAAAATGATGAAACTATGAAATAAAAATAATAATATGAAAATATATTTAAAATGGAGTTTAAAATATTTTTGTAGTGATTTTTGAATTAATAAAAATATTAAAAAACAAAATTTGAGAAAACAAAGAAAATTCAAAAATATTGAAACTCTACTACACCTTTTATTTTCAAAATGTGTTGCGAAAAGTTTTTTAGAACATGTTCAATTAAAACGCAACACGTCACCATCCTTACCAAAACAACAAACCTTATCGTTTTTGCAGTTTTAAAACAAGATTTTCAGATCATGATATCTCACTCATTTCTCCATGAAAATCCAAGATGTAAACATCAAACTTTAAGGATAAAATGCATAGAACATAATAGGATCAAAATTTTCATGAAATTATGCAAGATTCATAGAGAAATTAGGGCACGAAGGTCACTGCATGAACATGACTTTGAGTTAAGCAAATCAACAAACAATTTTCTGACTCAATTTTCTCATTCGATTCTCAACCAAATTACTTGATCAAACATTAAAATTCATCATAGAACAACAAAACGCTCATGGATTCATCAAATAAGGCAAGATCTAAACATAAACTGAGCACGAAAATAGTAGTATAAACAGAACTTTGAGCATTTTTGTTGAACAAGAATCAAGCAACAATGCACACATAATTATACTTCAGATGTATGATCTAGCCAGCTAAAACCAATATGAACAAAATCTAATGCATGATTCGAGATAGCATGAGAGGGATTCAGATTTGAAAACTCACCTCAATGAGTGAAAAATAAATTCACTCTATGCCTCTATTTTGAAATAGAAACCCGATGCAACTTCTTCTTCAAGCTTCAAGATAGAAGAATGAACAAGAGGAATGGATTTGAGCAAGAAACTCTTGAAAAAATAAAGAAGAACTCTGAGTTTGGAGAGAGAGAGAGAGAGAGAGAGAGAGAGAGAGAGAGAGAGAGAGAGAGAGAGAGAGAGAGAGAGAGAGAGAGAAAAGAGTTTCGTGAGGGAGAGAGAGAGAGAGATTTTGAGATCTTTGTGATGCCTTTATGCTGAATGAAGCTTTTTTTATAGAGTGAGGAAAAGAGAGTGAGGGTTGAAAAATGGAAAAACACAAGAAAATGGGGGGTTTGAATTGAGGTTTTTAAAACTTAAAGAAAATAACACGTTGGTTATCTTGGTTCATTTAAACTCAAACTACTCCAGTCAACATGCCAAGGTGATTTCGCTTCTCTCAACGAGGTCTTAATCCGCTAATCAAACTTGATTACACAACTACTATGACAACCATCAAAGTCTTCTTGAGTTTAAACCACAATCTGGTTTTCTCAAGGAAATACACTAAACAATATTTAAAAGAGTGTACAAAAATGTTTTCTAATAAAACAGTATCACAAGTGATGTTTTACACAATTTAGATTTTGGACGTTTGAAGATGATGAAGATTACTACTTTGCTGTGCGTGAAAAATCGTAAATAATTTCTCTTTCAAACTTTGTTTAAATAGGCGAAGCATGTAGGAGCTTTTGGAATGTTGATCAGTGATAATTAAAGAGCTTTCCAAAAATAGAGATCCTTGTTCCCTTCCAGCCATTACTTTTGAAATGGTAATAATTGAATTGTAACGCTTCAGAACATGCTTGCTTCAGAAGATGAAAGTTGTTGTTGCTTCTTTCCAGAACTTTATGGATCAGAAACACGAAGTCCTGTTTGCAACGTTAGAACTTCTTTGAGAGATGTATAGAATCAGAGTTGAAACGACCATTTAACTCATCTTCTGTGTTTCTTCCATAAGAACTTCTCTGCAAAACAAAATACACATTTAAGGAGCATAATTGTTCTTTGAGTGTTTGTTATCATCAAAACTCTTACAAGGGTTGTAGAATAAAACTATGTTCTAACAATCTCCCCATTTTTGATGATGTCAAAAACTTGGATATTTCAATACACATAAAGAACATAAAGCATTTAAGGTCTCCCCCTGAGTTGAATACTCAGATAGAGAAGAAATACTTCCCTGAAGTTTATTCTGATCAGAGTATTTGATGCGCCCACTTCTGTACTCAACAGAGTTTGTTCCTGTTTTATTTTCTAAAAAAAACAGAAGAAGATATGATATTCAAAATTTTTGAGACTGCGTCTCGATACTGTTATATTAGAAATATCTTACGCTCTCCCCCCTTTTGTCAAAAATAAAAAAGCAATAAAAACACAATAAGCAATAAAAGAGGATTTGTATTCAAAAGGTTTCAAGAAACACATTCATAAGGAAACAAATAAAATGAACGCAGTACAGAAAAACAAATTTTAAAACTAAGATTGAGGTGGAGGAAGTCGTGTGAACAGGGCTTCCAAAAAATTCTTAATTTGGTTGTTTGACTCTTCTTGTTTTCCCAACATCCCTTTTATTTCCTTACATATATCATCCTTCTTGTCTAGTCTTTCCTTGAATATTGCATTCTCTTTCTTCAACTCCTCTAGAGTTTGCAGAACAAGAGATGAAAAGGGTATATCAACAAAAGGTACCACCTTTTCAAAGTAAGCTACTGCTGAATCTGACTCAGTAGCTTCTTCAACTTCCTTGCCTTTGTCTAGAACCCTGACCAGAGGCAGAGGATCAGAGGATGGTTCATCATATTCTGAAGGTTGGTGATATTCCCAAGGGGAATTGTCCAGCAGTAGGAGAGGTTTCTTTTCCCAGTGACACAAAACTTGATCCTTGAAGACTTTCAGATGATCACAGAAGTTCTGTTGAGCAATTTCATAACTCGACTCCTTATGTTTCTGGAACTCAAAATTGAACCATTTTCTGAACTGGTTCCAGTGTGAATCAGAAGCAGCAGGATTTAAATTCTCTAAGCAATCTAGTTTCAGAGAGTTAACCCATTCAAGTATTTATATTTCAAAAACTAGCAAATTTTTACCAACATTTACTTTGGTGATTTTTGGTTTTGGTTTTGGTACAACAATTTTTTAAGAGCATGAGACAAGATTGTCCAAAGCTTCTAAGTCTATAACAGTGCGAAGGGGATCTTCTGGATGGTTTATTGGAGAGGGAGAATCATAAATAACAATGGATGATTGTGGTGATTTTTGTGGAGTGGAATGATAGGGAGATGGATATCTAGGATGTCGTGGACTGTGATTGGTTGTGAGACCATGAGAGGGCAGGTGATTCCAGGAATGGATGTTGTGGTATCAGAGTCAAAAGTTGGATTTTATGAGTGGGGAGATTGAAAGTTTGGATTTTCTGAGTTGGGAGCTTGAAAGTTTGGATTTTTTGAGTGGGGAGCTTGAAGGTTTGGATTTTTTAAGTGGGGAGCTTGAAACAGCGGATCAAATTGATCAATATCAGAAAGAACTTGAGCAAGCTCAGGCTGATTTTGGTCAAGATAGGTAAAAGGTCGTTCGTCCAGAATGTTTTCTAGAGTAAGTGAGGGGTCAAATTCAATATCAAAGTCATCAAAGGTTTGTGGTGATGGATCTTCTGTGAGTTTTGGAGAGGAAGGGTTTTTAGATGTTGATAACATAATTGATTCAATAGTAGAAATAAAAGATGAATTACCTTTCTTCTTAGCAGCCTTAGGAATATTCTAAGAATATCCTTCTCCAGCAGCTTTTCTTTTCCTTAATTTTCTGGGGGAAATCTCCAGAGGCTGTTGTCTCAGATCACGAATGTTCACTTCTGGATTTGTCCCTTCCATTTTGCAAGCCTCCAGATATCTGACAATAATTTCTGGAGAAGCATTTGTTTAAGAGAAGAGAGGAAAATCCTTCAGAGGTATTCTTTTAGTTGTGATGACTTCCTTGGTTGTTATTGTTGGATCCTTCTTGATGGTTTCAATGATATTCATTTTCTTCAGATTCTTAGCATTCATAGGTTTACCAGCACATGCTTCCAGAGTGCTGACTGGTTGAGCCTCAGTCAGATGTTCTACCAGTCTATTTTTTGTCAGAATATCTGATATGAGCCTGCCCAGAGGTATCCAGTCTCTCTTAGTTCTTTCTTCTTCTCTTGTCTCTTTGACGCTGGTCTTCAGATGATTAAATAGAAGATGAGGAAGATTGACCTTTGCCTTGGTTGCTATAAAGTACAAAAGATACTGCTGATCAATGTTGATATAATCTGGAGAACTTATTGGTTTTCTGTGGTTGATGCAACCCAGAATAATTTTTGACCAAATTCTGAGGTAGTCTTTTAGATCTTTGATTTTGTTTGAAGGATGGCCAGTAGAAAAGATCTCTATTGAAATCTTTGTTAGGTCAGAGCATTTATCTGCCATTTCACTGCAACAAATACCTCCACTGTCATGACCTATCAAATGCCCAATGAGATCTTCAGAGATTGCTATTTTCTTTCCCATCACAAAAGAAGTGACCTGATGATTTGAGGCAATAACATGAATCCAAGAATTCTTTAACCAGTCTTGGAAAAACTGGACCCAGTAGACGATCAAAATACTTTTTCCATCCTTGAAATTCAACGTCAGGTGTTAAATCGTAACCATTTTCCTTCATACTGACGAAGTCCACAATGAGTTCACACAGAACTTTCAGCGAGTCAATGGGAGTCAGGAGTGTTCTTGAGGGTTCTTCATACCTTTCTGCTGTTGAAGAAGAATAGCCAGGAATATTTTGAGAGCTTTGAGCAGTTTGGGAAGAAGCCATTGTTCACACAGACTTTTGAGAGTTTTTGAGAAAAAATTGAACACAAGTAATAGATAGAAGAAGTGAGAGTGAAAAAGTGAAAGTGAAAGTGAGCAACGAATTTATAGAAAAACAGGTAACTTAATTAACAAGAAAAAGGGTTAAAAGAAATGATTACAAAGCATTAATGATTCCTGAAAATAGGGGGATGGCATAGAGATATGAAACAGTTACTGATACGACATGAGTCTCAATGCATCCAATCAAAGTCTCTTTAGAATTTGAACACATGTTCAGCCTTAGAAGAAACTCTTGTGAGAAGATGACAAATGTTGATGTTATGAACTTGCACACTTCTATCTTTGAAATGAACCATTTGGAAACTGTTCAGGTCTTCTTAGATAGATCCTGATATAACTTTCCTTCTAACTTCTGAAGAATTATTGATCAGATGTTCACAAAAAAAATGAAGTTCTGAGGATTAACATACATAAATAAAATTGTCATTCTGGAAATATTTCATGCTGAGATGTTTCAGAATGAAGTTAAACCTATTTTCAGAAAGGGTTTTGTGAAAACATCAGCCCATTGATGGTCTGTGTCAATAAATTTTAATGAAATAATTCCTTTCTGATTATAGTCCCTAATGAAATGATGTTTTATTTCTATATGCTTATCCCTAGAATGTAAAATAGGATTTTTGGATAAACAAATAGAAGAAGTATTGTCACAGAGTATAGGAATGTTACTCTCAAATATGTTGAAGTCTTCAAATTGACTTTTCATCCAGAGCATCTGTGTGCTGCATCCAGCTGCTGCTATATATTCAGCTTTAGTAGTTGACAATGCAATTGTGGATTTCCTCTTACTGGACCACGAGATAAGATTTTTTCCCAGAAATTGGCAACTTCCAGAAGTGCTTTTTCTTTCTATTCTGTCTCCAGTGAAGTCAGCATCACAATACCCTACTAATTTGTATTATTTGGTTTTTCTCTAACAAAGACCAAGATTAGTAGTACCTTTCAGATACTTGAAAATTTTCTTAACAACTGTTAAGTGAGATTCTCTAGGATCTGATTGGAATCTAGCACAACGACATACACTATACAAAATATCAAGTCTTGAAGTTGTTAGATATAGGAGATAACTAATCATTCCTCTGTATATCTTCTGTTCTACCTTCTTACTTACCTCTTCCTTTTCCAGAATGCATGTGGGATGGATGGGAGTTTTGGCTGGATTACATTCTGATAGGTCAAATTTCTTCATCAGAAGTTCTTTAACATACTTGCTTTGATGTATGTATGTTCCTTCTGGAGTTTGATTGATCTGGATGCCTAAAAAGAACTTGTCTTCTCCTATCAAGCTCATTTCAAACTCTGCCTGCACAGACTTAGCAAATTCTCTTCCCATAGAAGTTTTAGTAGATTCAAAAATAATATCATCTCCGTAAATTTGACAAACTATAATGTCATTTTTAAATAGTTTACATAACAAAGTAGTGTCCACCTTCCCTCTAGTAAAGTCATTTTCTAAGAGAAAACTACTTAGTCTTTCATACCAAGCTCTGGGAGCTTGTTTCAGACCATATGATGATTTCTTTAGTTTGTAGACATATTCTGGATGTTTTGAATTCTAAAAACCAAGGGGTTGATGCACATAAACTTATTCATCAATGTAACCATTTAAAAATGCACTTTTGACATCCATCTGATAAAGAGTGATGCCATTATTTACAGCAAAAGAAATTAAGAGTCTGATAGATTCTAACCTGGTGATTGGAGCAAAGGTTTCTGTATAGCCTATCCCCTCTTGCTGATCATAACCTTGTGCCACCAGCCGTGCTTTGTTTTTGATGACTTCTCCTTGTTCATTCAGTTTGTTTCTAAATACCCATTTGGTTCTAATGTTGGTGAACCCTTTTGGTTTAAGAACCAGATCCCACACATCATTTCTGGTGAATTAGTTTAATTATTCATGCATTGTAAGTATCCAATCATTGTCTAGAAGGGATTCGTCAATGGAAGTTGGCTCAATCATAGACACTAATCCCATTAGTGATTCTTCAGAGTTTCTGAATTTAGATCTTGTTCTGATTAGGTCTTCTTTCTTTCCCAGAATTTTGTTTTCTAGATGAGCTAAGCTGCTTCTGGATGGTCTTTTCTAGAGAGGCTCTTCAGACGTTGTTGTAATGTTTGTGAAATCTTCTTCTAGAGATGACTGTGATTCTTTATGAGAAACTTCTGATGCAATGTCTTCATTACCTGTAAATTGGACTTCTATATTTATAAAAGATTTATCTTGTTTTGACTTTTGAGAGCCAAGCTTATCATCAAATCAGACACTGATGGAATCTTCTACAATTTATGTTTCTGTGTTATATACTCTATAGACTCTTGAGCATTAAGAGTATCCTAACATGAGACACTTTTGTGCTTTAGAGTCAAACTTGTTCAAATGTTCTTTAGTGTTTAGAATAAAACAGGTACATCCAAATGGATGGAAATAAGAAATGTTGGGCTTTCTGTTCTTCCACAGTTTATATGGAGTCTTATCTAGAATAGGTCTTATGGAGATTCTATTCTGAATGTAGCATGATGTGTTAATTGCTTCTGCCCAGAAGTTCTTAGCAATGTTAGTCTCGTTGATCATGGTTCTGGCCATTTCTTGTAAAGTTCTGTTCTTTCGTTCTACAACTCCGTTTTGTTGAGGAGTTCTAGGATAAGATAAATCATGAGAGATTCCATTCTCATTAAAAAATAGTTCAAATTTTTTGTTTTCAAATTCTCCACCATGATCACTTCTGACTTTAACAAATCTAAGATCTTTTTTGTTTTGGACTTGGTTACAGAATGCAAAGAACACAGAGTGTGACTCGTTCTCGTGTCTTAAGAACTTTACCCATGTCCATCTGCTATAGTCATCTACGATCACTAATCCATAATTTACCACTAATGGATGCAGTTTTCACTGGTCCAAATAGATCTATATGCATAAGTTCTAATAATCTAGAGGTAGAAACTACATTTTTGGTTTTGAAAGAAGGTTTTGCAAACATGACTTTTTGACATGCTTCACACAGAGCATCTGAGCTGAACTTCAGGTTAGGAAGTCCTCTGACCAGATTGAGTTTGTTAATCTGAGATATTCTTCTCATATTAACATGCCTCAATCTTCTGTGCCAGACCCATTTCTCGTTGTTAACATAAATAAGCATTTTACATTCTGACTTTTTAGTTCAGAAAGTTTTATTTTGTAAATGTTGTTCTTTCTCTTTCCATTAAAGAGGACATATCCATCTTTCTGACTAACTGCTTTATAGGAATTTTGATTGAAGATTATATGATAATCATTATCACTTAGTTGACTTATGGATAACAAGTTATACAGTAATCTATCTACTAAAAGAACATTAGTTATAGAGGGAAGAGTACCATTACCAATAATTCTAGAGCCAATTATCTTCCCTTTCTGATTTCCTTCGAAACCTACGTAGCCTCCAGATTTAAGCTCCAGGCTTTGGAACATATCCTTTCTTCCTGTCATGTGTCGAGAGCATCTAGAGTCCAAGTACCAAGATTGGTGTTTCCGTCTTGCTGTTAAAGATATGTGCAACATAGATAATTTTATCCTTAGGTACCCATATCTTTTTGGGTCCTTGTTTATTAGAGTTACCAAAATTCTGTTTGAATTTTGGTTTAGCAGAAAAAGAATTACTAGTATAGTTTATGTCATGTGTGTGCCCATAGGTGAAGTGAGAATATAAAGGTGTGCGTTTAATGACCATATCCCTAACTTTCTTAGGTTGAGATACTTTTCCCTTGTACCCTATTCCCTTTCTTCCATTTCTGCTAACTCCATAGATCATTGAAGCCATCTTGCTTCTATCTATGTTTTTAGCAAGGAATTTTTGAAAGCTGTGATCATATTCCTTTATGATCTTATCAGAGTTACTAGGAACTTCTGAGATAGTTTCTTTCTGAGCATTTTGTAAATTACTTTTTAGTTTAGAAATTGTTTCTTTCAGCTAAGACTTTTCTGATCTCAGTTTCTTAGTTTCTTTAGAGTCAGAAACTAGATCCTTTTTCAGGTTCTTGTTTATGACTCAAAGTTTATGATATCTTTCAAGAATTTCTGACATACTCTCTTCTAATTGAGATTTAGAGAAGTTAGAGAATACCTCTTCCTCCTCTGAGTCTGATTCTGACCCAGATGATCTAGTGTCTTCTGATATGTTGGTTATTAGGGCTATGTTGACTCTTTCATCTTCTAATTCTATTTCAGCTTCAGAAGAGTCTGAGTCGTCCCATGTTGCCATGAGGCTTTTCTTCTTTTCCTTAAAGAACTTCTTTTTAGGTTTCTCTTTTTGAATATTAGGACAGTCTCTTTTGTAATGCCCTTGTTAATTGCATTCGTAGAAGATAATGTCTTTGTTGCTTGACTTTCTGTATCCAGAAAATGGTTCAGAATGATTTTCTGTTCTTCTGGAATTTCTGAACTTCCTTTGCTTGTGCTTCCACAGCTGATTGACTTTTCTAGAGAGAAGGGAAAATTCATCTTCTTCTGATGAGGATCCATCAGAGTTTTCTTCTTTTACCTGTAAAACTTTCGATTCATATTTTTTGTTAGATTTAAGAGCTAAAGACTTACCTTACTTCTAGGGCTCATCTTCTTCTAACTCTATCTCATGACTTCTGAGGGAGCTGACAAGTTCTTCGAGAGAGATTTTGTTCAGATCTTTGGCCAGTTTAAGAGTTATGACCACGGGTCTCCATTTCTTGGGTAAACATCTAATGATCTTCTTTACATGGTCAGCAATTGAATACCCTTTATCCAAAACTTTTAACCCAGCCACCAGAATTTGAAACCTTGAGAACATTGTTTCAATGGTTTCATCTTCTTCCATTTTGAAGGCTTCATACTTCTGAATGAGCACAAGAGATTTGGTTTCTTTGACTTGCGTGTTGCCTTCATGCGTCATTCTCAAGGAATCAAACATGTGTTTGGTTGATTCTCTATTTGTAATCTTCTCATACTCTATGTATGAGATAACACTCAAGAGAATAGTTCTAGCCTTATGATGATTTCTGAAATCTCTCTTTTGATGATCTAACATTCTTTTTCTGTCAATCTTCTGACCTCTTTCATCAATAGGGTGTATGTACCCATTAGTCACCATGTCCCAGAGATCAGCGTCATGAGCCAGAAATAAACTTTCGATTCTGTCTTTCCAGTAATCGAAGTTCTCACCATAAAAAATAGGAGGTTTTTCGTTGATTCTGTCTTTCTCATTATGGTAGTCATTGATGATGTTCTGACTTGGTCCTACCATATTTTTTTTCTTCCTTGGATCTTTTTCTGACACGGTTAGGTGCTTGTACTCAGAACTAGGCACTCTGATGCCAATTGAAGAATGGAAAAACACAAGAAATGAGGGTTTGTATTGGGTTTTTTAAAACTTAAAGAAAAGAACACGTTGGTTATCCTGGTTTGTTTGAACTCAAACTACTCCAATCCACCCGCTAAGGTGATTTTTCCTCTCTCAACGAGGTCTTAATCCACTAATCAAACTTGATTACACAACTACTATGACAATCGTCAAGGTTTTCTTGAGTTAAAACAGTATCACAAGTGATGTTTTACACAATTTAGATTTTGGACGTTTGAAGATGATGGAGATTACTACTTTGCTATGCATGAAAAATCATAAATGATTTCTCCTCCAAACTTTGTTTAAATAGGAGAAGCATGTAGGAGATTTTGGAATGTTGATGAATGATAATTAAAGAGCTTTCCAAAAATAAATATCCTTGTTCCCTTCCAGCCGTTACTTTTAAAATGGCAATAATTGAATTGTAACGCTTCAGAGCATGCTTGCTTCAGAAGATGAAAGTTACCGTTTCTTTTTTCCAGAACTTTATGGATCAGAAACACGAAGTCCCATTTGCAGCATTAGAACTTCTTTGAGATATGTATAGAATAAGAGTTGAAATAACCATTTAACTCATCTTCTGTGCTTCTTCCATCAGAACTTCTCTACAAAAAAATACACATTTAAGGAGCATAATTGTTCTTTGAGTGTTTGTTATCATCAAAACTCTTACAAGGGTTGTAGAATCAAACTATGTTATAACAAGGGTAGAAGTGGAAAACAAAGGTGAGAGTGAGGTGGTGAGGTGTATTTTGTGTTTTTCCTCTATTTTGATCTCTTGTATGTCGTTTTGGATAAGTGAAAAATAGCATGGGGCGTGAGCTGGCAGGTTGATACTCTTGTTAACATAAATCCCATGCATTTCCATGCAGGCTTGGACAACATCATGATCACAACTTCAACTCATCGTATCTCTCTCCATAGTGCATGAAATGAAAAAATATTTGAATCAAGATTGAAGAGGGCATAACATACTCTAACTTTCATGTTCAAAAATTTTCAAAACAATGTTTAAATCAATGAGATAAATGGATATGAATGTATGGACATCACGTGTTTGATGAAATGCCTGCCTCGTATGCGCACACGACATGCCTTGTTGCTGGGAATAATTCAGTTTACATGTCACCTATTTCCCATGATCATATTGAAATGTATGAACTATTTTGAGAAAATTCCTGAAGAAAAGTTGTTCATAACAAATTAATCTTGATCTTTTATGCTGGACATTTTCAAAATATTCAATATTTTAAAGATAAAAATGATGATGAATGTGTTCCCATGAACTGTTTGATAAAATGCTTGGCCTGGCGCGAACGTGACTGGGTAAGATGACATCTCAAGGCTCCAAATCCTAAGCATTGTATCTCTCTCTACACTTGACTAATTGAGATGATTCTTGAATAAAAAATGAAGAGAAAGCTTCAAAATATAACTTTGATGTTGACAACTTTTTTGTTTGAGCTCAAATGGACATTCAAAATTAGCCATGAAGAAATAACGTTTTTGCACATATTCAAGATTTTCACTAAGTGTCCAAAATTTTCCAAGCTCAATAACTTCATCTCCTTTCACATTTTGGACTTTAGCACTCAACAATAAAGTTTAAGAACTTTGTAACTTCTTTCAAAAAATATAAATTTTGCATTTTTCCAATAATAAATGAAGACGTTATGATCATTCAAAGTTTAGTACTAGGAACACTTAGAAAATTTCAAAAGTTCAAATGACTTCTTTGACAAGTTATCTCTAATTCAACAATTCCTCTTGATTTTATGCCACCATTGACCATGAAAAGTGAAAATAGGGACATTGAATTGATGGTTGACCAAAAGTCCACTTGGTCAAAGTTGACTTGGGTTGACTTTTGACAAAATGACCATTTTACACCTTTTGATCAATTGAACCTTTTCAAATCAAAATTGATGATCAAACTTTCAATAATAGATTCTCATGAACATGTAGAGAAGCATGAAATCAAGTTTTTCCCAAAAATTTAGAAATTTCCTGATTAAATTCAAAACCCTAGTTTTGACCCTCTGTGCTAGGAGATGGTGAGATGAATGTAATTTTCCCATTACCTGCAATATGAACATTTAAAGAGACATATATACATATTTTGATGTTAGTTAAAAGAACATATATACAAGATACTCAATTCAAGGTGCTTGGTGATCCATCAAGAGAAAACTTAAAGATAGGATATAGTAGAGAGAGAGAGAGAGAAACAACCCTAATGTGTGATCTTGGTGTATTGATGATATGAGATGATGAGAAATATTAGGGGCAAAAATTGTGGTATAACAACTACCCTTATTTAAGTGTCTTTTATCCAGAGATACGAAGGTTAAAATCTTCGTCTCGACGCGATTGAAGATACTTAAATATAAAATTAAGCCCTATTTTTGGCCCTAAGATACCATGGAATGCTTACGATCATGCATGCAAACAAACAACTTCTAAGGTGACACAAGACACCACTGGGGATGCGAGAAATAAATAAAGGATCAAAAGAAAGTCCGACCAGGAAAATAAATCACTGGTGAGCAGAAAACACAACTCTACTGGGGTAAAGCCCAAGGAGGAGATAAGGCAACATCAACTCAAATAATAAGGAAAAAATAATGGATGACAATGATCGACAGATAACTTCATACTATCCACGCACAAAGAAGATAACAAAAAAGTAACGTCGACTCACAGGGAATAGAAAGATAATACCGATAAATAAAAATATTAGGGTAGGTAATAAATGATTGGCATCAATACTTATAACTGGAAACAATTGAACTTCTTTTAAATAAAAGTGAATCTCAACGACAAACAATATCCCATAATGACGAGACTATCATCCATCGTAATAAAAGATCTCAACAACGAACTATCTCCTATAAGACGAGACTACCATTCATCGGAGTAACAAATATCAATAACGAACTATCTCCTATAATGACGAGACTACCATTCATCAGAGTAACAAATCTCAATAATAAACTATCTCCCATAATGACGAGACTACCATTCATCGGAGTAACAAATCTCAACAATGAACTATCTCCCATAATGACGAGACTCCCATTCATTGGAGTAACAAATCTCAACAACAAACTATCTCCCATAATGACGAGACTACCATTCACCGGAGTAATAAGTCTCAACAACGAACTATCTCCCATAATGACGAGACTACCATTCATCGGAGTAACAAATCTTAATAATGAACTATCTCCTATAATGACGATACTACCATTCATCAGAGTAACAAATCTCAACAATGAACTATCTCCCATAATGACAAGACTACCATTCATCGGAGTAACAAATCTCAACAACGAACTATCTCCCATAATAACAAGACTACTATTAATTGGAGTAATAAATCTCAACAACAAACTATATCCTATAATGATGAGACTACCATTCATCGGAGTAACAAATCTCAACAATGAAGAGACTACCATTCATCGGAGTAACAAATCTTAACAACAAACTATCTCCCATAAAGAAGAGACTACCATTCATCAAAGTAACAAATCTTAACTATGAACTATCTCCCACGATGACGAGACTACCATTAATTGGAGTAATAAATCTCAACAATAAACTATCTCCCATAATGGCGAGACTACCATTCATCGGAGTAATAAATGTCAACAATGAACTATCTCCCATAATGACGAGACTACTATTCATCAGAGTAAACAAAATTAATCTTCTCTGGGAACTAACAAACTTATTGGGGAAGTACAGGTTGCTCAAATAAAGATACCTGCCACTTGCTGTTATAAGAAGCCTATTGGGAAAAGAAATATGACTTCTCTGGGGAAGTGCCAATATATTCCTACTGAGGAGGTAAATTCTTCTCGTGCAAAATAAATGAACATTCTCAAACCAGAGCTTAAACCCTGTAGAAATCATAATAATAATGTTGTCGGGGACCACCGATTCAAACTAGAAATAGACCGGAGGGAAACAGTCAACCAAGATAGCACCTAATGAGAAATAAACTTAAAAGGGGACCATGTTCCATCCAGATAATGAGCTGAATACGAAGGCTAAAACAAAAGTCTTCCATGGGGAATAAGTTAGTGGGGAAATTGAAAGGATATACACTTTTTGCTTAAGGTTGATAATCTATTGGAGATAGGATAACATAACTTTGCGAATAGGGTTATATGCCAACAAAAACATCAATGAATGCAAATGATCAGTGAATTTTAAATTCAACTATGCATGATTTATATATGAATGTATGAATGTTATCATGTAAATTCTGACAAAACAGACAAACAACACTGGGAATAACCAAACAAAACCAATTTGGGTAAAGTCAACACTTGGCTAAATCACATCCAGGATTAAGATTCCATAAGAGAGTAAGCACCAACTGAGGAAACAAATTCCTACTTCACAACTTAAATTCACTGGGAAGAAACATGGTTTGAAAATAATCAAAGCACAATCTGATAGCAATAAAATGATACGAGATGCAGAGATATAACATCCTCCTCTAGGCTTCACTCGGGAATATCATACAGACTTCACTAGGGAAGACAATGCCTCATTGTCTAGACTTCCACTAGAGATTATAATATTGACTTCACTTGGGAAGCTGAAAACCACATTGTTGAGACTTTAAATAGGGATCTCGTGCTGACTTCATTGGGGAGGAAAACACCACATCATCGAGGGGAGCCCAAATACATTCTTCGATATCAAAAGTAATGGTTGTGGGAAATTCTCTGGGGAGAAATTATGAAGCTCCATGGGGATAGCAACTTTCAGAGAGAAGCATCATCTCGACTTCATTTGGAGATCTAAGAAGTTAAACAATACAGCAAGAAATCAAAATATGGGTACTTTAAATCAATCTCAACACTTAGCGAGAGAAAATCCAAAAAGTTGACAGTTGTTCTAACGCTTCTTAGAAAAGATGTTGCCCTTGTCTAGCTGCTCAGCTGGAGAAAAATATGAACCAAGACTTGACTGGGGAAAGTTGGATTATAGGTCCAACATCACACCATATATCAATTGGTATGAACTCCAACTATCTGAGGAATGAAACACTAGAGGATCATGCGTATATCAGCAAGAGTAACCTGGGAAAGCTTTCTTGGAGATTTTTTTTTTTTAAAATGTCCATCCTTGGAATCACTACTTTTGTTCTACTTGAATCACAAAATCTGAAGTAAAAAGTAATTTGTAAATTCTTTTAAAAAAAAACATTTTTATTATTAAATCTTTTTGTTTTGAAACTTACTATCAATAATAAATGAAATCTCTGCATACAAAATAAAATGATAACAACAAAGAATTGGATAAAGGCTCAAACTTTATTAATAGAATGGTAGTCTGCGAATGGCGAGACTCCATGGATGATTACAAAGTTTGGAAAATGGTAATATATGGAAAAGATACATTGAAATACAATGACCACTAATCTCCCTATCAACTTTGAACTCCTGAGAAGAGACTTCAGTTGAAGTGTGATAAGGATCCTAAATGATTGTTGCTTCAATGATCAAGTATTGTCGGACACAATTACTTTCCAAGAAATACCTAACTTTTGTCTAGGTTGCCCTTGCGGGTTTTCAACCTAGCGGGAAAACTTATACTGTCTGTGTCTCTTACGTTTTCCTAGACTACCCTTTCGGGTTTTCAGCCTACCGAGACAATCTTTTTTTCCTAAGCCGCCCTTTCAGGTTTTCAACTTAGAGAGTTATTCTTTTATTTCTTTAGGCATAGTATTTCTTGACTGCGCCAACATTCATGGGACGTGGGAACTCCTCTCCATCCATAGTTTCAAGAATCAATGCACCTCCAGAGAAGGATTTCTTGACAACATATGAGCCTTCATAATCGGAAGTCCACTTTCCCCTAAAATCAGTGTTGAAAGACATGATCTTTCTGAGCACGAGGTCGCCTTCTCTAAATTCACGAGGCTTGACCTTCTTATCAAAAGCTTTCTTCATTCTCTTCTGATATAACTGACCATGACACAAATCCATCCTTCTTTTTTCTTCAATCAAATTCAATTGTTTAAACCTGTTATGGACCCATTCAACCTCTAACAATTTGGTTTCCATTATTACATGCAAAGAGGGAATCTTAACCTCGACGGGGAGCACTGCTTCTATACCATACATAAGAGAGAATGGGGTTGTCCCTGTTGAAGTGTGGATGAATATATGATACCCATGCATATCAAAAGGGAGCATGTCATGCCAATCCTTATAGGTAACAACCATATTCTGGATGATCTTTTTAATGTTTTTGTTAGCAACTTCAACAACCTCATTCATCTTAGGCTTGTAAGGAGATGAATTGTGGTGGACAATCTTGAATTCTTCACAAAGTTCTGTCATCATCTTGTTGTTCAAATTTGAGCCATTGTCAGTGATAATCCTGCTTGGCACACCATAGTGACATATAATATTGTTCTTGATAAAGCGTACTACCATCTGCTTGGTGACATTAGCATAAGAAGTTGCTTCCACCCACTTATGTGAAGTAGTTAATTGCTACCAAGATGAAACGATGTCCATTTGATGCTTGGGGTTCAATCATTCAAATCATATCAATACCCCATATAAAAAAAGTCCACGAGGGAAGAAATAACATTGAGAAGCGTTGGAGGCACATGCATCTTGTCCGCATAAATCTGACACTTAAGGCACTTACAAATTTGTAACAATCAGATTCCATTGTCAGCCAATAGTAACCTGCCCTAAGCATCTTCTTTACCATTGAATTTCCATTGGAATGGGTACCAAAGGAACCTTCATGGATCTTATGCATCAACATGTCTGCTTCGTCTCTATCCATGCATCTGAGCAAGAACATGTCATAATTTTTTTTATATAACAAATCTTCATTGAGGAAAAAGCTTCCCACCAACCTTCTCAATGTATTTCTATCTTTGTTTGATGTACCAACCGGGTATTCCTGAGTCTAGAGAAAGTGCTTGATATCATAATAACAAGGTTTTTCGTCTGACATTCCCTCCGTCACAAACATATGAGCTGGCCTATCCAGATGTCAAACTGTGATCTGAGGTACATCGTTCCAAGCATTTACTTGGTACATAGAAGCCAAAGTGGCTAGATCATCTACCATCTAATTCTCATCTCTAGGAATATGATGAAATTCAACTCTATTAAAGAAAGGTAATAATCTTCTAGCATAATATTTGTAGGGAATTAATCCAACGAGACGAGTATCCCATTATTCTTTAATCTAATTTATTACCAAAGCTGAATCGCCATATACATCAAGAATTTTGATTCTGAGATATATAGCCTCTTCAAGACCCATGATACAAGCTTCATACTCTGCCATATTATTGGTACAATCAAATTCCAACCTTGCAGTAAAAGGGAAATGTAGCGGTAGAAATGTTTAAGACTAAGCCATTGGATTGACTAGACTTGTACAAATCAAAATAAAAATCACCACCGCGCTTTATTATTTCCAAAGGAATGGGAAAAGAGCGAATAACCCAAAAAGAGGGGGAAAGATTCTAGGTAAGGGGATTGCTTATATCTTTATATTTTGGCTATAAAATCACCACCTCTTTGTAAAATCTGTATATTTTGGCTATAAAATGTTGTATGTAAAATAGATTGTGGAGGTGAGAAAAGAAATATATTTTTTATGATTTTTGCATCCGCCGTGGTTGCGAACCTTTAGTGCCTATGTACCACCTTCCGTGCAATAGGGGATCAGGGTACACGTAGTTCCTCTTTTAAAAAGTTTTAAAACATAAGTGTGTTGGTTAATTTTATGAGATAAGACATCATCATCATTGTCCGTGTGGAAAACATACTTACTACCCTCAATCACGAGGAAGGAGAATTTGCATCATCTCAAAGTGGAGGATATGGCTTAGATTTTAAAATCAACAATGCCTCACTCAACACCCAAGTGGAAAATATCTCACTTCACTACATATTGTAGAAGTATAGTTGTTTGCATCACTACAAGGATTGACAAGTGTCCAATCTTTTGAGAAAAGTTTTTAAAGTAAAAAGCCAAAGTGGAAAAATGGTTTGAAATGAGATTGATTGACTTTTAGTCTTCTCAAAAAAATGTCAAGGTATTATTAAGTTGATTGAAATTTGTTTACAAAAAAAATATTTTGAAAATGCATGGACCTAAGTCCAAGTTTATTATGAAAATAGTTCAAGTTTCAAAATAAGAAGAGTTTTCAAAAGGAGGAAGAAGATTTTTTGAAATTAAAGAAAGTGGAAGGAGAAGAAGAGACTATCCTAAAGCATAAGGTAAAATCTAGGGAGAAGAACCATCTAACCAACAAAAATCCAATACTTGACATTATGAGTTAAGATAGAATTCCCATTCTTCGGATTGAAACTAAGAAAGTAAATATACTAGACCTCTTGAGAGAACTAAACTTCAAGTGTATTAAGTCTTCACAAAAATTGGGCAGAGTAACAGTTGTATACTGGTGAATTCGAGATTACAAACAAAGTATGTAATCACAATAACCTGCACACAAAACAAACAAAACAACCTAATGTCTTGAGGTAAACCTCAAGAACTCCAGACAAAATATCAATTAAGGTCATAAGGTCTACAACATAGGCCAAGGTTTCTAATCCTAAGTCCAAGAAGTCCAATACTCCAATGCCAAGGATAGTAACCAAATAGTCCAAGTATCATTAAAGTTTTTTATGGTTCATGTTGATTATTAGGTGTCTTAGAAGAGAAAAGAAAATGCTCAAGTGATCAAAATAAAAATGACATGAAATGTAATGCTTAAAGTAAATGGTACATAAAGTATAAAAAATAAAAGGGCATAAACTAAAAACAATTTAATGATTAGTGGTTAGTTGGATGACCATCTTGAAACTTGCATTTGGAACTCATTAGAGGATTGGTAGAACCAAAGCCTCCACACAAAAAGTTGCATTTGCTTTTTGTCAAGTATATCATCCATTTGGAATCCTCAAAAGTACCGTTTAATGATCAACAATGTTTAAGTGATCCGTGTTGACCAAAAGTGTTGTAGATCCATTAGAGGATTGGTAGAACCAAAGCCTCCACACAATGAATCTCAAGGTTATTGGGTCAAAGAGATCAAATTAATATACTTGAGCTTGCAAACATAGGTTTGGGCCACGAATGATCATTTATTCGAATCAGGACAAAATTTAGCGTTATGTTAAGCAATCGTAAGTGGACTTATATAGAAGTCGCACCTATTTTGAGGCTGGTCAATAGAAATCTATTCACCATTTGTTTTGAGACATGATATAAAGATCATGTTCCAATAACATTTAGTGCAATGAGAAAGGGATGAGATGAAGAGGGGTCAGAGAGAATATACAAACCAAATTTGAATTAAATTTAAATCAAACTATTATTAAAATCATTCATCCATTTTTATGGAGTTAGACTCAACACCATGAATCCAATGATGTTAACAAAGTTCATGACCAAAAATTTAATCCAAGATCAGCCAGAAAATAATCACAAAATAATATTGCATTTAATATATCCATAAAAAAGGTTTTAAAATTATTTTAAAATAGAAATAAAAGAGAAAAAATCAACTATATTCAAATTAATCAAGAAAATAAAAGTAAGACCATAGAAAAATCGAAAATGAACTAAAATGATTTTATAAAATTTTTGGTAATTTTTAAAAGTCAGAAACTATTTTTATAATTAAAATAAATGAGTAAAATAAACAAAAAATGATAAAAAATAACAAAGTCAGAAATAAAAAATAAATGAGGTCACCAATATTTGTCACAATATCATTGGATCATTCCATAATTTTTTCAGAATTTAAAAAATGCATAAAATTATTTTTAAATATTTAAAACAATTCAAATAAAGTGGAAATTTATAAAAAATATCAAAACACAAAATGAAATTGTGAATAAATAAAAATCAGAAAGTGAAAAATCAAAAATATTTTTCATAATTGTTTTAGATTTTTTTTGACTAAAAATGATTTTTCTATGATTTTTTTTAAATTTAAAACAATTAAATATAAAAATCAGAAAAGAAAAATAAAGTCAAAAATATGTGGACCATTGGATGAGAGTCAAAACGCGTTAGTAATCAAATCCAAGGGATCTGGCGCGCTGTGCATATCATGGTCATTAGTGAATAAAATACTAAATCAAATGTAAATCAGAAATTCAAAAAATCTAAATGGCGCTGTTTCATTGGTTGAAGGATGACACGTTGGTCATCTTGAACCTCCAGCCAGTCTCAAAACCAAGTTACTCAATCTGTAAAGTTAGAGCACGAGACATATGCCATTCGCTTCGTCTCTTCAAGACAAAGACAACCACACCTTCGCGATAAATTTATATAAACTGTAGCTCAAGCAATTTGGAAAGAAAGTTTTGAAAAGGGGTTTGAAATTTCATGGTCGAAACAAGTTTCCAGATAAAAGTAAGTCAAGGTGCTTGGTGATTCCTCAAAGAGCAAAGCTAAAGGTAGGGAGGAGGACCAAAAGCCCTAGTGTGATCTTGTTGTGATTGAATCAATATGGTATGATGAAGGGATCTTAGGGGCAAAAATTGGGGTACAACAACTGTCCTTATTTAAGTTTATTCTATCCGAAGATACGAAGGTTAAAAATCTTCGTGTCGATGCAATCGAAGATACTTAAATATAAAACAAACCCTATTTTTGGCCCTAAGATGCCATGTGTAACGCCCGTAATTTAATTAATTATTTAATTAAATTATTTTTGGAACATTCATGAAGATGTGTTATAATTGATTGGATTTATTTTATTAGGTGGAGAAATAATATTAGAGATATAATATTATATGGTGAAATAATATTAAAAGTGTAATATTATTTAATGTGGGCTTATTTTGGGAGAGTAGAAGTAATAAGGGGGTGTGTTGGTTTTAAGTCCAATAAGGAATAATAGAATAATAGGTTTATTTGATTATTTGTTAGAAGGAATAGAAAGAAAGAAGCAGTAGAAAGAATACAGATTGAGAGAGAACGTGCAAGCTGCTGGAAATTGTGGAAAACGGCAAGAACGTGAATCCAACCGGAAATTATAGAGCGACCTTCAATCCAAGGTAAGGGTGGGGTTCTAACTCTATAATTGGGTTTATGATGATTGGTATATGGGGTTAGTGGTGATTGTTGTTTTGTTCTTAAATTGAGAATATATGATTGATGTATGATGAGGATTGATGAATTTTGATGAATATTGATGCCTTGATGCTGTTAAAATGCTGTAAGATTATAGGGTAATTATGAGTGATGAATTGTCATGATTAGATTAAGTTTTAGGGCTTTAGTTATGGAACCATGGTGAGATGCAGTGATGGAAAACGTTGAATATAGCAGTAATGAAAACGCAGAATTTGGCAAATTGATACCAGGCGCTGCTGCATTAGAATTAATGAATTAATTTTGAGAATAGAATTTGTTAGTACTGTTCTTAGTTAGATTGATATCAGGCGAAGAATTAGAACAATAGGATGAATAGAAAATAGCAGTTCTGATGCTAGACGTAGGTGTTAGAAGTTGCGTGAATTACTAGAAAATAGAAGTTCTGACGTTAGGAGTTGTATGGATCAGAAGATGTGGTTAGTCAGAAGACGGTGATGATCAAAAGTTGCACTAGTCAGAAGTTACACCAGTCAAAATTTGCACTAGTCAGAAGATGACATTAGTCAGAAGATGTGATGCTCAGAAGTTGTGTCTGGTCAGAAGATGGGGTTAGCCAGAAGTTGTGATGATCAGAAGTTACATCTGATCAGAGGTTGCATTAGTTAGAAGTTATAGTAGTCAGAAGATTGTGTCGCCCAAAGGTTGCGTTATTAGACGTTGTGTACTTATAAATAGCGTTGGTTAGAGGTTGCATGGTCAAAAGCTGGATGGTCTTTGCGTTGTTATGTGCAGAGCGATGAACATTAGATGCTTAGAAGCTGCTGTTTAAGCTATAACAGTAGGAAAGTGACGGTCTTGACTTTAGAGTTACAGAATGACAGTGTTGATTTACTGTGGAATTAAATACTGCTGAGTTATAAATGAGAAGTTATTAATAAATAAATGATGTTTGATGATTTATAAATAAATGACGTTTGATGAATTATTTTGATTATTTGAGATGTTAATTTGAGATGTCTTTGAGATGTTATTTTGAGATGATAATTTGAGATGTTTTGAGATGATAATTTGAGATGGTTTGAGATGATTTGAGATGTTGTTAACTTGAGTGTTATCATTACATTCATGGTTGTGTCGCATACATTGCATTTTTGAGATGGAGTTTATGCTCGTTGAGATGACATGGATTGGAAATATTTGAGATGCAGGCTTTGCCTTGTTAATGCCTCTATTAATTGGCAAATTTTTGAGATGGGAGTTCTGCTCCAATGGTACCACATGCATTTGCATAGTATTGAGCCGCATTATATGATTTCATAAAGAAGTGTATTTTGATGTTGATGAATGTATATTATTGTTGAGATTGTCGTTGATTATTAGATGAGAAGTGGTGATGCTGTTGATCTAATTTAATATATTAATTATTATGCACTTTATTATATTGTTAGATATCTCACCCCTTCTGTTTGAATGTTGCCCCTATGTTGGTAACGTGCATGTAATCGAGAGTGAAGACTGTATACCTTCAATAGTTCGAGTCAGTGTCATTGCTCTGATATGTAACACTCGGGGGGATGAACGCTTGCTGTTTTGATTGATGATTTTTAGTTGTTGAATTTTAATTTGATTATCATTAAATATGAGATATTTCAAAGTTGCTGTTTTGTTAGAGATGTATTTAAGAATTCCGCTGCGTAGATGTTGATTTATTTGATTAAAGATGTTATGTTGATGGTTCATCCGATGTTTTAAAAAAGTGTTATATATCCACGACGAATGAAATGAATTTGTTAGAAGAATTTGTGACGTCCCGATTCATTTGTATGATTGAAATTTTATAACTCTGATTTATTTTGCATAATTGCTTGGGGTAGAATTGGGGTGTTACAAAGTTGGTATCAGAGCCTGGTTGGTCCGACCTTGTCATCGAGTCGTAGTTGTCTAACAATTGAGTATTGTTATTTGAGTTCTAATCGTTGTTTATGTTGTAGTGAGAAGTTAAGATGGCTGGAAGGAATGATGCTGCTCTTGCTGCTGCTCTAGAAGCAATGGCTCATGCGATGGAAAATCAGCCGAATGCTGACGGGAATGCTGGATCTTGTAGCTTGGCGACCTTCCAAAGAGAGAATCCACCTACGTTCAAGGGAAAGTATGATCCAGACAGAGAATTGGAGTGGTTGAAAGAGATTGAGAGAATCTTTCGTGTGATGGACTGCACTCCAGCGCAGAAGGTTCGTTATGGGACTCATATGCTAGCAGTCGAGGCTGATGACTGGTGGCTAGAGACTTGTTGGAAGTTGGAAGCTGCAAGTGAGAATGTCACTTGGGCTGTGTTCTGAAGGGAATTCCTGAGAAAGTATTTTCCTGAAGATGTCCGTGGTAAGAAGTAAATTGAGTTCCTTGAGCTGAAGCAAGGAAGTATGTCTGTTGTTGAGTATGCTGCCAAGTTTGCTGAGTTGGCCAAGTTTTATCCATATTACGCAGGGGAAAATGCTGAGTTTTCAAAGTGTATTAAGTTTGAGAACGGGTTGCGCCCGGAGATTAAGAAAGCAGTTGGGTATCAGAAAATCTGTGTCTTTGCTGATTTGGCTGATAGTTGCAGGATTTATGAGGAAGACAATAATGCTCATTACAAGATTATCAGTGAGAAGAGGGGTAAGCACCCGCAGAATCTTGGTAAGCCTTATGATGCCCCAGCTGGTAAGGGTAAACAGAGAGTTGCTCATGGTTAGAGGACTAGTGGGGGAGATGCTCCTGCTGGTGTGATTTGCTTTAAGTGTGGGAAACATGGACACAAGAGTAATGTGTGCACTACTGAAGTGAAGAGGTGTTTCCGTTGTGGCAAGAACTGACATGTTGTATCTGAGTGTGAGCACAAGAGTGTGGTATGTTTCAACTGTAATGAAGAAGGGCACATTGGTATCCAGTGTCCGAAACCGAAGAGGGCTCAGTCAAGTGGTAAAGTGTTTGCTTTGGTTGAGGATCAAACAGCTGCTGAAGACATACTTATTAGAGGTATATGTTTCATTAATAGTACTCCTTTAATTACTATTATTGATACTGGTGCTACGCATTGTTTTATTGTTGTTGATTGTGTTGAAAGATTGGGTCTTGTGTTATCTTCTTTGAATGGATAAATGGTCGTCGATACTCCAGCCAAGGGGTCGGTGACTACTTCTTTTGTGTGTGCTAAGTGTCCCTTGTCGATCTTCGACATAGACTTTGTTGTTGATTTGGTTTGTTTACCGTTAAGAGGTTTGGATGTAATTCTGGGTATGAACTGGTTAGAGCATAACTGTGTTCATATTAACTGTTATAACAAGTCTGTGAAGTTTTCTACTCCTGAAGAAGAGGAAGATGGTTTGTTGTCTGCTAGACAGTTGAGGAAGTTAATGCAAGAGGAAGCACATATGTTTTCATTGGTGGCGACGCTATCTATAGAGACTCAAGCTATAATTGAGGAATTGCAGGTGGTATGTGAATTTCCTGAAGTTTTCCCTGATGAAAATCCTGATGTACCGCCAGAGAGGGAAGTTGAATTTGCAATTGATCTTGTACCTAGTACCAGACCTGTGTCTATGGCACCATACAGGATGTCTGCATCTGAATTGTCTAAGTTGAAGAAGCAATTGGAAGAGTTACTCGAGAAGAAGTTTGTAAGACCAAGTGTATCGCCGTGGGGTGCTCCAGTGCTGTTAGTAAAGAAGTCATATGGAAGTATGAGGCTTTGTGTTGATTATAGACAGTTGAATAAAGTGACGATTAAGAACAAGTATCTTCTTCCAAGAATAGATGACTTGATGGACCAATTAGTGGATGCTCGTGTGTTTAGTAAGATTGATTTGAGGTCGGGTTACCATCAGATTAAAGTGAAGGATGAAGATATACAGAAGACGGCTTTCAGAACGCGTTATGGACATCACGAGTATTCAGTGATGCCTTTCGGTGTTACTAATGCGCCAGGAGTATTCATGGAATATATGAATCATATCTTTCATACTTATTTGGATCGGTTCATAGTCGTGTTCATTGATGATATTTTGATTTACTCTAAGTCAGAAGAAGAGCATGCTGAGCACTTAAGAGTAGTATTGCAGATTTTGAAAGAGAGGAAGTTGTATGCAAAGCTATCTAAATGTGAATTTTGGCTGAAAGAGGTTAGTTTTCTTGGTCATGTGATTTCAGGTAGTGGCATTGCTGTAGATCCATCGAAGGTTGATGATGTGTTTTAATGGGAAACTCCAAAGTCAGCTACTGAGATTAGAAGCTTCATGGGATTAGCTGGTTATTATAGAAGGTTTATTGAAGGGTTTTCTAAGTTGTCACTTCCATTGACTAAGTTAACTTTAAACGTAGAGCTTTTGTTTGGGATGTTCAGTGCGAAGAAAGTTTTACAGAGTTGAAGAAGAGGTTGACGTCGGCTCCGATTTTGACGTTGCCTAATCCAGGAGAGTCTTTTGTGGTTTATTGTGATGCTTCTAAGATGGGTTTGGGAGGTGTGCTTATGCAGAATGGTAAGGTAGTCTCTTATGCGTCGAGGCAGTTGAGGACTCATGAGAAGAACTATCCTACGCATGATGTAGAGCTTGCTGCAGTTGTTTTTGCATTGAAATTTGGAGGCATTATCTTTATGGTTCTAGATTTGAAGTGTTTAGTGACCATAAAAGCTTGAAGTATCTATTTAACCATAAAGAGATGAATATGAGGCAACGAAGATGGTTGAAATTGTTAAAGGACTATGATTTCAGTTTGAATTACCATCCAGGAAAGGCGAATGTGGTAGCTGATGCATTGAGTCGAAAGACTTTACATATGTCAACAATGATAATTAAAGAGTTGGAATTGATTGAGCAGTTCAGAGATATGAGCTTAGTTTGCGAGGTTACTCCGCAGAGTGTTATGCTGGGTATGTTGAAGATTAATAATGAATTTTTAGACAGTATTAGAGAAGCTCAGAAGTTGGATGTGAAACTGGTAGATTTGATGGTTGGGATTAATCAACCTGAGAATAATGATTTTAAGCTAGATGAGCAAGGTGTGTTGATATTTTGTAACCGGATTTGTATTCCTGATGGTGCTGAGATGAAGAAAGTGATACTTGAAGAGAGCCATAGAAGTAAGTTGAGTATTCATCCAGGAGCTACAAAGATGTATCAAGATTTGAAAGGTTTATTTTGGTGGGCTGGGATGAAGAGTGATGTCGCTCGGTTTGTGTATGCATGTTTGACTTGTCAGAAGTCAAAAGTTGAACATCAGAAGCCTGCAGGATTGATGCAACCGTTGGAAGTTCCAGAATGGAAATGGGATAGCATTTCAATGGAATTTGTGACGGGGTTGCCTAATACTTTAAGAGGGCATGATTCAATTTGGGTGATTGTTGATAGGCTTACGAAGTCAGCTCATTTTATTCCTATTAACATCAGTTTTCTAGTGTCGAAGTTGGTTGAGATTTATATTAGTGTGATTGTGAAGTTGCACGGTGTTCCTTTGTGCATTGTGTTAGATAGAGATCCAAGATTTACTTCTGATTTTTGGAAGAGTTTGCAAGAAGCGTTGGGTTCTAAGTTGAGGTTGAGTTCAGCGTATCATCCTCAGACAGATGGTCAGACTGAATGGATGATTCAATCGTTGGAGGATTTGCTGAGGGCATGTGTTCTTGAGCAGGGAGGTTCGTGGGATACTTATCTTCCGTTGATAGAGTTCACTTATAATAACAATTACCATTCTAGTATTGGGATGGCACCTTTTGAAGCGTTGTATGGTCGAAGATGTAGAGCTCCGTTATGTTGGCATGAATCTGGTGAAAGTGTAGTGCTTGGACCTGAACTTGTTCGTGAGACTACCGAGAAGGTGAAGTTGATTCGAGAAAATATGAAAGCTTCACAGAGTATACATAAGAGTTTTCATGACAAGCGAAGGAAAGATTTAGAATTTCAAGCTGGTGATCATGTGTTTTTGAGAGTTACACCTGTGACTGGTGTTGGGCGAGCATTAAAGTCTAAGAAGCTCATTTCTCGTTTTATTGGACCGTATCAGATTTCTGAGAGAGTGGGGAATGTTGCTTATAGAGTGGATTTACCGCCCAATCTTTCGAATTTGCATGATGTGTTTCATGTGTCGCAACTTCAGAAGTATATTCCAGATCCATCTCATGTGATTCATATGGATGATGTGCAAGTACGGGATAATCTTACGGTGGAGACGATGCCTATACGGATCGCGGATCATGAAATGAAGACTTCGAGGGGCAAAGATATTTCCTTGGTTAAAGTGGTTTGGCTAGGAGCTGCTGGTGAAAGCATGACTTGGGAGTTGGAGAGCAAGATGCGAGACTTCTATCCTAAATTGTTTGATTGAGGTAAATTTTCGAGGACGAAAATATTCTAAGTGGGGGAGAGTTGTAACGCCCGTAATTTAATTAATTATTTAATTAAATTATTTTTGGAATATTTATGAAGATGTGTTATAATTAATTGGATTTATTTTATTAGGTGGAGAAATAATATTAGAGAAATAATATTATGTGGTGAAATAATATTAAAAGTATAATATTATTTAATGTGGGCTTATTTTGGGAGAGTAGAAGTAATAAGGGGATGTGTTGGTTTTAAGTCCAATAAGGAATAATAGAATAATAGGGTTATTTGATTATTTGTTAGAAGGAATAGAAAGAAAGAAGCAGTAGAAAGAATAAGGATTGAGAGAGAACGTGCAAGCTGCTGGAAATAGTGGAAAACAACAAGAATGTGAATCCAACCAGAAATTGTAGAGCGTCCTTCAATCCAAAGTAAGGGTGGGGTTCTAACTCTATAATTGGGTTTATGTTGATTGGTATGTGGGGTTAGTGGTGATTATTGTTTTGTTCTTGAATTGAGAATATATGATTGATGTATGATGAGGATTGATGAATTTTGATGAATATTGATGCCTTGATGCTGTTAAAATGCTGTAAGATTATAGGGTAATTATGAGTGATGAATTGTCATGATTAGATTAAGTTTTAGGGCTTTAGTTATGGAACCGTGGTGAGATGCAGTGATGGAAAACGTTGAATATAACAGTAATGAAAATGCAGAATTTGGCAAATTGATACCAGGCGCTGCTGCATTAGAATTAATGAATTAATTTGGAGAATATAATTTGTTAGTACTGTTCTTAGTTAGATTGATATCAGGCGAAGAATTAGAAAAATAGGATGAATAGAAAATAGCAGTTCTGATGCTAGACGTAGGTGTTAGAAGTTGCGTGAATTACTAAAAAATAGAAGTTCTAACGTTAGGAGTTGTATGGGTCAGAAGATGTGGTTAGTCAGAAGACGGTGATGATCAGAAGTTGCACTAGTCAGAAGTTACACCAGTCAAAATTTGCACTAGTCAGAAGATGACATTAGTCAGAAGATGGCATTAGTCAGAAGATGTGATGCTCAGAAGTTGTGTCTGGTCAGAAGATGGGGTTAGCCAGAAGCTGTGATGATCAGAAGTTGCATCTGATCAGAGGTTGCATTAGTCGGAAGTTATAGTAGTCAGAAGATTGTGTTGCCCAGAGGTTGCGTCATTAGAAGTTGTGTACTTAGAAATAGCGTTGGTTAGAGGTTGCATGGTCAGAAGCTGGATGGCCTTTGTGTTGTTATGTGCAGAGCGATGAACGTTAGATGCTTAGAAGCTGCTGTTTGAGCTATAATAGTAGGAAAGTGACGGTCTTGACTTTAGAGTTACATAATGACATTTTTGATTTACTGTGGAATTAAATACTACTGAGTTATAAATGAGAAGTTATTAATAAATACATGATGTTTGATGATTTATAAATAAATGACATTTGATGAATTATTTTGATTATTTGAGATGTTAATTTGAGATGTTATTTTGAGATGATAATTTGAGATGTTTTGAGATGATAATTTGAGATGTTTTGAGATGATTTATGATGTTGTTAACTTGAGTGTTATCATTACATTTATGGTTGTGTCGCATACATTGCATTTTTGAGATGGAGCTTATGCTCGTTGAGATGGCCTGGATTGGCAAATTTTGAGATGCAGGCTATGCCTTGTTAATGCCTCTATTAATTGGCAAATTTTTGAGATGGGAGTTCTGCTCCAATGGTACCACATGCATTTGCATAGTATTGAGTCGCATTATATGATTTCATAAAGAAGTGTATTTTGATGTTGATGAATGTATATTATTGTTGAGATTGTCGTTGATCATGAGATGAGAAGTGGTGATGCTGTTGATCTAATTTAATATATTAATTATCATGCACTTTATTATATTGTTAGATATCTCACCCCTTCTGTTTGAATGTTGCCCCTATGTTGGTAACGTGCAGGTAATCGAGAGTGAAGGCTGTATACCTTCAATAGTTCGAGTCGATGTCATTGCTCTGATATGTAACACTCGGGGGGATGAACGCTTGCTGTTTTGATTGATGATTTTTAGTTGTTGAATTTTAATTTGATTATCATTAAATATGAGATGTTTCGATGTTTCTGTTTTGTTAGAGATGTATTTAAGAATTCCGCTGCGTAAATGTTGATTTATTTGATTAAAAATGTTATGTTGATGGTTCATCCGATGTTTGAAAAAGTGTTATATATCCACGACGAATGCAATGAATTTGTTAGAAGAATTTGTGACGTCCCAATTCATTTGTATGATTGAAATTTTATAACTCTAAGTTATGTTGCATAATTGCTTGGGGTAGAATTGGGGTGTTACACAATGCAATGCTTATGAATATGAACGCACATGGACGACCCCAAAGGGACGCAAAACACCACTGGAGATGTAACAAAATAAAGAAACAAGAGAGCAACCCGACCAGGAAAATAAATCATTGGTGGATCAAAAAACCTAACTCATAGAGGATGATAAAAAGTCAAAGGATACACCAACTTTTACTGAAGAGGAAAGAAATAACAACACCGACGTTTACTAACGGTGAGCTACCGACGTTTACTGAAGGTAGCGAGAAAATAAAATATCATAACACTGCCGTTCACTGACAGTGAACTACCAACATTCACTAAAGGTAGCAAAAAGATAACAATCACCAACTTTCACTGAAGGTGACCTACCAACTTTCACTGAAGGTAGAGAGAAAATATCTCATAGCACCACCGTTCACTGACGATGAACTACCAAAATTCACTGAGGGTAGAAAAAAGATAACAATCACCAACTTTCACCGAAGATAGAGAGAAAATATATCATAGCACCGCCGTTCACTGACGATGAACTACCAACATTCACCGAGGGTAGCAAAAAGATAACAATCACCAACTTTCACTGAAGGTGACCTACCAACTTTCACTGAAGGTAGAGAGAAAAATATATCATAACATGACGTTCTCTGACGATGAACTACCAACGTTAATTGAGGGTAGAAAAAAGATAACAATCACCAACTTTCACTGAAGGTGACCTACCAACTTTCACTGAAGGTAGAGAGAAAATATATCATAGCACCGCCGTTCACTGACGATGAACTACCAACGTTCACTGAGGGTAGCAAAAAGATAACAATCAACAACTTTCACTGAAGGTGACCTACCAACTTTCACTCAAGGTAGAGAGAGAACATATCATAGCACCGCCGTTCATTGACGATGAACTACCAACGTTCATTGAGGGTAGCAAAAAGATAACAATCACCAACTTTCATTGAAGGTGACCTACCAACTTTCACTGAAGGTAGAGAGAGAATATATCATAACATCACTGTTCACTGATGATGAACTACCAACATCCATTGAGGGTAGCAAAAAGATAACAATCACCAACTTTCACTGAAGGTGACCTACCAACTTTCACTGAAGGTAGAGAGAAAATATATCATAGCACCGCCGTTCATTGATGATGAACTACCAACGTTCACTGAGGGTAGAAAAAAGATAACAATCACCAACTTTCACTGAAGGTGACCTACCAACTTTCACTGAAGGTAGAGAGAGAATATATCATAACATCGCCGTTCACTGATGATGAACTACCAACGTTCACTGAGGGTAGCAAAAAGATGACAATCACCAACTTTCATTGATGATGAACTACCAACTTTCACTGAAGGTAGAGAGAAAAGAAATATCATAGCACCAACGTTCACTGACGGTGAACTACCAACGTTCACTGAGGGTAGCAAAAATATAACAAGTTTCCCCAAAATTCTGGCATTTCACCTAGAATGGGTCTCAACTTCTTCTTTAACCAAGGCACTCTGCCTGGAAAGGGTAACATATAAGCTGTCTCAAATAAAGAGACTATCACTTGTAAAGATTTCACAATGAACTGTCTCTGCGATATTGAAAGTCTTGCCATCCACTGGAGTAATCTGGCAACGGACTGCAAACTATCCACTCATAGAGAAGATAGCAAATAAAAGTTACGTCGACTTTTACAGGGAAGTACAAATTGCTCAAATAAAGAGACCTGCTTCTTGTTGTTATAAATAAATGATTTTCGGGGAGAGCAATATGAATTCCTGGGGAAATGCCAATATATTCCTGCTTGAGGAGACAAAGGTCTTCTCTTGCAAAATAAATGTACATTCTCAAACCAATGCTCGAAGCTTGTAGAAATCCAAAGTAATAATATTGTCGAGGATCAAAAATTCAAACCAGAAATAAACTGGAATGAGACAGTCGTCCGAAACACTTCCTTTGAGAAATAAACCCAAGAGGGAAACCCAAATCATCTAGACAAAGAACTGTACAAGAGGGCTAAAGCAAAAATCTTCCACGAGGGATAACTCAGTGGGGAAATTGAATGAATATACACTTTCTGCTTAAGGACAACACTCTATTGGAGAGAGGACAACATAACTCTGCAAAACAGGGTAATATGTCAATAAAATATTAACGAATGTGAATGAGCAATGATTTTCCAATTTTAGCTATGCATGATGTATGTATGAATGTATGAGTGTTATCGTGTGTATGCTGACAAAATAGATATACAACACTGGGAGTAACCAGGAAAAACCAACTCAGGCATAATCAACACTCGACTAAATTACATCCAAGATGAACAATCCAAGAAAAAGTAAGCACCAACTGAGGAAACAAAACCTACTGCCTGGTTTAACTTTATTGGGGAGAAACGTAATTCGGAAGTAAACAAAATATAGCGACCAAATAGTACAGATACAGAGATATAACATCCTTCTCCAGGCTTTACCAGGGAAAACACTCATACTTCAATGGGGAATCAAATATTTTCAAAAGTAATGCCTCTACTGGGGATTTGAAAAATCAATTTCAAGTAGAGCAGATGGACATCAAATCATCAAAACATTTACTGGGGGACTCGTGCCGACTTCATTGGGGAGGTCAACACCACATTCACAAAGGGAAAACCAATATACATTCTTCACTGGGGAAAACAGAGGCCCATGTTCTTCGAGAGTAATTATTGTACCAACTTCTATGGAAAAAAGAACTTCTATTAAACAAACGAAACCTTCATTAGAGAAATCTTGGATAGAATCTTCATATCATGCAAACTCAGAAAAGAGGATAAATGAACCAAAACTTGACCAGGGATACTGGAGTCACAAACCCAATACAACGAAAACATCTTGAGAAAAACTTCCCCTGGAAACAAAACTTCTTAAAACAACTAGAGTTCGTCCAATCCCGGGATCACCACTTTTATTTTTATCTTGCGTCACAAATTTTAAAGTAAAATCAAATTGTAAATTCTTTTTGAAAATCAATTTTGTTATTTAATCTTTTTGCTTTGAAATTTATTATTAATAATAAATGGAGTCTTTTCAAGCTAAATAAAATAAGAAATACAAAGAATTGGGTAAAAGCTCAAATTTCATTAATATAATGGTAGTCTGCGAATGGCGAGACTCCATGGATAATTACAAAGTACGGAAAATGTTAATATATAATGGAAAAGATACATTGAGATACAATGACCACTATCCCCTCTAACAACTTTTGAAATCCTGAGCAGTAGCTTCTGTTGAAGTGTGATGAGGATCCGAGAAGATTGTTGCTCCAATGATCAAGTCTTGTCTGATGTAGTTACTTGCCAAGAAAGTCCCTAACTTTTGCCTAAGCTGCCCTTGCGGGTTTTCAAATTAGCGAGAAATTTATTCTGTTTATGTCTCTAATTTTTTCCTAGACCTCCCTTTCGGGTTTTCGGCCTACCGAGACGCTCTTTTTTGCCTAAGCCGCCCTTTCTGGTTTTCAACTTAGCGAGCTGTTCTTTTATTTCTTTAGGCAAAGTATTTCTTTACTGCATCAGCATTCATGGGACGTGGGAACTCCTCGCCATCCATAGTTTCAAGAATTAATGCACTTCCAGAGAAGGCTTTCTTAACAGCATATGGGCCTTCAAAATTGGGAGTCCACTTGCCCCTAGAATTAGAGTTAAAAGACATGATCTTCCTGAGCACGAGGTCGCCTTCTCTGAATTCATGAGGTTTGACCTTCTTATCAAAAGCTTACTTCATCCTTTTCTGATATAACTGTCCATGACACAAAGCTGTCATTCTCTTCTCTTCAATCAAATTCAATTTGTCAAACCGGTTCTGGACCCATTCACCCTCTGACAACTTGGTTTCCATTATCACACGCAAAGAGGGAATCTCAACCTCAATTGGGAGCGCAACTTCCATTCCATACACAAGGGAGAACAATGTTGCTCCTGTTGAAGTGCCGACAGATGTTCGATATCCATGCAAAGCAAAAGTGAGCATTTGATGCCAATCCTTATAAGTAACAACCATTTTCTGGATAATCTTCTTGATATTCTTATTAGCAACTTCAACAACCCCATTCATCTTTGGCCTGTACGAAGATGAGTTGTGATGGAAAATATTGAATTCCTCACACAGTTCTGTCACCATTTTGTTGTTCAGATTCGAGCCATTGTTAGTGATAATTATGTTCGGCACACCATACCAAGATATGAGATTATTCTTAATGAAGCGCACAACCACCTACTTAGTAACATTAGCATATGAAGCAGCCTCCACCCACTTGGTGAAGTAATCAATTGCTACCAAGATAAAATGGTGTCCATTCGAAGCTTTGGGTTCTATCATTCCAATCATGTTAATACCCCACATAGAGAAAGCCCATGGGGAAGAGATTACATTGAGAAGTGTAGGAGGCACATGAACCTTGTTTGCATAAATCTGGCATTTATGACACTTCTTTGCAAATTTGTAACAATCAGATTCCATTGTCAGCCAATAGTAACCTGCCCTTAGCATCCTTTTAGCCATCGAATGTCCATTGGCATGAGTGCCAAATGAACCTTCATGAACCTCATGCATCAACATGTCTACTTCGTGTCTATCCATGCATCTGAGCAAGACCATGTCATAATTTCTATTGTACAACACATTTTCACTGAGGAAGAAACTGCCATCCAATCTTCTCAATGTCTTTCTATCTTTATTCGATGCACCAATCGGGTATTCCTGAGTTTGGAGAGAATGCTTGATATCATAATACCAAGGTTTCTCATCTACTACCTCTTCTATTGTAAACACATGAGATGGCCTATCCAGTCACCAAACCATAATTTGAGGTATATCATTCCAAGTATTCACTTGATACATAGAAGCTAGAGTTGCCAGAGCATCCGCCATTTGATTTTCATCTCTAGGAATGTGATGGAATTCAAACTTATTAAAGAAGGGTAACAACCTTCTAGAATAATCTTTGTAAGGGATCAAGCTGGGGTGATGAGTATCCCATTATCCTTTAATTTGGTTTATTACCAAAGCTGAATCACCATACACATATAGAATTTTAATTCTAAGATCAATAGCTTCCTCGAGACCCATGATGCAAGCCTTATATTCTGCCATATTATTAGTACAATCAAATGTCAACCTTGCAGTAAAAGGAATGTGCGATCCATGTGGAGTGACAATCACAGCACCAATTCCTTTACCATAAGCATTCACAGCTCTATTAAATATCATACTCCAACGAGATTCAGGATCAAGACCTTCCTCAGGCAATGGTTCATCACAATACTTCACTTTCAGAAACATCACATCCTCATCGGGAAATTCATACTTCATAGACTGATGATCCTCAACTGGTTGGTGAGCAAGATAATCTGCCAACACGCTGCTTTTAATAGCTTTTTGAGTGCGGTATTCGATGTCATATTCAGATAACAACATCTGCTAGTGGGCAATTCTCCCAGTAAGAGCAGGCTTTTCAAAAATGTACTTGATTGGATCCATTTTGTAGATCGACCAAGTGGTGTGATTCAACATATACTGCCGCGAACGTTTTTCCGCCCAGGCCAGAGCACAACATGTCTTTTCCAGCATGGAATACTGCGACTCACAATCAGTAAACTTTTTGCTGAGATAATAAATGGCATACTCTTTCTTCCCTGTTTCATCTTGTTGTCCCAGAATACAACCCATGGATTTATCTAACACTGTCAGATACATAATCAACGGTCTTCCTTTAATAGGAGGGAGCAAGATAGGAGGTTCAAACAGATATTATTTAATACTTTCAAATTCCCTTTGGCAGTCATCCGTCCATACACAACCTTGAACTTTCTTTAACAACTTAAATATCGGTTCACATGTTGCAGTCATGTGGGAAATGAATCTAGAAATATAATTCAAATGCCCGAGGAACCCTCTGACTTGATTTTTAGTTCTCGGTGCTGGCATCTCTTGAATTGATTTGACTTTATTAGGGTCAACCTCAATTCCTTTTTGGCTAACAATGAAACCCAAAAATTTCCCAGATCGAACACCGAAGGTACATTTATTTGGATTCTAGCAGAGATGATACTTCCTCAAACGCTGAAACAACTTCAACAAATCTTTTAAATGCCCTTATTTAGTCTGGGATTTAGCAATCATATCATCAACATATACCTCAATTTCCTTGTGCATTAGATCATGGAATAAGGTTGTCATAGCCCTCTGGTACGTTGCACCAGCGTTCTTCAACCCGAAGGGCATCACTCAGTAACAGAATGTTCCCCAGGGTGTGATAAACGTTGTTTTTTCCATGTCCTCTGGAGCCATTCTTATTTGATTATACTCGAAAAATCCATCCATGAACGAAAATACTTTGAATTTTTCGGTGCTATCCACTAACATATCAATGTGTGGCAATGGAAAATCATCTTTTAGACTAGCTTTATTTAGATCTCTAACCTACGCACATGTGAACTTTTTCATATTTTTTCAGTACTGGGACAATATTGGCAATCCATTGAGGGTACACTGACGTCACAAGAAAACCGACATTAATCTGCTTTAGAACCTCCTCTTTGATCTTTACTGCCATATTTGGGTGAGTTCTTCTCAACTTCTGTTTGATTACGGACACTCTGGCTTCAACAGAAAACGGTACTCTACAATATCTGTATCTAGAACAGGCATATCTTGATAAGACCAAGCGAAAATATCCACATACTCTTTCAACAGCTCAATCAACCTGCTCTTCACATCAGGATGCAACAATGCTCCAATCTTAACTTCTTTCGGATCTTCTTCTGAACCCAAATTGATTACTTCCAATGGCTCTTTATATGGATGAATGGCATTTTCCTCGCGCTCAAGCAACCAAGTTTGCTTCGATTCAGAAGGAAATTGTCTCCTACAGGCATGCTTCAATTCAGAAGGCAATGGCCTCCTATAGGTTGCTTCGATTTATAAGGCAATGGCCTCTTACAGGTTTGCTTCGATTCAGAAAGCAATAGCCTCCTACAGGCTTGCTTGGATTCAGAAGGCAATGGACTCCTACAGGATTGCTTCGATTAACAAAGCAATGGCCTCCTACATGCTTGCTTCAATTCAGAAAGAAATGGCCTCCTACAAGCTTGCTTCGATTCAGAAGACAATGGCCTCCTGCAGGCTTGCTTCGATTCATAAAGCAACGACCTCCTACATCAAATGGAAGAAAAGCAAATTAGCTTTGGTTTCTAAGCATCGATTGGGAATTTGACTTCCTTCGAGCGAGCTTGATTCATAAGCTTCGATTAAGCAACGATTTCCTTCATTGCTAGCTCGATTCAGAAGGCAATGGCTTTCTACAGGCTTGCTTCGATTCATAAGGCATTGGCCTTCTACAGGCTTGCTTCGATTCAGAAGGCAATGGCTTCCTATAGGCTTTCTTCGATTGAGAAGGCATTGTCCTTTTACATGCTTGCTTCAATTCAGAAGGCAATGGCCTCCTATAGGCTTTCTTAGATTCATAAGGCAACAGCCTCCTACAGGCTTGCTTCGATTCAGAAGGCAGTGGCTTCCTACAGGCTTGTTTCGATTCAGAAGGCAATGGCCTCCTACAGACATCCATCGATTCAGAAGACAATGGCCTCCTATATACTTGCTTCAATTCAGAAGGCAATAGCCTCACAAAGGCTTGTTTTGATTCAGAAGGCAATGGCCTCCTACAGGTTTGCTTTGATTCATAAGGAAATTGCCTCCTACAAGCATGCTTCGATTCAAAAGGAAATGGCCTCCTACAGGGTTGCTTCGATTTATAAGGCAATGGCCTCCTACAGGTTTGCTTCGATTCAGAAAGCAATGGTCTCCTACAGGCTTGCTTCGATTCAGAAGGCAATGGTCTCTTACAGAATTGCATCGATTCAGAAGGCAATGGCCTCCTAAAGACTTGCTTCAATTCAGAAGGCAATGGCCTCCTAAAGACTTGCTCCGATTCAGAAGGCATTAGCCTCCTACAAGCTTGCTTTGATTTAGAAGGCAGTTGCCTCCTACAGGCAAGCTTCTATTCAAAAGGCAATGGCCTCCTACAGGTTTGCATCGATTCAAAAGGCAATGGCCTCTTACAGGTTTACTTCGATTCATAAGGCAATGGCCTCCTACGGGCTTACCTCAATTCAGAAGGCAATGACCTCCTACGGGCTTGCTTCAATTCAGAAGGCATTGGCCTCCTACATGCTTGCTTTGTTGCACAAAGAAATAGCCTCCTACTGGTTTGCTTCGATTCATAAGGCAATGTCCTCCTACAGACTTGCTTCGATTCAGAAGGCAATGGCCTCATACAGGCTTGTTTCGATTCAGAAGGCAATGGAATCCTACAGGTTTGCTTCAATTCAGAAGGCAATTGCCTCCTACAAGAATGCTTCAATTTTGAAGGCAATGGCCTCCTACAGGTTGCTTCGATTTATAAGGCAATGGCCTCCTACAGGTTTGCTTCGATTCAGAAAGAAATGACCTCTTACAGGCTTGCTTCGATTCAGAAGGCAATGGACTCCTACAGGCTTTCTTCGATTCACAAAGCAATGGCTTCCTACATGCTTGCTTCGATTCAGAAAGCAATGGCCTCTTACAGACTTGCTTCAATTCAGAAGATAATAGCCTCCTGCAGGCTTGCTTTGATTCACAAAGTAATGGCCTCCTACATCAAATGGAAGAAAAGAAAATTAGCTTTGGTTTCTAAGCATCGATTGGGAATTTGACTTCTTTCGAGCAAGCTAGATTCATAAGCTTTGATTAAGCAATGACTTCCTTCATTGCTTGCTTCGATTCAGAAGGCAATGGCCTTCTACAGGCTTGCTTTGATTCAGAAGGAATTGGCCTTTTACATCCTTTCTTCAATTCAGAAGGCAATGGCCTCCTATAGGCTTTCTTTGATTAAGAAGGCATTGTCCTTCTACATGCTTACTTCAATTCAGAAGGCAATGTCCTCCTATAGGCTTGCTTAGATTCATAAGGCAATGTCCTCCTCAAGGCTTGCTTCGATTCAGAAGGCCGTGGCTTCCTACAAGCTTGTTTTGATTCAAAAGGAAATGGCCTCCTATAGGCTTGCTTCGATTCAGAAGTTAATGGACTCCAACAAGCTTGCTTCGATTCAGAAGGCAATGACCTCCTACATACTTGCTTCAATTCAGAAGGCATTGGCCTCCAACAGGCTTACTTCGATTCATAAGGCAATTGTCTCCTACAAGCATGCTTCAATTCAAAAGGGAATGGCTTTCTACAAGTTTCCTTCAATTCAGAAGGCAATGGCCTCCTACAGGTTTGCTTCGATTCAGAAGGCAATAGCCTTCTACAGATTTGCTTCGATTCAGAAGGTAATGGCCTCCGGCAGGCTTGCATCAATTCATAAGGAAATGGCCTCCTATAGGCTTGCTTCAATTCAGAAGGCATTGGCCTCCTACATGCTTGCCTTGATTCACAAAGAAATAGCCTCCTACTGGTTTGCTTCGATTCAGAAGGCAATGGCCTCCTACAGACTTGCTTCAATTCAGAAGGACATGGCCTCATACAGGCTTGTTTCGATTGAGAAGGCAATGGCCTCCTACAGGTTTGCTTCGATTCAGAAGGTAATTGTCTCCTACAGGCATGCTTCGATTTAGAAGGCAATGGCCTCCTATAGGTTGCTTCGATTTATAAGGCAATGGCCTCCTACAGGTTTGCTTCGATTTAGAAAGCAATGGCCTCCTACAGGCTTGCTTCGATTCAGAAAGCAATGGACTCCTACATGCTTGCTTCGATTCACAAAGCAATGGCCTCCTACATGCTTGCTTTGATTCAGAAAGCAATGGCCTCCTATAGGCTTGCTTTGATTCAGAAGACAATAGCCTCCTGCAGGCTTGCTTCAATTCACAAAGCAACAGCCTCCTACATCAAATGGAAGAAAAGAAAATTAGCTTTGGATTCTAAGCATCGATTGGGAATTTGACTTCCTTCGAGCGAGCTTGATTCATAAGCTTTGATTAAGCAACGATTTCCTTCATTGCTTGATTTCGATTCAGAAGGCAATGGCCTTCTACAGGCTTGCTTCAATTCAGAAGGCATTGGCTTTCTATAGGCTTGCTTCGACTCAGAAGGCAATGGCCTCCTATAGGCTTTCTTCGATTGAGAAGGCATTGTCCTTTTACATGCTTGCTTCGATTCAGAAGGCAATGGCCTCCTATAGGCTTGCTTAGATTCAGAAGGCAATGGCCTCCTACAGGCCTGCTTCGATTCAGAAGGTAGTGGCCTTCTATAGGCTTGTTTCGATTCAGAAGGAAATGGCCTCTTACAGGCTTGCTTCGATTCAGAAGTTAATGGCCTCCTACAAGCTTACTTCTATTAAGAAGGCAATGGCCTCCTACATACTTTCTTCGATTCAGAAGGCAATGGCCTTCTATAGACTTTCTTTGATTCATAAAGCATTGGCCTCCTACAGGCTTACTTCGATTCATAAGGCAATTGCCTCCTACATGCATGCTTCAATTCAAAAGGCAATGGCCTCCTACAAGTTTGCTTCAATTCAAAATGCAATAGCCTCCAACAGGTTTGCTTCGATTCAAAAGGTAATGGCCTCCGACAGGCTTGCTTCAATTCAGAATGCAATGGCCTCCTACATCAAATGGAAGAAAAGCAAATTAACTTTGGTTTCTAAGAATCGATTGTGAATTTGACTTCCTTAGAGCGATCTTGATTCAAATGCTTCGATTAAGTAACAATTTCCTTCATTGCTAGCTTCGATTCAGAAGGCAATGGCCTTCTACAGGCATGCTTCGATTCAGAAGGCATTGGCCTTCAACAGGCTTGCTTCGATTTAGAAGGCAATGGCCTCCTATAGGCTTTCTTAGATTCAGAAGGCAATGGCCTCCTACAGGCTTGCTTCAATTCAGAAGGGAGTGGCTTCCTACAGGCTTGTTTCGATTCAGAAGGAAATGGCCTCCTACAGGCTTGATTCGATTCAGAAGTTAATGGCCTCCTACAAGCTTGCTTCGATTCAGAAGGCAATGGCCTCCTGCATACTTTCTTCGATTCAGAAGGCATTGGCCTCCTACAAGCTTACTTCGATTCATAAGGCCATTTCCTCTTACAGGCATGCTTCAATTCTAAAGGCAATGGCCTCCTACAAGTTTGCTTCGATTCAAAATGTAATGGCCTTCTACAGGTTTGCTTCGATTCAGAAGGTAATGGCCTCCGATAAGCTTGCTTCAATTTAGAAGGAAATGGCCTCCTACAGGCTTGCTTCAATTCAGAAGGCACTGGCCTCCTAAATGCTTGCTTTGATTCACAAATAAATAGCCTCCTACTGGTTTGCTTCGATTCAGAAGGCAATAGCCTCCTACAGACTTCTATCGATTCAGAAGGCAATGGCCTCCTACAGACTTGCTTCAATTCAGAAGGCAATGGCCTCCTACAAACTTGCTTCAATTCAGAAGGCAATGGCCTCATACAGGTGTGTTTCGATTCAGTAGTTAATGGCCTCCAACAAGCTTGCTTCGATTCAGAAGGCAATGGCCTCCAACATACTTGCTTCAATTCAGAAGGCATTGGCCTCCTAGATGCTTGCTTTGATTCACAAATAAATAGCCTCCTACTGGTTTGCTTCGATTCAGAAGGCAAAAGCCTCCTACAGACTTCCATCGATTCAGAAGGCAATGTCCTCCTACAGACTTGCTTCAATTCAGAAGGCAATGGCCTCATACAAGCTTGTTTCGATTCAGAAGGCATTGGCCTCCTACAGGTTTGCATTGATTCAGAAGGTAGTTGCCTTCTACAGGCATGCTTCGATTCAAAAGGAAATGGCTTCCTATAGGTTTGCTTCGTTTTATAAGGCAATGGCCTGCTACAGGCTTGCTTTGATTCAGAAAGCAATGGCCTCCTACAGGCTTGCTTCGATTCAAAAGGCAATGATCTCCTAAAAAATTGCATGGATTCAGAAGGCAATGGCCTCCTACAGACTTGCTTTGATTCAGAAGGCAATGGCCTCCTACAGACTTGCTTCGATTTAGAAGGCATTGGCCTACTACAAGCTTGCTTCGATTTAAAAGGCAATTGCCTCCTACAGGCATGCTTCAATTCAAAAGGCAACGGCCTCCTACAGGTTTGTTTTGATTCAGAAGGCAATGGCCTCCTACAGGTTTACTTTGATTCAAAAGGCAATGGCCTCCTACAGGCTTGCTTCAATTCAGAAGGCATTGGCCTCCTACAGGTATGCTTCAATTCAGAAGGCATTGGCCTCCTACATGCTTGCTTTGATTCACAAAGAAATAGCCTCCTACTGGTTTGCTTCGATTCAGAAGGCAATGGCCTCCTATAGACTTGCTTTGATTCAGAAGGCAATGGCCTCATACAGGCTTTTTTTGATTTATAAGGCAATGGCCTCCTACAGGTTTGCTTTGATTCATAAAGAAATGGCTTCCTACAGGCTTGCTTCGATTCAGAAGGCAATGGACTCCTACAAGCTTGCTTCCATTCACAAAGCAATGGCCTCCTACATGCTTGCTTCGATTCAGAAAGGAATGGCTTCCTACAGGCTTTCTTCCATTCAGAAGACAATGGCCTCCTACAGGCTTGCTTCGATTCAGAAAGCAATGGCCTCCTACAAGCTTGCTTCGATTCAAAAGGCAATGGTCTCCTACAGAATTTCATGGATTCAGAAGGCAATGGCCTCCGGCAGACTTGCTTCAATTCAGAAGGCAATGGCCTCCTACAGACTTGCTTCAATTTAGAAGGCATTATCCTCCTACAGGCTTGCTTCGATTCAGAAGGCAATTGCCTCCTACAGGCATGCTTCAATTCAAAAGGCAATTGCCTCCTACAGATTTGCTTCGATTCAAAAGGCAATGGCCTCCTACAGGTTTACTTCGATTCAGAAGGCAATGGCCTCCTACAGGCTTGCTTCAATTCAGAAGGCAATGGCCTCCAACAGCCTTGCTTCAATTCAGAAGGCATTGGCCTCCTACATGCTTGCTTTGATTCACAAAGAAATAGCCTCCTACTAGTTTGCTTCGATTCAGAAGGCAATGGCCTCCTATAGACTTGCTTCAATTCAGAAGGCAATGGCCTCATACAAGCTTGTTTCAATTTATAAGTCAATGGCCTCCTACAGGTTTGTTTGATTCAGAAAGCAATGGCCTCCTACAGGCTTGCTTCAATTCAGAAGGCAATGGCCTCCTACAGACTTGCTTCAATTCAGAAGGCATTGGCCTCCTATATGCTTGCTTTGATTCACAAATAAATCATCTCCTACTGGTTTGCTTCGATTCAGAAGGCAAAAGCCTCCTACAGACTTCCATCGATTAAGAAGGCAATGGCCTCCTACAGACTTGCTTCAATTCAGAAGGCAATGGCCTCATACAAGCTTGTTTCGATTCAGAAGGCAATGTCCTCCTACAGGTTTGTGTTGATTCAGAAGGCAGTTGCCTTCTACAGGCATGCTTCAATTCAAAAGGAAATGGCTTCCTATAGATTTGGTTCATTTTATAAGGGAATCGCCTCCTACAGGCTTGTCTTGATTCAGAAACCAATGGCCTCCTACAGGCTTGCTTCGATTCAAAAGGCAATGGTCTCCTACAGAATTGCATAGATTCAGAAGGCAATGACCTCCTACAGACTTGCTTCGATTCAGAAGGCAATGTCCTCCTACAGACTTGCTTCCATTTAGAAGGCATTGGCCTACTACAAGCTTGCTTCGATTCAGAAGGCAATTGCCTCCTACAGGCATGCCTCAATTCAAAAGGCAACAGCCTCCTACAGGTTTGTTTCAATTCAGAAGGAAATGGCCTCCTACAAGTTTACTTTGAATCAAAAGGCAATGGCCTCCTACAGGCTTGCTTCAATTCAGAAGGCAATGGCCTCCTACAGGCATGCTTCAATTCAGAAGGCATTGGCCTCCTACATGCTTGCTTTGATTCACAAATAAATAGCCTCCTACTGGTTTGCTTCGATTCAGAGGGCAATGGCATCCTATAGACTTCCTTTGATTCAGAAGGCAATGGCCTCATACAGGATTTTTTTGATTTATAAGGCAATGGCCTCCTACAGGTTTGCTTCGATTCAGAAAGCAATGGCTTCCTACAGGCTTGCTTCGATTCAGAAGGCAATGGACTCCTACATGCTTGCTTCCATTCACAAAGCAATGGCCTCCTACATGCTTGCTTCGATTCAGAAAGGAATGGCTTCCCACAGGCTTGCTTCCATTCAGAAGACAATGGCCTCCTACAAGCTTGCTTCGATTCAGAAAGCAATGGCCTCCTACAAGCTTGCTTCGATTCAAAAGGCAATGGTCTCCTACAGAATTTCATGGATTCAGAAGGAAATGGCCTCCGATATACTTGCTTCGATTCAGAAGGCAATGGCCTCCTACAGACTTGCTTCAATTCAGAAGGCATTATCCTCCTAGAGGCTTGCTTCGATTCAGAAGCAAATTGCCTCCTACAGGCATGCTTCAATTCAAAAGGCAATGGCCTCCTACAGATTTGCTTCGATTCAAAAGGCAATGGCCTCCTACAAGTTTACTTCGATTTAGAAGGTAATGGCCTCCTACGGGCTTGCTTCAATTCAGAAGGCAATGGCCTCCTACATGCTTGCTTCAATTCAGAAGGCATTGGCCTCCTACATGCTTGCTTTGATTCACAAAGAAATAGCCTCCTACTGGGTTGCTTCGATTCAGAAGGCAATGGCCTCCTATAGACTTGCTTCGATTCAGAAGGCAATGGCCTCATACAGGCTTGTTTCAATTTATAAGGCAATGCCCTGCTATAAGTTTGCTTCAATTCAGAAAGCAATGGCCTCCTACAGGCTTGCTTCAATTCAAAAGGAAATGGCCTCCTACAGAATTTCTTTGATTTAGAAGGCAATTGCCTTCTACAGGCATGCTTCAATTCAAAAGGCAATGGCCTCCTACAGGTTTGCTTCGATTCAGAAGGCAATGGCCTCCTACAGGTTTACATTAATTCAGAATGCAATGGCCTCCTACAGTCTTGCTTCAATTCAGAAGGCAATGGCCTCCTACAGGCTTGCTTCAAATCAGAAGGCATTGGCCTCTTACATGCTAGCTTTGATTCACAAAGAAATAGCCTCCTACTAGTTTGCTTAGATTCAGAAGGCAATGGCCTCCTACAGGTTTATTCGATTCAAAAGGCAATGGCCTCCTACAGGCTTGTTTCGATTCAGAAGGCAATGGCCTCCTACAAGCTTGCTTCAATTTAGAAGGCAATGGCCTCCTATAGGCTTGCTTCAATTCAGAAGGCATTGGCCTCCTACATGCTTGCTTCCATTCACAAAGCATTGGCCTTCTACATGCTTGCTTCAATTCAGAAAGCAATGGCCTCCTACAGACTTGCTTCGATTCAGAAGACAATGGCCTCCTACAGGCTTGCTTCAATACAGAAAGCAATAACCTCCTACAAGCTTGCTTCGATTCAAAAGGCAATGGTCTCCTACATAATTTCATTGATTCAGAAGGAAATGGCCTCCGATATACTTGCTTCGATTCAGAAGGCAATGGCCTCCTACAGACTTGCTTCGATTCAGAAGGCATTATCCTCCTACAGGCTTGCTTCAATTCAGAAGCAAATTGCCTCCTACAGGCATGCTTCAATTCAAAAGGCAATGGCCTCCTACAAATTTGCTTCGATTCAAAAAGCAATGGCCTCCTACAAGTTTACTTCGATTTAGAAGGTAATGGCCTCCTACGGGCTTGCTTCAATTCAGAAGGCAATGGCCTCCTACATGCTTGCTTCAATTCAGAAGGCATTGGCCTCCTACATGCTTGCTTTGATTCACAAAGAAATAGCCTCCTACTGGGTTGCTTTGATTCAGAAGGCAATGGCGTCCTATAGACTTGCTTCGATTCAGAAGGCAATGGCCTCATACAGGCTTGTTTCGATTTATAAGGCAATGGCCTGCTACAAGTTTGCTTCAATTCAGAAATCAATGGCCTCCTACAGGCTTGCTTCAATTCAAAAGGAAATGGCCTCCTACAGACTTTCTTCGATTCAGAAGGCAATTGCCTTCTAAAGGCATGCTTCAATTCAAAAGGCAATAGCCTCCTACAGGTTTGCTTCGATTCAGAAGGAAATGGCCTCCTACAGGTTTACATTAATTCAAAATGCAATGGCCTCCTACAGTCTTGCTTCAATTCAGAAGGCAATGGCCTTCTACAGGCTTGCTTCAAATCAGAAGGCATTGGCCTCTTACATGCTTGCTTTGATTCACAAAGAAATAAGCTCCTACTAGTTTGCTTCGATTCAGAAGGCAATGGCCTCCTACAGGTTTATTCGATTCGAAAGGCAATGGCCTCCAACAGGCTTGTTTCGATTCAGAAGGCAATGGCCTCCTACAAGCTTGCTTCAATTTAGAAGGCAATGGCCTCCTATAGGCTTGCTTCAATTCAGAAGGCATTGGCCTCCTACATGCTTGCTTCCATTCACAAAGCAATGGCCTTCTACATGCTTGCTTTGATTCAGAAAGCAATGGCCTCCTACAGACTTGCTTCGATTCAGAAGACAATGGCCTCCTACAGGCTTGCTTCGATTCAGAAAGCAATGGCCTCCTACAAGCTTGCTTCGATTCAAAAGGCAATGGTCTCCTACAAAATTGCATGGATTCAGAAGGCAATGGCCTCCTAAAGACTTGCTTCAATTCAGAAGGCAATGGCCTCCTACAGACTTGCTTCAATTCAGAAGGCATTGGCCTCCTACAGGCTTGCTTCGATTCAGAAGGCAATTGCCTCCTACAGGCATGCAGCAATTCAAAAGGTAATGGCCTCATACAGTTTTGCTTCGATTCAAAAGGCAATGGCCTCCTATAGGTTTAGTTTGATTCAGAAGGCAATGGCCTCCTACAAGCTTGCTTCAATTCAGAAGGCAATGGTCTCCAACAGGCTTGCTTCAATTCAGAAGGCATTGGCCTCCTACATGCTTGCTTTGATTCACAAAGAAATAACCTCCTACTGGTTTGCTTCGATTCAGAAGGCAATGGCCTCCTATAGACTTGCTTCGATTCAGAAGGCAATGGCCTCATATAAGCTTGTTCCGATTCAGAAGGCAATGGCCTCCTACAGTTTTGCTTCGATTCAGAAGGAAATGGACTCCTACAGGTTTGCTTCGATTCAGAAAGAAATGGCCTCCTACAGGCTTGCTTCGATTCAGAAGGCAATGGCCTCCTACATACTTGCTTCGATTCAGAAGGCAATTGCATCCTACAGGCATGCTTTGATTCAAAAGGCAATGGCCTCCTACACGTTTGCTTCGATTCAGAAGGCAATGGCCTGCTACAAGTTTACTTTAATTCAGAAGGAAATGGCCTCCTATTGGCTTGCTTTAATTCAGAAGGCAATGGCCTCATACAGGCTTGCTTCAATTCAGAAGGCATTGGCCTCCTACATTCTTTCTTTGATTCACAAAAAATGGTCTCCTACTGGTTTGCTTCGATTCAGAAGGCAATGTCCTCCTACAGACTTCCTTCTATTCAGAAGGCAATGGCCTTATACAAGCTTGTTTCGATTCAGAAGGCAATGGCCTCCTACAAGTTTGCTTCGATTTAGAAGGCAATGGACTCCTACAGGCTTGCTTCTATTCACGAAACAATGGCCTCCTACATGCTTGCTTTGATTCAAAAAGCAATGGCCTCCTACATGCTTGCTTCGATTCACAAGACAATGGCCTCCTACAGGCTTACTTCGATTCACAAAGCAATGGCCTCCTACATCAAATGGAAGAAAAGGAAATTAGCTTTGGTTTCTAAGCATCGATTGGGAATTTGACTTCCTTCGAGCGAACTTGATTCATAAGTTTCTATTTAGCAAGGATTTCCTTGATTGCTTGCTTCGATTCAGAAGGCAATGGCCATCTACAGGCTTGCTTCGATTTAGAAGGCATTGGCCTTCTATAAGCTTTCTTCGATTCAGAAGGCAATGTCCTCCTATAGGCTTTCTTCGATTGAGAAGGCATTGTCCTTCTACATGCTTGCTTCGATTCAGAAGGAAATGGCCTCCTTTATACTTGCTTAGATTCAGAAGGCAATGGCCTCCGACAGGCATGCTTCGATTTAGAAGGCAATGGACTCCTACAGGCTTGCTTCCATTCACAAAGCAATGGCCTCCTACATGTTTGATTCGATTCAGAAAGTAATGGCCTCCTACAGGTTTGCTTCGATTCAGAAGGCAATGGCCTCCTACAGGTTTACATTAATTCAGAATGCAATGGCCTCCTACAGTCTTGCTTCAATTCAGAAGGCAATGGCCTCCTACAGGCTTGCTTCAAATCAGAAGGCATTGGCCTCTTACATGCTTGCTTTGATTCACAAAGAAATAGCCTCCTACTAGTTTGCTTCGATTCAGAAGGCAATGGCCTCCTACAGGTTTATTCGATTCAAAAGGCAATGGCCTCCTACAGGATTGTTTCGATTCAGAAGGCAATGACCTCCTACAGGTTTACATTAATTCAAAATGCAATGGCCTCCTACAATCTTGCTTCAATTCAGAAGGCAATGGCCTCCTACAGGCTTGCTTCAAATCAGAAGGCATTGGCCTCTTACATGCTTGCTTTGATTCACAAAGAAATAAGCTCCTACTAGTTTGCTTCGATTCAGAAGGCAATGGCCTCCAACAGGTTTATTCGATTCGAAAGGCAATGGCCTCCTACAGGCTTGTTTCGATTCAGAAGGCAATGGCCTCCTACAAGCTTGCTTCAATTTAGAAGGCAATGGCCTCCTATAGGCTTGCTTCAAATCAGAAGGCATTGGCCTCCTACATGCTTGCTTCCATTCACAAAGCAATGGCCTTCTACATGCTTGCTTTGATTCAGAAAGCAATGGCCTCCTACAGACTTGCTTCGATTCAGAAGACAATGGCCTCCTACAGGCTTGCTTCGATTCAGAAAGCAATGGCCTCCTACAAGCTTGCTTCGATTCAAAAGGCAATGGTCTCCTACAAAATTACATGGATTCAGAAGGCAATGGCCTCCTAAAGACTTGCTTCGATTCAGAAGGCAATGGCCTCCTACAGACTTGCTTCAATTCAGAAGGCATTGGCCTCCTACAGGCTTGCTTCGATTCAGAAGGCAATTGCCTCCTACAGGCATGCAGCAATTCAAAAGGTAATGGCCTCCTACAGTTTTGCTTCGATTCAAAAGGCAATGGCCTCCTATAGGTTTAGTTTGATTCAGAAGGCAATGGCCTCCTACAAGCTTGCTTCAATTCAGAAGGCAATGGCCTCCTACAGGCTTGCTTCAAATCAGAAGGCATTGGCCTCTTACATGCTTGCTTTGATTCACAAAGAAATAAGCTCCTACTAGTTTGCTTCGATTCAGAAGGCAATGGCCTCCAACAGGTTTATTCGATTCGAAAGGCAATGGCCTCCTACAGGCTTGTTTCGATTCAGAAGGCAATGGCCTCCTACAAGCTTGCTTCAATTTAGAAGGCAATGGCCTCCTATAGGCTTGCTTCAATTCAGAAGGCATTGGCCTCCTACATGCTTGCTTCCATTCACAAAGCAATGGCCTTCTACATGCTTGCTTTGATTCAGAAAGCAATGGCCTCCTACAGACTTGCTTCGATTCAGAAGACAATGGCCTCCTACAGGCTTGCTTCGATTCAGAAAGCAATGGCCTCCTACAAGCTTGCTTCGATTCAAAAGGCAATGGTCTCCTACAAAATTACATGGATTCAGAAGGCAATGGCCTCCTAAAGACTTGCTTCGATTCAGAAGGCAATGGCCTCCTACAGATTTGCTTCAATTCAGAAGGCATTGGCCTCCTACAGGCTTGCTTCGATTCAGAAGGCAATTGCCTCCTACAGGCATGCAGCAATTCAAAAGGTAATGGCCTCCTACAGTTTTGCTTCGATTCAAAAGGCAATGGCCTCCTATAGGTTTAGTTTGATTCAGAAGGCAATGGCCTCCTACAAGCTTGCTTCAATTCAGAAGGCAATGGTCTCCTAAAGGCTTGCTTCAATTCAGAAGGCATTGGCCTCCTACATGCTTGCTTTGATTCACAAAGAAATAGCCTCCTACTGGTTTGCTTCGATTCAGAAGGCAATGGCCTCCTATAGACTTGCTTCGATTCAGAAGGCAATGGCCTCATACAAGCTTGTTCCGATTCAGAAGGCAATGGCCTCCTACAGTTTTGCTTCGATTCAGAAGGAAATGGACTCCTACAGGTTTGCTTCAATTCAGAAAGAAATGGCCTCCTACAGGCTTGCTTCGATTCAGAAGGCAATGGCCTCCTACATACTTGCTTCGATTCAGAAGGCAATTGCATCCTACAGGCATGCTTCGATTCAAAAGGCAATGACCTCCTACACGTTTGCTTCGATTCAGAAGGCAATGGCCTGCTACAGGTTTACTTTAATTCAGAAGGAAATGGCCTCCTATTGGCTTGCTTCAATTCAGAAGGCAATGGCCTCCTACAGGCTTGCTTCAATTCAGAAGGCATTGGCCTCCTACATTCTTTCTTTGATTCACAAAGAAATGGTCTCCTACTGGTTTGCTTCGATTCAGAAGGCAATGTCCTCCTACAGACTTCCTTCTATTCAGAAGGCAATGGCCTCATACAAGCTTGTTTCGATTCAGAAGGCAATGGCCTCCTACAAGTTTGCTTCGATTTAGAAGGCAATGGACTCCTACAGGCTTGCTTCTATTCACGAAACAATGGCCTCCTACATGCTTGCTTTGATTCAGAAAGCAATGGCCTCCTACATGCTTGCTTCGATTCACAAGACAATGGCCTCCTACAGGCTTACTTCGATTCACAAAGCAATGGCCTCCTACATCAAATGGAAGAAAAGGAAATTAGCTTTGGTTTCTAAGCATCGATTGGGAATTTGACTTCCTTCGAGCGAACTTGATTCATAAGCTTCTATTTAGCAAGGATTTCCTTGATTGCTTGCTTCGATTCAGAAGGCAATGGCCATCTACAGGCTTGCTTCGATTTAGAAGGCATTGGCCTTCTATAAGCTTTCTTCGATTCAGAAGGCAATGACCTCCTATAGGCTTTCTTCGATTGAGAAGGCATTGTCCTTCTACATACTTGCTTCGATTCAGAAGGAAATGGCCTCCTTTATACTTGCTTAGATTCAGAAGGCAATGGCCTCCGACAAGCATGCTTCGATTTAGAAGGCAATGGACTCCTACAGGCTTGCTTCCATTCACAAAGCAATGGCCTCCTACATGCTTGCTTCGATTCAGAAAGTAGTGGCCTCCTACAGGTTTGCTTCGATTCAGAAGGCAATGGCCTCCTACAGGTTTACATTAATTCAGAATGCAATGGCCTCCTACAGTCTTGCTTCAATTCAGAAGGCAATGGCCTCCTACAGGCTTGCTTCAAATCAGAAGGCATTGGCCTCTTACATGCTTGCTTTGATTCACAAAGAAATAGCCTCCTACTAGTTTGCTTCGATTCAGAAGGCAATGGCCTCCTACAGGTTTATTCGATTCAAAAGGCAATGGCCTCCTACAGGCTTGTTTCGATTCAGAAAGCAATGGCCTCCTACAGGTTTACATTAATTCAAAATGCAATGGCCTCCTACAATCTTGCTTCAATTCAGAAGGCAATGGCCTCCTACAGGCTTGCTTCAAATCAGAAGGCATTGGCCTCTTACATGCTTGCTTTGATTCACAAAGAAATAAGCTCCTACTAGTTTGCTTCGATTCAGAAGGCAATGGCCTCCAACAGGTTTATTCGATTCGAAAGGCAATGGCCTCCTACAGGCTTGTTTCGATTCAGAAGGCAATGGCCTCCTACAAGCTTGCTTCAATTTAGAAGGCAATGGCCTCCTATAGGCTGGCTTCAATTCAGAAGGCATTGGCCTCCTACATGCTTGCTTCCATTCACAAAGCAATGGCCTTCTACATGCTTACTTTGATTCAGAAAGCAATGGCCTCCTACAGACTTGCTTCGATTCAGAAGACAATGGCCTCCTACAGGCTTGCTTCGATTCAGAAAGCAATGGCCTCCTACAAGCTTGCTTCGATTCAAAAGGCAATGGTCTCCTACAAAATTACATGGATTCAGAAGGCAATGGCCTCCTAAAGACTTGCTTCGATTCAGAAGGCAATGGGCTCCTACAGACTTGCTTCAATTCAGAAGGCATTGGCCTCCTACAGGCTTGCTTCGATTCAGAAGGCAATTGCCTCCTACAGGCATGCAGCAATTCAAAAGAGAATGGCCTCCTACAGTTTTGCTTCGATTCAAAAGGCAATGGCCTCCTATAGGTTTAGTTTGAATCAGAAGGCAATGGCCTCCTACAAGCTTGCTTCAATTCAGAAGGCAATGGTCTCCTAAAGGCTTGCTTCAATTCAGAAGGCATTGGCCTCCTACATGCTTGCTTTGATTCACAAAGAAATAGCCTCCTACTGGTTTGCTTCGATTCAGAAGGCAATGGCCTCCTATAGACTTGCTTCGATTCAGAAGGCAATGGCCTCATACAAGCTTGTTCCGATTCAGAAGGCAATGGCCTCCTACAGTTTTGCTTCGATTCAGAAGGAAATGGACTCCTACAGGTTTGCTTCAATTCAGAAAGAAATGGCCTCCTACAGGCTTGCTTCGATTCAGAAGGCAATGGCCTCCTACATACTTGCTTCGATTCAGAAGGCAATTGCATCCTACAGGCATGCTTCGATTCAAAAGGCAATGACCTCCTACACGTTTGCTTCGATTCAGAAGGCAATGGCCTGCTACAGGTTTACTTTAATTCAGAAGGAAATGGCCTCCTATTGGCTTGCTTCAATTCAGAAGGCAATGGCCTCCTACAGGCTTGCTTCAATTCAGAAGGCATTGGCCTCCTACATTCTTTCTTTGATTCACAAAGAAATGGTCTCCTACTGGTTTGCTTCGATTCAGAAGGCAATGTCCTCCTACAGACTTCCTTCTATTCAGAAGGCAATGGCCTCATACAAGCTTGTTTCGATTCAGAAGGCAATGGCCTCCTACAAGTTTGCTTCGATTTAGAAGGCAATGGACTCCTACAGGCTTGCTTCTATTCACGAAACAATGGCCTCCTACATGCTTGCTTTGATTCAGAAAGCAATGGCCTCCTACATGCTTGCTTCGATTCACAAGACAATGGCCTCCTACAGGCTTACTTCGATTCACAAAGCAATGGCCTCCTACATCAAATGGAAGAAAAGGAAATTAGCTTTGGTTTCTAAGCATCGATTGGGAATTTGACTTCCTTCGAGCGAACTTGATTCATAAGCTTCTATTTAGCAAGGATTTCCTTGATTGCTTGCTTCGATTCAGAAGGCAATGGCCATCTACAGGCTTGCTTCAATTTAGAAGGCATTGGCCTTCTATAAGCTTTCTTCGATTCAGAAGGCAATGACCTCCTATAGGCTTTCTTCGATTGAGAAGGCATTGTCCTTCTACATACTTGCTTCGATTCAGAAGGAAATGGCCTCCTTTATACTTGCTTAGATTCAGAAGGCAATGGCCTTCGACAGGCATGCTTCAATTTAGAAGGCAATGGACTCCTACAGGCTTGCTTCCATTCACAAAGCAATGGCCTCCTACATGCTTGCTTCGATTCAGAAAGTAGTGGCCTCCTACAGGTTTGCTTCGATTCAGAAGGCAATGGCCTCCTACAGGTTTACATTAATTCAGAATGCAATGGCCTCCTACAGTCTTGCTTCAATTCAGAAGGCAATGGCCTCCTATAGGCTTGCTTCAAATTAGAAGGCATTGGCCTCTTACATGCTTGCTTTGATTCACAAAGAAATAGCCCCCTACTAGTTTGCTTCGATTCAGAAGGCAATGGCCTCCTACAGGTTTATTCGATTCAAAAGGCAATGGCCTCCTACAGGCTTGTTTCGATTCAGAAGGCAATGGCCTCCTACAGGTTTACATTAATTCAAAATGCAATGGCCTCCTACAATCTTGCTTCAATTCAGAAGGCAATGGCCTCCTACAGGCTTGCTTCAAATCAGAAGGCATTGGCCTCTTACATGCTTGCTTCGATTCACAAAGAAATAAGCTCCTACTAGTTTGCTTCGATTCAGAAGGCAATGGCCTTCAACAGGTTTATTCGATTCGAAAGGCAATGGCCTCCTACAGGCTTGTTTCGATTCAGAAGGCAATGGCCTCCTACAAGCTTGCTTCAATTTAGAAGGCAATGGCCTCCTATAGGCTTGCTTCAATTCAGAAGGCATTGGCCTCCTACATGCTTGCTTCCATTCACAAAGCAATGGCCTTCTACATGCTTGCTTTGATTCAGAAAGCAATGGCCTCCTACAGACTTGCTTCGATTCAGAAGACAATGGCCTCCTACAGGCTTGCTTCGATTCAGAAAGCAATGGCCTCCTACAAGCTTGCTTCGATTCAAAAGGCAATGGTCTCCTACAGAATTACATGGATTCAGAAGGCAATGGCCTCCTAAAGACTTGCTTCGATTTAGAAGGCAATGGCCTCCTACAGACTTGCTTCAATTCAGAAGGCATTGGCCTCCTACAGGCTTGCTTCGATTCAGAAGGCAATTTCCTCCTACAGGCATGCAGCAATTCAAAAGGTAATGGCCTCCTACAGTTTTGCTTCGATTCAAAAGGCAATGGCCTCCTATAGGTTTAGTTTGATTTAGAAGGCAATGGCCTCCTACAAGCTTGCTTCAATTCAGAAGGCAATGGTCTCCTAAAGGCTTGCTTCAATTCAGAAGGCATTGGCCTCCTACATGCTTGCTTTGATTCACAAAGAAATAGCCTCCTACTGGTTTGCTTCGATTCAGAAGGCAATGGCCTCCTATAGACTTGCTTCGATTCAGAAGGCAATGGCCTCATACAAGCTTGTTCCGATTCAGAAGGCAATGGCCTCCTACAGTTTTGCTTCGATTCAGAAGGAAATGGACTCCTACAGGTTTGCTTCAATTCAGAAAGAAATGGCCTCCTACAGGCTTGCTTCGATTCAGAAGGCAATGGCCTCCTACATACTTGCTTCGATTCAGAAGGCAATTGCATCCTACAGGCATGCTTCGAATCAAAAGGCAATGACCTCCTACACGTTTGCTTCGATTCAGAAGGCAATGGCCTGCTACAGGTTTACTTTAATTCAGAAGGAAATGGCCTCCTATTGGCTTGCTTCAATTCAGAAGGCAATGGCCTCCTACAGGGTTGCTTCAATTCAGAAGGCATTGGCCTCCTACATTCTTTCTTTGATTCACAAAGAAATGGTCTCCTACTGGTTTGCTTCGATTCAGAAGGCAATGTCCTCCTACAGACTTCCTTCTATTCATAAGGAAATGGCCTCATACAAGCTTGTTTCGATTCAGAAGGCAATGGCCTCCTACAAGTTTGCTTCGATTTAGAAGGCAATGGACTCCTACAGGCTTGCTTCTATTCACGAAACAATGGCCTCCTACATGCTTGCTTTGATTCAGAAAGCAATGGCCTCCTACATGCTTGCTTCGATTCACAAGACAATGGCCTCCTACAGGCTTACTTCGATTCACAAAGCAATGGCCTCCTACATCAAATGGAAGAAAAGGAAATTAGCTTTGGTTTCTAAGCATCGATTGTGAATTTGACTTCCTTCGAGCGAACTTGATTCATAAGCTTCTATTTAGCAAGGATTTCCTTGATTGCTTGCTTCGATTCAGAAGGCAATGGCCATCTACAGGCTTGCTTCGATTTAGAAGGCATTGGCCTTCTATAAGCTTTCTTCGATTCAGAAGGCAATGTCCTCCTATAGGCTTTCTTCGATTGAGAAGGCATTGTCCTTCTACATGCTTGCTTTGATTCAGAAGGAAATGGCCTCCTTTATACTTGCTTAGATTCAGAAGGCAATGGCCTCCGACAGGCATGCTTCGATTTAGAAGGCAATGGACTCCTACAGGCTTGCTTCCATTCACAAAGCAATGGCCTCCTACATGCTTGCTTCGATTCAGAAAGTAATGGCCTCCTACAGGTTTGCTTCGATTCAGAAGGCAATGGCCTCCTACATGTTTACATTAATTCAGAATGCAATGGCCTCCTTCAGTCTTGCTTCAATTCAGAAGGCAATGGCCTCCTACAGGCTTGCTTCAAATCAGAAGGCATTGGCCTCTTACATGCTTGCTTTGATTCACAAAGAAATAGCCTCCTACTAGTTTGCTTCGATTCAGAAGGCAATGGCCTCCTACAGGTTTATTCGATTCGAAAGGCAATGGCCTCCTACAGGCTTGTTTCGATTCAGAAGGCAATGGCCTCCTACAAGCTTGCTTCAATTTAGAAGGCAATAGCCTCCTATAGGCTTGCTTCAATTCAGAAGGCATTGGCCTCCTACATGCTTGCTTCCATTCACAAAGCAATGGCCTTCTACATGCTTGCTTTGATTCAGAAAGCAATGGCCTCCTACAGACTTGCTTCGATTCAGAAGACAATGGCCTCCTATAGGCTTGCTTCGATTCAGAAAGCAATGGCTTCCTACAAGCTTGCTTCGATTCAAAAGGCAATGGTCTCCTACAGAATTACATGGATTCAGAAGGCAATGGCCTCCTAAAGACTTGCTTCGATTCAGAAGGCAATGGCCTCCTACAGACTTGCTTCAATTCAGAAGGCATTGGCCTCCTACAGGCTTGCTTCGATTCAGAAGGCAATTGCCTCCTACAGGCATGCAGCAATTCAAAAGGTAATGGCCTCCAACAGTTTTGCTTCGATTCAAAAGGCAATGGCCTCCTATAGGTTTAGTTTGATTCAGAAGGCAATGGCCTCCTACAAGCTTGCTTCAATTCAGAAGGCAATGGTCTCCTAAAGGCTTGCTTCAATTCAGAAGGCATTGGCCTCCTACATGCTTGCTTTGATTCACAAAGAAATAGCCTCCTACTGGTTTGCTTCGATTCAGAAGGCAATGGCCTCCTATAGACTTGCTTCGATTCAGAAGGCAATGGCCTCATACAAGCTTGTTCCGATTCAGAAGGCAATGGCCTCCTACAGTTTTGCTTCGATTCAGAAGGAAATGGACTCCTACAGGTTTGCTTCAATTCAGAAAGAAATGGCCTCCTACAGGCTTGCTTCGATTCAGAAGGCAATGGCCTCCTACATACTTGCTTCGATTCAGAAGGCAATTGCATCCTACAGGCATGCTTCGATTCAAAAGGCAATGACCTCCTACACGTTTGCTTCGATTCAGAAGGCAATGGCCTGCTACAGGTTTACTTTAATTCAGAAGGTAATGGCCTCCTATTGGCTTGCTTCAATTCAGAAGGCAATGGCCTCCTACAGGCTTGCTTCAATTCAGAAGGCATTGGCCTCCTACATTTTTTCTTTGATTCACAAAGAAATGGTCTCCTACTGGTTTGCTTCGATTCAGAAGGCAATGTCCTCCTACAGACTTCCTTCTATTCAGAAGGCAATGGCCTCATACAAGCTTGTTTCGATTCAGAAGGCAATGGCCTCCTACAAGTTTGCTTCGATTTAGAAGGCAATGGACTCCTACAGGCTTGCTTCTATTCACGAAACAATGGCCTCCTACATGCTTGCTTTGATTCAGAAAGCAATGGCCTCCTACATGCTTGCTTCGATTCACAAGACAATGGCCTCCTACAGGCTTACTTCGATTCACAAAGCAATGGCCTCCTACATCAAATGGAAGAAAAGGAAATTAGCTTTGGTTTCTAAGCATCGATTGGGAATTTGACTTCCTTCGAGCGAACTTGATTCATAAGCTTCTATTTAGCAAGGATTTCCTTGATTGCTTGCTTCGATTCAGAAGGCAATGGCCATCTACAGGCTTGCTTCGATTTAGAAGGCATTGGCCTTCTATAAGCTTTCTTCGATTCAGAAGGCAATGACCTCCTATAGGCTTTCTTCGATTGAGAAGGCATTGTCCTTCTACATACTTGCTTCGATTCAGAAGGAAATGGCCTCCTTTATACTTGCTTAGATTCAGAAGGCAATGGCCTCCGACAGGCATGCTTCGATTTAGAAGGCAATGGACTCCTACAGGCTTGCTTCCATTCACAAAGCAATGGCCTCCTACATGCTTGCTTCGATTCAGAAAGTAATGGCCTCCTACAGGTTTGCTTCGATTCAGAAGGCAATGGCCTCCTACAGGTTTACATTAATTCAGAATGCAATGGCCTCCTACAGTCTTGCTTCAATTCAGAAGGCAATGGCCTCCTACAGGCTTGCTTCAAATCAGAAGGCATTGGCCTCTTACATGCTTGCTTTGATTCACAAAGAAATAGCCCCCTACTAGTTTGCTTCGATTCAGAAGGCAATGGCCTCCTACAGGTTTATTCGATTCAAAAGGCAATGGCCTCCTACAGGCTTGTTTCGATTCAGAAGGCAATGGCCTCCTACAGGTTTACATTTATTCAAAATGCAATGGCCTCCTACAATCTTGCTTCAATTCAGAAGGCAATGGCCTCCTACAGGCTTGCTTCAAATCAGAAGGCATTGGCCTCTTACATGCTTGCTTTGATTCACAAAGAAATAAGCTCCTACTAGTTTGCTTCGATTCAGAAGGCAATGGCCTCCAATAGGTTTATTCGATTCGAAAGGCAATGGCCTCCTACAGGCTTGTTTCGATTCAGAAGGCAATGGCCTCCTACAAGCTTGCTTCAATTTAGAAGGCAATGGCCTCCTATAGGCTTGCTTCAATTCAGAAGGCATTGGCCTCCTACATGCTTGCTTCCATTCACAAAGCAATGGCCTTCTACATGCTTGCTTTGATTCAGAAAGCAATGGCCTCCTACAGACTTGCTTCGATTCAGAAGACAATGGCCTCCTACAGGCTTGCTTCGATTCAGAAAGCAATGGCCTCCTACAAGCTTGCTTCGATTCAAAAGGCAATGGTCTCCTACAGAATTACATGGATTCAGAAGGCAATGGCCTCCTAAAGACTTGCTTCGATTCAGAAGGCAATGGCCTCCTACAGACTTGCTTCAATTCAGAAGGCATTGGCCTCCTACAGGCTTGCTTTGATTCAGAAGGCAATTGCCTCCTACAGGCATGCAGCAATTCAAAAGGTAATGGCCTCCTACAGTTTTGCTTCGATTCAAAAGGCAATGGCCTCCTATAGGTTTAGTTTGATTCAGAAGGCAATGGCCTCCTACAAGCTTGCTTCAATTCAGAAGGCAATGGTCTCCTAAAGGCTTGCTTCAATTCAGAAGGCATTGGCCTCCTACATGCTTGCTTTGATTCACAAAGAAATAGCCTCCTACTGGTTTGCTTCGATTCAGAAGGCAATGGCCTCCTATAGACTTGCTTCGATTCAGAAGGCAATGGCCTCATACAAGCTTGTTCCGATTCAGAAGGCAATGGCCTCCTACAATTTTGCTTCGATTCAGAAGGAAATGGACTCCTACAGGTTTGCTTCAATTCAGAAAGAAATGGCCTCCTACAGGCTTGCTTCGATTCAGAAGGCAATGGCCTCCTACATACTTGCTTCGATTCAGAAGGCAATTGCATCCTACATGCATGCTTCGAATCAAAAGGCAATGGCCTCCTACACGTTTGCTTCGATTCAGAAGGCAATGGCCGGCTACAGGTTTACTAATTCAGAAGGAAATGGCCTCCTATTGGCTTGCTTCAATTCAGAAGGCAATGGCCTCCTACAGGGTTGCTTCAATTCAGAAGGCATTGGCCTCCTACATTGTTTCTTTGATTCACAAAGAAATGGTCTCCTACTGGTTTGCTTCGATTCAGAAGGCAATGTCCTCCTACAGACTTCCTTCTATTCATAAGGAAATGGCCTCATACAAGCTTGTTTCGATTCAGAAGGCAATGGCCTCCTACAAGTTTGCTTCGATTTAGAAGGCAATGGACTCCTACAGGCTTGCTTCTATTCACGAAACAATGGCCTCCTACATGCTTGCTTTGATTCAGAAAGCAATGGCCTCCTACATGCTTGCTTCGATTCACAAGACAATGGCCTCCTACAGGCTTACTTCGATTCACAAAGCAATGGCCTCCTACATCAAATGGAAGAAAAGGAAATTAGCTTTGGTTTCTAAGCATCGATTGTGAATTTGACTTCCTTCGAGCGAACTTGATTCATAAGCTTCTATTTAGCAAGGATTTCCTTGATTGCTTGCTTCGATTCAGAAGGCAATGGCCATCTACAGGCTTGCTTCGATTTAGAAGGCATTGGCCTTCTATAAGCTTTCTTCGATTCAGAAGGCAATGTCCTCCTATAGGCTTTCTTCGATTGAGAAGGCATTGTCCTTCTACATGCTTGCTTTGATTCAGAAGGAAATGGCCTCCTTTATACTTGCTTAGATTCAGAAGGCAATGGCCTCCGACCGGCATGCTTCGATTTAGAAGGCAATGGACTCCTACAGGCTTGCTTCCATTCACAAAGCAATGGCCTCCTACATGCTTGCTTCGATTCAGAAAGTAATGGCCTCCTACAGGTTTGCTTCGATTCAGACGGCAATGGCCTCCTACAGGTTTACATTAATTCAGAATGCAATGGCCTCCTTCAGTCTTGCTTCAATTCAGAAGGCAATGGCCTCCTACAGGCTTGCTTCAAATCAGAAGGCATTGGCCTCTTACATGCTTGCTTTGATTCACAAAGAAATAGCCTCCTACTAGTTTGCTTCGATTCAGAAGGCAATGGCCTCCTACAGGTTTATTCGATTCGAAAGGCAATGGCCTCCTACAGGCTTGTTTCGATTCAGAAGGCAATGGCCTCCTACAAGCTTGCTTCAATTTAGAAGGCAATAGCCTCCTATAGGCTTGCTTCAATTCAGAAGGCATTGGCCTCCTACATGCTTGCTTCCATTCACAAAGCAATGGCCTTCTACATGCTTGCTTTGATTCAGAAAGCAATGGCCTCCTACAGACTTGCTTCGATTCAGAAGACAATGGCCTCCTACAGGCTTGCTTCGATTCAGAAAGCAATGGCCTCCTACAAGCTTGCTTCGATTCAAAAGGCAATGGTCTCCTACAGAATTACATGGATTCAGAAGGCAATGGCCTCCTAAAGACTTGCTTCGATTCAGAAGGCAATGGCCTCCTACAGACTTGCTTCAATTCAGAAGGCATTGGCCTCCTACAGGCTTGCTTCGATTCAGAAGGCAATTGCCTCCTACAGGCATGCAGCAATTCAAAAGGTAATGGCCTCCAACAGTTTTGCTTCGATTCAAAAGGCAATGGCCTCCTATAGGTTTAGTTTGATTCAGAAGGCAATGGCCTCCTACAAGCTTGCTTCAATTCAGAAGGCAATGGTCTCCTAAAGGCTTGCTTCAATTCAGAAGGCATTGGCCTCCTACATGCTTGCTTTGATTCACAAAGAAATAGCCTCCTACTGGTTTGCTTCGATTCAGAAGGCAATGGCCTCCTATAGACTTGCTTCGATTCAGAAGGCAATGGCCTCATACAAGCTTGTTCCGATTCAGAAGGCAATGGCCTCCTACAGTTTTGCTTCGATTCAGAAGGAAATGGACTCCTACAGGTTTGCTTCAATTCAGAAAGAAATGGCCTCCTACAGGCTTGCTTCGATTCAGAAGGCAATGGCCTCCTACATACTTGCTTCGATTCAGAAGGCAATTGCATCCTACAGGCATGCTTCGATTCAAAAGGCAATGACCTCCTACACGTTTGCTTCGATTCAGAAGGCAATGGCCTGCTACAGGTTTACTTTAATTCAGAAGGTAATGGCCTCCTATTGGCTTGCTTCAATTCAGAAGGCAATGGCCTCCTACAGGCTTGCTTCAATTCAGAAGGCATTGGCCTCCTACATTCTTTCTTTGATTCACAAAGAAATGGTCTCCTACTGGTTTGCTTCGATTCAGAAGGCAATGTCCTCCTACAGACTTCCTTCTATTCAGAAGGCAATGGCCTCATACAAGCTTGTTTCTATTCAGAAGGCAATGGCCTCCTACAAGTTTGCTTCGATTTAGAAGGCAATGGACTCCTACAGGCTTGCTTCTATTCACGAAATAATGGCCTCCTACATGCTTGCTTTGATTCAGAAAGCAATGGCCTCCTACATGCTTGCTTCGATTCACAAGACAATGGCCTCCTACAGGCTTACTTCGATTCACAAAGCAATGGCCTCCTACATCAAATGGAAGAAAAGGAAATTAGCTTTGGTTTCTAAGCATCGATTGGGAATTTGACTTCCTTCGAGCGAACTTGATTCATAAGCTTCTATTTAGCAAGGACTTCCTTGATTGCTTGCTTCGATTCAGAAGGCAATGGCCATCTACAGGCTTGCTTCGATTTAGAAGGCATTGGCCTTCTATAAGCTTTCTTCGATTCAGAAGGCAATGACCTCCTATAGGCTTTCTTCGATTGAGAAGGCATTGTCCTTCTACATACTTGCTTCGATTCAGAAGGAAATGGCCTCCTTTATACTTGCTTAGATTCAGAAGGCAATGGCCTCCGACAGGCATGCTTCGATTTAGAAGGCAATGGACTCCTACAGGCTTGCTTCCATTCACAAAGCAATGGCCTCCTACATGCTTGCTTCGATTCAGAAAGTAATGGCCTCCTACAGGTTTGCTTCGATTCAGAAGGCAATGGCCTCCTACAGGTTTACATTAATTCAGAATGCAATGGCCTCCTACAGTCTTGCTTCAATTCAGAAGGCAATGGCCTCCTACAGGCTTGCTTCAAATCAGAAGGCATTGGCCTCTTACATTCTTGCTTTGATTCACAAAGAAATAGCCCCCTACTAGTTTGCTTCGATTCAGAAGGCAATGGCCTCCTACAGGTTTATTCGATTCAAAAGGCAATGGCCTCCTACAGGCTTGTTTCGATTCAGAAGGCAATGGCCTCCTACAGGTTTACATTAATTCAAAATGCAATGGCCTCCTACAATCTTGCTTCAATTCAGAAGGCAATGGCCTCCTACAGGCTTGCTTCAAATCAGAAGGCATTGGCCTCTTACATGCTTGCTTTGATTCACAAAGAAATAAGCTCCTACTAGTTTGCTTCGATTCAGAAGGCAATGGCCTCCAATAGGTTTATTCGATTCGAAAGGCAATGGCCTCCTACAGGCTTGTTTCAATTCAGAAGGCAATGGCCTCCTACAAGCTTGCTTCAATTTAGAAGGCAATGGCCTCCTATAGGCTTGCTTCAATTCAGAAGGCATTGGCCTCCTACATGCTTGCTTCCATTCACAAAGCAATGGCCTTCTACATGCTTGCTTTGATTCATAAAGCAATGGCCTCCTACAGACTTGCTTCGATTCAGAAGACAATGGCCTCCTACAGGCTTGCTTCGATTCAGAAAGCAATGGCCTCCTACAAGCTTGCTTCGATTCAAAAGGCAATGGTCTCCTACAGAATTACATGGATTCAGAAGGCAATGGCCTCCTAAAGACTTGCTTCGATTCAGAAGGCAATGGCCTCCTACAGACTTGCTTCAATTCAGAAGGCATTGGCCTCCTACAGGCTTGCTTCGATTCAGAAGGCAATTGCCTCCTACAGGCATGCAGCAATTCAAAAGGTAATGGCCTCCTACAGTTTTGCTTCGATTCAAAAGGCAATGGCCTCCTATAGGTTTAGTTTGATTCAGAAGGCAATGGCCTCCTACAAGCTTGCTTCAATTCAGAAGGCAATGGTCTCCTAAAGGCTTGCTTCAATTCAGAAGGCATTGGCCTCCTACATGCTTGCTTTGATTCACAAAGAAATAGCCTCCTACTGGTTTGCTTCGATTCAGAAGGCAATGGCCTCCTATAGACTTGCTTCGATTCAGAAGGCAATGGCCTCATACAAGCTTGTTCCAATTCAGAAGGCAATGGCCTCCTACAGTTTTGCTTCGATTCAGAAGGAAATGGACTCCTACAGGTTTGCTTCAATTCAGAAAGAAATGGCCTCCTACAGGCTTGCTTCGATTCAGAAGGCAATGGCCTCCTACATACTTGCTTCGATTCAGAAGGCAATTGCATCCTACAGGCATGCTTCGATTCAAAAGGCAATGGCCTCCTACACGTTTGCTTCGATTCAGAAGGCAATGGCCTGCTACAGGTTTACTTTAATTCAGAAGGAAATGGCCTCCTATTGGCTTGCTTCAATTCAGAAGGCAATGGCCTCCTACAGGCTTGCTTCAATTCATAAGGCATTGGCCTCCTACAGTCTTTCTTTGATTCACAAAGAAATGGTCTCCTACTGGTTTGCTTCGATTCAGAAGGCAATGTCCTCCTACAGACTTCCTTCTATTCAGAAGGCAATGGCCTCATACAAGCTTGTTTCGATTCAGAAGGCAATGGCCTCCTACAAGTTTGCTTCGATTTAGAAGACAATGGACTCCTACAGGCTTGCTTCTATTCACGAAATAATGGCCTCCTACATGCTTGCTTTGATTCAGAAAGCAATGGCCTCCTACATGCTTGCTTCGATTCACAAGACAATGGCCTCCTACAGGCTTACTTCGATTCACAAAGCAATGGCCTCCTACATCAAATGGAAGAAAAGGAAATTAGCTTTGGTTTCTAAGCATCGATTGGGAATTTGACTTCCTTCGAGCGAACTTGATTCATAAGCTTCTATTTAGCAAGGATTTCCTTGATTGCTTGCTTCGATTCAGAAGGCAATGGCCATCTACAGGCTTGCTTCGATTTAGAAGGCATTGGCCTTCTATAAGCTTTCTTCGATTCAGAAGGCAATGTCCTCCTATAGGCTTTCTTCGATTGAGAAGGCATTGTCCTTCTACATGCTTGCTTCGATTCAGAAGGAAATGGCCTCCTTTATACTTGCTTAGATTCAGAAGGCAATGGCCTCCGACAGGCATGCTTCGATTTAGAAGGCAATGGACTCCTACAGGCTTGCTTCCATTCACAAAGCAATGGCCTACTACATGCTTGCTTCGATTCAGAAAGTAATGGCCTCCTACAGGTTTGCTTCGATTCAGAAGGCAATGGCCTCCTACAGGTTTACATTAATTCAGAATGCAATGGCCTCCTTCAGTCTTGCTTCAATTCAGAAGGCAATGGCCTCCTACAGGCTTGCTTCAAATCAGAAGGCATTGGCCTCTTATATGCTTGCTTTGATTCACAAAGAAATAGCCTCCTACTAGTTTGCTTCGATTCAGAAGGCAATGGCCTCCTACAGGTTTATTCAATTCAAAAGGCAATGGCCTCCTACAGGCTTGTTTCGATTCAGAAGGCCATGGCCTCCTACAGGTTTACATTAATTCAAAATGCAATGGCCTCCTACAATCTTGCTTCAATTCAGAAGGCAATGGCCTCCTACAGGCTTGCTTCAAATCAGAAGGCATTGGCCTCTTACATGCTTGCTTTGATTCACAAAGAAATAAGCTCCTACTAGTTTGCTTCGATTCAGAAGGCAATGGCCTCCAACAGGTTTATTCGATTCGAAAGGCAATGGCCTCCTACAGGCTTGTTTCGATTCAGAAGGCAATGGCCTCCTACAAGCTTGCTTCAATTTAGAAGGCAATGGCCTCCTATAGGCTTGCTTCAATTCAGAAGGCATTGGCCTCCTACATGCTTGCTTCCATTCACAAAGCAATGGCCTTCTACATGCTTGCTTTGATTCAGAAAGCAATGGCCTCCTACAAACTTGCTTCGATTCAGAAGACAATGGCCTCCTACAGGCTTGCTTCGATTCAGAAAGCAATGGCCTCCTACAAGCTTGCTTCGATTCAAAAGGCAATGGTCTCCTACAGAATTACATGGATTCAGAAGGCAATGGCCTCCTAAAGACTTGCTTCGATTCAGAAGGCAATGGCCTCCTACAGACTTGCTTCAATTCAGAAGGCATTGGCCTCCTACAGGCTTGCTTCGATTCAGAAGGCAATTGCCTCCTACAGGCATGCAGCAATTCAAAAGGTAATGGCCTCCTACAGTTTTGCTTCGATTCAAAAGGCAATGGCCTCCTATAGGTTTAGTTTGATTTAGAAGGCAATGGCCTCCTACAAGCTTGCTTCAATTCAGAAGGCAATGGTCTCCTAAAGGCTTGCTTCAATTCAGAAGGCATTGGCCTCCTACATGCTTGCTTTGATTCACAAAGAAATAGCCTCCTACTGGTTTGCTTCGATTCAGAAGGCAATGGCCTCCGATAGACTTGCTTCGATTCAGAAGGCAATGGCCTCATACAAGCTTGTTCCGATTCAAAAGGCAATGGCCTCCTACAGTTTTGCTTCGATTCAGAAGGAAATGGACTCCTACAGGTTTGCTTCAATTCAGAAAGAAATGGGCTCCTACAGGCTTGCTTCGATTCAGAAGGCAATGGCCTCCTACTTACTTGCTTCGATTCAGAAGGCAATTGCATCCTACAGGCATGCTTCGATTCAAAAGGCAATGGCCTCCTACACGTTTGCTTCGATTCAGAAGGCAATGGCCTGCTACAGGTTTACTTTAATTCAGAAGGAAATGGCCTCCTATTGGCTTGCTTCAATTCAGAAGGCAATGGCCTCCTACAGGCTTGCTTCAATTCAGAAGGCATTGGCCTCCTACATTCTTTCTTTGATTCACAAAGAAATGGTCTCCTACTGGTTTGCTTCAATTCAGAAGGCAATGTCCTCCTACAGACTTCCTTCTATTCAGAAGGCAATGGCCTCATACAAGCTTGTTTCGATTCAGAAGGCAATGGCCTCCTACAAGTTTGCTTCGATTTAGAAGGCAATGGACTCCTACAGGCTTGCTTCTATTCACGAAACAATGGCCTCCTACATGCTTGCTTTGATTCAGAAAGCAATGGCCTCCTACATATTTGCTTCGATTCACAAGACAATGGCCTCCTACAAGCTTACTTGGATTCACAAAGCAATGGCCTCCTACATCAAATGGAAGAAAAGGAAATTAGCTTTGGTTTCTAAGCATCGATTGGGAATTTGACTTCCTTCGAGCAAACTTGATTCATAAGCTTCTATTTAGCAAGGATTTCCTTGATTGCTTGCTTCGATTCAGAAGGCAATGGCCATCTACAGGCTTGCTTCGATTTAGAAGGCATTGGCCTTCTATAAGCTTTCTTCGATTCAGAAGGCAATGTCCTCCTATAGGCTTTCTTCGATTGAGAAGGCATTGTCCTTCTACATACTTGCTTCGATTCAGAAGGAAATGGCCTCCTTTATACTTGCTTAGATTCAGAAGGCAATGGCCTCCGACAGGCATGCTTCGATTTAGAAGGCAATGGACTCCTACAGGCTTGCTTCCATTCACAAAGCAATGGCCTCCTACATGCTTGCTTCGATTCAGAAAGTAATGGCCTCCTACAGGTTTGCTTCGATTCAGAAGGCAATGGCCTCCTACAGGTTTACATTAATTCAGAATGCAATGGCCTACTACAGTCTTGCTTCAATTCAGAAGGCAATGGCCTCCTACAGGCTTGCTTCAAATCAGAAGGCATTGGCCTCTTACATGCTTGCTTTGATTCACAAAGAAATAGCCTCCTACTAGTTTGCTTCGATTCAGAAGGCAATGGCCTCCTACAGGTTTATTCGATTCAAAAGGCAATGGCCTCCTACAGGCTTGTTTCGATTCAGAAGGCAATGGCCTCCGACAGGTTTACATTAATTCAAAATGCAATGGCCTCCTACAATCTTGCTTCAATTCAGAAGGCAATGGCCTCCTACAGGCTTGCTTCAAATCAGAAGGCATTGGCCTCTTACATGCTTGCTTTGATTCACAAAGAAATAAGCTCCTACTAGTTTGCTTCGATTCAGAAGGCAATGGCCTCCAACAGGTTTATTCGATTCGAAAGGCAATGGCCTCCTACAGGCTTGTTTCGATTCAGAAGGCAATGGCCTCCTACAAGCTTGCTTCAATTTAGAAGGCAATGGCCTCCTATAGGCTTGCTTCAATTCAGAAGGCATTGACCTCCTACATGCTTGCTTCCATTCACAAAGAAATGGCATTCTACATGCTTGCTTTGATTCAGAAAGCAATGGCCTCCTACAGACTTGCTTCGATTCAGAAGACAATGGCCTCCTACAGGCTTGCTTCGATTCAGAAAGCAATGGCCTCCTACAAGCTTGCTTCGATTCAAAAGGCAATGGTCTCCTACAGAATTACATGGATTCAGAAGGCAATGGCCTCCTAAAGACTTGCTTCGATTCAGAAGGCAATGGCCTCCTACAGACTTGCTTTAATTCAGAAGGCATTGGCCTCCTACAGGCTTGCTTCGATTCAGAAGGCAATTGCCTCCTACAGGCATGCAGCAATTCAAAAGGTAATGGCCTCCTACAGTTTTGCTTCGATTCAAAAGGCAATGGCCTCCTATAGGTTTAGTTTGATTCAGAAGGCAATGGCCTCCTACAAGCTTGCTTCAATTCAGAAGGCAATGGTCTCCTAAAGGCTTGCTTCAATTCAGAAGGCATTGGCCTCCTACATGCTTGCTTTGATTCACAAAGAAATAGCCTCCTACTGGTTTGCTTCGATTCAGAAGGCAATGGCCTCCTATAGACTTGCTTCGATTCAGAAGGCAATGGCCTCATACAAGCTTGTTCCGATTCAGAAGGCAATGGCTTCCTACAGTTTTGCTTCGATTCAGAAGGAAATGGACTCCTACAGGTTTGCTTCAATTCAGAAAGAAATGGCCTCCTACAGGCTTGCTTCGATTCAGAAGGCAATGGCCTCCTACATACTTCCTTCGATTCAGAAGGCAATTGCATCCTACAGGCATGCTTCGATTCAAAAGGCAATGGCCTCCTACACGTTTGCTTCGATTCAGAAGGCAATGGCCTGCTACAGGTTTACTTTAATTCAGAAGGAAATGGCCTCCTATTGGCTTGCTTCAATTCAGAAGGCAATGGCCTCCTACAGGCTTGCTTCAATTCAGAAGGCATTGGCCTCCTACGTTCTTTCTTTGATTCACAAAGAAATGGTCTCCTACTGGTTTGCTTCGATTCAGAAGGCAATGTCCTCCTACAGACTTCCTTCTATTCAGAAGGCAATGGCCTCATACAAGCTTGTTTCGATTCAGAAGGCAATGGCCTCCTACAAGTTTGCTTCGATTTAGAAGGCAATGGACTCCTACAGGCTTGCTTCTATTCACGAAACAATGGCCTCCTACATGCTTGCTTTGATTCAGAAAGCAATGGCCTCCTACATGCTTGCTTCGATTCACAAGACAATGGCCTCCTACAGGCTTACTTCGATTCACAAAGCAATGGCCTCCTACATCAAATGGAAGAAAAGGAAATTAGCTTTGGTTTCTAAGCATCGATTGGGAATTTGACTTCCTTCGAGCGAACTTGATTCACAAGCTTCTATTTAGCAAGGATTTCCTTGATTGCTTGCTTCGATTCAGAAGGCAATGGCCATCTACAGGCTTGCTTCGATTTAGAAGGCATTGGCCTTCTATAAGCTTTCTTCGATTCAGAAGGCAATGTCCTCCTATAGGCTTTCTTCGATTGAGAAGTCATTGTCCTTCTACATGCTTGCTTCTATTCAGAAGGAAATGGCCTCCTTTATACTTGCTTAGATTCAGAAGGCAATGGCCTCCGACAGGCATGCTTCAATTTAGAAGGCAATGGACTCCTACAGGCTTGCTTCCATTCACAAAGCAATGGCCTCCTACAAGCTTGCTTCGATTCAGAAAGTAATGGCCTCCTACAGGTTTGCTTCGATTCAGAAGGCAATGGCCTCCTACAGGTTTACATTAATTCAGAATGCAATGGCCTCCTACAGTCTTGCTTCAATTCAGAAGGCAATGGCCTCCTACAGGCTTGCTTCAAATCAGAAGGCATTGGCCTCTTACTTGCTTGCTTTGATTCACAAAGAAATAGCCTCCTACTAGTTTGCTTCGATTCAGAAGGCAATGGCCTCCTACAGGTTTATTCGATTCAAAAGGCAATGGCCTCCTACAGGCTTGTTTCGATTCAGAAGGCAATGGCCTCCTACAAGCTTGCTTCAATTTAGAAGGCAATGGCCTCCTATAGGCTTGCTTCAATTCAGAAGGCATTGGCCTCCTACATGCTTGCTTCCATTCAAAAAGCAATGTCCTTCTACATGCTTGCTTCGATTCAGAAAGCAATGGCCTCCTACAGACTTGCTTCGATTCAGAAGACAATGGCCTCCTACAGGCTTGCTTCGATTCAGAAAGCAATGGCCTCCTACAAGCTTGCTTCGATTCAAAAGGCAATGGTCTCCTACATAATTTCATGGATTCAGAAGGAAATGGCCTCAGATATACTTGCTTCGATTCAGAAGGCAATGACCTCCTACAGACTTGCTTCGATTCAGAAGGCATTATCCTCCTACAGGCTTGCTTCAATTCAGAAGCAAATTGCCTCCTACAGGCATGCTTCAATTCAAAAGGCAATGGCCTCCTACAGATTTGCTTCGATTCAAAAAGCAATGGCCTCCTACAAGCTTACTTCGATTTAGAAGGTAATGGCCTCCTACGGGCTTGCTTCAATTCAGAAGGCAATGGCCTCCTACATGCTTGCTTCAATTCAGAAGGCATTAGCCTCCTACATGCTTGCTTTGATTCACAAAGAAATAGCCTCCTACTGGGTTGCTTCAATTCAGAAGGCAATGGCCTCCTATAGACTTGCTTCGATTCAGAAGGTAATGGCCTCATACAGGCTTGTTTTGATTTATAAGGCAATGGCCTGCTACAAGTTTGCTTCAATTCAGAAAGCAATGGCCTCCTACAGGCTTGCTTCAATTCAAAAGGAAATGGCCTCCTACAGACTTTCTTCGATTCAGAAGGCAATTGCCTTCTACAGGCATGCTTCAATTCAAAAGGCAATGGCCTCCTACAGGTTTGCTTCGATTCAGAAGGCAATGGCCTCCTACAGGTTTACATTAATTCAGAATGCAATGGCCTCCTACAGTCTTGCTTCAATTCAGAAGGCAATGGCCTCCTACATGCTTGCTTCAAATCAGAAGGCATTGGCCTCTTACATGCTTACTTTAATTCACAAAGAAATAGGCTCCTACTAGTTTGCTTCGATTCAGAAGGCAATGGCCTCCTACAGGTTTATTCGATTCAAAAGGCAATGGCCTCCTACAGGCTTGTTTCGATTCAGAAGGCAATGGTCTCCTACAAGCTTGCTTCAATTTAGAAGGCAATGGCCTCCTATAGGCTTGCTTCAATTCAGAAGGCATTGGCCTCCTACATGCTTGCTTCCATTCACAAAGCAATGGCCTTCTACATGCTTGCTTTGATTCAGAAAGCAATGGCCTCCTACAGACTTGCTTCGATTCAGAAGACAATGGCCTCCTACAGGCTTGCTTCGATTCAGAAAGCAATGGCCTCCTACAAGCTTGCTTCGATTCAAAAGGCAATGGTCTCCTACAGAATTGCATGGATTCAGAAAGCAATGGCCTCCTAAAGACTTGCTTCGATTCAGAAGGCAATGGCCTCCTATAGACTTGCTTCAATTCAGAAGGCATTGGCCTCCTACAGGCTTGCTTCAATTCAGAAGGCAATTGCCTCCTACAGGCATGCAGCAATTCAAAAGGTAATGGCCTCCTACAGTTTTGCTTCGATTCAAAAGGCAATGGCCTCCTATAGGTTTAGTTTGATTCAGAAGGCAATGGCCTCCTACAAGCTTGCTTCAATTCAGAAGGCAATGGTCTCCTACAGGCTTGCTTCAATTCAGAAGGCATTGGCCTCCTACATGCTTGCTTTGATTCACAAAGAAATAGCCTCCTACTGGTTTGCTTCGATTCAGAAGGCAATGGCCTCCTATAGACTTGCTTCGATTCAGAAGGCAATGGCCTCATACAAGCTTGTTCCGATTCAGAAGGCAATGGCCTCCTACAGTTTTGCTTCGATTCAGAAGGAAATGGACTCCTACAGGTTTGCTTCGATTCAGAAAGAAATGGCCTCCTACAGGCTTGCTTCGATTCAGAAGGCAATGGCCTCCTACATACTTGCTTCGAATCAGAAGGCAATTGCATCCTACAGGCATGCTTCGATTCAAAAGGCAATGACCTCCTACACGTTTGCTTCGATTCAGAAGGCAATGGCCTGCTACAGGTTTACTTTAATTCAGAAGGAAATGGCCTCCTATTATCTTGCTTCAATTCAGAAGGCAATGGCCTCCTACAGGCTTGCTTCAATTCAGAAGGCATTGGCTTCCTACATTCTTTCTTTGATTCACAAAGAAATAGCCTCCTACTGGCTTGCTTCGATTCAGAAGGCAATGGCCTCCTACAGACTTCCTTCTATTCAGAAGGCAATAGCCTCATACAAGCTTGTTTCGATTCAGAAGGCAATGGCCTCCTACAAGTTTGCTTCGATTTAGAAGGCAATGGACTCCTACAGGCTTGCTTCTATTCACGAAACAATGGCCTCCTACATGCTTGCTTTGATTCAGAAAGCAATGGCCTCCTACATGCTTGCATCGATTCACAAGACAATGGCCTCCTACAAGCTTACTTCGATTCACAAAGCAATGGCCTCCTACATCAAATGGAAGAAAAGGAAATTAGCTTTGGTTTCTAAGCATCGATTGGGAATTTGACTTCCTTCGAGCGAACTTGATTCATAAGCTTCTATTTAGCAAGGATTTCCTTGATTGCTTGCTTCGATTCAGAAGGCAATGGCCATCTATAGGCTTGCTTCGATTTAGAAGGTATTGGCCTTCTATAAGCTTTCTTCGATTCAGAAGGCAATGTCCTCCTATAGGCTTTCTTCGATTGAGAAGGCATTCTCCTTCTACATGCTTGCTTCGATTCAGAAGGAAATGGCCTCCTTTATACTTGCTTAGATTCAGAAGGCAATGGCCTCTGACAGGCATGCTTCGATTTAGAAGGAAATGGACTCCTACAGGCTTGCTTCCATTCACAAAGCATTGGCCTCCTACATGCTTGTTTCGATTCAGAAAGTAATGGCCTCCTACAGGTTTGCTTCGATTCAGAAGGCAATGGCCTCCTACAGGTTTACATTAATTCAGAATGCAATGGCCTCCTACAGTCTTGCTTCAATTCAGAAGGCAATGGCGTCATACAGGCTTGCTTCAAATCAGAAGGCATTGGCCTCTTACATGCTTGCTTTGATTCACAAAGAAATAGCCTCCTACTAGTTTGCTTCGATTCAGAAGGCAATGGCCTCCTACAGGTTTATTCGATTCAAAAGGAAATGGCCCCTACAGGCTTGTTTCGATTCAGAAGGCAATGGCCTCCTACAAGCTTGCTTCAATTTAGAAGGCAATGGCCTCCTATAGGCTTGCTTCAATTCAGAAGGCATTGGCCTCCTACATGCTTGCTTCCATTCACAAAGCAATGGCCTTCTACATGCTTGCTTCGATTCAGAAAGCAATGGCCTCCTACAGACTTGCTTCGATTCAGAAGACAATGGCCTCCTACAGGCTTGCTTCGATTCAGAAAGCAATGGCCTCCTACAAGCTTGCTTCGATTCAAAAGGCAATGGTCTCCTACATAATTTCATGGATTCAGAAGGAAATGGCCTCCGATATACTTGCTTCGATTCAGAAGGCAATGGCCTCCTACAGACTTTCTTCGATTCAGAAGGCAATGGCCTCCTACAGGCTTGCTTCAATTCAGATGGCATTAGCCTCCTACATGGTTGCTTCCATTCACAAAGCAATGGCCTTCTACATGCTTGCTTCGATTCAGAAAGCAATGGCCTCCTACAGACTTGCTTCGATTCAGAAGACAATGGCCTCCTACAGGCTTGCTTCGATACAGAAAGCAATGGCCTCCTACAAGCTTGCTTCGATTCAAAAGGAAATGGTCTCCTACAGAATTTCATGGATTCAGAAGGCAATGGACTCCTAAAGACTTGCTTCGATTCAGAAGGCAATGGCCTCCTACAGACTTGCTTCAATTCAGAAGGCATTGCCCTCCTACAGGCTTGCTTCGATTCAGAAGGCAATTGCCTCCTACAAGCATGCAGCAATTCAAAAGGTAATGGCCTCCTACAGGTTTGCTTCGATTCAAAAGGAAATGGCCTCCTATAGGTTTAGTTCGATTCAGAAGGCAATGGCCTCCTACAAGCTTGCTTCAATTCAGAAGGCAATGGTCTCCTACAGGCTTGCTTCAATTCAGAAGGCATTGGCCTCCTACATGCTTGCTTTGATTCACAAAGAAATAGCCTCCTACTGGTTTGCTTCGATTCAGAAGGCAATGGCCTCCTATAGACTTGCTTCGATTCAGAAAGCAATGGCCTCATACAGGCTTGTTTCGATTTATAAGGCAATGGCCTCCTACAGGTTTGCTTCGATTCAAAAAGAAATGGCCTCCTACAAGCTTGCTTCGATTCAGAAGGCAATGGCCTCCTACATACTTGCTTCGATTCAGAAGGTAATTGCATCCTACAGGCATGCTTCGATTCAAAAGGCAATGGCCTCCTACACGTTTTCTTCGATTCAGAAGGCAATGGCCTGCTACAGGTTTAATTTAATTTAGAAGGAAATGGCCTCCTATTGGCTTGCTTCAATTCAGAAGGCAATGGCCTCCTACAGGCTTGCTTCAATTCAGAAGGCATTGGCCTCCTACATTCTTGCTTTGATTCACAAAGAAATAGCCTCCTACTGGTTTGCTTTGATTCAGAAGGCAATGGCCTCCTACAGACTTCCTTCTATTCAGAAGGCAATGGCCTCATACAAGCTTGTTTCGATTCAGAAAGCAATGGCCTCCTACAAGTTTGTTTCGATTTAGAAGGCAATGGACTCCTACAGGCTTGCTTCTATTCACAAAACAATGGCCTCCTACATGCTTGCTTTGATTCAGAAAGCAATGGCCTCCTACATGCTTGCTTCGATTCACAAGACAATGGCCTCCTACAGGCTTGCTTCGATTCACAAAGCAATGGCCTCCTACATCAAATGGAAGAAAAGGAAATTAGCTTTGGTTTCTAAGCATCGATTGGGAATTTGACTTCCTTCGAGCGAGCTTGATTCATAAGCTTCTATTTAGCAAGGATTTCCTTGATTGCTTTCTTCAATTCAGAAGGCAATGGCCATCTACAGGCTTGCTTCAATTTAGAAGGCATTGGCCTTCGATATGCTTTCTTCGATTCAGAAGGCAATGTCCTCCTATAGGCTTTCTTCGATTGAGAAGGCATTATCCTTATACATGCTTGCTTCGATTCAGAAGGCAATGGCCTCCTATAGACTTGCTTAGATTCAGAAGGCAATGGCCTCCGACAGGCATGCTTCGATTTAGAAGGAAATGGACTCCTACAGGCTTGCTTCCATTCACAAAGCAATGGCCTCCTACATGCTTGCTTCGATTCAGAAAGTAATGGCCTCCTACAGGCTTGTTTCAATTCATAAGGCAATGGCCTTCTACAGACTTGCTTTGATTCAGAAGGCAATGGCCTCATACAGGCTTGTTTCGATTAAGAAGGCAATGGCCTCCTACAGGTTTGCTTCGATTAAGAAGGCAATGGCCTCCTACAGGTTTGCTTCGATTCATAAGGTAATGGCCTCCGACATGCTTGCTTCGATTCAGAAGGCATTGGCCTCCTACAGGCTTGGTTCGACTCAAAAGGCAATTGCCTCGTACATGCATGCTTCAATTCAAAAGGCAATGGCCTCCTACAGGTTTGCTTCGATTCAAAATGCAATGGCCTCCTAGAGGTTTACTTCGATTCAGAAGGCAATGGCCTCCTACAGGATTGCTTCGATTCAGAAGGCAATGGCCTCCTATAGGCTTGCTTCAATTCAGAAGGCATTGGTCTCCTACATGCATGCTTTGATTCACAAAGAAATAATGTCCTACTGGTTTTCTTCGATTCAGAAGGCAATGGCCTCCTATAGACTTGCTTCGATTCAGAAGGCAATAGCCTCATACAGGCTTGTTTCGATTTATAAGGCAATGGCCTCCTACATGTTTGCTACGATTCAGAAAGAAATGGCCTCCTACAGGCTTGCTTCAATTAAGAAGGCAATGGTCTCCTACAGACTTTCTTCGATTCAGAAGGCAATTGCCTCCTACAGGCATGCTTCGATTAAAAAGGCAATGGCCTCCTAAAGGTTTGCTTCGATTCAGAAGGAAATGGCCTCCTACAGGTTTACTTTAATTCAGAAGGCAATGGCCTCCTACAGGCTTGCTTCAATTCAGAAGGCAATGGCCTCCTACAGGCTTGCCTCAATTCAGAAGGCATCGGCCTCCTACATGCTTGATTTGATTAAAAGAAATAGCCTCCTACTAGTTTACTTTGATTCAGAAGGCAATGTCCTCCTACAGACTTGCTTCAATTCAGAAGGCAATGGCCTCATACAAGCTTGTTTCGATTCAGAAGGCAATGGCCTCCTACAGGTTTGCTTCGATTCAGAAGGGAATGGACTCCTACAGGCTTGCTTCGATTCACAAAGCAATGGCCTCCTACATGCTTGCTTCGATTTAGAAAGCAATGGCCTCCTACAGGCTTGCTTTGATTCAGAAGACAATGGCCTCATACAGGCTTGCTTCGATTCACAAAGCAATGGCCTCCTACATCAAATGGAAGAAAAGCAAATTAGCTTTGGTTTCTAAGCATCGATTGGGAATTTGACTTCCTTCGAGCGAGCTTGATTCATAAGCTTTTATTAAGAAAGGATTTCCTTGATTGCTTGTTCGATTCAGAAGGCAATGGCCTTTTACAGGCTTGCTTCGATTTAGAAGGCATTGGCCTTCTACAGGCTTTCTTCGATTCAGAAGGCAATGGCCTCCTATAAGCTTTCTTTGATTAAGAAGGGATTGTCATTCTACAAGCTTGCTTCGATTCAGAAGGCAATGGCCTCCTATAGGCTTGCTTCGATTCAGAAGGCAATGTCCTCCTACAGACATGCTTCGATTTAGAAGGCAGTGGCGTCCTACAGGCTTGTTTCGATTCAGAAGGAAATGGCCTCCTACAGGTTTGCTTCGATTAAGAAGTTAATGGCCTTCAACAAGCTTGCTTTGATTCAGAAGGCGATGGCCTCCTACATACTTGCTTCAATTCAGAAGGCAATGGTCACCTACAGACTTGCTTCGATTCAGAAGGCATTGGCCTCCTACAGGCTTACTTGGATTCATAAGGCAATTGCCTCCTACATGCATGCTTCGATTCAAAAGGCAATGGCCTCCTACAAGTTTCCTTCGATTTAGAAGGCAATGGCCTCCTACAGGTTTGCTTCGATTCAGAAGGCAATGGCCTCCTACAAGTTTGCTTTGATTCAGAAGGTAATGGCCTCCGACAGGCTTGCTTCAATTTAGAAGGCAATAGCCTCCTACAAGTTTGCTTAAATTCAGAAGGCATTGGCCTCCTACATGCTTGCTTTGATTCACAAAGAAATAGCCTCCTACTGGTTTGCTTAGATTCAGAAGGCAATGGCCTCCTACAAGCTTGTTTCAATTTAGAAGGCAATGGCCTCCTACAGGTTTGCTTCGATCCAGAAGGAAATTATCTCCTATAGGTTGCTTCGATTTATAAGGCAATGGCCTCCTACAGGTTTACTTCGATTCAGAAAGCTATGGCCTCCTACATGCTTGCTTCGATTCAGAAGGAAATGGACTCCTACAGGCTTGCTTCAATTCACAAAGCAATGGCCTCCTACATGCTTGCTTTGATTCAGAAAGCCATGGCCTCCTAGAGGCTTGCTTCGATTTAGAAGACAATGGCCTCCTGCAGACTTTCTTCGATTCAAAAAGCAATGGCCTCCTACATCAAATGGAAGAAAAGCAAATTAGCTCTAGACTGTCCCAGAACTGATTAGCCTTACTAACCAAGAATTTAGTCAAAAAGCCTTTTGTCCCACTTCTAGTCTCCCAATTAGACATTACCTCAGCCTTTGTCAGATGAAGGGCTGAAGCAATCTCTTCCGACCTAAGGATCTTCTCCCAACCTGTAAATGGGGTCTGCTCCAGAATAGAGATGCCAAGAAGATCAGAGAACTCTTCCAAGGTAGGGACCAACTGGTAGTCCGGAAAAGTAAAGCAATGGTATAGTGGATCAAAGAACTGGACTAAGACACTCATCATATGTTCATCCATCTTGGAGGTGACCAAACTAAGAAGGTGCCCATGTCTTCTGATGAAGGAGGTAGTATCTGACATCTTTGCAACCAATTCTTTAAGCAGAGTGGGAACCTGGACAAAGTTGATCCAGATGGTGTTTCTACGCATGGGTGCCATGACCTACAAAACAGAACAAAGATGAATCCATCCTGTCTTTGAAATAGGTTAGTCCAATGCAAAATGCATGCAATTTCATGATGTCATGATGTCATGATAGAAAGCACACCACAAATATCCAAAAATAGCAAACATGGTAAAGGCACACAAGTCACACAGATAGCCCTTAGATTTCAGGCTGGTAAGGAGTTTAGGTATTACCCTCTTTCAGTTTAGTTGGTTCAAACTTGTCCTAAAAATAGTAACCGGGTTCTAGAGGATCTCAATATCACAAACTACCCTCGATCGGTCATAATTCCAGTTTAGCAACCTTTTCTTGCAGCCGGATTCATCGCGAGAGTTTAGTCTCAATGAGTGTAGCATACTGCTACTGTTCTATGGCCAAGTTGGTCAATTTAAAGGTTCTAAGGTCAGTTGGTGCTTAATGACCCCTTAGCAGACCCATATTCTCCTCGGTGTGTCACAAGGGATATCGGTACATACTAAAGTGCCACACCAACGTAGCTACTGCTTCAACCGTATCGGTCTACGCTGTACAGTTCCCTCACAGTTTATTGCTACTTACCTAAAGGGTATCCCCTAGATCCGAGTTAGGATCTATAGTAACTCCGATTCAACCCACAAAGATAAAGCATACAAGTCAAGCAATTGAAAACATTATGAACTATTCCTAAGGGACACCCCACTTATAAAATTTCCCCAGCAGAGTCGCCAGTTCTGTGATACGGTGGGAAGAACTGACTGTTTTTTGGAATGCTGGTTTGCGTTTTGCGTTTGTTTTCGCAAAATGTCGCGGTAAGTAAGAGTCGCCACCGACTTTTATTTTATCCAACAAGGAAAGGAAAAAAGCACAGAAAAATTCCTTTTTTGAGATATTTCTCGGGTTCGGGGGGTAGATTTATAGAAAGGGAAGGTGTTAGCACCCTTTCTATCCGTGGTTATCCACAGGCTCTTAGGTACTTGCTCAATTGTTTTCAAAAGTTTTTTTCTTTGTGCTTGTGGGTTTTGAAAAAGTTTTTGTTTGAAAACTTCGATTTAACTCTTGCTTCTGTCCTCAAGAGTGTAATGAAGTGTTTTGAAAACTTTGTTCGAAAAGTGTAAGTGTGAAGAGTTTTGTTTTGAAAGAGAAAGTATCTAAGAACCATCTACCTACTCAAAAAAGGAATCGTTCTATGTTAATTTCCTTTAGACAATGCTATCCTACTATTGATGAGCAGGTAGCACAGTCGTTGGATTTTGAGGGTCAATTCGAATGCGGGACATACGGTCACCAAAGCAATGTTAGGACGCTTTAGAGGTAACCCTAAAGTCTTAGATCATTTGTTTGAGGCAACAATATTCGAGGCAACCGTTTTGAAGCAACTATGATCTTTTGGACAAGAGGGCGGCCTCTAAAATGACCTGTACTCAATGACCGTGTACAAAGGCAAACAAGTGGGGTGTACCCTAGTAGTGCGCATGTGCGAGTGTGTTGTCTTCGGTTATTTTTATCTTTGTACATGTTAAGGGTGATCTAAGTTGATTTTAAGATTAACATTCATTCTTGTCATGCAAACCCTATTATCAAATATCTAGCAGTTGTATAATTTGCGGAATTAAAATGCGGAAATTTAACTAACTATTACAAGGCGTCGGGTATTTACATCGCCAAAAGCAACCCTTTGAAAATAAAAGCGATAAATGTAGAATAAACGTCCTAATTAAACTATTACATCCCATGAGCAGTTACATTAAATATCGTAAAAAAAACGGTAAAGGTAAATAAACGTCCTAATTAAATTATTACAAACTGTGAGCAGATACAATAATTGGGCAAAATAATAATAAAGCGCGCGATTAAAAATTAGATCGAAGAGAAATTAGGGTTTTGACCCTTCTATCCTAATTAAAAAAAAGAAAATGTTTTTTTTTTGTTGTTTTTTAATATTTTTTTTCAGAAAAGAAATTAGATTTTTAAATTACATGCAAAATTGATTGATTATTAAATTAATTAATGAAAATAATTAAATGACATATTTTTGGGTTTTTGTTATTTTAGGAAAGAAATAAAATAATTAAGTTAGTAATAAAACCTATTTATTCTAATTAATTTTAATTATGTAAAAAAGAAATTAAAGTTGTCTAATAATTAATAACCTAATTAAATTAATTACTTTTTTTAATAAAAATAAATATCTTGAATTTAATTGGATAGAAAAATGTTTTGTGATTTTTTGATAAAAAAGAAAATAATTTGATGGGTTAGTAAAATAAATAAATGAAATAATATAAATATAAAAGAATTAGAGAAAAGCAAACTGGGCCTGCAATGTGGGGGTGCAATTATCAGAAATCTCTAGGCCCGAATCTTCAAAAGCTTCATGCTCTAACTATGGTGTTTTTTTATTCTTGCGTGGAACCTATGATTCAAACATCCATAACTGTTCTATATAAACTCAAGCAAACGTTAGCATACCATAAAATGTGATTAAAATTAGAGATTTGATATTTAAAATTTTACCAAACCGGTGTCGTCAAATGGGGGCGTGCTAGGCGTGTGATGGATTGCTCTTGGGCCTTGTAAGACTCTTGAGGACTTCAAGAGGATGGTTTGAGGCTTGATGTCAATTGAGAGAGACCGGAACCTCGAGATATGACTTGCACCAATTCTTTGATTTCTGGAGCGCTTTTTGAAGAGCTTTTAGAGAGCTTTTTAGAGAGGATTTTCGTCCCTTTCAAGCTTGTATGGCTCTATATTTATAGAGGAGAATGAGGAGACAAGAAAGCATGGAAATAATCTCCCTCATAATGTTGTGTTTTAAGACCATGATCAAGATTTGAAAAAAATGCCATATTTGATGATTTTATGCCATTTTCACATGTGAATGAACCTGAACATATTTTAAAAGTTATTGCACGAAATCAATTGACATAAACCAACATAAAACTTTCCCAAAATGGATTCACATCAAAATTTACATTATTTCTATTATTTATTTATTTAATTCTGAATTTTAATGAATAAAATATCAAAATAAATAGCATAAATAGTAGAAAAATGTATGGGTGGGCTTAGAGGTCGTGGACCATGTTAGGAATGAGTTTCAAACTTGAAAAGATAGGCCCATTTGGAAAAAAATCCAAGTTTGGTCAATATTTGCTTCATGCATTTTTTCAAAAATTGTCCAACTTTGACAATGCATAACTCCCTCAATTTTGACTCTTTGGAGGTGTTCTTGGACTTTTTAGAAATCTTGAGATGTCCTATAACCAACCATTTTGGTATCATCTCATTTTGATATTCCATGCTCAAGTTATAAGCTTTGAAAAAAAAGGTGTTTTTGGTGACTTTTCAAAATGACCTATAATGTCCAAATTCATAACTTCTTGTGGGTGCATATTTTGATCTTGGGGAATGAATATGGATTGTATGAAATTGCATCCTCTTCAAAATGAGCTTTGGATGGGTCATTTCTCATAAAGTATGAGAAAGTTATGCTTGGTCAAAGTTGAGTTGACTTTTCCTACAAAACCCTAATTTAGCAACTTTGAGTCTTGATGAATTTTGAGCAATTATTGATGAATCATGATCAACCCTTGATCAAATGATGAAATATCCTTTAAAATGAGCATGTTGACAAAAAATCTTGAAGTTTGACTGTATTTAGGTCACAGTTGACTTTTGCCCTATCACAGTCGATTTTTGGACCTTTTAAGCAATTGAGTGAGCAAACTTCCTCCGCAAGGCTTGAAACTTGACATGGATGACCTTGAGAACATATTAGGACATTGGGGGAGCACTTGAGGTCATTTGGACTCAAAGATCTTGATGCAACACAAAACCCTAATTTGGGGTAGACTGTCTTAGGAGAGAGCTTGTCTGACCAATTCTTGAGCAACCTAGAGCAACTTGGAGATTTTTCTTGCAATGACTTTGAGAAATATGAGAGGGAAAATTTTGGGGTACAACAGCTGCCCTTGTTCAATCTTCTTAAACCTGAGGATGTAGATTGACTTTTATACCTTTCGTGATCCGAAGGTGGAAGATGATTGAACACTAGAGTGCCCAGAAATTTGCACTCGCATGAAGTGGTATCAGCCTTGTGATGTCGGGAATGGGATTACAGATTCCATTTGGAGATTGTCTACGGGGGTATGGGCTTAACGATGCCATCCGCAAGAGTGTCGATCGCATAAGAGATTCCTTAGCGAGAGCTCGCAAACCTGTTGTTGTGGAAGATTCCGCTGGGGAAGTCTGATCTTTGTTGAGATTCAGGAACTTGCCTGTACTTCAGCTGAGAGATAATCTCTACTGAGTTTTAAGAACTTGTATGTAATTCAACTGGGGGAACTCTGTCGAGATTTAGAACCTTATCTGTAATTCAACTGAGACTAATTCAGTTGAGATTTAAGAACCGGTCAGTACTTCGATTGAGGGAAACATCTTCATCGAGATCTAGGAACTGTTTGTACTTCAACGGAGGATAATTCTGTTGAGATTTAAGAACTCGTCCACACTTCGATGGAGGAAAATTGTCGAGATTTAGAACCTTATCTGTAATTCAACCGAGAATAATTCAGTTGAGATTTAAGAACCGGTCAGTACTTCGACTGAGGGAAACATCTTCATCAAGGTCTAGAAACTGTCTGTACTTCAATGGAGAATAATTCTGTTGAGATTTAAGAACTTGTCCACACTTTGACAGAGTGTCTAGATTTATAACCTTATCTGTAATTCAACCGAGACTAATTCAGTTGAGATTTAAGAACCGGTCAGTACTTCGACTGAGGGAAACATCTTCATCAAGATCTAGGAACTGCCTGTACTTCAATGGAGAATAATTCTGTTGAGATTTAAGAACTTGTCCACACTTTGACAGAGGAACTTTACCGAGATTTAGAACCTTATCTGTAATTCAACCGAGACTAATTCAGTTGATATTTAAGAACCGGTCAGTACTTCGACTGAGGGAAACATCTTCATCAAGATCTAGGAACTGTCTGTACTTCAACGGAGAATAATTATGTTGAGATTTAAGAACTTGTCCACACTTTGACGGAGGAAAATTGTCGAGATTTAGAACCTTATCTGTAATTCAACCGAGACTAATTCAGTTGAGATTTAAGAACCGGTCAGTACTTCGACTGAGGGAAACATCTTCATCAAGATCTAGGACTGTATGTACTTCAACGGAGAATAATTCTGTTGAGATTTAAGAACTTGTCCACACTTTGAAGGAGGAAAATTGTCGAGATTTAGAACCTTATCTGTAATTCAACCGAGACTAATTCAGTTGAGATTTAAGAACCGGTCAGTACTTTGACTGAGGGAAACATCTTCATCAAGATCTAGGACTGTCTGCACTTCAACGGAGAATAATTCTGTTGAGATTTAAGAACTCATCCACACTTTGACGGAGGAACTTTGCCGAGATTTAGAACCTTATCTGTAATTCAACTGAGGATAATTCGGTTGAGATTTAAGAACTGGTCGGTAATTCGACACAGCCGAGAACTTAACTGCATCTTTCCTGAAAGGTAAAGGTCAGTCGTATGCAATGCATGATATATATCAAGCATTGATGTTCTCAAAATAAATGAGATTGTGTTGTATGATGCGTATATGCATGTGTCATGATGTATGGAAATGTAATGTTTTAGCTGGGGAAAATAAATCCCGGATAGCTGCTGAAGAATAGAATTGGATTCTTCGTTTCCGCTGGGGATGGCGAATGAAGATGATTGTGAGAATAAACCTGCAGGAGAGGATAACTCCGTTGGGTAATAAACTGATGAGGAGATTACTTTGTGGGGAAGAGATGCTCTGCTGAGGATTCCACCGATAAATTCTGCTGGGGATGAATTACCGTTACTGGTGATACTGAATCTTGTTGGGGATTGAATTCTTGTTTGTGAAGGGAAAGGAATCCGCTGGGGATGATCTTTCAGTTGAGGCTTCACTGGGGATAACCTTTTAGACTCTTATGGGGATGATCCTTTGAACTTGCTGGGGACAATCTTCCAAAGTCTATTGGGGATGATTTTCCATACTCCACTGGGGAAGCTTTTTCAGACTGCGCTGGGAAAAATTTCAGACTCCACTGGGGATATCTTGTACTATGCCGGGGAATATTCTTATACTCTGCCAGGGAATATTTAAGAATGTCGGGGATATTAAACCTTTTCAGTGTTGATGGTAGATAAACTCTGCTTCGGGAGAATATTACCAATTCCTTCACAGTTGCAAGTCTCAGCTAGGGAGAGTTAACATTACTGTCTTACTTTGCGGGGAGTGAATGCATCTCAACCATATTCTTCAGCTGAATTTACCTTGTACCTGGTGGATAGAGCAACTGTACAGTTTGGACAATTCTTATTGCCCCTGTTTCTGATATTACCAGTAATCGTCTTTTGTTTCGCATGTAAATTTTTATGAGCAGCAATTAATGTCAAATGCATATATAAAAAATGAACATTGGACGTTCTTTGCAAAACAAAACAGGAAAAGGAAAAACAGTTTGAAATTTCTTTGAAAATGAGTTGTATTGATTTTGAAGTTTGGCCTGTAAATATGCATTTTTGTACCAGAGGCTGACGTCCTAGTAAGAGAACGCCGCTGAATAATAGAATTTACATGACTTGTGAAAAGCTAAACAAAATAGCTATTTGAATAATCCCACTGGATTCCAACTCTGCTATTGCCTTTATGTCTCGAGCATCTCATCACTTTGCTACTTGGTTGAAGGTAGATCAGATTGATTAGTGCCGTCCGAGCTTGATAGTCAATACCGAAGTCTGGTTGCAAGGTGATCCAATGAGGCACAGTGTTACACTTTGATCCCTATAGGCTAGCTTCGATTCAGAAGGCAATGGACTCCTACAGACTTGCTTCGATTCACAAAGCAATGGCCTCCTACATGCTTGCTTCGATTCAGAAAGCAATGGCCTCCTACAGGCTTGCTTCGATTCAGAAGACAATGGCCTCCTACAGGCTTGCTTCGATTCACAAAGGAATGGCCTCCTACATCAAATGGAAGAAAACCAAATTAGCTTTGGTTTCTAAGCATCGATTTGGAATTTGACTTCCTTCGAGCGAGCTAGATTCATAAGCTTCTATTAAGCAAGGATTTCGTTGATTGCTTCCTTCGATTCAGAAGGAAATGGCCTTCTACAGGCTTGCTTCGATTTAGAAGGCATTGGCCTTCTACAGGCTTTCTTCAATTCAGAAGGCAATGGCCTCCTATAGGCTTTCTTCGATTGAGAAGGCATTCTCCTTCTACATGCTTTCTTCGATTCAGAAGGCAATGGCCTCCTATAGGCTTGCTTAGATTCAGAAGGCAATGGCCTCCTACAGTAATGATTCGATTTAGAAGGCAATGGACTCCTACAAGCTTGCTTCCATTCACAAAGCAATGGCCTCCTACATGCTTGCTTCGATTCAGAAAGCAATGGCCTCCTCCAGGCTTGCTTCGATTCATAAGACAGTGGTCTCCTACAGGCTTGCTTCGATTCAGAAAGCAATGGCCTCCTACAAGCTTGCTTCAATTCAATAGGCAATGGTCTCCTACAGAATTGCATCAATTCAGAAGACAATGGCCTCCTACAAGCTTGCTTCGATTCACAAAGCAATGGCCTCCTACATCAAATAGAAGAAAAACAAATTAGCTTTGGTTTCTAAGCATCAATTGGGAATTTGATTTCCTTCGAGCGAGCTTGATTCATAAGCTTCTATTAAGCAAGGATTTCCTTCATTGCTAGCTTCGATTCAGAAGGCAATGACCTTCTACAAGCTTGCTTCGATTCAGAAGGCATTGGCCTTCTACAGGCTTTCTTCAATTCAGAAGGCAATGGCCTCCTATAGGCTTTCTTCGATTGAGAAGGCATTGTCCTTTTACATGCTTGCTTAGATTCAGAAGGAAATGGCCTCCTATAGGCTTGCTTAGATTCAGAAGGCAATGGCCTCCTACAGGAATGCTTCGATTTAGAAGGCAATGGACTCCTACAGGCTTGCTTCCATTCAAAAAGCAATGACCTCCTACATGCTTGCTTCGATTCAGAAAGCAATGGCCTCCTCCAGGCTTACTTCGATTCATAAGACAGTGGCCTCCTACAGGCTTGCTTCGATTCAGAAAGCAATGGCCTCCTACAAGCTTGCTTCGATTCAATAGGCAATGGTCTCCTACAGAATTGAATCGATTCAGAAGACAATGGCCTCCTACAAGCTTGCTTCGATTCACAAAGCAATGGCCTCCTACATCAAATAGAAGAAAAACAAATTAGCTTTGGTTTCTAAGCATCAATTGGGAATTTGACTTCCTTCGAGCGAGCTTGATTCATAAGCTTCTATTAAGCAAGGATTTCCTTGATTGCTTGCTTCGATTCATAAGGCAATGGCCTTCTACAGGCTTGCTTTGATTTAGAAGGCATTGGCCTTCTATAGGCTTTCTTCGATTCAGAAGGCAATGGCCTCCTATAGCCTTTCTTCAGTTGAGAAGGCATTCTCCTTCTACATGGTTGCTTCGATTTAGAAAGCAATAGCTTCCTATAGGCTTGCTTAGATTCAGAAGGCAATGGTCTCCTACAGGCATGCTTCAATTTAGAAGGCAATGGACTCCTACAGGCTTGCTTCCATTTACAAAGCAATGGCCTCCTACATGCTTACTTCGATTCAGAAAGAAATGGCCTCCTACAGGCTTTCTTTGATTTAGAAGATAATAGCCTCCTACATGCTTGCTTCGATTCAGAAAGCAATAGCCTCCTACAAGCTTGCTTCGATTCAAAAGGCAATGGTCTCCCATAGAATTACATGGCTTCAGAAGGCAATGGCCTCCTACAGACTTGCTTCGATTCAGAAGGCAATGGCCTCCTACAGACTTGCTTCAATTCAGAAGGCATTGGCCTCCTACAGGCTTGCTTCGATTCAGAAGGCAATTGCCTCATACAGGCATGCTTCAATTCAAAAGGAAATGGCCTCCTACAGGTTTCCTTGGATTCAATAGGCAATGGCCTCCTATAGGTTTACTTCAATTCAGAAGGCAATGGCCTCCTACAGGCTTGCTTAATTCAGAAGGCAATGGCCTCATACATGCTTGCTTCAATTCAGAAGGCATTGGCCTCATACATGCTTGCTTTGATTCACAAAGAAATAGCCTCCTACTGGTTTGCTTAGATTCAGAAGGCAATGGCCTCCTATAGACTTTCTTCGATTCAGAAGGCAATGGCCTCATACAGGCTTATTTCGATTTATAAGGCAATGGCCTCCTATAGGTTTGCTTCAATTTAGAAAGAAATGGCCTCCTACCGGCTTACTTCAATTCAGAAGGAAAGGGCGTCCTATAGACTAGCTTCGATTCAGAAGGCAATTGCCTCCTACATGCATGCTTCGATTCAAAAGGCAATGGCCTCCTACAGGTTTGCTTCGATTCAGAAGGCAATGGCCTCCTACAGGTTTACTTTAATTCAGAAGGCAATGGCCTCCTATAAGCTTGTTTCAATTCATAAGGAAATGGCCTCCTACAGGCTTGCTTCAATTCAAAAGGCAATGGCCTCCTTCAGGTTTGCATCAATTCATAAGGCAATGGCCTCCTACAAGTTTACTTCGATTCATAAGGCAATGGTATCCTACGGGCTTGCTTCAATTCAGAAGGAATTGGCCTCCTACAGGCTTGCTTCACTTTAGAAGGCATTGGCCTCCTACATGATTGCTTTGATTCACAAAGAAATAGCCTCCTACTTGTTTTCTTTGATTCATAAGGCAATGGCTTCCTACAGACGTGCTTCAATTAAGAAGGCAATGGCCTAATACAAGCTTGTTTTGATTCAGAAGGAAATGGCCTCCTACAGGTTTGCTTTGATTCATAAGGCAATTGGCTCCTACAGGCATGCTTCGATTCAAGAGGAAATGGCCTCCTACAGGTTTGCTTCGATTTATAAGGCAATGGGCTCCTACAGGTTTTCTTCGATTCAGAAAGCAATGGTCTCCTAAAGGCTTGCTTTGATTCAGAAGGCAATGGTCTCCTACAGAATTGCATTGATTCAGAAGGCAATGGCCTCCTACAGACTTGCTTCAATTCAGAAGTCAATGTCCTCCTACATACTTGCTTCGATTCAGAAGGCATTGACCTCCTACAGGCTTGCTTCAATTCAAAAGGCAATTGCCTCCTACATGCAAACTTTGATTCAAAAGGCAATGGCCTTCTACAGGTTTGCATCGATTCAGAAGACAATGGCCTTCTACAGGTTTACTTCGATTCATAAGGCAATGGCCTCCTACGGGCTAGCTTCATTTTAGAAGGCAATGGCCTCCTACAGGGTTGCTTCAATTCAAAAGGCATTGGCCTCCTACCTGCTTGCTTTGATTCACAAAGAAATAGCCTCCTACTAGTTTACTTCGATTCAGAAGGAAATGGCCCCCTACAGACTTGCTTCGATTCAGAAGGACACGACCTTATACAGGCTTGTTTCGATTCAGAAGGCAATGGCCTCCTACAGGTTTGCTTCGATTCAGAAGGCAATTGTCTCCTACAGGCATGATTCAATTCAGAAGGCAATGGCCTCCTACGGGCTTGCTTCAATTCAGAAGGCAATGGCCTCCTACATGCCTGCTTCAATTCAGAATGCATTGGCCTCCTACATGCTTGCTTTGATTTACAAAGAAATAGCTTCCTACTGGTTTGCTTTGATTCATAAGGCAATGGCCTCCTACAGACTTGCTTGGATTCATAAGGAAATGGCCTCATACAGGCTTGTTTCGATTCAGAAGGCAATGGCCTCCTACAGGTTTGCTTCGATTCAAAAGGCAATTGACTCCTACAGGCATGCTTCGATTCTGAAGGCAATGGCCTCCTACAGGTTGCTTCTATTTATAAGGCAATGGCTTCCTACAGGTTTTCTTCAATTCAGAAGCAGTGGCCTCCTACAGGCTTGCTTTGATTCAGAAGGAAATGGACTCCTACAGGCTTGCTTCGATTCACAAAGCAATGGCTTCTTACATGCTTGCTTCGATTCAGAGCGCAATGGCCTCCTACAGGCTTTCTTCGATTCAGAAGACAATGGCCTCTTGCAGGCTTGCTTCGATTCACAATGTAATGGCCTCCTACATCAAATGGAAGAAAAGAAAATTAGCTTTGATTTCTAAGCATTGATTGGGAATTTGACTTCCTTCGAGCGAGCTTGATTCATAAGCTTCGATTAAGCAACAATTTCCTTCATTGCTTGCTTCGATTCAGAAGGCAATGGCCTTCTACAGGCTTGCTTCGATTCAGAAGGAATTGGCCTTCTACATGCTTTCTTCGATTCAGAAGACAATGGCCTCCTATAGGCTTTCTTCGTTTGAGAAGGCGATGGCCTCCTACAGGTTTGCTTCGATTTAGAAGGTAATTGCCTCCGACAGGCTTGCATCAATTCAGATGGCAATGGCCTCCTACAGGCTTGCTTCAATTCAAAAGGCATTGGCCTCCTACATGCTTGCTTTGATTCACAAAGAAATAGCCTCCTACTAGTTTGCTTCAATTCAGAAGGCAATGTCCTCCTACAGACTTGCTTTAATTCAGAAGGACATGGCCTCATACAAGCGTGTTTCGATTCAGATAGCAATGGCCTCCTACAGGTTTGCTTCGATTCAGAAGGCAATTGCCTCCTACGGGCATGCTTCGATTCTGAAGGCAATGGCCTCCTACAGGTAGCTTCTATTTATAATGCAATGGCCTCCTACAGGATTGCTTCGATTCAGAAAGCAATGGCCTCCTACAGGCTTGCTTTGATTCAGAAGGAAATGGACTCCTACAGGCTTGCTTCGATTCACAAAGTAATGGCTTCTGACATGCTTGCTTCGATTCAAAAAGCAATGGCCTCCTACAGGCTTTCTTCGATTCAGAAGACAATGGCCTCCTGCAGGCTTGCTCCGATTCACAAAGTAATTGCCTCCTACATCAAATGGAAGAAAAGAAAATTAGCTTTGGTTTCTAAGCATCGATTGGGAATTTGACTTCCTTCGAGCGAGCTTGATTCATAAGCTTCGATTAAGCAACGATTTCCTTCATTGCTTGCTTCGATTCAGAAGGCAATGGCCTTCTATAGGCTTGCTTCGATTCAGAAGGAATTGGCCTTCTACATGCTTTCTTCGATTCAGAAGGCAATGGCCTCCTATAGGCTTTCTTCGTTTGAGAAGGCGTTGTCCTTCTACATGCTTGATTTGATTTAGAAGGCAATGGCCTCCTATAGGCTTGCTTAGATTAAGAAGGCAATGTCCTCCAACATGCTTGCTTCGATTCAGAAGGCAATGACTTCCTACAGGCTTGTTTCGATTTAGAAGGAAATGGCCTCCTACAGGCTTGCTTCGATTCAAAAGTTAATGGCCTCCAACAAGCTTGCTTTGATTCAGAAGGCAATGGCCTCCTACATACTTACTTCAATTCAGAAGGCATTGGCCTCCTACAGGCTTACTTCGATTCATAAGGCAATTGCCTCCTACAGGCATGCTTCGATTCAAAAGGCAATGGCCTCCTACAAGTTTCCTTCGATTCAGAAGGCAATGGCCTCCTACAGGTTTTCTTCGATTTAGAAAGCAATGGCCTACTACAGGTTTGCTTCGATTCAGAAGGTAATGGCCTCCGACAGGCTTGCGTTAATTCAGATTGCAATGGCCTAGTACAGGCTTGCTTCAATTCAGAAGGCATTGGCCTCCTACATGCTTGCTTTGATTCACAAAGAAATAGCCTCCTACTGGTTTGCTTCGATTCAGAAGGAAATTGCCTCCTATAGACTTTCTTTGATTCAGAAGGATATGGCCTCATACAGGCGTGTTTCGATTCAGAAGGCAATGGCCTCCTACAGGTTTGCTTCGATTCAGAAGGCAATTGTCTCCTACAGGCATGCTTCAATTCAAAAGGCAATGGCCTCCTATAGGTTGCTTCGATTTATAAGGCAATGGCCTCCTACAGGTTTTCCTCGATTCAGAAAGCCATGGCCTCCTACAGGCTTGCTTCGATTCAGAAAACATTGGACTCCTACAGGCTTGCTTCAATTCACAAAGCAATGGCCTCCTACATGCTTGTTTCGATTCATAAAGTAATGGCCTCCTACAGACTTGCTTCGATTCAGAAGGCATTAGCCTCCTACAAGCTTGCTTCAATTCAAAAGGTAATTGCCTCCTACAGGCAAGCTTCAATTCAAAAGGCAATGGCCTCCTACAGGTTTGCATCGATTCAGAAGGCAATGGCCTCCTACAAGTTTACTTCGATTCATAAGGAAATGGCCTCCTACGGGCTAGCTTCAATTCAGAAGGCAATGGCCTCCTACAGGCTTGCTTCAATTCAGAAGGCATTAGCCTCCTACATGCTTGCTTTGATTCACAAAGAAATAGCCTCCTACTGGTTTGCTTCGATTCAGAAGGCAATGGCCTCCTACAGACTTGCTTCAATTCAGAAGGACATGGCCTCATACAGGCTTGTTTCGAATCCGAAGGCAATGACCTCCTATAGGTTTGCTACGATTCACAAGGCAATTGTCTCCTACAGGCATGATTCAATTCAGAAGGCAATGGCCTCCTACGGGCTTGCTTCATTTCAGAAAGCAATGGCCTCCTACAGACTTGCTTCAATTCAGAAGGCATTGGCCTCCTACATGCTTGCTTTGATTCACAAAGAAATAGCCTCCTACTGGTTTGCTTCGATTCAGAAGGCAATGGCATCCTACAGACTTGCTTGGATTCAAAAGGCAATGGCCTCATATAGGCTTGTTTCGATTCAGAAGGCAATGGCCTCCTATAGGTTTGCTTCGATTCAGAAGGCATTTTCCTCCTACAGGCATGCTTCGATTCTGAAGGCAATGGCCTCCTAGAGGTTGCTTCGATTTATAAGGCAATGGCCTCCTAAAGGTTTGCTTCGATTCAAAAAACCAATGGCCTCCTACAGGATTGCTTCGATTCAGAAGGAAATGGACTCCTACAAGCTTGCTTCGATTCACAAAGCAATGGCTTCCTACATGCTTGCTACAATTCAGAAAGCAATGGCCTCCTACAGGCTTGCTTCGATTCAGAAGACAATGGCCTTCTGCAGGCTTGCCTCGATTCACAAAGTAATGGCCTCCTACATCAAATGGAAGAAAAGAAAATTAGGTTTGGTTTCTAAGCATCGATTGGGAATTTGACTTCCTCCGAGCGAGCTTGATTCATAAGCTTCGATTAAGCAACGATTTCCTTCATTGCTTGCTTCGATTCAGAAGGAAATGGCCTTCTACAGGCTTGCTTCGATTCAGAAGGAATTAGCCTTCTACATGCTTTCTTCGATTCAGAAGACAATGTCCTCCTATAGGCTTTCTTCAATTGAGAAGGCATTGTCCTTCTACATGCTTGCTTCGATTCAGAAGGCAATGGCCTCCTATAGGCTTGCTTAGATTTAGAATGCACTGTCCTCCTACATGCTTGCTTCGATTCAGAAGGCAGTGACTTCCTACAGGCTTGTTTCGATTCCGAAGAAAATGGCCTCCTACAGGCTTGCTTCGATTCAGAAGTTAATGGCCTCCAACAAGCTTTCTTCGATTCAGAAGGCAATGGCCTCCTACATACTTGCTTCAATTCAGAAGACATTGGCCTCCTACATGCTTACTTCGATTCATAAGGCAATTGCCTTCTACAGGCATATTCGATTCAATAGGCAATGACCTCCTACAAGTTTCTTCAATTCAGAAGGCAATAGCCTCCTACAGGTTTGCTTCAATTAAGAAGGCAATGGCCTCCTACAGGTTTGCTTCGATTCAGAAGGTAATAGCCTCCGACAGGCTTGCGTCAATTCAGAATGCATTGGCCTCCTACAGGCTTGCTTCAATTCAGAAGGCATTGGCCTCTTACATGCTTACTTTGATTCACGAAAAAATAGCCTCCTACTGGTTTGCTTCGATTCAAAAGGAAATGTCCTCCTACAGACTTGATTCGATTCAGAAGGACATGGCCTTATACAGGCTTGTTTCGATTCAGAAGGCAATGGCCTCCTACAGGTTTGCTTCGATTCAGAACGAAATTGCCTCCTACAGGCATGCTTCCATTCAGAAGGCAATGGCCTCCTATAGGTTGCTTCGATTTATAAGGCAATGGCCTGCTACAGGTTTGCCTCGATTCAGAAAGCAATGGCCTCCTACAGGCTTGCTTCAATTCAGAAGGCAATGGACTCCTACAGGCTTGCTTCGATTCACAAAGCAATGGCCTCCTACATGCTTGCTTCAATTCAGAAAGCAATGGCCTCCTACAGGCTTGCTTCGATTCCGAAGACAATCGCCTCCTGCAGGCTTGCTTCGATTCACAAAGCAACGACCTCCTACATCAAATGGAAGAAAAGCAAATTAGCTTTGGTTTCTAAGCATCAATTGGGAATTTGACTTCCTTCAAGCGAGCTTGATTCATAAGCTTCAATTAAGCAACTATTTTCTTCATTGCTAGCTTCGATTCAGAAGGAAATGGCCTTCTACAGGCTTGCTTCGATTCAGAAGGCATTGGCCTTCTACAGGCTTGCTTCGATTCAGAAGGCAATAGCCTCCTATAGGCTTTCTTCGATTGAGAAGGCATTGTCCTTTTACATGCTTGCTTCGATTCAGAAGGCAATGGCCTCCTATAGGCTTTCTTAGATTCAGAAGGCAATAGCCTCCTATAGGCTTGCTTCTGTTCAGAAGGCAGTGGCTTCCTACAGGCTTGTTTCGATTCAGAAGGCAATGGCCTCCTACAGACTTCCATCGATTCAGAAGGCAATGGCCTCCTACATACTTGCTTCAATTCAGAAGGCAATGGCCTCCTACAGACTTGCTTGGATTCATAAGGCAATGGCCTCATACAGGCCTATTTCGATTCAGAAGGCAATGGCCTCCTACAGGTTTGCTTCGATTTAGAAGGCAATTGCCTCCTACAGGCATGCTTCGATTCTGAAGGCAATGGCTTCCTACATGTTGCTTCTATTTATAAGGCAATGGCCTCCTACAGGTTTGCTTCGATTCAGAAAGCAGTGGCCTCCTACAGGCCTGCTTTGATTCAGAAGGAAATGGACTCCTACAGGCTTGCTTCGATTCACAAAGCAATGGCTTCCTACATGCTTGCTTCGATTCAGAAAGCAATGGCCTCATATAGGATTTCTTCGATTCAGAAGACAATGGCCTCCTGCAGGCTTGCTTCGATTCACAAAGTAATGACCTCCTACATCAAATGGAAGAAAAGAAAATTAGCTTTGGTTTTTAAGCATCGATTGGGAATTTGACTTCCTTCGAGCGAGCTTGATTTGATTCAGAAGGCAATGGCCTCCTATAGGCTTGCTTAGATTCAGAAGGAAATGTCCTCCTACATGCTTGCTTCGATTCAGAAGGCAATGACTTCCTACAAGCTTGTTTCGATTTAGAAGGAAATGGCCTCCCACAGGCTTGCTTCGATTCAGAAGTTAATGGCCTCCAATAAGCTTGCTTTGATTCAGAAGGCAATGGCCTCCTACATACTTGCTTCAATTCAGAAGGCATTGGCCTCCTACAGGTTTACTTCGATTCATAAGGCAATTGCCTCCTACATGCATGCTTCGATTCAAAAGGCAATGGCCTCCTACAAGTTTCCTTCGATTCAAAAGGCAATGGCCTCCTACAGGTTTGCTTCGATTCAGAAGGCAATGGCCTCCTACAAGTTTGTTTCAATTCAGAAGGTAATGGCCTCCGATAGGCTTGCATCAATTCAGATGGCAATGGCCTCCTACAGGTTTGCTTCAATTCAGAAGGCATTGGCCTCCTACATGCTTGCTTTGATTCACAAAGAAATAGCCTCCTACTGGTTTGCTTCGATTCAGAAGGCAACGGCCTCCTACAGACTTGCTTTGATTCAGAAGGACATGGCCTCATACAGGCTTGTTTTTATTCAGAAGGCAATGGCCTCCTACAGGTTTGCTTCGATTCAGAAGGCAATTGTCTCCTACAGGCATGCTTCGATTCAGAAGGCAATGGCCTCCTATAGGTTGCTTCGATTTATAAGGCAATGGCCTTCTACCGGTTTGCCTCGATTCAGAAAGCAATGGCCTCCTACAAGCTTGCTTTGATTCAGAAGGCAATGGACTCCTACAAGCTTGCTTCGATTCACAAAGCAATGGCCTCCTACATGCTTGCTTCGATTCAGAAAGTAATGGCCTCCTACAGACTTGCTTCAATTCAGATGGCATTGGCCTCCTACAGGCTTGCTTCGATTCAAAAGGAAATTGCCTCCTACAGGCAAGCTTCGATTCAAAAGGCAATGGTCTCCTACAGGTTTGCATCGATTCAGAAGGCAATGGCCTCCTACAAGTTTACTTCGATTCATAAGAAAATTGCCTCCTACGCGCTAGCTTCAATTCAAATGGCAATGGCCTCCTACAGGCTTGCTTCAATTCAGAAGGCATTGGCCTCCTACATGCTTGGTTTGATTCACAAAGAAATAGCTTCCTTCTGGTTTGCTTCGATTCAGAAGGCAATGGCCTCCTACAAACTTGCTTTGATTCAGAAGGACATGGCCTCATACAAGCTTGTTTTTATTCAGAAGGCAATGGCCTCCTGCAGGTTTGCTTCGATTCAGAAGGCAATGGCCTCCTACAGGTTTGCTTCGATTCAGAAGGTAATGGCCTCTGACAGGCTTGCGTCAATTCAGAAGGCATTGGCCTCCTACAGGCTTGCTTCAATTCAGAAGGCATTGGCATCTTACATGCTTACATTGATTCACAAAGAAATAGCCTCCTACTGGTTTGCTTCGATTCAGAAGGAAATGGCCGCCTAAAGACTTGCTTCGATTCAGAAGGACATGGCCTCATAAAGGCTTGTTTCGATTCAGAAGGCAATGGCCTCCTACAGGTTTGCTTCGATTCAGAACGAAATTGCCTCCTACAGGCATGCTTCGATTCAGAAGGAAATGGCCTCCTATAGGTTGCTTCGATTTATAAGGCAATGGCCTGCCACAGGTTTGCCTCGATTCAGAAAGCAATGGCCTCCTACAGGCTTGCTTCGATTCAGAAGGCAATGGACTCCTATAGGCTTGCTTAGATTCACAAAGCAATGGCCTCTTACATGCTTGCTTCGATTCAGAAAGCAATGGCCTCCTACAGGCTTGCTTCGATTCCGAAGACAATGGCCTCCTGCAGGCTTGCTTCGATTCACAAAGCAACGACCTCCAACATCAAATGGAAGAAAATAAAATTAGCTTTGGTTTCTAAGCATCAATTGGGAATTTGACTTCCTTTAAGCAAGCTTGATTCATAAGCTTCGATTAAGCAACTATTTTCTTCATTGCTAGCTTCGATTCAGAAGGAAATGGCCTTCTACAGGCTTGCTTCGATTCAGAAGGCATTGGCCTTCTACAGGCTTGCTTCGATTCAGAAAGCAATGGCCTCCTATAGGCTTTCTTCGATTGAGAAGGCATTGTCCTTTTACATGCTTGCTTCGATTCAGAAGGCAATGGCCTCCTATAGGCTTGCTTAGATTCAGAAGGCAATGGCCTCCTACAGGCTTGCTTCGGTTCAGAAGGCAGTGGCTTCCTACAGGCTTGTTTCGATTCAGAAGGCAATGGCCTCCTACAGACTTCCATCGATTCAGAAGGCAATGGCCTCCTACATACTTGCTTCAATTTAGAAGGCAATGGCCTCCTACAGACTTGCTTGGATTCATAAGGCAATGGCCTCATACAGGCTTATTTCGATTCAGAAGGCAATGGCCTATTACAGGTTTGCTTCGATTTAGAAGGCAATTGCCTTCTATAGGCATGCTTCGATTATGAAGGCAATGGCTTCCTACAGGTTGCTTCTATTTATAAGGCAATAGCCTCCTATAGGTTTGCTTCGATTCAGAAAGCAATGGCCTCCAACAGGCCTGCTTTGATTCAGAAGGAAATGGACTCCTACAGGCTTGCTTCGATTCACAAAGCAATGGCTTCCTACATGCTTGCTTCGATTCAAAAAGCAATGGCCTCCTATAGGATTTCTTCGATTCAGAAGACAATGGCCTCCTGCAGGCTTGCTTCGATTCACAAAGTAATGGCCTCCTACATCAAATGGAAGAAAAGAAAATTAGCTTTGGTTTCTAAGCATCTATTGGGAATTTGACTTCCTTCGAGCAAACTTGATTTGATTCAGAAGGCAATGGCCTCCTATAGGCTTGCTTAGATTCAGAAGGAAATGTCCTCCTACATGTTTGCTTCGATTCAGAAGGCAATGACTTCCTACAAGCTTGTTTCGATTTAGAAGGAAATGGCCTCCTACAGGCTTGCTTCGATTCAGAAGTTAATGGCCTCCAACAAGCTTGCTTTGATTCAGAAGGCAATGGCCTCCTACATACTTGCTTCAATTCAGAAGGCATTGGCCTCCTACAGGCTAACTTCGATTCATAAGGCAATTTCCTCCTACAGGCATGCTTCGATTCAAAAGGAAATGGCCTCCTATAAGTTTCCTTCGATTCAGAAGGCAATGGCCTCCTACAGGTTTGCTTCAATTCAGAAGGCAATGGCCTCCTACAGGTTTGCTTCGATTCAGAAGGTAATGGCCACCGACAGGCTTGCGTCAATTCAGATGGCAATGGCCTCCTACAGGCTTGCTTCAATTCAGAAGGCATTGGCCTCCTACATGCTTGCTTTGATTCACAAAGAAATAGCCTCCTACTGGTTTGCTTCGATTCAGAAGGCAATGGCCTCCTACAGACTTGCTTTGATTCAGAAGGACATGGCCTCATACAGGTTGTTTTTATTCAGAAGGCAATGGCCTCCTACAGGTTTGCTTCGATTCAGAAGGCAATTGTCTCCTACAAGCATGCTTCGATTCAGAAGGCAATGGCCTCCTATAGGTTGCTTCGATTTATAAGGCAATGGCCTCCTACCGGTTTGCTTCGATTCAGAAAGCAATGGCCTCCTATAGGCTTGCTTTGATTCAGAAGGCAATGGACTCCTACAAGCTTGCTTCGATTCACAAAGCAATGGCCTCCTACATGCTTGCTTCGATTCAGAAAATAATGGCCTCCTACAGACTTGCTTCAATTCAGAAGGCATTGGCCTCCTACAGGCTTGCTTCTATTCAAAAGGAAATTGCCTCCTACAGGCAAGCTTCGATTCAAAAGGCAATGGTCTCCTACAGGTTTGCAACGATTCAGAAGGCAATGGCCTCCTACAAGTTTACTTCGATTCATAAGGCAATGGCCTCCTACGCGCTAGCTTCAATTCAAATGGCAATGGCCTCCTACAGGCTTTCTTCAATTCAGAAGGCATTGGCCTCCTACATGCTTGCTTTGATTCACAAAGAAATAGCTTCCTTCTGGTTTGCTTCGATTCAGAAGGCAATGGATTCCTACAAACTTGCTTTGATTCAGAAGGACATGGCCTCATACAGGCTTGTTTTTATTCAGAAGGCAATGGCCTCCTGCAGGTTTGCTTCGATTCAGAAGGCAATGGCCTCCTACAAGTTTTCTTCGATTCAGAAGGTAATGGCCTCCGACAGGCTTGCGTCAATTCAGAAGGCATTGGCTTCCTACAGGCTTGCTTCAATTCAGAAGGCATTGGCCTCTTACATGCTTACTTTGATTCACAAAGAAATAGCCTCCTACTGGTTTGCTTCGATTCAGAAGGAAATGGCCACCTAAAGACTTGCTTCGATTCAGAAGGACATGGCCTCATACAGGCTTGTTTCGATTCAGAAGGGAATGGCCTCCTACAGGTTTGCTTTGATTCAGAACGAAATTGCCTCCTACAGGCATGCTTCGATTCAGAAGGCAATGACCTCCTATAGGTTGCTTCGATTTATAAGGCAATGGCCTGCTACAGGTTTGCCTCGATTCAGAAAGCAATGGCCTCCTACAGGCTTGCTTCGATTCAGAAGGCAATGGACTCCTACAGGCTTGCTTCGATTCACAAAGCAATGGCCTCTTACATGCTTGCTTCGATTCAGAAAGCAATGGCCTCCTACAGGCTTGCTTCGATTCCGAAGACAATGGCCTCCTGCAGGCTTGCTTCGATTCACAAAGCAACGACCTCCAACATCAAATGGAAGAAAAGAAAATTAGTTTTGGTTTCTAAGCATGAATTGGGAATTTGACTTCCTTCAAGCGAGCTTGATTCATAAGCTTCGATTAAGCAACTATTTTCTTCATTGCTAGCTTCGATTCAGAAGGAAATGGCCTTCTACAGGCTTGCTTCAATTCAGAAGGCATTGGCCTTCTACAGGCTTGCTTCGATTCAGAAAGCAATGGCCTCCTATAGGCTTTCTTCGATTGAGAAGGCATTGTCCTTTTACATGCTTGCTTCGATTCAGAAGGCATTGGCCTCTTATAGGCTTGCTTAGATTCAGAAGGCAATGGCCTCCTACATGCTTGCTTCGGTTCAGAAGGCAGTGGCTTCCTACAGGCTTGTTTCGATTCAGAAGGCAATGGCCTCCTACAGAATTCAATCGATTCAGAAGGCAATGGCCTCCTACATACTTGCTTCAATTCAGAAGGCAATGGCCTCCTACAGACTTGCTTGGATTCATAAGGCAATGGCCTCATACAGGCTTATTTCGATTCAGAAGGCAATGGCCTATTACAGGTTTGCTTCGATTTAGAAGGCAATTGCCTCCTACAAGCATGCTTCGATTCTGAAGGCAATGGCTTCCTACAGGTTGCTTCTATTTATAAGGCAATAGCCTCCTACAGGTTTGCTTCGATTCAGAAAGCAATGGCCTCCTACAGGCCTGCTTTGATTCAGAAGGAAATGGACTCCTACAGGCTTGCTTCGATTCACAAAGCAATGGCTTCCTACATGCTTGCTTCGATTCAAAAAGCAATGACCTCCTATAGGATTTCTTCGATTCAGAAGACAATGGCCTCCTGCAGGCTTGCTTCGATTCACAAAGTAATGGCCTCATACATCAAATGGAAGAAAAGAAAATTAGCTTTGGTTTCTAAGCATCGATTGGGAATTTGACTTCCTTCGAGCAAACTTGATTTGATTCAGAAGGCAATGGCCTCCTATAGGCTTGCTTAGATTCAGAAGGAAATGTCCTCCTACATGCTTGCTTCGATTCAGAAGGCAATGACTTCCTACAAGCTTGTTTCGATTTAGAAGGAAATGGCCTCCTACAGGCTTGCTTCGATTCAGAAGTTAATGGCCTCCAACAAGCTTGCTTTGATTCAGAAGGCAATGGCCTCCTACATACTTGCTTCAATTCAGAAGGCATTGGCCTCCTACAGGCTTACTTCGATTCATAAGGCAATTGCCTCCTACAGGCATGCTTCGATTCAAAAGGCAATGGCCTCCTACAAGTTTCCTTCGATTCAGAAGGCAATGGCCTCCTACAGGTTTGCTTCGATTCAGAAGGCAATGGCCTCCTACAGGTTTGCTTCGATTCAGAAGGTAATGGCCTCCGACAGGCTTGCGTCATTTCAGATGGCAATGGCCTCCTACAGGCTTGCTTCAATTCAGAAGGCATTGGCCTCCTACATGCTTGCTTTGATTCACAAAGAAATAGCCTCCTACTGGTTTGCTTCGATTCAGAAGGCAATGGCCTCCTACAGACTTGCTTTGATTCAGAAGGACATGGCCTCATACAGGTTGTTTTTATTCAGAAGGCAATGGCCTCCTATAGGTTTACTTCGATTCAGAAGGCAATTGTCTCCTACAGGCATGCTTCAATTCAGAAGGCAATGGCCTCCTATAGGTTGCTTCGATTTATAAGGCAATGGCCTCCTACCGGTTTGCCTCGATTCAGAAAGCAATGGCCTCCTATAGGCTTGCTTCGATTCAGAAGGCAATGGAATTCTACATGCTTGCTTCGATTCACAAAGCAATGGCCTCCTACATGCTTGCTTCGATTCAGAAAGTAATGGCCTCCTACAGGCTTGCTTCAATTCAGAAGGCATTGGCCTCCTACATGCTTGCTTTGATTCACAAAGACATAACTTCCTTCTGGTTTGCTTCGATTCAGAAGGCAATGGCCTCTTATAGACTTGCTTCGATTCAGAAGGACATGGCCTCATATAGGATTGTTTCGATTCTGAAGGCAATGACCTCCTATAGGTTTGCTTCGATTCAGAAGGCAATTGTCTCCTACAGGCTTGCTTCAATTCAGAATGCATTGGTCTCCTACATGCTTGCTTTGATTCACAAATAAATAGCCTCCTACTGGTTTGCTTCGATTCAGAAGGCAATGGCCTCCTACATATTTGCTTGGATTCATAAGGCAATGGCCTCATATAGGCTTGTTTCGATTCAGAAGGCAATGGCCTCCTACAGGTTTTCTTCGATTCAGAAGGCAATTGCCTCCAACAGGCATGCTTCGATTTTGAAGGCAATGGCCTCCTACAGGTTGCGTCGATTTATAAGGCAATGACCTCCTACAGGTTTGCTTCGATTCAAAAAGCAATGGCCTCCTACAGGCTTGCTTCGATTCAGAAGGAAATGGACTCCTACAAGCTTGCTTCAATTCACAAAGCAATGGCTTCCTACATGCTTGCTTCAATTCAGAAAGCAATGGCCTCCTACAGGCTTGCTTCGACTCAGAAGACAATGGCCTCCTACAGGCTTGCTTCAATTCACAAAGTAATGGCCTCCTACACCAAATGGAAGAAAAGCAAATTAGGTTTGGTTTCTAAGCATCGATTGGGAATTTGACTTCCTTCGAGCGAGCTTGATTCATAAGCTTCGATTAAGCAACAATTTCCTTCATTGCTTGCTTCGATTCAGAAGGCAATGGCCTTCTACAGGCTTGCTTCGATTCAGAAGGAATTGGCCTTCTACATGCTTTCTTCGATTCAGAAGACAATGTCCTCCTATATGCTTTCTTCGATTGAGAAGGCGTTGTCCTTCTACATGCTTGCTTCGATTCAGAAGGCAATGGCCTCCTATAGGCTTGCTTAGATTCAGAAGGCACTGTCCTCCTACATGCTTGCTTCGATTCAGAAGGCAATGACTTCCTACAGGCTTGTTTAGATTCAGAAGAAAATGGCCTCCTACAGGCTTGCTTCGATTCAGAAGTTAATGGCCTCCAACAAGCTTTCTTCAATTCAGAAGGCAATGGCCTCCTACATACTTGCTTCAATTCAGAAGACATTGGCCTCCTATATGCTTACTTCGATTCATAAGGCAATTGCCTCCTACAGGCATCTTCGATTCAATAGGCAATGGCCTCCTACAAGTTTCCTTCGATTCAGAAGGCAATGGCCTCCTAAAGGTTTGCTTCGATTCAGAAGGTAATGGCCTCCGACAGGCTTGCGTCAATTCAGAAGGCAATGGCCTCCTACAGGCTTGCTTCAATTCAGAAGGCATTGGCCTCTTACATGCTTACTTTGATTAACAAAGAAATAGCCTCCTACTGATTTGCTTCGATTCAGAAGGAAATGGCCTCCTACAGACTTGCTTCGATTCAGAAGGACATGGCCTCATACAAGCTTGTTTCGATTTAGAAGGCAATGGCCTCTTACAGGTTTGCTTTGATTCAGAACGAAATTGTCTCCTACATGCATGCTTCGATTCAGAAGGCAATGGCCTCCTATAGGTTGCTTCGATTTATAAGGCAATGGCCTCCTACAAGTTTGCCTCGATTCAGAAAGCAATGGCCTCCTACAGGCTTGCTTCGATTCAGAAGGCAATGGACTCCTACAGGCTTGCTTTGATTCACAAAGCAATGGCCTCCTACATGCTTGCTTCGATTCAGAAAGCAATGGCCTGCTACAGGCTTGCTTCGATTTAGAAGACAATGGCCTCCTGCAGGCTTGCTTCGATTCACAAAGCAACGACCTCCTACATCAAATGGAAGAAAAGCAATTTAGCTTCGGTGACTAAGCATCAATTGGGAATTTGACTTCCTTCAAGCGAGCTTCATTCATAAACTTCGATTAAGCAACTATTTTCTTCATTGCTAGCTTCGATTCAGAAGGAAATGGCCTTCTACAGGCTTGCTTCGATTCAGAAGGCATTGGCCTTCTACATGCTTGCTTCGATTCAGAAGGCATTGGCCTTCTACATGCTTGCTTCGATTCAGAAGGCAATGGCCTCCTATAGGCTTGCTTAGATTTAGAAGGCATTGTCCTTTTACATGCTTGCTTCGATTCAGAAGGCAATGGCCTCCTATAGGCTTGCTTAGATTCAGAAGGCAATGACCTCCTACAGACTTGCTTCGGTTCAGAAGGTAGTGGCTTCCTACAGGCTTATTTCGATTCAGAAGGCAATGGCCTCCTACAGACTTTCTTCGATTCAGAAGGAAATGGCCTCATACAGGCTTGTTTTGATCAGAAGGCAATGGCTTCCTACAGGTATGCTTCAATTCAGAAGGCAATTGTCTCCTATAAGCATGCTTCGATTCAGAAGGCAATGGCCTCCTACAGGTTTGCTTCGATTTATAAGGCAATGGCCTCCTACAGGTTTGCTTCGATTCAAAAGATAATGGTCTCCTATAGAATTGCATGGATTCAGAAGGCAATGGCCTCCTACAGACTTGCTTCGATTTAGAAGGCAATGTCCTCGTACAGGTTTGCTTCGATTCAGAACGAAATTGTCTCCTACATGCATGCTTCGATTCAGAAGGCAATGGCCTCCTATAGGTTGCTTCGATTTATAAGGCAATGGCCTCCTACAAGTTTGCCTCGATTCAGAAAGCAATGGCCTCCTACTGGCTTGCTTCGATTCAGAAGACAATGGCCTCCTGCAGGCTTGCTTCGATTCACAAAGCAACGACCTCCTTCATCAAATGGAAGAAAAGCAAATTAGCTTTGGTTTCTAAGCATCAATTAGGAATTTGACTTCCTTCAAGCGAGCTTGATTCATAAGCTTCGATTAAGCAACTATTTTCTTCATTGCTAGCTTCGATTCAGAAGGAAATGACCTTCTACATGCTTGCTTCGATTCAGAAGGCATTGGCCTTCTACATGCTTGCTTTGATTCAGAAGGCAATGGCCTCCTATAGGATTTTTTCAATTGAGAAGGCATTGTCCTTTTACATGCTTGCTTCGATTCAGAAGGCAATGGCCTCCTATAGGCTTTCTTAGATTCAGAAGGCAATGACCTCCTACAGGCTTGCTTCAGTTCAGAAGGTAGTGGCTTCCTACAGGCTTGTTTCGATTCAGAAGGCAATGGCCTCCTACAGACTTCCATCGATTCAGAAGGCAATGGCCTCCTACATACTTGCTTCAATTCAGAAGGCAATGGCCCCACACAGGCTTGTTTCGATTCAGAAGGCAATGGCCTCCTACAGGTTTGCTTTGATTCAGAAGGCAGTTGCCTCCTACAGGTATGCTTCGATTCAAAAGGAAATGGCCTCCTACAAGTTTACTTCGATTTATAAGGCAATGGCCTCCTACAGGTTTGCTTCAAGTCAGAAAGAAATGGTCTCCTACAGGCTTGCTTCGATCCAGAAGGCAATGGTCTCCTACAGAATTGCATCGATTCAGAAGGCAATGGCCTCCTATAGACTTGCTTCAATTCAAAAGGCAATGACCTCCTACAGACTTGCTTTGATTCAGAAGGCATTGGCCTCCTACAGTCTTGCTTCAATTCAGAAGGAAATTGCCTCCTACAGGCAAGCTTCGATTCAAAAGGCAATGGCCTACTACAGGTTTGCATCGATTCAGAAGGCAATGGCCTCCTACAGGTTTACTTCGATTCATGAGGCAATGGCCTCCTACGGGCTTGCTTCTATTCAGAAGGAAATGGCCTCCTACAGGCTTGCTTTAATTCAGAAGGCATTGGCCTCATACATGCTTGCTTTGATTCACAAAGAAACAACCTCCTGCTGGTTTGCTTCGATTCATAAGGCAATGGCCTCCTACAGACTTGCTTCGATTCAGAAGGCAATGGCCTCATACATGCTTTTATCGATTCAGAAGGCAATGGCCTCCTACACGTTTGTTTGATTCAGAATGCAATTGCCTCCTACATGCATGCTTCGATTTAAAAGGAAATGGCCTCCTACAGGTTTGCTTCGATTTATAAGGCAATGGTTTCTTACAGGTTAGCTTCGATTCAGAAAGCAATGGTCTCCTACAAGCTTGCTTCGATTCAGAAGGCAATGGTCTCCTACAGAATTGCATCGATTCTGAAGGCAATGGCCTCCTACAGACTTGCTTTAATTCAGAAGGCAATGGCCTCCTACATACTTACTTCGATTCAGAAGGCATTGGCCTCCTACAGGCTTTCTTCGATTCAGAAGGAAATTGCCTCCTACAGGCAAGCTTCGATTCAAAAGGCAATGGCCTCCTATAGGTTTGCATCGATTCAGAAGGCAATGGCCTCCTACAGGTTTAGTTCGATTCATAAGGCAATGGCCTCCTACGGGCTTGCTTCAACTCAGAAGGCAATGGCCTCCTACAGGCTTGCTTGAATTCAGAAGGCATTGGCCTCATACATGCTTGCTTTGATTCACAAAGAAACAACCTCCTACTGGTTTGCTTCGATTCATAAGGCAATGGCCTCCTACAGACTTGCTTCGATTCACAAGGCAATGGCCTCATACAGGCTTGTTTCGATTCAGAAGGCAATGGCCTCCTACAGGTTTGCTTTGATTCAGAAGGAAATTGCCTCCTACAGGCATTCTTTGATTCAAAAGGAAATGGCCTCCTACAAGTTTGCTTCGATTTATAAGGCAATGGCTTCCTACAGGTTTGCTTCGATTAAGAAAGCATTGGTCTCCTACAGGCTTGCTTCGATTCAGAAGGCAATGGTCTCCTATAGAAATGCATCGATTCAGAAGGCAATGGCCTCCTACAGACTTGCTTCAATTTAGAAGTCAATGACCTCCTACAGACTTGCTTCGATTCAGAAGGCATTGGCCTCCTACAAGCTTGCTTCGATTCAGAAGGCAATTGCCTCCTAAAGGCAAGCTTCGATTCAAAAGGCAATGGCCTCCTACAAGTTTGCATTGATTCAGAAGGCAATGGCCTCCTACAGGTTTACTTCGATTCATAAGGCAATGGCCTCCTACGGGCTAGCTTCAATTCAGAAGGCAATAGCCTCCTACAGGCTTGCTTCAATTCAGAAGGCATTTGCCTCCTACATTCTTGCTTTGATTCACAAAGAAATAGCCTCCTACTGGTTTTCTTTGATTCAGAAGGCAATGGCCTCCTACAGACTTTCTTCGATTCAGAAGGAAATGGCCTCATACAGGCTTGTTTTGATCAGAAGGCAATGGCTTCCTACAGGTATGCTTCAATTCAGAAGGCAATTGTCTCCTATAAGCATGCTTCGATTCAGAAGGCAATGGCCTCCTACAGGTTTGCTTCGATTTATAAGGCAATGGCCTCCTACAGGTTTGCTTCGATTCAAAAGATAATGGTCTCCTATAGAATTGCATGGATTCAGAAGGCAATGGCCTCCTACAGACTTGCTTCGATTTAGAAGGCAATGTCCTCGTACAGGTTTGCTTCGATTCAGAACGAAATTGTCTCCGACATGCATGCTTCGATTCAGAAGGCAATGGCCTCCTATAGGTTGCTTCGATTTATAAGGCAATGGCCTCCTACAAGTTTGCCTCGATTCAGAAAGCAATGGCCTCCTACTGGCTTGCTTCGATTCAGAAGACAATGGCCTCCTGCAGGCTTGCTTCGATTCACAAAGCAACGACCTCCTTCATCAAATGGAAGAAAAGCAAATTAGGTTTGGTTTCTAAGCATCAATTAGGAATTTGACTTCCTTCAAGCGAGCTTGATTCATAAGCTTCGATTAAGCAACTATTTTCTTCATTGCTAGGTTCGATTCAAAAGGAAACGACCTTCTACATGCTTGCTTCAATTCAGAAGGCATTGGCCTTCTACATGCTTGCTTTGATTCAGAAGGCAATGGCCTCCTATAGGATTTTTTCAATTGAGAAGGCATTGTCCTTTTACATGCTTGCTTCGATTCAGAAGGCAATGGCCTCCTATAGGCTTTCTTAGATTCAGAAGGCAATGACCTCCTACAGGCTTGCTTCAGTTCAGAAGGTAGTGGCTTCCTACAGGCTTGTTTCGATTCAGAAGGCAATGGCCTCCTACAGACTTCCATCGATTCAGAAGGCAATGGCCTCCTACATACTTGCTTCAATTCAGAAGGCAATGGCCCCACACAGGCTTGTTTCGATTCAGAAGGCAATGGCCTCCTACAGGTTTGCTTTGATTCAGAAGGCAGTTGCCTCCTACAGGTATGCTTCGATTCAAAAGGAAATGGCCTCCTACAAGTTTACTTCGATTTATAAGGCAATGGCCTCCTACAGGTTTGCTTCAAGTCAGAAAGAAATGGTCTCCTACAGGCTTGCTTCGATCCAGAAGGCAATGGTCTCCTACAGAATTGCATCGATTCAGAAGGCAATGGCCTCCTATAGACTTGCTTCAATTCAAAAGGCAATGACCTCCTACAGACTTGCTTTGATTCAGAAGGCATTGGCCTCCTACAGTCTTGCTTCAATTTTAGAAGGAAATTGCCTCCTACAGGCAAGCTTCGATTCAAAAGGCAATGGCCTACTACAGGTTTGCATCGATTCAGAAGGCAATGGCCTCCTACAGGTTTACTTCGATTCATGAGGCAATGGCCTCCTACGGGCTTGCTTCTATTCAGAAGGAAATGGCCTCCTACAGGCTTGCTTTAATTCAGAAGGCATTGGCCTCATACATGCTTGCTTTGATTCACAAAGAAACAACCTCCTGCTGGTTTGCTTCGATTCATAAGGCAATGGCCTCCTACAGACTTGCTTCGATTCAGAAGGCAATGGCCTCATACATGCTTTTATCGATTCAGAAGGCAATGGCCTCCTACACGTTTGCTTTGATTCAGAAAGCAATTGCCTCCTACATGCATGCTTCGATTTAAAAGGAAATGGCCTCCTACAGGTTTGCTTCGATTTATAAGGCAATGGTTTCTTACAGGTTAGCTTCGATTCAGAAAGCAATGGTCTCCTACAAGCTTGCTTCGATTCAGAAGGCAATGGTCTCCTACAGAATTGCATCGATTCTGAAGGCAATGGCCTCCTACAGACTTGCTTTAATTCAGAAGGCAATGGCCTCCTACATACTTACTTCGATTCAGAAGGCATTGGCCTCCTACAGGCTTTCTTCGATTCAGAAGGAAATTGCCTCCTACAGGCAAGCTTCGATTCAAAAGGCAATGGCCTCCTATAGGTTTGCATCGATTCAGAAGGAAATGGCCTCCTACAGGTTTAGTTCGATTCATAAGGCAATGGCCTTCTACGGGCTTGCTTCAACTCAGAAGGCAATGGCCTCCTACAGGCTTGCTTGAATTCAGAAGGCATTGGCCTCATACATGCTTGCTTTGATTCACAAAGAAACAACCTCCTACTGGTTTGCTTCGATTTATAAGGCAATGGCCTCCTACAGACTTGCTTCGATTCACAAGGCAATGGCCTCATACAGGCTTGTTTCGATTCAGAAGGCAATGGCCTCCTACAGGTTTGCTTTGATTCAGAAGGAAATTGCCTCCTACAGGCATTCTTTGATTCAAAAGGAAATGGCCTCCTACAAGTTTGCTTCGATTTATAAGGCAATGGCTTCCTACAGGTTTGCTTCGATTAAGAAAGCATTGGTCTCCTACAGGCTTGCTTCGATTCAGAAGGCAATGGTCTCCTATAGAAATGCATCGATTCAGAAGGCAATGGCCTCCTACAGACTTGCTTCAATTTAGAAGTCAATGACCTCCTACAGACTTGCTTCGATTCAGAAGGCATTGGCCTCCTACAAGCTTGCTTCGATTCAGAAGGCAATTGCCTCCTAAAGGCAAGCTTCGATTCAAAAGGCAATGGCTTCCTACAAGTTTGCATCGATTCAGAAGGCAATGGCCTCCTACAGGTTTACTTCGATTCATAAGGCAATGGCCTCCTACGGGCTAGCTTCAATTCAGAAGGCAATAGCCTCCTACAGGCTTGCTTCAATTCAGAAGGCATTTGCCTCCTACATTCTTGCTTTGATTCACAAAGAAATAGCCTCCTACTGGTTTTCTTTGATTCAGAAGGCAATGGCCTCCTACAGACTTTCTTCGATTCAGAAGGAAATGGCCTCATACAGGCTTGTTTTGATCAGAAGGCAATGGCTTCCTACAGGTATGCTTCAATTCAGAAGGCAATTGTCTCCTATAAGCATGCTTCGATTCAGAAGGCAATGGCCTCCTACAGGTTTGCTTCGATTTATAAGGCAATGGCCTCCTACAGGTTTGCTTCGATTCAAAAGATAATGGTCTCCTATAGAATTGCATGAATTCAGAAGGCAATGGCCTCCTACAGACTTGCTTCAATTTAGAAGCCAATGTCCTCCTACAGACTTGCTTCGATTCAGAAGGCATTGGCCTCCTACAAGCTTGCTTCGATTCAAAAGGCAATTGCCTCCTACAGGAAAGCTTCAATTCAAAAGGCAATGGCCTCCTACAGGTTTTCCTCGATTCAGAAAGCAATGGCCTCCTACAAGCTTGCTTGAATTCACAAAGCAATGGCCTCCTACATGCTTGCTTCGATTCAGAAAGCAATGGCCTCCTACAGGCTTGCTTCAATTCAGAAGGCATTGGCCTCCTACATGCTTGCTTTGATTCACAAAGAAATAGCCTTCTACTTGTTTGCTTCAATTCAGAAGGCAATGGCCTCCTACAGACATGCTTCGATTCAGAAGGACATGGCCTCATACAGGCTTGTTTCGATTCAGAAGGCATTGGCCTCCTACAGGTTTGCTTCGATTCAGAAGGAAATTGTCTCCTACAGGCATGATTCAATTCAGAAGGCAATGGCCTCCTACGGGCTTGCTTCAATTCAGAAGGCAATGGCCTCCTACAGGCTTGCTTCAATTCAGAAGGCATTGGCCTCCTACATGCTTGCTTTGATTCACAAAGAAATAGCCTCCTACTGGTTTGCTTTGATTCATAAAGCAATGCCACCCTACAGACTTGCTTCGATTCTGAAGGCAATGGCCTCCTACAGTTTGCTTCAATTTATAAGGCACTGGCCTCCTACAGGTTTGCTTCGATTCAGAAAGCAATGGCCTCCTACCGGCTTGCTTCGATTCAGAAGGAAATGGACTCCTACAGGCTTGCATCGATTCACAAAGCAATGGCTTCCTATATGTTTGCTACGATTCAGAAAGCAATGGCCTCCTACAGGCTTGCTTCGATTTAGAAGACAATGGCCTCTTGCAGGCTTGCTTCGATTCACAAAGTAATGGCCTCCTACATCAAATGGAAGAAAAGCAAATTAGCTTTGGTTTCTAAGCATCGATTGGGAATTTGACTTCCTTCGAGCGAGCTTGATTCATAAGCTTCGATTAAGCAACGATTTCCTTCATCGCTTGCTTCGATTCAGAAGGCAATGGCCTTCTACAGGCTTGCTTCGATTCAGAAGGAATTGGCCTTCTACATGCTTTCTTTGATTCAGATGTCAATGGCCTCCTATAGGCTTTCTTCGATTGAGAAGGCGTTGTCCTTCTACATGCTTGCTTCGATTCAGAAGGCAATGGCCTCCTATAGGCTTGCTTAGATTCAGAAGGCAATGTCATCCTACGTGCTTGCCTCAATTCAAAAGGCAGTGACTTCCTACAGGCTTGTTTCGATTCAGAAGGAAATGGCCTCCTACAGGCTTGCTTTGATTCAGAAGTTAATGGCCTCCAACAAGCCTGCTTCGATTCAGAAGGAAATGGCCTCCTACATAGTTGCTTCAATTCAGAAGGAATTGTCCTCCTACAGGCTTACTTCGATTCATAAGGCAATTGCCTCCTATGCTTCGATTCAGAAGGCAATGGCCTCCAATAGGTTGCTTCGATTTATAAGGCAATGGCCACCTACAGGTTTTCCTCGATTCAGAAAGCATTGGCCTCCTACAAGCTTGCTTGGATTCACAAAGCAATGGCCTCCTACATGCTTGCTTCAATTCAGAAAGCAATGGCCTCCTACAGGCTTGCTTCGATTCAGAAGGCAATGAACTCCTACAGGCTTGCTTCGATTCACAAAGCAATGGCCTCCTACATGCTTTCTTCGATTCAGAAAGTAATGGCCTCCTACAGACTTGCTTCGATTCAGAAGGCATTGGCCTCCAACAGGCTTGCTTCGATTCAAAAGGCAATTGCCTCTTACATGCAAGCTTCGATTCAAAAGGCAATGGCATCCTACAGGTTTGCATCAATTCAGAAGGAAATGGCCTCCTACAAGTTTACTTCGATTCATAAGGTAATGGCCTCCTACGGGCTAGCTTCAATTCAGAAGGCAATGGCCTCTTACAGGATTTCTTCGATTTAGAAGGCGTTGTCCTTCTACATGCTTGCTTTGATTTAGAAGGCAATGGCCTCCTATAGGCTTGCTTAGATTCAGAAGGCAATCTCCTCCTACGTGCTTGATTCGATTTAGAAGGCAGTGACTTCCTACAAGCTTGTTTCGATTCAGAAGGAAATGGCCTCCTGCAGGCTTGCTTTGATTCAGAAGTTAATGGCCTCCAACAAGCTTGCTTAGATTCAGAAGGCAATGGCCTCCTACATACTTGCTTCAATTCAGAAGGAATTGGCCTCCTACAAGCTTACTTCGATTCATAAGGCAATTGCCTCCTACAGGCATGCTTCGATTCAAAAGGAAATGGCCTCCTACAAGTTTCCTTCGATTCAGAAGGCAATGGCCTCCTACAGGTTTGCTTCGATTCAGAAGGCAATGGCCTCCTACAGGTTTGCTTTGATTCAGAAGGTAATCGCCTCCGACTGGATTGCATCAATTCAGAAGGCAATGGCCTCCTACAGGCTTGCTTCAATTCAGAAGGCATTGGCCTCCTACATGATTGCTTTGATTCACAAAGAAATAGCCTCCTACTGGTTTACTTCGATTCAGAAGGCAATGGCCTCCTACAGACTTGCTTAGATTCAGAAGGACATGGCCTCATACAGGCTTGTTTTGATTCAGAAGGCAATGGCATCCTACAGGTTTGCTTTGATTCAGAAGACAATTGTCTCCTACTTGCATGCTTTGATTCAGAAGGCAACGGCCTCCTATAGGTTGCTTCAATTTATAAGGCAATGGCCACCTACAGGTTTGCCTCAATTAAGAAAGCAATGGCCTCCTACAAGCTTGCTTGGATTCACAAAGCAATGGCCTCCTACATGCTTGCTTCGATTCAGAAAGCAATGGCCTCCTATAGGCTTTCTTCAATTCAGAAGGCATTGGCCTCCTACATGCTTGCTTTGATTCATAAAGAAATAGCCTCCTACTGGTTTGCTTCGATTCAGAAGGCAATGGCCTCCTACAGACTTGCTTCGATTCAGAAGGACATGGCCTCATACAGGCTTGTTTCGATTCAGAAGACAATGGCCTCCTACAGGTTTGCTTTGATTAAGAAGGAAATTGTCTCCTACATGCATGATTCAATTCAGAAGGCAATGGCCTCCTACGGGCTTGGTTCAATTCAGAAGGCAATGGCCTCCTATAGGCTTGGTTCAATTCAGAAGGCATTGGCCTCCTACATGATTTCTTTGATTCATAAAGAAATAGCCTCCTACTGGTTTGCTTCGATTCATAAGGCAATGGCCTCCTACAGACTTGCTTGGATTCATAAGGCAATGGCCTCATACAAGCTTGTTCCGATTCAGAAGGCCATGGCCTCCTACAGGTTTGTTTCGATTCAGAAGGCAATTACCTCCTACAGGCATGCTTCAATTCTGAAGGCAATGGCCTCCTACAGTTTGCTTCGATTTATAAGGCAATGGCCTCCTACAGGTTTGCTTCGATTCAGAAAGCAATGGCCTCCTACAGGCTTGCTTCAATTCAGAAGGCAATGGTATCCTACAGAAATGCATCAATTCAGAAGGCAATGGCTTCCTACATGTTTGCTACGATTCAGAAAGCAATGGCCTCCTACAGGCTTGCTTCGATTCAGAAGACAATGGCCTCTTGCAGGCTTGCTTTGATTCACAAAGTAATGGCCTCCTACATCAAATGGAAGAAAAGCAAATTAGCTTTGGTTTCTAAGCATCGATTGGGAATTTGAATTCCTTCGAGCATCTTAATTCATAAGCTTCGATTAAGAAACAATTTCCTTCATTGCTTGCTTCGATTCAGAAGGCAATGGCCTTTTACAGGCTTGCTTCGATTTAGAAGGAATTGACCTTCTACATGCTTTCTTCGATTCAGAAGACAATGGCCTCCTATAGGCTTTCTTCAATTGAGAAGGCGTTGTCCTTCTACATGCTTGCTTTGATTAAGAAGACAATGGCCTCCTATAGGCTTCCTTAGATTCAAAAGGCAATGTCCTCCTACGTGCTTGCTTCGATTCAGAAGGCAGTGACTTCCTACAGGCTTGTTTCAATTCAGAAGGAAATGGCCTCCTACAGGCTTGCTTTGATTCAGAAGTTAATGGCCTCCAACAAGCTCGCTTCGATTCAGAAGGCAATGGCCTCCTACATACTTGCTTCAATTCAGAAGGAATTGGCCTCCTACAGGCTTACTTCGATTCATAAGGCAATTGCCTCCTACAGGTATGCTTCGATTCAAAAGGAAATGGCCCCCTACAAGTTTCCTTCGATTCAGAAGGCAATGGCCTCCTACAGGTTTGCTTCGATTCAGAAGGCAATGGCCTCCTACAGGTTTGCTTCAATTCAGAAGGTAATGGCCTCCGACAGGCTTGCGTCAATTCAGGAGGCAATGGCCTCCTACAGGCTTGCTTCAATTCAGAAGGCATTGGCCTCCTGCACGCTTGCTTTGATTCACAAAGAAATAGCCTCCTACTGGTTTACTTCGATTCAGAAGCAACGACCTCCTACAGACTTACTTCGATTAAGAAGGACTTGGACTCATACATGCTTGTTTTGATTCAGAAGGCAATGGCCTCCTATAGGTTGCTTCAATTTATAAGGCAATGGCCACCTACAGGTTTGCCTCGATTCAGAAAGCAATGGCCTCCTACAAGCTTGCTTGGAATCACAAAGCAATGGCCTCCTACATGCTTGCTTCGATTCAGAAAGCAATGGCCTCCTACAGGCTTGCTTCGATTCAGAAGACAATGGCCTCCTGCAGGCTTTCTTCGATTCACAAAGCAACGACCTCCTACATCAAATGGAAGAAAAGAAAATTAGCTTTGGTTTCTCAGCATCGATTAGGAATTTGACTTCCTTCAAGCGAGCTTGATTCATGAGCTTTGATTAAGCAACAATTTCCTTCATTTCTATCTTCGATTCACAAGGAAATGGCCTTCTACAGGCTTGCTTCGATTCAGAAGGCATTGGCCTTCTACAGGCCTGCTTCAATTCAGAAGGCAATGTCCTCCTATAGGCTTTCTTCGATTGAGAAGGCATTGTCCTTTTACATGCTTGCTTCAATTCAGAAGGCAATGGCCTCCTATAGGCTTGCTTAGATTCAGAAGGCAATGGACTCCTACAAGCTTGCTTCGATTCAAAAGGCAGTGGCTTCCTACAGGCTTGTTTCGATTCAGAAGGCAATGACCTCCTACAGACTTCCATCGATTCAGAAGGTAATGGCCTCCTACATACTTGCTTCAATTCAGAAGGCAATGGCCTGACACAGTGTTGTTTCGATTCAGAAGGCAATGGCCTCCTACAGGTTTGCTTTGATTCAGAAGGAAATTGCCTCCTACAGGCATGCTTCAATTCAAAAGGAAATGGCCTCCTACAGGTTTGCTTCGATTTATAAGGCAATGGCTTCCTACAGGTTTGGTTCGATTCAGAAAGCAATGGTCTCCTACAGGCTTGCTTCGATTCAGAAGGCAATGGTCTCCTACAAAAATGCATCGATTCAGAAGGCAATGGCCTCCTACAGACTTGATTCAATTTAGAAGTCAATGGGCTCCTACAGGCTTGCTTCGATTCAGAAGGTAATGGCCTCCGACAGGATTGCGTCAATTCAGATGGCAATGGCCTCCTACAGGTTTGCTTCAATTCAGAAGGCATTGGCCTCCTACATGCTTGCTTTGATTCACAAAGAAATAGCCTCCTACTGGTTTGCTTCGATTCAGAAAAGCAATGGCCTCCTACAAACTTGCTTTGATTCAGAAGGACATGGCCTCCTACAGGTTTGCCTCGATTCAAAAAGCAATGGCCTCCTACAGGCTTGCTTCGATTCAGAAGGCAATGGACTCCTACAGGCTTGCTTCAATTCACAAAGCAATGGCCTCCTACATGCTTGCTTCGATTCAGAAAGTAATGGCCTCCTACAGACTTGCTTCGATTCAGAAGGCATTGGCCTCCAACAGGGTTGCTTCGATTCAAAATGCAATTGCCTCCTACAGGAAAGCTTCGATTTAAAAGGTAATGGCCTCCTACAACTTTGCATCGATTGAGAAGGCAATAGCCTCCTACAAGTTTGCTTCGATTCAGAAGGAATTGGCCTCCTACGGGCTAGGTTCAATTCAGATGGCAATGGCCTCCTACAGACTTTCTTCAATTGAGAAGGCGTGTTAGAACAAAGTTTGAATCTACTACCCTAAGTTAAAGTTTTAATGATAACAAAATGCAAGATTAAATAAATTGTATAATTCATATGAGACATATATGCTACCTAAAAATTATATTGTGCATTTACAGAAACTCTGATGGATATCAGCATAAGAGTGTCAACATCAGAATCAGAAGATGAAATATCATATGCCAGCATCAGAAGATGAAATATCATATTCCAGCATCAGAAGATCAAAGCATGTGCTTACGCTGAAGCTTGATGAACAGATCTGTGCTTAACATACTCTAAACTCTGATCAAGACCAAAACAATATCATCAGCACCTAGAAGCGTCAGAATAAGCCAAAGCCAATAACATGCTGAATCGACAACGGTACTGTGCATTCAAGACGCTTTATTACCGACGGCTTTATTCCAAGACAAAGATATTCTCAATATGGAAAGAACGTAATGGGCATTGAAATGGAATAATTGACTACAACGTATCTTTTCCAAGGCTATATAAACAAGTCAGTGAGAAATGAATTGTCTAATGCTCTACAACTCTTTACACGCCTAAAAGCAAATCATTTTCATCCTCACTCATACAGTTTGCTATATCTCTCAAATTACTTACTCTATAGTTATAGCATCCTAGTTTCACATAAGCTTAATTTGTGTATTATCACAGTTGTGATATAAAGTTTTTGTAGAAAACATTCAACACACATAGTATTCATTTATCTGTAAGAAAGAATTTCCTTGAGAAACCAGTCTGTGGTTTAGACTCAAGAAGGCTTTAGCAGTTGTTAAAGCAGTTGTAATATTCAGTTGAATATAGTGGATTAAGACCTCGTTGGAGAGAGGTGAAATCACCTTGACGGGTGAACTGGAGTAGTTTGAGATCAAACGAACCAGGATAAAAATAACGTATTGTCTGCATTTGATTTCAATTTTTACAATTCAACCCCCTTCTTGTGTTTTTCACTTCTTCAATTGGCATCAGAGCGCCTGGTTCTGAGCTAAAACACTTAACCGTGTCAGTACAAGATCCAGCGTCAGAAAAACACAATGGTAGGAACATATCAACACACCAACAATGACAACAATGAAGATATAGACAAATTCAGCGGCAAACCTCCAGTCTTTGATGGAGAGAATTTTGATTACTGGAAAGACAGAATTGAAAGCTTCTTTCTGGCACATGATGCTGATCAGTGGGACATGGTGACAGATGGATACACGCACCCAGTGAATGCAAGTGGTCAGAAGATTGACAAGAAGGAAATGTCTGATCAACAAAAGCGTGACTTCAAAAATCACCACAAGGCCAGAACTATTCTTCTCAGCGCCATCTCTTACGCTGAATATGAAAAGATATCTAACAGAGACACTGCAAAGAGTATGTTTGACTCTCTCAGAATGACGCATGAAGGCAACATTCAGGTCAAAGAAACTAAAGCTCTTGCACTCATTCAAAAGTATGAGGCATTCAAAATGGAAGAAAGTGAATCAATTGAAATGATGTTCTCAAGATTTCAAATTCTGGTGGCTGGTCTCAAAGTTCTGGACAAAGGGTATTCTACTGCTGATCATGTCAAGAAGATCATCAGAAGCTTTCCAAAACAGTGGAGGCCAATGGTTACAGTGCTGAAACTAGCTAAAGATCTCAACAAAATCTCTCTGGAGGAACTTATCAGCTCCCTCAGAAGTCACGAGATAGAGCTAGAAGCTGATGAACCTCAGAAGCAAGGTAAGCCTTTAGCTTTAAAATCTAACAGAAAATCTGACTCCAAAGTTTTGCAGGCTGTTGAAGAAACCTCTGATGGGTCCTCATCAGAAGAAGACGGACTTTCCCTCCTCTCCAGAAGAGTGAACCAACTATGGAAGAAGAGGCAAAGAAAGTTTAGGAATACCAGAAGATCCGATTAGAATGAGTCCTCCTCCAGATACAGAAGGTTAGAATCCTCCTCTGGATACAGAAGATCTGAAGGCTCTCTAGGAAGCAGAAAGCCAAACACCAAGGACATCATCTGCTATGAATGCAACAAGCAAGGACACTACAAGAGTGACTGTCCAAAGCTTCAGAGGGAAAAGCCCAAAAAGAAGTTTGGAAGGGAAAAGAAGAAGAGTCTCATGGCTACATGGGATGACTCTGACTCGTCTGAAGCTGACTCAGAATCAGATGATGAGAGAGCAAACATAGCTCTCATGGCTAACATATCAGAAGACAGTGAAGCTTCTGAATCAGACTCTGAATCAGACACCGAAGAGGTATTCCCTCACTTTGCAATTAATTTTACTAAGGCTGAACTTGCTGAAAGCCTTAACGAAATTCTGGAAAGATATCAGCAGATCAGAGTTAAATTCAGAAACCTGAAAAGGAATCTTGATTCTGACTCTGATAAAACTGAGAGTCTCAAATTGGAAAATTCTGAGTTGAAAAATAAAATTTCAAAATTAGAAAATCTTTTACAAAACTCTCAGAAGGAAACAATTTCTGAAACTCCCAGCAGCGCTGATGAGATCATCAAGGAGTATGATCACAACTTTCAGAAGTTCCTTTCTAAAAGCATAAATAGAAGCAAAATGGCTTCAATGATCTATGGAGTTAGCAGAAACGACAAAAAGGGAATAGGATACCAAGGTAAGGTACCTACACCAAAGAATGCCATGGATCTAATTATTAAACGCACTCCTCTGAATTCACACTTTGTGTATGGTCACACACATGACATTAAATATACTAGTAGTAATTATTCTGTGAAACCAAAATTCAACCAGAGTTTTGGTAAAGCTAACAAATCAGGACCCAAGAAAATATGGGTACCTAAGGATAAAATAATACACATTGCAGATATCTTTAGAAGCAAATTAGAAACACCAGTCATGGTACCTGGACTCTGGCTGCTCACGACACATGACGGGAAGAAGGCATATGTTCCAAAGCCTGGAACTTAAGCCTGGAGGCCACGTAGGCTTTAGAGGCAATCAGAGGGGAAAGATCATTGGCTCTGGAACAGTAGGTAATGGAAATCTTCCCTCTATAAATAATGTTCTATTAGTAGATGGATTAATGCATAATCTGTTATCCATAAGTCAATTAAGTGATAACGGTTATGATATAATCTTTAATCAAAAATCATGTAAAGCTGTTAGTCAGAAAGATGGGACTATCCTATTTAATGGAAAGAGGAAAAACAACATTTATAAAATCAAACTTTCTGAACTGAAAAGTCAGAATGTAAAGTGTCTTCTATCTGTTAACAATGAGCAATGGATCTGGCACAGAAGATTGGGGCATGTTAGTATGAGAAGAATATCTCAGATTAACAAACTCAATCTGGTCATATGACTTCCTAATCTAAAGTTCAATTCAGATGCTCTGTGTGAAGCATGTCAGAAAGGCAAGTTTGCAAAACCTGCTTTCAAATCTAAAAACATTGTTTCCACCTCTAAGCCATTAGAACTTCTGTACATTGACTTATTTGGACCAGTTAAAACTGCTTTAGTCAGTGGCAAGAAGTACGGGTTAATAATCGTAGATGACTCTAGCAGATGGACATGGGTAAAGTTCTTAAGACACAAGGACGAGTCACACTCTGTGTTTGTCACCTTCTGTAACCAAGTTCAGAATGAAAAGGATCTTAGAATCGTTAAAGTCAGAAATGATCATGGTGGAGAATTTGAAAACAAAGATTTTGAGTCATTTTTTAATGACAGAGGCATTCTGCATGATTTCTCTTGTCCTAGAACTCCCCAGCAAAATGGAGTTGTAGAATGAAAGAACAGAACACTGCAAGAAATGGCCAGAACCATGATCAATGAGACAAACGTTGCTAAGATCTTCTGGGAAGAGGCAATAAACACAGCGTGCTACATTCAGAATAGAATCTCCATAAGACCTATTCTGGAAAAGACTCCATATGAATTGTGGAAGAACAGAAAGCCCAACCTTTCATATTTTCATCCATTTGGATGTACTTGTTTTATGTTAAATACAAAAAATTATTTGAACAAGTTTGACTCTAAAGCACAGAAGTGTATTATGTTAGGATACTCTGAACGCTCAAGAGGGTACAGAGTATACAATACAGAAACACAGATTGTGGAAGAATCAATCAGTGTTTGTTTTGATGATAAGCTTGACTCTGAAAAGTCAAAGCAGAATGAAGTCTTTGCAGGTATGGAAGTTGAATTCACAGGTTCTAAAGACAAGTCATCAGAAGCTCTCAACAAAGACACTCCTTCAACATCAGAAAGAGGCACTGCAAGCAATCCAGAAACATCTGTTGATCAACCTCAGAAAAGACTACCCAGAAGCAGCATGGATCACCCAGAAGAAACAATCTTAGGAAGAAAGGAAGATCCAATCAGAACAAGAGCCAGCTTCAGAAACTCTGAAGAATCCCTCATGGGACTTGTTTCTCTGATTGAACCTTCTTCAATTGATGAAGCACTTCTGGACAACGACTGGATTCTAGAAATGCAAGAAGAGCTGAATCAATTCACCAGAAATGACGTGCGGGATCTAGTTCCCAGACCAAAAGGATTCGACGTCATTGGAACAAAATGGGTGTTCAGAAACAAACTGAACGAACAAGGTGAAGTCATCAGAAACAAAGCACGACTGGTAGCACAAGGTTATAGTCAGCAAGAGGGGATAAACTATACAGAAACCTTTGCTCCAGTCGCCGGGTTAGAATCTATCAGACTTTTAATTTCTTTTGTTGTTAATAAAGGCATCACTCTATATCAGATGGATGTCAAGAGTGCATTCTTAAATGGCTATATAGAAGAAGAGGTTTATGTGCACCAACCCCCTGGTTTTGAAAGTACAAAAAATCCAGAGTATGTTTTCAAACTAAAGAAGTCACTGTATGGTCTGAAACAAGCTCCCAGAGCTTGGTATGAAAGACTAAGTAACTTTCTGTTAGAAAAGGAATTCACCAGAGGGAAAGTGGACACAACCTTATTCTGTAAGACAGTTAAGAATGACATCTTAGTGTGTCAGATTTATGTTGACGATATTATATTTGGATCTACTAATCCTTCTCTTGGAAGAAAATTTGCTAAGTGTATGTAGGCAGAATTTGAGATGAGCCTCATGGGGGAACTGAAATTCTTTCTGGGAATTCAGATCAATCAAACTCCAGAGGGAACTTACATTCATCAGAGCAAATATGTCAGAGAAGTTCTGAAGAAATTTGATCTCTCAGAATGTAAGTCATCAAAGATTCCAATGCATCCCACGTGCATTCTGGAAAGAGAAGAGGTAAGCAAAAAGGTAGAACAGAAGGTCTATAGAGAGTAGAGCGTAAAAGTACTTCTGGAAGCTGCCAGTTTCTGGGAGAAAATCTGATCTCTTGGTCCAGCAAAAGGCAATCCACAATTGCGCTATCAACAGCAGAAGCTGAATACATAGCAGCAGCAGGATGCAGCACACAAATGCTCTGGATGAAAAGTCAGCTTGAAGACTTCCAGATATTTGAGAGTAACATTCCTATACTCTGTGACAACACTTCTTCCATTTGCTTAAGTAAAAATCCAATTTTGCATTCTAGGGCTAAGCATATAGAAATAAAACATCATTTCATTAGGGACTATATTCAGAAAGGCATTTTAAACTTAAAATTTATTAATACAGACCATCAATGGGCTGATATTTTCACAAAACCACTTTCTGAAGATAGGTTCAACTTCATTCTGAAACATCTCAGCATGAAGCTCTACCCAGAGTGAAAATGTTTTAATTTTATATATTAACCTTCAGAATTTGTTTTATTTTACTGTGAACTTCTGATCAATCTTCTTTCAGAAATTTAGACATGCAGATTGTATCAGATTCTATCCATAAAGATCTGAGCGTTTCATATCAAGGATAGATGTGTTGTTCACTAAATCAAACAAGTGTCATCCAGTCATCAGCTAATTCCTGAGGCAGAACACGCGTGCACTCTTCTGAGAAGGCAAAGCGCTGATTGGATGCATTGAGACACATGTCATGGGTAACCGTTCCAAATATCTTTCTAAATCCCCTAAAATCAGCCAACATTAAATGCGAGTAATCATGATTTAATTCTCTCTCTTAAAACGTTTATGTTTTCAAAACATTTTTTTTGAAACCTATTTAAACGCCTTAACATCATTCATTCACTTTTTACCGTCACTTACAATATTCAAAATATTTCTGTGTTCTTACTGTGTGTTCATCTTTTTTTTTCTCAAAGAAACCCTTTTCAAGCTTTTTCTCAAAAAACCCTTGTGTGAACATGGCATCCTCTAGCACTCCATCTGCAGGTTCCCAACAAGATGCTTCTTCTGAACAGTATCAGATTCCTTTCAGAACGCTCCTCACTCCGGTCAAGAACTTGGAAGTTCTGTCAGAATTGATAGTAGATTTCAACAGTTTGAAGGAAAATGGCTTTGATTTGTCTGAAGAAATTAAGGCACAAGGTTGGGAAAGGTACTTTGATAGGTTGGTGGGTCCAACGTTCCCCATTTTGGTTAAAGAATTCTGGATACATGCGTCTTCCTCAACTCATCAGGTTACTTCGTATATCATGGGAAAGAAGATTGTGATTACTGAAGATCACATTGCAAGGCTGATTGGATACAATGGTGGTGGTATTCGCTGTATTGACATGGCAGATAGATGTGCAAACTCTGCCCTAGTTGCAAGAGAGATTTTCACACATGGGGTTCCCTCCAGCAAAATAAGAGATTTGAAAGATCAGCACAGAATTTGAGTAAAGATTATTCTGGGCTGCTTCAACCACAGGAAGCCTATAAGCTCTCCTGACTATATAAACATATATCAGCAATATCTGATTTATTTTATTGTAAGGAAGTCCAAGATCAACCTAGCTCATCTTCTGTTCAATCATCTGAAGACAAGCGTCAAGGAAACGAGAGAAGAAGAAAGTACTAAAAGGGATTGGATACCCTTCGGCAAATTGATATCAGATATTCTAACGGAGAATAGGATGATTGAACACTTGACAGAGGCACAGGAAATAAGCTCTCTAGAACCTTCTGTTGGCAAGCAGCTGAATGCCAAGAATCTGAAGAAGATGAAGCTGATAGAGAACATAAGGAAGGAGCCCAGCGTCACTCCTCATGCTGAAATCACCAGCAGAAGAGTCCCTCTAGACAACTTTCCTATATTCTCTGAGATTGACTCTAAACCAGTCATTGTTCTCAGATACTTGGATGCTTGTAAAGCTGATGGCACAAATCCTGATCTGAACATTAAAGATCTGCACCAGCAAACACCAGAGGTTACTCTAAAGAAGACTAAGAAGAGAAAGGCTGTATCAGAAGGATCGTCTCAGCAGACCCCAAAGAAGAGAGGTAATCTGTCTTCTGTTAATGTTTTAAATTCATCTGCTGTTCCAACATTTATTCCAACCCCAACTTCATTTGAAATCCCAATTCCCATTCCAACCATTGATGATACTGAACCTGAGTTTGACCCTTTTGAGTCATTAACCCTCAGAAGATCCTACGCCAAACCTCATAATCCAAAACCTACAACCTCAACAGTACCAGAACTTGAAGAAGTTCTTTCTGAAATAGATCAACACTCTTCCGCTCCCCATACAGAAAATCCAAATCCTCAACCAGAAACTCCCCATTCACCACAACCAGAAACTACACTCTCACCAATACCAGAAGATCCACACTCACCAGAACCAGAAATTCCACAACCTCAATCTCCACAACCAGAACTTAATCCACCTTCACCTCAACACGAATCATCTCCACAACTTGAGTCTCAACACTCTGAGGCTCAATCCCCTGAACCTCAATCATCTGAATCCTCTGAACCACGACCCTTAGCCATACAATTTCCTGGTGGTACCACTGTTAATATCCCTCAACTACCATCCTCACCAGAAATTACTCCACCTAATACCCCATCCAGTCCAATAATCATTCCTGATTATCCTACTCCCTCACCCAAGAAAAATCCAGATGACCATAGCAAGACCTTCATTGATCTAACAGTCCTTGAACGCCTTGCTTCCATTATCAATAAAACTGCCATTCCCAAACCCAAACAACCAGATGTTGGTTCTAGCATCTTGAATTTTGAAACAGATATGCAGAAGTGGATTTCTTCTCTAAAACAGGCTAGTCTGGAAGTGATTGATCCCGCTGTTTCAGACCACCTCTGGACACTCTTCAAAAGATGGGTATGTGCTGAAACCTTTAAGCTGCAGGACCAAAGCTATGGACAGGCTCAACAGAACTTCAGCAATCTGCTGAAAGAAATTGAAGGTCCAGTTTTGAGTCAGCAGGTGAAGGATGAAGTTCTTCATCTGGATAGTGAGCCTTGGTCTGAAAAGCGTCCAGCTTCAACAATTCAACCAGCAGAAGAATAGACGATTCCAGCTGAAGATTTAAGTCAAGAAGAAGTTATTGTAGAAAGCTCTCAGAAGCATCCTGATTCTGACACCTCTCAAGCTGCATTGGACAGGCAGACTCTTGAAGAGCTGAAGCAAAATGATCTTCGACTGCAGGAGAGAATGGATGAGAATGATCAACGAATTAAGGAAAGGATGGATGTTCAGGATAGTAAGATTGACTCAGTAGCCAGCATGGTGCATCAGCAGAAGGAAACCATTGATCAGATTAAGAACATGCTAGAAGCTCTGTTCACACGCCTTCCACCCCATCCTTAGATTTTGTTTCTTGATGTTTTCATTGTTTTCTTTACATGTTATCTGTAATATTTTCTGAGCTCTGAACTGAATACAATCGTTTTTCTGCACTGATCGTTTTTAACTTTAATTATTTGCACTTTTTGATTGCTGACAAAAAGGGGGAGAAAGAATGATATTTTTCAATAACGGATTACTGAGACAAAAGTCTCAAACATTCTAACAATTTGATATACTTGAATGTTTCTTTGTTCTGCATAAGCTTACAGGTACAAGAATTTGATGAACTCTAATACACTGAAGCTCTGCTCTGGTAAAGGAAAGATCTAATGCTCAAAGAAAGTTCAATAAAGATCTGATGCTAAAGGACTCATGGAATTAAAGGGAAGTAATAAACTCAGGGGGAGTTTTTCTGATCATAACTCTGATACCTTTTTATTCCCTATCTTCTTATCTTTGATACCTTTCTGTTTATCTCTGATACAATTTATTATTTGGTTACCTCTGATACTTTTTTCTTTAAATTTCAATTGAAAAAAATCCGGTTTTTGTCATCATCAAAAAGGGGGAGATTGTTAGAACAAAGTTTGAATCTACTACCCTAAGTTAAAGTTTTGATGATAACAAAATGCAAGATTAAATAAATTGTATAATTCATATGAGACATATATGCTACCTAAAAATTATATTGTGCATTTACAGAAACTCTGATGGATATCAGCATAAGAGTGTCAACATCAGCATCCGAAGATGAAATATCATATGCCAGCATCAGAAGATGAAATATCATATGCCAGCATCAGAAGATCAAAGCATGTGCTTACGCTGAAGCTTGATGAACAGATCTGCGCTTAACATACTCTAAACTCTGATCAAGACCAAAACAATATCATCAGCACCTAGAAGCTTCAGAATAAGCCAAAGCCAATAACACGCTGAATCGACAACGGTACTGTGCATTCAAGACACTTTATTACCAACGACTTTATTCCAAGACAAAGATCTTCTCAATATGGAAAGAACGTAATGGGCATTGAAATGGAATAATTGACTACAATGTATCTTTTCCAAGGCTATATAAACAAGTCAGTGAGAAATGAATTGGCTAATGCTCTACAACTCTTTACACGCCTAAAAGAAAATCATTTTCATCCTCACTCATACAACTTGCTATATCTCTCAAATTACTTACTCTATAGTTATAGCATCCTAGTTTCACATAAGCTTAATTTGTGTATTATCACAGTTGTGATATAAAGTTTTTATAGAAAACATTCAACACATATAGTATTCATTTATCTGTAAGAAAGAATTTCCTTGAGAAACCGGTCTGTGGTTAAGACTCAAGAAGGCTTTAGCAGTTGTTAAAGCAGTTGTAATATTCAGTTGAATATAGAGGATTAAGACCTCGTTGGAGAGAGGCGAAATCACCTTGACGGGTGGACTGGAGTAGTTTGAGATCAAACGAACCAGGATAAAAATAACGTGTTGTCTACATTTGATTTCAAGTTTTACAATTCAACCCCCCTTCTTGTGTTTTTCACTTCTTCAAGGCGTTGTCCTTCTACATGCTTGCTTCGATTCAGAAGGCAATGGCCTCCTATAGGCTTCCTTAGATTCAGAAGGCAATGTCCTCCTACGTGCTTGCTTCGATTCAGAAGGCAGTGACTTCCTACAGGCTTGTTTCGATTCAGAAGGAAATGGCCTCCTACAGGCTTGCTTTGATTTAGAAGTTAATGGCCTCCAACAAGCTTGCTTCGATTCAGAATGCATTGGCCTCCTACATACTTGCTTCAATTCAGAAGGAATTAGCCTCCTACAGGCTTACTTCATTTCATAAGGCAATTGCCTCCTACAGGTATGCTTCGATTCAAAAGGAAATGGCCCCCTACAAGTTTCCTTCGATTTATAAGGCAATGGCCTCCTACAGGTTTGCTTCGATTCAGAAGGCAATGGCCTCCTACAGGTTTGCTTCGATTCATAAGGTAATGGCCTCCGACAGGCTTGCGTCAATTCAGAAGGCAATGGCCTCCTACATGCTTGATTCAATTCAGAAGGCATTGGCCTCCTACATGCTTGCTTTGATTCACAAAGAAATAACCTCCTACTAGTTTATTTTGATTCAGAAGGCAATGGCCTCCTACAAACTTGCTTCAATTCAGAAGGACATGGCCTCATACAGGCTTGTTTTGATTCAGAAGGCAATGGCCTCTTACAGGTTTACTTCGATTCAGAAGGCAATTGTCTCCTACAGGCATGCTTCGATTTAGAAGGCAATGACCTCCTATAGGTTGCTTCAATTTATAAGGCAATGGCCACCTACAGGTTTGCCTCGATTCAGAAAGCAATGGCCTCCTACAAGCTTGCTTGGATTCACAAAGCAATGGCCTCCTACATGTTTGCTTCGATTCAGAAAGCAATGGCCTCCTACAGGCTTGCTTCGTTTCAGAAGACAATGGCCTCCTGCAGGCTTGCTTTGATTCACAAAGCAACGGCCTCCTACATCAAATGGAAGAAAATCAAATTAGCTTTGGTTTTTAAGCATCGATTGGGAATTTGACTTCCTTCAAGCGAGCTTGATTCATAAGCATTGATTAAGCAACAATTTCCTTCATTGCTATCTTCGATTCACAAGGAAATGGCCTTCTACAGGCTTGCTTCGATTCAGAAGGCATTGGCCTTCTACAGGCTTGCTTCGATTCAGAAGGCAGTGTCCTCCTATAGGCTTTCTTCGATTGAGAAGGCATTGTCCTTTTACATGCTTGCTTCGATTCAGAAGGCAATGGCCTCCTATAGGCTTGCTTAGATTCAGAAGGCAATGGCCTCCTACAGGCTTGCTTCGATTCAGAAGGCAGTGACTTCCTACAGGCTTGTTTCGATTCAGAAGGCAATGACCTCCTACAGACTTCCATCGATTAAGAAGGTAATGGCCTCCTACATACTTGCTTCAATTCAGAAGGCAATGGCCCCACATAAGCTTGTTTCGATTCAGAAGGCAATGGCCTCCTACATGTTTGCTTTGATTCAGAAGGCAATTGCCTCCTACAAGCATGCTTCATTTCAAAAGGAAATGGCCTCCTACATGTTTGCTTCGATTTATAAGGCAATGGATTCCTACAGGTTTGGTTCGATTCAGAAAGCAATGGTCTCCTACAGGCTTGCTTCGATTCAGAAAGCAATGGTCTCCTACAGAGATGCATCGGTTCAGAAGGCAATGGCCTCCTACAGACTTGATTCAATTCAGAAGTCAATGGGCTCCTACAGGCTTGCTTCAATTCAGAAGGTAATGGCCTCCGACAGGATTGCGTCAATTCAGATGGCAATGGCCTCCTACAGGCTTGCTTCAATTCAAAAGGCATTAGCCTCCTACATGCTTGCTTTGATTCACAAAGAAATAGCCTCCTACTGGTTTGCTTCGATTCAGAAAAGCAATGGCCTCCTACATACTTGCTTTGATTCCGAAGGACATGGCCTCAAACAGGCTTGTTTCGATTCAGAAGGCAATGGCCTCCTACAAGTTTGCTTCAATTCAGAAGGCAATTGTCTCCTACAGGCATGCTTCAATTCAGAAGGCAATGGCCTCCTATAGGTTGCTTCGATTTATAAGGCAATGGCCTCCTACAGGTTTGCCTCGATTCAGAAAGCAATGGACTCCTACCGGCTTGCTTCGATTCTGAAGGCAATGGACTCCTACAGGCTTGCTTCGATTCACAAAGCAATGGCCTTCTACATGCTTGCTTCGATTCATAAAGTAATGGCCTCCTACAGACTTGCTTCGATTCAGAAGGCATTGGCCTCAACAGGATTGCTTCGATTCAAAAGGCAATTGCCTCCTACAGGCAAACTTCGATTTAAAAGGCAATGGCCTCCTACAGGTTTGCATCGATTCAGAAGACAATGGCCTCCTACAAGTTTACTTCGATTCATAAGGCAATGGCCTCCTACGGGCTAGCTTCAATTCAGAAGGCAATGGCCTCCTACAAGCTTTCTTCGATTGAGAAGGCGTTGTCCTTCTACATGCTTGCTTCAATTCAGAAGGCAATGGCCTCCTATAGGCTTGCTTAGATTCAAAAGGCAATGTCCTCCTACGTGCTTGCTTCGATTCAGAAGGCAGTGACTTCCTACAGGCTTGTTTCGATTCAGAAGGAAATGGCCTCCTACAAGCTTGCTTTGATTCAGAAGTTAATGGCCTCCAACAAGCTTGCTTCGATTCAGAAGGCAATGGCCTCCTACATACTTGCTTCAATTCAGATGGAATTGGCCTCCTACAAGCTTACTTTGATGCATAAGGCAATTTCCTCATACAGGCATGCTTCGATTCAAAAGGAAATGGCTTGCTACAAGTTTCCTTCGATCCTGAAGGCAATGGCCTCCTACATGTTTGCTTCGATTCAGAAGGCAACGGCCTCCTACAGGTTTGCTTCGATTCAGAAGGTAATGGCCTCCGACAGGCTTACTTCATATCAGAAGGCAATGGCCTCCTACAGGCTTGCTTCAATTCAAAAGGCATTTTCCTCCTACATGCTTGCTTTGATTCATAAAGAAATAGCCTCCTACTGGTTTACTTCGATTCAGAAGGCAATGGCCTCCTACAGACTTACTTCGATTCAGAAGGACATGGCCTCATACAGGCTTGTTTTGATTCAGAAGGCAATTGCCTCCTACAGGTTTGCTTCGATTCAGAATGCAATTGTCTCCTATAGGCATGCTTCAATTCAGAAGGCAATGGCCTCCTATAGGTTGCTTCGATTTATAAGGCAATGGCCACCTACAGGTTTGCCTCGATTCAGAAAGTAATGGCCTCCTACATGCTTGCTTTGATTCAGAAAGCAATGGCCTCCTACAGGCTTGCTTCGATTCAGAAGACAATGGCCTCCTGCTGGCTTGCTTCGATTCACAAAGCAATGACCTCCTGCTGGCTTGCTTCGATTCACAAAGTAACGGCCTCCTACATCAAATGGAAGAAAATCAAATTAGCTTTGGTTTCTAAGCATCGATTGGGAATTTGACTTCCTTCAAGCGAGCTTGATTCATAAGCTTTGATTAAGCAACAATTTCCTTCATCGCTATCTTCGATTCACAAGGAAATGGCCTTCTACAGGCTTGCTTCGATTCAGAAGGCATTGGCCTTCTACAGGGTTGCTTCGATTCAAAAGGCAATGTCCTCCTATAGGCTTTCTTCGATTGATAAGGCATTGTCCTTTTACATGCTTTCTTCGATTCAGAAGGCAATGGCCTCCTATAGGATTGCTTAGATTCAGAAGGCAATGACCTCCTACAGGTTTGCTTAGATTCAGAAGGCAGTGGCTTCCTACAGGCTTGTTTCGATTCAGAAGGCAATGAACTCCTATAGACTTCCATCGATTCAGAAGATAATGGCCTCCTACATACTTGCTTCAATTCAGAAGACAATGGCCCCACACAAGCTTTTTCGATTCATAAGGCAATGGCCTCCTACAGGTTTGCTTTGATTCAGAAGGCAATTGCCTCCTACAGGCATGCTTCAATTCAAAAGGAAATGGCCTCCTACAGGTTTGCTTGGATTTATAATGCAATGGCTTCCTACAGGTTTGGTTCGATTCAGAAAGCAATGGTCTCCTACAGGCTTGCTTCAATTCAAAAGGCAATGGTCTCCTACAGAAATGCATCGATTCAGAAGGCAATGGCCTCCTACAAACTTGATTCTATTCAGAAGTCAAAGGGCTCCTACATGCTTGCTTCGATTCAGAAGGTAATAGCCTCCGACAGGCTTGCGTCAATTCAGATGGCAATGGCCTCCTACAAGCTTGGTTCAATTCAGAAGGTAGTGGCCTCCTACATGCTTGCTTTCATTCACAAAGAAATAGCCTCCTACTGCTTTGCTTCAATTCAGAAAAGCAATGGCCTCCTACAGACTTGCTTTGATTCAGAAGGACATGGCCTCATACAGGCTTGTTTCGATTCAGAAGGCAATGGCCTCCTACAGGTTTGCTTCGATTCAGAAGGCAATTGTCTCCTACAGGCATGCTTCGATTCAGAAGGCAATGGCCTCCTATAGGTTGCTTCGATTTATAAGGCAATGGCCTCCTACAGGTTTGCCTCGATTTAGAAAGCAATGGCCTCCTACAGGCTTGCTTCGATTCAGAAGGCAATGGACTCCTACAGGCTTGCTTCGATTCACAAAGCAATGGCCTCCTACATGCTTGCTTCGATTCAGAAAGTAATGGCCTCCTACAGACTTGCTTCGATTCAGAAGGCATTGGCCTCCAACAGGCTTTCTTCGATTCAAAAGGCAATTTCTTCCTACAGGCAAGCTTCGATTCAAAAGGTAATGGCCTCTTACAGGTTTGCATCGATTCAGAAGGCAATGGCCTCCTACAAGTTTACTTTGATTCATAAGGGAATGGCCTCCTACGAGCTAGCTTCAATTTAGAAGGCAATGGCCTCCTACATGATTTCTTCGATTGAGAAGGCATTGTCCTTCTACATGCTTGCTTCGATTTAGAAGGAACTGGCCTCTTATAGGCTTGCTTAGATTCAGAAGGCAATGTCCTCCTACGTGCTTGCTTCGATTCAGAAGGCAGTGACTTCATACATGCTTGTTTCGATTCAGAAGGAAATGGCCTCCTACAGGCTTACTTTGATTCAGAAGTTAATGGCCTCCAACAAGCTTACTTCGATTCAGAAGGCAATGGCCTCCTACATACTTTCTTCAATTCAGAAGGAATTGGCTTCCTACAAGCTTACTTCGATTCTTAAAGCAATTTCCTCCTACAGGCATGCTTCGATTCAAAAGGAAATGGCCTCCTACAAGTTTCTTTCGATTCAGAAGGCAATGGCCTTCTACAGGTTTGCATCGATTCAGAAGGCAATGGCCTCCTATAGGTTTGCTTCGATTCAGAAGGTAATGGCCTCCGACAGGCTTGCTTCAATTCAGAAGGCAATGGCCTCCTACAGGCTTGCTTCAATTCAAAATGCATTGGCCTCCTACATGCTTGCTTTGATTCACAAATAAATAGCCTCCTACTGGTTTACTTCGATTCAGAAGGAAATGTCCTCCTACAGACTTGCTTCAATTCAGAAGGACATGGCCTCATACAGGCTTGTTTTGATTCAGAAGGCAATGGCCTCTTACAGGTTTGCTTCGATTCAGAAGGCAATTGTCTCCTACAGGCATGCTTCGATTTAGAAGGCAATGGCCTCCTATAGGTTGCTTCAATTTATAAGGCAATGGCCACCTACAGGTTTGCCTCGATTCAGAAAGCAATGGCCTCCTACAAGCTTGCTTGGATTCACAAAGCAATGGCCTCCTACATGCTTGCTTCGATTCAGAAAGCAATGGCCTCCTACAGGCTTGCTTCGATTCAGAAGACAATGGCCTCCTGCAGGCTTGCTTTGATTCACAAAGCAACGGCCTCCTACATCAAATGGAAGAAAAGCAAATTAGCTTTGGTTTTTAAGCATCGATTGGGAATTTGACTTCCTTCAAGCGAGCTTGATTCATAAGCATTGATTAAGCAACAATTTCCTTCATTGCTATCTTCGATTCACAAGGAAATGGCCTTCTACAGGCTTGCTTCGATTCAGAAGGCATTGGCCTTCTACAGGCTTGCTTCGATTCAGAAGGCAATGTCCTCCTATAGGCTTTCTTCGATTGAGAAGGCATTGTCCTTTTACATGCTTGCTTCGATTCAGAAGGCAATGGCCTCCTATAGGCTTGCTTAGATTCAGAAGGCAATGGCCTCCTACAGGCTTGCTTCGATTCAGAAGGCAGTGGCTTCCTACAGGCTTGTTTCGATTCAGAAGGCAATAACCTCCTACAGACTTCCATCAATTCAGAAGGTAATGGCCTCCTACATACTTGCTTCAATTCAGAAGTCAATGGCCCCACACAGGCTTGTTTTGATTCAGAAGGCAATGGACTCCTACAGGTTTGCTTTGATTCAGAAGGCAATTGCCTCCTACAGGTATGCTTCAAGTCAAAAGGAAATGGCCTCCTACAGGTTTGCTTCGATTTATAAGGCAATGGTTCCTACAGGTTTGGTTCGATTCAGAAAGCAATGGTCTCCTACAGAAATGCATCGATTCAGAAGGCAATGGCGTACTACAGACTTAATTCAATTCAGAAGTCAATGGGTTCTTACAGGCTTGCTTTGATTCAGAAGGTAATGGCCTTCGACAGGATTGCGTCAATTCAAATGGCAATGGCCTCCTACAGGCTTGCTTCAATTCAGAAGGCAATGGCCTCCTACATACTTGCTTTGATTCAGAAGGACATGGCCTCCTACAGGCTTGTTTCGATTCAGAAGGAAATGGCCTCCTACAGGTTTGCTACGATACAGAAGGCAATTGTCTCCTAGAGGCATGCTTCGATTCAGAAGGCAATGGCCTCCTATAGGTTGCTTCGATTTATAAGGCAATGGCCACCTACAGGTTTGCCTCGATTCAGAAAGCAATGGCCTCCTACATGCTTGCTTCGATTCAGAAGGCAATGGACTCCTACAGGCTTGCTTCCATTCACAAAGAAATGGCCTCCTACATGCTTGCTTCGATTCAGAAAGTAATGGCCTCCTACAGACTTGCTTCGATTCAGAAGGCATTGGCCTCCTACAGGCTTGCTTCGATTCAAAAGGAAATTGGCTCCTACATGCAAGCTTCGATTCATAAGGAAATGGCCTCCTACAGGTTTGCATCGATTCAGAAGGCAATGGCCTCCTACAAGTTTACTTCGATTCATAAGGCAATAGCCTCCTACGGGCTAGCTTCAATTAAGAAGGCAATGGCCTCCTATAGGCTTGCTTCAATTCAGAAGGCATTAGCCTCCTACATGCTTACTTTGATTCACAAAGAAATATCCTCGTACTGGGTTGCTTCGATTCAGAAGGCAATGGACTCCTATAGACTTGCTTCGATTCAGAAGAACATGGCCTCATACAGGCTTGTTTCGATCCAGAAGGCAATGACCTCCTATAGGTTTACTTCGATTCAGAAGGTAATTGTCTCCTAAAGGCATGATTCAATTCAGAAGGCAATGGCCTCCTACGGGCATGCTTCATTTCAGAAGGCAATGGCTTCCTACAGGCTTGCTTCAATTCAGAAGGCATTGGCCTCCTACATGCTTGCTTTGATTCAGAAAGAAATAGCCTCCTACTGGTTTGCTTCGATTCAGAAGGCAATGTCCTCCTATAGGCTTTCTTCGATTGAGAAGGCATTGTCCTTTTACATGCTTGCTTCGATTCAGAAGGCAATGGCCTCCTATAGGCTTGCTTAGATTCAGAAGGCAATGGCTTCCTACAGGCTTGCTTCGATTCAGAAGGCAGTGGCTTCCTACAGGCTTGTTTCAATTCAGAAGGCAATGACCTCCTACAGACTTCCATCAATTCAGAAGGTAATGGCCTCCTACATACTTGCTTCAAGTTAGAAAGCAATGGCCCCACACAGGCTTGTTTCGATTCAGAAGGCAATGGCCTCCTACAGGTTTGCTTTGATTCAGAAGGCAATTGCCTCCTACAGGCATGCTTCAATTCAAAAGGAAATGGCCTCCTACATGTTTGCTTCGATTTATAAGGCAATGGCTTCCTACAGGTTTGGTTCGATTCAGAAAGCAATGGTCTCCTACAGGCTTGCTTTGATTCAGACGGTAATGGCCTCCGACAGGCTTGCGTCAATTCAGATGGCAATGGCCTCCTACAGGCTTGCTTCAATTCAGAAGGCATTGGCCTCCTACATGCTTGCTTTGATTCACAAAGAAATAGCCTCCTACTGGATTGCTTCGATTCAGAAAAGCAATGGCCTCCTACATACTTGCTTTGATTCAGAAGGACATGGCCTCCTACAGGCTTGTTTTGATTCAGAAGGCAATGGCCTCCTACAGGTTTGCTACGATTCAGAAGGCAATTGTCTCCTAGAGACATGCTTCGATTCAGAAGGCAATGGCCTCCTATAGGTTGCTTCGATTTATAAGGCAATGGCCTCCTACAGGTTTGCCTCGATTCAGAAAGCAATGGCCTCCTACAGGCTTGCTTTGATTCAGAAGGCAATGGACTCCTACAGGCTTGCTTCGATTCACAAAGCAATGGCCTCCTACATGCTTGCTTCGATTCAGAAAGTAATGGCCTCCTACAGACTTGCTTCGATTCAGAAGGCATTGTCCTCCAACAGGCTTGCTTCGATTCAAAAGGCAATTGCCTCCTACAGGCAAGCTTCGATTCAAAAGGCAATGGCCTCTTACAGGTTTGCATGGATTCAGAAGGCAATGGACTCCTAAAAGTTTACTTTGATTCATAAGGCAATGGCCTCCTATGGGCTAACTTCAATTTAGAAGGCAATGGCCTCCTACATGCTTTCTTGGATTGAGAAGGCATTGTCCTTCTACATGCTTGCTTCGATTCAGAAGGAAATGCCCTCCTATAGGCTTGCTTAGATTCAGAAGGCAATGTCCTCCTACGTGCTTGCTTCGATTCAGAAGGCAGTGACTTCCTACAGGCTTGTTTCGATTCAGAAGGAAATGGCCTCCTACAGGCTTGCTTTGATTCAGAAGTTAATGGCCTCCAATAAGCTTGCTTCAATTCAGAAGGCAATGGCCTCCTACATACTTGCTTCAATTCAGAAGGAATTGGCCTCCTACAAGCTTACTTCGATTCTTAAGGCAATTTCCTCCTACAGGTTTGCTTCGATTCAGAAGGCAATGGCCTCCTACAGGTTTGCTTCAATTCAGAAGGTAATGGCCTCCGACAGGCTTGCTTCAATTCAGAAGGCAATGGCCTCCTACAGGCTTGCTTCAATTCAAAAGGCATTGGCCTCCTACATGCTTGCTTTGATTCACAAATAAATAGCCTCCTACTGGTTTACTTCGATTTAGAAGGAAATGGCCTCCTACAGACTTGCTTCGATTCAGAAGGCAATTGTCTCCTACAGGTATGCTTTGATTCAGAAGGCAATGGCCTCCTATAGGTTGCTTCGATTTATAAGGCAATGGACACCTACAGGTTTGCCTCGATTCATAAAGCAATGGCCTCCTACAAGCTTGCTTGGATTCACAAAGCAATGGCCTCCTACATGCTTGCTTCGATTCAGAAAGCAATGGCCTCCTACAGGCTTGCTTCGATTCAGAAGACAATGGCCTCCTGCAGGCTTGCTTCGATTCACAAAGCAGCGGCCTCCTACATCAAATGGAAGAAAAGCAAATTAGCTTTGGTTTCTAAGCATCGATTTGGAATTTGACTTCCTTCAAGCGAGCTTGATTCATAACCTTTGATTAAGCAACAATTTCCTTCATTGCTATCTTCGATTCACAAGGAAATGGCCTTATACAGGCTTGCTTCGATTCAGAAGGCATTGGCCTTCTACAGGCTTGCTTCGATTCAGAAGGCAATGTCCTCCTATAGGCTTTCTTCGATTGAGAAGGCATTATCCTTTTACATGCTTGCTTCGATTCATAAGGCAATGGCCTCCTACAGGCTTGCTTCGATTCATAAGGCAGTGGCTTCCTACAGGCTTGTTTCGATTCAGAAGGCAATAACCTCCTACAGACTTCCATCGATTCAGAAGGTAATGGCCTCCTACATACTTGCTTCAATTCAGAAGGCAATGGCCCCACACAGGCTTGTTTCTATTCAGATGGCAATGGCCTCCTACAGGTTTTCTTTGATTCAGAAGGCAATTGCCTCCTACAGGCATGCTTCAATTCAAAAGGAAATGGCCTCCTACAGGTTTGCTTCAATTTATAAGGCAATGGCTTCCTACATGTTTGTTTCGATTCAGAAAGTAATGGTCTCCTACAGAAATGCATCGATTCAGAAGGCAATGGCCTCCTATAGACTTGATTCAATTCAGAAGTCAATGGGCTCCTACAGGCTTGCTTCGATTCAGAAGGTAATGGCCTCCGACATGCTTGCGTCAATTCAGATGGCAATGGCCTCCTACAGGCTTGCTTCAATTCAGAAGGCATTGGCCTCCTACATGCTTGCTTTGATTCACAAAGAAATAACTTCCTACTGGTTTGCTTCGATTCAGAAAAGCAATGACCTCCTACAGACTTGCTTTGATTCAGAAGGACATGGCCTCATACAGGCTTGTTTCGATTTAGAAGGCAATGGCCTCCTACAGGTTTGCTTCAATTCAGAAGGCAATTGTCTCCTACAGGGATGCTTCAATTCATAAGGTTATAGCCTCATATAGGTTGCTTCGATTTATAAGGCAATGGCCTCCTACAAGTTTTCCTCGATTCAGAAAGCAATGGCCTTTTACAGGCTTGCTTCGATTCATAAGGCAATGGAATCCTACAGGCTTGCTTCGATTCACAAAGCAATGGCCTCCAACATGCTTGCTTCGGTTCAAAAAGTAATGGCCTCCTACAGACTTGCTTCGATTCAGAAGGCATTGGTATCCTACAGGCTTGCTTCGATTCAAAAGGCAATTGACTCCTACAGGCAAGCTTCGATTCAAAAGGAAATGGCCTCCTACATGTTTGCATTGATTCAGAAGGCAATGGCCTCCTACAAGTTTACTTCGATTCATAAGGCAATGGCCTCCTACGGGCTAGCTTCAATTCAGAAGGCAATGGCATCCTACATGCTTGCTTCAATTCACAGAAATATCCTCCTACTGGTTTGCTTCGATTCAGAAGGAAATGGCCTCCTATAGACTTGCTTCGATTCAGAAGGACATGGCCTCACACAGGCTTGTTTCGATTCAGAAGGCAATGACCTCCTATTAGTTTACTTCGATTCAGAAGGCAATTGTCTCCTACATGCATGATTCAATTCAGAAGGCAATGACCTCCTACGGGCTTGCTTCATTTCAGAAGGCAATGGCTTCCTACATGCTTGCTTCAATTCAGAAGGCATTGGCCTCCTACATGCTTGCTTTGATTCACAAAGAAATAGCCTCCTACTGGTTTGCTTCGATTCAGAAGGCAATGGCCTCCTACAAACTTGCTTGGATTCATAAGGCAATGGCCTAATATAGGATTGTTTCGATTCATAAGGCAATGGCCTCCTACAGGTTTGCTTCGATTCAGAAGGCAATTGCCTCCTATAGGCATGCTTTGATTCTGAAGGCAATGGCCTCCTACAGGTTGCTTCGATTTATAAGGCAATGGCCTCCTACAGGTTTGCTTCGATTCAAAAAGCAATGGCTTCCTACAGGCTTGCTTTGATTCATAAGGAAATGGCTTCCTACATGCTTGCTTCAATTCAGAAAGCAATGGCCTCCTACAGGCTTGTTTCGATTCAGAAGGCAATGGCCTTCTACAGGCTTGCTTCGATTCAGAAGGAATTGGCCTTCTACATGCTTTCTTCGATTCAGAAGACAATGGCCTCCTATAGGCTTTCTTCGATTGAGAAGGCGCTGTCCTTCTACATGCTTGCTTGGATTCAGAAGTCAATGGCCTCCTATAGGCTTTCTTAGATTCAGAAGGGACTGTACCCCTACATGCATGATTAGATTCAGAAGGCAGTGACATCCTACAGGCTTATTTCGATTTAGAAGAAAATGGCCTCCTACATGCTTGCTTCGATTCAGAAGTTAATGGCTTCCAACAAGCTTGCTTCGATTCAGAAGGCAATGGTCTCCTACATACTTGCTTCAATTCAGAAGATATTGGCCTCCTACAGGCTTACTTCGATTCATAAGGCAATTGCCTCCTACAGGCATCTTCAATTCAAAAGGAAATGGCCTCCTACAAGTTTCCTTCGATTCAGAAGGCAATAGCCTCCTACAGGTTTTCTTCGATTCAGAAGGCAATGGCCTGCTACAGGTTTGCTTCGATTCAGAAGGTAATGGCCTCCAACAGGCTTGCGTCAATTCAGAAGGCAATGGCCTCCTACAGGCTTGCTTCAATTCAGAAGGCATTGGCCTCTTACATGCTTACTTTGATTCACAAAGAAATAACTTCCTACTAGTTTGCTTCGATTCAGAAGGCAATGGCCTCCTACAGACTTGCTTCGGTTCAGAAGGAAAAGGCCTCATACAGGCTTCTTTCGATTCAGAAGGCAATGACCTCCTACAAGTTTGCTTCGATTCAGAACGAAATTGTCTCCTACAGGCATGCTTCAATTCAGAAGGCAATGGCCTCCTATAGGTTGCTTTGATTTATAAGACAATGGCCTCCTACAGGTTTGCCTCGATTCAGAAAGCAATGTCCTCCTACAGGCTTGCTTCGATTCAGAAGGCAATGGACTCCTACAGGCTTGCTTCGATTCACAAAGCAATGGCCTCCTACATGCTTGCTTCGATTCAGAAAGCATCGGCCTCCTACAGGTTTGCTTCGATTCAGAAGACAATGGCCTCCTGCAGGCTTGCTTCTATTCACAAAGCAACGACCTCCTACATCAAATGGAAGAAAAGCAAATTAGCTTTGGTTTCTAAGCATCGATTGGGAATTTGACTTCCTTCAAGCGAGCTTGATTCATAAGCTTCGATTAAGCAACTATTTTCTTCATTGCTAGCTTCAATTCAGAAGGAAATGGCCTTCTACAAGCTTGCTTCGATTCAGAAGGCATTGGCCTTCTACAATCTTGCTTCGATTGAGAAGGCAATGGCCTCCTATAGGCTTTCTTCGATTGAGAAGGCATTGTCCTTGTACATGCTTGCTTCGATTCTGAAGGCAATGGCCTCCTATAGGCTTGCTTAGATTCAGAATGCAATGGCCTCCTACAGGCTTGCTTCGGTTCAGAAGGCAGTGGCTTCCTACAGGCTTGTTTCGATTCAGAAGGCAATGGCCTCCTACAAACTTCCATCGATTCAGAAGGCAATGGCCTCCTACATACTTGCTTCAATTCAGAAGGAAATGGCCCCACACAGGCTTGTTTTGATTCAGAAGACAATGGCCTCCTACAGGTTTGCTTTGATTCAGAAGGCAATTGCCTCCTACAGTGATGCTTCGATTTAAAAGGAAATGGCCTCCTACAGGTTTGCTTCGATTTATAAGGCAATGGCTTCCTACTGGTTTGCTTCAAGTCAGGAAGCAATGGTCTCCTACAGGCTTGCTTCGATCCAGAAGGCAATGGTCTCCTACAGAATTGCATCGATTCAGAAGGCAATGGCCTCCTACAGACTTGCTTCAATTCAGATGGCAATGGCCTCCTACAGACTTGCTTTGATTCAGAAGGCATTGGCCTCCTACAGGCTTGCTTAGATTCAGAAGGAAATTGCCTCCTACAGGCAAGCTTCGATTCAAAAGGCAATGGTCTCCTACAAGTTTGCATCGATTCAGAAGGCAATGACCTCCTACAGGTTTACTTCGATTCATAAGGGAATGGCTTCCTACGGGCTTGCTTCAATTCAGAAGGCATTAGCCTCCTACATGCTTGCTTTGATTCACAAAGAAACAACCTTCTATTGGGTTGCTTCGATTCATAAGGCAATGGTCTCCTACAGACTTGCTTCAATTTAGAAGGCAATGGCCTCATAGAGGCTTGTTTAAATTCAGAAGGCAATGGCCTCCTACACGTTCGCTTTGATTCAGAAGGCAATTGCCTCCAACAGACATGCTTCGATTTAAAAGGAAATGGCCTCCTACAGGTATGCTTCGATTTATAAGGCAATGGTTTCCTACAGGTTTGCTTCGATTCAGAAAGCAATGGTTTCCTACAAGCATGCTTCGATTCAGAAGGCAATGGTATCCTACAGAATTGCATCAATTCAGAAGGCAATGACCTCCTAAAGACTTGCTTTAATTCAGAAGGCAATGGCCTCCTACATACTTGCTTCGATTCAAAAGGCATAGGCGACCTACAGGCTTGCTTCGATTCAGAAGGAAATTGCCTCCTACAGGCAAGCTTCGATTCAAAAGGCAATGGCCTCCTACAGGTTTGCATCAATTCAGAAGGAAATGGCCTCCTACAGGTTTACTTCGATTCATAAGGAAATGGTCTCCTACGGGCTTGCTTCAATTCAGAAGTCAATGGCCTCCTACATGCTTGCTTCAATTCAGAAGGCATTGGCCTCCTACATGCTTGCTTTGATTCACAAAGAAACAACCTCCTACTGGTTTGCTTCTATTCATAAGGCAATGGCCTCCTACATACTTGATTCGATTCACAAGGCAATGGCCTCATACAGGCTTGTTTCGATTCATAAGGCAATGTCCTCCTACAGGTTGGTTCGATTCAGAAGGCAATTGCTCTTACAGGCATGCTTCGATTCAAAAGGAAATGACCTCCTACAGGTTTGCTTCGATTTATAAGGCAATGGCTTCCTACAGGTTTGCTTCGATTAAGAAAGCAATGGTCTCCTATAGGCTTGCTTCAATTCAGAAGGCAATAGTCTCCTACCTAAATGCATCAATTCAGAAGGCAATGGCCTCCTACAGACTTGCTTCAATTCAGAAGTCAGTGACCTCCTACAGACTTGCTTCGATTCAGAAGGCATTGGCCTCCTACAAGCTTGCTTCGATTCAGAAGGCAATGGCCTCCTACATGTTTACTTCGATTCATAAGGCAATGGCCTCCTACGGGCTAGCTTCAATTCAGAAGGCAATAGTCTCCTACATGCTTGCTTCAATTCAGAAGGCATTGGCCTCCTACATGCTTGCTTTGATTCAAAAAGAAATAGCCTCCTCTTGGTTTGGTTCGATTTAGAAGGTAATGGCCTCCTACAGACTTGCTTCGATTCAGAAGGCATTGGCCTGCTACAGGTTTGCTTCGATTCAGAAGGTAATGGCCTCCGACAGGCTTGCGTCAATTCAGAAGGCAATGGCCTCCTACAGGCTTGCTTCAATTCAGAAGGCATTGGCCTCTTACATGCTTACTTTGATTCACAAAGAAATAACTTCCTACTGGTTTGCTTCGATTCAGAAGGCAATGGCCTCCTACAGACTTGCTTCGGTTCAGAAGGAAAAGGCCTCATACAGGCTTCTTTCGATTCAGAAGGCAATGACCTCCTACAAGTTTGCTTCGATTCAGAACGAAATTGTCTCCTACAGGCATGCTTCAATTCAGAAGGCAATGGCCTCCTATAGGTTGCTTTGATTTATAAGACAATGGCCTCCTACAGGTTTGCCTCGATTCAGAAAGCAATGTCCTCCTACAGGCTTGCTTCGATTCAGAAGGCAATGGACTCCTACATGCTTGCTTCGATTCACAAAGCAATGGCCTCCTACATGCTTGCTTCGATTCAGAAAGCAATGGCCTCCTACAGGTTTGCTTCGATTCAGAAGACAATGGCTTCCTGCAGGCTTGCTTCTATTCACAAAGCAACGACCTCCTACATCAAATGGAAGAAAAGCAAATTAGCTTTGGTTTCTAAGCATCGATTGGGAATTTGACTTCCTTCAAGCGAGCTTGATTCATAAGCTTCGATTAAGCAACTATTTTCTTCATTGCTAGCTTTAATTCAGAAGGAAATGGCCTTCTACAAGCTTGCTTCGATTTAGAAGGCATTGGCCTTCTACAATCTTGCTTCGATTGAGAAGGCAATGACCTCCTATAGGCTTTCTTCGATTGAGAAGGCATTGTCCTTTTACATGCTTGCTTCGATTCTGAAGGCAATGGCCTCCTATAGGCTTGCTTAGATTCAGAATGCAATGGCCTCCTACAGGCTTGCTTCGGTTCAGAAGGCAGTGGCTTCCTACAGGCTTGTTTCGATTCAGAAGGCAATGGCCTCCTACAAACTTCCATCGATTCAGAAGGCAATGGCCTCCTACATACTTGCTTCAATTCAGAAGGAAATGGCCCCACACAGGCTTGTTTCGATTCAGAAGACAATGGCCTCCTACAGGTTTGCTTTGATTCAGAAGGCAATTGCCTCCTACAGTGATGCTTCGATTTAAAAGGAAATGGCCTCCTACAGTTTTGCTTCGATTTATAAGGCAATGGCCTCCTACTGGTTTGCTTCGAGTCAGGAAGCAATGGTCTCCTACAGGCTTGCTTCGATCCAGAAGGCAATGGTCTCCTACAGAATTGCATCGATTCAGAAGGCAATGGCCTCCTACATACTTGCTTCAATTCAGAAGGCAATGGCCTCCTACAGACTTGCTTTGATTCAGAAGGCATTGGCCTCCTACAAGCTTGCTTCGATTCAGAAGGAAATTGCCTCCTACAGGCAAGCTTCGATTCAAAAGGCAATGGCCTCCTACAAGTTTGCATCGATTCAGAAGGCAATGACCTCCTACAGGTTTACTTCGATTCATAAGGGAATGGCTTCCTACGGGCTTGCTTCAATTTAGAAGGTATTGGCCTCCTACATGCTTGCTTTGATTCACAAAGAAACAACCTTCTATTGGGTTGCTTCTATTCATAAGGCAATGGTCTCCTACAGACTTGCTTCAATTTAGAAGGCAATGGCCTCATAGAGGCTTGTTTAAATTCAGAAGGCAATGGCCTCCTACACGTTTGCTTTGATTCAGAAGGCAATTGCCTCCAACAGACATGCTTCGATTTAAAAGGAAATGGCCTCCTACAGGTATGCTTCGATTTATAAGGCAATGGTTTCCTACAGGTTTGCTTCGATTCAGAAAGCAATGGTTTCCTACAAGCATGCTTCGATTCAGAAGGCAATGGTCTCCTACAAAATTGCATCAATTCAGAAGGCAATGGCCTCCTACAGACTTGCTTTAATTCAGAAGGCAATGGCCTCCTACATACTTGCTTCGATTCAAAAGGCATAGGCGACCTACAGGCTTGCTTCGATTCATAAGGAAATTGCCTCCTACAGGCAAGCTTCGATTCAAAAGGCAATGGCCTCCTACAGGTTTGCATCAATTCAGAAGGCAATGGCCTCCTACAGGTTTACTTCGATTCATAAGGAAATGGTCTCCTACGGGCTTGCTTCAATTCAGAAGTCAATGGCCTCCTACATGCTTGCTTCAATTCAGAAGGCATTGGCCTCCTACATGCTTGCTTTGATTCACAAAGAAACAACCTCCTACTGGTTTGCTTCTATTCATAAGGCAATGGCCTCCTACATACTTGATTCGATTCACAAGGCAATGGCCTCATACAGGCTTGTTTCGATTCATAAGGCAATGTCCTCCTACAGGTTTGGTTCGATTCAGAAGGCAATTGCTCTTACAGGCATGCTTCGATTCAAAAGGAAATGACCTCCTACAGGTTTGCTTCGATTTATAAGGCAATGGCTTCCTACAGGTTTGCTTCGATTAAGAAAGCAATGGTCTCCTATAGGCTTGCTTCAATTCAGAAGGCAATAGTCTCCTACCTAAATGCATCAATTCAGAAGGCAATGGCCTCCTACAGACTTGCTTCAATTCAGAAGTCAGTGACCTCCTACAGACTTGCTTCGATTCAGAAGGCATTGGCCTCCTACAAGCTTGCTTCGATTCAGAAGGCAATGGCCTCCTACATGTTTACTTCGATTAATAAGGCAATGGCCTCCTACGGGCTAGCTTCAATTCAGAAGGCAATAGCCTCCTACATGCTTGCTTCAATTCAGAAGGCATTGGCCTCCTACATGCTTGCTTTGATTCAAAAAGAAATAGCCTCCTCTTGGTTTGCTTTGATTTAGAAGGTAATGGCCTCCTACAGACTTGCTTCGATTCAGAAGGACATGGCCTCATACAGGCTTGTTTCGATTCAGAAGGCAATGGCCTCCTACAGGTTTGCTTCGATTCAGAAGGCAATTGTCTCCTACAAGCATGCTTCGTTTCAGAAGTCAATGGCCTCCTGTAGGTTGCTTCAATTTATAAGGCAATGTCATCCTACAGGCTTGCTTCGATTCAAAAGATAATGGTCTCCTACAGAATTGCATGGATTCAGAAGGCAATGGCCTCCTACAGACTTGCTTCAATTTAGAAGGCAATGGCCTCCTACAGACTTGCTTCTATTCAGAAGGCATTGGCCTCCTACAAGCTTGCTTCGATTCAAAAGGCAATTGCCTCCTACAGGCAAGCTTCAATTCAAAAGGCAATGGCCTCCTACATGTTTGCATCGATTCAGAAGGCAATGGCCTCCTACAGGTTTACTTCGATTCATAAGGCAATGGCCTCCTACGGACTAGCGTCAATTCAGAAGGCAATGACCTCCTACAGGCTTGCTTCAATTCAAAAGGCATTGGCCTCCTACATGCTTGCTTTGATTCACAAAGAAATAGCCTCCTACTGGTTTTCTTCGATTCAAAAGGCAATGGCCTCCTACAGACATGCTTCGATTCAGAAGGACATGGCCTCATACAGGCTTGTTTCGATTCAGAAGGTAATGGCCTCCTACAAGTTTGGTTCTATTCAGAAGGAAATTGTCTCCTACAAGCATGATTCAATTCAGAAGGACATGGCCTCCTACGGGCTTGCTTCAATTCAGAAGGCAATGGCCTCCTACCGGCTTGTTTCAAGTCAGAAGGCATTAGCCTCCTACATGCTTGCTTTGATTCACAAAGAAATAGCCTCCTACTGGTTTGCTTCGGTTCATAAGGCAATGGCCTCCTACAGACTTGCTTGGATTCATAAGGCAATGGCCTCGTACAGGTTTGCTTGGATTTATAAGGCAATGGCCTCCTACAGGTTTGCATCGATTCAGAAAGCAATGGCCTCCTACAGGTTTTCTTCAATTCAGAAGGAAATGGACTCCTACAAGCTTGCTTCGATTCAGAAGAAATGGCCTCGTGCAGGCTTGCTTCGATTCACAAAGTAATGGCCTCCTACATCAAATGGAAGAAGAGCAAATTAGCTTTAGTTTCTAAGCACCGATTAGGAATTTGACTTCCTTCCAGCAAGCTTGATTCATAAGCTTCGATTAAGCAACGATTTCCTTCATTGCTTGCTTCGATTCAGAAGGACTTGGCCTTCTACATGCTTTCTTTGATTCAGAATACAATGGCCTCCTATAAGATTTCTTCGATTGAGAAGGCGTTGTCCTTCTACATGCTTGCTTCGATTCATAAGGCAATGGCCTTCTATAGGCTTGCTTAGATTCAGAAGGCAATGTCCTCATACGTGCTTGCTTAGATTCAGAAGGCAGTGACTTCCTACAGGCTTGTTTCGATTCAGAAGGAATTGGCCTCCTACAGGCTTTCTTTGATTCAGAAGTTAATGGCTTCCAACAAGCTTGCTTCGATTCAGAAGGCAATGGCCTCCTACATACTTGCTTCAACTCAGAAGGAATTGGCCTCCTACAGGCTTACTTCGATTCATAAGGCAATTGCCTCCTACAGGCATGCTTCGATTCAAAAGGAAATAGCCTCCTACAAGTTTCCTTCGATTCAGAAGGCAATGGCCTCCTACGGGCTTGCTTTAATTCAGAAGCCAATGGCCTCCTACAGGCTTGCTTCAATTCAGAAGGCATTGGCCTCCTACATGCTTGATTTGATTCACAAAGAAATAGCCTCCTACTGGTTTGCTTCAATTCATAAGGGAATGGCCTCCTACAGAATTGCTTGGATCCATAAGGCAATGGCCTCATACAGGCTTGTTTCGATTCAGAAGGCAATGGCCTCCTACAGGTTTGTTTCGATTCAGAAGGCAATTGCCTCCTACAGGCATGCTTCGATTCTGAAGGCAATGGCCTCCTACAGTTTGCTTCGATTTATAAGGCAATGGCCTCCTACAAGTTTGCTTCAATTCAGAATGCAATGGCCTCCTACAGGCTTGCTTCGATTCAGAAGGAAATGGACTCCTACAAGCTTGCATCGATTCACAAAGCAATGGCTTCCTACATGTTTGCGTCAATTCAGAATGAAATGGACTCCTACAAGCTTGCTTCGATTCAAAAGAAATGGCCTCCTGCAGGCTTGCTTCGATTCACAAAGTAATGGCCTCCTACTTCAAATGGAAGAAAAGAAAATTAGCTTTGGTTTCTAAGCATCGATTAGGAATTTGACTTCCTTCGAGCGAGCTTGATTCATAAGCTTCGATTAAGCAACGATTTCCTTCATTGCTTGCTTCGATTCATAAGGACTTGGCCTTCTACATGCTTTCTTTGATTCAGAAGACAATGGCCTCCTATAGGCTTTCTTCGATTGAGAAGGCGTTATCCTTCTACATGCTTGCTTCGATTCAGAAGGCAATGGCCTCCTATAGGCTTTCTTAGATTCAGAAGGCAATGTCCTCATACGTGCTTGCTTCGATTCAGAAGACAGTGACTTCCTACAGGCTTGTTTCGATTCAGAAGGAATTGGCCTCCTACAGGCTTGCTTTGATTCGGAAGTTAATGGCCTCCAACAAGCTTGCTTCGATTCAGAAGGCAATGGCCTCCTACATACTTGCTTCAATTCAGAAGGAATTGGCCTCCTACAGGCTTACTTCGATTCATAAGGCAATTGGCTCCTACAGGCATGCTTCAATTCAAAAGGAAATGGCCTCCTACAAGTTTCCTTCGATTCAGAAGGCAATGGCCTCCTACAGGTTTGCTTCAATTCTGAAGGCAATGACCTCCTACAGGTTTGCTTCGATTCAGAAGGCAATGGCTTCCTACAGGCTTGCTTCAATTCAGAAGGCAATGGCCTCCTACAGGCTTGCTTCAATTCAGAAGGCATTGGACTCCTACATGCTTGATTTGATTCACAAAGAAATAGCCTCCTACTGGTTTGCTTCGATTCATAAGGGAATGGCCTCCTACAGACTTGCTTGGATTCATAAGGCAATGGCCTCATACAGGCTTGTTTCGATTCAGAAGGCAATGGCCTCCTACAGGTTTGTTTCGACTCAAAAGGCAATTGCCTCCTACAGGAATGCCTCGATTCTGAAGGCAATGGCCTCCAACAATTTGCTTCGATTTATAAGGCAACAGCCTCCTACAAGTTTGCTTCGATTCAGAAAGCAATGGCCTCCTACAGGCTTGCTTCGATTCAGAAGGAAATAGACTCCTACAAGCTTGCATCGATTCACAAAGCAATGGCTTCCTACATGTTTGCTATGATTCAGAAAGCAATGGCCTCCTACAGGCTTGCTTCGATTCAGAAGACAATGGTCTCCTGCAGGCTTGCTTTGATTCACAAAGTAATGGCCTCCTACATCAAATGGAAGAAAAGCAAATTAGCTTTGGTTTCTAAGCATTGATTGGGAATTTGACTTCCTTCGAGCGAGCTCGATTCATCAGCTTCGATTAAGCAACAATTTCCTTTATTGCTTGCTTTGATTCAGAAGGCAATGGCCTTCTACAGGCTTGCTTCGATTCAGAAGGAATTGGCCTTCTACATGCTTTCTTCGATTCAGAAGACAATGGCCTCCTGTAGGCTTTCTTCGATTGACAAGGCGTTGTCCTTCTACATGCTTGCTTCGATTTAGAAGGCAATGGCCTCCTGTAGGCTTGATTAGATTCAGAAGGCAATGTCCTCCTACGTGCTTGCTTTGATTCAGAAGGCAGTGACTTCCTACAGGCTTGTTTCAATTTAGAAGGAAATGGCCTCCTACAGGCTTGCTTTGATTCAGAAGTTAATGGCCTCCAACAAGCTTGCTTCGATTCATAAGGCAATGGCCTCCTACATACTTGCTTTAATTGAGAAGGAATTAGCCTCCTACATGCTTACTTTGATTCATAAGGCAATGGCCTCCTACGGACTAGCTTCAATTCAGAAGGCAATGGCGTCCTACAGGCTTTCTTCGATTGAGATGGCATTGTCCTTCTATATGCTTGCTTCGATTCAGAAGGCAATGGCCTCCTATAGGCTTGCTTATATTCAGAAGGCAATGTCCTCCTACGTGCTTGCTTCGCTTCAGAAGGCAGTGACTTCCTACAGGCTTGTTTCGATTTAGAAGGAAATGGCCTCCATCAGGATTGCTTTGATTCAGAAGTTAATGGCCTCCAACAAGCTTGCTTCAATTCAGAAGGAAATGGCCTCCTACATACTTGCTTCAATTCAGAAGGAATTGGCCTCCTACAAGCTTACTTCGATTCATAAGGCAATTTCCTCATACAGGCATGCTTCGATTCAAAAGGAAATGGCATCCTACAAGTTTCCTTCGATCCTGAAGGCAATGGCCTCCTACAGGTTTGCTTCGATTTAGAATGCAATAGCCTCCTACAGGTTTGCTTCGATTCAGAAGGTAATGGCCTCCGACAGGCTTGCTTCAATTTAGAAGGCATTGGCCTCCTACATGCTTGCTTTGATTCAAAAAGAAATAGCCTCCTACTTGTTTACTTTGATTCATAAGACAATGGCCTCCTACAGACTTGCTTCGATTTAGAAGGACATGGCCTCATACATGCTTGTTTTGATTCAGAAGGCAATGGCCTCCTACAGGTTTGCTTCGAGTCAGAAGGCAATTGTCTCCTACAGGCATGCTTCGATTCAGAAAGCAATGGCCTCCTATAGGTTGATTCGATTTATAAGGAAATGGCCACTTATAGGTTTGCCTCGATTCAGAAAGCAATGGCCTCCTACAAGCTTGCTTGGATTCATAAAGCAATGGCCTCCTACATGCTTGCTTCGATTCAGAAAGCAATGGCCTCCTACAGTCTTGCTTTGATTCAGAAGACAATGGCCTCCAGCTGGCTTCCTTCGATTCACAAAGCAACGACCTCCTACATCAAATGGAAGAAAAGCAAATTAGCTTTGGTTTCTAAGCATCGATTGGGAATTTGACTTCCTTCAAGCGAGCTTGAATCATAAGCTTTGATTAAGCAACAATATCCTTCATTGCTATCTTTGATTCATATGGAAATGGCCTTCTACAGACTTGCTTCGATTCAGAAGGCATTGGCCTTCTACAGGGTTGCTTCGATTCAGAAGGCAATGCCCTCCTATAGGCTTTCTTAGATTGAGAAGGCATTGTCCTTTTACATGCTTGCTTAGATTCAGAAGGCAATGGCCTCCTATACGCTTGCTTAGATTCAGAAGGCAATGGCCTCCTACAGGCTTGCTTCGGTTCAGAAGGAAGTGGCTTCCTACAGGCTTGTTTCGATTCAGAAGGCAATGGCCCCACACAGGCTTGTTTCGATTTAGAAGGAAATGACCTCCTACAGGTTTGCTTTAATTCAGAAGGCAATTGCCTCCTACAGGCATGCTTTAATTCAAAAGGAAATGGCCTCCTACAGGTTTGCTTCGATTTATAAGGCAATGGCTTCCTATAGGTTTGGTTCGATTCAGAAAGCAATGGTCTCCTACAGGCTTGCTTCGATTCAGAAGGCAATGATCTCCTACAGAAATGCATCGATTCAGAAGGCAATGGCCTCTTACAGACATGATTCAATTTAGAAGTCAATGGGCTCCTACAGGCTTGCTTCGATTCAGAAGGTAATGGCCTCCGACAGGCTTGCGTCAATTCAGATGGCAATGGCCTCCTACATGCTTGCTTCAATTCAGAAGGCATTGGCATCCTACATGCGTGCTTTGATTCACAAAGAAATATCCTCCTACTAGTTTGCTTCGATTCAGAAAAGCATTGGCCTCCTACAGACTTGCTTTGATTCAGAAGGACATGGCCTCATATAGGCTTGTTTCGATTCAGAAGGCAATGGCCTCCTACAGGTTTGCTTTGATTCAGATGGCAATTGTCTCCTACAGACATGCTTCGATTCAGAAGGCAATGGCCTCCTATAGGTTGCTTCGATTTATAAGGCAATGGCCTCCTACAAGTTTGCCTCGATTCAGAAAGCAATGGCCTCCTACAGGCTTGCTTCAATTTAGAAGGCAATGGACTCCTACAGGCTTGCTTCGATTCATAAAGCAATGGCCTCCTACATGCTTGCTTCGATTTAGAAAGTAATGGCCTCCTACAGACTTGCTTCGATTCAGAAGGCATTGGCCTCAAACAGGCTTGCTTAGGATTCAAAAGGAAATTGCCTCCTACAGGAAAGCTTTGATTCAAAAGGAAATGGCCTCTTACAGGTTTCTTCGATTCAGAAGGCAATGGCCTCCTACGGGCTAGCTTCAATTCAGAAGGCAATGGCTTCCTACAGGCTTTCTTCGATTGAGAAGGCGTTATCCTTCTACATTCTTGCTTCGATTCTGAAGGAAATGGCCTCCTATAGGCTTGCTTAGATTCAGAAGGCAATGTCCTCCTACGTGCTTGCTTCGATTCAGAAGGCAGTGACTTCCTACAGGCTTGTTTCGATTCAGAAGGAAATGGCCTCCTACAGACTTTCTTTGATTCAGAAGTTAATGGCCTCCAATAAGCTTGCTTTGATTCAGAAGGCAATGGCCTCCTACATACTTGCTTCAATTCAGAAGGAATTGACCTCCTACAAGCTTACTTCGATTCTTAAGGCAATTTCCTCCTACAGGCATGCTTCGATTCAAAAGGAAATGGCTCCTACAAGCTTCTTTCGATTCAGAAGGCAATGGCCTTCTACAGGTTTGCTTCGATTCAGAAGGTAATGGCCTCCTACAGGTTTGCTTCGATTCAGAAGGTAATGGCCTCCGACAGGCTTGCTTCAATTCAGAAGGCAATGGCCTCCTACAGGCTTGCTTCAATTCAAAAGGCATTGGCCTCCTACAAGCTTGCTTTGATTCACAAATAAATAGCCTCCTACTGGTTTACTTCGATTTAGAAGGAAATGACCTCCTACAGACTTGCTTCGATTCAGAAGGACATGGCCTCATAGAGGCTTGTTTTGATTCAGAAGGCAATGGCCTCCTACAGGTTTGCTTCTATTCAGAAGGAAATTGTCTCCTACAGGCATGCTTCGATTCAGAAGGCAATGGCCTCCTATAGGTTGCTTCGATTTATAAGGCAATGGCCACCTATAGGTTGCTTCGATTTATAAGGCAATGGCCACCTACAGGTTTGCCTCGATTCAGAAAGCAATGGCCTCCTACAAGCTTGCTTCGATTCACAAAGTAATGGCCTCCTATAGGCTTTCCTCGATTGAAAAGGCATTGTCCTTTTACATGCTTGCTTCGATTCAGAAGGCAATGGCCTCCTATAGGCTTGCTTAGATTCAGAAGGCAATGGCCTCCTACAGGCTTGCTTCGATTCAGAAGGCAGTGGCTTCCTACAGGCTTCTTACGATTCAGAAGGCAATAACCTCCTACAGACTTCCATCGATTCAGAAGGTAATGGCCTCCCACATTCTTGCTTCAATTCAGAAGGCAATGGCCCCACACAGGCTTGTTTCGATTCATAAGGCAATGGCCTCCTACATGTTTGCTTTGATTCAGAAGGCAATTGCCTCCTACAGACATGCTTCAATTCAAAAGGAAATGGCCTCCTACAGGTTTTCTTCGATTTATAAGGCAATGGCTTCCTACCGGTTTGGTTCGATTCAGAAAGCAATGGTCTCCTACAGAAATGCATGGATTCAGAAGGCAATGGCCTCCTACAGACTTGATTTAATTAAGAAGTGAATGGGCTCCTACAGGCTTGCTTAGATTCAGAAGGTAATGGCCTCCGACAGGCTTGCGTCAATTCATATGGCAATGGGCTCCTACAGGCTTGCTTCAATTCAGAAGGCATTAGCCTCCTACATGCTTGCTTTGATTCACAAAGAAATAGCCTCCTACTTGTTTGCTTAGATTCAGAAAAGTAATGGCCTCCTACAGACTTGCTTTGATTCAGAAGGACATGGCCTCATACAGGCTTGTTTTGATTCAGAAGGCAATGGCCTCCTACAGGTTTGCTTCGATTTAGAAGGCAATTGTCTCCTACAGGCATGCTTCGATTCAGAAGGCAATGGCCTCATATAGGTTGCTTCGATTTATAAGGTAATGGCCTCCTATAGGCTTGCCTCGATTCAGAAAGCAATGGCCTTCTACAGGCTTGCTTCAATTCAGAAGGGAATGGACTCCTACAGGTTTGCTTCGATTCACAAAGCAATGGACTCCTACATGCTTGCTTCGATTCAGAAAGTAATGGCCTCCTACAAACTTACTTCGATTCAGAAGGCATTGGCCTCATACAGGCTTGCTTCGATTCAAAAGGCAATTGCCTCCTACAGGCAAGCTTCGATTCAAAAGGAAATGGCCTCCTACAGGTTTGCATCGATTCAGAAGGCAATGGCCTCCTACAACTTTACTTAGATTCATAAGGCAATGGCCTCCTACGGGCTAGCTTCAATTCAGAAGGCAATGGCCTCCTACAGGCTTGCTTCAATTCAGAAGGCATTAGCCTCCTACATGCTTGCTTTGATTCACAAAGAAATATCCTCCTACTGGTTTGCTCGATTCAGAAGGCAATGGCCTCCTATAGACTTGCTTTGATTTAGAAGGACATGGCCTCGTACAAGCTTGTTTCAATTCATAAGGCAATGACCTCCTATATGTTTACTTCAATTCAGAAGGCAATTGTCTCCTACAGGCATGATTCAATTCAGAAGGCAATGGCCTCCTACAGGCTTGCTTCATTTCAGAAGGCAATGGCTTCCTACAGGCTTGCTTCAATTCAGAAGGCAATGGCCTCCTACACGCTTGCTTCAATTCAGAATGCAATGGCCTCCTACAGGCTTGCTTCGACTCAGAAGAAAATGGCCTCCTGCAGGCTTTCTTCGATTCACAAAGTAATGGCCTCCTACATCAAATGGAAGAAAAGAAAATTATGTTTGGTTTCAAAGCATCGATTGGGAATTTGACTTTTTTCGAGCGAGCTTAATTCATAAGCTTAGATTAAGCAACGATTTCCTTCATTGCTTGCTTCGATTCAGAAGGCAAGAGCCTTCTACAGGCTTTCTTCGATTCAGAAGGAATCAGCCTTCTACATGCTTTCTTCGATTCAGAAGACAATGGCCTCCTATAGGCTTTCTTAGATTGAGAAGGCGTTGTCCTTCTACATGCTTGCTTTGATTCAGAAGGCAATGGCCTCCTATAGGCTTTCTTAGATTCAGAAGGCACTGTACTCCTACATGCTTGCTTCGATTCAGAAGGCAGTGACATCCTACAGGCTTGTTTCGATTTAGAAGAAAATGGCCTCCTACAGGATTGCTTCGATTCAGAAGTTAATGGCCTCCAACAAGCTTAATTCGATTCAGAAGGCAATGGCCTCCTACATACTTGCTTCAATTCATAAGACATTGGCCTCCTACAGGCTTACTTCGATTCATAAGGCAATTTCCTCCTACAGGCATCTTCGATTCAAAAGGCAATGGTCCTACAAGTTTCCTTCGATTCAGAAGGAAATAGCCTCCTACAGGTTTTCTTCGATTCAGAAGGCAATAGCCTCCTACAGGTTTGCTTCAATTCAGAAGGTAATGGCCTCCGACAGGCTTGCGTCAATTCAGAAGGCAATGGCCTCCTACAGGCTTGCTTCAATTCAGAAGGCATTGGCCTCTTACATGCTTACTTTGATTCACAAAGAAATAACCTCCTACTGTTTTGCTTCCATTCAGAAGGCAATGGCCTCCTACAGACTTGCTTCGATTCAGAAGGACATGGCCTCATACAGGCTTGTTTCGATTCAGAAGGCAATGGCCTCCTACAGGTTTGCTTCGATTCAGAACGAAATTGTCTCCTACAAGCATGCTTCGATTCAGAAGGCAATGGCCTCCTATAGGTTGCTTCGATTTATTAGGCAATGGCCTCCTACAGGTTTGCCTCGATTCAGAAAGAAATGGCCTCCTATAGGCTTGCTTCGATTCAGAAGGAAATGGACTCCTACAGGTTTGCTTCAATTCACAAAGCAATGGCCTCCTACATGCTTGCTTCGATTCAGAAAGCAATGGCGTCCTACAGGCTTGCTTCGATTCAGAAGACAATGGCCTCCTGCAGGATTTCTTCGATTCACAAAGCAACGACCTCCAACATCAAATGGAAGAAAACCAAATTAGCTTTGGTTTCTAAGGATCGATTGGGAATTTGACTTCCTTCAAGCGAGCTTGATTCATAAGCTTCGATTAAGAAACTATTTTCTTCATTGCTAGCTTCAATTAAGAAGGAAATGGCCTTCTACAAGCTTGCTTCAATTCAAAAGGCATTGGCCTTCTACAGGCTTGCTTCGATTCAGAAGGCAATGGACTCCTATAGGCTTTCTTCGATTGAGAAGGCATTGTCCTTTTACATGCTTGCTTCGATTCAGAAGGCAATGGCCTCCTATAGGCTTGCTTAGATTCAGAAGGCAATTGCCTCCTACAGGCTTGCTTCGGTTCAGAAGGAAGTGGCTTCCTACAGGCTTGTTTCGATTCAGAAGGCAATGGCCTCCTACAGACTTCCATCGATTCAGAAGGCAATGGCCTCCTACATATTTGCTTCAATTCAGAAGGCAATGGCCCCACACAGGCTTGTTTCGGTTCAGAAGGCAATGGCCTCCTACAGGTTTGCTTTGATTCAGAAGGAAATTGCCTCCTATAGGTATGCTTCGATTCAAAAGGAAATGGCCTCCTACAGGTTTGCTTCGATTTATAAGGCAATGGCCTCCTACAGGTTTGCTTCGAGTCAGAAAGCAATGGTCTCCTACAAGCTTGCTTCGATCCAGAAGGCGGTGGTCTCCTACAGAATTACATCGATTCAAAAGGCAATGGCCTCCTACAGACTTGCTTCACTTCAGAAGGCAATGGCCTCCTACAGACTTGCTTTAATTCAGATGGCATTGGTCTCCTACAGGCTTGCTTCGATTCAGAAGGAAATTGCCTCCTACAGGCAAGCTTCGATTCAAAAGGCAATGGCCTCCTACAGGTTTGCATCGGTTCAGAAGGAAATGTCCTCCTACAGGTTTACGTTGATTCATAAGGCAATGGCCTCCTACGGGCTTGCTTCAATTCAGAAGGCAATGGCCTCCTACAGGCTTGCTTCAATTCAGAAGGCATTGGCCTCCTACATGCTTGCTTTGATTCACAAAGAAACAGCCTCCTACTGGTTTGCTTCGATTCATAAGGCAATGGCCTCCTACAGACCTGCTTCAATTCCGAAGGCAATGGCCTCATACATGCTTGTTTTAATTCAGAAGGCATTGGCCTCCTACATGCTTGCTTTGATTCACAAAGAAACAACCTCCTACTGGTTTGCTTCGATTCAGAAAGCAATGGTCTCCTACAAGCTTGCTTCGATTCAGAAGGCAATGGTCTCCTACAGAATTGCATCAATTCAGAAGGAAATGGCCTCCTACAGACTTGCTTTAATTCAGAAGGCAATGGCCTCCTACATAATTGCTTCGATTCAGAAGGCATTGGCGACCTACAGGCTTGCTTCGATTAAGAAGGAAATTGCCTCCTACAGGAAAGCTTCGATTCAAAAGGCAATGGCCTCCTACATGTTTGCATCAATTCAGAAGGCAATGGCCTCCTACTGGTTTACTTCGATTCATAAGGCAATGGCCTCCTACGGGCTTGCTTCAATTCAGAAGTCAATGGCCTCCTACAGGCTTGCTTCAATTCAGAAGGCATTGGCCTCCTACATGCTTGCTTTGATTCACAAAGAAACAACCTCCTACTGGTTTGCTTCGATTCATAAGGCCATGGCCTCCTACAAACTTGCTTCGATTCACAAGGCAATGGCCTCATACAGGCTTGTTTTGATTCATAAGGCAATGGCCTCCTACAGGTTTGCTCTGATTCAGAAGGCAATTTCCTCCTATAGGCATGCTTCGATTCAAAAGGAAATGGCCTCCTATAGGTTTGCTTTGATTTATAAGGCAATGGCTTCCTACAGGTTTGCTTCGATTAAGAAGGATATGGTCTCCTACAGGCTTGCTTCGATTTAGAAGGCAATGGTCTCCTACAGAAATGCATCAATTCAGAAGGCAATGGCCTCCTACAAACTTGCTTCAATTCAGAAGTCAATACCTCCTACAGACTTGCTTCGATTCAGAAGGCATTGGCCTCCTACAAGCTTGCCTCGATTCAGAAGGCAATGGCCTCCTACATGTTTACTTTGATTCATAAGGCAATGGCCTCCTACAGGTTTGCTTCGAGTCAGAAAGCAATGGTCTCCTACAGGCTTGCTTCGATCCAGAAGGCAATGGTCTCCTACAGAATTGCATCGATTCAGAAGGCAATGGCCTCCTACAGACTTGCTTCACTTCAGAAGGCAATGGCCTCCTACAAACTTGCTTCGATTCAGAAGGACATGGCCTCATACAGGCTTGTTTCGATTCAGAAGGCAATGGCCTCCTAGAGGCAAGCTTCGATTCAAAAGGCAATGGCCTCCTACAGGTTTGCATCGGTTCAGAAGGCAATGGGCTCCTACAGGTTTACTTCGATTCATAAGGCAATGGCCTCCTACGGGCTTGCTTCAATTCAGAAGGCAATGGCCTCCTACAGGCTTGCTTCAATTCAGAAGGCATTGGCCTCCTACATGCTTGCTTTGATTCACAAAGAAACAGCCTCCTACTGGTTTGCTTCGATTCATAAGGCAATGGCCTCCTACGGGCTTGCTTAAATTCAGAAGGCAATGACCTCATACATGCTTGTTTCAATTCAGAAGGCAATGGCCTCCTACACGTTTGCTTTGATTCAGAAGGCAATTGCCTCCTACAAGCATGCTTCGATTTAAAAGGAAATGGCCTCCTATAGGTTTGCTTCGATTTATAAGGCAATGGTTTCCTACAGGTTTGCTTCGATTCAGAAAGCAATGGTCTCCTACAAGCTTGCTTCAATTCAGAAGGCAATGGTCTCCTACAGAATTGCATCAATTCAGAAGGCAATGGCCTCCTACAGACTTGCTTTAATTCAGAAGGCAATGGCCTCCTACATACTTGCTTCGATTCAGAAGGCATTGGCAACCTACAGGCTTGCTTCGATTCAGAAGGAAATTGCCTCCTACAGGCAAGCTTCAATTTAAAAGGCAATGACCTCCTACATGTTTGCATCAATTCAGAAGGCAATGGCCTCCTACAGGTTTACTTTGATTCATAAGGCAATGGCCTCCTACGGGCTTGCTTCAATTCAGAAGTCAATGGCCTCCTACAGGCTTGCTTCAATTCAGAAGGCATTCGCCTCCTACATGCTTGCTTTGATTCACAAAGAAACATCCTCTTACTAGTTTGCTTCGATTCATAAGGCAATGACCTCCTACAGGTTTGCTTTGGTTTAAAAAGCAATGGCTTCCTACAGGTTTACTTCGATTCATAAGGCAATGGCCTCCTACGGGCTTGGTTCAATTCAGAAGGCAATGGCCTCCTACAGGCTTGCTTCAATTCAGAAGGCATTGGCCTCCTACATGCTTGCTTTGATTCACAAAGAAACAACCTCCTACTGGTTTGCTTCGATTCATAAGACAATGGCCTCCTACAGACCTGCTTCAATTCAGAAGGCAATGGCCTCATACATGCTTGTTTCAATTCAGAAGGCAATGGCCTCCTACATGTTTGCTTTGATTCAGAAGGCAATTGCCTCCTACAAGCATGCTTCGATTTAAAAGGAAATGGCCTCCTACAGGTTTGCTTCGATTTATAAGGCAATGGTTTCCTACAGGTTTGCTTCGATTCAGAAAGCAATGGTCTCCTACAAGCTTGCTTCGATTCAGAAGGCAATGGTCTCCTACAGAATTGCATCAATTCAGAAGGCAATGGCCTCCTACAGACTTGCTTTAATTCAGAAGGCAATGGCCTCCTACATACTTGCTTCGATTCAGAAGGCATTGGCGACCTACAGGCATGCTTCGATTCAGAAGGAAATTGCCTCCTACAGGCAAGCTTCGATTCAAAAGGCAATGGCCTCCTACATGTTTGCATCAATTCAGAAGGCAATGGCCTCCTACAGGTTTACTTTGATTCATAAGGCAATGGCCTCCTACGGGCTTGCTTCAATTCAGAAGTCAATGGCCTCCTACAGGCTTGCTTCAATTCAGAAGGCATTCGCCTCCTACATGCTTGCTTTGATTCACAAAGAAACAGCCTCCTACTAGTTTGCTTCGATTCATAAGGCAATGGCCTCCTACAGGTTTGCTTCGGTTCAGAAGGCAATGGCCTCCTACAGGTGTACTTCGATTCATAAGGCAATGGCCTCCTACGGGCTTGCTTCAATTCAGAAGGCAATGGCCTCCTACAGGCTTGCTTCAATTCAGAAGGCATTGGCCTCCTACATGCTTGCTTTGATTCACAAAGAAACAACCTCCTACTGGTTTGCTTCGATTCATATGGCAATGGCCTCCTACAGACCTGCTTCAATTCAGAAGGCAACGGCCTCATACATGCTTGTTTCAATTCAGAAGGCAATGGCCTCCTACACGTTTGCTTTGATTCAGAAGGCAATTGCCTCCTACAAGCATGCTTCGATTTAAAAGGAAATGGCCTCCTACAGGTTTGCTTCGATTTATAAGGGAATGGTTTCCTAAAGGTTTGCTTCGATTCAGAAAGCAATGGTCTCCTACAAGCTTGCTTCGATTCAGAAGGCAATAGTCTCCTACAGAATTGCATCAATTCAGAAGGCAATGGCCTCCTACAGACTTGCTTTAATTCAGAAGGCAATGGCCTCCTACATACTTGCTTCGATTCAGAAGGCATTGGCGACCTACAGGCTTGCTTCGATTCAGAAGGAAATTGCCTCCGACAGGCAAGCTTCGATTCAAAAGACAATGGCCTCCTACATGTTTGCATCAATTCAGAAGGCAATGGCCTCCTACATGTTTACTTCGATTCATAAGGCAATGGCCTCCTACGGGCTTGCTTCAATTCAGAAGTCAATGGCCTCCTACATGCTTGCTTCAATTCAGAAGGCATTCGCCTCCTACATGCTTGCTTTGATTCAAAAAGAAACAACCTCCTACTGGTTTGCTTCGATTCATAAGGCAATGGCCTCCTATAGACTTGCTTCGATTCACAAGGCAATGGCCTCATACAGGCTTGTTTCGATTCATAAGGCAATAGCCTCCTACAGGTTTGCTTTGATTCAAAAGGAAATTGCCTCCTACAGGCATGCTTCGATTCAAAAGGAAATGGCCTCCTACAGGTTTGCATCAGTTCAGAAGGCAATGGCCTTCTACAGGTTTACTTCGATTCATAAGGCAATGGCCTCCTACGGGTTTGCTTCAATTCAGAAGGCAATGGCCTCCTACAGGCTTGCTTCAATTCAGATGGCATTGGCCTCCTACATGCTTGCTTTGATTCACAAAGAAACAACCTCCTACTGGTTTGCTTCGATTCATAAGGCAATGGCCTCCTATAGACCTGCTTCAATTCAGAAGGCAATGGCCTCGTACATGCTTGTTTCAATTCAGAAGGCAATGGCCTCCTACACGTTTGCTTTGATTCAGAAGACAATTGCCTCCTACAAGCATGCTTCGATTCAGAAGGCAATAGTCTCCTACAGAATTGCATCAATTCAGAAGGCAATGGCCTCCTACAGACTTGCTTTAATTCAGAAGGCAATGGCCTCCTACATACTTGCTTCAATTCAGAAGGCATTGGCGACCTACAGGCTTGCTTCGATTCAGAAGGAAATTGCCTCCTACAGGCAAGCTTCGATTCAAAAGGCAATGGCATCCTACATGTTTGAATCAATTCAGAAGGCAATGGCCTCCTACAGGTTTACTTCGATTCATAAGGCAATGGCCTCCTACGGGCTTGCTTCAATTCAGAAGGCAATGGCCTCCTACAGGCTTGCTTCAATTCAGAAGGCATTCGCCTCCTACATGCTTGCTTTGATTCATAAAGAAATTGCCTCCTACTGGTTTGCTTCGATTCAGAAGGCAATGGCCTCCTACAGACTTGCTTCGATTCAGAAGGACTTGGCCTCATGCAGGCTTGTTTCGATTCAGAAGGCAATGTCCTCCTACAGGTTTGCTTCGATTCAGAAGGCAATTGTCTCCTACAAGCATGCTTCGTTTCAGAAGGCAATGGCCTTCTATAGGTTGCTTCGATTTATAAGGCAATGTCCTCCTACAGGCTTGCTTCGATTCAAAAGGCAATGGCCTCCTACAGGTTTGCATTGGTTCAGAAGGCAATGGCCTCCTACAGGTTTACTTTGATTCATAAGGCAATGGCCTCCTACGAGCTTGCTTCAATTCATAAGGCAATGGCCTCCTACAGGCTTGCTTCAATTCAGAAGGAATTGGCCTCCTACATGCTTGCTTTGATTCACAAAGAAACAACCTCCTACTGGTTTGCTTCGATTCATAAGGCAATGGCCTCCTACAGACCTGCTTCAATTCAGAAGGCAACGGCCTCATACATGCTTGTTTTAATTCAGAAGGCAATGGCCTCCTACACGTTTGCTTTGATTCAGAAGGCAATTGCCTCCTACAAGCATGCTTCGATTTAAAAGGAAATGGCCTCCTACAGGTTTGCTTCGATTTATAAGGGAATGGTTTCCTAAAGGTTTGCTTCGATTCAGAAAGCAATGGTCTCCTACAAGCTTGCTTCGATTCAGAAGGCAATAGTCTCCTACAGAGTTGCATCAATTCAGAAGGCAATGGCCTCCTACAGACTTGCTTTAATTCAGAAGGCAATGGCCTCCTACATACTTGCTTCGATTCAGAAGGCATTGGCGACCTACAGGCTTGCTTCGATTCAGAAGGAAATTGCCTCCGACAGGCAAGCTTCGATTCAAAAGGCAATGGCCTCCTACATGTTTGCATTAATTTAGAAGGCAATGGCCTCCTACAGGTTTACTTCGATTCATAAGGCAATGGCCTCCTACGGGCTTGCTTCAATTCAGAAGTCAATGGCCTCCTACAGGCTTGCTTCAATTCAGAAGGCATTCGCCTCCTACATGCTTGCTTTGATTCACAAAGAAACAGCCTCCTACTAGTTTGCTTCGATTCATAAGGCAATGGCCTCCTACAGGTTTGCTTCGGTTCAGAAGGCAATGGCCTCATACATGCTTGTTTCGATTCATAAGGCAATGGCCTCCTACAGGTTTGCTTTGATTCAAAAGGCAATTGCCTCCTACAGGCATGCTTCGATTCAAAAGGAAATGGCCTCCTACAGGTTTTCTTTGATTTATAAGGCAATGGCTTCCTACAGGTTTGCTTCGATTAAGAAAGCAATGGTCTCCTACAGGCTTGCTTCGATTCAGAAGGCAATGGTCTCCTACAGAAATGCATCAATTCAGAAGGCAATGGCCTCCTACAGACTTGCTTCAATTCAGAAGTTAATGACCTCCTACAGACTTGCTTCGATTCAGAAGGCATTAGCCTCCTACAAGCTTGGTTCGATTCAGAAGGCAATGGCCTCCTACAGGTTTACTTCGATTCATAAGGCAATGGCCTCCTACGGGCTTGCTTCAATTCAGAAGGCAATGGCCTCCTACAGGCTTGCTTCAATTCAGAAGGCATTGGCCTCCTACATGCTTGCTTTGATTCACAAAGAAACAACCTCCTACTGGTTTGCTTTGATTCATAAGGAAATGGCCTCCTATAGACCTGCTTCAATTCAGAAGGCAATAGCCTCATACATGCTTGTTTCAATTAAGAAGGCAATGGCCTCCTACACGTTTGCTTTGATTCAGAAGGCAATTGCCTCCTACAAGCATGCTTCGATTTAAAAGGAAATGGCCTCCTACAGGTTTGCTTCGATTTATAAGGCAATGGTTTCCTACAGGTTTGCTTCGATTCAGAAAGCAATGGTCTCCTACAAGCTTGCTTCGATTCAGAAGGCAATGGTCTCCTACAGAATTGCATCAATTCAGAAGGCAATGGCCTCCTACAGACTTGCTTTAATTCAGAAGGCAATGGCCTCCTACATACTTGCTTCGATTCAGAAGGCATTGGCGACCTACAGGCTTGCTTCGATTCAGAAGGAAATTGCCTCCTACAGGCAAGCTTCGATTCAAAAGGCAATGGCCTCCTACATGTTTGCATCAATTCAGAAGGCAATGGCCTCCTACAGGTTTACTTCGATTCATAAGGCAATGGCCTCCTACGGGCTTGCTTCAATTCAGAAGTCAATGGCCTCCTACAGGCTTGCTTCAATTCAGAAGGCATTGGCCTCCTACATGCTTGCTTTGATTCACAAAGAAACAACCTCCTACTGGTTTGCTTCGATTCATAAGGCAATGGCCTCCTACAGACTTGCTTCGATTCACAAGGCAATGGGCTCATACAGGCTTGTTTTGATTCATAAGGCAATGGCCTCCTACAGGTTTGCTTTGATTCAGAAGGCAATTTCCTCCTACAGGCATGCTTAGATTCAAAAGGAAATGGCCTCCTACAGGTTTGCTTCGATTTAAAAGGCAATGGCTTCCTACAGGTTTGCTTCGATTAAGAAAGCAATGGTCTCCTACAGGCTTGCTTCGATTCAGAAGGCAATGGTCTCCTACAGAATTGCATTGATTCAGAAGGAAATGGCCTCCTACAGACTTGCTTCACTTCAGAAGGCAATGGCCTCCTACAGACTTGCTTTAATTCAGAAGGCATTGGCCTCCTACAGGCTTGCTTCGATTCAGAAGGCAATTGCCTCCTACATGTTTACTTCGATTCATAAGGCAATCGCCTCCTACGGGCTAGCTTCAATTCAGAAAACGATAGTCTCCTACAGGCTTGCTTCAATTCAGAAGGCATTCGCCTCCTACATGCTTGCTTTAATTCATAAAGAAATAGCCTCCTACAGGTTTGCTTCGATTCAGAAGGCAATGGCCTCCTACAGACTTGCTTCGATTCAGAAGGACATGGCCTCATGCAGGCTTGTTTCGATTCAGAAGGCAATGGCCTCCTACAAGTTTGCTTCGATTCAGAAGGCAATTATCTCCTACAAGCATGCTTCGTTTCAGAAGGCAATGGCCTCCTATAGGTTGCTTCGATTTATAAGGCAATGTCCTCCTACAGGCTTGCTTCGATTCAAAAGATAATGGCCTCCTACAGAATTGCATGGATTCATAAGGCAATGGCCTCCCAAGGCTTGCTCCAATTTAGAAGGCAATGGCCTCCTACAGACTTGCTTCTATTCAAAAGGCATTGGCCTCCTACAAGCTCGCTTCGATTCAAAAGGCAATTTCCTCGTACATGCAAGCTTCAATTTAAAAGGCAATGGCCTCCTACATGTTTGCATCGATTCAGAAGGCAATGGCCTCCTACAGGTTTACTTCGATTCATAAGGCAATGACCTCCTACGGACTAGCGTCAATTCAGAAGGCAATGGCCTCCTACAGGCTTGCTTCAATTCAGAAGGCATTGGCCTCCTACATGCTTGCTTTGATTCCCAAAGAAATAGCCTCCTACTGGTTTGCTTCGGTTCATAAGGCAATGGTCTCCGACAGACTTGCTTCGTTTCAGAAGGACATGGCCTTATACAGGCATGTTTCGATTCAGAAGGCAATGGCCTCCTACAAGTTTTCTTCGATTCAGAAGGAAATTGTCTCCTACAGGCATGATTCAATTCAGAAGGCAATGGCCTCCTACGGGCTTGCTTCAATTCAGAAGGCAATGGCCTCCTACCAGCTTGCTTCAATTCAGAAGGCATTAGCCTCCTACATGCTTGCTTTGATTCACAAAGAAATAGCCTCCTACTGGTTTGCTTCGATTCATAAGGCAATGGCCTCCTACAGACTTGCTTGGATTCATAAGGGAATGGCCTCATACAAGTTTGCTTCGATTCACAAAGCAATGGCCTCCTACATGCTTGCTTCGATTCAGAAAGCAATGGCCTCCTTCAGGCTTGCTTCGATTCAGAAGACAATGGCCTCCTGCAGGATTGCTTCGATTCACAAAGCAACGACCTCCAACATCAAATGGAAGAAAAGCAAATTAGATTTGGTTTCTAAGCATCGATTTGGAATTTGACTTCCTTCAAGCGAGCTTGATTCATAATCTTCGATTAAGAAACTATTTTCTTCATTGCTAGCTTCAATTCAGAAGGAAATGGCCTTCTATAGTCTTGCTTCGATTCAAAAGGCATTAGCCTTCTACAGGCTTACTTCGATTCAGAAGGCAATGGCCTCCTATAGGCTTTCTTCGATTGAGAAGGCATTGTCCTTTTACATGCTTGCTTCGATTCAGAAGGCAATGGCCTCCTATAGGCTTGCTTAAATTCAGAAGGCAATGGCCTCCTACAGGCTTGCTTCGGTTCAGAAGGCAGTGGCTTCCTACAGGCTTGTTTCGATTCAGAAGGCAATGGCCTCCTACAGACTTCCATCGACTAAGAAGGCAATGGCCTCCTACATACTTGCTTTAATTCAGAAGGCAATGGCCCCACACAGGCTTGTTTCGATTCAGAAGGCAATGGCCTCCTACAGGTTTGCTTTGATTTAGAAGGAAATTGCCTCCTACAGGCATGCTTCGATTCAAAAGGAAATGGCCTCCTACAGCTTTGCTTCGATTTATAAGGCAATGGCCTCCTACAAGTTTGCTTCGAGTCAGAAAGCAATGGTCTCCTACAGGCTTGCTTCGATCCAGAAGGCAATGGTCTCCTACAGAATTGCATCGATTCAGAAGGCAATGGCCTCCTAAATACTTGCTTCACTTCAGAAGGCAATGGCCTCCTACAGACTTGCTTTAATTCAGATGGCATTGGCCTCCTACAGGCTTGCTTCGATTCAGAAGGAAATTGCCTCCTACAGGCAACCTTCGATTCAAAAGGCAACGGCCTCCTACAGGTTTGCATCGGTTCAGAAGGCAATGGCCTCCTACAGGTTTACTTCGACTCATAAGGCAATGGCCTCCTACGGGCTTGTTTCAATTCAGAAGGCATTGGCCTCCTACATGCTTGCTTTGATTCACAAGGAAACAGCCTCCTACTAGTTTGCTTCGATTCATAAGGCAATGGCCTCCTACAGACCAGCTTCAATTCAGAAGGCAATGGCCTCATACATGCTTGTTTCAATTCAGAAGGCAATGGCCTCCTACACGTTTGCTTTGATTCAGAAGGCAATTGCCTCCTACAAGCATGCTTCGATTTAAAAGGAAATGGCCTCCTACAGGTTTGCTTCGATTTATAAGGCAATGATTTCCTACAGGTTTGCTTCGATTCAGAAAGCAATGGTCTCCTACAAGCTTGCTTCGATTCAGAAGGTAATGGTCTCCTACAGAATTGCATCAATTCAGAAGGAAATGGCCTCCTACAGACTTGCTTTAATTCAGAAGGCAATGGCCTCCTACATACTTGCTTCAATTTAGAAGGCATTGGCGACCTACAGGCTTACTTCGATTCAGAAGGAAATTGCCTCCTACAGGAAAGCTTCGATTCAAAAGGCAATGGCCTCCTACATGGTTGCATCAATTTAGAAGGCAATGGCCTCCTACAGGTTTACTTCGATTCATAAGGCAATGGCCTCCTACGGGCTTGCTTCAATTAAGAAGTCAATGGCCTCCTACAGGCTTGCTTCAATTCAGAAGGCATTGGCCTCCTACATGCTTGCTTTGATTCACAAAGAAACAACCTCCTACTGGTTTGCTTCGATTCATAAGGAAATGGCCTCCTACAAACTTGCTTTAATTCAGATGGCATTGGCCTCCTACAGGCTTGCTTCGATTCAGAAGGAAATTGCCTCCTACAGGCAAGGTTCGATTCAAAAGGCAATGGCCTCCTACAGGTTTGCATCGGTTCAGAAGGCAATGGCCTCCTACAGGTTTGCATCGGTTCAGAAGGCAATGGCCTCCTACGGGCTTGCTTCAATTCAGAAGGCAATGGCCTCCTACAGACTTGCTTCAATTCAGAAGGCATTGGCCTCCTACATGCTTGCTTTGATTCACAAAGAAACAGCCTCCTACTGGTTTGCTTCGATTCATAAGGCAATGGCCTCCTACAGACCTGCTTCAATTCAGAAGGCAATGGCCTCATACATGCTTGTTTCAATTCAGAAGGCAATGGCCTCCTACACATTTGCTTTGATTCAGAAGGCAATTGCCTCCTACAAGCATGCTTCGATTTAAAAGGAAATGGCCTCCTACAGGTTTGCCTCGATTTATAAGGCAATGGTTTCCTACAGGTTTGCTTCGATTCAGAAAGCAATGGTCTCCTACAAGCTTGCTTCGATTCAGAAGGCAATGGTCTCCTACAGAATTGCATCAATTCAGAAGGAAATGGCCTCCTACAGACTTGCTTTAACTCAGAAGGCAATGGCCTCCTACATACTTGCTTCAATTCAGAAGGCATTGGCGACCTACAGGCTTGCTTCGATTCAGAAGGAAATTGCCTCCTACAGGAAAGCTTCGATTCAAAAGGCAATGGCCTCCTACATGGTTGCATCAATTTAGAAGGCAATGGCTTCCTACAGGTTTACTTCGATTCATAAGGCAATGGCCTCCTACGGGCTTGCTTCAATTAAGAAGTTAATGTCCTCCTACAGGCTTGCTTCAATTCATAAGGCATTAGCCTCCTACATGCTTGCTTTGATTCACAAAGAAACAACCTCCTACTGGTTTGCTTCGATTCATAAGGCAATGGCCTCCTACAGACTTACTTTAATTCAGATGGCATTGGCCTCCTACAGGCTTGCTTCGATTCAGAAGGAAATTGCCTCCTACAGGCAAGGTTCGATTCAAAAGGCAATGGCCTCCTACAGGTTTGCATCGGTTCAGAAGGCAATGGCCTCCTACAGGTTTACTTCGATTCATAAGGCAATGGCCTCCTACGGGCTTGCTTCAATTCAGAAGGCAATGGCCTCCTACAGGCTTGCTTCAATTCAGAAGGCATTGGCCTCCTACATGCTTGCTTTGATTCACAAAGAAACAGCCTCCTACTGGTTTGTTTCAATTCATAAGGCAATGGCCTCCTACAGACCTGCTTCAATTCAGAAGGCAATGGCCTCATACATGCTTGTTTCAATTCAGAAGGCAATGGCCTCCTACACATTTGCTTTGATTCAGAAGGCAATTGCCTTCTACAAGCATGCTTCGATTTAAAAGGAAATGGCCTCCTACAGGTTTGCTTCGATTTATAAGGCAATGGTTTCCTACAGGTTTGCTTCGATTCAGAAAGCAATGGTCTCCTACAAGATTGCTTCGATTCAGAAGGCAAAGGTCTCCTACAGAATTGCATCAATTGAGAAGGAAATGGCCTCTTACAGACTTGCTTTAATTCAGAAGGCAATGGCCTCCTACATACTTGCTTCAATTCAGAAGGCATTGGCGACCTACAGGCTAGCTTTGATTCAGAAGGAAATTGCCTCCTACAGGAAAGCTTCGATTCAAAAGGCAATGGCCTCCTACATGGTTGCATCAATTTAGAAGGCAATGGCCTCCTACATGTTTACTTCGATTCATAAGGCAATGGCCTCCTACGGGCTAGCTTCAATTCAGAAGGCAATAGTCTCCTACAGGCTTGCTTCAATTTAGAAGGCATTGGCCTCCTACATGCTTGCTTTGATTCACAAAGAAACAACCTCCTACTGGTTTGCTTCGATTCATAAGGCAATGGCCTCCTACAGACTTGCTTTAATTCAGATGGCATTGGCCTCCTACAGGCTTGCTTCGATTCAGAAGGAAATTGCCTCCTACAGGCAAGGTTCGATTCAAAAGGCAATGGCCTCCTACATGTTTGCATCGGTTCAGAAGGCAATGGCCTCCTACAGGTTTACTTCGATTCATAAGGCAATGGCCTCCTACGGGCTTACTTCAATTCAGAAGGAAATGGCCTCCTACAGGCTTGCTTCAATTCCGAAGGCATTGGCCTCCTACATGCTTGCTTTGATTCACAAAGAAACAGCCTCCTACTAGTTTGCTTCGATTCATAAGGCAATGGCCTCCTACAGACCTGCTTCAATTCAGAAGGCAATGGCCTCATACATGCTTGTTTCAATTATGAAGGCAATGGCCTCCTACACATTTGCTTTGATTCAGAAGGCAATTGCCTCCTACAAGCATGCTTCGATTTAAAAGGAAATGGCCTCCTACAGGTTTGCTTCGATTTATAAGGCAATGGTTTCCTACAGGTTTGCTTCGATTCAGAAAGCAATGGTCTCCTACAAGCTTGCTTAGATTCAGAAGGCAATGGTCTCCTACAGAAATGCATCAATTAAGAAGGAAATGGTCTCCTACAGACTTGCTTTAATTCAGAAGGCAATGGCCTCCTACATACTTGCTTCAATTCAGAAGGCATTGGCGACCTACAGGCTTGCTTCGATTCAGAAGGAAATTGCCTCCTACAGGAAAGCTTCGATTCAAAAGGCAATGGCCTCCTACATGTTTGCATCAATTCAGAAGGCAATGGCCTCCTACAGGTTTACTTCGATTCATAAGGCAATGGCCTCCTACAGGCTTGCTTCAATTAAGAAGTCAATGGCCTCCTACAGGCTTGCTTCAATTCAGAAGGCATTGGCCTCATACATGCTTTCTTTGATTCACAAAGAAACAACCTCCTACTGGTTTGCTTCGATTCATAAGGAAATGGCCTCCTACAGACTTGCTTCTATTCACAAGGCAATGGGCTCATACAGGCTTGTTTTGATTCATAAGGCAATGGCCTCCTACAGGTTTGCTTTGATTCAGAAGGCAATTGCCTCCTACAGGCACGCTTCGATTCAAAAGGAAATGGCCTCCTACAGGTTTGCTTCGATTTAAGAGGCAATGGCTTCCTACAGGTTTGCTTCGATTAAGAAAGCAATGGTCTCCTACAGGCTTGCTTCGATTCAGAAGGCAATGGTCTCCTACAGAAATGCATCAATTCAGAAGGCAATGGCCTCCTAAAGACTTGCTTCAATTCAGAAGTCAATGACCTCCTACAGACTTGCTTCGATTCAGAAGGCATTAGCCTCCTACAAGCTTGCTTCGATTCAGAAGGCAATGGCCTTCTACATGTTTACTTCGATTCATAAGGCCATGGCCTCCTACATGTTTGCTTCGAGTCAGAAAGCAATGGTCTCCTACAGGCTTGCTTTGATCCAGAAGGCAATGGTCTCCTACAGAATTGCATTGATTCAGAAGGCAATGGCCTCCTACAGACTTGCTTCACTTCAGAAGGCAATGGCCTCCTACAGACTTGCTTCACTTCAGAAGGCAATGGCCTCCTACAGACTTGCTTCACTTCAGATGGCATTGGCCTCCTACAGGCTTGCTTCGATTCAGAAGGAAATTGCCTCCTACAGGCAAGCTTCAATTCAAAAGGCAATGGCCTCCTACAGGTTTGCATCGGTTCAGAAGGCAATGGCCTCCTACAGGTTTACTTCGATTCACAAGGCAATGGCCTCCTACTGGCTTGCTTCAATTCAGAATGCAATGCCCTCCTACAGGCTTGCTTCAATTCAGAAGGCATTGGCCTCCTACATGCTTGCTTTGATTCACAAAGAAACAGCCTCCTACTGGGTTGCTTCGATTCATAAGGCAATGGCCTCCTACAGACCTGCTTCAATTCAGAAGGCAATGGCCTCATACATGCTTGTTTCAATTCAGAAGGAAATGGCCTCATACACGTTTGCTTTGATTCAGAAGGCAATTGCCTCCTACAAGCATGCTTCGATTTAAAAGGAAATGGCCTCCTACAGGTTTGCTTCGATTTATAAGGCAATTGTTTCCTACAGGTTTGCTTCGATTCAGAAAGCAATGGTCTCCTACAAGCTTGCTTCGATTCAGAAGGCAATGGTCTCCTACAGAATTGCATCAATTCAGAAGGCAATGGCCTCCTACAGACTTGCTTTAATTCAGAAGGCAATGGCCTCCTACATACTTGCTTCGATTCAGAAGGCATTGGCGACCTACAGGATTGCTTCGATTCAGAAGGAAATTGCCTCCTACATGCAAGCTTCAATTCAAAAGGATATGGCCTCCTACATGTTTGCATCAATTCAGAAGGCAATGGCCTCCTACAGGTTTACTTCGATTCATAAGGCAATGGCCTCCTACGGGCTTGCTTCAATTCAGAAGTCAATGGCCTCCTACAGGCTTGCTTCAATTCAGAAGGCATTTGCCTCCTACATGCTTGCTTTGATTCACAAAGAAACAACCTCCTACTGGTTTGCTTCAATTCATAAGGCAATGACCTCCTACAGACTTGCTTCGATTCACAAGGCAATGGCCTCATAAAGGCTTGTTTCGATTCATAAGTCAATGGCCTCCTACAGGTTTGCTTTGATTCAGAAGGCAATTGCCTCCTACAGGCATGCTTCGATTCAAAAGGAAATGGCCTCCTACAGCTTTTCTTCGATTTTTAAGGCAATGGCTTCCTACAGGTTTGCTTCGATTAAGAAAGCAATGGTCTCCTACAGGCTTGTTTCGATTCAGAAGGCAATGGTCTCCTACAGAAATGCATCAATTCAGAAGGCAATGGCCTCCTACAGACTTGCTTCAATTCAGAAGTCAATGACCTCCTACAGACTTGCTTCAATTCAGAAGGCATTGGCCTCCTACAAGCTTGCTTCGATTCAGAAGGCAATGGCCTCCTACAGGTTTACTTCGATTCATAAGGCAATGGCCTCCTACGGGCTTGCTTCAATTCAGAAGGCAATGGCCTCCTACAGGCTTGCTTCAATTCAGAAGGCATTGGCCTCCTACATGCTTGCTTTGATTCACAAAGAAACAGCCTCCTACTGGTTTGCTTCGATTCATAAGGCAATGGCCTCCTACAGACCTGCTTCAATTCAGAAGGCAATGGCCTCATACATGCTTGTTTAAATTCAGAAGGCAATGGCCTCCTACACATTTGCTTTGATTCAGAAGGCAATTGCCTCCTACAAGCATGCTTGGATTTAGAAGGAAATGGCTTCCTACAGGTTTGCTTCGATTTATAGTGCAATGGTTTCCTACAGGTTTGCTTCGATTCAGAAAGCAATGGTCTCCTACAGAATTGCATCAATTCAGAAGGCAATGGCCTCCTACAGAATTGCTTTAATTCAGAAGGCAATGGCCTCCTACATACTTGCTTCGATTCATAAGGCATTGGCGACCTACAGGCTTGCTTCGATTCAGAAGGAAATTGCCTCCTACAGGCAAGCTTCGATTCAAAAGGCAATGGCCTCCTACATGTTTGCATTAATTCCGAAGGCAATGGCCTCCTACAGGTTTACTTCGATTCATAAGGCAATGGCCTCCTACAGGCTTGCTTCAATTCAGAAGTCAATGGCCTCCTACAGGCTTGCTTCAATTCAGAAGGCATTCGCCTCCTACATGCTTGCTTTGATTCACAAAGAAACAACCTCCTACTGGTTTGCTTCGATTCATAAGGCAATGGCCTCCTACGGACTTGCTTCGATTCACAAGGCAATGGCCTCATACAGGCTTGTTTCGATTCATAAGGCAATGGCCTCCTACAGGTTTGCTTTGATTCAGAAGGGAATTGCCTCCTACAGGCATGCTTCGATTCAAAAGTAAATGGCCTCCTATAGGTTTGCTTCGATTTATAAGGCAATGGCTTCCTACAGGTTTGCTTCGATTAAGAAAGCAATGGTCTCCTACAGGCTTGCTTCGATTCAGAAGGCAATGGTCTCCTACAGAAATGCATCAATTCAGAAGGCAATGGCCTCCTACAGACTTGCTTCAATTCAGAAGTCAATGACCTCCTACAGACTTGCTTCGATTCAGAAGGCATTGGCCTCGTACAAGCTTGCTTCGATTCAGAAGGCAATGGCCTCCTACAGGTTTACTTCGATTCATAAGGCAATGGCCTCCTACGGGCTTGCTTCAATTCAGAAGGCAATGGCCTCCTACAGGCTTGCTTCAATTCAGAAGGCATTGGCCTCCTACATGCTTGCTTTGATTCACAAAGAAACAGCCTCCTACTGGTTTGCTCGATTCATAAGGCAATGGCCTCCTACAGACCTGCTTCAATTCAGAAGGCAATGGCCTCATACATGCTTGTTTAAATTCAGAAGGCAATGGCCTCCTACACATTTGCTTTGATTCAGAAGGCAATTGCCTCCTACAAGCATGCTTGGATTTAGAAGGAAATGGCTTCCTACAGGTTTGCTTCGATTTATAGTGCAATGGTTTCCTACAGGTTTGCTTCGATTCAGAAAGCAATGGTCTCCTACAGAATTGCATCAATTCAGAAGGCAATGGCCTCCTACAGAATTGCTTTAATTCAGAAGGCAATGGCCTCCTACATACTTGCTTCGATTCATAAGGCATTGGCGACCTACAGGCTTGCTTCGATTCAGAAGGAAATTGCCTCCTACAGGCAAGCTTCGATTCAAAAGGCAATGGCCTCCTACATGTTTTCATTAATTCCGAAGGCAATGGCCTCCTACAGGTTTACTTCGATTCATAAGGCAATGGCCTCCTACAGGCTTGCTTCAATTCAGAAGTCAATGGCCTCCTACAGGCTTGCTTCAATTCAGAAGGCATTCGCCTCCTACATGCTTGCTTTGATTCACAAAGAAACAACCTCCTACTGGTTTGCTTCGATTCATAAGGCAATGGCCTCCTACGGACTTGCTTCGATTCACAAGGCAATGGCCTCATACAGGCTTGTTTCGATTCATAAGGCAATGGCCTCCTACAGGTTTGTTTTGATTCAGAAGGGAATTGCCTCCTACAGGCATGCTTCGATTCAAAAGGAAATGGCCTCCTATAGGTTTGCTTCGATTTATAAGGCAATGGCTTCCTACAGGTTTGCTTCGATTAAGAAAGCAATGGTCTCCTACAGGCTTGCTTCGATTCAGAAGGCAATGGTCTCCTACAGAAATGCATCAATTCAGAAGGCAATGGCCTCCTACAGACTTGCTTCAATTCAGAAGTCAAGGACCTCCTACAGACTTGCTTTGATTAAGAAGGCATTGGCCTCCTACAAGCTTGCTTCGATTCAGAAGGCAATGGCCTCCTACATGTTTACTTTGATTCATAAGGCAATGGCCTCCTACGGGCTAGCTTCAATTCAGAAGGCAATAGTCTCCTACAGGCTTGCTTCAATTTAGAAGGCATTGGCCTCCTACATGCTTGCTTTGATTCACAAAGAAATAGCCTCCTACTGGTTTGCTTCGATTCATAAGGCAATGGCCTCCTACAGACTTGCTTTAATTCAGATGGCATTGGCCTCCTACAGGCTTGCTTCGATTCGGAAGGAAATTGCCTCCTACAGGCAAGGTTCGATTCAAAAGGCAATGGCCTCCTACATGTTTGCATCGGTTCAGAAGGCAATGGCCTCCTACATGTTTACTTCGATTCATAAGGCAATTGCCTCCTACGGGCTTGCTTCAATTCAGAAGGAAATGGCCTCCTACAGGCTTGCTTCAATTCAGAAGTCAATGACCTCCTACAGACTTGCTTCGATTCAGAAGGCATTGGCCTCCTACAAGCTTGCTTCGATTCAGAAGGCAATGGCCTCCTACAGGTTTACTTCGATTCATAAGGCAATGGCCTCCTACGGGCTTGCTTCAATTCAGAAGGCAATGGCCTCCTACAGGCTTGCTTCAATTCAGAAGGCATTGGCCTCCTACATGCTTGCTTTGATTCACAAAGAAACAGCCTCCTACTGGTTTGCTTCGATTCATAAGGCAATGGCCTTCTACAGACCTGCTTCAATTCAGAAGGCAATGGCCTCATACATGCTTGTTTAAATTCAGAAGGCAATGGCCTCCTACACATTTGCTTTGATTCAGAAGGCAATTGCCTCCTACAAGCATGCTTGGATTTAGAAGGAAATGGCTTCCTACAGGTTTGCTTCGATTTATAGTGCAATGGTTTCCTACAGGTTTGCTTCGATTCAGAAAGCAATGGTCTCCTACAGAATTGCATCATTTCAGAAGGCAATGGCCTCCTACAGACTTGCTTTAATTCAGAAGGCAATGGCCTCCTACATACTTGCTTCGATTCATAAGGCATTGGCGACCTACAGGCTTGCTTCGATTCAGAAGGAAATTGCCTCCTACAGGCAAGCTTCGATTCAAAACGCAATGGCCTCCTACATGTTTGCATTAATTCCGAAGGCAATGGCCTCCTACAGGTTTACTTCGATTCATAAGGCAATGGCCTCCTACAGGCTTGCTTCAATTCAAAAGTCAATGGCCTCCTACAGGCTTGCTTCAATTCAGAAGGCATTCGCCTCTTACATGCTTGCTTTGATTCACAAAGAAACAACCTCCTACTGGTTTGCTTCGATTCATAAGGCAATGGCCTCCTACAGACTTGCTTCGATTCACAAGGCAATGGCCTCATACAGGCTTGTTTCGATTCATAAGGCAATGGCCTCCTACAGGTTTGCTTTGTTTCAGAAGGGAATTGCCTCCTACAGGCATGCATCGATTCAAAAGGAAATGGCCTCCTATAGGTTTGCTTCGATTTATAAGGCAATGGCTTCCTACATGTTTGCTTCGATTAAGAAAGCAATGGTCTTCTACAGGCTTGCTTCGATTCAGAAGGCAATGGTCTCCTACAGAAATGCATCAATTCAGAAGGCAATGGCCTCCTACATGTTTGCATCGGTTCAGAAGGCAATGGCCTCCTACAGGTTTACTTCGATTCATAAGGCAATTGCCTCCTACGGGCTTGCTTCAATTCAGAAGGAAATGGCCTCCTACAGGCTTGCTTCAATTCAGAAGTCAGTGACCTCCTACAGACTTGCTTCGATTCAGAAGGCATTGGCCTCCTACAAGCTTGCTTCGATTCAGAAGGCAATGGCCTCCTACAGGTTTACTTCGATTCATAAGGCAATGGCCTCCTACGGGCTTGCTTCAATTCAGAAGGCAATGGCCTCCTACAGGCTTGCTTCAATTCAGAAGGCATTGGCCTCCTACATGCTTGCTTTGATTCACAAAGAAACAGCCTCCTACTGGTTTGCTTCGATTCATAAGGCAATGGCCTCCTACAGACCTGCTTCAATTCAGAAGGCAATGGCCTCATACATGCTTGTTTAAATTCAGAAGGCAATGGCCTCCTACACATTTGCTTTGATTCAGAAGGCAATTGCCTCCTACAAGCATGCTTGGATTTAGAAGGAAATGGCTTCCTACAGGTTTGCTTCGATTTATAGTGCAATGGTTTCCTACAGGTTTGCTTCGATTCAGAAAGCAATGGTCTCCTACAGAATTGCATCATTTCAGAAGGCAATGGCCTCCTACAGACTTGCTTTAATTCAGAAGGCAATGGCCTCCTACATACTTGCTTCGATTCATAAGGCATTGGCGACCTACAGGCTTGCTTCGATTCAGAAGGAAATTGCCTCCTACAGGCAAGCTTCGATTCAAAACGCAATGGCCTCCTACATGTTTGCATTAATTCCGAAGGCAATGGCCTCCTACAGGTTTACTTCGATTCATAAGGCAATGGCCTCCTACAGGCTTGCTTCAATTCAAAAGTCAATGGCCTCCTACAGGCTTGCTTCAATTCAGAAGGCATTCGCCTCTTACATGCTTGCTTTGATTCACAAAGAAACAACCTCCTACTGGTTTGCTTCGATTCATAAGGCAATGGCCTCCTACAGACTTGCTTCGATTCACAAGGCAATGGCCTCATACAGGCTTGTTTCGATTCATAAGGCAATGGCCTCCTACAGGTTTGCTTTGTTTCAGAAGGGAATTGCCTCCTACAGGCATGCATCGATTCAAAAGGAAATGGCCTCCTACAGGTTTGCTTCGATTTATAAGGCAATGGCTTCCTACGGGCTTGCTTCGATTAAGAAAGCAATGGTCTTCTACAGGCTTGCTTCGATTCAGAAGGCAATGGTCTCCTACAGAAATGCATCAATTCAGAAGGCAATGGCCTCCTACATGTTTGCATCGGTTCAGAAGGCAATGGCCTCCTACAGGTTTACTTCGATTCATAAGGCAATTGCCTCCTACGGGCTTGCTTCAATTCAGAAGGAAATGGCCTCCTACAGGCTTGCTTCAATTCAGAAGTCAGTGACCTCCTACAGACTTGCCTCGATTTATAAGGCAATGGTTTCCTACAGGTTTGCTTCGATTCAGAAAGCAATGGTCTCCTACAAGCTTGCTTCGATTCAGAAGGCAATGGTCTCCTACAGAATTGCATCAATTCAGAAGGAAATGGCCTCCTACAGACTTGCTTTAACTCAGAAGGCAATGGCCTCCTACAGACTTGCTTCAATTCAGAAGGCATTGGCCTCCTACATGCTTGCTTTGATTCACAAAGAAACAGCCTCCTACTGGTTTGCTTCGATTCATAAGGCAATGGCCTCCTACAGACCTGCTTCAATTCAGAAGGCAATGGCCTCATACATGCTTGTTTCAATTCAGAAGGCAATGGCCTCCTACACATTTGCTTTGATTCAGAAGGCAATTGCCTCCTACAAGCATGCTTCGATTTAAAAGGAAATGGCCTCCTACAGGTTTGCCTCGATTTATAAGGCAATGGTTTCCTACAGGTTTGCTTCGATTCAGAAAGCAATGGTCTCCTACAAGCTTGCTTCGATTCAGAAGGCAATGGTCTCCTACAGAATTGCATCAATTCAGAAGGAAATGGCCTCCTACAGACTTGCTTTAACTCAGAAGGCAATGGCCTCCTACATACTTGCTTCAATTCAGAAGGCATTGGCGACCTACAGGCTTGCTTCGATTCAGAAGGAAATTGCCTCCTACAGGAAAGCTTCGATTCAAAAGGCAATGGCCTCCTACATGGTTGCATCAATTTAGAAGGCAATGGCTTCCTACAGGTTTACTTCGATTCATAAGGCAATGGCCTCCTACGGGCTTGCTTCAATTAAGAAGTTAATGTCCTCCTACAGGCTTGCTTCAATTCATAAGGCATTAGCCTCCTACATGCTTGCTTTGATTCACAAAGAAACAACCTCCTACTGGTTTGCTTCGATTCATAAGGCAATGGCCTCCTACAGACTTACTTTAATTCAGATGGCATTGGCCTCCTACAGGCTTGCTTCGATTCAGAAGGAAATTGCCTCCTACAGGCAAGGTTCGATTCAAAAGGCAATGGCCTCCTACAGGTTTGCATCGGTTCAGAAGGCAATGGCCTCCTACAGGTTTACTTCGATTCATAAGGCAATGGCCTCCTACGGGCTTGCTTCAATTCAGAAGGCAATGGCCTCCTACAGGCTTGCTTCAATTCAGAAGGCATTGGCCTCCTACATGCTTGCTTTGATTCACAAAGAAACAGCCTCCTACTGGTTTGTTTCAATTCATAAGGCAATGGCCTCCTACAGACCTGCTTCAATTCAGAAGGCAATGGCCTCATACATGCTTGTTTCAATTCAGAAGGCAATGGCCTCCTACACATTTGCTTTGATTCAGAAGGCAATTGCCTTCTACAAGCATGCTTCGATTTAAAAGGAAATGGCCTCCTACAGGTTTGCTTCGATTTATAAGGCAATGGTTTCCTACAGGTTTGCTTCGATTCAGAAAGCAATGGTCTCCTACAAGATTGCTTCGATTCAGAAGGCAAAGGTCTCCTACAGAATTGCATCAATTGAGAAGGAAATGGCCTCTTACAGACTTGCTTTAATTCAGAAGGCAATGGCCTCCTACATACTTGCTTCAATTCAGAAGGCATTGGCGACCTACAGGCTAGCTTTGATTCAGAAGGAAATTGCCTCCTACAGGAAAGCTTCGATTCAAAAGGCAATGGCCTCCTACATGGTTGCATCAATTTAGAAGGCAATGGCCTCCTACATGTTTACTTCGATTCATAAGGCAATGGCCTCCTACGGGCTAGCTTCAATTCAGAAGGCAATAGTCTCCTACAGGCTTGCTTCAATTTAGAAGGCATTGGCCTCCTACATGCTTGCTTTGATTCACAAAGAAACAACCTCCTACTGGTTTGCTTCGATTCATAAGGCAATGGCCTCCTACAGACTTGCTTTAATTCAGATGGCATTGGCCTCCTACAGGCTTGCTTCGATTCAGAAGGAAATTGCCTCCTACAGGCAAGGTTCGATTCAAAAGGCAATGGCCTCCTACATGTTTGCATCGGTTCAGAAGGCAATGGCCTCCTACAGGTTTACTTCGATTCATAAGGCAATGGCCTCCTACGGGCTTACTTCAATTCAGAAGGAAATGGCCTCCTACAGGCTTGCTTCAATTCCGAAGGCATTGGCCTCCTACATGCTTGCTTTGATTCACAAAGAAACAGCCTCCTACTAGTTTGCTTCGATTCATAAGGCAATGGCCTCCTACAGACCTGCTTCAATTCAGAAGGCAATGGCCTCATACATGCTTGTTTCAATTATGAAGGCAATGGCCTCCTACACATTTGCTTTGATTCAGAAGGCAATTGCCTCCTACAAGCATGCTTCGATTTAAAAGGAAATGGCCTCCTACAGGTTTGCTTCGATTTATAAGGCAATGGTTTCCTACAGGTTTGCTTCGATTCAGAAAGCAATGGTCTCCTACAAGCTTGCTTAGATTCAGAAGGCAATGGTCTCCTACAGAAATGCATCAATTAAGAAGGAAATGGTCTCCTACAGACTTGCTTTAATTCAGAAGGCAATGGCCTCCTACATACTTGCTTCAATTCAGAAGGCATTGGCGACCTACAGGCTTGCTTCGATTCAGAAGGAAATTGCCTCCTACAGGAAAGCTTCGATTCAAAAGGCAATGGCCTCCTACATGTTTGCATCAATTCAGAAGGCAATGGCCTCCTACAGGTTTACTTCGATTCATAAGGCAATGGCCTCCTACAGGCTTGCTTCAATTAAGAAGTCAATGGCCTCCTACAGGCTTGCTTCAATTCAGAAGGCATTGGCCTCATACATGCTTTCTTTGATTCACAAAGAAACAACCTCCTACTGGTTTGCTTCGATTCATAAGGAAATGGCCTCCTACAGACTTGCTTCTATTCACAAGGCAATGGGCTCATACAGGCTTGTTTTGATTCATAAGGCAATGGCCTCCTACAGGTTTGCTTTGATTCAGAAGGCAATTGCCTCCTACAGGCACGCTTCGATTCAAAAGGAAATGGCCTCCTACAGGTTTGCTTCGATTTAAGAGGCAATGGCTTCCTACAGGTTTGCTTCGATTAAGAAAGCAATGGTCTCCTACAGGCTTGCTTCGATTCAGAAGGCAATGGTCTCCTACAGAAATGCATCAATTCAGAAGGCAATGGCCTCCTAAAGACTTGCTTCAATTCAGAAGTCAATGACCTCCTACAGACTTGCTTCGATTCAGAAGGCATTAGCCTCCTACAAGCTTGCTTCGATTCAGAAGGCAATGGCCTTCTACATGTTTACTTCGATTCATAAGGCCATGGCCTCCTACATGTTTGCTTCGAGTCAGAAAGCAATGGTCTCCTACAGGCTTGCTTTGATCCAGAAGGCAATGGTCTCCTACAGAATTGCATTGATTCAGAAGGCAATGGCCTCCTACAGACTTGCTTCACTTCAGAAGGCAATGGCCTCCTACAGACTTGCTTCACTTCAGAAGGCAATGGCCTCCTACAGACTTGCTTCACTTCAGATGGCATTGGCCTCCTACAGGCTTGCTTCGATTCAGAAGGAAATTGCCTCCTACAGGCAAGCTTCAATTCAAAAGGCAATGGCCTCCTACAGGTTTGCATCGGTTCAGAAGGCAATGGCCTCCTACAGGTTTACTTCGATTCACAAGGCAATGGCCTCCTACTGGCTTGCTTCAATTCAGAATGCAATGCCCTCCTACAGGCTTGCTTCAATTCAGAAGGCATTGGCCTCCTACATGCTTGCTTTGATTCACAAAGAAACAGCCTCCTACTGGGTTGCTTCGATTCATAAGGCAATGGCCTCCTACAGACCTGCTTCAATTCAGAAGGCAATGGCCTCATACATGCTTGTTTCAATTCAGAAGGAAATGGCCTCATACACGTTTGCTTTGATTCAGAAGGCAATTGCCTCCTACAAGCATGCTTCGATTTAAAAGGAAATGGCCTCCTACAGGTTTGCTTCGATTTATAAGGCAATTGTTTCCTACAGGTTTGCTTCGATTCAGAAAGCAATGGTCTCCTACAAGCTTGCTTCGATTCAGAAGGCAATGGTCTCCTACAGAATTGCATCAATTCAGAAGGCAATGGCCTCCTACAGACTTGCTTTAATTCAGAAGGCAATGGCCTCCTACATACTTGCTTCGATTCAGAAGGCATTGGCGACCTACAGGATTGCTTCGATTCAGAAGGAAATTGCCTCCTACATGCAAGCTTCAATTCAAAAGGATATGGCCTCCTACATGTTTGCATCAATTCAGAAGGCAATGGCCTCCTACAGGTTTACTTCGATTCATAAGGCAATGGCCTCCTACGGGCTTGCTTCAATTCAGAAGTCAATGGCCTCCTACAGGCTTGCTTCAATTCAGAAGGCATTCGCCTCCTACATGCTTGCTTTGATTCACAAAGAAACAACCTCCTACTGGTTTGCTTCAATTCATAAGGCAATGACCTCCTACAGACTTGCTTCGATTCACAAGGCAATGGCCTCATAAAGGCTTGTTTCGATTCATAAGTCAATGGCCTCCTACAGGTTTGCTTTGATTCAGAAGGCAATTGCCTCCTACAGGCATGCTTCGATTCAAAAGGAAATGGCCTCCTACAGCTTTTCTTCGATTTTTAAGGCAATGGCTTCCTACAGGTTTGCTTCGATTAAGAAAGCAATGGTCTCCTACAGGCTTGTTTCGATTCAGAAGGCAATGGTCTCCTACAGAAATGCATCAATTCAGAAGGCAATGGCCTCCTACAGACTTGCTTCAATTCAGAAGTCAATGACCTCCTACAGACTTGCTTCAATTCAGAAGGCATTGGCCTCCTACAAGCTTGCTTCGATTCAGAAGGCAATGGCCTCCTACAGGTTTACTTCGATTCATAAGGCAATGGCCTCCTACGGGCTTGCTTCAATTCAGAAGGCAATGGCCTCCTACAGGCTTGCTTCAATTCAGAAGGCATTGGCCTCCTACATGCTTGCTTTGATTCACAAAGAAACAGCCTCCTACTGGTTTGCTTCGATTCATAAGGCAATGGCCTCCTACAGACCTGCTTCAATTCAGAAGGCAATGGCCTCATACATGCTTGTTTAAATTCAGAAGGCAATGGCCTCCTACACATTTGCTTTGATTCAGAAGGCAATTGCCTCCTACAAGCATGCTTGGATTTAGAAGGAAATGGCTTCCTACAGGTTTGCTTCGATTTATAGTGCAATGGTTTCCTACAGGTTTGCTTCGATTCAGAAAGCAATGGTCTCCTACAGAATTGCATCAATTCAGAAGGCAATGGCCTCCTACAGAATTGCTTTAATTCAGAAGGCAATGGCCTCCTACATACTTGCTTCGATTCATAAGGCATTGGCGACCTACAGGCTTGCTTCGATTCAGAAGGAAATTGCCTCCTACAGGCAAGCTTCGATTCAAAAGGCAATGGCCTCCTACATGTTTGCATTAATTCCGAAGGCAATGGCCTCCTACAGGTTTACTTCGATTCATAAGGCAATGGCCTCCTACAGGCTTGCTTCAATTCAGAAGTCAATGGCCTCCTACAGGCTTGCTTCAATTCAGAAGGCATTCGCCTCCTACATGCTTGCTTTGATTCACAAAGAAACAACCTCCTACTGGTTTGCTTCGATTCATAAGGCAATGGCCTCCTACGGACTTGCTTCGATTCACAAGGCAATGGCCTCATACAGGCTTGTTTCGATTCATAAGGCAATGGCCTCCTACAGGTTTGCTTTGATTCAGAAGGGAATTGCCTCCTACAGGCATGCTTCGATTCAAAAGTAAATGGCCTCCTATAGGTTTGCTTCGATTTATAAGGCAATGGCTTCCTACAGGTTTGCTTCGATTAAGAAAGCAATGGTCTCCTACAGGCTTGCTTCGATTCAGAAGGCAATGGTCTCCTACAGAAATGCATCAATTCAGAAGGCAATGGCCTCCTACAGACTTGCTTCAATTCAGAAGTCAATGACCTCCTACAGACTTGCTTCGATTCAGAAGGCATTGGCCTCGTACAAGCTTGCTTCGATTCAGAAGGCAATGGCCTCCTACAGGTTTACTTCGATTCATAAGGCAATGGCCTCCTACGGGCTTGCTTCAATTCAGAAGGCAATGGCCTCCTACAGGCTTGCTTCAATTCAGAAGGCATTGGCCTCCTACATGCTTGCTTTGATTCACAAAGAAACAGCCTCCTACTGGTTTGCTCGATTCATAAGGCAATGGCCTCCTACAGACCTGCTTCAATTCAGAAGGCAATGGCCTCATACATGCTTGTTTAAATTCAGAAGGCAATGGCCTCCTACACATTTGCTTTGATTCAGAAGGCAATTGCCTCCTACAAGCATGCTTGGATTTAGAAGGAAATGGCTTCCTACAGGTTTGCTTCGATTTATAGTGCAATGGTTTCCTACAGGTTTGCTTCGATTCAGAAAGCAATGGTCTCCTACAGAATTGCATCAATTCAGAAGGCAATGGCCTCCTACAGAATTGCTTTAATTCAGAAGGCAATGGCCTCCTACATACTTGCTTCGATTCATAAGGCATTGGCGACCTACAGGCTTGCTTCGATTCAGAAGGAAATTGCCTCCTACAGGCAAGCTTCGATTCAAAAGGCAATGGCCTCCTACATGTTTTCATTAATTCCGAAGGCAATGGCCTCCTACAGGTTTACTTCGATTCATAAGGCAATGGCCTCCTACAGGCTTGCTTCAATTCAGAAGTCAATGGCCTCCTACAGGCTTGCTTCAATTCAGAAGGCATTCGCCTCCTACATGCTTGCTTTGATTCACAAAGAAACAACCTCCTACTGGTTTGCTTCGATTCATAAGGCAATGGCCTCCTACGGACTTGCTTCGATTCACAAGGCAATGGCCTCATACAGGCTTGTTTCGATTCATAAGGCAATGGCCTCCTACAGGTTTGTTTTGATTCAGAAGGGAATTGCCTCCTACAGGCATGCTTCGATTCAAAAGGAAATGGCCTCCTATAGGTTTGCTTCGATTTATAAGGCAATGGCTTCCTACAGGTTTGCTTCGATTAAGAAAGCAATGGTCTCCTACAGGCTTGCTTCGATTCAGAAGGCAATGGTCTCCTACAGAAATGCATCAATTCAGAAGGCAATGGCCTCCTACAGACTTGCTTCAATTCAGAAGTCAAGGACCTCCTACAGACTTGCTTTGATTAAGAAGGCATTGGCCTCCTACAAGCTTGCTTCGATTCAGAAGGCAATGGCCTCCTACATGTTTACTTTGATTCATAAGGCAATGGCCTCCTACGGGCTAGCTTCAATTCAGAAGGCAATAGTCTCCTACAGGCTTGCTTCAATTTAGAAGGCATTGGCCTCCTACATGCTTGCTTTGATTCACAAAGAAATAGCCTCCTACTGGTTTGCTTCGATTCATAAGGCAATGGCCTCCTACAGACTTGCTTTAATTCAGATGGCATTGGCCTCCTACAGGCTTGCTTCGATTCGGAAGGAAATTGCCTCCTACAGGCAAGGTTCGATTCAAAAGGCAATGGCCTCCTACATGTTTGCATCGGTTCAGAAGGCAATGGCCTCCTACATGTTTACTTCGATTCATAAGGCAATTGCCTCCTACGGGCTTGCTTCAATTCAGAAGGAAATGGCCTCCTACAGGCTTGCTTCAATTCAGAAGTCAATGACCTCCTACAGACTTGCTTCGATTCAGAAGGCATTGGCCTCCTACAAGCTTGCTTCGATTCAGAAGGCAATGGCCTCCTACAGGTTTACTTCGATTCATAAGGCAATGGCCTCCTACGGGCTTGCTTCAATTCAGAAGGCAATGGCCTCCTACAGGCTTGCTTCAATTCAGAAGGCATTGGCCTCCTACATGCTTGCTTTGATTCACAAAGAAACAGCCTCCTACTGGTTTGCTTCGATTCATAAGGCAATGGCCTTCTACAGACCTGCTTCAATTCAGAAGGCAATGGCCTCATACATGCTTGTTTAAATTCAGAAGGCAATGGCCTCCTACACATTTGCTTTGATTCAGAAGGCAATTGCCTCCTACAAGCATGCTTGGATTTAGAAGGAAATGGCTTCCTACAGGTTTGCTTCGATTTATAGTGCAATGGTTTCCTACAGGTTTGCTTCGATTCAGAAAGCAATGGTCTCCTACAGAATTGCATCATTTCAGAAGGCAATGGCCTCCTACAGACTTGCTTTAATTCAGAAGGCAATGGCCTCCTACATACTTGCTTCGATTCATAAGGCATTGGCGACCTACAGGCTTGCTTCGATTCAGAAGGAAATTGCCTCCTACAGGCAAGCTTCGATTCAAAACGCAATGGCCTCCTACATGTTTGCATTAATTCCGAAGGCAATGGCCTCCTACAGGTTTACTTCGATTCATAAGGCAATGGCCTCCTACAGGCTTGCTTCAATTCAAAAGTCAATGGCCTCCTACAGGCTTGCTTCAATTCAGAAGGCATTCGCCTCTTACATGCTTGCTTTGATTCACAAAGAAACAACCTCCTACTGGTTTGCTTCGATTCATAAGGCAATGGCCTCCTACAGACTTGCTTCGATTCACAAGGCAATGGCCTCATACAGGCTTGTTTCGATTCATAAGGCAATGGCCTCCTACAGGTTTGCTTTGTTTCAGAAGGGAATTGCCTCCTACAGGCATGCATCGATTCAAAAGGAAATGGCCTCCTATAGGTTTGCTTCGATTTATAAGGCAATGGCTTCCTACATGTTTGCTTCGATTAAGAAAGCAATGGTCTTCTACAGGCTTGCTTCGATTCAGAAGGCAATGGTCTCCTACAGAAATGCATCAATTCAGAAGGCAATGGCCTCCTACATGTTTGCATCGGTTCAGAAGGCAATGGCCTCCTACAGGTTTACTTCGATTCATAAGGCAATTGCCTCCTACGGGCTTGCTTCAATTCAGAAGGAAATGGCCTCCTACAGGCTTGCTTCAATTCAGAAGTCAGTGACCTCCTACAGACTTGCTTCGATTCAGAAGGCATTGGCCTCCTACAAGCTTGCTTCGATTCAGAAGGCAATGGCCTCCTACAGGTTTACTTCGATTCATAAGGCAATGGCCTCCTACGGGCTTGCTTCAATTCAGAAGGCAATGGCCTCCTACAGGCTTGCTTCAATTCAGAAGGCATTGGCCTCCTACATGCTTGCTTTGATTCACAAAGAAACAGCCTCCTACTGGTTTGCTTCGATTCATAAGGCAATGGCCTCCTACAGACCTGCTTCAATTCAGAAGGCAATGGCCTCATACATGCTTGTTTAAATTCAGAAGGCAATGGCCTCCTACACATTTGCTTTGATTCAGAAGGCAATTGCCTCCTACAAGCATGCTTGGATTTAGAAGGAAATGGCTTCCTACAGGTTTGCTTCGATTTATAGTGCAATGGTTTCCTACAGGTTTGCTTCGATTCAGAAAGCAATGGTCTCCTACAGAATTGCATCAATTCAGAAGGCAATGGCCTCCTACAGACTTGCTTTAATTCAGAAGGCAATGGCCTCCTACATACTTGCTTCGATTCATAAGGCATTGGCGACCTACAGGCTTGCTTCGATTCAGAAGGAAATTCCCTCCTACAGGCAAGCTTCGATTCAAAATGCAATGGCCTCCTACATGTTTGCATTAATTCCGAAGGCAATGGCCTCCTACAGGTTTACTTCGATTCATAAGGCAATGGCCTCCTACAGGCTTGCTTCAATTCAAAAGTCAATGGCCTCCTACAGGCTTGCTTCAATTCAGAAGGCATTCGCCTCTTACATGCTTGCTTTGATTCACAAAGAAACAACCTCCTACTGGTTTGCTTCGATTCATAAGGCAATGGCCTCCTACAGACTTGCTTCGATTCACAAGGCAATGGCCTCATACAGGCTTGTTTCGATTCATAAGGCAATGGCCTCCTACAGGTTTGCTTTGTTTCAGAAGGGAATTGCCTCCTACAGGCATGCATCGATTTAAAAGGAAATGGCCTCCTACAGGTTTGCTTCGATTTATAAGGCAATGGCTTCCTACGGGCTTGCTTCGATTAAGAAAGCAATGGTCTTCTACAGGCTTGCTTCGATTCAGAAGGCATTGGCCTCCTACATGCTTGCTTTGATTCACAAAGAAACAGCCTCCTACTGGTTTGCTTCGATTCATAAGGCAATGGCCTCCTACAGACCTGCTTCAATTCAGAAGGCAATGGCCTCATACATGCTTGTTTAAATTCAGAAGGCAATGGCCTCCTACACATTTGCTTTGATTCAGAAGGCAATTGCCTCCTACAAGCATGCTTGGATTTAGAAGGAAATGGCTTCCTGCAGGTTTGCTTCGATTTATAGTGCAATGGTTTCCTACAGGTTTGCTTCGATTCAGAAAGCAATGGTCTCCTACAGAATTGCATCAATTCAGAAGGCAATGGCCTCCTACAGACTTGCTTTAATTCAGAAGGCAATGGCCTCCTACATACTTGCTTCGATTCATAAGGCATTGGCGACCTACAAGCTTGCTTCGATTCAGAAGGAAATTGCCTCCTACAGGCAAGCTTCGATTCAAAACGCAATGGCCTCCTACATGTTTGCATTAATTCCGAAGGCAATGGCCTCCTACAGGTTTACTTCGATTCATAAGGCAATGACCTCCTACAGGCTTGCTTCAATTCAAAAGTCAATGGCCTCCTACAGGCTTGCTTCAATTCAGAAGGCATTCGCCTCTTACATGCTTGCTTTGATTCACAAAGAAACAACCTCCTACTGGTTTGCTTCGATTCATAAGGCAATGGCCTCCTACAGACTTGCTTCGATTCACAAGGCAATGGCCTCATACAGGCTTGTTTCGATTCATAAGGCAATGGCCTCCTACATGTTTGCTTTGTTTCAGAAGGGAATTGCCTCCTACAGGCATGCATCGATTCAAAAGGAAATGGCCTCCTATAGGTTTGCTTCGATTTATAAGGCAATGGCTTCCTACATGTTTGCTTCGATTAAGAAAGCAATGGTCTTCTACAGGCTTGCTTCGATTCAGAAGGCAATGGTCTCCTACAGAGATGCATCAATTCAGAAGGCAATGGCCTCCTACAGACTTGCTTTAATTCAGAAGTCAAGGACCTCCTACAGACTTGCTTCGATTAAGAAGGCATTGGCCTCCTACAAGCTTGCTTCGATTCAGAAGGCAATGGCCTCCTACATGTTTACTTCGATTCATAAGGCAATGGCCTCCTACGGGCTAGCTTCAATTCAGAAGGCAATAGTCTCCTACAGGCTTGCTTCAATTTAGAAGGCATTGGCCTCCTACATGCTTGCTTTGATTCACAAAGAAATAGCCTCCTACTGGTTTGCTTCGATTCAGAAGGCAATGGCCTCCTACAGACTTGCTTCGATTCAGAAGGACATGGCTCTATACAGGGTTGTTTCGATTCAGAAGGCAATGGCCTCCTACAGGTTTGCTTCGATTCAGAAGGAAATTGTCTCCTACAAGCATGCTTCATTTCAGAAGGCAATGGCCTCCTATAGGTTGCTTCGATTTATAAGGCAATGTCCTCCTACAGGCTTGCTACGATTCAAAAGATAATGGTCTCCTATAGAATTGCATTGATTCAAAAGGCAATGGCCTCCCACAGACTTGCTTCGATTTAGAAGGCAATGGCCTGCTACAAGCTTGCTTCGATTCAAAAGGCAATTTCTTCCTACAGGCAAGCTTCAATTCAAAAGGCAATGGCCTCCTACATGTTTGCATCGATTCAGAAGGCAATGGCCTCCTACAGGTTTACTACGATTCAGAAGGCAATGGCCTCCTACGGACTAGCGTCAATTCAGAAGGAAATGGCCTCCTACAGGCTTACTTCACTTCAGAAGGCATTGGCCTCCTACATGCTTGCTTTGATTCACAAAGAAATAGCCTCCTACTGGTTTGCTTCGATTCAGAAGGCAATGGCCTCCTACAGACTTGCTTCGATTCAGAAGGACATGGCCTCATACAGGCATGTTTCAATTCAGAAGGCAATGGCCTCCTACAGGTTTGCTTCGATTCAGAAGGAAATTGTCTCCTACAGGCATGATTCAATTCAGAAGGCAATGGCCTCCTACGGGCTTGCTTCAATTCAGAAGGCAATGGCCTCATACCGGCTTGCTTCAATTCAGAAGGCATTAGCCTCCTACATGCTTGCTTTGATTCACAAAGAAATAGCCTCCTACTGGTTTTCTTCGATTCATAAGGCAATGGCCTCCTACAGACTTGCTTGGATTCATAAGGCAATGGCCTCATACAAGTTTGCTTCGATTTATATGGCAATGGCCTCCTACAGGTTTGCATCGATTCAGAAATCAATGGCCTCCTACAGGCTTGCTTCGATTCAGAAGGAAATGGCCTCCTGCAGGCTTGCTTCGATTCACAAAGTAATGGCCTCCTACATCAAATGGAAGAAAAGCAAATTAGCTTTGGTTTCTAATCATCGATTGGGAATTTGACTTCCTTTGAGCGAGCTTGATTCATAAGCTTCGATTAAGCAACGATTTCGTTCATTGCTTGCTCCGATTCAGAAGGAATTGGCCTTCTACATGCTTTCTTCGATTCATAAGACAATGGCTTCCTATAGGCTTTCTTCGATTGAGAAGGCGTTGTCCTTTTACATGCTTGCTTCGATTCATAAGGCAATGTCCTCCTATAGGCTTGCTTAGATTCAGAAGGCAATGTCCTCATACGTGCTTGCTTCGATTCCGAAGGCAGTGACTTCCTACAGGCTTGTTTCGATTCAGAAGGAATTGGCCTCCTACAGGCTTGCTTTGATTCAGAAGTTAATGGCCTCCAACAAGCTTGCTTCAATTCAGAAGGCAATGACCTCCTACATTCTTTCTTGAATTCAGAAGGAATTGGCCTCCTAAAGGCTTACTTTGATTCATAAGGCAATTGCCTCCTACATGCATGCTTCGATTCAAAAGGAAATGGCCTCCTACAAGTTTCCTTCGATTCAGAAGGCAATGGCCTCCTACAGGCTTGCTTCAATTCAGAAGGCATTGGCCTCCTACATGCTTGCTTTGATTCACAAAGAAATAGCCTCCTACTGGTTTGCTTCGATTCAGAAGGCAATGGCCTCCTACATACTTGCTTCGATTCAGAAGGACATGGCCTCATACAGGCATGTTTCGATTCAGAAGGCAATGGCCTCCTACAGGTTTGCTTCGATTCAGAAGGAAATTGTCTCCTACATGAATGATTCAATTCAGAAGGCAATGGCCTCCTACGGGCTTGCTTCAATTCAGAAGGCAATGGCCTCCTACCGGCTTGCTTTAACTCATAAGGCATTAGCCTCCTACATGCTTGCTTTGATTCACAAAGAAATAGCCTCCTACTGGTTTTCTTCGATTCATAAGGCAATGACCTCCTACAGACTTGCTTGGATTCATAAGGCAATGGCCTCATACAAGTTTGCTTCGATTTATAAGGCAATGGCCTCCTACAGGTTTGCATCGATTCAGAAATCAATGGCCTCCTATAGGCTTGCTTCGATTCAGAAGGAAATGGCCTCCTGCAGGCTTGCTTCGATTCACAAAGTAATGGCCTCCTACATCAAATGGAAGAAAAGCAAACTAGCTTTGGTTTCTAAGAATCGATTGGGAATTTGACTTCCTTCGAGCGAGCTTGATTCATAAGCTTCGATTAAGCAACGATTTCCTTCATTGCTTGCTCCGATTCAGAAGGAATTGGCCTTATACATGCTTTCTTCGATTCATAAGACAATGGCCTCCTATAGGCTTTCTTCGATTGAGAAGGTGTTGTCCTTCTACATGCTTGCTTCGATTGATAAGGCAATGTCCTCCTATAGGCTTGCTTAGATTCAGAAGGCAATGTCCTCATACGTGCTTGCTTCGATTCAGAAGGCAGTGACTTCCTACAGGCTTGTTTCGATTCAGAAGGAATTGGCCTCCTACAGGCTTGCTTTGATTCAGAAGTTAATGGCCTCCAACAAGCTTGCTTCAATTCAGAAGGCAATGACCTCCTACATTCTTGCTTGAATTCAGAAGGAATTGGCCTCCTACAGGCTTACTTTGATTCATAAGGCAATTGCCTCCTACATGCATGCTTCGATTCAAAAGGAAATGGCCTCCTACAAGTTTCCTTCGATTCAGAAGGCAATGGCCTCCTACAGATTTGCTTCAATTCAGAAGGCAATGGCCTCCTACAGGTTTGCTTCAATTCAGAAGGTAATGGCCTCCTACGGGCTTGCTTCAATTCAGAAGGCAATTGCCTCCTACAGGCTTGCTTCAATTCAGAAGGCATTGGCCTCCTACATGCTTGATTTGATTCACAAAGAAATAGCCTCCTACTGGTTTGCTTTGATTCATAAGGGAATGGCCTCCTACAGACTTGCTTGGATTCATAAGGCAATGGCCTCATACAAGCTTGTTTCGATTCAGAAGGCAATGGCCTCCTACAGGTTTGTTTCGATTCAGAAGGCAATTGCCTCCTACAGGCATGCTTCGATTCAGAAGGCCATGGCCTCCTACAGTTTGCTTCGATTTATAAGGCAATGGCCTCGTACAAGTTTGCTTCGATTCAGATAGCAATGGCCTCCTACAGGCTTGCTTTGATTCAAAAGGAAATGGACTCCTACAGGCTTGCATCGATTCACAAAGCAATGGCTTCCTACATGTTTGCTACGATTCACAAAGAAATGGCCTCCTACAGCCTTGCTTCGATTCAGAAGACAATGGCCTCCTGCAGGCTTGCTTTTATTTACAAAGTAATGGACTCCTACATCAAATGGAAGAAAAGCAAATTAGCTCTGGTTTCTAAGCATCGATTGGGAATTTGACTTCCTTCAAGTGAGCTTGATTCATAAGCTTCGATTAAGCAACGATTTCCTTCATTGCTTACTTCGATTCAGAAGGCAATGGCCTTCTATAGGCTTGCTTCGATTCAGAAGGAATTGGCCTTCTACATGCTTTCTTCGATTCAGAAGACAATGGCCTCCTGTAGGCTTTCTTCGATTGAGAAGGCGTTGTCCTTCTACATGCTTGCTTCGATTCAGAAGGCAATGGCCTCCTATAGGCTTGCTTAGATTCAGAAGGCAATGTCCTCCTAAGTGCTTGCTTCAATGCAGAAGGCAGTGACTTCCAACAGGCTTGTTTCGATTCAGAAGGAAATGGCCTCCTACGGGCTTGCTTCAATTCAGAAGTCAATGGTCTCCTACAGGCTTGCTTCAATTTAGAAGGCATTGGCCTCCTACATGCTTGCTTTGATTCACAAAGAAACAACCTCCTACTGGTTTGCTTCGATTCATAAGGCAATGGCCTCCTACAGACTTGCTTCAATTCAGAAGGCAATGGCCTCATACAGGCTTGTTTCAATTCAAAAGGCAATGGCCTCCTACACGTTTGCTTTGATTCAGAAGGCAATTGCCTCCTACAGGCATGCTTCGATTTAAAAGGAAATGGCCTCCTACAGGTTTGCTTCAATTTATAAGGCAATGGTTTCCTATAGGTTTTCTTCGATTCAGAAAGCAATGGTCTCCTACAAGATTGCTTCGATTCAGAAGGCAATGGTCTCCTACAAAATTGCATCAATTCAGAAGGCAATGGCCTCCTAAAGACTTGTTTTAATTCAGAAGGCAATGGCCTCTTACATACTTTCTTCGATTCAGAAGGCATTGGCGACCTACAGGCTTGCTTCGATTCAGAAGGAAATTGCCTCCTACAGGCAAGCTTCGATTCAAAAGGCAATGGCCTCCTACAGGTTTGCATCAATTCAGAAGGCAATGGCCTCCTACAGGTTTACTTCGATTCATAAGTTAATGGCCTCCTACGGGCTTGCTTCAATTCAGAAGTCAATGGCCTCCTACAGGCTTGCTTCAATTCAGAAGGCATTGGCCTCCTACATGCTTGCTTTGATTCACAAAGAAACAACCTCCTACTGGTTTGCTTCAATTCATAAGGCAATTGCCTCCTACAGACTTGCTTCGATTCACAAGGCAATGGCCTCATACAGGCTTGTTTCGATTCATAAGGCAATGGCCTCCTACAGGTTTGCTTTGATTCAGAAGGCAATTGCCTCCTATAGGCATGCTTCGATTCAAAAGGAAATGGCATCCTACAGGTTTGCTTCGATTTATAAGGCAATGGCTTCCTACAGGTTTGCTTCGATTAAGAAAGCAATGGTCTCCTACAGGCTTGCTTCGATTCAGAAGGCAATGGTCTCCTACAGAAATGCATCAATTCAGAAGGCAATGGCCTTCTACAGAGTTGCTTCAATTCAGAAGTCAATGACCTCCTACAGACTTGCTTCAATTCAGAAGGCATTGGCCTCCTACAAGCTTGCTTCGATTCAGAAGGCAATGGCCTCCTATATGTTTACTTCGATTCATAAGGCAATGGCCTCCTATGGGCTAGCTTTAATTCAGAAGGCAATAGTCTCCTACAGGCTTGCTTCAATTCAGAAGGCATTGGCCTCCTACATGCTTGCTTTGATTCACAAAGAAATAGCCTCCTACTGGTTTGCTTCAATTCAGAAGGCAATGGCCTCCTACAGACTTGCTTCGATTCAGAAGGACATGGCCTCATACAGGCTTGTTTCGATTCAGAAGGCAATGACCTCCTATAGGTTTCTTTGATTTATAAGGCAATGTCCTCCTACAGGCTTGCTTCGATTCAAAAGATAATGGTCTCCTACAGAATTGCATGGATTCAGAAGGCAATGGCCTCCCACAGACTTTCTTAGATTTAGAAGGCAATGGCCTCCTACAGACTTGCTTCTATTCAGAAGGCATTGGCCTCCTAAAAGCTTGCTTCGATTCAAAAGGCAATTGCCTCCTACAGGCAAGCTTCAATTCAAAAGGCACTGGCCTCCTACATGATTGCATCGATTCAGAAGGCAATGGCCTCCTACAGGTTTACGTCGATTACTAAGGCAATGGCCTCCTACGGACTAGCGTCAATTCAGAAGGAAATGGCCTCCTATAGGCTTGCTTCAATTCAGAAGGCATTGGCCTCCTACATGATTGCTTTGATTCACAAAGAAATAGCCTCCTACTGGTTTGCTTCGATTCAGAAGGCAATGGCCTCCTACAGACTTGCTTCGATTCAGAAGGACATGGCCTCATACAGGCTTGTTTCAATTCAGAAGGCAATGGCCCCTTACAGGTTTGCTTCGATTCAGAAGGAAATTGTCTCCTAATAGCATGATTCAATTCAGAAGGCAATGGCCTTCTATGGGCTTGCTTCAATTCAGAAGGCAATGGCCTCCTGCAGGCTTGCTTCAATTCAGAAGGCATTAGCTTCCTACATGCTTGCTTTGATTCACAAAGAAATAGCCTCCTACTGGTTTGCTTCGATTCATTAGGCAATGTCCTCCTACAAAGTTGCTTGGATTCATAAGGCAATGGCCTCATAGAGGTTTGCTTCGATTTATAGGGCAATGTCCTCCTACAGGTTTGCATCGATTCAGAAAGCAATGGCCTCCTACAGGCTTGCTTCGATTCAGAAGGAAATGGACTCCTACAGGCTTACTTCGATTCTAAAGAAATGGCCTCCTGCAGGCTTGCTTCGATTCACAAAGTTATGGCCTCCTACATCAAATGGAAGAAAAGAAAATTAGCTTTTGTTTCTAAGCATCGATTGGGAATTTGACTTCCTTCGAGTGAGCTTGATTCATAAGCTTCGATTAAGCAACAATTTCCTTCATTGCTTGCTTCGATTCAGAATGAATTGGCCTTCTACATGCTTTCTTCGATTCAGAAGACAATGGCCTCCTATAGGCTTTCTTTGATTGAGAAGGCGTTGTCCTTCTACATGCTTGCTTTGATTCAGAAGGCAATGGCCTCCTATAGGCTTGCTTAGATTCAGAAGGCAAAGTCCTCATACGTGCTTGCTTCGAATCAGAAGGCATTGACTTCCTACAGGCTTGTTTCGATTCAGATGGAATTGGCTTCCTACAGGCTTGCTTTGATTCAGAAGTTAATGGCCTCCAACAAGCTTGCTTCGATTCAGAAGGAAATGGCCTCCTACATACTCACTTCAATTCAGAAGGAATTGGCCTCCTACAGGCTTACTTCGATTCATAACGCAATTTCCCGCTACAGGCATGCTTCGATTCAAAAGGAAATGGCATCCTACAAGTTTTCTTCGATTCAGAAGGCAATGGCCTCCTACAGGCTTGCTTCAATTCAGAAGGCATTGGCCTCTTACATGCTTGCTTTGATTCACAAGGAAATAGCCTCCTACTGGTTTGCTTCGATTCAGAAGGCAATGGCCTCCTGCAGACTTGCTTCGATTCAGAAGGACATGGCCTCATACAGGAATGTTTCGATTCAGAAGGCAATGGCCTCCTACAGGTTTGCTTTGATTCAGAAGGAAATTGTCTCCTACAGGCATGATTCAATTCAGAAGGCAATGGCCTCCTACGGGCTTGCTTCAATTCAGAAGGCAATGGCCTCCTACCGACTTGCTTCAACTCAGAAGGCATTAGCCTCCTACATGCTTGCTTTGATTCACAAAGAAATAGCCTCCTACTGGTTTTCTTCGATTCATAAGGCAATGGCCTCCTACAGACTTGCTTGGATTCATAAGGCAATGGCCTCATACAAGTTTGCTTCGATTTATAAGGCAATGGCCTCCTACAGGTTTGCATCGATTCAGAAATCAATGGCCTCCTACAGGCTTGCTTCGATTCAGAAGGAAATGGCCTCCTGCAGGCTTGCTTCGATTCACAAAGTAATGGCCTCCTACATCAAATGGAAGAAAAGCAAATTAGCTTTGGTTTCTAAGAATCGATTGGGAATTTGACTTCCTTCGAGCGAGCTTGATTCATAAGCTTCGATTAAGCAACGATTTCCTTCATTGCTTGCTTCGATTCAGAAGGAATTGGCCTTCTACATGCTTTCTTTGATTCATAAGACAATGGCCTCCTATAGGCTTTCTTCGATTGAGAAGGCGTTATCCTTCTACATGCTTGCTTCGATTCAGAAGGTAATGTCCTCCTATAGGCTTGCTTAGATTCAGAAGGCAATGTCCTCATACGTGCTTGCTTCGATTCAGAAGGCAGTGACTTCCTACAGGCTTGTTTCGATTCAGAAGGAATTGGCCTCCTACAGGCTTGCTTTGATTCAGAAGTTAATGGCCTCCAACAAGCTTGCTTCAATTAAGAAGGCAATGACATCCTATAATCTTGCTTGAATTCAGAAGGAATTGGCCTCCTACAGGATTACTTTGATTCATAAGGCAATTGCCTCCTACATGCATGCTTCGATTCAAAAGGAAATGGCCTCCTACAAGTTTTCTTCGATTCAGAAGGCAATGGCCTCCTACAGGTTTGCTTCGATTCAGAAGGTAATGGCCTCCTACAGGATTGCTTCGATTCAGAAGGCAATGGCCTCCTACGGGCTTGCTTCAATTCAGAAGGCAATTGCCTCCTACAGGCTTGCTTCAATTCAGAAGGCATTGGCCTCCTACATGCTTGATTTGATTCACAAAGAAATAGCCTCCTACTGGTTTGCTTTGATTCATAAGGGAATGGCCTCCTACTGGCTTGCTTGGATTCATAAGGCAATGGCCTCATACAAGCTTATTTCTATTCAGAAGGCAATGGCCTCCTACAGGTTTGTTTCGATTCAGAAGGCAATTGCCTCACACAGGCATGCTTCGATTTTGAAGGCAATGGCCTCCTACAGTTTGCTTCGATTTATAAGGCAATGGCCTCCTACAAGTTTGCTTCGATTCAGATAGCAATGGCCTCCTACAGGCTTGCTTCGATTCAAAAGGAAATGGACTCCTACAGGCTTGCATCGATTCACAAAGCAATGGCTTCCTACATGTTTGCTACGATTCAGAAAGCAATGGCCTCCTACAGCCTTGCTTCGATTCAGAAGACAATGGCCTCCTGCAGGCTTGCTTTGATTCACAAAGTAATGGACTCCTACATCAAATGGAAGAAAAGCAAATTAGCTTTGGTTTCTAAGCATCGATTGGGAATTTGACTTCCTTCAAGCGAGCTTGATTTATAAGCTTCGATTAAGCAACGATTTCCTTCATTGCTTGCTTCGATTCAGAAGGCAATGACCTTCTATAGGCTTGCTTCGATTCAGAAGGAATTGGCCTTCTACATGCTTTCTTCGATTCAGAAGACAATGGCCTCCTGTAGGCTTTCTTCGATTGAGAAGGCGTTGTCCTTCTACATGCTTGCTTCGATTCAGAAGGCAATGGCCTCCTATAGGCTTGCTTAGATTCAGAAGGAAATGTCCTCCTAAGTGCTTGATTCAATTCAGAAGGCAGTGACTTCCAACAGGCTTGTTTCGATTCAGAAGGAAATGGCCGCCTACGGGCTTGCTTCAATTCAGAAGTCAATGGCCTCCTACAGGCTTGCTTGAATTTAGAAGGCATTGGCCTCCTACATGCTTGCTTTGATTCACAAAGAAACAACCTCCTACTGGTTTGCTTCGATTCATAAGGCAATGGCCTCCTACAAACTTGCTTCAATTCAGAAGGCAATGGCCTCATACAAGCTTGTTTCAATTCAGAAGGCAATGGCCTCCTACTCGTTTGCTTTGATTCAGAAGGCAATTGCCTCCTACAGGCATGCTTCGATTTAAAAGGAAATGGCCTCCTACAGGTTTGCTTCGATTTATAAGGCAATGGTTTCCTATAGGTTTGCTTCGATTCAGAAAGCAATGGTCTCCTACAAGCTTTCTTCGATTCAGAAGGCAATGGTCTCCTACAGAATTGCATCAATTCAGAAGGCAATGGCCTCCTACAGACTTGCTTTAATTCAGAAGGCAATGGCCTCCTACATACTTTCTTCGATTCAGAAGGCATTGCCGACCTACAGGCTTGCTTCAATTCAGAAGGAAATTGCCTCCTATAGGCAAGCTTCGATTCAAAAGGCAATGGCCTCCTACAGGTTTGCATCAATTCAGAAGGCAATGGCCTCCTACAGGATTACTTCGATTCATAAATCAATGGCCTCCTACGGGCTTGCTTCAATTCAGAAGTCAATGGCCTCCTACAGGCTTGCTTCAATTCAGAAGGCATTGACCTCCTACATGCTTGCTTTGATTCACAAAGAAACAACCTCCTACTGGTTTGCTTCAATTTATAAGGCAATGACCTCCTACAGACTTGCTTCGATTCACAAGGCATTGGCCTCATACAGGCTTGTTTCGATTCATAAGGCAATGGCCTCCTACAGGTTTGCTTTGATTCAGAAGGCAATTGCCTCCTACAGGCATGCTTCGATTCAAAAGGAAATGGCATCCTATAGGTTTGCTTTGATTTATAAGGCAATGGCTTCCTACAGGTTTGCTTCGATTAAGAAAGCAATGGTCTCCTACAGGCTTGCTTCGATTCAGAAGGCAATGGTCTCCTACATAAATGCATCAATTCAGAAGGCAATGGCCTCCTACAGACTTGCTTTAATTCACAATTCAATGACCTCCTACAGACTTTCTTCGATTCAGAAGGCATTGCCGACCTACAGGCTTGCTTCAATTCAGAAGGAAATTGCCTCCTATATGTTTACTTCGATTCATAAGGCAATGGCCTCATATGGGCTAGCTTCAATTCAGAAGGAAATAGTCTCCTACAGGCTTGCTTCAATTCAGAAGGCATTGGCCTCCTACATGCTTGCTTTGATTCACAAAGAAATAGCCTCCTACTGGTTTGCTTCAATTCAGAAGGCAATGGCCTCCTACATACTTGCTTCGATTCAGAAGGACATGGCCTCATACAGGCTTGTTTCGATTCAGAAGGTAATGGCCTCCTACAGGTTTGCTTCGATTCAGAAGGCAATTGTCTCCTACAAGCATGCTTCGTTTCAGAAGGCAATGGCCTCCTATAGGTTTTTTTGATTTATAAGGCAATGTCCTCCTACAGGCTTGCTTCGATTCAAAAGATAATGGTCTCCTACAGAATTGCATGGATTCAGAAGGCAATGGCCTCCCACAGACTTGCTTAGATTTAGAAGGCAATGGCCTCCTACAGACTTGCTTCTATTCAGAAGGCATTGGCCTCCTACAAGCTTGCTTCGATTCAAAAGGCAATTGCCTCCTACAGGCAAGCTTCAATTCAAAAGGCATTGGCCTCCTACATGTTTGCATCGATTCAGAAGGCAATGGCCTCCTACATGTTTACGTCAATTCATAAGGCAATGGCCTCCTACGGACTAGCGTCAATTCAGAAGGCAATGGCCTCCTACAGGCTTACTTCAATTCAGAAGGCATTGGCCTCCTACATGCTTGCTTTGATTCACAAAGAAATAGCCTCCTACTAGTTTGCTTCGATTCAGAAGGCAATGGCCTTCTACAGACTTGCTTCGATTCAGAAGGACATGGCCTCATACAGGCTTGTTTCAATTCAGAAGGCAATGCCCCCCTACAGGTTTGCTTCGATTCAGAAGGAAATTGTCTCCTACAGGCATGATTCAATTCAGAAGGCAATGGCCTCCTATGGGCTTGCTTCAATTCAGAAGGCAATGCCCTCCTGCAGGCTTGCTTCAATTCAGAAGGCATTAGCCTCCTACATGCTTGCTTTGATTCACAAAGAAATAGCCTCCTACTGGTTTGCTTGGATTCATTAGGCAATGTCCTCATAGAGTTTTGCTTCGATTTATAGGGCAATGGCCTCCTAAAGGTTTGCATCGATTCAGAAAGCAATGGCCTCCTATAGGCTTGCTTCGATTCAGAAGGAAATGGACTCCTACAGGCTTACTTCGATTCAGAAGAAATGGCCTCCTGCAGGCTTGCTTCGATTCACAAAGTTATGGCCTCCTACATCAAATGGAAGAAAAGCAAATTAGCTTTTTTTTCTAAGCATCGATTTGGAATTTGACTTCCTTCGAGTGAGCTTGATTCATAAGCTTCGATTAAGCAACGATTTCATTCATTGCTTGCTTCGATTCAGAAGGAATTGGCCTTCTACATGCTTTCTTCGATTCAGAAGACAATGGCCTTCTATAGGCTTTCTTCGATTGAGAAGGCGTTGTCCTTCTACATGATTGCTTCGATTCAGAAGGCAATGGCCTCCTATAGGCTTGCTTAGATTCAGAAGGCAAAGTCCTCATACGTGCTTGCTTCGATTCAGAAGGCAGTGACTTCCTACAGGCTTGTTTCGATTCAGATGTAATTGGCCTCCTACAGGCTTGCTTTGATTCAGAAGTTAATGGTCTCCAAAAAGCTTGCTTCGATTCAGAAGGCAATGGCCTCCTACATACTTACTTCAATTCAGAAGGAATTGGCCTCCTACAGGCTTACTTCGATTCATAACGCAATTGCCTCCTACAGGCATGCTTCAATTCAAAAGGAAATGGCCTCCTACAAGTTTCCTTCGATTCTGAAGGCAATGGCCTCCTACAGGTTTGCTTCGATTCAGAAGGCAATGGCCTCCTACAGGTTTTCTTCGATTCAGAAGGCAATGGCCTCCTACGGGCTTGCTTCAATTCAGAAGGCAATGGCCTCCTACATGCTTGCTTCAATTCAGAAGGCATTGGCCTCCTACATGCCTGATTTGATTCACAAAGAAATAGCCTCCTACTGGTTTGCTTCGATTCATAAGGGAATGACCTTCTATAGACTTGCTTGGATTCATAAGGCAATGGCCTCATAAAAGCTTGTTTCGATTCAGAAGGCAATGGCCTCCTACAGGTTTGTTTCAATTCATAAGGCAATTGCCTCCTACAGGCATGCTTCGATTCTGAAGGCAATGGCCTCCTACAGTTTGCTTCGATTTATAAGGCAATGGCCTCCTACAAGTTTGCTTCGATTTAGAAAGCAATGGCCTCCTACAGGTTTGCTTCGATTAAGAAGGAAATGGACTCCTACAGGCTTGCATCGATTCACAAAGCAATGGCTTCCTACATGTTTGCTACGATTCAGAAAGAAATGACCTCCTTTAGGCTTACTTCTATTCAGAAGACAATGGCCTCCTGCTGGCTTGCTTTGATTCACAAAGTAATAGCCTCCTACATCAAATGGAAGAAAAGAAAATTAACTTTGGTTTCTAAGCATCGATTGGGAATTTGACTTCCTTCGAGCGAGCTTGATTCATAAGCTTCGATTAAGCAACGATTTCCTTCATTGCTTGCTTCGATTCAGAAGGAAATGGCCTTCTACAGGCTTGCTTCGATTCAGAAGGAATTGGCCTTCTACATGCTTTCTTCGATTCAGAAGACAATGGCCTCCTGTAGGCTTTCTTCGATTGAGAAGGCATTGTCCTTCTACATGCTTGCTTCGATTCAGAAGGAAATGGCCTCCTATAGGCTTGCTTAGATTCAGAAGGCAATGTCCTCCTACGTGCTTGCTTCGATTCAGAAGGCAGTGACTTCCTACAGGCTTATTTCGATTCAGAAGGAAATGGCCTCCTACCGGCTTGCTTCAATTCAGAAGTCAATGGCCTCCTACAGGCTTGCTTCAATTCAGAAGGCATTGGCCCCCTACATGCTTGCTTTGATTCACAAAGAAACAGCCTCTTACTGGTTTGCTTCGATTCATAAGGCAATGGCCTCCTACAGACTTGCTTCAATTCAGCAGGCAATGGCCTCATACAGGCTTGTTTCAATTCAGAAGGCAATGGCCTCCTACACGTTTGCTTTGATTCAGAAGGCAATTTCCTCCTACAGGCATGCTTCGATTTGAAAGGAAATGGCCTCCTACAGGTTTGCTTCAATTTATAAGGAAATGGTTTCTACAACTTTGCTTCGATTCAGAAAGCAATGGTTTCCTACAAGCTTGCTTCGATTCAGAAGGCAATGGTCTCCTACAGAATTGCATCAATTTAGAAGGCAATGGCCTCCTACAGACTTGCTTTAATTCTGAAGGCAATGGCCTCCTACATACTTGCTTCGATTCAGAACGCATTGGCGACCTACAGGCTTGCTTCGATTCAGAAGGAAATTTCCTCCTACAGGCAAGCTTCGATTCAAAAGGAAATGGCCTCCTACAGGTTTGCATCAATTCAGAAGGCAATAGCCTCCTACAGATTTACTTCAATTCATAAGGAAATGGCCTCCCACGGGATTGCTTCAATTGAGAATTCAATGGCCTCCAACAGGCTTGCTTCAATTCAGAAGGCATTGGCCTCCTACGTGCTTGCTTTGATTTAAAAAGAAACAACATCCTACTAGTTTGCTTCGATTCATAAGGAAATGGCCTCCTACAGGCATGCTTCGATTCAAAAGGAAATTGCCTCCTACATGTTTGCTTCGATTTATAAGGCAATGGCTTCCTACAGGTTTGCTTCGATTAAGAAAGCAATGGTCTCCTACAGGCTTGCTTCAATTTAGAAGGCAATGGTCTCCTACAGAAATGCATCAATTCAGAAGGCAATGGCCTCCTACAGACTTGCTTCAATTCTGAAGTCAATGACCTCCTACAGACTTGCTTCGATTCAGAAGGCATTGGCCTCCTACAAGCTTGCTTCGATTCAGAAGGCAATGGCCTCCTACATGTTTACTTCGTTTCATAAGGCAATGGCCTCCAACGGGCTAGCTTCAATTCAGAAGGCAATAGTCTCCTACAGGCTTGCTTCAATTCAGAAGGCATTGGCCTCCTACATGCTTGCTTTGATTCACAAAGAAATAGCCTCCTACTGGTTTGCTTCGATTCAGAAGTGAATGGCCTCCTACAGACTTGCTTCAAATCAAAAGGACATGGCTTCATACAGGCTTGTTTCGATTCAGAAGGCAATGGCCTCCTACAGGTTTGCTTCGATTCAGAAGGCAATTGTCTCCTACAAGCATGCTTCATTTCAGAAGGCAATGGCCTCCTATAGGTTGCTTCGATTTATAAGGCAATGTCCTCCTACAGGCTTGCTTCCATTCAAAAGATAATGGTCTCCTACAGAATTGCATGGATTCAGAAGGAATTGGCCTCCTACAGACTTGCTTCGATTTAGAAGGAAATGGCCTCCTACAGACTTGCTTATATTCAGAAGGCATTTGCCTCCTACAAGCTTGCTTCGATTCAAAAGGCAATTGCCTCCTACAGGCAAGCTTCAATTCAAAAGGCAATGGCCTCCTACATGTTTGCATCGATTCAGAAGGCAATGGCCTCCTACAGGTTTACTTCGATTCATAAGGCAATGGCCTCCTACACGCTTGCTTCAATTCAGAAGGCATTGGCCTCCTACATGCTTGCTTTGATTCACAAAGAAATAGCCTCCTACTGGTTTGCTTCGATTCAGAAGGAAATGGCCTCCTACAGACTTGCTTCGATTCAGAAGGACATGGCCTCATACATGTTTGTTTCGATTCAGAAGGTAATAGCCTCCTAAAGGTTTGCTTCAATTCAGAAGGAAATTGTCTCCTACAGGCATGATTCAATTCAGAAGGCAATGGCCTCCTACGAGCTTGCTTCAATTCAGAATGCAATGGCCTCCTACACACTTGCTTCGATTCAGAAGGACATGGCCTCATACAGGCTTTTTTCGATTGAGAAGGCAATGGCCTCCTACAGGTTTGCTTCGATTCAGAAGGCAATTGTCTCCTACAAGCATGCTTCATTTCAGAAGGCAATGGCCTCCTATAGGTTGTTTTGATTTATAAGGCAATGTACTCCTACAGGCTTGCTTCGATTCAAAAGATAATGGTCTCCTACAGAATTTCATGGATTCAGAAGGCAATGGCCTCCCACAGACTTGCTTCAATTTAGAAGGCAATGGCCTTCTACCGACTTGCTTCTATTTAGAAGGCATTGGCCTCCTACAAGCTTGCTTCGATTCAAAAGGCAATTGCCTCCTACAGGCAAGCTTAAATTCAAAAGGCACTTGCCTCCTACATGTTTGCATTGATTCAGAAGGCAATGGCCTCCTACAGGTTTACTTCGATTCATAAGGCAATGGCGTCCTACGGACTAGCGTCAATTCAGAAGGCAATGGCCTCCTACAGGCTTGTTCAATTCAGAAGGCATTGGCCTCCTACATGCTTGCTTTGATTCACAAAGAAATAGCCTCCTACTGGTTTGCTTCGATTCAGAAGGCAATGGCCTCCTACAGACTTGCTTCGATTCAGAAGGACATGGCCTCATACAGGCTTGTTTCGATTCAAAAGGCAATGGCCCCCTACAAGTTTACTTTGATTCAGAAGGAAATTGTCTCCTACAGGCATGATTCAATTCAGAAGGCAATGGCCTCCTACGGGCTTGCTTCAATTCAGAAGGCAATGGCCTCCTGCAGGCTTGCTTCAATTCAGAAGGCATTAGCCTCCTACATGCTTGCTTTGATTCACAAAGAAATAGCCTCCTACTGGTTTGCTTCGATTCATAAGGCAATGGCCTCCTACAGACTTGCTTGGATTCATAAGGCAATGGCCTCATAGAGGTTTGCTTCGATTTATAAGGCAATGGCCTCCTACAGGTTTGCATCGATTCAGAAAGAAATGGCCTCCTACAGGCTTGCTTCGATTCAGAAGGAAATGGACTCCTACAGGCTTGCTTCGATTCAAAAGAAATGGCCTCCTGCAGGCTTGCTTCGATTCACAAAGTTATGGCCTCCTACATCAAATGGAAGAAAAGAAAATTAGCTTTGGTTTCTAAGCATCGATTGGGAATTTTACTTCCTTCAAGCGAGCTTGATTCATAAGCTTTGATTAAGCAACAATTTCCTTCATTGCTATCTTCGATTCACAAGGGAATGGCCTTCTACAGGCTTAGTTTGATGCAGAAGGCATTGGCCTTCTACAGGCTTGCTTCGATTCATAAGGCAATGTCCTCCTATTGGCTTTCTTCGATTGAGAAGGCATTATCCTTTTACATGCTTGCTTCGATTCAGAAGGCAATGGCCTCCTATAGGCTTGCTTAGATTCTGAAGGGAAATGGCCTCCTACAAGCTTTCTTTGATTCAAAAGGCAGTGGCTTCCTACAGGCTTGTTTCGATTCAGAAGGCAATGACCTCCTACAGGTTTGCTTTAATTCAGAAGGCAATTGCCTCCTACAGTCATGCTTCAATTCAAAAGGAAATGGCCTCCTATAGGTTTGCTTCGATTTATAAGGCAATGGCTTCCTACAGGTTTGGTTCGATTCAGAAAGCAATGGTCTCCTACAGGCTTGCTTCGATTCAGAAGGAAAGGGTCTCCTACAGAAATGCGTTGATTCAGAAGGCAATGGCCTCCTACAGGTTTGCTTCAATTCAGAAGGCAATTGCCTCCTACAGACATGATTCGATTCTGATAGCAATGGCCTCCTACAGTTTACTGCGATTTATAAGGCAATGGCCTTCTACAGGTTTTCTTCGATTCAAAAAGCAATGGCCTCCTACAGGTTTGGTTCGATTCACAATGCAATGGCTTCCTACATGCTTGCTTCAATTCGGAAAGCAATGACCTCCTACAGGCTTGCTACGATTCAGAAGACAATGGCCTCCTGCTGGCTTGCTTCGATTCACAAAGTAATGGCCTCCTACATCAAATGGAAGAAAAGCAAATTAGCTTTGGTTTCTAAGCATCAATTGGGAATTTGACTTCCTTCGAGCGAGCTTGATTCATAAGCTTCGATTAAGCAACAATTTCCTTTATTGCTTGCTTTGATTCAGAAGGCAATGGCCTTATTCAAGGTTGCATCGATTTAGAAGGAATTGGCCTTCTACATGCTTTCTTCGATTAAGAAGACTATGGCCTCCTATAGGCTTTCTTCGATTGAGAAGGCATTGTCCTTCTACATGCTTGCTTCGATTCAGAAGGAAATGGCCACCTATAGGCTTCCTTAGATTCAGAAGCTAATGTCCTCCTACGTGCTTGCTTCAATTCAGAAGGCAGTGACTTCCTACAGGCTTGTTTCAATTCAGAAGGAAATGGCCTCATACAGGCTTTCTTTGATTCAGAAGTTAATGGCCTCCAACAAGCTTGCTTTGATTCAGAAAGCAATGGCCTCCTACATACTTGCTTCAATTCAGAAGGCATTGGCCTCCTACAGGCTTACTTCGATTCATAAGGCAATTGCTTCCTACAGGCATGCGTCGATTCAAAAGGAAATGGCCTCCTACAAGTTTCCTTCGATTCAAAAGGCAATGGCCTCCTACATGTTTGCTTCGATTAAGAAGGCAATGGCCTCCTACAGTTTTGCTTCGATTCAGAAGGTAATGGCCTCTGACAGGCTTGTGTCAATTCAGAAGGCAATGGCCTCCTACAGACTTGCTTCAATTCAGAAGTCAATGACCTCCTACAGACTTGCTTCGATTCAGAAGGCATTGGCCTCGTAGAAGCTTGCTTCGATTCAGAAGGCAATTTCCTCCTACAAGCAAGCTTCGATTCAAAAGGCAATGGCCTCTTACAGGTTTGCATCGATTCAGAAGGCAATGGCCTACTATAGGTTTAGTTCGATTCATAAGGCAATGGCCTCCTACAGGCTAGCTTCAATTCAGAAGGCAATGTCCTCCTACAGGCTTGCTTCAATTCAGAAGGCATTGGCCTCCTACATGCTTGCTTTGATTCACAAAGAAATAGCCTCCTACTGGTTTGCTTCGATTCAGAAGGCAATGGCCTCCTACAGACTTGCTTCGATTCAGAAGGACATGGCCTCATACAGGCTTGTTTCGATTCAGAAGGCAATAGCCTCCTACAGGTTTGCTTCGATTCAGAAGGCAATTGTTTCCTACAAGCATGTTTCGTTTCAGAAGGCAATGGCCTCCTATAGGTTGCTTCGATTTATAAGGCAATGTCCTCCTACAGGCTTGCTTCGATTCAAAAGATAATGGTCTCATACAGAATTGCATGGATTCGGAAGGCAATGGCCTCCTACAGACTTGCTTCGATTTAGAAGGCAATGGCCTCCTACAGACTTGCTTCGATTCAGAAGGCATTGGCCTCTAACAAGCTTGCTTCGATTCAAAAGGCAATTGCCTCCTACAGGCAAGCTTCAACTCAAAAGGCAATGGCCTCCTACATGTTTTCATTGATTCAGAAGGCAATGGCCTCCTACAGGTTTACTTCGATTCATAAGGCAATGGCCTCCTACAGACTAACTTCAATTTAGAAGGCAATGGCCTCCTACAGGCTTGCATCAATTCAGAAGGCATTGGCCTCCTACATGCTTGCTTTGATTCACAAAGAAATAGCCTCCTACTGGTTTGCTTCGATTCAGAAGGCAATGGCCTCCTACAAACTTGCTTCGATTCAGAAGGACATGGCCTCATATAAGCTTGTTTCGATTCAGAAGGCAATGGCCTCCTACAGGTTTGCTTCGATTCAGAAGGAAATTGTCTCCTACAGGCATGATTCAATTCAGAAGGCAATGGCCTCCTACGGGCTTGCTTCAATTCAGAAGGCAATGCCCTCCTGCAGGCTTGCTTCAATTCAGAAGGTATTATCCTCCTACATGCTTGCTTTGATTCACAAAGAATTAACCTCCTACTGGTTTGCTTCGATTCATAAGGCAATGGCCTCCTACAGACTTGCTTGGATGCATAAGGCAATGGCCTCATAGAGGTTTGCTTCGATTTATAAGGTAATGGCCTCCTACATGTTTGCATCGATTCAGAAAGCAATGGCCTCCTACAGGCGCGCTTCAATTCAGAAGGAAACGGACTCCTACAGGCTTGCTTCGATTCAGAAGAAATAGCCTCCTGCAGGCTTGCTTCGATTCACAAAGTAATGGCCTCCTACATCAAATGGAAGAAAAGCAAATTAGCTTTGGTTTCTAAGCATCGATTGGGAATTTGACTTCCTTCGAGTGAGCTTTATTCATAAGCTTCGATTAAGCAACGATTTCCTTCATTGCTTGCTTCGATTCAGAAGGAATTGGACTTCTACATGCTTTCTTTGATTTAGAAGACAATGGCCTCCTAAAGGCTTTCTTCGATTAAGAAGGCGTTGTCCTTCTAAATGCTAACTTCGATTCAGAAGGCAATGGCCTCCTATAGGCCTGCTTAGATTTAGAAGGCAATGTCCTCCTACGTGTTTGCACAAAATACAGAAGGCAGTGACTTCCTACAGGCTTGTTTCAATTCACAAGGAATTGGCCTCTTACAGGCTTGCTTTGATTCAGAAGTTAATAGCCTCCAACAAGCTTTCTTCGATTCAGAAGGCAATGGCCTCCTACATACATGCTTCAATTCAGAAGGAATTGGCCTCCTACAGGCTTACTTCGATTCATAAGGCAATTGCCTCCTACAGGCATGCTTCGATTCAAAAGGAAACGGCCTCCTCCAAGTTTCCTTCGATTTAGAAGGCAATGGCCTCCTACAGGTTTTCTTCCATTCAGAAGGAAATGGCCTCCTATAGGTTTGCTTCGATTCAGAAGGTAACGGCCTCCGACAGGCTTGCGTCAATTCAGAAGGCAATGGCCTCCTACAGGCTTGCTTCAATTCAGATGGCATTGGCCTCCTACATTCTTGCTTTGATTCACAAAGAAATAGCCTCCTACTGGTTTGCTTCGATTCAGAAGGCAATGGCCTCCTACAGACTTGCTTCGATTCAGAAGGCAATGGCCTCCTATAGGTTGCTTCGATTTATAAGGCAATGGCCACCTACAGGTTTGCCTCGATTCAGAAAGCAATGGACTCCTACAAGTTTGCTTGGATTCACAAAGCAATGGCCTCTTACATGCTTGCTTCGATTCAGAAAGCAATGGCCTCCTACAGGCTTACTTCAATTCAGAAGACAATGGCCTCCTGCAGGCTTGCTTCGATTCACAAAGCAACGGCCTCCTACATCAAATGGAAGAAAATAAAATTAGCTTTGGTTTCTAAGCATCGATTGGGAATTTTACTTCCTTCAAGCGAGCTTGATTCATAAGCTTTGATTAAGTAACAATTTCCTTCATTGATATCTTGGATTCACAAGGGAATGGCCTTCTACAGGCTTGCTTCGATGCAGAAGGCATTGGCCTTCTACAGGCTTGCTTCGATTCAGAAGGCAATGTCCTCCTATAGGCTTTCTTCGATTGAGAAGGCATTATCCGTTTACATGCTTGCTTCGATTCAGAAGGAAATGGCCTCCTATAGGCTTGCTTAGATTCTGAAGGGCAATGGCCTCCTACAAGCTTTCTTTGATTCAGAAGGCAGTGGCTTCCTACAGGCTTGTTTCAATTCAGAAGGCAATGACCTCCTACAGGTTTGCTTTGATTCAGAAGGCAATTGCCTTCTACAGGCATGCTTCAATTCAAAAGGAAATGGCCTCCTATAAGTTTGCTTCGATTTATAAGGCAATGGCTTCTACAGGTTTGGTTCGATTCAGAAAGCAATGGTCTCCTACAGGCTTGCTTCGATTCAGAAGGAAAGGGTCTCCTACAGAAATGCATCGATTCAGAAGGCAATAGCCTCCTATAGGTTTGCTTCAATTCAGAAGGCAATTGCCTCCTACAGGCATGCTTCGATTCTGAAGGAAATGGCCTCCTACAGTTTGCTGCGATTTATAAGGCAATGGCCTCCTACAGGTTTGCTTCGATTCAAAAAGCAATGGCCTCCTACAGGCTTGCTTCAATTCAGAAGGAAATGGACTCCTACAGGCTTGCTTCGATTCACAAAGCAATGGCTTCCTACATGCTTACTTCGATTCAGAAAGAAATGGCCTCCTACAGGCTTGCTTTGATTCAGAAGACAATGGCCTCCTGCTGGCTTGCTTCGATTCACAAAGTAATGGCCTCCTACATCAAATGGAAGAAAAGCAAATTAGCTTTGGTTTCTAAGCATCAATTGGGAATTTGACTTCCTTCGAGCGAACTTTATTCATAAGCTTCGATTAAGCAACGATTTCCTTCATAGCTTGCTTTGATTCAGAAGGCAATGGCCTTCTACAGGCTTGCTTCGATTCAGAAGGAATTGGCCTTCTACATGCTTTCTTCGATTAAGAAGACAATGGCCTCCTATAGGCTTTCTTCGATTGAGAAGGCATTGTCCTTCTACGTGCTTGCTTCAATTCAGAAGGCAATGGCCTCCTATAGGCTTCCTTAGATTCAGAAGGCAATGTCCTCCTACATGCTTGCTTCGATTCAGAAGGCAGTTACTTCCTACAGGCTTGTTTCAATTCAGAAGGAAATGGCCTCATACAGGCTTGCTTTGATTCAGAAGTTAATGGCCTCCAACAAGCTTGCTTCGATTCAGAAGGCAATGGCCTCCTACATACTTGCTTCAATTCAAAAGGCATTGGCCTCCTACAGGCTTACTTCGATTCATAAGGCAATTGCCTCCTACAGGCATGCTTCGATTCAATAGGTAATGGCCTCCTACAAGTTTCCTTCGATTCAAAAGGCAATGGCCTCCTACAGGTTTGCTTCGATTAAGAAGGCAATGGCCTCCTACAGGTTTGCTTCGATTCAGAAGGTAATGGCCTCCGACAGGCTTGGGTCAATTCAGAAGGCAATGGCCTCCTACAGACTTGCTTCAATTCAGAAGTCAATGACCTCCTACAGACTTGCTTCGATTCAGAAGGCATTGGCCTCATACCAGCTTGCTTTGATTCAGAAGGCAATTGCCTCCTACAGGCAAGCTTCGATTCAAAAGGCAATGGCCTCCTACAGGTTTGCATCGATTCAGAAGGCAATGGCCTCCTACAGGTTTAGTTCGATTCATAAGGCAATGGCCTCCTACGGGCTAGCTTCAATTCAGAAGGCAATGACCTCCTACAGGCTTGCTTCAATTCAGAAGGCATTGGCCTCCTACATGCTTGTTTTGATTCACAAAGAAATAGCCTCCTACTGGTTTGCTTCGATTCAGAAGGCAATGGCCTCCTACAGACTTGCTTCGATTCAGAAGGACATGGCCTCATACAGGCTTGTTTCAATTCAGAAGGCAATGGCCTCCTATAGGTTTGCTTCAATTCAGAAGAAATTGTCTCCTATAGGCATGATTTAATTCAGAAGGCAATGGCCTCCTACGGGCTTGCTTCAATTCAGAAGGCAATGGCCTCCTACAGGCTTGCTTCAATTCAGAAGGCATTGGCCTCCTACATGCTTGCTTTGATTCACAAAGAAATAACCTCCTACTGGTTTGCTCCGATTCATAAGGTAATGGCCTCCTATAGACTTGCTTGGATTCATAAGGAAATGGCCTCACACAGGCTTGTTTCGATTCAGAAGGCAATGGCCTCCTACAGGTTTGCTTCGATTCATAAGGCAATTGCCTCCTACATGCATGCTTCGATTCCGAAGGCAATGGCCTCCTAGAGGTTTGCTTCGATTCAGAAAGCAATGGCCTCCTACAGGCTAGCTTCGATTTAGAAGGAAATGGACTCCTACAGGCATGCTTCGATTCATAAAGAATTGGCTTCCTACATGCTTCTTTCGATTCCGAAAGCAATGGCCTGCTACAGGCTTGCTTCGATTCAAAAGACAATGGCCTCCTGCAGGCCTGCTTCGATTCACAAAGTAATGGCCTCCTACATCAAATGGAAGAAAAGCAAATTAGCATTGGTTTCTAAGCATCGATTGGGAATTTGACTTCCTTCGAGCGAGCTTGATTCATAAGCTTTGATTAAGCAAAAATTTCCTTCATTGCTTGCTTCGATTCAGAAGGCAATGGCATTCTACAGGCTTGCTTCGATTCAGAAGGAATTGGCCTTCTATATGCTTTCTTCAATTCAGAAACAATGGCCTCCTATAGGCTTTCTTCGATTGAGAAGGCGTTGTCCTTCTACATGCTTGCTTTGATTCAGAAGGAAATGGCCTCCTATAGGCCTTCTTAGATTCAGAAGGCAATGTCCTCCTACGTGCTTGCTTCGATTCAGAAGGAAGTGACTTCCTACAGGCTTGTTTCAATTCAGAAGGAAATGGCCTCCTACAGGCTTGCTTTGATTCAGAAGTTAATGGCCTCCAACAAGCTTGCTTCGATTCAGAAGGCAGTGGCCTGCTACATACTTGCTTCAATACAGAAGGAATTGGTTTCCTACAGGCTTACTTCGATTCATAAGGCAATTGCCTCCTACAGGTTTCCTTCGATTCAAAAGGAAATGGCCTCCTACAAGTTTCCTTTGATTCAGAAGGCAATTGCCTCCTACAGGTTTTCTTAGATTCAGAAGGCAATGGCCTCCTATAGGTTTGCTTCGATTCAGAAGGTAATGGCCTCCGACAGGCTTGAGTCAATTCAGAAGGCAATGGCCTCCTATAGGCTTGCTTCAGTTCAGAAGGCATTGGCCTCCTACATGCTTGCTTTGATTCACAAAGAAATAGCCTCCTACTGGTTTGCTTCGATTAAGAAGGCAATGGCCTCCTACAGACTTGCTTCGATTCAGAACGACATGGCCTCATATAGGCTTGTTTCGATTCAGAAGGCAATGGCCTCCTATAGGTTTGGTTCGATTCAGAAGGCAATTGTCTCCTACAGGCATGCTTCGATTCCGAAGGCAATGGCCTCCTATAGGTTGCTTTGATTTATAAGGTAATGGCCACCTACAGGTTTTCCTCGATCCAGAAAGCAATGGCCTCCTACAGGCTTGTTTGGATTCACAAAGCAATGGCCTCCTACATGCTTGCTTCGATTTAGAAAGCAATGGCCTCCTACAGCCTTGCTTCGATTCAGAAGGCAATGGCCTCCTGCAGGCTTGCTTCGATTCACAAAGCAACGCCCTCCTACATCAAATGGAAGAAAGGTAAATAAGCTTTGGTTTCTAAGCATGGATTCAGAATTTGACTTCCTTCAAGCGAGCTTGATTCATAAGCTTTGATTAAGCAATAATTTCCTTTATTGCTATCTTCGATTCACAAGGAAATGGCCTTCTACAGGCTTGCTTCGATTCAGAAGGAATTGGCCTTCTACAGGCTTGCTTCAATTCAGAAGGCAATGCCCGCCTATAGGCTTTCTTCGATTGAGAAGGCATTGTCCTTTTACATGCTTGCTTCGATTCAGAAGGCAATGGCCTTCTATAGGCTTGCTTAGATTCAGAAGGCAATGGCCTCGTACAGGCTTGCTTCGATTCAGAAGGCAGTGGCTTCCTACAGGCTTGTTTTGATTCAGAAGGAAATGGCCTCCTACAGATTTCCATCGATTCATAAGGCAATGGCCTCCTACATACTTGCTTCAATTCAGAAGGCAATGGCCCCACACAGGCTTGTTTCGATTCAGAAGGCAATGGCCTCCTACAGGTTTGCTTTGATTCAGAAGGCAATTGCCTCCTACAGGCATGCTTCAATTCAAAAGGAAATGACCTCCTACATGTTTGCTTCGATTTATAAGGAAATGGCTTCCTACAGGTTTGGTTCGATTCAGAAAGCAATGGTCTCCTACAGGCTTTCTTTGATTCAGAAGGCAATGGTCTCCTACAGAAATGCATCGATTAAGATGGCAATGGCCTCCTACAGACTTGCTTCAATTCAGAAGTCAATGGGCTCCTACAGACTTGCTTCGATTCAGAAGGCATTGGCCTTCTACATGCTTTCTTCGATTCAGAAGGCAATTGCCTCCTACAGGCAAGCTTCGATTCAAAAGGAAATGGCCTCCTACAGGTTTGCTGCGATTTAGAAGGCAATTTCCTCCTACAGCCATGCTTAGATTCTGAAGGCAATGGCCTCCAATAGTTTGCTGTGATTTATAAGGCAATGGCCTCCTACAGGTTTGCTTCGATTCAGAAAGCAATGGCCTCCTACAAGCTTGCTTTGATTCAGAAGGAAATGGACTCCTTCAGGCTTGCTTCGATTCATAAAGCAATGGCTTCCTACATGCTTGCTTTGATTCGGAAAGCAATGGCCTCCTACAGGCTTGCTTCGATTCAGAAGACAATGGCCTCCTGCAAGCTTGCTTCGATTCACAAAGTAATAGCCTCCTACATCAAATGGAAGAAAACCAAATTAGCTTTGGTTTCTAAGCATCAATTGGGAATTTGACTTCCTTCGAGCGAGATTTATTCATAAGCTTCAATTAAGCAACGATTTCCTTCATCGCTTGCTTTGATTCAGAAGGCAATGGCCTTCTACAGGCTTGCTTCGATTCAGAAGGAATTGGCCTTCTACATGCTTTCTTCAATTCAGAAGACAATGGCCTCCTATAGGCTTTCTTCGATTGAAAAGGCATGGTCCTTCTACATGCTTGCTTCAATTCAGAAGGCAATGGCCTCCTATAGGCTTGCTTAGATTCAGAAGGCAATGTCCTCCTACATGGTTGCATCGATTCAGAAGGCAGTGACTCTCTATAGGCTTACTTCAATTCAGAAAGAAATGGCCTCCTATCGGCATGCTTTAATTCAGAAGTTAATGGCCTCCTACTGGCTTGCTTTGATTCAGAAGGCAATGGCCTCCTACAGGTTTGCTTCGATTCAGAAGGCAATGGCCTCCTACAGGTTTGCTTTGATTCAGAAGGTAATGGCCTCCGACAGGGTTTCGTCAATTCAGAAGGCAATGGCCTCCTACAGGCTTGCTTCAATTCAGAAGGCATTGGCCTCCTACATGCTTGCTTTGATTCACAAAGAAATATCCTCCTACTGGTTTGCTTCGATTCAGAAGGCAATGGCCTCCTACATACTTGCTTCAATTCAGAAGGAATTGGCCTCCTACAGTCTTACTTCGATTCATAAGGCAATTGCCTCCTACAGGAATGCTTCGATTCAAAAGGAAATGGCCTCCTACAAGTTTCCTTTGATTCAGAAGGAAATGGCCTCCTACAAGTTTGCTTCGATTCAGAAAGCAATGGCCTCCTATAGGTTTGCTTCGATTCAGAAGGTAATGACCTCCGACCGGCTTGCGTCAATTCAGAAGGCAATGGCCTCCTACAGGCTTGCTTCAATTCATAAGGCATTGGCCTTCTACATGCTTGCTTTGATTCACAAAGAAATAGCCTCCTACTGGTTTGCTTCGATTCAGAAGGCAATGGCCTCCTATAGACTTGATTCGATTCAGAAGTACATGGCCTCATATAGGCTTGTTTCGATTCACAAGGCAATGGCCTCCTATAAGTTTGCTTCCATTCAGAAGGCAATTGTCTCCTACAGGCATGCTTGGATTCAGAAGGCAATGGCCTCCTATAGGTTGCTTTGATTTATAAGGTAATGGCCACCTACAGGTTTGCCTCGATCCAGAAAGCAATGGCCTCCTACAGGCTTGATTGGATTCACAAAGCAATGGCCTCCTACATGCTTGCTTCGATTCAGAAAGCAACAGCCTCCTACAAGCTTGCTTTGATTCAGAAGACAATGGCCTCCTGCAGGCTTGCTTCGATTCACAAAGCAACTCCCTCCTACATCAAATGGAAGAAAAGCAAATTAGCTTTGGTTTCTAAGCATTTATTCAGAATTTGACTTTCTTCAAGCAAGCTTGATTCATAAGCTTTGATTAATCAACAATTTCCTTTATTGCTATCTTGGATTCACAAGGAAATGGCCTTCTACAGGCTTGCTTCAATTCAGAAGGCATTGGCCTTCTACAGGCTTGTTTCGATTCAGAAGGCAATGGACTCCTATAGGCTTTCTTTGATTGAGAAGGCATTGTCCTTTTACATGCTTTCTTCGATTCAGTAGGCAATGGCCTTCTATAGGCTTGCTTAGATTCAGAAGGCAATGGCCTTCTACAGGTTTGCTTCGATTCAAAAGGCAGTGGTTTCCTACAGGCTTGTTTCGATTCAGAAGGCAATGGCCTCCTACAGACTTCCATCGATTCAGAAGGCAATGGCCTCCTACATTCTTGCTTCAATTCAGAAGGCAATGGCCCCACACAGGCTTGTTTCGATTCAGAAGGCAATGGCCTCCTACAGGTTTGCTTTGATTCAGAAGGCAATTGCCTCCTACAGGCATGCTTCAATTCAAAAGGAAATGGCCTCCTACATGTTTGCTTCGATTTATAAGGAAATGGCTTCCTACAGGTTTTGTTCGATTCAGAAAGCAATGGTCTCCTACAGGCTTTCTTCGATTCAGAAGGCAATGGTCTCCTACAGAAATGCATCGATTTAGATGGAAATGGCCTTCTACAGACTTGCTTCAATTCAAAAGTCAATGGGCTCCTACAGACTTGCTTCGATTCATAAGGCATTGGCCTCCTACAGGCTTGCTTCGATTCAGAAGGCAATTGCCTCCTACAGGCAAGATTCGATTCAAAAGGCAATGGCCTCCTACAGGTTTTCTTCGATTTAGAAGGCAATTGCCTCCTACAAGCATGCTTAGATTCTGAAGGCAATGGCCTCCAACAGTTTGTTGCGATTTATAAGGCAATGGCCTCCTACATGTTTGCTTCGATTCAGAAAGCAATGGCCTCCTACAGGCTTGCTTTGATTCAGAAGGAAATGGACTCCTTCAGGATTTCTAGGATTCACAAAGCAATGGCTTCCTACATGCTTGCTTTGATTCGGAAAGCAATGGCCTCCTAAAGGCTTGCTTCGATTCAGAAGACAATGGCCTCCTGCAAGCTTGCTTCGATTCACAAAGTAATAGCCTCCTACATCAAATGGAAGAAAAGAAAATTAGCTTTGGTTTCTAAGCATCAATTGGGAATTTGACTTCCTTCGAGCGAGATTGATTCATAAGCTTCGATTAAGCAACGATTTCCTTCATTGCTTGCTTTGATTCAGAAGGCAATGACCTTCTACAGGCTTGCTTCGATTTAGAAGGAATTGGCCTTCTACATGCTTTCTTCAATTCAGAAGACAATGGCCTCTTATAGGCTTTCTTCGACTGAGAAGGCATTGTCCTTCTACATGCTTGCTTCGATTTAGAAGGCAATGGCCTCCTATAGGCTTGCTTAGATTCAGAAGGCAATGTCCTCCTGAAACAACCGGCTGAAAATCATCAAAACAATGAAGTCGCCATCGAACGTCTTTTATCCCATACGTAGGGAAAGGTAAACATCGAGAAAACCTGAGAAGGGAGAAGTCACGGTCTTGCGACCGAGAGATCGGGTAAGGGAGTCTGTTACGCGAGGGGAATGTATTAGCACCCCACACGCCCATAGTACTCTACAGTATCCACTTTTGTTATCTATCTTATGGGTGTGTTTAATCTATGCTTATTGTTTATTACTGCTAAGGGAAAATGCATGCAAAAGAAAGGAGAAAAGAATGTAGGGAAAATAAAATTGTGCTCGCCTGGGCCCTACCCCAATGCCTACGTATCCGTTTTGAGGAATCAGAGCTACCGTAGTTCGGCTCATATGTTTTTTGTTTGTTTGTGTTTTTTATGGACGAAGTTAATTCCGCCTTCTGCCGCAGCTCGACCTTTGGAGACTTATGTGTTGGCACAAAAGTAAATTAATCGTGTCCTTACTTGAAAAGGGTTTTAGAGAAATGTGCGTGAGCGCACAAAAGATTTGAATTGGTTTATATTTTGTTGTACATGTTTTTTGTGGACGAAGTTAATTCCGCCTTCTGTCGCAGCTCGACCTTTGGAGACTTATACGTTGGCACAGAAGTAAATTAACCGTGTCCTTACCTGAAAAAGGTTTTTAAGAATGGTGCTCGAGCGCACAAAATGGTTTGAATTTGTTTTGAATTTTTGTTGTAGATGATGACTGATTCACCTCAAGAGAGAGATATTAGTCATTTTTGTACTTAGTCATGAAAGGAGTCTTTGAGAATTGAACCACACCTATGCTTGAGATGAAGAACAATAAGATCGAGAAGAGACCCGCTTATCATTTCTCGTACTAAGCAAAAGCATGATTCTCATCAGTAGTTTTAAAGTGTTTTGAATTTCGAAAAGAAAAAAAGAAGTTTTAGTTTTAGATGCGTATGCAAAAGGAGAAAGAAAAGTCAAATGGGGACTAGCTTACTTCTAAACCTAATGCTATTATGTATTGTTAGACCTAAAGTTAGAATTTTGAGGGAATTCTACCTAATGTTAGCGTGCATATGGATTACGATAAAGTACGAAAATGAAGAATAAAATAGATTTGTGACGATACCGAACGGAGAAGGTCCGTTGCCTCTTCAAAGTTGTGCAAGCGGTAAGAGAATTCTATCAAAGTTTCCTTGAGCGAGTGATTGAAGAATTAGCCCCGAGCATTCCACATTGCAAGGGTTATGTCGATGCTATCACAAAAATCTTGACTAGAAGATGGAAATAAAAATGATTACCAAATATGAAAAATAAAATAGTAAAAAAAAACTCTAATCGAAATTCTAAAAAAGAAAGCCCAAAGAATTCTAAAATATTCTATTATTTTGTATCATTCCACCACCAATTAATCAACAATTAATAGGAAAAAATAAATTTAAACCAAATAATTAAATGAGAGGTGAAATCAGGGGGTGCAGGCTAATTCAAGGAGTGTGGCTTAGTAAGGGCGCTAAGCCCAAGTAGTGAGTCCACAAGTAATTTTTTGCAAATAAAAGACCACCAGAAAAAAAAAGTATTGGGCCTAGTCAGGGAGCAAATCGGCCCAGCCTCAAATGCACCGACAATCCAGTCCAATTTTGTTTACTTATTGAATTCAGTTTTTTTATTTATTTATTGTTATGTTATTAAAAAATAATAAAAGAAATTAAAACTAATAAAAATAAAAAAAAAACATGAAAATTGAAAAGGGAATAGGGTTAGGAAGACTGAGTTGCTTTCTTCTTCTTCGCGGCGCATACCTTCCCTTCTCTCCTTCATCAACGGCGCCGCCACAAGCCAACACCGACCCTCCTTCATCCAATCTTCGATGCTCTCGTCTCTTCTTCTTGAAATCATGATTTCACATTCTCCAGATTGAAGCATCGATTCACCTTAACTTGCTTCATTGATTCGCTTCCAAAGGATTTCCGTCTTGTCCGATTTCTGCATATTCTCTTCTTCTTCTGATTTCTTTGAGTTTTAGTTATGTTATGATTCTTGTAATATTTCACGTTTTTCGTATCTGCTACAGATTGTTATGCATGATTGGCTTTTCTGAGTTATTGTTGTTGTAGTTTCGTGAGGGAAGAAGATGAAGGTGATGAGAGTTCAGAGAATTGGAGAAGGGTGAAAGAACGGTGAAGCCGATGGAGAATGGTTTGTGTGGAGTTTATGGTGGGTGATTCAAAGTTTAGAATGTGAAGGTTCAGTGGTGAGTATTAAGGTTGTTAGAAGGTGTTTGAAGGTGTGTGATGTAGCTATTGTAGAGAAGGAAGAAGAATGATTATGGAGGGGAGAGTGAGATGAGAGCAGGGAAAGATGAAGGTTGGTCTACAAAGATGAGAGTGAAGATGAAGAAATGAAGGTTTGTACCGAGAAAGAGATTGAAGGAAGATTTTATGAGGATTTTCCCTCTTGGTAAGTTTCTTTCTTAATGTAAATAATTGTATTCATCTCCCTTTCTGATTGTGGTTTTTCTCTATCATGAATCCTGAATATGAAAAATGATATCATGTGCATAGGAGAGAATCATGGGAAAAGTTTGTTAGAAGAGTTTGTTATGAAGTTAGTTGCAAATTGGTTAGCCGTTAGAAATTCTTTTAGGAAGTTGTTATGAAACAGTTAGGATAGTTAGGTATTGGGTTTGAGCTGTTTAGTTATTCTGTTATGCAGTTGGTTAGGAAGTTGAGATATGGTTTTGGATTATAACTAGGAATGAGTTAGAAAAGGACTGTTAGGAATTACTGTTAGTTTGTTATGGTTAAGGAGAGGTTTAGAGATTGGTTAGCTGTTAGTTAGAAGTTAGTTTAAGATGAATTTGTGTTATGTGAATTGCTATGCTGAACTGTAAATCTATTTTCCACAGTTTCCCCCTGATTTTTCTGACAAACTTTCTTCTGCTGATTTTTAAATTCCAGCCATTTTCTGATTTATTCCTTCTATCCTTTTTCTTTTGATTTCCTGATTTAATTCCATTCTCAATTAATTGGATATGGCGAAATGGTCTGTTGTTTTAGATATTCGGTTTTGTATGCTCTATGGACTCACTTTTCTTTCAAATGTCGGGCTGTGGCTTATAAATGGAATATGTTTGGATTTTTTTGAAATTAGTTTTATATTGGCTTGACGTTGCAAGTTTGTGTACTAGCGGTAGTGTAAGCGGTTCATGCTTATGACAGTTTATCCAATATTTTTGCAGGTTTGGTTCATATCAGGGCTATTGGGAAGCAAAGGAAAAAGGAAAACACCAAGTGAGGATTTGAATGAGTTTGGAGATGATATGAAGTTGGAACAAAAGACGCATAACACAAAGTTTTGGAAGCTTGAAGTTTGAAACATGAAGAATGATTGAAAATTAGGATAGGTTTTGGTAAAAATGTATATATGTTATGTATAGTTGTAATGGAATTTGGACTTGTATGTATTTGAATACACATTGGAATGTATGTTGACTTTATTTCCACATAATGAAATGGCTTTTGTATGAATTCAAATAATCATGGTATGGATCCAAAATATTTTTTGCAAGGTAATCACGAAGAGACTTGAATCTTTAATGAGTTCTTGAATAACCGTTTGGATGACACTTTTGATTGTTGGATGAAACAAATGAGTTTGATACATGCCTTTTTATTCTAAGAAATCCCACACAAATATTTAAGAACTTTTATTCACTCCAAATCCTCTTCAAATCTTAATGAACGAGTTTCGATCAGATTACAACTTCAATGAATCCCTAATTCAATTCAATTCCTCAGTATAAAACAAACTTGTGTGCCAAGCAACAAGCATTTGAAATAATGACACCTTGATCACAATCAACATCTTGTACCATGTCCCGACTATATGAGCACTAGAATAACGACGTCTTGGACCCCTTCTCAATAGATGATAATGACTATGCCCTGAGGGATTCTTTGCAGATGAATATGAAAGATGAGACATGCGAATACCTTGATATGGAATGAACCTCAGGTAGAATGCTGACAAGCTCAAGTATGAAAATGTATAAACCCTGATTTTTAGCTTCGTCTCATAAAACCTTGCAACTTGACATTGAGAAGAAAAGAATAGCCTCGTAGCTTGATGATGATAAGGTCCATGAAATGAAAACCTAGCTTCAAACAAATTATTAATGGAGAAATCAACCGAAACAAGCTTGTGCGAAGATGGGAGCCTTAAAGCCATACACCAACCCTTATTCCTCGAAATCCATGATCTTATGCCAATTTATCGATTAATGATGCAAGATGTGTTAGATGACCTAATGGAAATTATATATGTGAGAAAAATGCAAAAATGCGTAAGCCAGATAGGAAGTAAAAGGGTAGGACAAATTTGGGGTATTACAGCTGCCCCTATTTAATCGTCTTAAACTTGAAAGTACGATTGGCACATGCCTTTCGGAAGTTCAAGGTTGAAGATGATTAAATATCAATGCCAAAAAATTTGTCCTGAGGGAGAAAGAGTTTTCTTTATTATTTATTTGTGTTATCTGCTGGGGACAAGAAATTTGTTTTTTCAATGAAGAGATAGAGACTGGACTTGTAACGTGGAGCGACGCCAATACAAGACAAATGGTTGGTATGAAAAGACAGCGGACGAGGTCTACGGGCGACTTGCGATCCTAAGGTGACACATGAGAGTGATCTGACAGAGAACCTAGCCAAAGGGCGATCTCAGGTTCTAAGACAAAGTAAATGGAAAGAATCTAGCCAAGAGGCGATCTCAGGTTCGAAGAAGATTTGGAGGAAGAACCTAGCCAAGAGGCAATCTCAGGTTCGACGATGATTTGAGGGAAGAACCTAGCCAAGAGGCGATCTCAGGTTCAACGAAGGTTTGAGGGAAGAACCTAGCCAAGAGGCGATCTCAGGTTCAATGATGATTTGAAGGAAGAACCTAGCCAAGAGGCGATCTCAGGTTCGACGATGATTTGAAGGAAGAACCTAGCCAAGAGGCGATCTCAGGTTCGACGATGATTTGAAGGAAGAACCTAGCCAAGAGGCGATCTCAGGTTCGACGATGATTTAAGGGAAGAACCTAGCCAAGAGGCAATCTAAGGTTCGACGATGATTTGAAGGAAGAACCTAGCCAAGAGGAAATCTCAGGTTCGACGATGATTTGAAGAAAGAACCTAGCCAAGAGGCGATCTCAGGTTCGACGGTGATTTGAAGGAAGAACCTAGCAAAGAGGCAATCTCAGGTTCGACAAAGGTTTGAGGGAAGAACCTAGCCAAGAGGCGATCTCAGGTTCGAAGAAGATTTGGAGGAAGAACCTAGCCAAGAGGCGATCTCAAGTTCGACGATGATTTGAGGGAAGAACCTAGCCAAGAGGCGATCTCAGGTTCGACGATGATTTGAAGGAAGAACCTAGACAAGAGGCGATCTCAGGTTCGACGATGATTTGAAGGAAGAACCTAGCCAATAGGCGATCTCAGGTTCGACGATGATTTGAAGGAAGAACCTAGCCAAGAGGCGATCTCAGGTTCGTCGATGATTTTAAGGAAGAACCTAGCCAAGAGGCGATCTCAGGTTCGACGATGATTTAAGGGAAGAACCTAGCCAAGACGCGATCTCAGGTTCGACGATGATTTGAAGGAAGAACCTAGCCAAGAGGCGATCTCAGGTTCGACGATGATTTGAAGAAAGAACCTAGCCAATAGGCGATCTCAGGTTCGACGATGATTTGAAGGAAGAACCTAGCCAAGAGGCGATCTCAGGTTCGTCGATGATTTTAAGGAAGAACCTAGCCAAGAGGCGATCTCAGGTTCGACGATGATTTAAGGGAAGAACCTAGCCAAGACGCGATCTCAGGTTCGACGATGATTTGAAGGAAGAACCTAGCCAAGAGGCGATCTCAGGATCGACGATGATTTGAAGAAAGAACCTAGCCAATAGGCGATCTCAGGTTCGACGATGATTTGAAGGAAGAACCTAGCCAAGAGGCAATCTCAGGTTCGACAAAGGTTTGAGGGAAGAACCTAGCCAAGAGGCGATCTCAGGTTTGACAAATATTTGAAGGAAGAACCTAGCCAAGAGGCGATCTCAGGCTCGACGATGATTTGAGGGAAGAACCTAGCCAAGAGGAGATCTCAGGTTCGACGATGATTTGAAGGAAGAACCTAGCCAAGAAGCGATCTCAGGTTCGACGATGATTTGAAGGAAGAACCTAGCCAAGAGGCGATCTCAGGTTCGACGATGATTTGAAGGAAGAACCTAGCCAAGAGGCGATCTCAGGTTCGACGATGATTTGAAGGAAGAACCTAGCCAATAGGCGATCTCAAGTTCGACGATGATTTAAGGGAAGAACCTAGCCAAGAGGCGATCTCAGGTTCGACGATGATTTGAAGGAAGAACCTAGCCAAGAGGCAATCTCAGGTTTGAAGAAGGGAACATGGGTTATGACATGATGATTGTTTTAGATAAGCGACACGGACGAGCATCAAGAAAGTTTTAACACGGATGAGTGTTTGAATCAATACGGACGAGTATTGAAAGAAGATACGGACGAGTATCCAAGGTTAAACACGGACGAGTGTTTGATTCAATACAGACGAGCATTGAAAGGAGATACGGACGAGTATCAAAAGTTAAACACGGACGAGTGTTTGATTCAATACGGACGAGTATTGAAAGGAGATACGGACGAGTATCAAAAGTTAAACACGGACGAGTGTTTGAATCAATACGGACGAGTATTGAAAGAAGATACAGGCGGGTATCAAAAGGGTAAACACAGACGAGTGTTTGAATAATTGGCCCGGGTGGGTGTTTAGGAAACTTGACACATACGAGTGCTTAGGAATGGACACAGACGAGTGTTTAGGGAACTGACTACCAGACAAGAACTGGGTTTAGAACAACAGAGTGTATTGATTTTGTTTGGCATTGAAAAGGTGAAGGTCACCGACTGGGGACTTTGGGCATGATATCCTTTTGTAGGGACGTATTGTTGTTCTTGAATAATTCAGGTCTTTCGTGTAAGGTATCTGATCTGGCTTATGCTTCGTATGCATGTTTGAATTTCTTTTGACGCAAAGATCCACTCTGATGGATCAGCTACGCGCTTTTGAGGATGCAATGTTATGTAAAGATAACTATATGCAATGCGAAGAAATAAACTTCATGGGGATAAAAGAAGGCTTGCTGGGAGCCATTGCTCATGACTGGGGATGTCAATATATATCGACGCTAGAAGTCTGCAGTACCAAAGATTGTTGGGGATACTGATAAGAATTTGCCCTGGGGAGCCCCTGATACCAAAGATTGTTGATGACTCTGCTGGAGATTAAGTTTCCAACAAAACGAGTGTTCAGGTACGATGCTGAATTTTGAATCATACCGTTGGGAAGAGATAACCTGGCCAGACTTCCAAACATCCTGAACTGTTGAGGGGGTGATAGAAGTGAATATGCCGAAGAATGGATATTGAACACCATGTGGATCTCTTTGAATACATGTCCCAAGTTTACGCACACTGGGGAAATTATCTCTTGAATCACTTGGGGATAAGAGATGGGCATGGACACTTACGAGTGCCCCGGTTTAGCTCTGCGAATGCTCCGGTTGAGCTCTGCGAATGCCCCGGTTTAGATCCATTGGGGATGTTATTGATTAACTCCACTGAGGATGCACTTACGCGTGCTGAGTTAAAAGACGATTCTAGACTTTCTGAATTCACTTGGGCAATCAGATTTGAAATTGTCTGTAGCAGATGAAGGCAGCTTCGTGTGCTGGTGAGGTCAGAGTGACCGTTATGATGCTTTCAGCTGATTGTAGTCTTGTGAAACATAATTGGCTTGAGCAACTAAGTACAGATGAGGAATGTCTCTGTCTGGAGGATCTCTGGGAAGATCTATGTTGAATAGAAGACCAGAATATTCGTGCCACAACATGATATGAGGTGGCCTTACCCAATGTCTTGAGCTACGAAATAAACTGCTCTTGATTACAAATTTCTTGGAGAGATTTGTCGAATCTCGACGTAACTGCCCCAGGTTGAATGAATTCTGAGTAGATTTCTCGATGTGATAGCCTCTGATTGACAGCTTTGAGGGAATGCCCCAGATTTGGCTGAATTTGGAGAGATCGATTCTCGACTTGATTGCCCCAGATTGGCTGGCTCTGCTAACTTCATCCCTTAATTGTACTCAGACTGTGAAGTACTAAGATGATTTCTCTTGACAGAATCACCGGTTAACATGCTGCTGGATAAGTAATTTCTCTTGTGGCAGCTGACTCTTGCTTCAACAGGGTATTCAAGCCTCTCTTCTCTGACAAGATTGAGCTCTTCGCTGATTTTTCATTGTGCAAACTTACTTGATGTCAATCAGTTGTTTTGTAGGCAGAAGAATGTTTATTATGATAATGATAATTCTAATACAACACATATGTAAGTCTTGAAGTTTGAAAAAACCTTGAATGAAATGACGTCACAACTCTGTTGTGAACGAGTCACTAGCTAGAGAGAAACATTTGCAAATTCTTTTTTATGAAAGATAATTCAAGCATATGATGTCAAAACAGATATTGAGACGTACCTCTTAGGAGTCAGTTAAACGCTATCTCGTTGTAGCACGCTTTCAAATTGACCCATGCTTCAGTTAGGACTTTTATGGGTTGTAACGTGGCCTGGTTCACGGTTTTAGAAAAAGGATTTAAGGCTCAAAATTATTTGGTGCCCACCCGTTCTCCATGATGTTCTCCATTCCTATGTTCAGTTGACCCGATACAAGAATTCATCTCTCGAGAAGGGTTTGCTATGGTTGAGGAACCACTGAGGTTTCTTGGACACGACAGTCACTAACTTCTTTGCCTTTGGTGTCTGATTAGACGACTTTGTTCTTTGATGAGGATTTTCATTGCTAATCCTTTTCTTTCCTTTTAGGCTTTTCAATTTCTTTCTTGCTTTCCCTAATTTTTTCCTGGACAAATTCTTTTGAATTACAATTTGAAAGTCCAGCGGGATGCCCTGATTTTTGCCTAAGCGACTTGTTTTTAAGTTTTGACTTAGCAGGGATTTTTGTTTCTTTTTTTATCTGTATGTCTTCATTTTGAACAAGTTGTTGATCTTTGCGTTGCTTTTGATTTGTCAGAAGTGATCGTGACTTCCTGAGTCTTTAGTAGATGCGGGATAGCCATTGTTGTATCGTCATCTGTCGACCTCCTGATGTGTGAGAGATATCCATTGGGATATTGTTAATTGATGCACGTTGCTGATAGATGAAGGTTAACCTTTATGGTTTTGACTTTCCTCAACTTTTGATGGATAACCATTGTTGTATCCTTGGATGCACACTCTTGATGAGTTCTGAATGCTTGATCAGATTAGCTGAACACTACCCGCCCCAGGGTTGAAATGAGGGTTTTTTCTGAATAGAAAGAAAACTCCCACTTCGAAGGCTCAGAGGGGTTGACGAGGGTCTCTCTCCCTTATATCTCCAGTGTTTAGGGATTGAAACAAGGCCTGTACATCGTCAGCAGGGTCTTACTCAAAAGCGTACCAACCAGAGATTTTTGCGTTTTAGGTTGTCGTCATCCTCCTTTGAATCTTTACCTAAGCATAAGACTAGGAAATATGGCATCAATATGCAAGTAAAACATTTTAAGAGTGATAACGAATGGATGAGTAAAAATGAAAGGAACACTTCAAGACAAGCATACCTATTGCATTAAGATTTTCATTCAAAAATAGACAAGTTTCTATATACAAGCAATGTTTAAATAAACAAGCAAGAATGCAAATGAAAATGAAGTAAAGAAACCAATGATTGCCACTGCTGAGGAGACTTGATTCCGTATGGACTTGCTGATTCTGACGACTTTTTGTAGTCTTGATGCTCAAGTGTGCGAGATAATTCCCCTTCAGATCTGGTGTGAACACAACAGTCTCTGAATTAATCCAGTCTTGGACTTGGCATCTGGATGACATACCTTCTTCAATCGATTGGCCAGGTGCCCCAGTATAATATGCATCACCAAGCATATCATGTCTTAAAGAAATAATAGACATCATCATCAGAGTTTCCATGACCTGGCTTATCTGAGTATTTAATCCATTATCTTCTTGCTCGAAGAAGTTTCTGATTATGAGCCAAAGCTTGCATGTACCACTCAGAGTTATTCCATCACTGATCTCTGAGCATGTGTGGAGAGAAATCAGGTTGAACCTTTGAAGAGAACCCCAGGTCTGAATAAGAATCCCCAATCTTCGGATACCTGTAATGAATGCATGAATATGCATGGGGTGCATGAATGAATGTCATGTCATGTTCTGTCATTTCTAAGGAAATAACAGAACATGTATGTTAAGCATGTGGTTAGCCATGTTATGTATGCAAAGGCATGGGATCAAAGAGGATCAAGGTTCCATCATTTCTGAATAAGATTGCTGCACTGCTCTGAATCGTGTGAGTATCATCAGATCAGAGGTCCGACATAACTTCTGCATATATAAGAACCAAGTACCCTGTGGATCTCCCATTGTCCGGGATCAAGGCTTTTGGAACATTGGATACTGTTGAGAATTTCTGAACATGCTGGGAATACCAAGATTGAAGAATTGAATGAACCTCCAGGTAAACAAGTCAGGATCTCAGAAAATAAATCTGAGAACCATACGGTAACCAACAAGATATAGCATCTCCATCAAGTCGGAACAGAAATCCAGAATATAGCCATCAGAACCAGTAGTCATTGTCTGAGCATAGTTACCATCTGAACACGAGTAACCATCTGCACATAGTCACCATCTGTACCTGTGATAGAAATTCCCTCCCCACTCACGGGTGAAAACTAGGTCAGGGTAAGATAATGGTAACTCGAAAATCACGGGTTCGCCTGAAAGTGCTATGGGCTTTCCCACAGACGTGGGTGCCGATAGTAATTCATTTGAACCTCATCCTAGCATGGTATATGGCATGACTGCACTAATCAGACCACGTCCTATAACCGTCATGCCCCCACTCTATTCCTAGTGTCCTAGTGCACTATGGCCTGGGTACTGGGCCTTTTACCTCAATAGTGACATCCCCACCCAACATAGAGAATAGAGTCCAGCATAATAGATAACAAATATGGAAAGCCATAAAATGCAATGCAAACTTATGCTCAGATAAACATGTACAAATGAGTAAACTGAAAGCATAAAAGTAAACACCCTAAGGAAAGAAAACAAGAGCTAGGAGCGACTCCGGGATGGACCAGCATTTGGTCGACCTTTCCCCAGTGAAGTCGCCAGCTGAAACAACCAGTTGAAAATCATCAAAACAATGAATTCGCCATCAAACATCTTTTATCCCATACGTAGGGAAAGGTAAACATCGAGAAAACCTGAGAAGGGAGAAGTCACGGTCTTGCGACCGAGAGATCGGGTAAGGGAGTCTGTTACGCGAGGGGAAGGTATTAGCACCCCACACGCCCGTAGTACTCTATGGTATCCACTCTTGTTATCTATCTTATGGGTGTGTTTAATCTATGCTTATTGTTTATTACTGCTAAGGGAAAATGCATGCAAAAGAAAGGAGAAAAGAATGTAGGGAAAATAAAATTGTGCTCGCCTGGGCCCTACCCCAATGCCTACGTATCCGTTTTGAGGAATCAGAGCTACCGTAGTTCAGCTCATATGTTTTTTGTTTGTTTGTGTTTTTTATGGACGAAGTTAATTCCGCCTTCTGCCGCAACTCGACCTTTGGAGACTTATGCGTTGGCACAGAAGTAAATTAATCGTGTCCTTACCTGAAAAGGGTTTTAGAGAAATGTGCGTGAGCGCACAAAAGATTTGAATTGGTTTATATTTTGTTGTAGATGTTTTTTATGGACGAAGTTAATTCCACCTTCTGTCGCAGCTCGACCTTTGGAGACTTATGCGTTGGCACATAAGTAAATTAATCGCGTCCTTACCTGAAAAGGGTCTTTAAGAATGGTGCTCGAGCGCACAAAATGGTTTGAATTTGTTTTGTATTTTTGTTGTAGATGATGACTGATTGACCTCAAGAGAGAGATATTAGTCATTTTTCTACTTAGTCATGAAAGGAGTCTTTGAGAATTGAACCACACCTATGCTTGAGATGAAGAACAATAAGATCGAGAAGAGACCCGCTTATCATTTCTCGTACTAAGCAAAAGCATGATTCTCATCAGTAGTTTTAAAGTGTTTTGAATTTCGAAAAGAAAAAAGAAGTTTTAGTTTTAGATGCGTATGCAAAAGGAGAAAGAAAAGTCAAATGGGGACTAGCTTACTTCTAAACCTAATGCTATTATGTATTGTTAGACCTAAAGTTAGAATTTTAAGGGAATTCTACGTAATGTTAGCATGCATATGGATTACGATAAAGTACGAAAATGAAGAATAAAATAGATTTGTGACGATACCGAACAAAGAAGATCCGTTGCCTCTTCAAAGTTGTGCAAGCGGTAAGAGAATTCTATCAAAGTTTCCTTGAGCGAGTGATTGAAGAATTAGCCCCGAGCATTCCACATTGCAAGGGTTATGTCGATGCTATCACAAAAATCTTGACTAGAAGATGGCAATAAAAATGATTACCAAATATGAAAAATAAAATAGTAAAAAAAAACTCTAATCGAAATTCTAAAAAAGAAAGTCCAAAGAATTCTAAAATATTCTATTATTTTGTATCATTCCACCACCAATTAATCAACAATTAATAGGAAAAAATAAATTTAAACCAAATAATTAAATGAGAGGTGAAATCAGGGGGTGCAGGCTAATTCAAGGAGTGTGGCTTAGTAAGGGCGCTAAGCCCAAGTAGTGAGTCCATAAGTAATTTTTTGCAAATAAAAGACCACCAGAAAAAAAAGTAATGGGCCTAGTCAGGAAGAAAATCGGCCCAGCCTCAAATGCACCGACAATCCAGTCCAATTTTGTTTACTTATTAAATTCAGTTTTTTTATTTATTTATTGTTATGTTATTAAAAAATAATAAAAGAAATTAAAACTAATAAAAATAAAAAAAAACATGAAAATTGAAAAGGGAATAGGGTTAGGAATACTGAGTTGCTTTCTTCTTCTCCGTGGCGCATACCTTCCCTTCTCTCCTTCATCAACGGCGCCACCACAAGCCAAGACCGACCCTCCTTCATCCAATCTTCGATGCTTTCGTCTCTTCTTCTTGAAATCATGATTTCACATTCTCCAGATTGAAGCATCGATTCAACTTAACCTGCTTCTTGATTCGCTTCCAAAGGATTTCCGTCTTGTCCAATTTCTGCATATTCTCTTCTTCTGATTTCTTTGAGTTTTAGTTATGTTATGATTCTTGTAATATTTCACGTTTTTCGTATCTGCTACAGATTGTTATGCATGATTGGCTTTTCTGAGTTATTGTTGTTGTAGTTTCGTGAGGGGAGAAGATGAAGGTGATGAGAGTTCAGAGAAGTGGAAAAGGGTGAAAGAACGGTGAAGCCGATGGAGAATGGTTTGTGTGGAGTTTATGGTGGGTGATTCAAAGTTTAGAATGTGAAGGTTCAGTGGTGAGTATGAAGGTTGTTAGAAGGTGTTTGAAGGTGTGTGATGTAGCTATTGTAGAGAAGGAAGAAGAATGATTATGGAGGGGAGAGTGAGATGAGAGCAGGGAAAGATGAAGGTTGGTCCAAAAAGATGAGAGTGAAGATGAAGAAATGAAGGTTCGTACCGAGAAAGAGAGTGAAGGAAGAGTTTCTCAGGATTTTCCCTCTTGGTGAGTTTCTTTCTTAATGTAAATAATTGTATTCATCTCGCTTTCTGATTGTGGTTTTTCTCTATCATGAATCCCTGAATCTGAATGATGATATCCTGTGCATAAGAGAGAATCATGGGAAAAGTTTGTTAGAAGAGTTTTTTATGAAGTTAGTTGCAAATTGGTTAGCCGTTAGAAATTCTTTTAGGAAGTTGTTATGAAACAGTTAGGATAGTTAGGGATTGGGTTTGAGCTGTTTAGTTATTCTGTTATGCAGTTGGTTAGGAAGTTGAGATATGGTTTTGGATTATAACTAGGAATGAGTTAGAAAAGGACTGTTAGGAATTACTGTTAGTTTGTTATGGTTAAGGAGAGGTTTACAGATTGGTTAGCTGTTAGTTAGAAGTTAGTTTAAGATGAATTTGTGTTATGTGAATTGCTATGATTTTTCTGACAAACTTTCTTCTGCGGATTTTTAAATTCCAGCCATTTTCTTATTTATTCCTTCTGTCCTTTTTCTTCTGATTTCCTGATTTAATTCTGTTCTCAATTAATTGGATGTGGAGAAATGGTCTGTTGTTTTAGAGATTCGGTTTTGTATGCTCTATGGACTCACTTTTCTGTCAAATGTCGGGCTGTGGGTTATAAATGGAATATGTTTGGATTTTTTTGAAATTAGTTTGATATTGGCTTGAAGTTGCAAGTTTGTGTACTAGCGGTAGTGTAAGCGGTTCATGCTTATGACAGTTTATCCAATATTTTTGCAGGTTTGGTTCATATCAGGGCTATTGGGAAGCAAAGGCAAAAGGAAAACACCAAGTGAGGATTTGAATGAGTTTGGAGATGATATGAAGTTGGAACAAAAGACGCATAACACGAAGTTTTGGAAGCTTAAAGTTTGAAACATGAAGAATGATTGAAAATTAGGATAGGTTTTGGTAAAAATGTATATATGTTATGTATAGTTGTAATGGAATTTGGACTTGTATGTATTTGAATACACATTGGAATGTATGTTGACTTTATTTCCACATAATGAAATGGCTTTTGTATGAATTCAAATAATCATGGTATGGATCCAAAATATTTTTTGCAAGGTAATCACGAAGAGACTTGAATCTTTAATGAGTTCTTGAATGACCGTTTGGATGACACTTTTGATTGTTGGATGAAACAAATGATTTTGATACATGCCTTTTTATTCTAAGAAATCCCACACAAATATTTAAGAACTTTTATTCACTCCAAATCCTCTTCAAATCTTAATGAACGAGTTTCGATCAGATTACAACTTCAATGAATCCCTAATTCAATTCAATTCCTCAGTATAAACCAAACTTGTGTGTCAAGCAACAAGCATTTGAAATAATGACACCTTGATCACAATCAACATCTTGTACCATGTCCCGACTATATGAGCACTAGAATAACGACGTCTTGGACCCCTTCTCAATAGATGATAATGACTATGCCCTGAGGGATTCTTTGCAGATGAATATGAAAGATGAGACATGCGAATACCTTGATATGGAATGAACCTCAGGTAGAATGCTGACAAGCTCAAGTATGAAAATGTATAAACCCTGATTTTTAGCTTCGTCTCATAAAACCCTGCAACTTGACATTGAGAAGAAAAGAATAGCCTCGTAGCTTGATGATGATAAGGTCCATGAAATGAAAACCTAGCTTCAAACAAATTATTAATGGAGAAATCAACCGAAACAATCTTGTGCGAAGATGGGAGCCTTAAAGCCATACACCAACCCTTATTCCACGAAATCCATGATCTTATGCCAATTTATCGATTAATGATGCATGATGTGTTAGATGACCTAATGGAAATTATATATGTGAGAAAAATGCAAAAATGCGTAAGCCAGATAGGAAGTAAAAGGGTAGGACAAATTTGGGGTATTACACCTCCTACATGCTTGCTTCGATTCAGAAGGCAGTGACTTCCTACAAGCTTGTTTCGTTTCAGAAGGAAATGTCCTCCTACAGGCTTGCTTCGATTCAGAAGTTAATGGCCTCCAACAAGCTTGCTTCAATTTAGAAGGCAATTGCCTCCTACATACTTGCTTCAATTTAGAAGGCACTGGCCTCCTACAGGCTTACGTCGATTTATAAGGCAATTGCCTCCTACATGCATGCTTCGATTCAAAAGGCAATGGTCTCCTACAAGTTTCCTTCGATTCGGAAGGCAATGACCTCCTAAAGGTTTTCTTCGATTCAGAACCCAATGGCCTCCTACAGGTTTGCTTCGATTCAGAAGGCAATAGCCTCCTATAGGTTTGCTTCGATTCAGAAGGCATTAGCCTCCTACATGCTTGCTTTGATTCACAAAGAAATAGCCTCCTACTAAGTTCCTTCGATTCATAAGGCAATGGCATCCTACAGACTTGCTTGGATTCATAAGGCAATGGCCTCATAACGGCTTGTTTCGATTCAGAAGGCAATGGACTCCTACAGGTTTGCTTCGATTCACAAAGCAATGGCTTCCTACATGCTTGCTTCGATTCAGAAAGCAATCGCCTCCTACAGGCTTGCTTCGATTAGAAAGACAATGGCCTCCTGCAGGCTTGCTTGGATTCCAAAGTAATGGCCTCCTACATTAAATGGAAGAAAAACAAATTAGCTTTGGTTTCTAAGCATCGATTGGGAATTTTACTTCCTTCGAGCGAGCTTGATTCATAAGCTTCAATTAAGCAACGATTTCCTTTATTGCTTGCTTCGATTCAGAAGGCAATGGCCTTTTACAGGCTTGCTTTAATTCAGAAGGAATTGGCCTTCTACATGCTTTCTTCGATTCAGAAGACAATGGCCTCCTATAGGCTTTCTTTGATTGAGAAGGCTATGTCCTTCTACATGCTTGCTTCGATTCAGAAGGCAATGGCCTCCTATAGGCTTGCTTAGATTCAGAAGGCAATGTCCTCCTACATGCTTGCTTCGATTTAGAAGGCAGTGACTTCCTACAGGCTTGTTTCGATTCAGAAGGAAATTGCCTCCTAAAGGCTTGCTTCGATTCAGAAGTTAATATCCTCCAACAAGCTTGCTTCGATTCAGAAGGCAATGGCCTCCTACATACTTGCTACAATTCAAAAGGCATTGTCCTCCTACATGCTTACTTTGATTCATAAGGCAATTGCCTCCTACAGGCATGCTTCAATTCAGAAGACAATGGCCTCCTACAGGTTTGCTTCGATTCAGAAGGCAATGACCTCCTACAGGTTTGCTTTGATTCAGAAGGTAATAGCCTCCGACAGGCTTGCGTCAATTCAAAAGGCAATGGCCTCCTACAGGCTTGCTTTAATTCAGAAGGCATTAGCCTCCTACATGCTTGCTTTGATTCACCAAGAAATAGCCTTCTACTAGTTTGCTTAGATTCATAAGGCAATGGCCTCCTACAGACTTGCTTCGATTCAGAAGGACATGGCCTCCTACAGGCTTGTTTCGATTTAGAAGGCAATGGCCTCCTACAAGTTTGCTTCGATTCAGAAGGCAATTGTCTCCTGCAGGCATGCTTCGATTCAGAAGGCAATGGCCTCCTACAAGTTTCTTCGATTTATAAGGAAATGGCCACCTACATGTTTGCCTCGATTCAGAAAGCAATGGCCTCCTACAGGCTTGCTTCGATTCAGAAGGCAATGGACTCCTACATGCTTGCTTCAATTCACAAAGCAATGGCCTCCTACATGCTTGCTTTGATTTAGAAAGCAATGTCCTCCTACAGGCCTGCTTCGATTCAGAAGATAATGGCCTCCTGCAGGCTTGCTTCGATTCACAAAGTAATAGCCTCTTACATCAAATGGTAGAAAAACAAATTATCTTTGGTTTCTAAGCATCGATTGGGAATTTGACTTCCTTGAAGTGAGATTGATTCATAAGCTTCGATTAAGCAACGATTTCCTTCATTGCTAGCTTCGATTCAGAAGGAAATGGCCTTCTACAGGCTTGCTTCGATTCAGAAGGCATTGGCCTTCTACAAGCTTGCTTCGATTCAGAAGGCAATGGCTTCCTATAGGCTTTCTTCGATTGAGAAGGCATTGTCCTTTTACATGCTTGCTTCGATTAAGAAGGCAATGGCCTCCTAAAGGCTTTGTTTAGATTCATAAGGCAATGGCCTCCTACAGGCTTGCTTCGGTTCAGAAGGCAGTGGCTTCCTACAGGCTTGTTTCGATTCAGAAGCCAATGGCCTCCTACAGACTTCAATCGATTCAGAAGGCAATGGCCTCCTACATACTTGCTTCAATTCAGAAGGCAATGGCCCCACACAGGCTTGTTTCGATTCAGAAGACAATGGCCTCCTAAAGGTTTGCTTTGATTCAGAAGGCAATTGCCTCCTAAAGGCATGCTTTGGTTCAAAAGGAAATGGCCTCCTACAGGTTTGCTTATATTTATAAGGCAATGGCCTCCTACAGGTTTGCTTCGAATCAGAAATCAATGGTCTCCTACATGCTTGCTTCGATTCAGAAGGCAATGGTCTCCTACAAAATTGCATCAATTTAGAAGGCAATGGCCTCCTACAGACGTGCTTCGATTCAGAAGGCATTGGCCTCCTACAAGCTTACTTCGATTCAGAAGGCAATTGCCTCCTACAGGCAAGGTTCGATTTAAATGGAAATGGCCTCCGACATGTTTGCACCGATTCAGAAGCAACGACCTCCTACAGGTTTGCTTCAATTCAGAAAGCAATGGTCTCCTACAGGCTTGCTTCGATTCAGAAGGCAATGGTCTCCTACAGAATTGCATCGATTCGGAAGGCAATGGCCTCCTACAGACTTGCATCAATTTAGAAGGCAATGGCCTCCTACAAACTTGCTTTGATTCAGAAGGCATTGGCCTTCTACAAGCTTGCTTCGATTCAGAAGCAAATTGCCTCCTACAGGCAAGCTTCGATTCAAAAGGCAATGGCCTCCTACATGTTTGCATCAATTCAGAAGGCAGTGGCCTCCTACAGGTTTACTTCGATTCATAAGGCAATGGCCTCCTACGGGCTTGCTTCAATTAAGAAGGCAATGGCCTCCTACAGGCTTGCTTCAATTCAGAAGGCATTGGCCTCCTACATGCTTGCTTTGATTCACAAAGAAACAACCTCCTAGTAGTTTGCTTCAATTCATAAGGCAATGGCCTCTTACAGACTTGCTTCGATTATGAAGGCAATGGCCTCATACAGGCTTGTTTCAATTCAGAAGGCAATGGCCTCCTACAGGTTTGCTTTGATTAAGAAGGCAATTGCCTCCTACAGGCATGCTTCAATTCAAAAGGAAATGGCGTCCTACAGGTTTGCTTCGATTTATAAAGCAATGGCTTCCTATAGGTTTGCTTCGATTCAGAAAGCATTGGTCTCCTACAGGTTTGCTTCAATTCAGAAGGCAATGGTCTTCTACAGACTTGCTTTAATTCAAAAGTCAATGGCCTCCTATAGACTTGCTTCGATTCAGAAGGCACTGGCCTCCTACATGCTTGCTTTAATTCAAAAGTCAATGGCCTCCTACAGACTTGCTTCGATTCAGAAGGCATTGGCCTCCTACATGCTTGCTTCGATTCAGAAGGAAATTGCCTCCTACAGCCAAGCTTCGATTCAAAAGACAATGGCCTCCTATAGGTTTGCATCGATTCAGAAGGCAATGGCCTCATACAGGTATACTTTGATTCATAAGGCAATGGCCTCCTACGGGCTAGCTTCAATTCCGAAGGCAATAGCCTCCTACAGGCTTGCTTCAATTCAGAAGGCATTGGCCTCCTACATGATTTCTTTAATTCACAAAGAAATAGCCTCCTACTGGTTTGCTTCGATTCAGAAGGAAATGGCCTCCTACAGACATGCTTCCATTCATAAGGACATGGCCTCATACAGGCTTGTTTCGATTCATAAGGCAACGGCCTTCTAAAGGTTTGCTTCGATTCAGAAGGCAATTGTCTCCTACAAGCATGCTTCGATTCAGAAGGCAATGGCCACCTATAGGTTGGTTCGATTTATAAGGCAATGGCCTCCTACATGCTTGCTTCTATTCAAAAGGTAATGGTCTCCTACAGAATTGCATGGATTTAGAAGGAAATAGCCTCCTACAGACTTGCTTTGATTCAGAAGGCAATGGCCTCCTACAGACTTGCTTCGATTCAAAAGGCATTGGCCTCCTACAGGATTGCTTCGATTCAAAAGGTAATTGCCTCCTACAGGCAAGCTTCGATTCAAAAGGAAATGGCCTCCTACAGGTTTGCATCGATTCAGAAGGCAATGACCTCCTATAGGTTTACTTTTATTCATAAGGAAATGGCCTCCTACGGGCTAGCTTCAATTCAGAAGGCAATGGCCTTCTACAGGCTTGATTCAATTCAAAAGGCATTGGCCTCCTACATGCTTGCTTTGATTCACAAAGAAATAGCCTTCTACTGGTTTGCTTCGATTCAGAAGGCAATGACCTCCTACAGACTTGCTTCGATTCAGAAGGACATGGCCTCATACAGGCTTGTTTCGATTCAGAAGGTAATGGCCTCCTACAGGTTTGCTTCGATTCAGAAGGCATTTGTCTCCTACAGGCATGATTCAATTCAGAAGTTAATGGCCTCCTACGGGCTTGCTTCAATTCAGAAGGAAATGGCCTCCTACAGGCTTGCTTCAATTCAGAAGGCATTGGCCTCCTACATGCTTGCTTTGATTCACAAAGAAATATCCTCTTACTGGTTTGCTTCGATTCATAAGGCAATGGCCTCCGATAGACTTGCTTGGATTCATAATGCAATGGCCTCATACAGGCTTGTTCCGATTCAGAAGGCAATGGCCTCCTACAGGTTTGCTTCAATTTAGAAGGCAATTGCCTCCTACAGGCATGCTTTGATTCTGAAGGCAATAGCCTCCTACAGGTTTGCTTCGATTCATAAAGTAATGGCCTCCTACAGGCTTGCTTCAATTCAGAAGGAAATGGACTCCTACAAGCTTGCTTCGATTCACAAAGCAATGGCTTTCCTACATGCTTGCTTCAATTCAGAAAGCAATGGCCTCCTACAGGCACGCTTCGATTCAGAAGACAATGGCCTCCTGCAGGCTTGCTTCTATTCACAAAGTAATGGCCTTCTACATCAAATGGAAGAAAAGCAAATTAGCTTTGGTTTCTAAGCATCGATTAGGAATTTGACTTCCTTCGAGCGAGCTTGATTCATAAGCTTTGATTAAGCAACGATTTCCTTCATTTCTTGCTTCGATTCATAAGGCAATGGCCTTCTACAGGCTTGCTTCGATTCAGAAGGAATTGGCCTTCTACATGCTTTCTTTGATTCAGAAGACAATGGCCTCCTATAGGCTTTCTTCAATTGAGAAGGCGTTGTCCTTCTACATGCTTGCTTCAATTCAAAAGGCAATGGCCTCCTATAGGCTTGCTTAGATTCAGAAGGCAATTTCCTCCTACATGCTTGTTTTGATTCAGAAGGCAGTGACTTCCTACAGGCTTGTTTCGATTCAGAAGGAAATAGCCTCCTACAGGCTTGTTTGGATTCAGAACTTAATGGCCTCCAACAAGCTTGCTTCGATTCAGAAGGTAATGGCCTCCTACGTTCTTGCTTCAATTCAGAAAGCATTGGCCTCCTACAGGCTTACTTCGATTCATAAGGCAATTGCCTCCTACATGCATGCTTAGATTCAAAAGGCAATGGCCTCCTACAAGTTTCCTTCGATTCAGAAGGAAATGGCCTCTTACATGTTTGCTTCGATTCCGAAGGCAATTGTCTCCTACAGGCATGATTCAATTCAGAAAGCAATGGCCTCCTACGGGCTTGCTTCAATTAAGAAAGAAATGGCCTCCTACAGGCTTGCTTCAATTCAGAAGGCTTTGGCCTTCTATATGCTTGGTTTGATTCACAAATAAATAGCCTCTTACTGGTTTGCTTCGATTCATAAGGCAATGGCCTCATACCGACTTTCTTGGATTCATAAGGCACTGGCCTCATACAGGCTTGTTTCAATTCAGAAGGCAATTTCCTCCTACAGGCATGCTTTAATTCTGAAGGCAATAGCCTCCTACAGGTTTTCTTCGATTCATAAAGCAATGTCCTCCTACAGCCTAGCTTCGATTCATTAGGAAATGGACTCCTACAAGCTTGCTTCGATTCATAAAGCAATGGCTTCCTAAAAGCTTGCTTCGATTCAGAAAGCGATGGCCTCCTACAGGCTAGGTTCGATTCAGAAGACAATGGCCTCCTGCAGGCTTGCTTCGATTCACAAAGTAATGGCCTCCTACATCAAATGGAAGAAAAGAAAATTAGCTTTGGTTTCTAAGCATCGATTGGGAATTTGACTTCCTTCGAGCGAGCTTGATTCATAAGCTTCGATTAAGCAATGATTTCCTTCATTGCTTGCTTCGATTCATAAGGCAATGACCTTCTACAGGCTTGCTTCGATTCAGAAGGAATTGGCCTTCTACATGCTTTCTTTGATTCAGAATACAATGGCCTCCTATAGGCTTTCTTCGATTGAGAAGGCGTTGTCCTTCTACATGCTTGCTTCAATTCAAAAGGCAATGGCCTCCTATAGGCTTGCTTAGATTCAGAAGGCAATGTCCTCCTACATGCTTGTTTTGATTCAGAAGGCAGTGACTTCCTACAGGCTTGTTTCGATTCAGAAGGAAATGGCCTCCTACAGGCTTGTTTGGATTCAGAACTTAATGGCCTCCAACAAGCTTGCTTCGATTCAGAAGGCAATGGCCTCCTACGTTCTTGCTTCAATTCAGAAGGCATTGGCCTCCTACAGGCTTACTTCGATTCATAAGGCAATTGCCTCCTACAAGCATGCTTAGATTCAAAAGGCAATGGCCTCCTACAAGTTTCCTTCGATTCAGAAGGAAATGGCCTCCTACAGGTTTGCTTCGATTCAGAAGGCAATTGTTTCCTACAGGCATGATTCAATTCAGAAAGCAATGGCCTCCTACGGGCTTGCTTCAATTAAGAAAGAAATGGCCTCCTACAGGCTTGCTTCAATTCAGAAGGCTTTGGCCTCCTACATGCTTGCTTTGATTCACAAATAAATAGCCTCTTACTGGTTTGCTTCGATTCATAAGGCAATGGCCTCATACCGACTTTCTTGGATTCATAAGGCACTGGCCTCATACATGCTTGTTTCGATTCAGAAGGCAATTTCCTCCTACAGGCATGCTTCAATTCTGAAGGCAATGGCCTCCTACAGGTTTTCTTCGATTCATAAAGCAATGTCCTCCTACAGGTTAGCTTCGATTCATTAGGAAATGGACTCCTACAAGCTTGCTTCGATTCACAAAGCAATGGCTTCCTAAATGCTTGCTTCGATTCAGAAAGCGATGGCCTCCTACAGGCTAGGTTCGATTCAGAAGACAATGGCCTCCTGCAGGCTTGCTTTGACTCACAAAGTAATGGCCTCCTACATCAAATGGAAGAAAAGCAAATTAGCTTTGGTTTCTAAGCATCGATTGGGAATTTGACTTCTTTCGAGCGAGCTTGATTCATAAGCTTCGATTAAGCAACGATTTCCTTCATTGCTTGCTTCGATTCATAAGGCAATGGCCTTCTACAGGCTTGCTTCGATTCAAAAGGAATTGGCCTTCTACATGCTTTCTTCTATTCAGAAGACAATGGCCTCCTATAGGCTTTCTTCGATTGAGAATGCGTTGTCCTTCTACATGCTTGCTTCGATTCAGAAGGCAATGGCCTCCTATATGCTTGCTTAGATTCAGAAGGCAATGTCCTCCTACATGCTTGCTTTAATTCAGAAGGCAGTGACTTCCTACAGGCTTGTTTCGATTCAGAAGGAAATGGCCTCCTACAGGCTTGCTTCGATTCAGAAGTTAATTGCCTCCAACAAGCTTGCTTCGATTCAGAAGGCAATGGCCTCCTACATTCTTGCTTCAATTCAGAAGGCATTTTCCTCCTACAGGCTTACTTTGATTCATAAGGCAATTTCCTCCTACATGCATGCTTCGATTCAAAAGGCAATGGCCTTCTACAAGTTTTCTTCGATTCAGAAGGCAATGGCCTCCTACAGGTTTGCTTCGATTCAGAAGGCAATGGCCTCCTACGGGCTTGCTTCAATTCAGAAGGAAATGGCCTTCTACAGGCTTGCTTCAATTCAAAAGTCATTTCCCTCCTACATGCTTGCTTTGATTCACAAAGAAATAGCCTCCTACTGGTTTGCTTCGATTCATAAGGCAATGGCCTCATACCGACTTGCTTGGATTCATAAGGAAATGGCCTCATACAGGCTTGTTTCGATTCAGAAGGCAATGGCCTCCTACAAGTTTGCTTCGATTCAGAAGGCAATTGCCTCCTACAGGCATGCTTCGATTCTGAAGGCAATGGCCTCCTACAGTTTGCTTCGATTTATAAGGCAATGGCCTCCTACAGGTTTGCTTCGATTCATAAAGAAATGGCCTCCTACAGGCTTTCTTGATTCAGAAGGAAATGGACTCCTACAAGCTTGCTTCGATTCACAAAGCAATGGCTTCCTACATGCTTGCTTCGATTCAGAAAGCAATGGCCTCCTACAGGCTTGCTTCGATTCATAAGACAATGGCCTCCTGCAGGCTTGCTTCGATTCACAAAGTAATGGCCTCCTACATCAAATGGAAGAAAAGCAAATTAGCTTTGGTTTCTAAGCATCGATTGGGAATTTGACTTCCTTCGAGCAAGCTTGATTCATAAGCTTCGATTAAGCACGATTTCCTTCATTGCTTGCTTCGATTCAGAAGGCAATGGCCTTCTACAGGCTTGCTTTGATTCAGAAGGAATTGGCCTTCTACATGCTTTCTTCGATTCAGAAGACAATGGCCTCCTATAGGCTTTCTTCGATTGAGAAGGCGTTGTCCTTCTACATGCTTGCTTCGATTCAGAAGGCAATGGCCTCCTATAGGCTTGCTTGGATTCAGAAGGCAATGTCCTCCTACATGCTTGCTTTGATTCAGAAGCCAGTGACTTCCTACAGGCTTGTTTCGATTCAGAAGGATATGGCCTCCTACAGGCTTGCTTCGATTCAGAAGTTAATGGCCTCCAACAAGCTTGCTTCGATTCAGAAGGCAATGGCCTCCTACATTCTTGCTTCAATTCAGAAGGCATTTGCCTCCTACAGGCTTACTTTGATTCATAAGGCAATTTCCTCCTACATGCATGCTTCGATTCAAAAGGCAATGGCCTTCTACAAGTTTCCTTCGATTCAGAAGGCAATGGCCTCCTACAGGTTTGCTTCGATTCAGAAGGAAATTGTCTCCTACAGGCATGATTCAATTCAGAAGGCAATGGCCTCCTACGCGCTTGGTTCAATTCAGAAGGAAATGGCCTTCTACAGGCTTGCTTCAATTCAAAAGTCATTGCCCTCCTACATGCTTGCTTTGATTCACAAAGAAATAGCCTCCTACTGGTTTACTTCGATTCATAAGGCAATGGCCTCATACCGACTTGCTTGGATTCATAAGGAAATGGCCTCATACAGGCTTGTTTCGATTCAGAAGGCAATGGCCTCCTACAGGTTTGCTTCGATTCAGAAGGCAATTGCCTCCTACAGGCATGCTTCGATTCTGAAGGCAATGGCCTCCTACAGTTTGCTTCGATTTATAAGGCAATGACCTCCTACAGGTTTGCTTCGATTCATAAAGAAATGGCCTCCTACAGGCTTTCTTGATTCAGAAGGAAATGGACTCCTACAAGCTTGCTTCGATTCACAAAGCAATGGCTTCCTACATGCTTGCTTCGATTCAGAAAGCAATGGCCTCCTACAGGCTTGCTTCGATTCAGAAGACAATGGCCTCCTGCAGGCTTGCTTCGATTCACAAAGTAATGGCCTCCTACATCAAATGGAAGAAAAGCAAATTAGCTTTGGTTTCTAAGCATCGATTGGGAATTTGACTTCCTTCGAGCGAGCTTGATTCATAAGCTTCGATTAAGCACGATTTCCTTCATTGCTTGCTTCGATTCAGAAGGCAATGGCCTTCTACAGGCTTGCTTTGATTCAGAAGGAATTGGCCTTCTACATGCTTTCTTCGATTCAGAAGACAATGGCCTCCTATAGGCTTTCTTCGATTGAGAAGGCGTTGTCTTTCTACATGCTTGCTTCGATTCAGAAGGCAATGGCCTCCTATAGGCTTGCTTGGATTCAGAAGGCAATGTCCTCCTACATGCTTGCTTTGATTCAGAAGCCAGTGACTTCCTACAGGCTTGTTTCGATTCAGAAGGATATGGCCTCCTACAGGCTTGCTTCGATTCAGAAGTTAATGGCCTCCAACAAGCTTGCTTCGATTCAGAAGGCAATGGCCTCCTACATTCTTGCTTCAATTCAGAAGGCATTTGCCTCCTACAGGCTTACTTTGATTCATAAGGCAATTTCCTCCTACATGCATGCTTCGATTCAAAAGGCAATGGCCTTCTACAAGTTTCCTTCGATTCAGAATGCAATGGCCTCCTACAGGTTTGCTTCGATTCAGAAGGCAATTGTCTCCTACAGGCATGATTCAATTCAGAAGGCAATGGCCTCCTACGGGCTTGCTTCAATTCAGAAGGAAATGTCCTTCTACAAGCTTGCTTCAATTCAAAAGGCATTGCCCTCCTACATGCTTGCTTTGATTCACAAAGAAATAGCCTCCTACTGGTTTGCTTCGATTCATAAGGCAATGGCCTCATACCGACTTGCTTGGATTCATAAGGAAATGGCCTCATACAGGCTTGTTTCGATTCAGAAGGCAATGGCCTCCTACAGGTTTGCTTCGATTCAGAAGGCAATTGCCTCCTACAGGCATGCTTCGATTCTGAAGGCAATGGCCTCCTATAGTTTGCTTCGATTTATAAGGCAATGGCCTCCTACAGGTTTGCTTCGATTCATAAAGCAATGGCCTCCTACAGGCTTTCTTTATTCAGAAGGAAATGGACTCCTACAAGCTTGCTTCGATTCACAAAGCAATGGCTTCCTACATGCTTGCTTCGATTCAGAAAGCAATGGCCTCCTACAGGCTTGCTTCGATTCAGAAGACAATGGCCTCCTGCAGGCTTGCTTCGATTCACAAAGTAATGGCCTCCTATATCAAATGGAAGAAAAGCAAATTAGCTTTGGTTTCTAAGCATCGATTGGGAATTTGACTTCCTTCGAGCGAGCTTGATTCATAAGCTTCGATTAAGCACGATTTCCTTCATTGCTTGCTTCGATTCAGAAGGCAATGGCCTTCTACAAGCTTGCTTTGATTCAGAAGGAATTGGCCTTCTACATGCTTTCTTCGATTCAGAAGACAATGGCCTCCTATAGGCTTTCTTCGATTGAGAAGGCGTTGTCCTTCTACATGCATGCTTCGATTCAGAAGGCAATGGCCTCCTATAGGCTTGCTTGGATTCAGAAGGCAATGTCCTCCTACATGCTTGCTTTGATTCAGAAGCCAGTGACTTCCTACAGGCTTGTTTCGATTCAGAAGGAAATGGCCTCCTACAGGCTTGCTTCGATTCAGAAGTTAATGGCCTCCAACAAGCTTGCTTCGATTCAGAAGGCAATGGCCTCCTACATTCTTACTTCAATTCATAAGGCATTGGCCTCCTACAGGCTTACTTTGATTCATAAGGCAATTTCCTCCTACATGTATGCTTCGATTCAAAAGGCAATGACCCCCTACAAGTTTCTTTCGATTAAAAAGGCAATGGCCTCCTACAGTTTTGCTTCGATTCAGAAGGCAATGGCCTCCTATAGGTTTGCTTTGATTCAGAAGGTAATGGCCTCCGACAGGCTTGCGTCAATTCAGAAGGCAATGGCCTCCTACAGGCTTGCTTCAATTCAGAGGGCATTAGCCTCCTCCATGCTTGCTTTGATTCACAAAGAAATAGCCTCCTACTGGTTTGCTTCGATTAAGAAGGCAATGGCCTCCTAAACACTTGCTTCGATTCAGAAGGACATGGCCTCATACAGACTTGTTTCAATTCAGAAGGCAATGGCCTCCTACAGGTTTGCTTCGATTCAGAAGGTAATGGCCTCCGAAAGGCTTGCGTCAATTCAGAAGGCAATGGCTTCCTACAGGCTTGCTTCAATTCAGAAGGCATTGGCCTCCTACATGCTTGCTTTGATTCACAAAGAAATAGCCTCCTAATAGTTTGCTTCGATTCAGAAGGCAATGGCCTCCTACAGACATGCTTCGATTCAGAAGGACATGGCCTCACACAGACTTGTTTCGATTTAGAAGGCAATGGCCTTCTATAGGTTTGCTTCGATTCAGAAGGCAATTGTCTCCTACAAGCATGCTTTGATTCAGAAGGCAATGGCCTCCTATAGGTTGCTTCGATTTATAAGGCAATGGCCTCCTACAAGTTTGCCTCGATTCAAAAAGTAATGGCCTCCTACAGGATTTCTTCGATTCAGAAGGCAATGGACTCCTACAGGCTTTCTTCGATTCACAATGCATTGGCCTCCTACATGCTTACTTCAATTCAGAAAACAATGGCCTCCTACAGGCTTGCTTCGATTCAGAAGACAATGGCCTCCCGCAGGCTTGCTTCGATTCACAAAGTAATGGCCTCCTACATCAAATGGAAGAAAAGAAAATTAGCCTTGGTTTCTAAGCATTGATTGGGAATTTGACTTCCTTCGAGCGAGCTTGATTCATAAGCTTCGATTAAGAAACAATTTCCTTCATTGCTTGCTTCGATTCAGAAGGCAATGGCCTTCTACAGGCTTGCTTCAATTCAGAAGGAATTGGCCTTCTACATGTTTTCTTCGATTCAGAAGACAATGGCCTCCTATAGGCTTTCTTCGATTGAGAAGGCGTTGTCCTTCTACATTCTTGCTTCGATTCAGAAGGCAATGGCCTCCTATAGGATTGCTTAGATTCAAAATGCAATGTCCTCCTACATGCTTGCTTCGATTCAGAAGGAAGTGACTTCCTGCAGGCTTGTTTCGATTCAGAAGGAAATGGCCTCCTACAGGCTTGCTTCGATTCAGAAGTTAATGGCCTCCAACAAGCTTGCTTCGATTCAGAAGGCAATGGCCTCCTACATACTTGCTTCAATTCAGAAGGCATTGGCCTCCTACAGGCTTACTTTGATTCATAAGGCAATTGCCTCCTACATGCATGCTTCGATTCAAAAGGCAATGGCCTCCTACAAGTTTCCTTCGATTCAGAAGGCAATGGCCTCCTACAGGTTTGCTTCGATTCAGAAGGCAATGACCTCCTACAGGTTTGCTTCGATTCAGAAGGTAATGGCCTCCGACAAGATTGCATCAATTCAGAAGGCAATGGCCTCCTACAGGCTTCCTTCAATTCATAAGGCATTAGCCTCCTACATGCTTGCTTTGATTCACAAAGAAATAGCCTCCTACTAGTTTGCTTCGATTCAGAAGGCTATGGCCTCCTACAGGATTGCTTCGATTCATAAGGCAATTGTCTCCTACATGCATGCTTTGATTCAGAAGGCAATGGCCTCCTACAGGTCGCTTCGATTTATAAAGCAATGGCCTCCTACAGGTTTGCCTTGATTCAGAAAGTAATGGCCTCCTACAGGCTTGCTTCGATTCAGAAGGCAATAGACTCCTACAGGCTTTCTTCGATTCACAAAGCAATGGCTTCTTACATGCTTGCTTAGATTCAGAAAGCAATGGCCTCCTACAGGCTTGCATCGATTTAGAAGACAATGGCCTCTTGCAGGCAAGCTTCAATTCACAAAGCAACGGCCTCCTACATCAAATGGAAGAAAAGCAAATTAGCTTTGGTTTCTAAGCATCGATTTGGAATTTGACTTACTTCAAGCAAGCTTGATTCATAAGCTTAGATTAAGCAACGATTTCCTTCATTGCTAGCTTCGATTCAGAAGGAAATGACCTTCTACAGGCATGCTTTGATTCAGAAGTCATTGACCTTCTACAGGCTTCCTTTGATTCAGAAGGCAATGGCCTCCTATATGCTTTCATCGATTGAGAAGGCATTGTCCTTTTACATGCTTGCTTCGATTTAGAAGGCAATGGTTTCCTATAGGCTTGCTTAGATTCAGAAGGCAATGGCCTCCTACAGGCTTGCTTCGGTTCAAAAGGCAGTGGCTTCCTACAGGCTTGTTTGGATTCAGAAGGCAATGGCCTCCTACAGACTTCCATCAATTAAGAAGGAAATGGCCTCCTACATACTTGGTTCAATTCAGAAGGAAATGGCCCCACACAGGCTTGTTTCAATTCAGAAGGCAATGGCCTCCTACAAGTTTGCTTTGATTCAGAAGGAAATTGCCTCCTACAGGAATGCTTCGATTCAAAAGGCAATGTCCTCCTACAGGTTTGCATAAATTCAGAAGGAAAAGGCCTCCTACAGGTTTACTTCGATTCATAAGGAAATGGCCTCCTACGGGCTAGCTTCAATTCAGAAGGAAATGGCCTCCTACAGGTTTGCTTAGACTCAGAAGGTAATGGCCTCTGACAGGCTTGCGTCAATTTAGAAGGCAATGGCCTCCTACAGGCTTGCTTCAATTCAGAAGGCATTGACCTCCTACATGCTTGCTTTAATTCACAAAGAAATAGCCTCATACTGGTTTGCTTCTATTCAGAAGGCAATGGCCTCCTACAGACTTGCTTCGATTCAGAAGGACATGGCTTCATACAAGCTTGTTTCGATTCAGAAGGCAATGGCCTCCTAAAGGTTTGCTTCGATTCAGAAGGCAATTGTCTCCTACAGGCATGATTCAATTCAGAAGGCAATGGCCTCCTACGGGCTTGCTTCAATTCAGAAGGAAATGGCCTTCTACAGGCTTGCTTCAATTCAAAAGTCATTGCCCTCCTACATGCTTGCTTTGATTCACAAAGAAATAGCCTCCTACTGGTTTGCTTCGATTCATAAGGCAATGGCCTCATACCGACTTGCTTGGATTCATAAGGAAATGGCCTCATACAGGCTTGTTTCGATTCAGAAGGCAATGGCCTCCTACAGGTTTGCTTCGATTCAGAAGGCAATTGCCTCCTACAGGCATGCTTCGATTCTGAAGGCAATGGCCTCCTACAGTTTGCTTCGATTTATAAGGCAATGGCCTCCTACAGGTTTGCTTCGATTCATAAAGAAATGGCCTCCTACAGGCTTTCTTGATTCAGAAGGAAATGGACTCCTACAAGCTTGCTTCGATTCACAAAGCAATGGCTTCCTACATGCTTGCTTCGATTCAGAAAGCAATGGCCTCCTACAGGCTTGCTTCGATTCAGAAGACAATGGCCTCCTGCAGGCTTGCTTCGATTCACAAAGTAATGGCCTCCTACATCAAATGGAAGAAAAGCAAATTAGCTTTGGTTTCTAAGCATCGATTGGGAATTTGACTTCCTTCGAGCGAGCTTGATTCATAAGCTTCGATTAAGCACGATTTCCTTCATTGCTTGCTTCGATTCAGAAGGCAATGGCCTTCTACAGGATTGCTTTGATTCAGAAGGAATTGGCCTTCTACATGCTTTCTTCGATTCAGAAGACAATGGCCTCCTATAGGCTTTCTTCGATTGAGAAGGCGTTGTCCTTCTACATGCTTGCTTCGATTCAGAAGGCAATGGCCTCCTATAGGCTTGCTTGGATTCAGAAGGCAATGTCCTCCTACATGCTTGCTTTGATTCAGAAGCCAGTGACTTCCTACAGGCTTGTTTCGATTCAGAAGGATATGGCCTCCTACAGGCTTGCTTCGATTCAGAAGTTAATGGCCTCCAACAAGCTTGCTTCGATTCAGAAGGCAATGGCCTCCTACATTCTTGCTTCAATTCAGAAGGCATTTGCCTCCTACAGGCTTACTTTGATTCATAAGGCAATTTCCTCCTACATGCATGCTTCGATTCAAAAGGCAATGGCCTTCTACAAGTTTCCTTCGATTCATAATGCAATGGCCTCCTACAGGTTTGCTTCGATTCAGAAGGCAATTGTCTCCTACAGGCATGATTCAATTCAGAAGGCAATGGCCTCCTACGGGCTTGCTTCAATTCAGAAGGAAATGTCCTTCTACAAGCTTGCTTCAATTCAAAAGGCATTGCCCTCCTACATGCTTGCTTTGATTCACAAAGAAATAGCCTCCTACTGGTTTGCTTCGATTCATAAGGCAATGGCCTCATACCGACTTGCTTGGATTCATAAGGAAATGGCCTCATACAGGCTTGTTTCGATTCAAAAGGCAATGGCCTCCTACAGGTTTGCTTCGATTCAGAAGGCAATTGCCTCCTACAGGCATGCTTCGATTCTGAAGGCAATGGCCTCCTATAGTTTGCTTCGATTTATAAGGCAATGGCCTCCTACAGGTTTGCTTCGATTCATAAAGCAATGGCCTCCTACAGGCTTTCTTTATTCAGAAGGAAATGGACTCCTACAAGCTTGCTTCGACTCACAAAGCAATGACTTCCTACATGCTTGCTTCGATTCAGAAAGCAATGGCCTCCTACAGGCTTGCTTCGATTCAGAAGACAATGGCCTCCTGCAGGCTTGCTTCGATTCACAAAGTAATGGCCTCCTATATCAAATGGAAGAAAAGCAAATTAGCTTTGGTTTCTAAGCATCGATTGGGAATTTGACTTCCTTCGAGCGAGCTTGATTCATAAGCTTCGATTAAGCACGATTTCCTTCATTGCTTGCTTCGATTCAGAAGGCAATGGCCTTCTACAAGCTTGCTTTGATTCAGAAGGAATTGGCCTTCTACATGCTTTCTTCGATTCAGAAGACAATGGCCTCCTATAGGCTTTCTTCGATTGAGAAGGCGTTGTCCTTCTACATGCATGCTTCGATTCAGAAGGCAATGGCCTCCTATAGGCTTGCTTGGATTCAGAAGGCAATGTCCTCCTACATGCTTGCTTTGATTCAGAAGCCAGTGACTTCCTACAGGCTTGTTTCGATTCAGAAGGAAATGGCCTCCTACAGGCTTGCTTCGATTCAGAAGTTAATGGCCTCCAACAAGCTTGCTTCGATTCAGAAGGCAATGGCCTCCTACATTCTTACTTCAATTCATAAGGCATTGGCCTCCTACAGGCTTACTTTGATTCATAAGGCAATTTCCACCTACATGTATGCTTCGATTCAAAAGGCAATGACCTCCTACAAGTTTCTTTCGATTAAAAAGGCAATGGCCTCCTACAGTTTTGCTTCGATTCAGAAGGCAATGGCCTCCTATAGGTTTGCTTTGATTCAGAAGGTAATGGCCTCCGACAGGCTTGCGTCAATTCAGAAGGCAATGGCCTCCTACAGGCTTGCTTCAATTCAGAGGGCATTAGCCTCCTCCATGCTTGCTTTGATTCACAAAGAAATAGCCTCCTACTGGTTTGCTTCGATTAAGAAGGCAATGGCCTCCTAAACACTTGCTTCGATTCAGAAGGACATGGCCTCATACAGACTTGTTTCAATTCAGAAGGCAATGGCCTCCTACAGGTTTGCTTCGATTCAGAAGGTAATGGCCTCCGAAAGGCTTGCGTCAATTCAGAAGGCAATGGCTTCCTACAGGCTTGCTTCAATTCAGAAGGCATTGGCCTCCTACATGCTTGCTTTGATTCACAAAGAAATAGCCTCCTAATAGTTTGCTTCGATTCAGAAGGCAATGGCCTCCTACAGACATGCTTCGATTCAGAAGGACATGGCCTCACACAGACTTGTTTCGATTTAGAAGGCAATGGCCTTCTATAGGTTTGCTTCGATTCAGAAGGCAATTGTCTCCTACAAGCATGCTTTGATTCAGAAGGCAATGGCCTCCTATAGGTTGCTTCGATTTATAAGGCAATGGCCTCCTACAAGTTTGCCTCGATTCAAAAAGTAATGGCCTCCTACAGGATTTCTTCGATTCAGAAGGCAATGGACTCCTACAGGCTTTCTTCGATTCACAATGCATTGGCCTCCTACATGCTTGCTTCAATTCAGAAAACAATGGCCTCCTACAGGCTTGCTTCGATTCAGAAGACAATGGCCTCCCGCAGGCTTGCTTCGATTCACAAAGTAATGGCCTCCTACATCAAATGGAAGAAAAGCAAATTAGCCTTGGTTTCTAAGCATTGATTGGGAATTTGACTTCCTTCGAGCGAGCTTGATTCATAAGCTTCGATTAAGAAACAATTTCCTTCATTGCTTGCTTCGATTCAGAAGGCAATGGCCTTCTACAGGCTTGCTTCAATTCAGAAGGAATTGGCCTTCTACATGTTTTCTTCGATTCAGAAGACAATGGCCTCCTATAGGCTTTCTTCGATTGAGAAGGCGTTGTCCTTCTACATTCTTGCTTCGATTCAGAAGGAAATGGCCTCCTATAGGATTGCTTAGATTCAAAATGCAATGTCCTCCTACATGCTTGCTTCGATTCAGAAGGAAGTGACTTCCTGCATGCTTGTTTCGATTCAGAAGGAAATGGCCTCCTACAGGCTTGCTTCGATTCAGAAGTTAATGGCCTCCAACAAGCTTGCTTCGATTCAGAAGGCAATGGCCTCCTACATACTTGCTTCAATTCAGAAGGCATTGGCCTCCTACAGGCTTACTTTGATTCATAAGGCAATTGCCTCCTACATGCATGCTTCGATTCAAAAGGCAATGGCCTCCTACAAGTTTCCTTCGATTCAGAAGGCAATGGCCTCCTACAGGTTTGCTTCGATTCAGAAGGCAATGACCTCCTGCAGGTTTGCTTCGATTCAGAAGGTAATGGCCTCCGACAAGATTGCATCAATTCAGAAGGCAATGGCCTCCTACAGGCTTCCTTCAATTCATAAGGCATTAGCCTCCTACATGCTTGCTTTGATTCACAAAGAAATAGCCTCCTACTAGTTTGCTTCGATTCATAAGGCTATGGCCTCCTACAGGATTGCTTCGATTCATAAGGCAATTGTCTCCTACATGCATGCTTTGATTCAGAAGGCAATGGCCTCCTACAGGTCGCTTTGATTTATAAAGCAATGGCCTCCTACAGGTTTGCCTTGATTCAGAAAGCAATGGCCTCCTACAGGCTTGCTTCGATTCAGAAGGCAATAGACTCCTACAGGCTTTCTTCGATTCACAAAGCAATGGCTTCTTACATGCTTGCTTAGATTCAGAAAGCAATGGCCTCCTACAGGCTTGTATCGATTTAGAAGACAATGGCCTCTTGCAGGCAAGCTTCAATTCACAAAGCAACGACCTCCTACATCAAATGGAAGAAAAGCAAATTAGCTTTGGTTTCTAAGCATCGATTTGGAATTTGACTTACTTCAAGCAAGCTTGATTCATAAGCTTAGATTAAGCAATGATTTCCTTCATTGCTAGCTTCGATTCAGAAGGAAATGACCTTCTACAGGCATGCTTTGATTCAGAAGTCATTGACCTTCTACAGGCTTCCTTTGATTCAGAAGGCAATGGCCTCCTATATGCTTTCATCGATTGAGAAGGCATTGTCCTTTTACATGCTTGCTTCGATTTAGAAGGCAATGGTTTCCTATAGGCTTGCTTAGATTCAGAAGGCAATGGCCTCCTACAGGCTTGCTTCGGTTCAAAAGGCAGTGGCTTCCTACAGGCTTGTTTGGATTCAGAAGGCAATGGCCTCCTACAGACTTCCATCAATTAAGAAGGAAATGGCCTCCTACATACTTGGTTCAATTCAGAAGGAAATGGCCCCACACAGGCTTGTTTCAATTCAGAAGGCAATGGCCTCCTACAGGTTTGCTTTGATTCAGAAGGAAATTGCCTCCTACAGGAATGCTTCGATTCAAAAGGCAATGTCCTCCTACAGGTTTGCATCAATTCAGAAGGAAAAGGCCTCCTACAGCTTTACTTCGATTCATAAGGAAATGGCCTCCTACGGGCTAGCTTCAATTCAGAAGGAAATGGCCTCCTACAGGTTTGCTTAGACTCAAAAGGTAATGGCCTCCGACAGGCTTACGTCAATTTAGAAGGCAATGGCCTCCTACAGGCTTGCTTCAATTCAGAAGGCATTGACCTCCTACATGCTTGCTTTAATTCACAAAGAAATAGCCTCATACTGGTTTGCTTCTATTCAGAAGGCAATGGCCTCCTACAGACTTGCTTCGATTCAGAAGGACATGGCTTCATACAAGCTTGTTTCGATTCAGAAGGCAATGGCCTCCTAAAGGTTTGCTTCGATTCAGAAGGCAATTATCTCCTACAGGCATGATTCAATTCAGAAGGCAATGGCCTCCTACGGGCTTGCTTCAATTCAGAAGGAAATGGCCTCCTACAGGCTTGTATCAATTCAGAAGGCATTGGGCTCCTACATGCTTGCTTTGTTTCACAAAGAAATAGCCTCCTACCTGTTTGCTTCGATTCATAAGGCAATGGCCTCTTACAGACTTGCTTGGATTCATAAGGCAATGGCCTCCTACAGACTTGCTTCGATTCAGAAGGCAATTGCCTCCTACAGGCATGCTTCGATTCTGAAGGCAATGGCCTCCTACAGTTTGCTTCGATTTGTAAGGCAATGGCCTCCTACAGGTTTGCTTCGATTCACAAAGCAATTGCCTCCTACAGGCATGCTTCGATTCTGAAGGCAATGGCCTCCTACAGTTTGCTTCGATTTAGAAGACAATGGCCTCCTGCAGGCTTGCTTCAATTCACAAAGTAATGGCCTCCTACATGAAATGGAAGAAAAGCAAATTATCTTTGGTTTCTAAGCCTCGATTGGGAATTTGACTTCCTTCGAGCGAGCTTGATTCATAAGCTTCGATTAAGCACGATTTCCTTCATTGCTTGCTTCGATTCAGAAGGCAATGGCCTTCTACAGGCTTGCTTCAATTCAGAAGGAATTAGACCTTCTACCTGCTTTCTTCGATTCAGAAGATAATGGCCTCCTATAGGCATTCTTCGATTGAGAAGGCGTTGTCCTTCTACATGCTTGTTTCGATTCAGAAGGAAATGGCCTCCTATAGGCTTGCTTGGATTCAGAAGGCAATGTCCTCCTACATGCTTGTTTTGATTCAGAAGCCAGTGACTTCCTACAGGCTTGTTTCGATTCAGAAGGAAATGGCCTCCTACAGGCTTGCTTCGATTCAGAAGTTAATGGCCTCCAACAAGCTTGCTTCGATTCAGAAGGCAATGGCCTCCTACATTCTTACTTCAATTCATAAGGCATTGGCCTCCTACAGGCTTACTTTGATTCATAAGGCAATTTCCACCTACATGTATGCTTCGATTCAAAAGGCAATGACCTCCTACAAGTTTCTTTCGATTAAAAAGGCAATGGCCTCCTACAGTTTTGCTTCGATTCAGAAGGCAATGGCCTCCTATAGGTTTGCTTTGATTCAGAAGGTAATGGCCTCCGACAGGCTTGCGTCAATTCAGAAGGCAATGGCCTCCTACAGGCTTGCTTCAATTCAGAGGGCATTAGCCTCCTCCATGCTTGCTTTGATTCACAAAGAAATAGCCTCCTACTGGTTTGCTTCGATTAAGAAGGCAATGGCCTCCTAAACACTTGCTTCGATTCAGAAGGACATGGCCTCATACAGACTTGTTTCAATTCAGAAGGCAATGGCCTCCTACAGGTTTGCTTCGATTCAGAAGGTAATGGCCTCCGAAAGGCTTGCGTCAATTCAGAAGGCAATGGCTTCCTACAGGCTTGCTTCAATTCAGAAGGCATTGGCCTCCTACATGCTTGCTTTGATTCACAAAGAAATAGCCTCCTAATAGTTTGCTTCGATTCAGAAGGCAATGGCCTCCTACAGACATGCTTCGATTCAGAAGGACATGGCCTCACACAGACTTGTTTCGATTTAGAAGGCAATGGCCTTCTATAGGTTTGCTTCGATTCAGAAGGCAATTGTCTCCTACAAGCATGCTTTGATTCAGAAGGCAATGGCCTCCTATAGGTTGCTTCGATTTATAAGGCAATGGCCTCCTACAAGTTTGCCTCGATTCAAAAAGTAATGGCCTCCTACAGGATTTCTTCGATTCAGAAGGCAATGGACTCCTACAGGCTTTCTTCGATTCACAATGCATTGGCCTCCTACATGCTTGCTTCAATTCAGAAAACAATGGCCTCCTACAGGCTTGCTTCGATTCAGAAGACAATGGCCTCCCGCAGGCTTGCTTCGATTCACAAAGTAATGGCCTCCTACATCAAATGGAAGAAAAGCAAATTAGCCTTGGTTTCTAAGCATTGATTGGGAATTTGACTTCCTTCGAGCGAGCTTGATTCATAAGCTTCGATTAAGAAACAATTTCCTTCATTGCTTGCTTCGATTCAGAAGGCAATGGCCTTCTACAGGCTTGCTTCAATTCAGAAGGAATTGGCCTTCTACATGTTTTCTTCGATTCAGAAGACAATGGCCTCCTATAGGCTTTCTTCGATTGAGAAGGCGTTGTCCTTCTACATTCTTGCTTCGATTCAGAAGGAAATGGCCTCCTATAGGATTGCTTAGATTCAAAATGCAATGTCCTCCTACATGCTTGCTTCGATTCAGAAGGAAGTGACTTCCTGCAGGCTTGTTTCGATTCAGAAGGAAATGGCCTCCTACAGGCTTGCTTCGATTCAGAAGTTAATGGCCTCCAACAAGCTTGCTTCGATTCAGAAGGCAATGGCCTCCTACATACTTGCTTCAATTCAGAAGGCATTGGCCTCCTACAGGCTTACTTTGATTCATAAGGCAATTGCCTCCTACATGCATGCTTCGATTCAAAAGGCAATGGCCTCCTACAAGTTTCCTTCGATTCAGAAGGCAATGGCCTCCTACAGGTTTGCTTCGATTCAGAAGGCAATGACCTCCTGCAGGTTTGCTTCGATTCAGAAGGTAATGGCCTCCGACAAGATTGCATCAATTCAGAAGGCAATGGCCTCCTACAGGCTTCCTTCAATTCATAAGGCATTAGCCTCCTACATGCTTGCTTTGATTCACAAAGAAATAGCCTCCTACTAGTTTGCTTCGATTCATAAGGCTATGGCCTCCTACAGGATTGCTTCGATTCATAAGGCAATTGTCTCCTACATGCATGCTTTGATTCAGAAGGCAATGGCCTCCTACAGGTCGCTTTGATTTATAAAGCAATGGCCTCCTACAGGTTTGCCTTGATTCAGAAAGTAATGGCCTCCTACAGGCTTGCTTCGATTCAGAAGGCAATAGACTCCTACAGGCTTTCTTCGATTCACAAAGCAATGGCTTCTTACATGCTTGCTTAGATTCAGAAAGCAATGGCCTCCTACAGGCTTGTATCGATTTAGAAGACAATGGCCTCTTGCAGGCAAGCTTCAATTCACAAAGCAACGACCTCCTACATCAAATGGAAGAAAAGCAAATTAGCTTTGGTTTCTAAGCATCGATTTGGAATTTGACTTACTTCAAGCAAGCTTGATTCATAAGCTTAGATTAAGCAATGATTTCCTTCATTGCTAGCTTCGATTCAGAAGGAAATGACCTTCTACAGGCATGCTTTGATTCAGAAGTCATTGACCTTCTACAGGCTTCCTTTGATTCAGAAGGCAATGGCCTCCTATATGCTTTCATCGATTGAGAAGGCATTGTCCTTTTACATGCTTGCTTCGATTTAGAAGGCAATGGTTTCCTATAGGCTTGCTTAGATTCAGAAGGCAATGGCCTCCTACAGGCTTGCTTCGGTTCAAAAGGCAGTGGCTTCCTACAGGCTTGTTTGGATTCAGAAGGCAATGGCCTCCTACAGACTTCCATCAATTAAGAAGGAAATGGCCTCCTACATACTTGGTTCAATTCAGAAGGAAATGGCCCCACACAGGCTTGTTTCAATTCAGAAGGCAATGGCCTCCTACAGGTTTGCTTTGATTCAGAAGGAAATTGCCTCCTACAGGAATGCTTCGATTCAAAAGGCAATGTCCTCCTACAGGTTTGCATCAATTCAGAAGGAAAAGGCCTCCTACAGGTTTACTTCGATTCATAAGGAAATGGCCTCCTACGGGCTAGCTTCAATTCAGAAGGAAATGGCCTCCTACAGGTTTGCTTAGACTCAGAAGGTAATGGCCTCCGACAGGCTTACGTCAATTTAGAAGGCAATGGCCTCCTACAGGCTTGCTTCAATTCAGAAGGCATTGACCTCCTACATGCTTGCTTTAATTCACAAAGAAATAGCCTCATACTGGTTTGCTTCTATTCAGAAGGCAATGGCCTCCTACAGACTTGCTTCGATTCAGAAGGACATGGCTTCATACAAGCTTGTTTCGATTCAGAAGGCAATGGCCTCCTAAAGGTTTGCTTCGATTCAGAAGGCAATTATCTCCTACAGGCATGATTCAATTCAGAAGGCAATGGCCTCCTACGGGCTTGCTTCAATTCAGAAGGAAATGGCCTCCTACAGGCTTGTATCAATTCAGAAGGCATTGGGCTCCTACATGCTTGCTTTGTTTCACAAAGAAATAGCCTCCTACCTGTTTGCTTCGATTCATAAGGCAATGGCCTCTTACAGACTTGCTTGGATTCATAAGGCAATGGCCTCCTACAGACTTGCTTCGATTCAGAAGGCAATTGCCTCCTACAGGCATGCTTCGATTCTGAAGGCAATGGCCTCCTACAGTTTGCTTCGATTTGTAAGGCAATGGCCTCCTACAGGTTTGCTTCGATTCACAAAGCAATTGCCTCCTACAGGCATGCTTCGATTCTGAAGGCAATGGCCTCCTACAGTTTGCTTCGATTTAGAAGACAATGGCCTCCTGCAGGCTTGCTTCAATTCACAAAGTAATGGCCTCCTACATGAAATGGAAGAAAAGCAAATTATCTTTGGTTTCTAAGCCTCGATTGGGAATTTGACTTCCTTCGAGCGAGCTTGATTCATAAGCTTCGATTAAGCAACGATTTCCTTCATTGCTTGCTTCGATTCAGAAGGCAATGGCCTTCTAAAGGCTTGCTTCAATTCAGAAGGAATTAGACCTTCTACCTGCTTTCTTCGATTCAGAAGATAATGGCCTCCTATAGGCATTCTTCGATTGAGAAGGCGTTGTCCTTCTACATGCTTGTTTCGATTCAGAAGGCAATGGCCTCCTATAGGCTTGCTTAGATTCAGAAGGCAATGTCCTCCTACATGCTTGCTTCAATTCAGAAGGTAGTGACTTCCTACAGGCTTGTTTCGATTCAGAAGGAAATGGCCTCCTACATGCTTTCTTTGATTCAGAAGTTAATGGACTCATACAAGTTTGCTTCGATTCAGAAGGCAATGGCCTCCTACATACTTGCTTCAATTCAGAAGGCATTGGCCTCCTACAGGCTTACTTTGATTCATAAGGCAATTTCCTCCTACAAGCATGCTTCGATTCAAAAGGAAATGGCCTCCTAAAAGTTTCCTTCGATTCAGAGGGAAATGGCCTCCTACAGGTTTGCTTCGACTCAGAAGGCAATGGCCTCCTTCAGGTTTGCTTAGATTCAGAAGGTAATGGCCTCCGACAGGCTTGTGTCAATTTAGAAGGCAATTTCCTCCTACAGACATGCTTCGATTCTGAAGGCAATGGCCTCCTACAGTTTGCTTCGATTTGTAAGGGAATGGCCTCCTACAGGCGTTCTTCGATTCATAAAGCAATGGCCTCCTACAGGCTTGCTTCTATTAGGAAAGGAAATGGACCCTTACAAGCTTGCTTTGATTCACAAAGCAATGGCTTCCTACATGCTTGCTTCGATTCAGAAAGCAATGGCCCCCTACGGGCTTACTTCGATTCAGAAGACAATGGCCTCCTCCAGGCTTGCTTCGATTCACAAAGTAATGGCCTCCTACATGAAATGGAAGAAAAGCAAATTAGCTTTGGTTTCTAAGCCTCGATTGGGAATTTGACTTCCTTCGAGCGAGCTTGATTCATAAGCTTCGATTAAGCAACGATTTTCTTCATTGCTTGCTTCGATTCAGAAGGCAATGGCCTTCTACAGGCTTGCTTCGATTCAGAAGGAATTAGACCTTATACCTGCTTTCTTCGATTCAGAAGATAATGGCCTCCTATAGGCTTTCTTCGATTGAGAAGGCGTTGTCCTTCTACATGCTTGTTTCAATTCAGAAGGCAATGGCCTCCTATAGGCTTGCTTAGATTCAGAAGGCAATGTCCTCCTACATGCTTGCTTCAAGTCAGAAGGTAGTGACTTCCTACAGGCTTGTTTCGATTCAGAAGGAAATAGCCTCCTACAGGCTTTCTTCGACTCAGAAGTTAATGGCCGCCAACAAGCTTTCTTCGATTCAGAAGGCAATGTCCTCCTACATACTTGCTTCAATTCAGAAGGCATTGGCCTCCTACTGGCTTACTTCAATTCATAAGGCAATTGCATCCTACATGCCTGCTTCGATTCAAAAGGCAATGGCCTCCTAAAAGTTTCCTTCGATTCAGAGGGCAATAGCCTCCTACAGGTTTGCTTCGATTCAGAAGGCAATGGCCTCCTACAGGTTTGCTTAGATTCAGAAGGTAATGGCCTCCGACAGGCTTTAATCAATTTAGAAGGCAATGGCCTCCTACAGGCTTTCTTCAATTCAGAAGGCATTGTCCTCCTACATGGTTGATTTGATTCACAAATAAATAGCCTCCTACTAGTTTGCTTCGATTCAGAAGGCAATGGCCTCCTATAGACTTGCTTCGATTCAGAAGGACATGGCTTCATAAAGGCTTGTTTAGATTCAGAAGGCAATGGCCTCCTAAATTTTTGCTTCGATTCAGAAGGCAATTGTCTCCTACAGGCATGATTCAATTCGGAAGGCAATGGCCTCCTACAGGCTTGCTTCAATTCAGAAGGAAATGGCCTCCTACAAGCTTGCTTCAATTCAGAAGGCATTGGCCTCTTACAGACTTGCTTGGATTCATAAGGCAATGGCCTCATACAGGCTTGTTTAAATTCAGAAGGAAATGGCCTCCTACAGACTTGCTTCGATTCAGAAGGCAATTTCCTCCTACAGGCATGCTTCGATTCTGAAGGCAATGGCCTCCTGTAGTTTGCTTCGATTTCTAAGGCAATAGCCTCCTACAGGTTTGCTTCGATTCATAAAGCAATGGCCTCCTACAGGCTTGCTTCGATTCGGAAGGAAATGGACTCTTACAGGCTTGCTTCGATTCACAAAGCAATGGCTTCCTACATGCTTGCTTCGATTCAGAAAGCAATGGCCTCCTACAGGCTTGCTTCGATTTAGAAGACAATGGCCTCTTGCAGGCTTGCTTCGATTCACAAAGTAATGGCCTCCTACATGAAATGGAAGAAAAGCAAATTAGCTTTGGTTTCTAAGCCTCGATTGGGAATTTGACTTCCTTCGAGCGAGCTTGATTCATTAGCTTCGATTAAGCAACGATTTCTTTCATTGCTTGCTTCGATTCAGAAGGCAATGGCCTTCTACAGGCTTGCTTCGATTCAGAAGGAATTGGACCTTCTACCTGCTTTCTTCGATTCAGAAGATAATGGCCTCCTATAGGCTTTCTTTGATTGAGAAGGCGTTGTCCTTCTACATGCTTGTTTCGATTCAGAAGGCAATGGCCTCCTATAGGCTTGCTTAGATTCAGAAGGCAATGTCCTCCTACATGGTTGCTTCAAGTCAGAAGGTAGTGACTTACTACAGGCTTGTTTCGATTCAGAAGGAAATGGCCTCCTACAGGCTTTCTTCGACTCAGAAGTTAATGGCCGCCAACAAGCTTGCTTCGATTCAGAAGGAAATGTCCTCCTACATACTTGCTTCAATTCAGAAGGCATTGGCCTCCTACTGGCTTACTTCGATTCATAAGGCAATTGCCTCCTACATGCCTGCTTCGATTCAAAAGGCAATGGCCTCCTAAAAGTTTCCTTCGATTAAGAGGGCAATGGCCTCCTACAGGTTTGCTTCATTTGGGAAGGCAATGACCTCCTACAAGTTTGCTTAGATTCAGAAGGTAATGGCCTCCGACAGGCTTGCATCAATTTAGAAGGCAATGGCCTCCTACAGGCTTTCTTCAATTCAGAAGGAATTGTCCTCCTACATGCTTGATTTGATTCATAAAGAAATAGCCTCCTACTGGTTTGCTTCGATTCAGAAGGCAATGGCCTCCTACAGACTTGCTTCGATTCAGAAGGACATGGCTTCATACGAGCTTGTTTAGATTCAGAAGGCAATGGCCTCCTAATGGTTTGCTTCGATTCAGAAGGAAATTGTCTCCTACAGGCATGATTCAATTCGGAAGGCAATGGCCTCCTACGGGATTGCTTCAATTCAGAAGGAAATGGCCTCCTACAGGCTTGCTTCAATTCAGAAGGCATTGGCCTCTTACAGACTTGCTTGGATTCATAAGGCAATGGCCTCATACAGGCTTGTTTCAATTCAGAAGGAAATGGCCTCCTACAGACTTGCTTCGATTCAGAAGGCAATTGCCTCCTACAGGCATGGTTCGATTCTGAAGGCAATGGCCTCGTACAGTTTGCTTCGATTTCTAAGGCAATAGCCTCCTACAGGTTTGCTTCGATTCATAAAGCAATGGCCTCCTACAGGCTTGCTTCGATTCGGAAGGAAATGGACTCTTACAGGCTTACTTCGATTCACAAAGCAATGGCTTCCTACATGCTTGCTTCGATTCAGAAAGCAATGGCCTCCTATAGGCTTGCTTCGATTTAGAAGACAATGGCCTCTTGCAGGCTTGCTTCGATTCACAAAGTAATGGCCTCCTACATGAAATGGAAGAAAAGCAAATTAGCTTTGGTTTCTAATCCTCGATTGGGAATTTGACTTCCTTCGAGCGAGCTTGATTCATAAGCTTCGATTAAGCAACGATTTCTTTCATTGCTTGCTTCGATTCAGAAGGCAATGGCCTTCTACAGGCTTGCTTCGATTCAGAAGGAATTGGACCTTCTACCTGCTTTCTTCGATTCAGAAGATAATGGCCTCTTATAGGCTTTCTTCGATTGAGAAGGCGTTGTCCTTCTACATGCTTGTTTCGATTCAGAAGGCAATGGCCTCCTATAGGCTTGCTTAGATTCAGAAGGCAATGTCCTCCTACATGCTTGCTTCAATTAAGAAGGTAGTGACTTCCTACAGGATTGTTTCAATTCAGAAGGAAATGGCCTCCTACAGGCTTTCTTTGATTTAGATGTTAATGGACTCCAACAAGCTTACTTCGATTCAGAAGGCAATGGCCTCCTACATACTTGCTTCAATTCAGAAGGCATTGGCCTCCTACAGGCTTACTTCGATTCATAAGGCAATTTCCTCCTACAAGCCTGCTTCGATTCAAAAGGCAATGGCCTCCTAAAAGTTTCCTTCGATTCAGAGGGCAATGTCCTCCTATAGGTTTGTTTCGATTCAGAAGGCAATGGCCTCCTTCAGGTTTGCTTAGATTCAGAAGGTAATGGCCTCCGACAGGCTTGCGTCAATTTAGAAGGCAATTTCCTCCTACAGGCTTGCTTTAATTCAGAAGGCATTGTCCTCCTACATCCTTGCTTTGATTCACAAAGAAATAGCCTCCTACTGGTTTGCTTCAATTCAGAAGGCAATGGTCTCCTACAGACTTGCTTCGATTCAGAAGAACATGGCCTCATACATACTTGTTTTGATTCAGAAGGCAATGGCCTCCTAAAGGTTTGCTTCGATTTAGAAGGCATTTGTCTCCTACAGGCATGCTTTGATTCAGAAGGCAATGGCCTCCTATAGGTTGCTTCAATTTATAAGGCAATGGCATCCTGCAGGGTTACCTTGATTCAGAAAGTAATGGCTTCCTACAGGCTTGCTTAGATTCAGAAGGCAATGGCCTCCTACAGGTTTGCTTCGATTCAGAAGGCAGTGGCTTCCTCTAAGCTTGTTTCGATTCATAAGAAATTGGCCTCCTACAGGCTTGCTTCGATTCAGAACATAATGGCCTCCAACAAGCTTACTTTGATTCAGAAGGCAATGGCCTCCTACATACTTGCTTCAATTCAGAAGGCAATGGCCTCCTATAGACTTGCTTCGATTCAGAAGGAATTGGCCTCCTATAGGCTTGCTTCGATTCAGAAGGCAATTTCCTCCTACAGGCAAGCTTCGATTCAAAAGGCAATGGCCTCCTAGAGGTTTGCATCGATTCAGAAGGAAATGGGCTCCTACAGGTTTACTTCGATTCATAAGGCAATGGCATCCTACGGGCTTGCTTCAATTTAGAAGGGAATGAGCTCCTACATGCTTGCTTCAATTCAGAAGGCATTGGCCTCCTACATGCTTGCTTTGATTCACAAAGACACAACCTTCTACTGGTTTGCTTAGATTCATAAGGAAATGGCCTCCTACAGACTTGCTTCGATTCAGAAGGAAATGGCCTCATACAAACTTGTTTCGATTCAGAAGGCAATGACCTCCTACAGGTTTGCTTTGATTCAGAAGGCAATTGCCTCCTACAGGCATGCTTTGATTCAAAAGGAAATGGCCTCCTACAGGTTTTCTTCGATTTATAAGGGAATGGCATCCTACAGGTTTGCTTCGATTCAGAAAGCAATGGTATCCTACAGGCTTGCTTCGATTCAGAAGGCAATGGTCTCCTACAAAAATGCATCGATTCAGAAGGAAATGGCCTCCTACAGACTTGCTTCAATTCAGAAGTCAATGACCTCCTACAGACTTGCATCGATTCAGAAGGCATTGGCATCCTACAAGCTTGCTTCGATTCAGAAGGGAATTTCCTCCTACAGGCAAGCTTCGATTCAAAAGGCAATGGCCTCCTACAGGTTTACATCGATTCAGAAGGCAATGGTCTCCTACAGGTTTACTTCGATTCATAAGGCAATGGCCTCCTACAGGCTAGCTTCAATTCAGAAGGCAATGGCCTCCTACAGGCTTGCTTCAATTAAGAAGGCATTGGCCTCCTACATTCTTGCTTTAATTCACAAAGAAATATCCTCCTACTGGTTTGCTTCGATACAGAAGGCAATGGCCTCCTACAGACTTGCTTCGATTCAGAAGGACATGGCCTCATATAGGCTTGTTTCAATTCAGAAGGCAATGGCCTCCTACAGGTTTGCTTCAATTCAGAAGGCAATTGTCTCCTACAAGCATGCTTCGATTCAGAAGGCAATGGCCTCCTATAGGTTGCTTCGATTTATAAGGCAATGGCCTCCTACAAGCTTGCTTCAATTCAAAAGGTAATGGTCTCCTACAGAATTGCATGGATTAAGAAGGCAATGGCCTCCTACAGACTTGCTTTGATTCAGAAGGCAATGGCCTCCTACAGACTTGCATCAATTTAGAAGGCATTGGCCTCCTACAGGCTTGCTTCGATTCAGAAGGTAATTGCCTCCTAAAGGCATGCTTCGATTCAAAAGGCAATGGCCTCCTACAGGTTTGCTTAGATTCAGAAGGCAATGGCCTCCTAGAAGTTTACTTCGATTTAGAAGGCAATGGCCTTCTACAGGCTTGTGACAATTCAAAAGGCAATGGCCTCCTACAGGTTTGCTTCAATTCAGAAGGCATTGGCCTCGTACATTCTTTCTTTGATTCACAAAGAAATAGCCTCCTACTGGTTTGCTTCGATTCAGAAGGCAATGGCCTCCTACAGACTTGCTTCGATTCAGAAGGAAATGGCCTTATACAGGCTTGCTTTGATTCCGAAGGCAATGGCCTCCTACAGGTTTGCTTCGATTCAGAAGGAAATTGCCTCCTAAAGGCATGCTTCGATTCATAAGGCAATGGCCTCCTACAGGTTGCTTCGATTTATAAGGCAATGGCCTCTTACAAATTTGCTTCGATTCAGAAAGCAATGTCCTCCTACAGGCTTGCTTCACTTCAGAAGGCAATGGACTCCTACAGGCTTGCTTCGATTCACAAAGCAATGGCCTCCTACATGCTTGCTTCGATTTAGAAAGCAATGGCCTCCTACAGGCTTGCTTCGATTCAGAAGACAATGGCCTCCTACAGGCTTGCTTCGATTCACAAAGAAATGGCCTCCTACATCAAATGGAAGAAAAGAAAATTAGCTTTAGTTTCTAAGCATCGATTGGGAATTTGACTTCCTTGATTGCTTGCTTCGACTTAGAAGGCAATGGATTTCTACAGGCTTGCTTCAATTTAGAAGGCATTGGCCTTCTATAGGCTTTCTTTGATTCAGAAGGAAATGGCCTCCTATAGGCTTTCTTCGATTGAGAAGGAATTGTCCTTCTACATGCTTGCTTCAATTCAGAAGGCAATGGCCTCCTATAGGCTTGCTTAGATTCAGAAGGCAATGGTCTCCTACAGGCTTGCTTCGATTCAGAAGGCAGTGGCTTCCTACAGGCTTGTTTCGATTCAGAAGAAATTGGCCTCCTACAGGCTTGCTTCGATTCAGAACATAATGGCCTCCCACAAGCTTGCTTCGATTCAGAAGGCAATGGCCTCCTACATATTTGCTACAATTCAGAAGGCAATGGCCTCCTATAGAGTTACTACGATTCAGAAGGCATTGGCCTCCTACAGGCTTGCTTCGATTCAGAAGGCAATTTCCTCCTACATGCAAGCTTCGATTTAAAAGGCAATGGCCTCCTACAGGTTTGCATCAATTCAGAAGGAAATGGCCTCCTACAGGTTTATTTCGATTCATAAGGCAATGGCCTCTACGGGCTTGCTTCAATTCAGAAGGCAATGGGCTCCTACATGCTTGCTTCAATTCATAAGGCATTGGCCTCCTACATGCTTGCTTTGATTCACAAAGAAACAACCTTCTACTGGTTTGCTACGATTCATAAGGAAATGGCCTCGTACAGACTTCCTTTGATTGAGAAGGAAATGGCCTCATACAGGCTTGTTTCGATTCAGAAGGCAATGACCTCCTACAGGTTTGCTTTAATTCAGAAGGCAATTGCCTCCTACATGCATGCTTGGATTCAAAAGGGAATGGCCTCCTACAGGTTTGCGTCGATTTATAAGGAAATGGCATCCTACAGGTTTGCTTCGATTCAGAAAGCAATGGTATCCTACAGGCTTGCTTCGATTCAGAAGGCAATGGTCTCCTACAAAAATGCTTCAATTCAGAATGAAATGGCCTCCTACACACTTGCTTCAATTCAGAAGTCAATGAACTCCTACAGGCTTGCTTCGATTCATAAGGCATTGGCCTCCTACAGGCTTGCTTTGATTCAGAAGGCAATTTCCTCCTACAGGCAAGCTTCGATTCAAAAGGCAATGGCCTCCTACAGGTTTGCATCGATTCAGAAGGAAATGGCCTCCTACAGGTTTATGACGATTCATAAGGCAATGGCCTCCTACGGGGTTGCTTCAATTCAGAAGGCAATGGGCTCCTACATGCTTGCTTCAATTCAGAAGGCATTGGCCTAAACCCTACAGGCATGCTTCGATTCATAAGGCAATGGCCTCCTATTGGTTGCTTCAATTTATAAGGCAATGGGCTACTACAAGTTTGCTTCGATTCAGAAAGGAATGGCCTCCTACTGGATTGCTTCAATTCAGAAGGCAATGGAATCCTACAGGCTTGCTTCGATTCACAAAGCAATGGCCTCCTACATGCTTGCTTCAATTTAGAAAGCAATGGCCTCCTACAGGCTTGCTTAGATTAAGAATACAATGGCCTCCTACAGACTTCGATTCACAAAGCAATGGCCTCCTACATCAAATGGAAGAAAAGCAAAGTAGCTTTGGTTTTTAAGCATCGATTGGGAATTTGATTTCCTTCGAGCAAGCTTGATTCATAAGCTTCTATTAAGCAAGGATTTCCTTGATTGCTTGCTTCGATTCAGAAGGCAATGGCCTTCTACATGCCTGCTAAGATTCAGGAGGCATTGGCCTTCTATAGGCTTTCTTCAATTCAGAAGGCAATGTCCTCCTATATGCTTTCTTCGATTGAGAAGGCATTGTCCTTCTACATGCTTGCTTCGATTCAGAAGGCAATGGCCTCCTATAGGCTTGCTTAGATTCAGAAGGCAATGGTCTCCTACAGGCTTGCTTCGATTCAGAAGGCAGTGGCTTCCTACAGGCTTGTTTCGATTCAGAAGAAATTGGCCTCCTACAGGCTTGCTTCGATTCAGAACATAATGGCCTCCCACAAGCTTGCTTCGATTCAGCAGGCAATGGCCTCCTACATATTTGCTTCAATTCATAAGGCAATGGCCTCCTATAGAGTTACTACGACTCAGAAGGCATTGGCCTCCTACAGGCTTGCTTCGATTTAGAAGGCAATTTCCTCCTACATGCAAGCTTCGATTTAAAAGGCAATGGCCTCCTACAGGTTTGCATCAATTCAGAAGGAAATGGCCTCCTACAGGTTTATTTCGATTCATAAGGCAATGGCCTCTACGGGCTTGCTTCAATTCAGAAGGAAATGGGCTCCTACATGCTTGCTTCAATTCAGAAGGCATTGGCCTCCTACATGCTTGCTTTGATTCACAAAGAAACAACCTTCTACTGGTTTGCTACGATTCATAAGGAAATCGCCTCGTACAGACTTCCTTTGATTGAGAAGGAAATGGCCTCATACAGGCTTGTTTCGATTCAGAAGGAAATGACCTCCTACAGGTTTGCTTTAATTCAGAAGGCAATTGCCTCCTACAGGCATGCTTGGATTCAAAAGGGAATGGCCTCCTATAGGTTTGCATCGATTTATAAGGAAATGGCATCCTACAGGTTTGCTTCGATTCAGAAAGCAATGGTATCCTACAGGCTTGCTTCGATTCAGAAGGCAATGGTCTCCTACAAAAATGCTTCAATTCAGAACGAAATGGCCTCCTACACACTTGCTTCAATTCAGAAGTCAATGACCTCCTACAGGCTTGCTTCGATTCATAAGGCATTGGCCTCCTACAGGCTTGCTTTGATTCAGAAGGCAATTTCCTCCTACAGGAAAGCTTTGATTCAAAAGGCAATGGCCTCCTACAGGTTTGCATCGATTCAGAAGGAAATGGCCTCCTACAGGTTTATGACGATTCATAAGGCAATGGCCTCCTACGGGGTTGCTTCAATTCAGAAGGCAATGGGCTCCTACATGCTTGCTTCAATTCAGAAGGCATTGACCTAAACCCTACAAGCATGCTTCGATTCATAAGGCAATGGCCTCCTACTGGTTGCTTCAATTTATAAGGCAATGGGCTCCTACAAGTTTGCTTCGATTCAGAAAGGAATGGCCTCCTACAGGATTGCTTCAATTCAGAAGGCAATGGAATCCTACAGGCTTGCTTCGATTCACAAAGCAATGGCCTCCTACATGCTTGCTTCAATTTAGAAAGCAATGGCCTCCTACAGGCTTGCTTAGATTAAGAATACAATGGCCTCCTACAGACTTCGATTCACAAAGCAATGGCCTCCTACATCAAATGGAAGAAAAGCAAAGTAGCTTTGGTTTTTAAGCATCTATTGGGAATTTGATTTCCTTCGAGCAAGCTTGATTCATAAGCTTCTATTAAGCAAGGATTTCCTTGATTGCTTGCTTCGATTCAGAAGGCAATGGCCTTCTACATGCCTGCTAAGATTCAGGAGGCATTGGCCTTCTATAGGCTTTCTTCAATTCAGAAGGCAATGTCCTCCTATATGCTTTCTTCGATTGAGAAGGCATTGTCCTTCTACATGCTTGCTTCGATTCAGAAGGCAATGGCCTCCTATAGGCTTGCTTAGATTCAGAAGGCAATGGCCTCCTACATGCTTGCTTCGATTCAGAAGGCAGTAGATTCCTACAGGCTTGTTTCGATTCAGAAGGAATTGACCTCCTACAGGATTGCTTCGATTCAGAAGTTAATGGCCTCCAACAAACTTGCTTCGATTCAAAAGGCAATGGCCTCCTACATACTTGGTTCAATTCAGAAGGCAATGGCCTCCTACAGGTTTGCTTCGATTCAGAAGGCAATGGACTCCTACAGGTTTGCTTCGATTCAAAAGGCAATTGCCTCATACACGCTTGTTTCGATTTAGAAGGCAATGGCCTCCTACATGTTTGCTTCAATTCAGAAAGAAATGGCCTCCTACAGGGATGCTTCAATTCAAAAGGAAATGGTTTCCTACAGGTTTGCTTCGATTTATAAGGCAATGACCCCCTACAGGTTTGCTTCGATTCAGAAAGCAATTGCCTCCTACAGGCTTGCTTCGATTCAGAAGGCAATGGTCTCCTACAGAATTGCATGGATTCAGAAGGCAATGGCCTCCTACAGACTTGCTTCGATTTAGAAGGAAATGGCCTCCTACAGACTTGCTTCGATTCAGAAGGCATTGGCCTCCTACATACTTGCTTAGATTCAGAAGGCAACTTCCTCCTACCGGCATGCTTTAATTCAAGAGGCAATGGCCTCCTACAGGTATACTACGATGTAGAAGGCAATGGCCTCCTACAAGTTTACTTCGATTCAGAAGGCAATGGCCTCCTACAGGCTTGCTTCAATTCAGAAAGCAATGGCCTCCTACATGCTTGCTTCAATTCAGAAGGCATTGGCCTCCTACATGCTTGCTTTGATTCATAAAGAAATAGCCTCCTACTAGTTTGCTTCGATTCAGAAGGCAATGGACTCCTACAGACCTGCTTCAATTAACAAGGCAATGGGCTCATACAGGCTTGTTTCAATTCAGAAGGCAATGGACTCCTATAGGTTTTCTTCGATTCAGAAGGCAATTGCCTCCTACAAGTTTCTTCGATTTATAAGGCAATTGCCTCCTACAGGTTTGCTTTGATTCAGAAAGCAATGGCCTCCTACAGGCTTGCTTCGATTCAGAAGGCAAACGACTCCTATAGGCTTGCTTCGATTCACAAACAAATGGCCTCCTACATGCTTGCTTTAATTCAGAAAGCAATGGCCTCCTACATGCTTGCTTCGATTCAAAAGACAATGGCCTCCTATAGGCTTGCTTCGATTCATAAAGCAATGGCCTCCTACATCAAATGGAAGAAAAGCAAATTAGCTTTGGTTTCTAAGCATCAATTGGGACTTTGACTTCCTTCTAGCGAGCTTGATTCACAAGCTTCTATTACGCAACAATTTCCTTGATTCCTTGCTTCAATTCAGAAGGCAATGGTCTTCTAAAGGCTTGCTTTGATTCAAAAGGCATTGGCCTTGTATAAGCTTTCTTCGACTCAGAAGGCAATGCCCTGCAATAGGATTTCTTTGATTGAGAAGGCACTATCCTTCTCCATCCTTGCTTCGATTAAGAAGGCAATGGCCTCCTATAGACTTTCTTTGATTCAGAAGGCAATGGCCTCCTACAGACTTGCTTCAATTCAGAAGGCATAGCCCTCCTACGGGCTTGCTTCGATTCAGACGACAATTGCCTTCTACAGGCATGCTTCGATTCAAAAGGCAATGGCCTCCTACAGGTATGCTACAATTCAGAAGGAAATGGCCTCCTACAGGTTTACTTCGATTCAGAAGGCAGTGGCTTTCTACGGGCTTGTTTCGATTCAGAAGGAAATGGCCTCCTACAGGCTTGCTTCAATTCAGAAGGCAGTGGCTTCCTACAGGCATGTTTCAATTCAGAAGGAAATAGCCTCCTACATGCTTGCTTCGATTCAGAAGTTAATGGCCTCCAACTATCTTGCTTCAATTCAGAATGCAATGGCCTCCTACAAACTTGCTTTGATTCAGAAGGCAATGTCTTCCTACAGACTTGCTTCAATTCAGAAGGCATTAGCCTCCTACAGGCTTGCTTCAATTCAGAAGGAAATTGCCTCCTACAGGCATGCTTCAATTCAAAAGGCAATGGCCTCCTACAGGTATGCTACAATTCAGAAGGCAATGGCGTCCTACATGTTTACTTTGATTCAGAAGGCAGTGGCTTCCTACGGGCTTGTTTCGATTCAGAAGGAAATGGCTTCCTACAGGCTTGCTTCATTTCAGAAGTTAATGGCCTACAACAAGCTTGCTTCGATTCAGAAGGCAATGGCCTCCTACGTACTTGCTTCAATTCAGAAGGCAATGGCCTCCTACAGACTTGCTTCGATTCAAAAGGCATTGGCCACCTAAAGGCTTACTTCGATTCATAAGGTAATTGTCTCCTACAGGCATGCTTCGATTCAAAAGGCAATGCCCTCCTAAAAGTTTCCTTCGAATCAGAAGGCAATTCCCTGCTACAGTTTTCTTCGATTCAGAAGGCAATGGCCTCCTACAGGTTTGCTTTGATTCATGAGGTAATGGCCTCCGACAGACTTGCTTCAATTCAGAAGGCAATGGCCTCCTACAGGTTTGCTTTAATTCAGAAGGCATTAGCTTCTTACATGCTTACTTTGATTCACAAAGAAATAGCCTCTTACTGGTTTGCTTCGATTAAGAAGGCAATGGCCTCCTAGAGACTTGCTTCGATTCAGAATGCAATGGCCTCATACAGGGTTGTTTCGATTCAGTAGGAAATGACCTCCTACAGGTTTGCTTCGATTAAGAAGGCAATGGCCTCCTACAAAATTGCTTTGATTTAGAAGGCAATGGCCTCCTACAGACTTGCTTCAATTCAGAAGGCATTGGCCTCCTACAGGCTTGCTTCGATTCAGAAGGCAATTGCCTCCTACAGGCATGCTTCAATTCAAAAGGCAATAGCCTCCTACAGGTATGCTACAATTCAGAAGGCAATGGCGTCCGACAGGTTTACTTCGATTCAGAAGGTAGTGGCTTCCTACGGGCTTGTTTCGATTCAGAAGGAAATGGCTTCCTACAGGCTTGCTTCGTTTCAGAAGTTAATGGCCTCCAACAAGCTTACTTCGATTCAGAAGGCAATGGCCTCCTACGTACTTGCTTCAATTCAGAAGGCAATGGCCTCCTACAGACTTGCTTCGATTCATAAGGCATTGGCCACCTACAGGCTTACTTCGATTCATAAGGCAATTGCCTCCCACAGGCATGCTTCGATTCAAAAGGCAATGCCCTCCTACAAGTTTCCTTCGAATCAGAAGGCAATGGCCTCCTACAGTTTGCTTCGATTCAGAAGGCAATGGCCTCCTACAGGTTTTCTTCGATTCATGAGGTAATGGCCTCCGACAGACTTGCTTCAATTCAGAAGGCAATGGCCTCCTACAGGTTTGCTTTAATTCAGAAGGCATTGGCCTCCTACATGCTTGCTTTGATTCACAAAGAAATAGCCTCCTACTGGTTTCCTTCAATTCAGAAGGCAATGGCCTCCTACAGACCTACTTCGATTCAGAAGGAAATGGCCTTAGACAAGCTTGATTTAATTCAGAAGGCAATGGCCTCCTACAGGTTTGCTTCGATTCAGAATGCAATTGCCTCCTACAGGCATGCTTTGACTCTGAAGGCAATGCCTATTACAGGTTACTACGATTTATAAGGTAATGGCCTCCTACAGGTTTGCTTCGATTCAGAAAGCAATGGCCTCCTACAGGATTGCTTTAATTCAGAATGCAATGGCCTCCTACATCGATTGGGACTTTGACTTCCTTCGAGCGAGCTTGACTCACAAGCTACTATTAAGCAACGATTTCCTTGATTGCTTGCTTCGATTTAGAAGGCAATGGCCTTCTACAGGCTTGCTTCGATTCAGAAGACATTGGCCTTCTATAGGCTTTCTTCGACTCAGAAGGCAATGGCCTCCTATAGGATTTCTTCGATTGAGAAGGCACTATCCTTCTCCATTCTTGCTTCGATTAAGAAGGCAATGGCCTCGTATATGCTTGCTTAAATTCAGAAGGCAGTGGCTTCCTACAGGCTTGTTTTGATTCAGAAGGAAATGACCTCCTACATGCTTGCTTCGATTTAGAAGTTAATGGCCTCCAACAATCTTGCTTCAATTCAGAAGGCAATGGCCTCCTACAGACTTGCTTCAATTCAGAAGGTAATGGTCTCCTATAGACTTGCTTCGATTCAGATGGCATTTGCCTCCTAAAGGCTTGCTTTAATTCAGAAGACAATGGCCTCCTACAGGCATGCTTCGATTTAAAAGGTAATGGCCTCCTACAGGTATGCTACGGTTCAGAAGGCAATGGCCTCCTACAGGTTTACTTCGATTCAGAAGGCAGTGGCTTCCTACAAGCTTGTTTCGATTAAGAAGGAAATGGCCTCCTACAGGCTTGCTTCGATTCAGAAGTTAATGGCCTCCAACAAGCTTGCTTCGATTCAGAAGGAAATGGCCTCCTACATACTTGCTTCAATTCAGAAGGCAATGGCCTCCTACAGACTTGCTTCGATTCAGAAGGCATTGGCCTACTACATGCATACTTCGATTCATAAGGCAATTGCATCCTATAGGCATGCTTCGATTCAAAAGGCAATGGCCTCCTACAAGTTTCCTTTGATTTAGAAATAAATGTCCTCCTACAAGTTTTCTTCGATTCAGAAGGCAATGGCCTCCTACAGGTTTGCTTCGATTCAGAAGGTAATGGCCTCCGACAGGCTTGCTTCAATTCAGAAGGCAATGGCCTCCTACAGGTTTGCTTCAATTCAGAAGGCATTATCGTCCTACATGCTTGCTTTGATTCACTAAGAAATAGCCTCCTACTGGTCTGCTTCGATTCAGAAGGCAATGACTTCCTACATACATGCTTCGATACAAAAGGCAATGGCCTCATACAGGCTTGTTTCGATTCTGAAGGCAATGGCCTCCTACAGGTTTGCTTCGATTCAGAAGGAAATTGTCTCCTACAGGCATGCTTCGATTCAGAAGGCAATGGCCTCCTATAGGTTGCTTCGATTTATAAGGCAATGGCCTCCTACAGGTTTGCTTCGATTCAGAAAGCAATGGCCTCCTACAGGCTTGCTTCGATTCAGAAGGCAATAGACTCCTACAAGCTTGCTTTGATTCACAAAGAAATGGCCTCCTACATGCTTGCTTCGATTCAGAAAGCAATGGCCTCCTACAGGTTTGCTTCGATTCAGAAGACAATGGCCTCCTGCATGCTTGCTTCGATTCACAAAGCAATGGTCTCCTACATAAAATGGAAGAAAAGCAAATTAGCTTTGGTTTCTAAGCATTGATTGGGAATTTGACTTCCTTCGAGCGAGCTTGATTCATAAGCTTTGATTAAGCAACGACTTCCTTCATTACTAGCTTCGATTCATAAAGCAATGGCCTTCTACAGGCTTGCTTCGATTCAGAAGGTATTTCCTTTTACAGGCTTGCTTCGATTCAGAAGACAATGGCCTCCTATAGGCTTTTTTCGATTGTGAAGGCATTGTCCTTTTACATGCTTGCTTCGATTCAGAAGGCAATGTCTTCTTATAGGCTTGCTTAGATTCAGAAGGCAATGGACTCCTACAGGCTTGATTCAATTCAGAAGGCAATGGCTTCCTACAAGCTTGTTTCGATTCAGAAGGAAATGGCCTCCTACAGGCTTGCTTCGACTCAGAAGTTAATGGCCTCCTACAAGCTTGCTTCGATTCAGAAGGCAATGGCGTCCTGCATACTTGCTTCGATTAAGAAGGCAGTGGCTTCCTACTGGCTTCTTTCGATTCAGAAGGAATATGGCCTCCTATAGGCTTGTTTCGAATCACAAGGTAATGGCCTCCTATAAGCTTGCTTTAATTCAGAAGGCAATGGCCTCCTGCATACTTGCTTCGATTCAGAAGGCAATGGCCTCCTACAGACTTGCTTCAATTCAGAAGGCATTGGCATCTTACAGGCTTACTTCGATTCATAAGGCAATTGCCTCCTACATGCATGCTTCAATTCAAAAGGCAATGGCCTCTTACAAGTTTTCTTCAGTTCATAAGGCAATGGCCTCCTACAGGTTTTCTTCGATTCAGAAGGTAATGGCCTATGACAGGCTTGCTTCAATTCAGAAGGCAATGGCCTCCTACCGGCTTGCTTCAATTCATAAGGCATTGCCCTCATAGATGCTTGCTTTGATTCACAAATAAATAGCCTCCTAAGGGTTTGCTTCGATTCAGAAGGAAATAGCCTCTTACAGACCTCCATTGATTCAGAAGGAAATGGCCTCCTACAGACTTGCTTCAATTCAGAAGGCAACGGCCTCCTAAAGACTTGCTTCAATTCAGAAGGCAATGGCCTCATACAGGCATGTTTCGATTCAGAAGGAAATGACTTCCTACAGGTTTGCTTTGATTCAGAAGGAAGTTGCCTTCTACAGGCATGCTTCGATTCAAAAGGAAATGGCCTCCTACATGTTTGCTTCGATTTATAAGGCAATGGCCTCCTACAGGTTTGCTTCGATTCAGAAAGCAATGGCCTCCTACAAGCTTTCTTCAATTTAGAAGGCAATGGTCTCCTACATAATTGCATGGATTCAGAAGGCAATGGCCTCCTACAGACTTTCTTCAATTCAGAAGGCAATGACCTCCTACTGACTTGCTTCGATTCAGAAGGCATTGGCCTCCTACAGGCTTACTTCGATTCAGAAGGCAATTGCCTCCTACATGCATGGTTCGATTCAAAAGGCAATGGCCTCCTACGGGTTTGCTTCGATTCAGAAGGCAATGGCCTCCTACAGGTTTACTTCAATTCAGAAGGCAATGGCCTCCTACAGGCTTGCTTCAATTCAGAAGGCAATTGCCTCCTACAGGCTTGCTTCAATTCAGAAGGCATTGGCCTCCTACATGCTTTCTTTCATTCACAAAGAAATAGCCTCCTACTGGTTTGCTTCTATTCAGAAGGCAATGGCCTCCTACAGACTTGCTTCAAATCATAAGGCAATGGCCTCATACAGGCTTGTTTCGATTCAGAAGGCACTGGCTTCCTACAAGTTTGCTTCAATTCAGAAAGTAATTTCCTCCTACAGGCATGCTTCAATTCAGAAGGCAATGGCCTCCTACAGGTTGTTTCAATTTATAAGTAAATGGCCTCCTACAGGTTTGCTTTGAAGTGGTGAAAAACACAAGAAGGGGGGGTTGAATTGTAAAACTGAAATCTAAAGCAATTGACAAGATATTTTTATCCTGGTTCGTTTGATCTCAAACTACTCCAGTCCACCCGTCAAGGTGATTTCGCCTCTCTCCAACGAGGTCTTAATTCTCTATATTCAACTGAATATTACAGACTGCTTTAACAACTGCTAAAGCCTTCTTGATTCAAACCACAACCCGGTTTGTCAAGGCAACACTTTCTTACAAAGATATAAAACTATGTGTGTGGATGTTTTCTACAAAACTTTATCACAACTGTGATGTATACACAAATTGAAGCTTAGAAACTAGATTGCTAAACAGGAATGGAATATCATAGTGTATGGTTTAGCAAAACTGGTAGAACGAAGATTATGGTTCAGCTTTTGTGCGTGTAGAGATTTGGAGAGCATTAACCATTTCAATCTTCAAAGCCTTGTTTATATAGAATTGAGATGATGAACGTTGAATGCAATATTCTTGATTCAATGCTAATAACAAACTTTCCTTATTGAGCAGATCTTGCCTGGAATGAAGCCGTTGGAATTAATTTGCTTTCAATGCACAGTACCGTTGCTTACTTAATGCAAGTTCTGGCTTGGCTCATTCTGATTCTGCTTCGCTGCTGATGAACTATTGTGTTTCTGTATCGGAGTATTAAGCGCAGTCTTGTTCATCAGGCTTCAGCATGTACGTGAGTTGATCATCTGATTTTGACGTTCTGATGTAGAAACTTCTGATGCTGGTGTCTGAAATCAAGTTCTGATGCTGAATAAATGTGATCTTGCTTCTTTCAATCAGCGTATCTGCAAGTCAGAACATAATAATTTTAGGCAGCAGATAGTTCAAACATGAAACTTATAAATACTATATCTTTTCACTTTGTTATCATCAAAACTTAAATATAGGGTAGTAGATTCAAACATTGTTCTAACAATCTCCCCCTTTTTGATGATGACAAAAACTAGATATTTTAAATGAAAATAACGTGAAAAGGTATCTGGAAAATGTATCAGAATAAGAAGTAGAAGAATAAGGAGTAAGGAAATACTCCCCCTGAGTTTATTACTTCCCTTTGATTATACGTGTTCTTCAGGATCAGATCTTTTTCTTTCTTTGAACATCAGATTATCAGAGTCTTTGACTTATCAGAAGCTTTGTGTCAGAGCAGAGCTTCAGAGCTTTTCTTGTCAGAGCTTTGCTTTGGATCAGAATATTAGGATGATTAGAACTTCATATTGATCAGAGCAACTTTGATCAGAGCTTCTAGTCTTCAGAGTGTCCAGGAGCTTCCTTGTGCCTGTAGACTTTAAACAAAACAGAAAAAACATTTCAAGTAATAAAGTTAGAATGTTTGAGAATTTCTGTCTAGTTAGCCCGTTATTGATTTAAATATCATTCTTGTTCTCCCCCTTTTTGTCAGCAATCAAAAAGTGTTGGTGATGTGCTAAAACAGTTAGGATCAGAAAAACTAATGATATTAAGATAGTTCAGAGTCAAAACGAGAAAATATTACAAAACATAATCAAAACAGTACATCAGAAAATCAAGAAAACATGAAAAAGGTCATGCATGAAAAAAAAATTTAAGGTTGAGGAGGCAAGCGTGTGAACAGGCGCTCCAGCATGGCTTGAATCTTTTCAGAAGTTTCATTTTGCTTATGCACCATGCTGACAACAGTGTCAATCTTGCTGTCCTGCACATCCATTCTCGCTTTCATCTTCTGATCGTTTTCATCCATCCGCTGCTGTAGACGCAAGTCATTCAGCCTTAGTTCTTCCAGAGTCTGCCTGTCCAAGGCAGCTTGAGAAGCATCAGAAGGAGGAGGCTTCTCAGAACTTTCAGCAACATCTTCTGCTTGACTTTCAGCCTGAATGGTCTTGTCTTCTTCTGATGGTTGCACCTTTGCAGCTTGATGTTTCTCAGACCAGGGTTCACTGTCCAGAGGGAGCACAACTTCCTGAGGCAGCTGACTTTCAACTTCCTTCAGCAGCTTGCTGAAGTTCTGTTGTGCCTGCTCATAGTTGATATCCTGCAACTTGAGGGCTTCAGCACGTACCCAACGTCTGAACTGTGACCAGAGCTGATCAGAAGCAGATGGGTCAATCATCCCAGGACAGACTTGCTTCAAAGAAGCAATCCATTGCAGCACACCTGTTTCAAAATTCAAAATACCAGAGCCAACATCTGGTTGCTTTGGTTTTGGGATGGCAATTTTGTGTTTTAGATCAGCAAGACGGTCAAGACTGGTTAAGTCAATGAAAGTCCTGCTGGGGTTTTCAAAGGTTTTCTGAGAGGCTGTTTGTTTTGGAGAAGGGGTATCAGAATCAGATATTTCGATTGGAGTGGGTGGTGTTTTGGGAGTTTTTGGAGGTGTCGATTCTGATGAGGATGGCAACTGGGGCATGATAACAGTGGTTCCACATGGCAGCTGCATTGCCAACGGTGATGGTTGAGGTGAGTGAGGGTCAGATTGAAGTGGTGAAGGTGGATTATTTTCTGGTTGGGGAGAGGGAGGTGGAATCTCTGATTGCTCAGGGATCAGAGGTTCTTCTGAGAGTGGTTGTTGTTGTGGTTCTGGTTCTGGTTGTTGTTGTTGTTCTGGTTGTGGAGGAGGAACATTTGGTGGTTCAGAGTTTGGTTGAGCAGAGGCATGTTGACGCTCAATATCAGACAGCACTTGGTCAAGTGCTGTTGTTGTTGAAATTGTTGGTTGTTTGGGTTGCTTGGTTCTAGGTCTTCTGAGTTTTAATGCCTCAGAAGGGTCTTCTTCTTGTATGGTTTCATCAATGGTAGGGATGGGAATTGATATTCTATGAGAGGTTTGAGTAAGGATAGATGCTGGAATAGTAAAAGAATTTGAAATAGGGGCAGCAGATGAAATACCTCTTTTCTTTGGAGTCTGCTGAGATGATCCTTCTGATGGCGCTTTCCTCTTCTTTGTCTTCTTCAGAGTCACTTCTGGTTGGGGTTGACGCAGATCTCTGATATTCAGCTTTGGATCTGTATCATCTGCCTTGTACGCATCTGGGTACCTGAGAAACATCTCTGGTTTGGATTCCATTTCAGAAAATACCGGAAAATCACTCAGAGGCACTCTTCTGCTGGAGATATCAGCAGTGGAAGTAGCTCTGGGTTCCTTCTGAATATTTTCTATCAGCTTCATCTTTTTCAGATTCTTTGCGTTCAGAGGTTTCCCAATTGTTGGTTCAATAGTGCTCAGCTCTTGAGCTTCTATCAGATGCTCAATCAGCCTATTCTCTGTCAGAATATCTGATATCAGCCTTCCAAACGGTATCCAGTCCCTCTTGGTTCTTTCTTCTTCCCTTGTTTCTTTCACACTGGTTTTGAGATGGTTGAACAAGAAGTGAGCCAGATTGATCTTTATCTTCTGATCAATAAAGTAGATCAAAAACTGCTGATCCACATTTATATAATCAGGAGAACTTGTTGGTTTCCTGTGGTTGAAGCATCCCAGAACAATCTTAGCCCATACTCTGCAATGATCCTTCAGATCCTTAATCTTGCTGCTGGGCATCCCAAGAGTGAAAATCCTGTTAGCTACCACACCAGTATCAGCACATCTTTCAGCCATGTCCACACAACGGACGCCACCACCACTTTGACCGATTAGCCTTGCAATGAGATCTTCAGAAATCACAATCTTCTTCCCCATGACAGAGGAGATGACAAGATGTTTTGAAACTTTGGCGTGAATCCAAAATTCCTTGACCAACGCTGGGAATGTTGGTCCAACCAACCTATCGAAATACCTTTCCCACTTTTGAGCCCTAACTTCTTCAATTAGGTCAAAACCATTCTCCTTCAAGCTTTCAAAATCAATGATTAACTCAGAGAGCACTTCAAGGTTCTTCACCGGAGTGAGGAGAGTTCTGAGTGGCACTTGATATTGCTCAGAGGTTGCTTTCTTCTGATTACCTGCAGAAACGCTGCTGGAGGATGCCATTGTTCACACTAAAAAGGGTTTTGAGAATGAATTGAAGAAAAAGGTTTGCAAGAGATGAACTCAGAAATATGCAGAAAATGCTTGAGTGATGGTGAGAAAGCGTAAAGAATAAATGAGAGATTAATGTGCTTAAATAGAGTTTTCAAAACTATTTTGAAAAGATAAACGTTTTTAAGAGAGAGAAAAAAATCATGATTGCCATTTAAAAGCATGATTACTTTTCATTAAATGCTTGCTGATTTTGGGGGATTTGAGAAAGATACTTAAAAACGGTTACCAGACATGTGTCTCAATGCACCCAATCAGCGCTTTGCCTTCTCAGAAGCGTGCACGCGTTCTGCTTCAGAGATATGCTGATGATTGGATGACACTTGTTTGATGTAGTGATCAGCACGTCTGTCTTTGAGATTAGACTCTCAGATCTTTAGACTTGCATCTGATACAATCTGCATGTTCTATCTTTCTGAAAGGAGATTGATCAGAAGTTCACAGTAAAATAATTACATTCTGAAAGTAAATATATGGAATTAAGACATTTTCACTCTGGACACACTTTCATGCTGAGATGTTTCAGAATGAAATTAAACCTATCTTCTGAAAGGGGTTTAGTAAAGATATCAGCCCATTGATGGTCTGTATCTATAAATTTTAAGTTCAAAATACCTTTCTGAATATAGTCCCTAATGAAGTGATGTTTTATTTCTATATGCTTAGCTCTAGAATGTAAAATAGGATTCTTACTTAAGCAAATAACAGAAGTATTATCACAAAGTATAGGAATGTTACTCTCAAAAATCTGGAAGTCTTCAAGCTGACTTTTCATCCAGAGCATTTGTGTGCTACATCCTGCTGCTGCTATGTACTCAGCTTCTGCTGTTGACAGAGCAATTGTTGATTGCCTTTTGTTGGACCAAGAGATCAGATTTTCTCCCAGAAACTGGCAGCTTCCAGAAGTACTTTTACGTTCCACTCTGTCTCCAGCAAAATCAGCATCATAGTAGCCTACTAAGCTGTAATCACTAGATTTTCTATAAAACAAACCCAGATTAGTAGTACCTTTCAGATACTTGAAAATTCGCTTGACAGCTGTTAAGTGAGATTCTCTAGGATCTGATTGGAATCTAGCACAGATACAAACACTGAATAATATGTCAGGTCTTGAAGCAGTCAGATAGAGGAGAGAACTAATCATACCTCTGTAGACTTTCTGTTCTACACTTTTGCTTACCTCTTCTCTTTCCAGAATGCACGTGGGATGCATTGGAATCTTTGATGGCTTACATTCTGAGAGGTCAAATTTCTTCAGAAGATCTCTGATGTATTTGCTCTGATGAATGTAAGTTCCTTCTGGAGTTTGATTGATCTGAATTCCCAGGAAGAATTTCAGTTCCCCCATGAGGCTCATCTCAAATTCTGCCTGCATACACTTAGCAAATTTTCTTCCAAGAGAAGGATTAGTAGAACCAAAAATAATATCATCAACATAAATTTGACAGACTAAGATGTCACTCTTAACTGTTTTACAGAATAGAGTAGTGTCCACTTTCCCTCTGGTGAATTCATTTTCAAGCAGAAAGTTACTTAGCCTTTCATACCAAGCTCTGGGAGCTTGTTTCAGACCATACAGTGACTTTTTTAGTTTGAAAACATGTTCTGGATGTTTTGTATTTTCAAAACCTGGGGGTTGGTGAACATAAACTTCTTCTTCTATATAACCATTTAAGAATGCACTTTTGACATCCATCTGATACAGAGTGATGCCTCTATTAACAGCAAATGAAATTAAAAGTCTGATAGATTCTAACCTGGCGACTGGGGCAAAGGTTTCTGTATAGTCTATCCCCTCTTGCTGACTATAACCTTGTGCAACCAGTCGTGCCTTGTTTCTGATGACTTCACCTTGTTCATTTAGCTTGTTTCTGAACACCCATCTTGTTCCAATGACGTTGAATCCTTTTGGTCTGGGAACGAGATCCCATACGTCGTTTCTGGTGAATTGATTCAGCTCTTCTTGCATTGCCAGAATCCAGTCATTATCCAGGAGTGCTTCATCAATAGAAGAAGGTTCAATCAGAGACACAAGTCCCATAAGTGTTTCTTCAGAGTTTCTGAAGCTTGCTCTTGTTCTGATTGGATCTTCCTTTCTTCCTAGGATAGTCTCTTCTGGGTGATCCAAGCTGCTTCTGGGTAATCTCTTCTGAGGTTGATCAACAGCTGTTGTAGGATTTCTAGCAGTGTTCCTTTCAGACGTTGAAGGAATGTCTGTGTTGAGAGCTTCTGATGACTTGTCTTCAGAACCTGCAAATTCAATTTCTATACCTGCAAAAATTTCATTCTGCTTTGACTTTTCAGAGTCAAGCTTATCATCAAAACGAACACTGATTGATTCTTCCACAATCTGTGTTTCTGTATTGTATACTCTGTACCCTCTTGAGCGTTCAGAGTATCCTAACATAATACACTTCTGTGCCTTAGAGTCAAACTTGTTCAAATAATTCTTTGTATTTAATATAAAGCAAGTACATCCAAATGGATGAAAATATGAAATGTTGGGCTTTCTGTTCTTCCACAATTCATATGGAGTCTTTTCCAGAATAGGTCTTATTGAGATTCTATTCTGAATGTAACACGCTGTGTTTATTGCCTCTGGCCAGAAAGTCTTAGCAACGTTTGTCTCATTGATCATGGTTCTGGCCATTTCTTGCAATGTTCTGTTCTTTCGTTCTACAACTCCATTTTGTTGGGGAGTTCTAGGACAAGAGAAATCATGCAGAATGCCTCTGTCATTAAAGAATGACTCAAAATCTTTATTTTCAAATTCTCCACCATGATCACTTCTGACTTTAACGATTCTAAGATCTTTTTCATTCTGAACTTGGTTACAGAAGGTAACAAACACAGAGTGTGACTCGTCCTTGTGTCTTAAGAACTTTACCCATGTCCATCTGCTATAGTCATCTACGATTACTAACCCATACTTCTTACCACTGACTGAAGTAGTTTTAACTGGTCCAAATAAGTCAATGTGCAGAAGTTCTAATGGCTTAGAGGTAGAAACAACATTTTTGGATTTAAAAGAAGGTTTTGCAAATTTGCCTTTCTGACATGCTTCACACAGAGCATCTGAATTGAACTTCAAATTAGGAAGTCCTCTGACCAGATTGAGTTTGTTAATCTGAGATATTCTTCTCATACTAACATGCCCCAATCTTCTGTGCCAGATCCACTGCTCGTTGTTAACAGACAGAAGACATTTTACATTCTGACTTTTTAGTTCAGAAAGTTTGATTTTGTAAATGTTGTTTTTCCTCTTACCATTAAACAGGATAGTCCCATCTTTCTGACTAACAGCTTTACATGATTTTTGATTAAAGATTATATCATAACCGTTATCACTTAATTGACTTATGGATAACAGATTATGCATCAATCCATCTACTATCAGAACATTATTAATAGAGGGAAGATTTCCATTACCTACAGTTCGAGAGCCAATTATCTTTCCCCTCTGATTGCCTCCAAAGCCAACGTGGCCTCCCGGCTTAAGTTCCAGGCTTTGGAACATATGTCTTCTTCCCGTCATGTGTCGTGAGCAGCCAGAGTCCAGGTACCATGACTGGTGTTTCTGACTTGCTGCTAAAGATATCTGCAACATGTATTATTTTGTCCTTAGGTACCCAAATTTTCTTGGGTCCTGATTTGTTAGTTTTACCAAAACTCTGGTTGAATTTTGGTTTCACAGAGTGCTTACTGCTAGTATATTTGATATCATGTGTGTGACCATACACAAAGTGTGAATTTAGAGGAGTGTGTTTAATGGTTAAGTCCATGACATTCTTTGGTGTAGGAACCTTACCTTGGTATCCTATTCCTTTCCTGCCGTTTCTGCTAACTCCATAGATCATTGAAGCCATTCTGCTTCTATCTATGCTTTTAGCTAGGAACTTCTGGAAACTGTGATCATACTCCTTGATGATCTCATCAGCGTTGCTGGGAGTTTCAGAGATTGGTTCCTTCTGAGAGTTTTGTAAAGTGTTTTCTAATTTTGAAATCTTATTTCTCAGCTCAGAATTTTCCAATTTGAGACTCTCAGACTTATTAGAGTCAGATTCAAGATTCCTTTTCAGGTCTCTGAATTTAGCTCTAATTTGCTGATAACGTTCCAGAATCTCATTAAGGCTTTCAGCAAGTTCAGCCTTTGTAAAGTTAACAGCGAAGTTAGGAAATACCTCTTCTGTGTCTGATTCTGAGTCTGATTCAGAAGCTTCACTATCTTCTGAAATGTTTGCCATGAGAGCTATGTTTGCCCTTTCATCATCTGATTCTGAGTCAGCTTCAGACGAGTCAGAGTCATCCCATGTGGCCATGAGACTTTTCTTCTTCTCTCTTCCAAACTTCTTTTTGGGCTTTTCCCTCTGAAGCTTTAGGCAGTCACTTTTGTAGTGTCCTTGCTCATTGCACTCGTAGAAGATGATGTCTTTGGTGTTTGGCTTCTTGCTACTGGAGGAGCCTTCAGATCTTCTGTATACAGAGGAAGAATCTGTCCTTCTGTATCTGGAAGAAGACTCGTTCTGATCAGATCTTCTGGGATTCCTGAACTTCCTTTGTCTTTGCTTCCACAGTTGATTTACTCTTCTGGAGAGAAGGGAAAGTTCGTCTTCTTCTGATGAGGATCCATCAGATGTTTCTTCAACTGCCTGCAAAACTTTAGACTCAAATTTTCTGTTAGATTTTAATGCTAAAGGCTTACCTTGCTTCTGAGGCTCATCAGCTTCTAGCTCTATCTCATGACTTCTGAGGGAGCTGATAAGTTCCTCCAGAGTGATTTTGTTGAGATCTTTAGCTAGCTTCAGAGAAGTAACCATAGGCCTCCACTGCTTGGGTAAACTTCTGACGATTTTCTTGACATGGTCAGCAGTAGAGTATCCTTTGTCCAGAAATTTGAGACCAGCTACCAGAATCTGGAATCTAGAGAACATAGTTTCAATGGATTCAGATTCTTCCATTTTGAACGCCTCATACTTCTGAATGAGCGCCAGAGCTTTTGTTTCTTTGACCTGAACGTTGCCCTCATGCGTCATTCTGAGAGAATCAAAGATATTTTTTGCTGTGTCTCTGTTGGAGATCTTTTCATACTCAGTATAGGAGATGGCACTGAGGAGGATGGTTCTGGCCTTATGGTGATTCTTGAAGTCACGCTTTTGTTGATCAGACATTGATTTTCTATCAATCTTCTGACCATTTGCATTCACAGGGTGCGTGTATCCATCTGTCACCATATCCCACAGATCAGCATCATGTGCTAGAAAGAAGCTTTCAATTCTGTCTTTCCAGTAATCAAAGTTTTCTCAATCAAAGACTGGAGGTTTGCCACTGAATCTGTCTCTGTCCTCATTGTTGTCATTGCTGATGTGAGAATTGTTTCCTGCCATTGTGTTTTTCTGACGCTGGATCTTGTACTGACACGGTTAAGTGTTTTAGCTCAGAACCAGGCGCTCTGATGCCAATTGAAGTGGTGAAAAACACAAGAAGGGGGGGGGGGGGGGGGTTGAATTGTAAAACTGAAATCTAAAGCAATTGACAAGATATTTTTATCCTGGTTCGTTTGATCTCAAACTACTCCAGTCCACCCGTCAAGGTGATTTCTCCTCTCTCCAACGAGGTCTTAATTCTCTATATTCAACTGAATATTACAGACTGCTTTAACAACTGCTAAAGCCTTCTTGATTCAAACCACAACCCGGTTTGTCAAGGCAACACTTTCTTACAAAGATATAAAACTATGTGTGTGGATGTTTTCTACAAAACTTTATCACAACTGTGATGTATACACAAATTGAAGCTTAGAAACTAGATTGCTAAACAGGAATGGAATATCAGAGTGTATGGTTTAGCAAAACTGGTAGAACGAAGATTATGGTTCAGCTTTTGTGCGTGTAGAGATTTGGAGAGCATTAACCATTTCAATCTTCAAAGCCTTGTTTATATAGAATTGAGATGATGAACGTTGAATGCAATATTCTTGATTCAATGCTAATAACAAACTTTCCTTATTGAGCAGATCTTGCCTGGAATGAAGCCGTTGGAATTAATTTGCTTTCAATGCACAGTACCGTTGCTTACTTAATGCAAGTTCTGGCTTGGCTCATTCTGATTCTGCTTCGCTGCGGATGAACTATTGTGTTTCTGTATCGGAGTATTAAGCGCAGTCTTGTTCATCAGGCTTCAGCATGTACGTGAGTTGATCATCTGATTTTGACATTCTGATGTAGCAACTTCTGATGCTGGTGTCTGAAATCAAGTTCTGATGCTGAATAGATGTGATCTTGCTTCTTTCAATCAGCGTATCTGCAAGTCAGAACATAATAATTTTAGGCAGCAGATAGTTCAAACATGAAACTTATAAATACTATATCTTTTCACTTTGTTATCATCAAAACTTAAATATAGGGTAGTAGATTCAAACATTGTTCTATCATGCTTCGATTCAGAAGGCAATGGACTCCTACAGGCTTGCTTCGATTCACAAAGCAATGGCCTCCTATATGCTCTCTTCGATTCAGAAAGCAATGGGCTCCTACAGGTTTACTTCAATTCAGAAGGCAATGGCCTCCTACAGGCTTGATTCAATTCAGAAGGCAATGGCCTCCTACAGGCTTGCTTCAATTCAAAAGGCATTGGCCTCCTACATGCTTGCTTTCATTCACAAAGAAATTGCCTCCTACTGGTTTGCTTCTATTCAAAAGGCAATGGCCTCCTACAGACTTGCTTCAATTCATAAGGCAATGACCTCATACAGGCTTGTTTCAATTCAGAAGGCACTGGCCTCCTACAAGTTTGCTTCGATTCAGAAAGTAATTTTCTCCTATAGGCATGCTTCGATTCAGAAGGCAATGGCCTCCTACAGGTTGTTTCAATTTATAAGTCAATGGCCTCCTACAGGTTTGTTTTAATTCAGAAAGCAATGGCCTCCTATAGGTTTGCTTCAATTCAGAAGGCAATGGACTCCTACAGGCTTGCTTCAATTCAGAAAGCAATGGCCTCCTACAGGCTTGCTTCGATTCAGAAGACAATGGCCTCCTACAGGCTTGCTTCAATTCACAAAGCAATGGCCTCCTACATCAAATGGAAGAAAAGCAATTTTGCTTTGGTTTCTAAGCATCTATTGGGAATTTGATTTCCTCCGAGCGAGCTTGATTCATATGGTTCTATTAAGCAAGGCTTTCTTGATTGCTTGCTTCGATTCAGAAGGCAATGGCCTTCTACAGGATTCCTTCGATTCAGAAGGCGTTGGCCTTCTATAGGCTTTCTTCGATTCATAAGGCAATGGCCTCCTATAGGCTTTCTTCGATTCAGAAGGCATTGTCCTTCTACATGTTTGCTTCGATTCAGAAGGAAATGGCCTCCTACAGGCTTGCTTCAATTCAGAAGGCAATGGCCTCCTACAGGCTTGCTTCAATTCAGAAGGCATTGCCCTCATAGATGCTTGCTTTGATTCACAAATAAATAGCCTCCTAAGGGTTTGCTTCGATTCAGAAGGAAATAGCCTCTTACATACCTCCATTGATTCAGAAGGAAATGGCCTCCTACAGACTTGCTTCAATTCAGAAGGCAATGGCCTCCTAAAGACTTGCTTCAATTCAGAAGGCAATAGCCTCATACAGGCATGTTTCGATTCAGAAGGAAATGACTTCCTACAGGTTTGCTTTGATTCAGAAGGAAGTTGCCTTCTACAGGCATGCTTCGATTCAAAAGGAAATGGCCTCCTACATGTTTGCTTCGATTTATAAGGCAATGGCCTCCTACAGGTTTCCTTTGATTCAGAAAGCAATGGCCTCCTACAAGCTTTCTTCAATTTAGAAGGCAATGGTCTCCTACATAATTGCATGGATTCAGAAGGCAATGGCCTCCTACAGACTTTCTTCAATTCAGAAGGCAATGACCTCCTACTGACTTGCTTCGATTCAGAAGGCATTGGCCTCCTTCAGGCTTACTTCGATTCAGAAGGAAATTGCCTCCTACATGCATGGTTCGATTCAAAAGGCAATGGCCTCCTACGGGTTTGCTTCGATTCAGAAGGCAATGGCCTCCTACAGGTTTACTTCAATTCAGAAGGCAATGGCCTCCTACAGGCTTGCTTCAATTCAGAAGGCAATTGCCTCCTACAGGCTTGCTTCAATTCAGAAGGCATTGGCCTCCTACATGCTTTCTTTCATTCACAAAGAAATAGACTCCTACTGGTTTGCTTCTATTCAGAAGGCAATGGCCTCCTACAGACTTGCTTCAAATCATAAGGCAATGGCCTCATACAGGCTTGTTTCGATTCAGAAGGCACTGGCTTCCTACAAGTTTGCTTCAATTCAGAAAGTAATTTCCTCCTACAGGCATGCTTCAATTCAGAAGACAATGGCCTCCTACAGGTTGTTTCAATTTATAAGTAAATGGCCTCCTACAGGTTTGCTTCGATTCAGAAGGCAATGGACTCCTACAGGCTTGCTTCGATTCACAAAGCAATGGCCTCCTATATGCTCTCTTCGATTCAGAAAGCAATGGGCTCCTACAGGTTTACTTCAATTCAGAAGGCAATGGCCTCCTACAGGCTTGATTCAATTCAGAAGGCAATGGCCTCCTACAGGCTTGCTTCAATTCAAAAGGCATTGGCCTCCAACATGCTTACTTTCATTCACAAAGAAATATCCTCCTACTGGTTTGCTTCTATTCAAAAGGCAATGGCCTCCTACAGACTTGCTTCAATTCATAAGGCAATGACCTCATACAGGCTTGTTTCAATTCAGAAGGCACTGGCCTCCTACAAGTTTGCTTCGATTCAGAAAGTAATTTTCTCCTATAGGCATGCTTCGATTCAGAAGGCAATGGCCTCCTACAGGTTGTTTCAATTTATAAGTCAATGGCCTCCTACAGGTTTGTTTTAATTCAGAAAGCAATGGCCTCCTATAGGTTTGCTTCGATTCAAAAGGCAATGGACTCCTACAGGCTTGCTTCAATTCAGAAAGCAATGGCCTCCTACAGGCTTGCTTCGATTCAGAAGACAATGGCCTCCTACAGGCTTGCTTCAATTCACAAAGCAATGGCCTCCTACATCAAATGGAAGAAAAGCAATTTTGCTTTGGTTTCTAAGCATCTATTGGGAATTTCATTTCCTCCGAGCGAGCTTGATTCATATGGTTCTATTAAGCAAGGCTTTCTTGATTGCTTGCTTCGATTCAGAAGGCAATGGCCTTCTACAGGATTCCTTCGATTCAGAAGGCGTTGGCCTTCTATAGGCTTTCTTCGATTCATAAGGCAATGGCCTCCTATAGGCTTTCTTCGATTCAGAAGGCATTGTCCTTCTACATGTTTGCTTCGATTCAGAAGGAAATGGCCTCCTATAGGCTTTCTTAGATTCAGAATGCAATGGCCTCCTACCGGCTTGCTTCAATTCAGAAAGCAGTGGCTTCCTACAGGCTTGTTTCAATTCAGAAGGAAATGGACTCCTACAGGCTAGCTTCGATTCAGAAGTTAATGGCCTCCAACAAGCTTGCTTCGATTCAGAGGGAAATGGCCTCTTACATACTTGCTTCGATTCAGAAGGCATTGGCCTTTTACAGGCTTACTTCGATTCATAAGGCAATTTCCTCCTACATGCATGCTTCGATTCAAAAGGAAATGGCCTCCTACTAGTTTCCTTCGATTCAGAAGGCAATGGCCTCCTACAGGCTTGCTTCAATTCAGAAGGTAATGGCCTTCGACAGGCTTGCTCCAATTCAGAAGGCAATAGCCTCCTACAGGCTTGCTTCAATTCAGAAGGCATTGGCCTCCCAGATGCTTGCTTGGATTCACAAATAAATAGCCTCCTACTGGTTTGCTTCGATTCAGAAGGCAATAGCCTCCTACAGACTTCCATCAATTCAGAAGGCAATGGCCTCCTAGAGACTTCAATTCAGAATGCAATGGCCTCATACAGGCTTGTTTCGATTCAGAAGGCAATGGCCTCCTACAGGTTTGCTTTTATTCAGAAGGCAGTTGCCTTCTACAGGAATGCTTCGATTCAAAAGGAAATGGCTTCCTACATGTTTGCTTCGTTTTATAAGGTAATGGACTCCTACAGGTTTGCTTCGATTTAGAAAGTAATGGCCTCTTACAGGCTTGCTTCGATACAAACGACAATGGTCTCCTACAGAATTGCATGTATTCAGAAGACAATGGCCTCCTACAGACTTTCTTCGATTCAGAAGGCAATAGCCTCCTAGAGACTTACTTCGATTCAGAAGGAATTGGCCTCTTACAGGCTTGCTTCAATCTAGAAGGCAATTGCTTCCTACGAGCATGCTTCGATTCACAAAGAAATAGATTCCTACTGGTTTTCTTTGATTCAGAAGGCAATGGCCTCATACATACCTGCTTCAATTTAGAAGGCAATGGCCTCATACAGGCTTGTTTCAATTCACAAGGCAATGGCCTCCTACAGGTTTTCTTCGATTCAGAAGGCAATTGCCTCCTACAAGTTTCTTTGATTTATAAGGCAATGGCCTCCTACAGGTTCGCTTCAATTCAGAAAGCAATGGCCTCCTACAGGCTTGCTTCTATTCAAAAGGCAATCGACTCCTATAGGCTTGCTTCGATTCACAAAGAAATGGCCTCCTACATGCTTGCATCGATTCAGAAAGCAATGGCCTCCTACATGCTTGCTTCGATTTAGAAGACAATGGCCTCCTTCAGGTTTGCTTCGATTCACAAAGCAATGGCCACCTACATCAAATGGAAGAAACGCAAATTAGCTTTGGTTTCTAAGCATCGATTGGGACTTTAACCTCCTTCGAGTGAGCTTGATTCACAAGATTCTATTACGCTAGATTCAGAAGGCAATTTCCTCCTACAAGCATGCTTCTATTCAAAAGGCAATGGCCTCTTACAGGTATGCTACAATTCAGAAGGCAATGGCCTCCTACAGGTTTACTTCGATTCATAAGGCAATGGCCTCCTACAGGCTTTCTTCAATTCAGTAGGCAATGTCCTCCTACAGGCTTGCTTCAATTCAGAAGGTGTTGGCCTCCTACATGGTTGCTTTGATTCACAAAGAAATAGCCTCCTACTGGTTTGCTTCGATTCAGAAGGCAATGGCCTCCTACAGACCTACTTCGATTCAGAAGGCAATGGCCTCAGACAATCTTGTTTCAATTCAGAAGGCAATGACCTCCTACAGGTTTTCTTCGATTCAGAAGGCAATTTCCTCATACATGCATGCTTCGATTCAAAAGGCAATGGCCTCCTACAAGTTGCTTCGATTTATAAAGCAATCGCCTCCTACAGGTTTGCTTCGGTTCAGAATGCAATGGCCTCGTACAGGCTTGCTTCGATTCAGAAGGAAATGGACTCCTACAGGCTTGCTTCGATTTACAAAGCAATGGCCTCCTACATGATTGCTTCGATTCATAATGCAATGGCCTCCTACAGGCTTTCTTCGATTCAGAAGACAATGGCCTCCTACAGGCTTGCTAAGATTCACAAAGCAATGACTTCCTACATCAAATGGAAGAAAATAAAATTAGCTTTGGTTTCTAAGCATCGATTGGGACTTTGACTTCCTTCGAGCGAGCTTGATTCACAAGCTTCTATTAAGCAACGATTTCCTTGATTGCTTCCTTCGATTCAGAAGGCAATGACCTTCTACATGCTTGCTTCGATTCAGAAGGCATTGGCCTTCTATAGGCTTTCTTCGACTCAGAAAACAATGGCCTCCTATAGGATTTCTTCGACTGAGAAGGCACTATCCTTCTCCATGCTTGCTTCGATTAAGAAGGCAATGGCCTTGTATAGGCTTGCTTAAATTAAGAAGGCAGTGGCTTCCTACAGGCTTGTTTCGATTCAGAAGGAAATGACCTCCTACATGCTTGCTTCGATTTAGAAGTTAATGGCCTCCAAAAATCTTGCTTCGATTCAGAAGGCAATGGCCTCCTACAGACTTGCTTCGATTCAGAAGGCAATGCCCTACTACAGGCAAGCTTCGATTCAAAAGGCAATGGCCTCCTACAGGTATGCTACAATTCAGAAGGCAATGGCCTCCTACAGGTTTACTTCGATTTAAAAGGCAGTGGCTTCCTACAGGCTTGTTTCGATTCAGAAGGAAATGGCATCCTACAGGCTTGCTTCAATTCAGAAGTTAATGGCCTCCAACAAGCTTTCTTCGATTCAGAAGGCAATGGCCTCCTACATACTTGCTTCAATTCAGAATGCAATGGCCTCCTACAGACTTGTTTCGATTCAGAAGGCATTGGCCTACTACAGGCATACTTCGATTCATAAGGCAATTGCATCCTACAAGCATGCTTCGATTCAAAAGGTAATGGCCTCCTACAAGTTTCCTATGATTCAGAAGGCAATGGCCTCCTACAGTTTGCTTCGATTCAGAAGGAAATGGCCTCTTACAGGTTTGCTACGATTCAGAAGGCAATGGCCTCCTACAGGTTTACTTCGATTCATAAGGCAATGGCCTCCTACAGGCTTGCTTCAATTCAGTAGGCAATGGCCTCCTACAGGCTTGCTTCAATTCAGAAGTCGTTGGCCTCCTACATGCTTGCTTTGATTCACAAAGAAATTGCCTCCTACTGGTTTGCTTCGATTCAGAAGGCAATGGCCTCCTACAGACCTACTTCGATTCAAAAGGCAATGGCCTCAGACAATCTTGTTTCAATTCAGAAGGCAATGGCCTCCTACAGGTTTTCTTCGATTTGATAAGGCAATTTCCTCCTACAGGCATGCTTCGATTCAAAAGGCAATGGCCTCCTACATGTTGCTTCGATTTATAAAAGCAATGGCCTCCTACAGGTTTACTTCGATTCAGAATGCAATGGCCTCCTACAAGCTTGCTTCGATTCAGAAGGAAATGGACTCCTACAGGCTTGCTTCGATTTACAAAGCAATGGCCTCCTACATGATTGGTTCGATTCAGAATGCAATGGCCTCCTACAGGCTTGCTTCGATTTAGAAGACAATGGCCTCCTACAGGCTTGCTTCGATTCACAAAGCAATGGCCTCCTACGTCAAATGGAAGAAAAGAAAATTAGTTTTGGTTTCTAAGCATCGATTGGGGCTTTGACTTCCTTCGAGCGAGCTTGATTCACAAGCTTCTATTAAGGAACGATTTCCTTGATTGCTTTCTTCGATTCAGAAGGCAATGACCTTCTAGAGTCTTGCTTCGATTTAGAATGCATTGGCCTTCTATAGGCTTTCTTCGACTCTGAAGGCAATGGCCTCCTATAGGATTTCTTCGATTGAGAAGGCATTATCCTTCTCCATGCTTGCTTTGATTAAGAAGGAAATGGCCTCGTATAGGCTTGGTTAAATTCAGAAGGCAGTGGCTTCCTACAGGCTTGTTTCGATTCAGAAGGAAATGACCTCCTACATGCTTGCTTCGATTTAGAAGTTAATGGCCTCCAACAATCTTGCTTCGATTCAGAAGGCAATGGCCTCCAACAGACTTGCTCCGATTCAGAAGGCAATGCCCTCCTACAGGCAAGCTTCGATTCAAAAGGCAATGGCCTCCTACAGGTATGCTACAATTCAGAAGGCAATGGCCTCCTACAGGTTTACTTCGATTCAGAAGGCAGTGGCTTCCTACAGGCTTGTTTCGATTCCGAAGAAAATGACATCCTACAGGCTTGCTTCAATTCAGAAGTTAATGGCCTCCAACAAGCTTTCTTCGATTCAGAAGGCAATGGCCTCCTACATACTTGCTTCAATTCAGAAGGCAATGGCCTCCTACAGACTTGTTTCGATTCAGAAGGCATTGGCCTACTACAGGCATACTTCGATTCATAAGGCAATTGCATCCTACAGGCATGCTTCGATTCAAAAGGTAATGGCCTCCTACAAGTTTCCTTTGATTCAGAAGGCAATGGCCTCCTACAGTTTGCTTCGATTTAGAAGGAAATGGCCTCTTACAGGTTTGCTACGATTCAGAAGGCAATGGCCTCCTACAGGTTTACTTCGATTCATAAGGCAATGGCCTCCTACACGCTTTCTTCAATTCAGTAGGCAATGGCCTCCTACAGGCTTGCTTCAATTCAGAAGTCGTTAGCCTCCTACATGCTTGCTTTGATTCACAAAGAAATAGCCTCCTACTGGTTTGCTTCGATTCAGAAGGCAATGGCCTCCTACAGACCTACTTCGATTCAGAAGGCAATGGCCTCAGACAATCTTGTTTCAATTCAGAAGGCAATGGCCTCCTACAGGTTTTCTTCGATTTGATAAGGCAATTTCCTCCTACAGGCATGCTTCGATTCAAAAGGCAATGGCCTCCTACATGTTGCTTCGATTTATAAAGCAATGGCCTCCTACAGGTTTACTTCGATTCAGAATGCAATGGCCTCCTACAAGCTTGCTTCAATTTAGAAGGAAATGGACTCCTACAGGCTTGCTTCGATTTACAAAGCAATGGCCTCCTACATGATTGGTTCGATTCAGAATGCAATGGCCTCCTACAGGCTTGCTTCGATTTAGAAGACAATGGCCTCCTACAGGCTTGCTTCGATTCACAAAGCAATGGCCTCCTACATCAAATGGAAGAAAAGAAAATTAGCTTTGGTTTCTAAGCATCGATTGGGGCTTTGACTTCCTTCGAGCGAGCTTGATTCACAAGCTTCTATTAAGGAACGATTTCCTTGATTGCTTTCTTCGATTCAGAAGGCAATGACCTTCTAGAGGCTTGCTTCGATTCAGAATGCATTGGCCTTCTATAGGCTTTCTTCGACTCAGAAGGCAATGGCCTCCTATAGGATTTCTTCGATTGAGAAGGCATTATCCTTCTCCATGCTTGCTTCGATTAAGAAGGAAATGGCCTCGTATAGGCTTGCTTAAATTCAGAAGGCAGTGGCTTCCTACAGGCTTGTTTCGATTCAGAAGGAAATGACCTCTTACATGCCTGCTTCGATTTAGAAGTTAATGGCCTCCAACAATCTTGCTTCAATTCAGAAGGCAATGGCCTCCTACAAACTTTCTTTGATTCAGAAGGCAATGCCCTCCTACAGACTTGCTTCGATTCAGAAGGCATTGAGCTCCTACAGGCATGCTTCGATTCAAAAGGCAATGGCCTCCTACAGGTATGCTACAATTCAGAAGGCAATGGCCTCCTACAGGTTTACTTCGATTCAGAAGGCAGTGGCTAACTACAGGCTTGTTTCGATTCAGAAGGAAATGCCCTCCTACAGGCTTGCTTCAATTCAGAAGTTAATGGCCTCCAACAAGCTTGCTTCGATTCAGAAGGTAATGGCCTCCTACATACTTGCTTCAATTTAGAAGGCAATGGCCTCCTACAGACTTGCTTCGATTCAGAAGGCATTGGCCTACTACGGGCATACTTCGATTCATAAGGCAATTGCATCCTACAGGCATGCTTCGATTCAAAAGGCAATGGCCTCCTACAAGTTTCCTTTGATTCAGAAAGCAATGGCCTCCTACAGTTTGCTTCGATTCAGAAGGCAATGGCCTCCTACAGGTTTGCTTCAATTTAGAAGGTAATGGCCTCCGACAGGATTGCTTCAATTCAGAAGGCAATTGCCTCCTACAGGTTTGCTTCAATTCAGAAGGCATTAGACTCCTACATGCTTGCTTCGATTAACAAAGAAATAGCCTCCTACTGGTTTGCTTCAATTCAGAAGGCAATGGCCTCCTACAGACTTGCTTCGATTCAAAAAGCAATGGCCTCATACAGGCTTGTTTCGATTGAGAAGGAAATTGCCTCCTACAAGTTTGCTTTGATTCAGAAGGCAATTTTCTCCTACAGACATACTTCGATTCAGAAGGCAATGGCCTCCAACAAGCTTGCTTCGATTTACAAGGCAATGGACTCCTACAGGTTTGCTTCGATTCAGAAAGCAATGGCCTCCTACAGGCTTGCTTCAATTCAGAAGGCAATGGACTCCTACAAACTTGCTTCGATTCACAAAGCAATGGCCTCCTACATGCTTGCTTAGATTCACAAAGCAATGGCCTCCTACATCAAATGGAAGAAAAGCAAATTAGCTTTGGTTTCTAAGCATTGATTGGGAATTTGACTTCCTTCGAGCGAGTTTGATTTATAAGCTTCGATTAAGCAATGATTTTCTTCATTGCTAGCTTCGATTCATAAGGCAATGGCCTTCTACAGTATTGCTTCGATTCAGAAGGCATTACCTTCTACAGGCTTGCTTCGATTCAGAAGGCAATAGTCTCTTATAGGCGTTCTTCGATTGAAAAGGCATTGTCCTTTTACATGCCTGCTTCGATACAGAAGGCAATGTCATCTTATATTCTTGCTTAGATTCAGAAGGCAATGGCCTCATACAGGCTTGCTTCGATTCAGAAGGCAGTAGCTTTCTACAGGCTTGTTTCGATTCAGAAGGAAATGGCCTCCTACAGGCTTACTTCGATTCAGAAGTTAATGGCCTCCTACAAGCTTGCTTTGATTTAGAAGGCAATGGCCTCCTGCATACTTGCTTCAATTTAGAAGGAAATGGCCTCCTACAGTCTTGCTTCGATTCAGAAGGCATTGGCCTCTTACAGGCTTACTTCGATTCATAAGGCAATTGCTTCCTACATGCATGCTTCAATTCAAAAGGCAATGGCCTCCTACAAGTTTGCTTCGATTCAAAAGGCAATGGCCTCCTACAGGCTTGCTTCAATTCAGAAGGCAATGGACTCCTACAGGCTTGCTTCTATTCACAAAGCAATGGCCTCCTACATGCTTGCTTCGATTTAGAAAGCAATGGCCTCCTACAGGCTTGCTCCGATTCAGAATACAATGGCCTCCTACAGGCTTGCTTCGATTCAGAAGGCAGTAGCTTCCTACAGGCTTGTTTCGATTCAGAAGGAATTGGCCTCCTGCAGGCTTGCTTCGATTCAAAAGTTAATGGCCTCCAACAAGCTTGCTTCAATTTAGAAGGAAATGGCCTCCTACATACTTGCTTCAATTCAGAAGGAAATGGCCTCCTACAGACATGCTTCGATTCAGAAGGCATTGGCCTCCTAAAGGTTTAATTCGATCCATAAGGCTATTGCCTCCTACAGGCATGCTTCGATTCAAAAGGCAATGGCCTCCTACAATTTTCCTTCGATTCAGAAGGAAATGGCCTCCGACAGGTTTGCTTCGATTAAGAAGGCAATGGCCTCATACAGGCTTGTTTCAAGTTAGATGGCAATGGCCTCCTACAGGTTTGCTTCAATTCAGATGGAAATGGCCTCCTACAGGCTTGCATCAATTCAAAAGAAAATGGCTTCCTAGAGGTTTGCTTCGATTTATAAGGCAATGGCCTCCTACAGAATTACATGGATTCAGAAGGCAATAACCTCCTACAGACTTGCTTCGATTTAGAAGGAAATGGCCTCCTACAGACTTGCTTCGATTCAGAAGGCATTGGCCTCTTACAAGCTTCCTTAGATTCAGAAGGCAATTTCCTCCTACAGGCATGCTTCGATTCAAAAGGCAATGGCCTCCTACATGTATGCTACGATTCAGAAGGCAATGGCCTCCTACAGGTTTACTTCGATTCATAAGGCAATGGCCTCCAACAGGCTTGCTTCAATTTAGAAGGCAATGGCCTCCTACAGGCTTGCTTCAATTCAGAAGGCGTTGGCCTCCTACATGCTTGCTTTGATTCACAAAGAAATAGCCTCCTACTGGTTTCCTTCAATTCAGAAGGCAATGGCCTCCTACAGACCTGCTTCGATTCAGAAGGCAATGGCCTCAGACAAGCTTGATTCAATTCAGAAGGCAATGGCCTCCTACAGGTTTGCTTCGATTCAGAAAGCAATTGCCTCCTACAGGCATGCTTCGACTCTGAAGGCAATTGCCTACTACAGGTTACTACGATTTATAAGGTAATGGCCTCCTACAGGTTTGCTTCGATTCAGAAAGCAATGGCCTCCTACAGGCTTGCTTTAATTCAGAAAGCAATGGACTCCTACAGGCTTGCTTCGATTTACAAAGAAATGGCCTCCTACATGCTTGATTCGATTTAGAAAGCAATGGCCTCCTACAGGCTTGCTTCGATTCAGAAGACAATGGCCTCCTACAGGCTTGCTTCGATTCACATCGATTGGGAGTTTGACTTCCTTCGAGCGAGCTTGACTCACAAACTTCTATTAAGAAACGATTTCCTTGATTGCTTGCTTCGATTCAGAAGGTAATGGCCTTCTACAGGCTTGCTTCGATTCAGAAGACATTGGCCTTCTATAGGCTTTCTTCGACTCATAAGGCAATGGCCTCCTATAGGATTTCTTCGATTGAGAAGGCACTATCCTTCTCCATGCTTGCTTCGATTAAGAAGGCAATGGCCTCGTATAGGCTTGCTTAGATGCAGAAGGTAGTGGCCTCCTATATGCTTGCTTAAATTCAGAAGGCATTGGCTTCCTACAGGCTTGTTTTGATTCAGAAGGAAATGACCTCCTACATGATTGCTTCAATTCAGAAGTTAATGGCCTCCAACAATCTTGCTTCGATTCAGAAGGCAATGGCCTCCTACAGACTTGCTTCGTTTCAGAAGGTAATGGCCTCCTATAGACTTGCTTCGATTCAGAAGGCATTGGCCTCCTAAAGGCTTGCTTCAATTCAGAAGACAATGGCCTCCTACAGGCATGCTTCGATTCAAAAGGTAATGGCCTCCTACAAGTATGCTACGGTTCAGAAGGCAATGGCCTCCTACAGGTTTACATTGATTCAGAAGGCAGTGGCTTCCTACAGGCTTGTTTCAATTCAGAATGAAATGGCCTCCTATAGGCTTGCTTCGATTCAGAAGTTAATGGCCTCCAACAAGCTTTCTTCGATTCAGAAGGCAATGGTCTCCTACATACTTGCTTTAATTCAGAAGGCAATGGCCTCCTACAGACTTGCTTCGATTCAGAAGGCATTGGCCTACTACATGCATACTACGATTCATAAGGCAATTGCATCCTATAGGCATGCTTCGATTCAAAAGGCAATGGCCTCCTACAAGTTTCCTTTGATTCAGAAGGAAATGGCTTCCTACAGGTTTTCTTCGATTCAGAAGGAAATGGCCTCCTACAGGTTTGCTTCGATTCAGAAGGTAATAGCCTCCGACAGGCTTGTTAAAATTCAGAAGGCAATGGCCTCCTACAGGTTTGCTTCAATTCAGAAGGCATTATCGTCCTACATGCTTGCTTTGATTCACAAAGAAATAGCCTCCTACTGGTTTGCTTCAATTCAGAAGGCAATGGCTTCCTACATACTTGCTTCGATTCAAAAGGCAATGGCCTCATACAGGCTTATTTCGATTCAGAAGGCAATGGCCTCCTACAGGTTTGCTTCGATTCAGAAGGAAATTGTCTCCTACAGGCATGCTTCGATTCAGAAGGCAATATCCTCCTATAGGTTGCTTCGATTTATAAGGCAATGGCCTCCTACAGGTTTGCTTCGATTTAGAAAGCAATGACCTCCTACAGGCTTGCTTCGATTCACATCGATTGGGACTTTGACTTCCTTCGAGCGAGCTTGACTCACAAGCTTCTATTAAGCAACAATTTCCTTGATTGCTTGCTTCGATTCAGAAGGCAATGGCCTTCTACAGGCTTGCTTCGATTTAGAAGACATTGGCCTTCTATAGGCTTTCTTCGACTCAGAAGGCAATGGCCTCCTATAGGATTTCGTCAATTGAGAAGGCACTATCCTTCTCCATGCTTGCTTCGATTAAGAAGGCAATGGCCTCGTATAGGCTTCCTTAGATGCAGAAGGCAGTGGCCTCCTATATGCTTGCTTAAATTCAGAAGGCATTGGCTTCCTACAGGCTTGTTTTGATTCAGAAGGAAATGACCTCCTACATGCTTGCTTCGATTCAGAAGTTAATGGCCTCCAACAATCTTTCTTCGATTCAGAAGGAAATGGCCTCCTACAGACTTGCTTCGATTCAGAAGGTAATGGCCTCCTATAGACTTGCATCGATTCAGAAGTCATTGGCCTCCTAAAGGCTTGCTTCGATTCAGAAGACAATGGCCTCCTACAGGCATGCTTCGATTCAAAAGGTAATGGCCTCCTACAGGTATGCTACGATTCAGAAGGCAATGGCCTCCTACATGTTTACTTTGATTCAGAAGGCAGTGGCTTCCTACAGGCTTGTTTCGATTCAGAAGGAAATGGATTCCTACAGGCTTGCTTCGATTCAGAAGTTAATGGCCTCCAATAAGCTTTCTTCGATTCAGAAGGCAATGGCCTCCTACATACTTGCTTCAATTTAGAAGGCAATGGCCCCCTACATACTTGCTTCGATTCAGAAGGCATTGGCCTACTACATGCATACTACGATTCATAAGGCAATTGCATCCTATAGGCATGCTTCGATTCAAAAGGCAATGGCCTCCTACAAGTTTCCTTTGATTCAGAAGGAAATGGCCTCCTACAGGTTTTCTTTGATTCAAAAGGTAATGGCCTCCTACAGGTTTGCTTCGATTCAGAAGGTAATGGCCTCCGACAGGCTTGTTAAAATTCAGAAGGCAATGGCCTCCTACAGGTTTGCTTCAATTCAGAAGGCATTATCGTCCTACATGCTTGCTTTGATTCACAAAGAAATAGCCTTCTACTGGTTTGCTTCGATTCAGAAGGCAATGGCTTCCTACATACTTGCTTCGATTCAAAAGGCAATGGCCTCATACAGGCTTTTTTCGATTCAGAAGGCAATGGCCTCCTACAGGTTTGCTTCGATTCAGAAGGAAATTGTCTCCTACAGGCATGCTTCGATTCAGAAGGCAATGTCCTCCTATAGGTTGCTTCGATTTATAAGGCAATGGCCTCCTACAGGTTTGCTTCGATTCAGAAAGCAATGGCCTCCTACAGGCTTGCTTCGATTCACATCGATTGGGACTTTGATTTCCTTCGAGCGAGCTTGACTCACAAGCTTTTATTAAGCAACGATTTCCTTGATTGCTTGCTTCGATTCAGAAGGCAATGGCCTTCTACAGGCTTGCTTCGATTCAGAAGACATTGGCCTTCTATAGGCTTTCTTCGACTCAGAAGGCAATGGCCTCCTATAGGATTTCTTCGATTGAGAAGGCACTATCCTTCTCCATGCTTGCTTCGATTAAGAAGGGAATGGCCTCGTATAGGCTTGCTTAGATGCAGAAGGCAGTGGCCTCCTATATGCTTGCTTAAATTCAGAAGGCATTGGCTTCCTACAGGCTTGTTTTGATTCAGAAGGAAATAACCTCCTACATGCTTACTTCGATTCAGAAGTTAATTGCCTCCAACAATCTTGCTTCGATTCAGAAGGCAATGGCCTCCTACAGACTTGCTTCGATTCAGAAGGTAGTGGCCTCCTATAGACTTTCTTCGATTCAGAAGGCATTGGCCTCCTAAAGACATGCTTCGATTCAGAAGACAATGGCCTCCTACAGGCATGCTTCGATTCAAAAGGTAATGGCCTCCTACAGGTATGCTACGATTCAGAAGGCAATGGCCTCCTACAGGTTTACTTTGATTCAGAAGGCAGTGGCTTCCTACAGGCTTGTTTCGATTCAGAAGTAAATGGCCTCCTACAGGCTTGCTTCGATTCAGAAGTTAATGGCCTCCAACAAGCTTTCTTGGATTCAGAAGGCAATGGCCTCCTACATACTTGCTTCAATTCAGAAGGCAATGGCCTCCTACAGACTTGCTTCAATTCAGAAGGCATTGGCCAACTACATGCATACTACGATTCATAAGGCAATTGCATCCTATAGGCATGCTTCGATTCAAAAGGCAATTGCCTCCTACAAGTTTCCTTTGATTCAGAAGGAAATGGCCTCCTACAGGTTTTCTTCGATTCAGAAGGTAATGGCCTCCTACAGGTTTGCTTCGATTCAGAAGGTAATGGCCTCCGACAGGCTTGTTAAAATTCAGAAGGCAATGGCCTCCTACAGGTTTGCTTCAATTCAGAAGGCATTATCGTCCTACATGCTTGCTTTGATTCACAAAGAAATAGCCTCCTACTGGTTTGCTTCGATTCAGAAGGCAATGGCTTCCTACATACTTGCTTCGATTCAAAAGGCAATGGCCTCATACAGGCTTGTTTCGATTCAGAAGGCAATGGCCTCCTACAGGTTTGCTTCGATTCAGAAGGAAATTGTCTCCTACAGGCATGCTTCGATTCAGAAGGCAATGTCCTCCTATAGGTTGCTTCGATTTATAAGGCAAAGGCCTCCTACAGGTTTGCTTCGATTCAGAAAGCAATGGCCTCCTACAGGCTTGCTTCGATTCACATCGATTGGGACTTTGACTTCCTTCGAGCGAGCTTGACTCACAAGATTCTATTAAGCAACGATTTCCTTGATTGCTTGCTTCAATTCAGAAGGCAATGGCCTTCTACAGGCTTGCTTCGATTCAGAAGACATTGGCCTTCTATAGGCTTTCTTCGACTCAAAAGGCAATGGCCTCCTATAGCATTTCTTCGATTGAGAAGGCACTATCCTTCTCCATGCTTGCTTCGATTAAGAAGGCAATGGCCTCGTATAGGCTTGCTTAGATGCAGAAGGCAGTGGCCTCCTATATGCTTGCTTAAATTCAGAAGGCATTGGCTTCCTACAAGCTTGTTTTGATTCAGAAGGAAATGACCTCCTACATGCTTGCTTCGATTCAGAAGTTAATGGCCTCCAACAATCTTTCTTCGATTCAGAAGGCAATGGCCTCCTACAGACTTGCTTCGATTCAGAAGTTAATGGCCTCCTATAGACTTGCATCGATTCAGAAGGCATTGGCCTCCTAAAGGCTTGCTTCGATTCAGAAGACAATGGCCTCCTACAGGCATGCTTCGATTCAAAAGGTAATGGCCTCCTACAGGTATGCTACGATTCAGAAGGCAATGGCCTCCTACATGTTTACTTTGATTCAGAAGGCAGTGGCTTCCTACAGGCTTGTTTCGGTTCAGAAGGAAATGGTCTCCTACAGGCTTGCTTCGATTCAGAAGTTAATGGCCTCCAATAAGCTTTCTTCGATTCAGAAGGCAATGGCCTCCTACATACTTGCTTCAATTCAGAAGGCAATGGCCTCCTACAGACTTGCTTCGATTCAGAAGGCATTGGCCTACTACATGCATACTACGATTCATAAGGCAATTGCATCCTATAGGCATGCTTTGATTCAAAAGGCAATGGCCTCCTACAAGTTTCCTTTGATTCAGAAGGAAATGGCCTCCTACAGGTTTTCTTCAATTCAGAAGGTAATGGCCTCCTACAGGTTTGCTTCGATTCAGAAGGTAATGGCCATCGACAGGCTTGTTAAAATTTAAAAGGCAATGGCCTCCTACAGGTTTGCTTCAATTCAGAAGGCATTATCGGCCTACATGCTTGCTTTGATTCACAAAGAAATAGCCTCCTACTGGTTTGCTTCGATTCAGAAGGCAATGGCTTCCTACATACTTGCTTCGATTCAAAAGGCAATGGCCTCATACAAGCTTGTTTCGATTCAGAAGGCAATGGCCTCCTACAGGTTTGCTTCGATTCAGAAGGAAATTGTCTCCTACAGGCACGCTTCGATTCAGAAGGCAATGTCCTCCTATAGGTTGCTTCGATTTATAAGGCAATGGCCTCCTACAGGTTTGCTTTGATTCATAAAGCAATGGCCTCCTACATGCTTGCTTCGATTCAGAAGGCAATGGACTCCTACAAACTTGCTTCGATTCACAAAGAAATTCCCTCCTACATGCTTGCTTCGATTTAGTAAGAAATGGCCTCCTACAGGTTTGTTTCGATTCAGAAGACAATGGCCTCCTGCATGCTTGCTTCGATTCACAAAGCAACAGTCTCCTACATAAAATGGAAGAAAAGCAAATTAGCTTTGGTTTCTAAGCATTGATTGGGAATTTGACTTCCTTCGAGCGAGCTTGATTCATAAGCTTCGATTATGCAACGACTTCCTTCATTGCTAGCTTCGATTCATAAGGCAATGGCCTTCTACGGGCTTGTTTCGATTCAGAAGGTATTTCCTTTTACAGGCTTGCTTCAATTTAGAAGGCAATGGCCTCCTATAGGCTTTTTTCGATTGTGAAGGCATTGTCCTTTTACATGCTTGCTTCGATTCAGAAGGCAATGTCCTCTTATAGGCTTGCTTAGATTCAGAAGGAAATGGCCTCCTACAGGCTTGCTTCAATTCAGAAGGCAGTGGCCTCCTGCATACTTGCTTCGATTCAGAAGGCAGTGGCTTCCTACAGGCTTGTTTCGATTCAGAAGGAAATGGCCTCCTATAGGCTTGCTTTGAATCATAAGTTAATGGCCTCCTATAAGCTTGCTTCAATTCAGAAGGCAATGGCCTCCTAAATACTTGCTTCAATTCAGAAGGCAATGGCCTCCTACAGACTTGCTTCAATTCAGAAGGCATTAGCCTCTTACAGGCTTACTTCGATTCATAAGGCAATTGCCTCCTACATGCATGCTTCAATTCAAAAGGCAATGGCCTCCTACAAGTTTTCTTCAGTTCATAAGGCAATGGCCTCCTACAGGTTTTCTTCGATTCAGAAGGTAATGGCCTATGACAGGCTTGCTTCAATTCAGAAGGCAATGGCCTCCTACAGGCTTGCTTCAATTCAGAAGGCATTGCCCTCATAGATGCTTGCTTTAATTCACAAATAAATAGCCTCCTAATGGTTTGTTTTGATTCAGAAGGAAATAGCCTCTTACAGACCTCCATCAATTCAGAAGGCAATGGCCTCCTACAGACTTGCTTCAATTCAAAAGGCAATGGCCTCCTAAAGACTTGCTTCAATTCAGAAGGCAATGGCCTCATACAGGCTTGTTTCGATTCAGAAGGCAATTACTTCCTACAAGCTTGCTTCGATTTAGAAGGTAATTGCCTTCTACCGGCATGCTTCGATTCAAAAGGAAATGGCCTCCTATAGGTTTGCTTCGATTTATAAGGCAATGACCTCCTACAGGTTTGCTTCGATTCAGAAAGCAATGGCCTCCTACAGGCTTGCTTCGATTTAAAAGGCAATGGTCTCCTACATAATTGCATGGATTTAGAAGGCAATGGCCTCCTACAAACTTTTTTCAATTCAGAAGGCAATGACCTGCTACTGACTTGCTTCGATTCAGAAGGCATTGGCCTCCTACAGGCTTACTTCGATTCAGAAGGCAATTGCCTCCTACAGGCATGGTTCGATTCAAAAGGAAATGGCCTCCTACGGGTTTGCTTCGATTCAGAAGGCAATGTCCTCCTACAGGTTTACTTCAATTCAGAAGGAAATGGCCTCCTACAGACTTGCTTCAATTCAGAAGGCATTGGCCTCTTACAGGCTTACTTCGATTGATAAGGCAATTGCCTCCTACATGCATGCTTCAATTCAAAAGGCAATGGCCTCCTACAAGTTTTCTTCAGTTCATAAGGCAATGGCCTCCTACAGGTTTTCTTCAATTCATAAGGTAATGGCCTATGACAGGCTTGCTTCAATTCAGAAGGCAATGGCCTCCTACAGGCTTGCTTCAATTCAGAAGGCATTGCCCTCATAGATACTTGCTTTGATTCACAAATAAATAGCCTCCTAATGGTTTTCTTTGATTCAGAAGGAAATAGCCTCTTACAGACCTCCATCGATTCAGAAGGCAATGGCCTCCTACAGACTTGCTTCAATTCAGAAGGCAATGGCCTCCTAAAGACTTGCTTCAATTCAGAAGGCAATGGCCTCATACAGGCTTGTTTCGATTCAGAAGGCAATGACTTCCTACAAGCTTGCTTCGATTTAGAAGGTAATTGCCTTCTACCGGCATGCTTCGATTCAAAAGGAAATGGCCTCCTACAGGTTTGCTTCGATTTATAAGGCAATGACCTCCTACAGGTTTGCTTCGATTCAGAAAGCAATGGCCTCCTACAGGCTTGCTTCGATTTAGAAGGCAATGGTCTCCTACATAACTGCATGGATTCAGAAGGCAATGGCCTCCTACAGACTTTTTTCAATTCAGAAGGAAATGACCTTCTACAGACTTGCTTCGATTCAAAAGGCATTGGCCTCCTACAGGCTTACTTCGATTCAGAAGGCAATTGCCTCCTACAGGCATGGTTCGATTCAAAAGGAAATGGCCTCCTACGGGTTTGCTTCGATTCAGAAGGCAATGGCCTCCTACAGGTTTACTTCAATTCAGAAGGCAATAGCCTCCTACAGGCTTGCTTCAATTCAGAAGGCAATGGCCTCCTACAGGCTTGCTTCAATTCAGAAGGCATTGGCCTCCTACATGCTTGCTTTCATTCACAAAGAAATAGACTCCTACAGGTTTGCTTCTATTCAGAAGGCAATGGCCTCCTACATACTTGCTTCAAATCATAAGGCAATGGCCTCATACAGGCTTGTTTCGATTCAGAAGGCACTGGCCTCCTACAAGTTTGCTTCGATTCAGAGAGTAATTTTCCCCTACAGGCATGCTTCAATTCAGAAGGCAATGGCCTCCTACAGGTTGTTTCAATTTATAAGTCAATGGCCTCCTACTAGTTTGTTTTAATTCAGAAAGCAACGGCCTCCTATAGGTTTGCTTCGATTCAGAAGGCAATGGACTCCTACAGGCTTGCTTCGATTCACAAAGCAATGTCCTCCTATATGCTTTCTTCGATTCAGAAAGCAATTGGCTCCTACAGGTTTACTTTAATTCAGAAGGCAATGGCCTCCTACAGGCTTGCTTCAATTCAGAAGGCAATGGCCTCCTACATGCTTGCTTCAATTCAAAAGGCATTGGCCTCCTACATGCTTACTTTCATTCACAAAGAAATAGCCTCCTACTGGTTTGCTTCTATTCAGAAGGCAATGGCCTCCTACAGACTTGCATCAATTCATAAGGCAATGGCCTCATACAGGCTTGTTTCGATTCAGAAGGCACTTTCCTCCTACAAGTTTGCTTCGATTCAGAAAGTAATTTTCTCCTACAGGCATGCTTCGATTCAGAAGGCAATGGCCTCCTACAGGTTGTTTCAATTTATAAGTCAATGGCCTCCTACAAGTTTGTTTCAATTCAGAAAGCAATGGCCTCCAACAGGTTTGCTTCGATTCAGAAGGCAATGGACTCCTACAGGCTTGCTTCAATTCAGAAAGCAATGGCCTCCTACAGGCTTGCTTCGATTCAGAAGACAATGGCCTCCTACAGGCTTGCTTCAGTTCACAAAGCAATGGCCTCCTACATCAAATGGAAGAAAAGCAATTTTGATTTGGTTTCTAAGCATTGATTGGGAATTTGATTTCCTCCGAGCGAGCTTGATTCATAAGGTTCTATTAAGAAAGGCTTTCCTGGATTGCTTGCTTCGATTCAGAAGGCAATGGCCTTCTACAGGATTGCTTCGATTCAGAAGGCGTTGTCCTTCTATAGGCATTCTTCGATTCAGAAGGCAATGGCCTCCTATAGGCTTTCTTCGATTCAGAAGGCATTTTCCTTCTACATGTTTGCTTCGATTCAGAAGGAAATGGCCTCCTATAGGCTTGCTTAGATTCAGAATGCAATGGCCTCCTACCGGCTTGCTTCGATTAAGAAGGCAGTGGCTTCCTACAGGCTTGTTTCAATTCAGAAGGAAATGGACTCCTACAGGCTTGCTTCGATTCAAAAGTTAAGGGCCTCCAACAAGCTTGCTTCGATTCAAAGGGAAATGGCCTCTTTCATACTTGCTTCGATTCAGAAGGCATTGGCCTCTTACAGGCTTACTTCGATTCATAAGGCAATTTCATCCTACATGCATGCTTCGATTCAAAAGGAAATGGCCTCGTACTAGTTTCCTTTGTTTCAGAGGGCAATTGCCTCCTACAGGTTTGCTTCAATTCAGAAGGCAATGGCCTCCTACAGGTTTACTTCAATTCAGAAGGCAATGGCCTCCTACAACCTTGCTTCAATTCAGAAGGCAATGGCCTCCTACAGGCTTGCTTCAATTCAGAAGGCATTGGCCTCCTACATGCTTGCTTTCATTCACAAAGAAATATCCTCCTACTGGTTTGCTTCTATTCAGAAGGCAATGGCCTCCTACAGACTTGCTTCAAATCATAAGGCAATGGCCTCATACAGGCTTGTTTCGATTCAGAAGGCACTGGCCTCCTACAAGTTTGCTTCGATTCAGAAAGTAATTTTCTCCTACAGGCATGCTTCAATTCAGAAGGCAATGGCCTCCTACAGGTTGTTTCAATTTATAAGTCAATGGCCTCCTACAGGTTTGTTTTAATTCAGAAAGCAACAGCCTCCTACAGGTTTGCTTCGATTCAGAGGGCAATGGACTCCTACAGGCTTGCTTCGATTCACAGAGCAATGTCCTCCTATATGCTTTCTTCGATTCAGAAAGCAATGGCCTCCTACAGGCTTGCATCAATTCAGAAGGCAATGGCCTCCTACAGGCTTGCTTCAATTCAGAAGGCATTGGCCTCCTACATGCCTTCTTTCATTCACAAAGGAATAGCCTCCTACTGGTTTGCTTCTATTCAGAAGGCAATGGCCTCCTATAGACTTGCTTCAATTCATAAGGCAATGGCCTCATACAGGCTTGTTTCGATTCAGAAGTCACTGGCCTCCTACAGGCTTGCTTCAATTCACAAAGCAATGGCCTCCTACATCAAATGGAAGAAAAGCAATTTTGCTTTGGTTTCTAAGCATCGATTGGGAATTTGATTTCCTCCGAGCGAGCTTGATTTATAAGGTTCTATTAAGCAAGGCTTTCCTTGATTGCTTGCTTCGATTCAGAAGGCAATGGCCTTCTACAGGATTGTTTCGATTCAGAAGGCGTTGGCCTTCTATAGGCTTTCTTCAATTCAGAAGGCAATGGCCTCCTATAGGCTTTCTTCGATTCAGAAGGCATTGTCCTTCTACATGTTTGCTTCGATTCAGAAGAAAATGGCCTCCTATAGGCTTGCTTAGATTCAGAATGCAATGGCCTCCTACCGGCTTGCTTCGATTCAGAAGGCAATGGCTTCATACAGGCTTGTTTCAATTCAGAAGGAAATGGACTCCTACAGGCTTGCTTCGATTCAGAAGTTAATGACCTCCAACAAGCTTGCTTCGATTCAGAGTAAAATGGCTTCTTACATACTTGCTTCGATTCAGAAGGCACTGGCCTCTTACAGGCTTACTTCGATTCATAAGGCAATTTCCTCCTACATGCATGCTTCGATTCAAAAGGAAATGGCCTCCTACTAGTTTCCTTCGATTCAGAGGGCAATGGCCTCCTACAGGTTTGCTTCAATTCAGAAGGCAATGGCCTCCTACAGGTTTGCTTCAATTAAGAAGGTAATGGCCTTCGACAGGCTTGCTTCAATTCAGAAGGGAATAGCCTCCTACATGCTTGCTTTAATTCAGAAGGCATTGGCCTCCTAGATGCTTGCTTTGATTCACAAATAAATAGCCCCCTACTGGTTTGCTTCGATTCAGAAGGCAATAGCCTCCTACAGATTTCCATCAATTCAGAAGGCAATGGCCTCCTAGAGACTTTCTTCAATTCAGAAGGCAATGGCCTCATACAGGCTTGTTTCGATTCAGAAGGCAATGGCCTCCTACAGGTTTGCTTTGATTCAGAAGGCAGTTGCCTTCTACAGGAATGCTTCGATTAAAAAGGAAATGGCTTCCTACAAGTTTTCTTCGTTTTATAAGGTAATGGCCTCCTACAGGTTTGCTTCGATTCAGAAAGTAATGGCCTCTTACAGGCTTGCTTCGATACAAACGGCAATGGTCTCCTACGAAATTGCATGTATTCATAAGGCAATGGCCTCTTATAGACTTACTTTGATTCAGAAGGCAATTGCCTCCTACAGACTTGCTTCAATTCAGAAGGCAATGGCCTCATACAGGCTTGCTTCAATTCAGAAGGCATTGGCCTCCTAGTTGCATGCTTTGATTCATAAATAAATAACCTCCTACTGGTTTGCTTCGATTCAGAAGGCAATGGCCTCCTACATACTTGCTTCATTTCAGAAGGAAATGGCCTCATACAGGCTTGCTTCAAATCAGAAGGCATTGGCCTCCTACAAGTTTGCTTCGATTCAGAAAGCAATTGTCTCCTTCAGGCATGCTTCGATTCAGAAAGCTATGGCATCCTACAGGCTTGCTTCGATTCAAAAGGCAATGGTCTCCTACAGAATTGCATGTATTCAGAAGGCAATGGCCTCCTACAAACTTTCTTCGATTCAGAAGGCAATAGCCTCCTAGAGACTTGCTTCGATTCAGAAGGCATTGGCCTCTAACAGGCTTGCTTCGATTCATAAGGCAATTGCCTCCTACATGCATGCTTTGATTCAAAAGGCAATGGCCTCCTACGGGTTTGCTTCGATTCAGAAGGCAATTGCCTCCTACAGGTTTACTTCAATTCAGAAGGCAATGTCCTCCTACAGGCTTGCTTCAATTCAGAAGGCAATGGCCTCCTACAGGCTTGCTTCAATTTAGAAGGCATTAGCCTCCTACATGCTTGCTTCGACTCAGAAGGCAATGGCCTCCTACTGGTTTGCTTCTATTCAGAAGGCAATGGCCTCCTACAGACGTGCTTCAATTCAAAAGACAATGGCCTCATACAGGTTTGTTTCGATTCATAAGGCACTGGCCTCCTACAAGTTTTCTTCGATTTAGAAAGTAATTGTGTCCTACAGGCATGCTTCGATTCAGAAGGCAATGGCCTCCTACAAGTTGCTTCAATTTATAAGTGAATGGCCTCCTACATGTTTGTTTCAATTCAGAAAGCAATGGCCTCGTACAGGCTTGCTTCGATTCGGAAGGCAATGGACTCCTACAGGCTTGCTTCGATTCACAAAGCGATGGCCTCCTACATGCTTGCTTCGATTCAGAAAGCAATGGCCTCCTACAGGCTTACTTCAATTCAGAAGAAATAGCCTCCTACAAGCTTGCTTCAATTCACAAAGCAATGGCCTCCTACATCAAATGGAAGAAAAGCAATTTTGCTTTGGTTTCTAAGCATCGATTTGGAATTTGACTTCCTTCGAGCGAGCTTGATTCATAAGGTTCTATTAATCAAGGCTTTCCTTGATTTCTTGCTTGGATTCAGAAGGAAATGGCCTTCTACAGGATTTCTTCGATTCACAAGGCGTTAGCCTTCTATAGGCTTTCTTCGATTCAGAAGGCAATGGCCTCCTATAGGCTTTCTTCGATTCAGAAGGTATTGTCCTTCTACATGTTTTCTTCGATTCAGAAGGCAATGGCCTCCTATAGGCTTGCTTAGATTCAGAAGGCAATGGCCTCCTACAGGCTTGCTTCGATTCAGAAGGCAGTGGCTTCTTACAGGCTTGTTTCAATTCAGTAGGAAATGTCCTCCTACAGGCTTGCTTCGATTCAGAAGTTAATGGCCTCCAACAAGCTTGCTTCGATTCAGAAGGCAATGGCCTCCTACATACTTGCTTCAATTCAGAAGGCAACGGCCTCCCACAGACTTGCTTCGATTCAGAAGGCATTGGTCTCTTACAGGCTTACTTCGATTCATAAAGCAATTTTCTTCTACAAGCATGCTTCGATTCAAAAGGCAATGGCCTCCTACAAGTTTCCATCGATTCAGAAGGCAATGGCCTCCTACAGGTTTGCTTCAATTCAGAAGACAATGGCCTCATACACGTTTGCTTCAATTCATAAGGTAATGGCCTCCGACAGGCTTGCTTCAATTCAGAAGGCATTGGCTTCCTAGATGCTTGCTTTGATTCAAATATAAATAGCCTCCTACTGGTTTGCTTCGATTCAGAAGGCAATGGCCTCCTACAGACTTCCATCGATTCAGAAGGCAATGGCCTCCTAGAGACTTGCTTCAATTCAGATGGCAATGGCCTCATACAGGCTTGTTTCGATTCAGAAGGCAATGGCCTCCTACAGGTTTGCTTTGATTCAGAAGGCATTTGCCTTCTACATGCATGCTTCGATTCAAAAGGAAATGGCTTCCTACATGTTTGATTCATTTTATAAGGTAATGGCCTCCTACATGGTTGATTCGATTCAGAAAGAAATGGCCTCCTACAGGCTTGCTTCGATTCAAAAGGCAATGGTCTCCTACAGAATTGCATGTATTCAGAAGGAAATGGCCTCCTACAGACTTGATTCGATTCAGAAGGCAATGGCCTCCTATAGACTTGCTTCGATTCAGAAGGCATTGGCCTCCTACAGGCTTGCTGTGATTCAGAAGGTAATTGCCTCCTACAGGCATGCTTCAATTCAAAAGGCAATGGCCTCCTACAGGTATGCTCCGATTCAGAAGGCAATGGCCTCCTACAGGCTTACTTCAATTCAGAAGGCAATGGCCTCCTACAGGCTTGCTTCAAATCAGAAGGCATTGGCCTCCTACAAGTTTGCTACGATTCAGAAGGCAATTGTCTCCTTCCGGCATACTTCGATTCAGAAAGCAATGGCCTCCTACAGGCTTGCTTCGATTCAAAAGGCAACGGTCTCCTACAGAATTTCATGTATTCAGAAGGCAATGGCCTCCTACAGACTTGCTTCGATACAGAAGGCAATAACATCCTACAGACTTGCGTCGATTCAGAAGGCATAGGCCTCCTACAGGCTTGCTTCAATTCAGAAGGCAATTACCTCCTACAGGCATGCTTCAATTCAAAAGGCAATGTCCTCCTACAGGTTTGCTTCGATTTAGAAGGCAATGGCTTCCTAAAGGCTTGCTTCAATTCAGAAGGCAATGGCCTCCTACAGGCTTGCTTCAAATCAGAAGGCATTGGCCTCCTACATGCTTGCTTTGATTCACAAAGAAATAGCCTCCTACTGGTTTGCTTCGATTCAGAAGGCAATGGCCTCCTATAGTCTTGCTTCGATTCAGAAGGCAATGGCCTCATACAGACTTGTTTCGATTCAGAAGGCACTGGCCTCCTACAAGTTTGCTTCGATTCAGAAGGCAATTGTCTCCTACAGGCATGCTTCGATTCAGAAGGCAATGGCCTCCTACAGGTTGCTTCGATTTATAAGTCAATGGCCTCCTACAGGTTTGTTTCAATTCAGAAAGCAATGGCCTCATACAGGCTTGCTTCGATTCATAAGGCAATGGACTCCTACAGGCTTACATCGATTCATAAAGCAATGGCTTCCTACATCAAATGGAAGAAAAGCAATTTTTCTTTGGTTTCTAAGCTTCAATTGGTAATTTGAATTCCTTCGAGCGAGCTTGATTCATAAGGTTCTATTAAGCAAGGCTTTCCTTGATTTCTTGCTTCGATTCAGAAGGCAACGGCTTTCTACAGGATTGCTTCGATTCAGAAGGCGTTGGCCTTCTATAGGCTTTCTTCGATTCATAAGGCAATGCCTCCTATAGGCTTTCTTCGATTCAGAGGGCATTGTCCTTCTACATGTTTTCTTTGATTCAGAAGTCAATGGCTTCCTATAGGCCTGCTTAGATTCAGAAGGCAATGGCCTCCTACAGGCTTGCTTCGATTCAGAAGGCAGTGGCTTCCTACTGGCTTGTTTCAATTCAGAAGGAAATGGCCTCCTACAGGCTTACTTCGATTCAGAAGTTAATGTCCTCCAAAAAGCTTGCTTCTATTCAGAAGGAAATGACCTCCTACATACTTGCTTCAATTCAGAAGGCAATGGGCTCCTACAAACTTGCTTCGATTCATAAGGCAATTTCCTCCTACAGGCATGCTTCGATTCAAACGGCAATGGCCTCCTACAAGTTCCCTTCGATTCAGAAGGCAATGGCCTCCTACAGGTTTGCTTCAATTCAGAAGGCAATGGCCTCCTACAGGTTCCCTTCGATTCAGAAGGTAATGGCCTCCGACAGGCTTGCTTCAATTAAGGAGGCAATGGCCTCCTAAAGGCTTGCTTCAATTCAGAAGGTGTTGGCCTCCTAGTTTCATGCTTTGATTCACAAATAAATAACCTTCTACTGATTTTCTTTGATTCAGAAGGCAATGGCCTCCTACAGACTTGCTTCAATTCAGAAGGCAATGGCCTCCTACAGGCTTGCTTAAAATCAGAAGGCATTAGCCTCCTATAGGCTTGCTTCGATTCAAAAGGCAATTACCTCCTACAGGCATGCTTCAATTCAAAAGGCAATAGCCTCCTACAGGTTTGCTTATATTCAAAAGGCAATGGCCTCCTACAGGCTTGCTTCAATTCAGAAGGCAATGGCCTCCTACATGCTTGCTTCAAATTAGAAGGCATTGGCCTCCTACATGCTTGCTTTGATTCACAGAGAAATAGCCTCCTACTGGTTTGCTTCGATTCAGAAGGCAATGGCCTCCTGTAGTCTTGCTTCGATTCAGAAGGCAATGCCCTCATATAGGCTTGTTTCAATTCATAAGGCACTGGCCTCCTACAAGTTTGCTTCGATTCAGAAGGAAATTGTCTCCTACAGGCATGCTTCGATTCAGAAGGAAATTGCCTCCTACAGACTTGCTTCAATTCAGAAGGCAATGGCCTCATACAGGCTTGTTTCGATTCAGAAGGCAATGGCCTCCTACAGGTTTGCTTTGATTCAGAAGGCAGTTGCCTTCTACAGGCATGCTTCGATTCAAAAGGAAATGGCTTCCTACAAGTTTGCTTCGTTTTATAAGGTAATGGCCTCCTACAGGTTTGCTTCGATTCAGAAAGCGATGGCCTCCTACAGGCTTGCTTCGATTCAAAAGGAAATGGCCTCCTACAAAATTGCATGTATTAAGAAGGCAATGGCCTCCTACAGAATTGCTTCGATTCAGAAGGCAATAACCTCCTACAGACTTGTGTCGATTCAGAAGGCATTGGCCTCCTACAGGCTTGCTTCAATTGAGAAGACAATTACCTCCTACAGGCATGCTTCAATTCAAAAGGCAATGGCCTCCTACAGGTTTGCTTCGATTCAGAAGGCAATGGCCTCCTAAAGTCTTGCTTCAATTCAGAAGGCAATGGCCTCCTACAGGCTTGCTTCAAATCAGAAGGCATTGGCCTCCTACATGCTTGCTTTGATTCACAAAGAAATAGCCTCCTACTAGTTTGCTTCGATTCAGAAGGCAATGGCCTCCTATAGTCTTGCTTCGATTCATAAGGCAATGGCCTCATACAGACTTGTTTCGATTCAGAAGGAACTGGCCTCCTACAAGTTTGCTTCGATTCAGAAGGCAATTGTCTCCTACAGGCATGCTTCGATTCAGAAGGCAATGGCCTCCTACATGTTGCTTCGATTTATAAGTCAATGGCCTCCTACAGGTTTGTTTCAATTCATAAAGCAATGGCCTCGTACAGGCTTGCTTAGATTCAGAAGGCAATGGACTCCTACAGGCTTACTTCGATTCACATAGCAATTGCCTCCTACATGCTTCTTTCAATTCAGAAAGCAATGGCCTCGTACAGGCTTGCTTCGATTCAAAAGACAATGGCCTCCTACAGGCTTGCTTCAATTCATAAAGCAATGGCCTCCTACATCAAATGGAAGAAAAGCAATTTTGCTTTGGTTTCTAAGCTTCGATTGGTAATTTGAATTCCTTCGAGCGAGCTTGATTCATAAGGTTCTATTAAGCAAGGCTTTCCTTGATTGCTAGCTTCGATTCAGAAGGCAACGACCTTCTACAGGATTGCTTCGATTCAGAAGGCGTTGGCCTTCTATAGGCTTTCTTCGACTCATAAGGCAATGGCCTCCTATAGGCTTTCTTCGATTCAGAAGGAATTGTCCTTCTACATGTTTGCTTCAATTCAGAAGTCAATGGCTTCCTATAGGCTTGCTTAGATTCAGAAGGCAATGGCCTCCTACAGGCTTGCTTTGATTCAGAAGGCAGTGGCTTCCTACTGGCTTATTTCAATTCAGAAGGAAATGGCCTCCTACAGGCTTGCTTCGATTCAGAAGTTAATGGCCTCCAAAAAGCTTGCTTCGATTCAGAAGGTAATGGCCTCCTACATACTTTCTTCAATTCAGAAGGCAATGGGCTCCTACAAACTTGCTTCGATTCATAAGGCAATTTCCTCCTACAGGCATGCTTCGATTCAAACGGCAATGGCCTCCTACAAGTTTCCTTCGATTCAAAAGGCAATGGCCTCCTACAGGTTTGCTTCAATTCAGAAGGCAATGTTCTCCTACAGGTTCGCTTCGATTCAGAAGGTAATGGCTTCCGACAGGCTTGCTTCAATTCAGGAGGCAATGGCCTCCTACAGGCTTGCTTCAATTCAGAAGGCATTGGCCTCCTAGTTGCATGCTTTGATTCACAAATAAATAACCTTCTACTGATTTTCTTCAATTCAGAAGGCAATGGCCTCCTACAGACTTGCTTCAATTCAGAAGGCAATGGCCTCCTATAGGCTTGCTTCAAATCAGAAGGAATTGGACTCCTACAAGTTTTCTTCGATTCAGAAGGCAATTGTCTCCTTCAGGCATGCTTCAATTCAAAAAGCAATGGCCTCATACAGGCTTTCTTCGATTCAAAAGGAAATGGTCTCCTACAAAATTGCATGTATTCAGAAGGCAATGGCCTCCTACAAACTTGTTTCGATTCAGAAGGCAATGGCCTCCTACAGACTTTCTTCGATTCAGAAGGCATTAGTCTCCTACAGGCTTGCTTCGATTCAAAAGGCAATTACCTCCTACAGGCATGCTTCAATTCAAAAGGCAATAGCCTCCTACAGGTTTGCTTTGATTCAAAAGGCAATGGCCTCCTACAGGCTTGCTTCAATTCAGAAGGGAATGGCCTCCTACAGGCTTGCTTCAACTTAGAAGGCATTGGCCTCCTACATGCTTGCTTTGATTCACAGAGAAATAGCCTCCTACTGGTTTGCTTCGATTCAGAAGGCAATGGCCTCCTATAGTCTTGCTTCGATTCAGAAGGCAATGGTCTCATACAGGCTTGTTTCAATTCATAAGGCACTGGCCTCCTACAAGTTTGCTTCGATTCAGAAGGAAATTGTCTCCTACAGGCATGCTTCGATTCAGAAGGCAATGGCCTCCTACAGACTTGCTTCAATTCAGAAGGCAATGGCCTCATACAGGCTTGTTTCAATTCAGAAGGCAATGGCCTCCTACAGGTTTGCTTTGATTCAGAAGGCAGTTGCCTTGTACAGGCATGCTTCGATTCAAAAGGAAATGGCTTCCTACAAGTTTGCTTCGTTTTATAAGGTAATGGCCTCCTACATGTTTGCTTCGATTCAGAAAGCAATGGCCTCCTACAGGCTTGCTTCGATTCAAAAGGCAATGGTCTCCTACAAAATTGCATGTATTCAGAAGGCAATGGCCTCCTACAAACTTGCCTCGATTTAGAAGGCAATAACCTTCTACAGACTTGCGTCGATTAAGAAGGCATTGGCCTCCTACATGCTTGCTTTGATTCACAAAGAAATAGCCTCCTACTGGTTTGCTTCGATTCAGAAGGCAATGGCCTCCTACAGGTTTGCTTCGATTCAGAAGGCAATGGCCTCCTACAGGCTTGCTTCAATTCAGAAGGCAATGGCCTCCTACAGGCTTGCTTCAAATCAGAAGGCATTGGCCTCCTACATGCTTGCTTTGATTCACAAAGAAATATCCTCCTACTGGTTTGCTTCGATTTAGAAGGCAATGGCCTCCTATAGTCTTGCTTTGATTCATAAGGCAATGGCCTCATACAGACTTGTTTCGATTCAGAAGGCACTGGCCTCCTACAAGTTTGCTTCGATTCAGAAGGCAATTGTCTCCTACAGGCATGCTTCGATTTAGAAGGCAATGGCCTCCTACAGGTTTCTTCGATTTATAAGTCAATGGCCTCCTACAGGTTTGTTTCAATTCAGAAAGCAATGCCCCCGTACAGGCTTGCTTCGATTCAGAAGGCAATGGACTCCTAAAGGCTTGCTTCGATTCACAAAGCAATTTCCTCCTACATGCTTCTATCAATTCAGAAAGCAATGGCCTCCTACAGGCTTGCTTCGATTCAGAAGACAATGGCCTCCTACAGGCTTGCTTCAATTCATAAAGCAATGGCATCCTACATCAAATGGAAGAAAAGCAATTTTTCTTTGGTTTCTAAGCTTCGATTGGTAATTTGAATTCCTTCGAGCGAGCTTGATTCATAAGGTTCTATTAAACAAGGCTTTCCTTGATTGCTTGCTTCGATTCAGAAGGCGTTGGCCTTCTATAGGCTTTCTTCGATTCATAAGGCAATGGCCTCCTATAAGCTTTCTTCGATTCAGAAGGCATTGTCCTTCTACATGTTTGCTTCGATTCAGAAGTCAGTGGCCTCCTATAGGCTTGCTTAGATCCAGAAGGCAATGGCCTCCTACAGGCTTGCTTCGATTCAGAAGGCAGTGGCTTCCTACTGGCTTGTTTCAATTCAGAAGGAAATGGCCTCCTAGAGGCTTGCTTCGATTCAGAAGTTAATGGCCTCCAAAAAGCATTCTTCGATTCAGAAGGAAATGGCCTCCTACATACTTGCTTCAATTCAGAACGCAATGGGCTCCTACAAACTTTCTTCGATTCAGAAGGCATTGGCCTCTTACAGGCTTACTTCGATTCATAAGGCAATTTCCTCCTACAGGCATGCTTCGATTCAAACGGCAATGGCCTCATACAAGTTTCCTTCGATTCAAAAGGCAATGGCCTCCTACAGGTTTGCTTCAATTCAGAAGGCAATGGTCTCCTACAGGTTCACTTTGATTCAGAAGGTAATGGCCTCCGACAGGCTTGCTTCAATTCATAAGGCAATGGCCTCCTACAAGCTTGCTTCAATTCAGAAGGCATTGGCCTCCTAGTTGCATGTTTTGATTCACAAATAAATAACCTTCTACTGATTTGCTTCGATTCAGAAGGCAATGGCCTCCTACAGACTTGCTTCAATTCAGAAGGAAATGGCCTCCTACAGGCTTGCTTCAAATCAGAAGGCATTGGCCTCCTACAAGTTTACTTCGATTCAGAAGGCAATTGTCTCCTTCAGGCATGCTTCGATTCAAAAAGTAATGGCCTCATACAGGTTTTCTTCAATTCAAAAGGCAATGGTCTCCTACAAAATTGCATGTATTCAGAAGGCAATGGCCTCCTACAGACTTGCTTCGATTCAGAAGGCAATGGCCTCCTACAGGCTTGCTTTGATTCAGAAGGCAGTGGCTTCCTACTGGCTTATTTCAATTCAAAAGGAAATGGCCTCCTACAGGCTTGCTTCGATTCAGAAGTTAATGGCTTCCAAAAAGCTTGCTTCGATTCAGAAGGAAATGGTCTCCTACATACTTTTTTCAATTCAGAAGGCAATGAGCTCCTACAAACTTGCTTCGATTCATAAGGCAATTTCCTCCTACATGCATGCTTCGATTCAAACGTCAATGGCCTCCTACAAGTTCCCTTCGATTCAGAAGGCAATGGCCTCCTACAGGTTTGCTTCAATTCAGAAGGCAACGACGTCCTACAGGTTCGCTTCGATTCAGAAGGTAATGGCCTCCGACAGGCTTGCTTCAATTCAGGAGGCAATGGCCTCCTACAGGCTTGCTTCAATTCAGAAGGCATTGGCCTCCTAGTTGCATGCTTTGATTCACAAATAAATAACTTTCTACTGATTTGCTTCGATTCAGAAGGCAATGGCCTCCTATAGACTTGCTTCAATTCAGAAGGCAATGGCCTCCTACAGGCTTGCTTCAAATTAGAAGGCATTGGCCTCCTACAAGTTTGCTTTGATTCACAGAGAAATAGCCTCCTACTGGTTTGCTTCGATTCAGAAGGCAATGGCCTCCTATAGTCTTGCTTCGATTCAGAAGGCAATGGTCTCATACAGGCTTGTTTCAATTCATAAGGCACTGGCCTCCTACAAGTTTGCTTCGATTCAGAAGGAAATTGTCTCCTACAGGCATGCTTCAATTCAGAAGGCAATGGCCTCCTACAGACTTGCTTCAATTCAGAAGGCAATGGCCTCATACAGGCTTGTTTCAATTCAGAAGGCAATGGCCTCCTACAGGTTTGCTTTGATTCAGAAGGCAGTTGCCTTCTACAGGCATGCTTCGATTCAAAAGGAAATGGCTTCCTACAAGTTTGCTTCGTTTTATAAGGTAATGGCCTCCTACATGTTTGCTTCGATTCAGAAAGCAATGGCCTCCTACAGGCTTGCTTCGATTCAAAAGGCAATGGTCTCCTACAAAATTGCATGTATTCAGAAGGCAATGGCCTCCTACAAACTTGCCTCGATTTAGAAGGCAATAACCTTCTACAGACTTGCGTCGATTAAGAAGGCATTGGCCTCCTACATGCTTGCTTTGATTCACAAAGAAATAGCCTCCTACTGGTTTGCTTCGATTCAGAAGGCAATGGCCTCCTACAGGTTTGCTTCGATTCAGAAGGCAATGGCCTCCTACAGGCTTGCTTCAATTCAGAAGGCAATGGCCTCCTACAGGCTTGCTTCAAATCAGAAGGCATTGGCCTCCTACATGCTTGCTTTGATTCACAAAGAAATATCCTCCTACTGGTTTGCTTCGATTTAGAAGGCAATGGCCTCCTATAGTCTTGCTTTGATTCAGAAGGCAATGGCCTCATACAGACTTGTTTCGATTCAGAAGGCACTGGCCTCCTACAAGTTTGCTTCGATTCAGAAGGCAATTGTCTCCTACAGGCATGCTTCGATTTAGAAGGCAATGGCCTCCTACAGGTTTCTTCGATTTATAAGTCAATGGCCTCCTACAGGTTTGTTTCAATTCAGAAAGCAATGCCCCCGTACAGGCTTGCTTCGATTCAGAAGGCAATGGACTCCTAAAGGCTTGCTTCGATTCACAAAGCAATTTCCTCCTACATGCTTCTATCAATTCAGAAAGCAATGGCCTCCTACAGGCTTGCTTCGATTCAGAAGACAATGGCCTCCTACAGGCTTGCTTCAATTCATAAAGCAATGGCATCCTACATCAAATGGAAGAAAAGCAATTTTTCTTTGGTTTCTAAGCTTCGATTGGTAATTTGAATTCCTTCGAGCATGCTTGATTCATAAGGTTCTATTAAACAAGGCTTTCCTTGATTGCTTGCTTCGATTCAGAAGGCGTTGGCCTTCTATAGGCTTTCTTCGATTCATAAGGCAATGGCCTCCTATAAGCTTTCTTCGATTCAGAAGGCATTGTCCTTCTACATGTTTGCTTCGATTCAGAAGTCAGTGGCCTCCTATAGGCTTGCTTAGATCCAGAAGGCAATGGCCTCCTACAGGCTTGCTTCGATTCAGAAGGCAGTGGCTTCCTACTGGCTTGTTTCAATTCAGAAGGAAATGGCCTCCTAGAGGCTTGCTTCGATTCAGAAGTTAATGGCCTCCAAAAAGCATTCTTCGATTCAGAAGGAAATGGCCTCCTACATACTTGCTTCAATTCAGAACGCAATGGGCTCCTACAAACTTTCTTCGATTCAGAAGGCATTGGCCTCTTACAGGCTTACTTCGATTCATAAGGCAATTTCCTCCTACAGGCATGCTTCGATTCAAACGGCAATGGCCTCATACAAGTTTCCTTCGATTCAAAAGGCAATGGCCTCCTACAGGTTTGCTTCAATTCAGAAGGCAATGGTCTCCTACAGGTTCACTTTGATTCAGAAGGTAATGGCCTCCGACAGGCTTGCTTCAATTCATAAGGCAATGGCCTCCTACAAGCTTGCTTCAATTCAGAAGGCATTGGCCTCCTAGTTGCATGTTTTGATTCACAAATAAATAACCTTCTACTGATTTGCTTCGATTCAGAAGGCAATGGCCTCCTACAGACTTGCTTCAATTCAGAAGGAAATGGCCTCCTACAGGCTTGCTTCAAATCAGAAGGCATTGGCCTCCTACAAGTTTACTTCGATTCAGAAGGCAATTGTCTCCTTCAGGCATGCTTCGATTCAAAAAGTAATGTCCTCATACAGGTTTTCTTCAATTCAAAAGGCAATGGTCTCCTACAAAATTGCATGTATTCAGAAGGCAATGGCCTCCTACAGACTTGCTTCGATTCAGAAGGCAATGGCCTCCTACAGGCTTGCTTTGATTCAGAAGGCAGTGGCTTCCTACTGGCTTATTTCAATTCAAAAGGAAATGGCCTCCTACAGGCTTGCTTCGATTCAGAAGTTAATGGCTTCCAAAAAGCTTGCTTCGATTCAGAAGGAAATGGTCTCCTACATACTTTTTTCAATTCAGAAGGCAATGAGCTCCTACAAACTTGCTTCGATTCATAAGGCAATTTCCTCCTACATGCATGCTTCGATTCAAACGTCAATGGCCTCCTACAAGTTCCCTTCGATTCAGAAGGCAATGGCCTCCTACAGGTTTGCTTCAATTCAGAAGGCAACGACGTCCTACAGGTTCGCTTCGATTCAGAAGGTAATGGCCTCCGACAGGCTTGCTTCAATTCAGGAGGCAATGGCCTCCTACAGGCTTGCTTCAATTCAGAAGGCATTGGCCTCCTAGTTGCATGCTTTGATTCACAAATAAATAACTTTCTACTGATTTGCTTCGATTCAGAAGGCAATGGCCTCCTATAGACTTGCTTCAATTCAGAAGGCAATGGCCTCCTACAGGCTTGCTTCAAATTAGAAGGCATTGGCCTCCTACAAGTTTGCTTCAATTCAGAAGGCAATAGTCTCCTTCAGGCATGCTTCGATTCAAAAAGCAATGGCCTCATACAGGCTTTCTTCGATTCAAAAGGCAATGGTCTCCTACAAAATTGCATGTATTCAGAAGGCAATGGCCTCCTATAGACTTGTTTCGATTCAGAAGGCAATGACCTCCTACAGACTTGCTTCGATTCAGAAGGCATTAGCCTCCTACAGGCTTGCTTCGATTCAAAAGGCAATTACCTCCTACGGGCAGGCTTCAATTCAAAAGGCAATAGCCTCCTACAGGTTTGCTTATATTCAAAAGGCAATGGCCTCCTACAGGCTTGCTTCAATTCAGAAGGCAATGGCCTCCTACAGGCTTGCTTCAAATTAGAAGGCATTGGCCTCCTACATGCTTGCTTTGATTCACATAGAAATAGCCCCCTACTGGTTTGCTTCGATTCAGAAGGCAATGGCCTCCTGTAGTCTTGCTTCGATTCAGAAGGCAATGGCCTCCTACAAGTTTGCTTCGATTCAGAAGGAAATTGTCTCCTACAGGCATGCTTCGATTCAGAAGGCAATGGCCTCCTACAGACTTGCTTCAATTCATAAGGCAATGGCCTCATACAGGCTTGTTTCGATTCAGAAGGCAATGGCCTCCTACAGGTTTGCTTTGATTAAGAAGGCAGTCGCCTTCTACAGGCATGCTTCGATTCAAAAGGAAATGGCTTCCTACAAGTTTGCTTCGTTTTATAAGGTAATGGCCTCCTACAGGATTGCTTCGATTCAGAAAGCAATGGCCTCATACAGGCTTTCTTCGATTCAAAAGGCAATGGTCTCCCACAAAATTGCATGTATTCAGAAGGCAATGGCCTCCTATAGACTTGTTTCGAATCAGAAGGCAATGGCCTCCTACAGACTTGCGTCGATTCAGAAGGCATTGGCCTCCTACATGCTTGCTTTGATTCATAAAGAAATAGCCTCCTACTGGTTTGCTTCGATTCAGAAGGCAATGGCCTCCTACAGGTTTGCTTCGATTCAGAAGGCAATGGCCTCCTAAAGGCTTGCTTCAATTCAGAAGGCAATGGCCTCCTACAGGCTTGCTTCAAATCAGAAGGCATTGGCCTCCTACATGCTTGCTTTGATTCACAAAGAAATAGCCTCCTACTGGTTTGCTTCGATTCAGAAGGCAATGGCCTCCTATAGTCTTGCTTCGATTCAGAAGGCAATGGCCTCATACAGACTTGTTTCGATTCATAAGGCACTGGCCTCCTACAAGTTTGCATCGATTCAGAAGGCAATTGTCTCCTACACGCATGCTTCAATTTAGAAGGCAATGGCCTCCTACAGGTTGCTTCGATTTATAAGTCAATGGCCTCCTACAGGTTTGTTTCAATTCAGAAAGCAATGGCCCCGTACAGGCTTGCTTCGATTCAGAAGGCAATGGACTCCTACAGGCTTGCTTCGATTCACAAAGCAATTGCCTACTACATTCTTCTATCAATTCAGAAAGCAATGGCCTCCTACAGGCTTGCTTCGATTCAGAAGACAATGGCCTCCTACAGGCTTGCTTCAATTCATAAAGCAATGGCCTCCTACATCAAATGGAAGAAAAGCAATTTTTCTTTGGTTTCTAAGCTTCGATTGGTAATTTGAATTCCTTCGAGCGAGCATGATTCATAAGGTTCTATTAAGCAAGGCTTTCCTTGAATGCTTGCTTCGATTCAGAAGGCGTTGGCCTTCTATAGGCTTTCTTCGATTCATAAGGCAATGGCCTCCTATAGGCTTTCTTCGATTCAAAAGGTATTGTCCTTCTACATGTTTACTTCGATTCAGAAGTCAATGGCCTCCTACAGGCTTGCTTCAAATTAGAAGGCATTGGCCACCTACAAGTTTGCTTCGATTCAGAAGGCAATTGTCTCCTTCAGGCATGCTTCGATTCAAAAAGCAATGGCCTCATACAGGCTTTCTTCGATTCAAAAGGCAATGGTCTCCCACAAAATTGCATGTATTCAGAAGGCACTGGCCTCCTATAGACTTGTTTCGAATCAGAAGGCAATGGCTTCCTACAGACTTGCTTCGATTCATAAGGCATTAGCCTCCTACAGGCTTGCTTCGATTCAAAAGGAAATTACCTCCTACAGGCATGCTTCAATTCAAAAGGCAATAGCCTCCTACAGGTTTTCTTATATTCAAAAGGCAATGGCCTCCTACAGGCTTGCTTCAATTCAAAAGGCAATGGCCTCCTACATGCTTGCTTCAAATTAGAAGGAATTGGCCTCCTACATGCTTGCTTTGATTCACATAGAAATAGCCCCTACTGGTTTGCTTCGATTCATAAGGCAATGGCCTCCTGTAGTCTTGCTTCGATTCAGAAGGCAATGGCCTCATACAGGCTTGTTTCGATTCATAAGGCACTGGCCTCCTACAAGTTTGCTTCGATTCAGAAGGAAATTGTCTCCTACAGGCATGCTTCGATTCAGAAGGCAATGGCCTCCTACAGACTTGCTTCAATTCAGAAGGCAATGGCCTCATACAGGCTTGTTTCGATTCAGAAGGCAACGGCCTCCTACAGGTTTGCTTTGATTCAGAAGGCAGTCTCCTTCTACAGGCATGCTTTGATTCAAAAGGAAATGGCTTCCTACAAGTTTGCTTCGTTTTATAAGGTAATGGCCTCCTACAGGATTGCTTCGATTCAGAAAGCAATGGCCTCCTACTGGCTTGCTTCGATTCAAAAGGCAATGGTCTCCTACAGAATTGCATGTATTCAGAAGGCAATGGCCTCCTACAGACTTGCCTCGATTTAGAAGGAAATAACATCCTACAGACTTGCATCGATTCAGAAGGCATTGGCCTCCTACATGCTTGCTTTGATTCACAAAGAAATAGCCTCCGACTGGTTTGCTTCGATTCAGAAGGCAATGGCCTCCTACAGGTTTGCTTCGATTCAGAAGGCAATGGCCTCCTACAGACTTGTCTCGATTTAGAAGGCAATGGCCTCCTACAGGCTTGCTTCAAATCAGAAGGCATTGGCCTCCTACATGCTTGCTTTGATTCACATAGAAATAGCCCCCTACTGGTTTGCTTCGATTCAGAAGGCAATGGCCTCCTGTAGTCTTGCTTCGATTCAGAAGGCAATGGCCTCCTACAAGTTTGCTTCGATTCAGAAGGAAATTGTCTCCTACAGGCATGCTTCGATTCAGAAGGCAATGGCCTCCTACAGACTTGCTTCAATTCATAAGGCAATGGCCTCATACAGGCTTGTTTCGATTCAGAAGGCAATGGCCTCCTACAGGTTTGCTTTGATTAAGAAGGCAGTCGCCTTCTACAGGCATGCTTCGATTCAAAAGGAAATGGCTTCCTACAAGTTTGCTTCGTTTTATAAGGTAATGGCCTCCTACAGGATTGCTTTGATTCAGAAAGCAATGGCCTCATACAGGCTTTCTTCGATTCAAAAGGCAATGGTCTCCCACAAAATTGCATGTATTCAGAAGGCATTGGCCTCCTATAGACTTGTTTCGAATCAGAAGGCAATGGCCTCCTACAGACTTGCGTCGATTCAGAAGGCATTGGCCTCCTACATGCTTGCTTTGATTCATAAAGAAATAGCCTCCTACTGGTTTGCTTCGATTCAGAAGGCAATGGCCTCCTACAGGTTTGCTTCGATTCAGAAGGCAATGGCCTCCTACAGGCTTGCTTCAATTCAGAAGGCAATGGCCTCCTACAGGCTTGCTTCAAATCAGAAGGCATTGGCCTCCTACATGCTTGCTTTGATTCACAAAGAAATAGCCTCCTACTGGTTTGCTTCGATTCAGAAGGCAATGGCCTCCTATAGTCTTGCTTCGATTCAGAAGGCAATGGCCTCATACAGACTTGTTTCGATTCATAAGGCACTGGCCTCCTATAAGTTTGCATCGATTCAGAAGGCAATTGTCTCCTACAGGCATGCTTCGATTTAGAAGGCAATGGCCTCCTACAGGTTGCTTCGATTTATAAGTCAATGGCCTCCTACAGGTTTGTTTCAATTCAGAAAGCAATGGCCCCGTACAGGCTTGCTTCGATTCAGAAGGCAATGGACTCCTACAGGCTTGCTTCGATTCACAAAGCAATTGCCTACTACATTCTTCTATCAATTCAGAAAGCAATGGCCTCCTACAGGCTTGCTTCGATTCAGAAGACAATGGCCTCCTACAGGCTTGCTTCAATTCATAAAGCAATGGCCTCCTACATCAAATGGAAGAAAAGCAATTTTTCTTTGGTTTCTAAGCTTCGATTGGTAATTTGAATTCCTTCGAGCGAGCATGATTCATAAGGTTCTATTAAGCAAGGCTTTCCTTGAATGCTTGCTTCGATTCAGAAGGCGTTGGCCTTCTATAGGCTTTCTTCGATTCATAAGGCAATGGCCTCCTATAGGCTTTCTTCGATTCAAAAGGTATTGTCCTTCTACATGTTTACTTCGATTCAGAAGTCAATGGCCTCCTACAGGCTTGCTTCAAATTAGAAGGCATTGGCCACCTACAAGTTTGCTTCGATTCAGAAGGCAATTGTCTCCTTCAGGCATGCTTCGATTCAAAAAGCAATGGCCTCATACAGGCTTTCTTCGATTCAAAAGGCAATGGTCTCCCACAAAATTGCATGTATTCAGAAGGCACTGGCCTCCTATAGACTTGTTTCGAATCAGAAGGCAATGGCTTCCTACAGACTTGCTTCGATTCATAAGGCATTAGCCTCCTACAGGCTTGCTTCGATTCAAAAGGAAATTACCTCCTACAGGCATGCTTCAATTCAAAAGGCAATAGCCTCCTACAGGTTTTCTTATATTCAAAAGGCAATGGCCTCCTACAGGCTTGCTTCAATTCAAAAGGCAATGGCCTCCTACATGCTTGCTTCAAATTAGAAGGAATTGGCCTCCTACATGCTTGCTTTGATTCACATAGAAATAGCCCCTACTGGTTTGCTTCGATTCATAAGGCAATGGCCTCCTGTAGTCTTGCTTCGATTCAGAAGGCAATGGCCTCATACAGGCTTGTTTCGATTCATAAGGCACTGGCCTCCTACAAGTTTGCTTCGATTCAGAAGGAAATTGTCTCCTACAGGCATGCTTCGATTCAGAAGGCAATGGCCTCCTACAGACTTGCTTCAATTCAGAAGGCAATGGCCTCATACAGGCTTGTTTCGATTCAGAAGGCAACGGCCTCCTACAGGTTTGCTTTGATTCAGAAGGCAGTCTCCTTCTACAGGCATGCTTCGATTCAAAAGGAAATGGCTTCCTACAAGTTTGCTTCGTTTTATAAGGTAATGGCCTCCTACAGGATTGCTTCGATTCAGAAAGCAATGGCCTCCTACTGGCTTGCTTCGATTCAAAAGGCAATGGTCTCCTACAGAATTGCATGTATTCAGAAGGCAATGGCCTCCTACAGACTTGCCTCGATTTAGAAGGAAATAACATCCTACAGACTTGCATCGATTCAGAAGGCATTGGCCTCCTACATGCTTGCTTTGATTCACAAAGAAATAGCCTCCGACTGGTTTGCTTCGATTCAGAAGGCAATGGCCTCCTACAGGTTTGCTTCGATTCAGAAGGCAATGGCCTCCTACAGACTTGTCTCGATTTAGAAGGCAATGGCCTCCTACAGGCTTGCTTCAAATCAGAAGGCATTGGCCTCCTACATGCTTGCTTTGATTCACATAGAAATAGCCCCCTACTGGTTTGCTTCGATTCAGAAGGCAATGGCCTCCTGTAGTCTTGCTTCGATTCAGAAGGCAATGGCCTCCTACAAGTTTGCTTCGATTCAGAAGGAAATTGTCTCCTACAGGCATGCTTCGATTCAGAAGGCAATGGCCTCCTACAGACTTGCTTCAATTCATAAGGCAATGGCCTCATACAGGCTTGTTTCGATTCAGAAGGCAATGGCCTCCTACAGGTTTGCTTTGATTAAGAAGGCAGTCGCCTTCTACAGGCATGCTTCGATTCAAAAGGAAATGGCTTCCTACAAGTTTGCTTCGTTTTATAAGGTAATGGCCTCCTACAGGATTGCTTTGATTCAGAAAGCAATGGCCTCATACAGGCTTTCTTCGATTCAAAAGGCAATGGTCTCCCACAAAATTGCATGTATTCAGAAGGCATTGGCCTCCTATAGACTTGTTTCGAATCAGAAGGCAATGGCCTCCTACAGACTTGCGTCGATTCAGAAGGCATTGGCCTCCTACATGCTTGCTTTGATTCATAAAGAAATAGCCTCCTACTGGTTTGCTTCGATTCAGAAGGCAATGGCCTCCTACAGGTTTGCTTCGATTCAGAAGGCAATGGCCTCCTACAGGCTTGCTTCAATTCAGAAGGCAATGGCCTCCTACAGGCTTGCTTCAAATCAGAAGGCATTGGCCTCCTACATGCTTGCTTTGATTCACAAAGAAATAGCCTCCTACTGGTTTGCTTCGATTCAGAAGGCAATGGCCTCCTATAGTCTTGCTTCGATTCAGAAGGCAATGGCCTCATACAGACTTGTTTCGATTCATAAGGCACTGGCCTCCTATAAGTTTGCATCGATTCAGAAGGCAATTGTCTCCTACAGGCATGCTTCGATTTAGAAGGCAATGGCCTCCTACAGGTTGCTTCGATTTATAAGTCAATGGCCTCCTACAGGTTTGTTTCAATTCAGAAAGCAATGGCCCCGTACAGGCTTGCTTCGATTCAGAAGGCAATGGACTCCTACAGGCTTGCTTCGATTCACAAAGCAATTGCCTACTACATTCTTCTATCAATTCAGAAAGCAATGGCCTCCTACAGGCTTGCTTCGATTCAGAAGACAATGGCCTCCTACAGGCTTGCTTCAATTCATAAAGCAATGGCCTCCTACATCAAATGGAAGAAAAGCAATTTTTCTTTGGTTTCTAAGCTTCGATTGGTAATTTGAATTCCTTCGAGCGAGCATGATTCATAAGGTTCTATTAAGCAAGGCTTTCCTTGAATGCTTGCTTCGATTCAGAAGGCGTTGGCCTTCTATAGGCTTTCTTCGATTCATAAGGCAATGGCCTCCTATAGGCTTTCTTCGATTCAAAAGGTATTGTCCTTCTACATGTTTACTTCGATTCAGAAGTCAATGGCCTCCTACAGGCTTGCTTCAAATTAGAAGGCATTGGCCACCTACAAGTTTGCTTCGATTCAGAAGGCAATTGTCTCCTTCAGGCATGCTTCGATTCAAAAAGCAATGGCCTCATACAGGCTTTCTTCGATTCAAAAGGCAATGGTCTCCCACAAAATTGCATGTATTCAGAAGGCACTGGCCTCCTATAGACTTGTTTCGAATTAGAAGGCAATGGCCTCCTACAGACTTGCTTCGATTCAGAAGGCATTAGCCTCCTACAGGCTTGCTTCGATTCAAAAGGAAATTACCTCCTACAGGCATGCTTCAATTCAAAAGGCAATAGCCTCCTACAGGTTTTCTTATATTCAAAAGGCAATGGCCTCCTACAGGCTTGCTTCAATTCAAAAGGCAATGGCCTCCTACATGCTTGCTTCAAATTAGAAGGAATTGGCCTCCTACATGCTTGCTTTGATTCACATAGAAATAGCCCCTACTGGTTTGCTTCGATTCATAAGGCAATGGCCTCCTGTAGTCTTGCTTCGATTCAGAAGGCAATGGCCTCATACAGGCTTGTTTCGATTCATAAGGCACTGGCCTCCTACAAGTTTGCTTCGATTCAGAAGGAAATTGTCTCCTACAGGCATGCTTCGATTCAGAAGGCAATGGCCTCCTACAGACTTGCTTCAATTCAGAAGGCAATGGCCTCATACAGGCTTGTTTCGATTCAGAAGGCAACAGCCTCCTACAGGTTTGCTTTGATTCAGAAGGCAGTCTCCTTCTATAGGCATGCTTCGATTCAAAAGGAAATGGCTTCCTACAAGTTTGCTTCGTTTTATAAGGTAATGGCCTCCTACAGGATTGCTTCGATTCAGAAAGCAATGGCCTCCTACTGGCTTGCTTCGATTCAAAAGGCAATGGTCTCCTACAGAATTGCATGTATTCAGAAGGCAATGGCCTCCTACAGACTTGCCTCGATTTAGAAGGAAATAACATCCTACAGACTTGCGTCGATTCAGAAGGCATTAGCCTCCTACATGCTTGCTTTGATTCACAAAGAAATAGCCTCCGACTGGTTTGCTTCGATTCAGAAGGCAATGGCCTCCTACAGGTTTGCTTCGATTCAGAAGGCAATGGCCTCCTACAGACTTGCCTCGATTTAGAAGGCAATGGCCTCCTACAGGCTTGCTTCAAATCAGAAGGCATTGGCCTCCTACATGCTTGCTTTGATTCACAAAGAAATAGCCTCCTACTGGTTTGCTTCGATTCAGAAGGCAATGGCCTCCTATAGTCTTGCTTCGATTCAGAAGGCAATGGCCTCATACAGACTTGTTTCGATTCAGAAGGCAATGGCCTCTTACAAGTTTGCTTCGATTCAGAAGGCAATTGTCTCCTACAGGCATGCTTCGATTTAGAAGGCAATGGCCTCCTACAGGTTGCTTCGATTTATAAGTCAATGGCCTCCTACAGGTTTGTTTCAACTCAGAAAGCAATGGCCCCGTACAGGCTTGCTTCGATTCAGAAGGCAATAAACTCCTACAGGCTTGCTTCGATTCACAAAGCAATTGCCTACTACATGCTTCTATCAATTCAGAAAGCAATGGCCTCCTACAGGCTTGCTTTGATTCAGAAGACAATAGCCTCCTACTGGTTTGCTTCGATTCAGAAGGCAATGGCCTCCTACAGGTTTGCTTCGATTCAGAAGGCAATGGCCTCCTACAGACTTGCCTCGATTTAGAAGGCAATGGCCTCCTACAGGCTTGATTCAAATCAGAAGGCATTTGCCTCCTACATGCTTGCTTTGATTCACAAAGAAATAGCCTCCTACTGGTTTTCTTCGATTCAGAAGGCAATGGCCTCCTATAGTCTTGCTTCGATTCAGAAGGCAATGGCCTCATACAGACTTGTTTTGATTCAGAAGGCACTGGCCTCTTACAAGTTTGCTTCGATTCAGAAGGCAATTGTCTCCTACAGGAATGCTTCGATTTAGAAGGCAATGGCCTCCTACAGGTTGCTTCGATTTATAAGTCAATGGCCTCCTACAGGTTTGTTTCAATTCAGAAAGCAATGGCCCCGTACAGGCTTGCTTCGATTCAGAAGGCAATGGACTCCTACAGGCTTGCTTCGATTCACAAAGCAATTGCCTCCTACATGCTTCTATCAATTCAGAAAGCAATGGCCTCCTACAGGCTTGCTTCGATTCAGAAGACAATGGCCTCCTACAGGCTTGCTTCAATTCATAAAGCAATGGCCTCCTACATCAAATGGAAGAAAAGCAATTTTGCTTTGGTTTCTAAGCTTCGATTGGTAATTTGAATTCCTTCGAGCGAGCATGATTCATAAGGTTCTATTAAGCAAGGCTTTCCTTGATTGCTTGCTTCGATTCAGAAGGCGTTGGCCTTCTATAGGCTTTCTTCGATTCATAAGGCAATGGCCTCCGATAGGCTTTCTTCGATTCAAAAGGTATTGTCCTTCTACATGTTTACTTCGATTCAAAAGTCAATCGCCTCCTATAGGCTTCCTTAGATATAGAAGGCATTGGCCTCCTACAGGCTTGCTTAGATTAAGAAGGCAGTGGCTTCCTACTGGCTTGTTTCAATTTAGAAGGAAATGGCCTCCTACAGGCTTGCTTCGATTCAGAAGTTAATGGCCTCCAAAAAGCTTGCTTCGATTCAGAAGGAAATGGCCTCCTACATACTTGCTTCAATTCAGAACGCAATGGGCTCCTACAAACTTGCTTCGATTCAGAAGGCATTGGCCGCTTACAGGCTTACTTCGATTCATAAGGCAATTTCCTCCTACAGGCATGCTTCGATTCAAACGGTAATTGCCTCCTACAAGTTTCCTTCGATTCAGATGGCAATGGCCTCCTACAGGTTAGCTTCTATTCAGAAGGCAATGGCCTCCTACAGGTTCGCTTCGATTCAGAAGGTAATGGCCTCCGACAGGCTTGCTTCAACTCAGAAGGCAATGGCCTCCTACAGGCTTGCTTCAATTCAGAAGGCATTGGCCTCCTAGTTGCATGCTTTGATTCACAAATAAATAACCTTCTACTGATTTGCTTCGATTCAGAAGGCAATGGCCTCCTACAGACTTGCTTCAATTCAGAAGGCAATGGCCTCCTACACGCTTGCTTCAAATCAGAAGGCATTGGCCTCCTACAAGTTTGCTTCGATTCAGAAGGCAATTTTCTCCTTCAGGCATGCTTCGATTCAAAAATCAATGGCGTCATACAGGCTTTCTTCGATTCAAAAGGCAATGGTCTCCTACAGAATTGCATGTATTCAGAAGGCAATGGCCTCCTACAGACTTGCTTCGATTCAGAAGGCAATGGCCTCCTACAGACTTCCTTCGATTCAGAAGGCATTGGCCTCCCACAGGCTTGCTTCGATTCAAAAGGCAATTACCTCCTACAGGCATGCTTCAATTCAGAAGGCAATAGCCTCCTACAGGTTTGCTTATATTCAGAAGGAAATGGCCTCCTACAGGCATGCTTCAATTCATAAGGCAATGGCCTCCTACAGGCTTGCTTCAAATTAGAAGGCATTGGCCTCCTACATGCTTGCTTTGATTCACAAAGAAATAGCCTCCTACAGGTTTGCTTCGATTCAGAAGGCAATGGCCTCCTGTAGTCTTGCTTCGATTCAGAAGGCAATAGCCTCATACAGGCTTGTTTCGATTCAGAAGGCAATGGCCTCCTACAAGTTTGCTTTGATTCAGAAGTCAGTTGCCTTCTACACGCATGCTTCGATTCAAAAGGAAATGGCTTCCTACAAGTTTGCTTCGTTTTATAAGGTAATGGCCTCCTACAGGTTTGCTTCGATTTAGAAAGTAATGGCCTCCTACAGGCTTGCTTCGATTTAAAAGGCAATGGTCTCCTACAGAATTGCATGTATTCAGAAGGCAATGGCCTCCTACAGACTTGCTTCAATTCATAAGGAAATGGCCTCCTACAGATTTGCTTCGATTCAGAAGGCAATGGCCTCCTACAGACTTCCTTAGATTCATAAGGCATTGGCCTCCTACAAGCTTGCTTCGATTCAAAAGGCAATTACCTCCTACAGGCATGCTTCAATTCAAAAGGCAATAGCCTCCTACAGGTTTGCTTATATTCAGAAGGCAATGGCCTCCTACAGGCATGCTTCAATTCAGAAGGCAATGGCCTCCTACAGGGTTGCTTCAAATTAGAAGGCATTGGCCTCCTACATGCTTGCTTTGATTCACAAAGAAATAGCCTCCTACTAGTTTGCTTCGATTCAGAAGGCAATGGCCTCCTGTAGTTTTGCTTCGATTCATAAGGCAATGGCCTCATACAGGCTTGTTTCGATTCATAAGGCACTGGCCTCCTACAAGTTTGCTTCGATTCAGAAGGAAATTGTCTCCTAGAGGCATGCTTCGATTCAGAAGGCAATGGCCTCCTACAGACTTGCTTAAATTTAGAAGGCAATGGCCCCATATAGGCTTGTTTCGATTCAGAAGGCAATGGCCTCCTAAAAGTTTGATTTGATTCAGAAGGCAGTTGCCTTCTACACGCATGCTTCGATTCAAAAGGAAATGGCTTCCTACAAGTTTGCTTCGTTTTATAAGGTAATGGCCTCCTACAGGTTTGCTTCGATTCAGAAAGTAATGGCCTCCTACAGGCTTGCTTCGATTCAAAAGGCAATGGTCTCCTACAAAATTGCATGTATTCAGAAGGCAATGGCCTCCTACAGACTTGCTTCGATTCAGAAGGCAATGGCCTCCTACAGACTTCCTTCGATTCAGAAGGCATTGGCCTCCCACAGGCTTGCTTCGATTCAAAAGGCAATTACCTCCTACAGGCATGCTTCAATTCAAAAGGCAATAGCCTCCTACAGGTTTGCTTATATTCAAAAGGAAATGGCCTCCTACAGGCATGCTTCAATTCAGAAGGCAATGGCCTCCTACAGGCTTGCTTCAAATTAGAAGGCATTGGCCTCCTACATGCTTGCTTTGATTCACAAAGAAATAGCCTCCTACTGGTTTGCTTCGATTCAGAAGGCAATGGCCTCCTGTAGTCTTGCTTCGATTCAAAAGGCAATGGCCTCATACAGGCTTGTTTCGGTTCATAAGGCACTGGCCTCCTACAAGTTTGCTTCGATTCAGAAGGAAATTGTGTCCTACAGGCATGCTTCGATTCAGAAGGCAATGGCCTCCTACAGACTTGCTTCAATTCAGAAGGCAATGGCCTCATACAGGCTTGTTTCAATTCAGAAGGCAATGGCCTCCTACAAGTTTGCTTTGATTCAGAAGGCAGTTTCCTTCTACAAGCATGCTTCGATTCAAAAGGAAATGGCTTCCTACAAGTTTGCTTCGTTTTATAAGGTAATGGCCTCCTACAGGTTTGCTTCGATTCAGAAAGTAATGGCCTCCTACAGGCTTGCTTCGATTCAAAAGGTAATGGTCTCCTACAGAATTGCATGTATTCAGAAGGCAATGGCCTCCTACAGACTTGCTTCAATTCATAAGGAAATGGCCTCCTACAGACTTGCTTCGATTCAGAAGGCAATGGCCTCCTACAGACTTGCTTCAATTCAGAAGGCAATGACCTCATACAGGCTTGTTTCAATTCAGAAGGCAATGGCCTCCTACAAGTTTGCTTTGATTCAGAAGGCAGTTGCCTTCTACAAGCATGCTTCGATTCAAAAGGAAATGGCTTCCTACAAGTTTGCTTCGTTTTATAAGGTAATGGCCTCCTACAGGTTTGCTTCGATTCAGAAAGTAATGGCCTCCTACAGGCTTGCTTCGATTCAAAAGGTAATGGTCTCCTACAGAATTGCATGTATTCAGAAGGCAATGGCCTCCTACAGACTTGCTTCAATTCATAAGGAAATGGCCTCCTACAGACTTGCTTCGATTCAGAAGGCAATGGCCTCCTACAGACTTCCTTCGATTCAGAAGGCATTGGCCTCCTACAGGCTTGCTTCGATTCAAAAGGCAATTACCTCCTACAGGCATGCTTCAATTCAAAAGGCAATAGCCTCCTACAGGTTTTCTTATATTCAAAAGGAAATGGCCTCCTACAGGCATGCTTCAATTCAGAAGGCAATGGCCTCCTACAGGCTTGCTTCAAATTAGAAGGCATTGGCCTCCTACATGCTTGCTTTGATTCACAAAGAAATAGCCTCCTACTGGTTTGCTTCGATTCAGAAGGCAATGGCCTCCTGTAGTCTTGCTTCGATTCAGAAGGCAATGGCCTCATACAGGCTTGTTTCGATTCATAAGGCACTGGCCTCCTACAAGTTTGCTTCGATTCAGAAGGAAATTGTCTCCTTTAGGCATGCTTCGATTCAGAAGGCAATGGCCTCCTACAGACTTGCTTCAATTCAGAAGGCAATGGCCTCATACAACCTTGTTTCGATTCAAAAGGCAATGGCCTCCTACAAGTTTGCTTTAATTTAGAAGGCAGTTGCCTTCTACACGCATGCATCGATTCAAAAGGAAATGGCTTCCTACAAGTTTGCTTCGTTTTATAACGTAATGGCCTCCTACAGGTTTTCTTCGATTCAGAAAGTAAAGGCCTCCTACAGGCTTGCTTCGATTCAAAAGGCAATGGTCTCCTACAGAATTGCATGTATTCAGAAGGCAATGGCCTCCTACAGACTTGCTTCGATTCATAAGGAAATGGCCTCCTACAGACTTCCTTCGATTCAGAAGGCATTGGCCTCCCACAGGCTTGCTTCGATTCAAAAGGCAATTACCTCCTACAGGCATGCTTCAATTCAAAAGGCAATAGCCTCCTACAGGTTTGCTTATATTCAAAAGGAAATGGCCTCCTACAGGCATGCTTCAATTCAGAAGGCAATGGCCTCCTACAGGCTTGCTTCAAATTAGAAGGCATTGGCCTCCTACATGCTTGCTTTGATTCACAAAGAAATAGCCTCCTACTGGTTTGCTTCGATTCAGAAGGCAATGACCTCCTGTAGTCTTGCTTCGATTCAAAAGGAAATGGCCTCATACAGGCTTGTTTCGGTTCATAAGGCACTGGCCTCCTACAAGTTTGCTTCGATTCAGAAGGAAATTGTGTCCTACAGGCATGCTTCGATTCAGAAGGCAATGGCCTCCTACAGACTTGCTTCAATTCAGAAGGCAATGGCCTCATACAGGCTTGTTTCAATTCAGAAGGCAATGGCCTCCTACAAGTTTGCTTTGATTCAGAAGGCAGTTGCCTTCTACAAGCATGCTTCGATTCAAAAGGAAATGGCTTCCTACAAGTTTGCTTCGTTTTATAAGGTAATGGCCTCCTACAGGTTTGCTTCGATTCAGAAAGTAATGGCCTCCTACAGGCTTGCTTCGATTCAAAAGGTAATGGTCTCCTACAGAATTGCATGTATTCAGAAGGCAATGGCCTCCTACAGACTTGCTTCAATTCATAAGGAAATGGCCTCCTACAGACTTGCTTCGATTCAGAAGGCAATGGCCTCCTACAGACTTCCTTCGATTCAGAAGGCATTGGCCTCCTACAGGCTTGCTTCGATTCAAAAGGCAATTACCTCCTACAGGCATGCTTCAATTCAAAAGGCAATAGCCTCCTACAGGTTTTCTTATATTCAAAAGGAAATGGCCTCCTACAGGCATGCTTCAATTCAGAAGGCAATGGCCTCCTACAGGCTTGCTTCAAATTAGAAGGCATTGGCCTCCTACATGCTTGCTTTGATTCACAAAGAAATAGCCTCCTACTGGTTTGCTTCGATTCAGAAGGCAATGGCCTCCTGTAGTCTTGCTTCGATTCAGAAGGCAATGGCCTCATACAGGCTTGTTTCGATTCATAAGGCACTGGCCTCCTACAAGTTTGCTTCGATTCAGAAGGAAATTGTCTCCTTTAGGCATGCTTCGATTCAGAAGGCAATGGCCTCCTACAGACTTGCTTCAATTCAGAAGGCAATGGCCTCATACAACCTTGTTTCGATTCAAAAGGCAATGGCCTCCTACAAGTTTGCTTTAATTTAGAAGGCAGTTGCCTTCTACACGCATGCATCGATTCAAAAGGAAATGGCTTCCTACAAGTTTGCTTCGTTTTATAACGTAATGGCCTCCTACAGGTTTGCTTCGATTCAGAAAGTAAAGGCCTCCTACAGGCTTGCTTCGATTCAAAAGGCAATGGTCTCCTACAGAATTGCATGTATTCAGAAGGCAATGGCCTCCTACAGACTTGCTTCGATTCATAAGGAAATGGCCTCCTACAGACTTGCTTCGATTCAGAAGGCATTGGCCTCCCACAGGCTTGCTTCGATTCAAAAGGCAATTACCTCCTACAGGCATGCTTCAATTCAAAAGGCAATAGCCTCCTACAGGTTTGCTTATATTCAAAAGGAAATGGCCTCCTACAGGCATGCTTCAATTCAGAAGGCAATGGCCTCCTACAGGCTTGCTTCAAATTAGAAGGCATTGGCCTCCTACATGCTTGCTTTGATTCACAAAGAAATAGCCTCCTACTGGTTTGCTTCGATTCAGAAGGCAATGGCCTCCTGTAGTCTTGCTTCGATTCAAAAGGCAATGGCCTCATACAGGCTTGTTTCGGTTCATAAGGCACTGGCCTCCTACAAGTTTGCTTCGATTCAGAAGGAAATTGTGTCCTACAGGCATGCTTCGATTCAGAAGGCAATGGCCTCCTACAGACTTGCTTCAATTCAGAAGGCAATGGCCTCATACAGGCTTGTTTCAATTCAGAAGGCAATGGCCTCCTACAAGTTTGCTTTGATTCAGAAGGCAGTTGCCTTCTACAAGCATGCTTCGATTCAAAAGGAAATGGCTTCCTACAAGTTTGCTTCGTTTTATAAGGTAATGGCCTCCTACAGGTTTGCTTCGATTCAGAAAGTAATGGCCTCCTACAGGCTTGCTTCGATTCAAAAGGTAATGGTCTCCTACAGAATTGCATGTATTCAGAAGGCAATGGCCTCCTACAGACTTGCTTCAATTCATAAGGAAATGGCCTCCTACAGACTTGCTTCGATTCAGAAGGCAATGGCCTCCTACAGACTTCCTTCGATTCAGAAGGCATTGGCCTCCTACAGGCTTGCTTCGATTCAAAAGGCAATTACCTCCTACAGGCATGCTTCAATTCAAAAGGCAATAGCCTCCTACAGGTTTTCTTATATTCAAAAGGAAATGGCCTCCTACAGGCATGCTTCAATTCAGAAGGCAATGGCCTCCTACAGGCTTGCTTCAAATTAGAAGGCATTGGCCTCCTACATGCTTGCTTTGATTCACAAAGAAATAGCCTCCTACTGGTTTGCTTCGATTCAGAAGGCAATGGCCTCCTGTAGTCTTGCTTCGATTCAGAAGGCAATGGCCTCATACAGGCTTGTTTCGATTCATAAGGCACTGGCCTCCTACAAGTTTGCTTCGATTCAGAAGGAAATTGTCTCCTTTAGGCATGCTTCGATTCAGAAGGCAATGGCCTCCTACAGACTTGCTTCAATTCAGAAGGCAATGGCCTCATACAACCTTGTTTCGATTCAAAAGGCAATGGCCTCCTACAAGTTTGCTTTAATTTAGAAGGCAGTTGCCTTCTACACGCATGCATCGATTCAAAAGGAAATGGCTTCCTACAAGTTTGCTTCGTTTTATAACGTAATGGCCTCCTACAGGTTTGCTTCGATTCAGAAAGTAAAGGCCTCCTACAGGCTTGCTTCGATTCAAAAGGCAATGGTCTCCTACAGAATTGCATGTATTCAGAAGGCAATGGCCTCCTACAGACTTGCTTCGATTCATAAGGAAATGGCCTCCTACAGACTTTCTTCGATTCAGAAGGCATTGGCCTCCTACAGGCTTTCTTCGATTCAGGAGGAAATTGCCTGCTACATGCATGCTTCAATTCAAAAGGCAATAGCCTCCTACAAGTTTGCTTCGATTCAGAAGGCAATGGCCTCCTACAGTCTTACTTCAATTCAGAAGGCAATGGCCTCCTACAAGCTTGCTTCGAATCAGAAGGCATTGACCTCCTACAAGTTTGCTTCAATTCAGAAGGCAATTGTCTCCTTCAGGCATGCTTCGATTCAGAAAGCAATGGCCTCCTACAGGCTTGCTTCGATTCAAAAGGAAATGGTCTCCTACAGAATTATATGTATTCAGAAAGCAATGGCCTCCTACGGACTTTCTTCGATTCAGAAGGCAATAACCTCCTACAGACTTGCTTCGATTCAGAAGGCATTAGCCACCTACAAGCTTGCTTCGATTCAGAAGGAAATGGCCTCCTACAGGTTTGCTTCAATTTAGAAGGCAATGGCCTCCTACAGGCTTGCTTCAATTCAGAAGGCAATGGCCTCCTACAGGCTTGCTTCAAATCAGAAGGCATTGGCCTCCTACATGCTTGCTTTGATTCTCAAAGAAATATCCTCCTACTGGTTTGCTTCGATTCAAAAGGCAATAGCCTCCTATAGTCTTGCTTCGATTCAGAACGCAATGGCCTCATACAGACTTGTTTCGATTCAGAAGGCACCGGCCTCCTACAAGTTTTCTTCGATTCAGAAGGCAATTATCTCCTACATGCATGCTTTGATTCAGAAGGCAATGGCCTCCTACAGGTTGCTTAGATTTATAAGTCAATGGCCTCCTACAGGTTTGTTTCAATTCAGAAAGCAATGGCCTCGTAAAGGCTTGCTTCGATTCAGAAGGCAATGGACTCCTACAGGTTTGCTTCGATTCACAAAGCAATTGCCTCCTACATGCTTCCTTCAATTCAGAAAGCAATGGCCTCCTACAGACTTGCTTCCATTCCGAAGACAATGGCCTCCTACAGGCTTGCTTCAATTCATAAAGCAATGGCCTCCTACATCAAATGGAAGAAAGGCAATTTTGCTTTGGTTTCTAAGCTTCGATTGGTAATTTGAATTCCTTCGAGCGAGCTTGATTCATAAGTTTCTATTAAGCAAGGCTTTCCTTGATTGCTTGCTTCGATTCAGAAGGCAACGGCCTTCTACAGGATTACTTCGATTCAGAAGGCGTTGGCCTTCTATAGGCTTTCTTCGATTCATAAGGCAATGGCATCCTATAGGCTTTCTTCGATTCAGAAGGCATTGTCCTTCTACATGTTTGCTTCGATTCAGAAGTCAATGGCCGCCTATAGGCTTGCTTAGATTCAGAAAGCAATGGCTTCCTACAGGCTTGCTTCGATTCAGAAGGCAGTGGCTTCCTACTGGCTTGTTTCAAATCAGAAGGAAATGGCCTCCTACAGGCTTGCTTCGATTCAGAAGTTAATGGCCTCCAAAAAGCTTGCTTCGATTCAGAAGGAAATGGCCTCCTACATACTTGCTTCAATTCAGAATGTAATGGGCTCCTACAAACTTGCTTCGATTCAGAAGGCATTGACCTCTTACAGGCTTACTTCAATTTATAAGGCAATTTCCTCCTACAGGCATGCTTCGATTCAAACGGAAATGGCCTCCTACAAGTTTCCTTCGATTCAGAAGGCAATGGCCTCCTACAGGTTTGCTTCAATTCAGAAGTCAATGGCCTCCGACAGGTTCTCTTCGATTCAGAAGGTAATGGCCTCCGACAGGCTTGCTTCAATTCAGAAGGCAATGGCCTCATACAGGCTTTCTTCGATTCAAAAGGCAATGGTCTCCTACAAAATTGCATGTATTCAGAAGGCAATGGCCTCCTACAGACTTGTTTCGATTCAGAAGGCAATGGCCTCCTACAGACTTGCTTCGATTCAGAAGGCATTAGCCTCCTACAGGCTTGCTTCGATTCAAAAGGCAATTACCTCCTACAGGCATGCTTCAATTCAAAAGGCAATAGCCTCCTACAGGTTTTCTTATATTCAAAAGGCAATGGCCTCCTACAGGCTTGCTTATATTCAAAAGGAAATGGCCTCCTACAGGCTTGCTTCAATTCAGAAGGCAATGGCCTCCTACAGGATTGCTTCAAATTAGAAGGCATTGGCCTCCTACATGCTTGCTTTGATTCACAGAGAAATAGCCTCCTACTGGTTTGCTTCGATTCAGAAGGCAATGGCCTCCTGTAGTCTTGCTTCGATTCAGAAGGCAATGGCCTCATACAGGCTTGTTTCAATTCATAAGGCACTGGCCTCCTACAAGTTTGCTTCGATTCAGAAGGAAATTATCTCCTACAGGCATGCTTCGATTCAGAAGGCAATGGCCTCCTACAGACTTGCTTCAATTCAGAAGGCAATGGCCTCATACAGGCTTGTTTCAATTCAGAAGGCAATGGCCTCCTACAGGTTTGCTTTGATTCAGAAGGCAGTTTCCTTCTACAGGCATGCTTCGATTCAAAAGGAAATGGCTTCCTACAAGTTTGCTTCGTTTTATAAGGTAATGGCCTCCTACAGGTTTGCTTCGATTCAGAAAGCAATGGCCTCCTACAGGCTTTCTTCGATTCAAAAGGCAATGGTCTCCTACAAAATTGCATGTATTCAGAAGGCAATGGCCTCCTACAAACTTGCCTCGATTTAGAAGGCAATAACCTCCTACAGACTTGCGTCGATTCAGAAAGCATTGGCCTCCTACATGATTGCTTTGATTCACAAAGAAATAGCCTCCTACTGGTTTGCTTCGGTTCAGAAGGCAATGGCCTCCTACAGGTTTGCTTCGATTCAGAAGGCAATGGCCTCCTACAGGCTTGCTTCAATTCAGAAGGTAATGGCCTCCTACAGGCTTCCTTCAAATCATAAGGCATTGGCCTCCTTCATGCTTGCTTTGATTCACAAAGAAATAGCCTCCTACTGGTTTGCTTCGATTCAGAAGGCAATGGCCTCCTATAGTCTTGCTTCGATTCAGAAGGCAATGGCCTCCTATAGTCTTGCTTCGATTCAGAAGGCAATGGCCTCCTACAGGTTTCTTCGATTTATAAGGTAATGGCCTCCTACAGGTTTGTTTCAATTCATAAAGCAATGGCCTCCTACATCAAATGGAAGAAAGGCAATTTTAATTTGGTTTCTAAGCTTCGATTGGTAATTTGAATTCCTTCGAGCGAGCTTGATTCATAAGGTTCTATTAAGCAAGGCTTTCCTTGATTGCTTGCTTCGATTCAGAAGGCAACGGCCTTCTACAAGATTACTTCGATTCAGAAGGCGTTGGCCTTCTATAGGCTTTCTTCGATTCATAAGGCAATGGCCTCCTATAGGCTTTCTTCGATTCAGAAGGCATTGTACTTCTACATGTTTGCTTCGATTCAGAAGTCAATGGCCGCCTATAGGCTTGCTTAGATTCAGAAGGCAATGGCCTCCTACAGGCTTGCTTCGATTCAGAAGGCAGTGGCTTCCTACTGGCTTGTTTCAATTCGGAAGGAAATGGCCTCCTACAGGCTTTCTTCGATTCAGAAGTTAATGGCCTCCAAAAAGCTTGCTTCGATTCAGAAGGAAATGGCCTCCTACATACTTGCTTCAATTCAGAATGCAATGGGCTCCTACAAACTTGCTTCGATTCATAAGGCATTGACCTCTTACAGGCTTACTTCGATTCATAAGGCAATTTCCTCCTACAGGCATGCTTCGATTCAAACGGCAATGGCCTCCTACAAGTTTCCTTCGATTCAGAAGGCAATGGCCTCCTACAGGTTTGCTTCAATTCAGAAGTCAATGGCCTCCTACAGGTTCTCTTTGATTCAGAAGGTAATGGCCTACGACAGGCTTGCTTCAATTCAAAATGCAATGGCCTCATACAGGCTTTCTTCGATTCAAAAGGCAATGGTCTCCTACAAAATTGCATGTATTCAGAAGGCAATGGCCTCCTACAGACTTGTTTCGATTCAGAAGGAAATGGCCTCCTACAGACTTGCTTCGATTCAAAAGGCATTAGCCTCCTACAGGCTTGCTTCGATTCAAAAGGCAATTACCTCCTACAGGCATGCTTCAATTCAAAAGGCAATAGCCTCCTACAGGTTTGCTTATATTCAAAAGGCAATGGCCTCCTACAGGCTTGTTTATATTCAAAAGGCAATGGCCTCCTACAGGCTTGCTTCAATTCAGAAGGCAATGGCCTCCTACAGGCTTGCTTCAAATTAGAAGGCATTGGCCTCCTACATGCTTGCTTTGATTCACAGAGAAATAGCCTCCTACTGGTTTGCTTCGATTCAGAAGGCAATGGCCTCCTGTAGTCTTGCTTCGATTCAGAAGGCAATGGCCTCATACAGGCTTGTTTCAATTCATAAGGCATTGGCCTCCTACAAGTTTGCTTCGATTCAGAAGGAAATTGTCTCCTACAGGCATGCTTCGATTCAGAAGGCAATGGCCTCCTACAGACTTGATTCAATTTAGAAGGCAATGGCCTCATACAGGCTTGTTTCAATTCAGAAGGCAATGGCCTCCTACAGGTTTGCTTTGATTCAGAAGGCAGTTGCCTTCTACAGGCATGCTTCGATTCAAAAGGAAATGGCTTCCTACAAGTTTGCTTCGTTTTATAAGGTAATGGCCTCCTACAGGTTTGCTTCGATTCAGAAAGCAATGGCCTCCTACAGGCTTGCTTCGATTCAAAAGGCAATGGTCTCCTACATAATTTCATGTATTCAGAAGGCAATGGCCTCCTACAAACTTGCCTCGATTTAGAAGGCAATAACCTCCTACAGACTTGCGTCGATTCAGAAGGCATTGGCCTCCTACATGCTTGCTTTGATTCACAAAGAAATAGCCTCCTACTGGTTTGCTTTAGTTCAGAAGGCAATGGCCTCCTACAGGTTTGCTTCGATTCAGAAGGCAATGGCCTCCTACAGGCTTGCTTCAATTCAGAAGGCAATGGCCTCCTACAGGCTTGCTTCAAATCAGAAGGCATTGGCCTCCTACATGCTTGCTTTGATTCACAAAGAAATAGCCTCCTACTGGTTTGCTTCGATTCAGAAGGCAATGGCCTCCTATAGTCTTGCTTCGATTCAGAAGGCAATGGCCTCGTACATACTTGTTTCGATTCAGAAGGCACTGGCCTCCTACAAGTTTGCTTCGATTCAGAAGGCAATTGTCTCCTACAGGCATGCTTCGATTTAGAAGGCAATGGCCTCCTACAGGTTTCTTCGATTTATAAGTCAATGGCCTCCTACAGTTTTGTTTCAATTCAGAAAGCAATGGCCCCGTACAGGCTTGCTTCGATTCATAAGGCAATGGACTCCTACAGGCTTGCTTTGATTCACAAAGAAATTGCCTCCTACATGCTTCTATCAATTCAAAAAGCAATGGCCTCCTACAGGCTTGCTTCGATTCAGAAGACAATGGCCTCCTACAGGCTTGCTTCAATTTATAAAGCAATGGAATCCTACATCAAAAGGAAGAAAAGAAATTTTTCTTTGGTTTTTAAGCTTCGATTGGTAATTTGAATTCCTTCGAGCGAGCTTGATTCATAAGGTTCTATTAAGCAAGGCTTCCCTTGATTGCTTGCTTCGATTCAGAAGGCGTTGGCCTTCTATAGGCTTTCTTCGATTCATAAGGCAATGGCCTCCTATAGGCTTTCTTCGATTCTGAAGGCATTGTCCTTCTACATGTTTGCTTCGATTCAGAAGTCAATAGCCTCCTATAGGCTTGCTTAGATCCAGAAGGCAATGGCCTCCTACAGGCTTGCTTCGATTCAGAAGGCAGTGGCTTCCTACTGGCTTGTTTCAATTCAGAAGGAAATGGCCTCCTACAGGCTTACATCGATTCAGAAGTTAATGGCCTCCAAAAAGCTTTCTTCGATTCAGAAGGAAATGGCCTCCTACATACTTGCTTCAATTCAGAATGCAATGGGCTCCTACAAACTTGCTTTGATTCAGAAGGCATTGGCCTCTTACAGGCTTACTTCGATTCATAAGGCAATTTCCTCCTACAAGCATGCTTCGATTCAAACGGCAATGGCCTCCTACAAGTTTCCTTCGATTCAGAAGGCAATGGCCTCCTACAGGTTTGCTTCAATTCAGAAGGCAATGGCCTCCTACAGGTTCGCTTCGATTCAGAAGGTAATGGCTTCCGACAGGCTTGCTTCAATTCAGAAGGCAATGGCCTTCTACAGGCTTGCTTCAATTCAGAAGGCATTGGCCTCCTAGTTGCCTGTTTTGATTCACAAATAAATAACCTTCTACTGATTTGCTTCGATTCAGAAGGCAATGGCCTCCTTTAGACTTGCTTCAATTCAGAAGGCAATGGCCTCCTACAGGCTTGCTTCAAATCAGAAGGAATTGGCCTCCTACAAGTTTGCTTCGATTCAGAAGGCAATTGTCTCCTTCAGGCATGCTTCGATTCAAAAAGCAATGGCCTCCTACAGGTTTTCTTCAATTCAAAAGGCAATGGTCTCCTATAAAATTGCATGTATTCAGAAGGAAATGGCCTCCTACAGACTTGCTTCGATTTAGAAGGCAATGGCTTCCTACAGGCTTGCTTTGATTCAGAAGGCAGTGGCTTCCTACTGGCTTATTTCAATTCAGAAGGAAATGGCCTCCTACAGGCTAGCTTCGATTCAGAAGTTATTGGCCTCCAAAAAGCTTGCTTCGATTCAGAAGGAAATGGTCTCCTACATACTTTCTTCAATTCATAAGGCAATGGGCTCCTACAAACTTGCTTCGATTCATAAGGCAATTTCCTCCTACATGCATGCTTCGATTCAAACAGCAATGGCCTCCTACAAGTTCCCTTCGATTCAGAAGGCAATGGCCTCCTACAGGTTTGCTTCAATTCAGAAGGCAACGACATCCTACAGGTTCGCTTCGATTCAGAAGGTAATGGCCTCCGACAGGCTCGCTTCAATTCAAGAGGCAATGGCCTCCTACAGGCTTGCTTCAATTCAGAAGGCATTGGCCTCCTAGTTGCATGCTTTGATTCACAAATAAATAACCTTCTACTGATTTGCTTCGATTCAGAAGGCAATGGCCTCCTATAGACTTGCTTCAATTCAGAAGGCAATGGCCTCCTACAGGCTTGCTTCAAATTAGAAGGCATTGGCCTCCTACAAGTTTGCTTCGATTCAGAAGGCAATTGTCTCCTTCAGGCATGCTTCGATTCAAAAAGCAACGGCCTCATACAGGCTTTCTTCTATTCAAAAGGCAATGGTCTCCTACAAAATTGCATGTATTTAGAAGGCAATGGCCTCCTATAGACTTGTTTCGATTCAGAAGGCAATGGCCTCCTACAGACTTGCTTCGATTCATAAGGCATTAGCCTCCTACAGGCTTGCTTCGATTCAAAAGGCAATTACCTCCTACAGGCATGCTTCAATTCAAAAGGCAATAGCCTCCTACAGGTTTGCTTATATTCAAAAGGCAATGGCCTCCTACAGGCTTGCTTCAATTCAGAAGGCAATGGCCTCCTACAGGCTTGCTTCAAATTAGAAGGCATTGGCCTCCTACATGCTTGCTTTGATTCATATAGAAATAGCCCCCTACTGGTTTGCTTTGATTCAGAAGGCAATGGCCTCCTGTAGTCTTGCTTCGATTCAGAAGGCAATGGCCTCATACAAGCTTGTTTCGATTCATAAGGAACTGGCCTCCTACAAGTTTGCTTCGATTCAGAAGGAAATTGTCTCCTACAGGCATGCTTCGATTCAGAAGGCAATGGCCTCCTACAGACTTGCTTCAATTCAGAAGGCAATGGCCTCACACAGGCTTGTTTCGATTCAGAAGGCAATGGCCTCCTACAGGTTTGCTTTGATTCAGAAGGCAGTCGCCTTCTACAGGCATGCTTCGATTCAAAAGGAAATGGCTTCCTACAAGTTTGCTTCGTTTTATAAGGTAATGGCCTCCTACAGGATTGCTTCTATTCAGAAAGCAATGGCCTCCTACAGGCTTGCTTCAATTCAAAAGGCAATGGTCTCCTACAGAATTGCATGTATTCAGAAGGCAATGGCCTCCTACAGACTTGCCTCGATTTAGAAGGAAATAACCTCCTACAGACTTGCGTCGATTCAGAAGGCATTGGCCTCCTACATGCTGGCTTTGATTCACAAAGAAATAGCCTCCTACATGTTTGCTTCGATTCAGAAGGCAATGGCCTCCTACAGGCTTGCTTCAATTCAGAAGGCATTGGCCTCCTAGTTGCATGTTTTGATTCACAAATAAATAACCTTCTACTGATTTGCTTCGATTCAGAAGGCAATGGCCTCCTACAGACTTTCTTCAATTCAGAAGGCAATGGCCTCCTACAGGCTTGCTTCAAATCAGAAGGCATTGGCCTCCTACAAGTTTGCTTCGATTCAGAATGCAATTGTCTCCTTCAGGCATGCTTCGATTCAAAAAGCAATGGCCTCATACAGGTTTTCTTCAATTCAAAAGGCAATGGTCTCCTACAAAATTGCATGTATTCAGAAGGCAATGGCCTCCTACAGACTTGCTTCGATTCAGAAGGCAATGGCCTCCTACAGGCTTGCTTTGATTCAGAAGGCAGTGGCTTCCTACTGGCTTATTTCAATTCAGAAGGAAATGGCCTCTTACAGGCTTGCTTCGATTCAGAAGTTAATGGCCTCCAAAAAGCTTGCTTCGATTCAGAAGGAAATGGTCTCCTACATACTTTCTTCAATTCAGAAGGCAATGGGCTCCTACAAACTTGCTTCGATTCATAAGGCAATTTCCTCCTACATGCACGCTTCGATTCAAACGGCAATGGCCTCCTACAAGTTCCCTTCGATTCAGAAGGCAATGGCCTCCTACAGGTTTGCTTCAATTCAGAAGGCAACGACGTCCTACAGGTTCGCTTCGATTCAGAAGGTAATGGCCTCCGACAGGCTCGCTTCAATTCAGGAGGCAATGGCCTCCTACAGGCTTGCTTCAATTCAGAAGGCATTGGCCTCCTAGTTGCATGCTTTGATTCACAAATAAATAACCTTCTACTGATTTGCTTTGATTCAGAAGGCAATGGACTCCTATAGACTTGCTTCAATTCAGAAGGCAATGGCCTCCTACAGGCTTGCTTCAAATTAGAAGGCATTGGCCTCCTACAAGTTTGCTTCGATTCAGAAGGCAATTGTCTCCTTCAGGCATGCTTCGATTCAAAAAGCAATGGCCTCATACAGGCTTTCTTCGATTCAAAAGGCAATGGTCTCCTACAAAATTGCATGTATTCAGAAGGCAATGGCCTCCTATAGACTTGTTTCGATTCAGAAAGCAATGGCCTCCTACAGACTTACTTCGATTCAGAAGGCATTAGCCTCCTACAGGCTTGCTTCGATTCAAAAGGCAATTACCTCCTACAGGCATGCTTCAATTCAAAAGGCAATAGCGTCCTACAGGTTTGCTTATATTCAAAAGGCAATGGTCTCCTACAGGCTTGCTTCAATTCAGAAGGCAATGGCCTCCTACAGGCTTGCTTCAAATTAGAAGGCATTGGCCTCCTACATGCTTGCTTTGATTCACATAGAAATAGCCCCCTACTGGTTTGCTTCGATTCAGAAGGCAATGGCCTCCTGTAGTCTTGCTTCGATTCAGAAGGCAATGGCCTCATACAGGCTTGTTTCGATTCATAAGGCACTGGCCTCCTACAAGTTTGCTTCGATTCAGAAGGAAATTGTCTCCTACAGGCATGCTTCGATTCAGAAGGCAATGGCCTCCTACAGACTTGCTTCAATTCAGAAGGCAATGGCCTCATACAGGCTTGTTTCGATTCAGAAGGCAATGGCCTCCTACAGGTTTGCTTTAATTCAGAAGGCAGTCGCCTTCTACAGGCATGCTTCGATTCAAAAGGAAATGGCTTCCTACAAGTTTGCTTCGTTTTATAAGGTAATGGCCTCCTACAGGATTGCTTCGATTCAGAAAGCAATGGCCTCCTACAGGCTTGCTTCGATTCAAAAGGCAATGGTCTCCTACAAAATTGCATGTATTCAGAAGGCAATGGCCTCCTACATGCTTTCTTTGATTCACAAAGAAATAGCCTCCTACTGGTTTGCTTCGATTCAGAAGGCAATGGCCTCATACAGGTTTGCTTCGATTCAGAAGGCAATGGCCTCCTACAGGCTTGCTTCAATTCAGAAGGCAATGGCCTCCTACAGGCTTGCTTCAAATCAGAAGGCATTGGCCTCCTACATGCTTGCTTTGATTCACAAAGAAATAGCCTCCTACTGGTTTGCTTCGATTCAGAAGGCAATGGCCTCCTATAGTCTTGCTTCGATTCAGAAGGCAATGGCCTCATACAGACTTGTTTCGATTCAGAAGGCACTGGCCTCCTACAAGTTTGCTTCGATTCAGAAGGCAATTGTCTCCTACAGGCATGCTTCGATTTAGAAGGCAATGGCCTCCTACAGGTTGCTTCGATTTATAAGTCAATGGCCTCCTACAGGTTTGTTTCAATTCAGAAAGCAATGGCCCCGTACAGGCTTGCTTCGATTCAGAAGGCAATGGACTCCTACAGGCTTACTTCGATTCACAAAGCAATTGCCTCCTACATGCTTCTATCAATTCAGAAAGCAATGGCCTCCTACAGGGTTGCTTCGATTCAGAAGACAATGGCCTCCTACAGGCTTGCTTCAATTCATAAATCAATGGCCTCCTACATCAAATGGAAGAAAAGCAATTTTGCTTTGATTTCTAAGCTTCGATTGGTAATTTGAATTCCTTCGAGCGAGCTTGATTCATAAGGTTCTATTAACCAAGGCTTTCCTTGATTGCTTGATTCGATTCAGAAGGCGTTGGCCTTCTATAGGCTTTCTTCGATTCATAAGGCAATGGCCTCCTATAGGCTTTCTTCGATTAAGAAGGTATTGTCCTTCTACATGTTTACTTCGATTCAGAAGTCAATGGCCTCCTATAGGCTTGCTTAGATACAGAAGGCAATGGCCTCCTACAGGCTTGCTTAGATTAAGAAGGCAGTGGCTTCCTACTGGCTTGTTTCAATTCAGAAGGAAATGGCCTCCTACAGGCTTGCTTCGATTCAGAAGTTAATGGCCTCCAAAAAGCTTGCTTCGATTCAGAAGGAAATGGCCTCCTACATACTTGCTTCAATTCAGAATGCAATGGGCTCCTACAAACTTGCTTCGATTAAGAAGGCATTGGCCGCTTACAAGCTTACTTCGATTCATAAGGCAATTTCCTCCTACAGGCATGCTTCGATTCAAACGACAATTGCCTCCTACAAGTTTCCTTCGATTCAGAAGGCAATGGCCTCCTACAGGTTTGCTTCAATTCAGAAGGCAATGGCCTCCTACAGGTTCACTTCGATTCAGAAGGTAATGGCCTCCGACAGGCTTGCTTCAACTCAGAAGGCAATGGCCTCCTACAGGCTTGCTTCAATTCAGAAGGCATTGGCCTCCTAGTTGCATGCTTTGATTCACAAATAAATAACCTTCTACTGATTTGCTTCGATTCAGAAGGCAATGGCCTCCTACACACTTGCTTCAATTCAGAAGGCAATGACCTCCTACAGGCTTGCTTCAAATCAGAAGGCATTGGCCTCCTACAAGTTTGCTTCGATTCAGAAGGCAATTTTCTCCTTCAGGCATGCTTCGATTCAAAAATCAATGGCGTCATACAGGCTTTCTTCGATTCAAAAGGCAATGGTCTCCTACAAAATTGCATGTATTCAGAAGGCAATGGCCTCTTACAGACTTGCTTCGATTCATAAGGAAATGGCCTCCTACAGACTTCCTTCGATTCATAATGCATTGGCCTCCTACAGGCTTGCTTCGATTCAAAAGGAAATTACCTCCTACAGGCATGCTTCAATTCAAAAGGCAATAGCCTCCTACAGGTTTGCTTATATTCAGAAGGCAATGGCCTCCTACAAGCATGCTTCAATTCAGAAGGCAATGGCCTCCTACAGGCTTGCTTCAAATTAGAAGGCATTGGCCTCCTACATGCTTGCTTTGATTCATAAAGAAATAGCCTCCTACTGGTTTGCTTCGATTCAGAAGGCAATGGCCTCCTGTAGTCTTGCTTCGATTCAGAAGGCAATGGCCTCATACAGGCTTGTTTCGATTCATAAGGCACTGGCCTCCTACAAGTTTGGTTCAATTCAGAAGGAAATTGTCTCCTACAGGCATGCTTCGATTCAGAAGGCAATGGCCTCCTACAGACTTGCTTCAATTCAGAAGGCAATGGCCTCATACAGGCTTGTTTCGATTCAGAAGGCAATGGCCTCCTACAAGTTTGCTTTGATTCATAAGGCAATGGCCTCCTATAGGCTTTCTTCGATTCAGAAGGCATTGTCCTTCTACATGTTTGCTTCAATTCAGAAGTCAATGGCCTCCTATAGGCTTGCTTAGATTTAGAAGGAAATGGCCTCCTACAGGCTTGCTTCGATTCAGAAGGAAGTGGCTTCCTACTGGCTTGTTTCAATTCAGAAGGAAATGGCCTCCTACAGGCTTGCTTCGATTCAGAAGTTAATGGCCTCCAAAAAGCTTGCTTTGATTCAGAAGGAAATGGCCTCCTATATACTTGCTTCAATTCATAACGCAATGGGATCCTACAAACTTGCTTCGATTTAGAAGGCATTAGCCTCTTACAGGCTTACTTCGATTTATAAGGCAATTTCCTCCTACAGGCATGCTTCGATTCAAACGGCAATGGCCTCCTACAAGTTTCCTTCGATTCCGAAGGCAATGGCCTCCTACAGGTTTGCTTCAATTCAAAAGTCAATGGCCTCCTACAGGTTCGCTTCAATTCAGAAGGTAATGGCCTCCGACATGCTTGTTTCAATTCAGAAGGCAATGGCCTCCTACAGGCTTGCTTCAAATCAGAAGGCATTGGCCTCCTACATGCTTGCTTTGATTCACAAAGAAATAGCCTCCTATTGGTTTGCTTCGATTCAGAAGGCAATGGCCTCCTATAGTCTTGCTTCGATTCAGAAGGCAATGGCCTCAAACAGACTTGTTTCGATTCAGAAGGCACTGGTCTCCTACAAGTTTGCTTCGATTCAGAAGGCAATTGACTCCAACAGGCATGCTTCGATTCAGAAGGCAATGGCCTGCTACAGGTTGCTTCGTTGTATAAGTCAATAACCTCCTACAGGTTTGTTTCAATTCAGAAAGCAATGGCCTCGTACAAGCTTGCTTCGGTTCAGAAGGCAATGGACTCCTACAGGCTTGCTTCAATTCACAAAGCAATAGCCTCCTACATGCTTGCTTCAATTTAGAAAGCAATGGCCTCCTACAGGGTTGCTTCGATTCAGAAGACAATGGCCTCCTACAGGCTTGCTTCAATTCATAAAGCAATGGCCTCCTACATCAAATGGAAGAAAAGCAATTTTGCTTTGGTTTCTAAGCATCGATTGGGAATTTAAATTCCTTCGAGCGAGCTTGATTCATAAGGTTCTATTAAGCAAGGCTTTCCTTGATTGCTTGCTTCGATTCAGAAGGCGTTGGCCTTCTATAGGCTTTCTTCGATTCATAAGGCAATGGCCTCCTATAGGCTTTCTTCGATTAAGAAGGTATTGTCCTTCTACATGTTTACTTCGATTCAGAAGTCAATGGCCTCCTATAGGCTTGCTTAGATAAAGAAGGCAATGGCCTCCTACAGGCTTGCTTAGATTAAGAAGGCAGTGGCTTCCTACTGGCTTGTTTCAATTCAGAAGGAAATGGCCTCTTACAGGCTTGCTTCGATTCAGAAGTTAATGGCCTCCAAAAAGCTTGCTTCGATTCAGAAGGAAATGGCCTCCTACATACTTGCTTCAATTCAGAATGCAATGGGCTCCTACAAACTTGCTTCGATTAAGAAGGCATTGGCCGCTTACAAGCTTACTTCGATTCATAAGGCAATTTCCTCCTACAGGCATGCTTCGATTCAAATGACAATTGCCTCCTACAAGTTTCCTTCGATTCAGAAGGCAATGGCCTCCTACAGGTTTGCTTCAATTCAGAAGGCAATGGCCTCTTACAGGTTCGCTTCGATTCAGAAGGTAATGGCCTCCGACAGGCTTGCTTCAACTCAGAAGGCAATGGCCTCCTACAGGCTTGCTTCAATTCAGAAGGCATTGGCCTCCTAGTTGCATGCTTTGATTCACAAATAAATAACCTTCTACTGATTTGCTTCGATTCAGAAGGCAATGGCCTCCTACACACTTGCTTCAATTCAGAAGGCAATGACCTCCTACAGGCTTGCTTCAAATCAGAAGGCATTGGCCTCCTACAAGTTTGCTTCGATTCAGAAGGCAATTTTCTCCTTCAGGCATGCTTCGATTCAAAAATCAATGGCGTCATACAAGCTTTCTTCGATTCAAAAGGCAATGGTCTCCTACAAAATTGCATGTATTCAGAAGGCAATGGCCTCTTACAGACTTGCTTCGATTCATAAGGAAATGGCCTCCTACAGACTTCCTTCGATTCAGAATGCACTGGCCTCCTACAGGCTTGCTTCGATTCAAAAGGCAATTACCTCCTACAGGCATGCTTCAATTCAAAAGGCAATAGCCTCCTACAGGTTTGCTTATATTCAGAAGGCAATGGCCTCCTACAAGCATGCTTCAATTCAGAAGGCAATGGCCTCCTACAGGCTTGCTTCAAAATAGAAGGCATTGGCCTCCTACATGCTTGCTTTGATTCATAAAGAAATAGCCTCCTACTGGTTTGCTTCGATTCAGAAGGCAATGGCCTCCTGTAGTCTTGCTTCGATTCAGAAGGCAATGGCCTCATACAGGCTTGTTTCGATTCATAAGGCACTGGCCTCCTACAAGTTTGGTTCGATTCAGAAGGAAATTGTCTCCTACAGGCATGCTTCGATTCAGAAGGCAATGGCCTCCTACAGACTTGCTTCAATTCAGAAGGCAATGGCCTCATACAGGCTTGTTTCGATTCAGAAGGCAATGGCCTCCTACATGTTTGCTTTGATTCATAAGGCAATGGCCTCCTATAGGCTTTCTTCGATTCAGAAGGCATTGTCCTTCTACATGTTTGCTTCAATTCAGAAGTCAATGGCCTCCTATAGGCTTGCTTAGATTTAGAAGGAAATGGCCTCCTACAGGCTTGCTTCGATTCAGAAGGAAGTGGCTTCCTACTGGCTTGTTTCAATTCAGAAGGAAATGGCCTCCTACAGGCTTGCTTCGATTCAGAAGTTAATGGCCTCCAAAAAGCTTGCTTTGATTCAGAAGGAAATGGCCTCCTATATACTTGCTTCAATTCAGAACGCAATGGGATCCTACAAACTTGCTTCGATTCAGAAGGCATTGGCCTCTTACAGGCTTACTTCGATTTATAAGGCAATTTCCTCCTACAGGCATGCTTCGATTCAAACGGCAATGGCCTCCTACAAGTTTCCTTCGATTCCGAAGGCAATGGCCTCCTACAGGTTTGCTTCAATTCAAAAGTCAATGGCCTCCTACAGGTTCGCTTCAATTCAGAAGGTAATGGCCTCCGACATGCTTGTTTCAATTCAGAAGGCAATGGCCTCCTACAGGCTTGCTTCAAATCAGAAGGCATTAGCCTCCTACATGCTTGCTTTGATTCACAAAGAAATAGCCTCCTATTGGTTTGCTTCGATTCAGAAGGCAATGGCCTCCTATAGTCTTGCTTCGATTCAGAAGGCAATGGCCTCAAACAGACTTGTTTCGATTCAGAAGGCACTGGTCTCCTACAAGTTTGCTTCGATTCAGAAGGTAATTGACTCCAACAGGCATGCTTCGATTCAGAAGGCAATGGCCTGCTATAGGTTGCTTCGTTGTATAAGTCAATAACCTCCTACAGGTTTGTTTCAATTCAGAAAGCAATGGCCTCGTACAAGCTTGCTTCGGTTCAGAAGGCAATGGACTCCTACAGGCTTGCTTCAATTCACAAAGCAATAGCCTCCTACATGCTTGCTTCAATTTAGAAAGTAATGGCCTCCTACAGGCTTGCTTCAATTCAGAAGACAATGGCCTCCTACAGGCTTGCTTCAATTCATAAAGCAATGGCCTCCTACATCAAATGGAAGAAAAGCAATTTTGCTTTGGTTTCTAAGCATCGATTGGGAATTTAAATTCCTTCGAGCGAGCTTGATTCATAAGGTTCTATTAAGCAAGGCTTTCCTTGATTGCTTGCTTCGATTCAGAAGGCGTTGGCCTTCTATAGGCTTTCTTCGATTCATAAGGCACTGGCCTCCTATAGGATTGTTTAGATTCAGAAGGCAATGGCCTCCTACAGGCTTGCTTCGATTCAGAAGGCAGTGGCTTCCTACTGGCTTGTTTCAATTCAGAAGGAAATTGCCTCCTACAGGCTTGCTTCGATTCAGAAGTTAATAGCCTCCAAAAAGCTTGCTTCGATTCAGAAGGAAATGGCCTCCTACATACTTACTTCGATTCATAAGGCAATTTCCTCCTACAGGCATGCTTCGATTCAAACGGCATTGGCCTCCTACAAGTTTGCTTCGATTCAGAAGGCAATTGTCTCCTTCAGGTATGCTTCGATTCAAAAAGCAATGGCCTCATACAGGCTTTCTTCAATTCAAAAGCCAATGGTCTCCTACAAAATTGCATGTATTCAGAAGGCAATGGCCTCCTACAGAATTCCTTCGATTCAGAATGCACTGGCCTCCTACAGGCTTGCTTCGATTCAAAAGGCAATTACCTCCTACAGGCATGCTTCAATTCAAAAGGCAATAGCCTCCTACAGGTTTGCTTATATTCAGAAGGCAATGGCCTCCTACAAGCATGCTTCAATTCAGAAGGCAATGGCCTCCTACAGGCTTGCTTCAAAATAGAAGGCATTGGCCTCCTACATGCTTGCTTTGATTCATAAAGAAATAGCCTCCTACTGGTTTGCTTCGATTCAGAAGGCAATGGCCTCCTGTAGTCTTGCTTCGATTCAGAAGGCAATGGCCTCATACAGGCTTGTTTCGATTCATAAGGCACTGGCCTCCTACAAGTTTGGTTCGATTCAGAAGGAAATTGTCTCCTACAGGCATGCTTCGATTCAGAAGGCAATGGCCTCCTACAGACTTGCTTCAATTCAGAAGGCAATGGCCTCATACAGGCTTGTTTCGATTCAGAAGGCAATGGCCTCCTACATGTTTGCTTTGATTCATAAGGCAATGGCCTCCTATAGGCTTTCTTCGATTCAGAAGGCATTGTCCTTCTACATGTTTGCTTCAATTCAGAAGTCAATGGCCTCCTATAGGCTTGCTTAGATTTAGAAGGAAATGGCCTCCTACAGGCTTGCTTCGATTCAGAAGGAAGTGGCTTCCTACTGGCTTGTTTCAATTCAGAAGGAAATGGCCTCCTACAGGCTTGCTTCGATTCAGAAGTTAATGGCCTCCAAAAAGCTTGCTTTGATTCAGAAGGAAATGGCCTCCTATATACTTGCTTCAATTCAGAACGCAATGGGATCCTACAAACTTGCTTCGATTCAGAAGGCATTGGCCTCTTACAGGCTTACTTCGATTTATAAGGCAATTTCCTCCTACAGGCATGCTTCGATTCAAACGGCAATGGCCTCCTACAAGTTTCCTTCGATTCCGAAGGCAATGGCCTCCTACAGGTTTGCTTCAATTCAAAAGTCAATGGCCTCCTACAGGTTCGCTTCAATTCAGAAGGTAATGGCCTCCGACATGCTTGTTTCAATTCAGAAGGCAATGGCCTCCTACAGGCTTGCTTCAAATCAGAAGGCATTGGCCTCCTACATGCTTGCTTTGATTCACAAAGAAATAGCCTCCTATTGGTTTGCTTCGATTCAGAAGGCAATGGCCTCCTATAGTCTTGCTTCGATTCAGAAGGCAATGGCCTCAAACAGACTTGTTTCGATTCAGAAGGCACTGGTCTCCTACAAGTTTGCTTCGATTCAGAAGGTAATTGACTCCAACAGGCATGCTTCGATTCAGAAGGCAATGGCCTGCTACAGGTTGCTTCGTTGTATAAGTCAATAACCTCCTACAGGTTTGTTTCAATTCAGAAAGCAATGGCCTCGTACAAGCTTGCTTCGGTTCAGAAGGCAATGGACTCCTACAGGCTTGCTTCAATTCACAAAGCAATAGCCTCCTACATGCTTGCTTCAATTTAGAAAGTAATGGCCTCCTACAGGCTTGCTTCAATTCAGAAGACAATGGCCTCCTACAGGCTTGCTTCAATTCATAAAGCAATGGCCTCCTACATCAAATGGAAGAAAAGCAATTTTGCTTTGGTTTCTAAGCATCGATTGGGAATTTAAATTCCTTCGAGCGAGCTTGATTCATAAGGTTCTATTAAGCAAGGCTTTCCTTGATTGCTTGCTTCGATTCAGAAGGCGTTGGCCTTCTATAGGCTTTCTTCGATTCATAAGGCACTGGCCTCCTATAGGATTGTTTAGATTCAGAAGGCAATGGCCTCCTACAGGCTTGCTTCGATTCAGAAGGCAGTGGCTTCCTACTGGCTTGTTTCAATTCAGAAGGAAATGGCCTCCTACAGGCTTGCTTCGATTCAGAAGTTAATAGCCTCCAAAAAGCTTGCTTCGATTCAGAAGGAAATGGCCTCCTACATACTTACTTCGATTCATAAGGCAATTTCCTCCTACAGGCATGCTTCGATTCAAACGGCATTGGCCTCCTACAAGTTTGCTTCGATTCAGAAGGCAATTGTCTCCTTCAGGTATGCTTCGATTCAAAAAGCAATGGCCTCATACAGGCTTTCTTCAATTCAAAAGGCAATGGTCTCCTACAAAATTGCATGTATTCAGAAGGCAATGGCCTCCTACAGAATTGCTTCGATTCAGAAGGCAATGGCCTCCTTCAGACTTGCTTCGATTCAGAAGGCATTGGCCTCCTACAGGCTTGCTTCGATTCAAAAGGAAATTACCTCCTACCGGCATGCTTCAATTCAAAAGGCAATAGCCTCCTACAAGTTTACTTATATTCAGAAGGCAATGGCCTCCTACAGGCTTGCTTCAATTCAGAAGGAAATGGCCTCCTACAGGCTTGCTTCAAATTAGAAGGCATTGGCCTCCTACATGCTTGCTTTGATTCACAAAGAAATAGCCTCCTACTGGTTTGCTTCGATTCAGAAGGGAATGGCCTACTGTAGTCTTGCTTCGATTCAAAAGGCAATGGCCTCATACAGGCTTGTTTCGATTCATAAGGTACTGGCCTCCTACAAGTTTGCTTCGATTCAGAAGGAAATTGTCTCTTACAGGCATGCCTCGATTCAGAAGGCAATGGCCACCTACAGACTTGCTTCAATTCAGAAGGCAATGGCCTCATACAGGCTTGTTTCGATTCAGAAGGCAATGGCCTCCTACAGGTTTGCTTTGATTCAGAAAGCAGTTGCCTTCTACAGGCATGCTTCGATTCTAAAGGAAATGGCTTCCTAAAAGTTTGCTTCATGTTATAAGGTAATGGCCTCCTACAGGTTTTCTTTGATTCAGAAAGTAATGGCCTCCTACAGGCTTGCTTCGATTCAAAAGGAAATGGTCTTCTACAGAATTGCATGTATTCAGAAGGCAATGGCCTCCTACAGACTTGCTTCGATTCATAAGGAAATGGCCTCCTACATACTTGCTTCGATTCAGAAGGCATTAGCCTCCTTCAGGCTTTCTTCGATTTAGAAGGCAATTGCCTCCTACAGGCATGCTTCAATTCAAAAGGCAATAGCCTCCTACAAGTTTGCTTCGATTCAGAAGGCAATGGCCTCCTACAGGCTTACTTCAATTCAGAAGGCAATGGCCTCCTACAGGCTTGCTTCGAATCAGAAGGCATTGGCCTCCTTCAAGTTTGCTTCAATTCAGAAGGCAATTGTCTCCTTCAGGCATGCTTCGATTCAGAAAGCAATGGCCTCCTACAAGCTTGCTTCGATTCAAAAGGAAATGGTCTCCTACAGAATTGTATGTATTCAGAAGGCAATGGCCTCCTACGGACTTGCTTCGATTCAGAAGGTAATAACCTCCTACAGACTTGCTTCGATTCAGAAGGCATTAGCCACCTACAAGCTTGCTTCGATTCAGAAGGCAATGGCCTCCTACAGGCTTGCTTCAATTTAGAAGGCAATGGCCTCCTACAGGCTTGCTTCAAATCAGAAGGCATTGGCCTCCTACATGCTTGCTTTGACTCACAAAGAAATAGCCTCCTACTGGTTTGCTTCGATTCAGAAGGCAATGGCCTCCTATAGTCTTGCTTCGATTCAGAAGGCAACAGCCTCATACAGACTTGTTTCGATTCAGAAGGCACTGGCCTCCTACACGTTTGCTTCGATTCAGAAGGCAATTGACTCCTACAGGCATGCTTCGATTCAGAAGGCAATGGCCTGCTAGAGGTTGCTTCGATTTATAAGTCAATAACCTCCTACAGGCCTGCTTCAATTCAGAAGGCAATGGACTCCTACAGGCTTGCTTCGATTCACAAAGCAATGGCCTCCTATATGCTTGCTTCAATTCAGAAAGCAATGGCCTCCTACAGGCTTGCTTCGATTCAGAAGACAATGGCCTCCTACAGGCTTGCTTCAATTCACAAAGCAATGGCCTCCTACATCAAATGGAAGAAAAGCAATTTTGCTTTGGTTTCTAAGCATCGATTTGGAATTTGAATTCCTTCGAGCGAGCTTGATTCATAAGGTTCTATTCAGCAAGGATTTCCTTGATTGCTTTCTTCGATTCAGAAGGCAATGGCCTTCTACATGATTTCTTCAATTCCAAAGGCGTTGGCCTTCTATAGGCTTTCTTCGATTCATAAGGCATTATACTTCTACATGTTTGCTTCAATTCAGAAGGCAATGTCCTCCTATAGGCTTGCTTAGATTCAGAAGGCAATGGCCTCCTACAGGTATACTTCGATTCAGAAGGCGATGGCCTCCTACAGGCTTTCTTCAATTCAGAAGGCAATGGCCTCCTACAGGCTTGATTCAATTCAGAAGGCGTTGGCCTCCTACATGCTTGCTTTGAATTACAAAGAAATAGCCTCATACTGGTTTGCTTCGATTCAGAAGGAAATGGCCTCTGACAGACTTGCTTCGATTCAGAAAGAAATGGCCTTATACAGGATTGTTTCTATTCAGAAGCCAATGGCCTCCTACAAGTTTGCTTCGATTTATAAGGTAATGGCCTCTTACAAGTTTGCTTCGATTCAGAAAGCAATGGCCTCCTACAGGCTTGCTTCAATTCAGAAGGCAATGGACTCCTACAAGCTTGCTTTGATTCACAAAGCAATGGCCTCCTACATGCTTGCTTCGATTTAGAAAGCAATGGCCTCCTAAAGGCTTGCTTCGATTCAGAAGACAATGGCCTCCTACAGGCTTGCTTCGATTCACAAAGCAATGGCCTCCTACATCAAATGGATAAAAAGAAAATTAGCTTTGGTTTCATAAGCTTCTATTAAGCAAGGATTTCCTTGATTGCTTGCTTCGATTTAGAAGGCAATGGCCTTCTACATGCTTGCTATGTTTCAGAAGGCATTGGCTTCTATAGGCTTTCTTCGATTCAGAAGGCAATGGCCTCCTATAGGCTTTCTTCGATTGAGAAGACATTGTCCTTCTACATGATTTCTTCGATTCAGAAGGCAATGGCCTCCTATAGGCTTTCTTAGATTTAGAAGGAAATGGCCTCCTACAGGCTTGCTTCGATTCAGAAGGAAGTAGCTTCCTACAGGCTTGTTTCGATTCATAAGGAATTGGCCTCCTACAGGCTTGCTTCGATTCCGAAGTTAATGGCCTCTAACAAGCTTGCTTCGATTCAGAAGGCAATCGCCTCCTACATACTTGCTTCAATTCAGAAGGCAATTGCCTCCTACATACTTGTTTCGATTCAAAAGGAATTAGCCTCCTAAAGGCTTACTTCGATTCATAAGGCAATTGCCTCCTACAGGCATGCTTCGATTCAAAAGGCAATGGCCTCCTACAAGTTTCCTTTGATTCAGAAGGCAACGACCTCCTACAGGTTTGCTTCGATTCAGAAGGAAATGGCCTCGTACAGGCTTGTTTCGATTCAGAAGGCAATGGCCTCCTACAGGTTTGCTTCAATTCAGAAGGAAATTACCTCTGACATGCTTGCTTCAATTCAGAAAGCAATGGCCTCCTACAGGCTTGCTTCGATTCAGAAGACAATGGCCTCCTACAGGCTTGCTTCGATTCACAAAGTAATGGCCTCCTACATGAAGTGGTGAAAAACACAAGAAGGGGGGGTTGAATTGTAAAACTGAAATCTAATGCAATGAACAAGATATTTTTATCCTGGTTCGTTTGATCTCAAACTACTCCAGTCCACCCGTCAAGGTGATTTCTCCTCTCTCCAACGAGGTCTTAATCCACTATATTCAACTGAATATTACAGACTGCTTAAACAACTGCTAAAGCCTTCTTGATCCAAACCACAACCCGGTTTGTCAAGGTAACACTTTCTTACAAAGAGATAAAACTAAGTCTGTGAATGTTTTCTACAAAACTGTATCACAACTGTGATGTATACACAAATTTAAGCTAGAAAACTAGATTTCTAAACAATGATAGAATATCAGAATGTGTGGTTTAGCAAAACTGAGAGAAAGAAGATTATTGATTAGCTTCTGTGCGTGTAGAGATTTTGAGAGCATTAGCCATTTCAATCTTCAAAGTCTTGTTTATATAGCACTGAGATGATGAACGTTGGATGCAATATTCTTGATTCAATGCTAATAACAAACTTTCCTTATCGAGCAGATCTTGTCTGGAATGAGGCCGTTGGAATTAATTTGCTTTCAATGCACAGTACCGTTGCTTACTTAATGCAAGTTCTGGCTTGGCTCATTCTGACTCTGCTTCGCTGTTGATGAACTGTTGTGTTTCTTTATCAGAGTGTTGAGCGCAGTCTTGTTCATCAGGCTCCAGCATGTACGTGAGTTGATCATCTGATTCTGACATTCTGATATGGCAACTTCTGATGCTGGTGTCAAGAACCAAATTCTGATGCTAAATAGATGTGATCTTGCTTATATCAATCAGAGTATCTGCAAGTCAGAACATAATAATTTTAGGCAGCAGATAGTTCATATATGAATATCATAAATAGTATATCTTTTTACATTGTTATCATCAAAACTTAAATTTAGGGTAGTAGATTCAAACTTTGTTCTAACAATCTCCCCCTTTTTGATGATGACAAAAACTAGATATTTTTTAAATGAAAATAACGTGAAAAGGTATCAGAGATATGCATCAGAGTAAGAAGTAAAAGGATAAGGAGTAAAGAGATATCAGAGTTAAGAGATATACTCCCCCTGAGTTTATTACTTCCCTTTGATTACAAGTGTTCTTCAGGATCAGATCTTTTTGCCTTTCTTTGAAACGTCAGAGTATCAAAGTCTTTGACTATCAGAAGCTTTATGTCAGAGCAGAGCTTCAGAGCTTTTATTGTCAGAGCTTTGCTTTGGATCAGAGTATCAGAGCGGATCAGAACTTCATGGAGATCAGAGCTTCAGAGCTTCTAGTCTTCAGAGTGTCCAGGAGCTTCCTTGTACCTGTAGACTTTAAGAAAAACAGAAAAACATTCTCAAGTAATAGAGTTAGATTGTTTGAGAATTTCTGTCTAGTTAGCCGTTATTGTTTAAAATATCATTCTTGTTCTCCCCCTTTTTGTCAGCAATCAAAAAGTGTAAGTGATGTGCTAAAACAGTTAAGATCAGAAAAACTAGTTATATTAAAGAGTTCAGAATCAAAACATGAAAAGAGTACAAAACACATTCAAGTAGTACATCAGAAAATCAAGGAAAACATGAAAAGGACATAAATGAAAAAAGAAGTCTAAGGTTGAGGAGGCAAGCATGTGAACAGGTTCTCCAGCATGGCTTGGATCTTTTCAGCAGTCTCATTCTGCTTGTGCACCATGCTGACAACAGTGTCAATCTTGCTATCCTGCACATCCATTCTTTCTTTCATCTTCTGATTGCTTTCATCCATCCGCTGCTGCAGACGAATGTCATTCAGCCTTAGTTCTTCCAGAGTCTGCCCGTCCAAGGCAGCTTGAGAAGCATCAGAAGCAGGAAGCTTCTGAGAGCTTTCAGCAACATCTTCTGCTTGACTTTCTTCAGCTTGAAAGGTCTTGTATTCTTCTGATTGCACCTTTGCAGCTTGCTGTTTCTCAGGCCAAGGTTCACTATCCAGGGGAGCACGTCTTCTTTCAGAAGCTGACTTCCAACTTCATTCAGAAGCTTGTTGAAATTTTGTTGTGCCTGCTCATAGTTGATATCCTGCAACTTGAGGGCTTCAGCACGTACCCAAAGTCTGAATTGTGACCAGAGCTGATCAGAAGCAGCTGGGTCAATCATTCCAGGACAGACTTGCTTCAAAGAAGCAATCCATTGCAGCACACCTGTTTCAAAATTCATAATACCAGAGCCAACATCTGGTTGTTTTGGTTTTGGGATGGCAATTTTATGTTTCAGATCAGCAAGACGGTCAAGACTGGTTAAGTCTATGAAAGTCCTGCTGGGGTTTTCGGAGGTTTTCGGGGCAGCTGTTTGTTTTGGAGATGGAGTATCAGAATCAGAGATTACGATTGGACTGGGTGGTGTTTTGGGAGTATTTGGTGGTGTAGATTCTGATGAGGATGGCAATTGTGCTAAGGTGATAGTTGTTCCACCTGGAAGCTGGATTGCCAAAGGTGATGGTTGAGGTGAATGAGGTTCAGATGGTTGAGGAGAAGGAGTTTCAGAGTGATGAAACTCTGGTTGAGGTGATGGAGGATTAATTTCTGGTTGGGGAGAGGGAGACGGAATTGCTGGTTGAGGAGAAGTTGTTGGAATTTCTGATTGTTCAGGGATAAGGGGTTATTCTGGAATTGGTGAGAGTGGTTGTTGTTGTTGTTCTGGTTCTTCAGCAGATTGCTGTTGTTCTGGTTGTGGAGGATGAACAATTTGTGGTTCAGAGATTGGTTGATCAGAGGTGTGTTGATCAATGTCAGACAGCACTTGATCAATTGCTGATGTTGTTGAGATTGTTGGTTGTTTGGGATGTTTGGTTCTGGGTCTTCTGAGTTTTAATGCCTCAGAAGGGTCCTATTCTGGTATAGTTTCATCTATGGTAGGGATGGGGATTGAGATTCTATGAGAGGTTTGAGGAGGAATAGATGCTGGAATAGTAGAAGAATTTAAAACAGAAGCAGTAGATGAATTACCTCTTTTCCTGGGTGTCTGCTGGGATGATCCTTCTGATGGTGCCTTCCTCTTCTTCGTCTTCTTCAGAGTTACTTCTTGCTGAGGTTGATGCAGAGCTTTGATAATCAGATTTGGATCTGAACCATCTGCCTTGCACGCATCCAAGTATCTGAGAACCACCTCTGGTTTTGATTCAATTTCAGAAAATAACGGAAAGTCACTCAGAGGCACTCTTCTGCTGGAGATATCAGCAATAGGAGTAGCTCTGGGTTCCTTCTGAATATTCTCTATCAGCTTCATCTTCTTCAAGTTCTTTGCATTCAGAGGTTTCCCAACTGTTGGTTCAATAGTGCTTAGCTCTTGAGCTTCTATCAGATGCTCTATCAGCCTATTCTCTGTCAGAATATCTGATATCAACCTTCCAAAGGGTATCCAATCCCTCTTGGTTCTTTCTTCTTCCCTGGTTTCCTTTACACTTGTTCTGAGGTGGTTGAACAGGAAGTGAGCCAGATTGATCTTTACCTTCTGATCAATAAAGTAGATCAGAAACTGCTGATCCACATTTATATAATCAGGAGAACTGGTTGGTTTCCTGTGGTTGAAGCACCCCAGAATTATCTTAGCCCAAACTCTGTAGTGATCCTTCAGATCTTTAATCTTGCTGCTGGGCACCCCATGAGTGAAAATCCTTGCAGCTATCACACCTACATCAGCACATCTTTCAGCCATGTCCACACAACGGACGACACCGCCACTGTAACCGATTAGCCTTGCAATGTGATCCTCAGTGATCACAATCTTCTTCCCCATAACAAAGGAGGTGACTAGATGTGTTGAAGCCTTGGCGTGAATCTAGAATTCCTTGACTAGCATTGGGAATGTTGGTCCAACCAACCTGTCGAAATACCTTTCCCACTTCTGTGCCCTAACTTCTTCAGTTAGGTCAAAACCGTTCTCCTTCAAGCTTCCAAAATCAATGATTAATTCAGAAAGCACTTCAAGATTCTTCACAGGAGTGAGGAGAGTTCTGAATGGCACTTGATATTGCTCAGATGATGCTTTCTTCTGAGGACCTGCAGAAGCAGTGCTGGAGGTTGCCATGTTCACACTAAAAGGGTTTTGAGAATAAACTGAGGAAAATAGGTTTTGCAAGAGATGAACACAGAAATATGCAGAAAATGCTTGAGTATTAGTGAGAAAGCGTAAAGAATGAGAATGAGAGATTAATGAGTTTAAATAGAGTTTCAAAAATATTTTGAAAAGATAAACGTTTTTTAAGAGAGAGAAAAATCATGATTGCATTTTAAAAGCATGATTACTTTTCATTAAATGCTTGCTGATTTTGGGGGATTTGAGAAAGATACTTAAAAACGGTTACCAGACATGTGTCTCAATACACCCAATCAGCGCTTTGCCTTCTCAGAAGCGTGCACGCGTTCTGCTTCAGAGATATGCTGATGATTGGATGACACTTGTTTGATGTAGTGATCAGCATGTCTGTCTTTGAGCTTAGACACTCAGATCTTAAGACTTGCATCTGATACAATCTGCATGTTCTATCTTTCTGAAAGGAGATTGATCAGAAGTTCACAGTAAAACAATTACATTCTGAAGGTAAATATATGGAATTAAAACATTTTCACTCTGGACACACTTTCATGCTGAGACGTTTCAGAATGAAATTAAACCTATCTTCTGAAAAGGGTTTAGTAAAGATATCAGCCCATTGATGGTCTGTATCTATAAATTTTAAGTTCAAAATACCTTTCTGAATATAGTCCCTAATGAAGTGATGTTTTATTTCTATATGCTTAGCTCTAGAATGTAAAATGGGATTCTTACTTAAGCAAATAGCAGAAGTATTATCACAAAGTATATGAATGTTACTCTCAAAAATTTGGAAGTCTTCAAGCTGACTTTTCATCCAGAGCATTTGTGTGCTACATCCTGCTGCTGCTGCTATGTACTCAACTTCTGCTGTTGATAGAGCAATTGTTGATTGCCTTTTGCTGGACCAATAGATCAGATTTTCTCCCAGAAACTGGCAGCTTCCAGAAGTACTTTTACGTTGCACTCTGTCTCCAGCAAAATCAGCATCACAGTAGCCTACTAAGCTGTAATCACTAGATTTTCTATAAAACAAACCCAGATTAGTAGTACCTTTCAGATACTTGAAAATTCGCTTAACAGCTGTTAAGTGAGATTTGAAGGGGTGAAAAACACAAGAAGGGGGGGTTGAATTGTAAAACTGGAAACTTTAAGCGAATGACAAGGTATTTTTATCCTGGTTCGTTTGATCTCAAACTACTCCAGTCCACCCGTTCAAGGTGATTTCGCCTCTCTCCAACGAGGTCTTAATTCACTATATTCAACTGAATACAAATCTGTTTTAGCAACTGCTAAAACCTTCTTGATTCAAACCACAATCCGGTTTGTCAAGGCAATACTTTCTTACAAAGGAATAATCAAATGTGTGTGAATGTTTCTACAAAAACTATATCACAACTGTGATGTTTACACAAATGAAGCTTAGAATACTAAGTTGCTAAACGCTAATGAAGTATCAGAGTTTGGTGGTTTAGCAAAACTTGTAGAGTGAAGATTATTGATCAGCTTTGTACGTGTAGAGAGTTTGGAAGCATTAGCCATTATAATCTTCAAAGCTTGGTTTATATAGCACTTGAGAAGATGAACGTTGAAGCAAATATTCTTGATTCAATGCTATTTACAAGCTTTCCTTTCTGAGCAGATCTTGTCTAGAATGATGCCGTTGGTATTGATTAGCTTTCAATGCACAGTACCGTTGCTTCTTCAATGCACGATCTGGCTTGGCTCATTCTGATTCTGCTTCGCTGCTGATGAACTGATTTGATTCTGTATCAGAGTATTTTACGCGCAGTTCTGTTCATCAAGCTTCAGCATGTGCAAGCGTTGATCTTCTGATCTTGACGTTCTGATTCAGCAACTTCTGATGCTGGTGTGCAAACTCATATTCTGATGCTGAGAACGTGATCTGCTTATTTTAATCAGCATATCTGCAAGTCAGAGCATAGTAATTTTAAGTAGCATATAATTCAATCATGAAATATTTAACTACTATATCTTTTCACTTTGTTATCATCAAAACTTAATTATAGGGTACTAGATTCAAACATTGTTCTAACAATCTCCCCCTTTTTGATGATGACAAAAACTAGATATTTTAAATAAAAAATAACGTGAAAAGTTATCAGATCTATGTATCAGAATAAGAAGTACGGAGAAGTCAGAGTTAAGAGATACTCCCCCTGAGTTTGTTACTTCCCTTTGATATGCTTGTTCTTCAGAGTCAGATCTTTTTCTGTCTTTGAGCATCAGATTGTAAGTCTTTGACTTATCAGAGAGCAGAGCTTCAGAGCTTTTCCTGTCAGAGCTTTGCTTCGGATCAGAGTGTTAGGTCGATCAGATCTTCATATATCAGAACTTCATATTTGATCAGAGCAACATGAGCTTCTACATTTTTGATCAGAGCTTCTAGTCTTCATTGTGCCTGTAGACTTAAAGACAAAACAGAAAAACATTTCAAGTAATAGAGTTAGAATGTTTGAGAATTTCTGTCTAGTTATCCGTTATTGATTTAAATATCATTCTTGTTCTCCCCCTTTTTGTCAGCAATCAAAAAGTGCTGGTGATGTGCTAAAATGATTTAGATCAGAAAAACTAATAATATTAAAGATAGTTCAGAATTAGAGCAAAATAGCATTACAAACCATAGTCAAAACATAGTCAAAAGTACATCAGAAAATGAAGAAAATATAGAGAATGTCATGCATGAAAAAAAAAATTTTAAGGTTGTGGGGGCATGCGTGAGAACAGGCTTTCCAGCATTGCCTGAATCTTTTCAGAAGTTGCATTCTGCTTCTGAACCATGGTGACAACAGTATCAATCTTGCTGTCCTGGACATTCATTCTTGCTTCCATCTTCTGATTATTCTCATCCATCCGCTGCTGTAGACGCAAGTCATTCAGCCTTAATTCTTCCAGAGCCTGCCTGTCCAAGGCAGCTTGAGAATTTTCAGCAGGAGGAAGCTTCTCAGAACTTTCAGCTACATCTTCTGCTGGATTTTCTTCTTGAAGAGTCTTGTCTTCTTCTGCTCGTTCCACCTGTGCAGCTTGTTCTTTCTCAGACCACGATTCAGAGTCCAGAGGGAGCACAACTTCTTGAGGCAGCTGACTTTCAACTTCCTTCAGCAGCTTGCTAAAGTTCTGTTGAGCCTGCTCATAGTTGACGTCCTGCAGCTTGAGTGCTTCAGCACGAACCCATACTCTGAACTGTGACCAGAGCTGATCAGAAGCAGCTGGGTCGATCATCCCCGGACAAACTTGCTTCAGCGAAGTAATCCACTGCAGCATACCTGTTTCAAAGTCCAAAATACCAGAGCCAACATCTAATTGCTTTGGTTTGGGAATGGCCAATTTGTGTCTTAAATCAGCAAGACGTTCAAGACTTGTTAAGTCAATGAATGTTCTGCTGGGGTTTTCAGATGATTGGTTTTCAGAGGTGTGCTGAGGTGCTGTTTGTTTTGGAGGATGGTTATCAGAGTCAGAGGATATGTCTATTGGAGTGGTTGGAGTTTTTGGAGGTGTTGATTCCTCTGATGATGGTAACTGGGGTGTGATAATGGTGGTTCCACATGGCAACTGGATTGCCAGCGGTGAAGGTTGAGGTGAGTGGGGATCAGAATGATGAGGAGATGGGGTTTCATAGCGATGAAACTCTGTTTGAGGTGAGGGAGGATTATTTTCTGGTTGAGGAGGTGGAACTTCTGATTGTTCAGGGATCAGAGGTTCTTCTGTGATAGGTTGTTGTTGTTCTGGTTCTGGTTGTGGTTCTGGTTGAATTTCTGGTTCAGGTTGTGGAGGAGGGATATTTGGTGGTTCAGAGTGAGGTTGAACAGAAGCATGTTCACGCTCAATGTCAGCTAGCACGCTATCAAGTGCTGATGTTGTTGAAACAGTTGGTTGTTGTTTGGTAATTTTGAGAGGAATTTTGATTCTGGTTCTTCTGAGTTGTAAGGCCTCAGAAGGGTCTTCTGGTATGTTTTCATCAATAGTGGGGATTGGAATGGAAATTCTGTGAGAGGTTTGGGGTGGAGCAACAGATGATGGAATAGTAGTTGAAATTGAAATAGGAGTAGCAGATGGATTACCTCGTTTCTTTGGAGTCTGGTGAGATGATCCTTCTGCTTTCCTCTTCTTTGACTTCTTCTGAGTCACTTCAGGTTGAACTTGACTCAGGTCTTTGATCTTCAGCCTAGAACCTGCAACGTCTGCCTTGGGAGAATCTGGATACTTGGCAACCATATCAGGGTGAGATTCCATCTCAGAAAATCTTGGAAAATCACTCAGAGGCACTCTTCTTCTGGAGATGTCAGCAGTTGAAGAAGCTCTGGGTTCCTTCCTGATATTGTCTATCAGCTTCATCTTTTTCAGATTCTTGGCATTCAGCGGTTTTCCAACAGTTGGTTCAAAATTGCCCAGTACTTTAGCTTCGCTCAGATAATCTATCAGCTTATTCTCTGTCAGAATATCTGATATGAGCCTCCCAAAAGGTATCCAGTCTCTTTTCGTCCTTTCTTCTTCTCTAGTCTCTTTCACACTAGTCTTCAGATGATTGAACAGGAAGTGTGCCAAATTGATCTTCACCCTCTGATTAATAAAGTAGATCAGAAATTGCTGATCCACGTTTATATAGTCAGGAGAGCTTGTTGGCTTCCTGTGATTGAAACAACCTAGGACAATCTTGGCCCACACTCTGCAGTGATCCTTCAGATCCTTGATTTTGCTGCTGGGAAAACCAAGAGTGAAGATGCAGTTTGCTACCACACCAATATCAGGGCACCTATCAGCCATGTCCACACAACGGACTCCACCACCACTCTGACCTATTAACCTGGCAATGAGGTCTTCAGAAATTATTATCTTCTTCCCCATGACAGAAGAGATAACTAGATGCTTATCAATCTTGGCATGAATCCAAAATTCTTTGACAAGCTCTGGGAAGGTTGGTCCAACCAATCTATCAAAGTACCTCTCCCACTTCTGAGCTTTGACTTCAGCAGATAGGTCAAATCCATTATCCTTCAAACTTTCGAAATCGATGATTAATTCAGAGAGAACCTCAAGATTCTTAACCGGTGTGAGAAGAGTTCTGGTAGGCGCTTGATATTGCTCAGAGGTTTCTTTCTTCTGATTTCCTGCAGAAATGCTGGAGGATGCCATTGTTCTCACACAAAAAGCTTGAGAGTGATTTGAGAAAAGCTAGGGTTTTGAAGGAGATATGCAGAAAAATTCTTAAGAGATTATGAATAAGCGTAAAGAATAAACATGAAGAGTAATGTGCTTAAATAGGATTTTCAAAAATTATTTTGAAAAATAAAACGTTTTTAAGAGAGAGAAAAAAAATAATGATTGCAATTAACAAGCGTGATTACTTTTGCTTTTAATGCTTGCTGATTTTGGGGGATTTGAGAAAGATACTTAAAAACGATTACCAGACATGTGTCTCAATGCACCCAATCAGCGCTTTCCTTTCTCAGAAGCGTGCACGCGTTCTGCTTCAGGGATTTGCTGATGATTGGATGACACTTGTTTGATGTAGTGATCAGCACGTCTGTATTTGAGATTAGACTCTCAGATCTTTAGACTTGCCTCTGATACAATCTGCATGTTCTAACTTTCTGAGACAAAGATTGATCAGAAGTTCACAGTAATATAATTACATTCTGAAAGATAAAAATATGGAATTAAAGCATTTTCATTCTGGGCATACTTTCATGCTGAGATGTTTCAGAATGAAATTAAACCTATCTTCTGAAAGGGGTTTTGTAAAGATATCAGCCCATTGATGGTCTGTATCTATAAATTTCAAGTTTAAAATGCCTTTCTGAATATAGTCCCTAATGAAATGATGTTTTATTTCTATATGCTTAGCTCTAGAATGTAAAATAGGATTCTTACTCAAGCAAATAGCAGAAGTATTATCACAAAGAATAGGAATGTTACTCTCAAAAATCTGGAAGTCTTCAAGCTGACTTTTCATCCAGAGCATCTGTGTGCTACATCCAGCTGCTGCTATGTACTCAGCTTCTGCTGTTGACAGAGCAATAGTTGATTGCCTTTTGCTGGACCACGAGATCAGATTTTCTCCCAGAAACTGGCAGCTTCCAGAAGTACTTTTGCGTTCCACTCTGTCTCCAGCAAAATCAGCGTCGCAGTAGCCTACTAAACTGTAATCACTAGATTTTCTATAAAACAAACCCAGATTAGTAGTACCTTTCAGATACTTGAAAATTCGCTTAACAACTGTTAAGTGAGATTCTCTAGGATCTGATTGGAATCTAGCACAAATACATACACTGAATAGAATATCAGGTCTTGAAGCAGTCAGATAAAGGAGAGAACCAATCATACCTCTGTAGACCTTCTGTTCTACGCTTTTGCTTACCTCTTCTCTTTCCAGAATGCACGTGGGATGCATTGGAATCTTTGATGGCTTACATTCTGAGAGGTCAAATTTCTTCAGAAGATCTCTGATGTATTTGCTCTGATGAATGTAAGTTCCCTCTGGAGTTTGATTGATCTGAATTCCTAAAAAGAACTTCAGTTCCCCCATGAGGCTCATCTCAAATTCTGCCTGCATACACTTAGCAAATTTTCTTCCAAGAGAAGGATTAGTAGAACCAAAGATTATATCATCAACATAAATTTGACAGACTAAAATGTCACTCTTAACTGTTTTACAGAATAGAGTGGTGTCCACTTTCCCTCTGGTGAACTCATTTTCAAGCAGAAAGTTACTTAGCCTTTCATACCAAGCTCTGGGAGCTTGTTTCAGACCATACAGTGACTTTTTCAGTTTGAAAACATGTTCTGGATGTTTAGTATTTTCAAAACCTGGGGGTTGGTGAACATACACTTCTTCTTCTATATAACCATTTAAGAATGCACTTTTGACATCCATCTGATACAGAGTGATGCCTCTATTAACAGCAAATGAGATTAAGAGTCTGATAGATTCTAACCTGGCGACTGGGGCAAAGGTTTCTGTATAGTCTATCCCCTCTTGCTGACTATAACCTTGTGCAACCAGTCGTGCCTTGTTTCTGACGACTTCACCTTGTTCATTGAGCTTGTTTCTGAACACCCATCTTGTTCCAATGACGTTGAATCCTTTTGGTCTTGGAACGAGATCCCATACGTCGTTTCTGGTGAATTGATTCAGCTCTTCTTGCATTGCCAGAATCCAGTCATTGTCCAGAAGTGCTTCATCAATAGAAGAAGGTTCAATCAGAGACACAAGTCCCATCAGAGTTTCTTCAGAGTTTCTGAGGTTTGCTCTTGTTCTGATTGGATCTTCCTTTCTTCGTAGAATAGATTCTTCTGGGTGATCCAAACTGCTTCTGGGAACTCTCTTCTGAGGTTGATCAGCAGCTGTTGTAGGATTTCTAGCATTGCTTCTTTCAGACGTTGAAGGAATGTCTGTGTTGAGAGCTTCTGATGACTTGTCTTCAGAACCTGCAAATTCAATTTCTATACCTGCAAGATTTTCATTCTGCTTTGACTTTTCAGAGTCAAGCTTGTCATCAAAACGAACACTGATTGATTCTTCCACAATCTGTGTTTCTGTATTGTATACTCTGTACCCTCTTGAGCGTTCAGAGTATCCTAACATAATACACTTCTGTGCCTTAGAATCAAACTTGTTCAAATAATTCTTAGTATTTAACATATAGCAAGTACATCCAAATGGATGAAAGTACGAAATGTTGGGCTTTCTGTTCTTCCACAATTCATATGGAGTCTTTTCCAGAATAGGTCTTATTGAGATTCTATTCTGAATGTAGCACGCTGTGTTTATTGCCTCTGCCCAGAAAGTCTTAGCAACGTTTGTCTCGTTGATCATGGTTCTGGCCATTTCTTGCAATGTTCTGTTCTTTCGTTCTACAACTCCATTTTGTTGAGGAGTTCTAGGACAAGAGAAATCATGCAGAATGCCTTTGTCATTGAAGAATGACTCAAAATCTTTATTTTCAAATTCTCCACCATGATCACTTCTGACTTTAACGATTCTAAGATCTTTTTCATTCTGAACTTGGTTACAGAAGGTAACAAACACAGAGTGTGACTCGTCCTTGTGTCTTAAGAACTTTACCCATGTCCATCTGCTATAGTCATCTACGATTACTAACCCATACTTCTTGCCACTGACAGAAGCAGTTTTAACTGGTCCAAATAAGTCAATGTGCAGAAGTTCTAATGGCTTAGAGGTAGAAACAACATTTTTGGATTTAAAAGAGGGTTTTGCAAACTTGCCTTTCTGACATGCTTCACACAGAGCATCTGAATTGAACTTCAAATTTGGAAGTCCTCTGACCAGATTGAGTTTGTTAATCTGAGATATTCTTCTCATACTAACATGTCCCAATCTTCTGTGCCAGATCCATTGCTCGTTGTTAACAGACAGAAGACATTTTACGTTCTGACTCTTAAGTTCAGAAAGTTTGATTTTGTAAATGTTGTTTTTCCTCTTACCATTAAATAGGATAGTCCCATCTTTCTGACTAACAGCTTTACATGATTTTTGATTAAAGATTATATCATAACCGTTATCACTTAATTGACTTATGGATAACAGGTTATGCATCAATCCATCAACAAGCAGAACATTATTAATAGAGGGAAGATTTCCGTTACCTACAGTTCCAGAGCCAATTATCTTTCCCCTCTGATTGCCTCCAAAGCCAACGTGGCCTCCAGGCTTAAGTTCCAGGCTTTGGAACATATGCCTTCTTCCCGTCATGTGACGTGAGCAGCCAGAGTCCAGGTACCATGACTGGTGTTTCTGACTTGCTGCTAAAGATATCTGCAACATGTATTATTTTATCCTTAGGTACCCAGATCTTCTTGGGTCCTGATTTGTTAGTCTTACCAAAACTCTGATTGAATTTTGGTTTCACAAAGTGATTACTACTAGTATATTTGATGTCATGTGTGTGACCATACACAAAGTGTGAATTTATAGGAGTGTGTTTAATAACTAAATCCATGACATTTTTAGGTGTAGGATTCTTACCTAAGTATCCTATTCCTTTCCTGCCGTTTCCGCTAACTCCATAGATCATTGAAGCCATTTTGCTTCTATCTATGCTTTTAGCAAGGAACTTCTGGAAACTATGATCATACTCTTTGATGATCTCATCAGCGTTGCTGGGAGTTTCAGCAATTGGTTCCTTCTGAGAGTTTTGTAAAGAGTTTTCTAATTTTAAAATTTTATCTCTCAGCTCAGAGTTTTCCAATCTGAGACTCTCAGACTTATTAGAATCAGATTCAAGAGTCCTTTTCAGGTCTCTGAATTTAGCTCTAATCTGCTGATAACGTTCCAGAATTTCATTTAGGCTTTCAGCAAGTTCAGCCTTTGTAAAATTAACAGCGAAGTTAGGGAATACCTCTTCTGTGTCTGATTCTGAGTCTGAGTCAGAAGCTTCACTGTCATCTTGAATGTTAGCCATAAGCGCTATGTTCGCCCTTTCATCATCTGATTCTGAGTCAGCTTCAGACGAGTCAGAGTCATCCCATGTGGCCATGAGACTTTTCTTCTTCTCTCTTCCAAACTTCCTTTTTGGCTTTTCCCTCTGAAGCTTTGGACAGTCACTCTTGTAGTGACCTTGCTCATTGCACTCGTAGCAGATGATGTCTTTTGTATTTGGCTTCTTGCTACCTGAGGAGCCTTCAGATCTTCTGTATCCAGAGGAAGAATCTGTCCTTCTGTGTCTGGAAGAAGACTCGTTATGATCAGATCTTCTGGGATTCCTGAACTTCTTTTGTCTTTGCTTCCACAGTTGATTTACTCTTCTGGAGAGAAGAGAAAGCTCGTCTTCTTCTGATGAGGATCCATCAGATGTTTCTTCAACTGCCTGCAAAACTTTAGATTCAGATTTTCTGTTAGATTTCAAAGCTATAGGCTTACCTTGCTTCTGAGGCTCGTCAGCTTCCAGCTCTATCTCATGACTTCTGAGGGAGCTTATAAGTTCCTCCAGAGTGATTTTGTTGAGATCTTTCGCCAGCTTCAGAGCAGTAACCATAGGCCTCCACTGCTTGGGTAAACTTCTGATTATCTTCTTGACATGGTCAGCAGTAGAGTACCCCTTGTCCAGAACTTTGAGACCAGCTACCAGAATCTGGAATCTAGAGAACATAGTTTCAATGGATTCAGATTCTTCCATTTTAAACGCCTCATACTTCTGAATGAGCGCCAGAGCCTTTGTTTCCTTGACTTGAACGTTGCCCTCATGCGTCATTCTGAGAGAATCAAAGATGTTCTTAGCTGTGTCTCTGTTGGAGATCTTCTCATACTCAGTATAGGAGATAGCACTGAGAAGGATGGTTCTGGCCTTATGGTGATTCTTGAAATCACGCTTTTGTTGATTAGTCATTGATTTTCTATCAATCTTCTGACCAGTTGCATTAACAGGGTGCGTGTATCCATCTGTCACCATATCCCACAGATCAGCATCATGTGCTAGAAAGAAGCTTTCAATTCTGTCTTTCCAGTAGTCAAAGTTTTCTCCATCAAAGACTGGAGGTTTGCCGCTGAATCTGTCTCTATCCTCATTGTTGTCATTGCTGAAATGAGAGTTGTTTCCTGCCATAGTGTTTTTCTGACGCTGGATCTTTTACTGACACGGTTAAGTGTTTTAGCTCAGAACCAGGCGCTCTGATGCCAATTGAAGGGGTGAAAAACACAAGAAGGGGGGGTTGAATTGTAAAACTGGAAACTTTAAGCGAATGACAAGGTATTTTTATCCTGGTTCGTTTGATCTCAAACTACTCCAGTCCACCCGTTCAAGGTGATTTCGCCTCTCTCCAACGAGGTCTTAATTCACTATATTCAACTGAATACAAATCTGTTTTAGCAACTGCTAAAACCTTCTTGATTCAAACCACAATCCGGTTTGTCAAGGCAATACTTTCTTACAAAGGAATAATCAAATGTGTGTGAATGTTTCTACAAAAACTATATCACAACTGTGATGTTTACACAAATGAAGCTTAGAATACTAAGTTGCTAAACGCTAATGAAGTATCAGAGTTTGGTGGTTTAGCAAAACTTGTAGAGTGAAGATTATTGATCAGCTTTGTACGTGTAGAGAGTTTGGAAGCATTAGCCATTATAATCTTCAAAGCTTGGTTTATATAGCACTTGAGAAGATGAACGTTGAAGCAAATATTCTTGATTCAATGCTATTTACAAGCTTTCCTTTCTGAGCAGATCTTGTCTAGAATGATGCCGTTGGTATTGATTAGCTTTCAATGCACAGTACCGTTGCTTCTTCAATGCACGATCTGGCTTGGCTCATTCTGATTCTGCTTCGCTGCTGATGAACTGATTTGATTCTGTATCAGAGTATTTTACGCGCAGTTCTGTTCATCAAGCTTCAGCATGTGCAAGCGTTGATCTTCTGATCTTGACGTTCTGATTCAGCAACTTCTGATGCTGGTGTGCAAACTCATATTCTGATGCTGAGAACGTGATCTGCTTATTTTAATCAGCATATCTGCAAGTCAGAGCATAGTAATTTTAAGTAGCATATAATTCAATCATGAAATATTTAACTACTATATCTTTTCACTTTGTTATCATCAAAACTTAATTATAGGGTACTAGATTCAAACATTGTTCTAACAAGATTCTCTAGGATCTGATTGGAATCTAGCACAGATACAAACACTGAATAATATGTCAGGTCTTGAGGCAGTCAGATAGAGGAGAGAACCAATCATACCTCTGTAGACTTTCTGTTCTACATTTTTGCTTACCTCTTCTCTTTCCAGAATGCACGTGGGATGCATTGGAATCTTTGATGCCTTACATTCTGAGAGGTCAAATTTCTTCAGAAGATCTCTGATGTATTTGCTCTGATGAATGTAAGTTCCTTCTGGAGTTTGATTGATCTGAATTCCTAGAAAGAATTTCAGTTCCCCCATGAGGCTCATCTCAAATTCTGCCTGCATACACTTAGCAAATTTTCTTCCAAGAGAAGGATTAGTAGAACCAAAAATAATATCATCAACATAAATTTGACAGACTAAGATGTCACTCTTAACTGATTTACAGAATAGAGTAGTGTCCACTTTCCCTCTGGTGAATTCATTTTCTAGCATAAAGTTACTTAGCCTTTCATACCAAGCTCTGGGAGCTTGTTTCAGACCATACAGTGACTTCTTTAGTTTGAAAACATGTTCTGGATGTTTTGTATTTTCAAAACCTGGGGGTTGGTGTACATAAACTTCTTCTTCTATATAACCATTTAAGAATGCACTTTTGACATCCATCTGATACAAAGTGATGCCTCTATTAACAGCAAATGAAATTAAAAGTCTGATAGATTCTAACCTGGCGACTGGGGAAAAGGTTTCTGTATAGTCTATCCCCTCTTGCTGACTATAACCTTGTGCAACCAGTCGTGCCTTGTTTCTGATGACTTCACCTTGTTCATTTAGCTTGTTTCTGAACACCCATCTTGTTCCAATGACGTTGAATCCTTTTGGTCTGGGAACGAGATCCCATACGTCGTTTCTGGTGAATTGATTCAGCTCTTCTTGCATTGCCAGAATCCAGTCATTATCCAGAAGTGCTTCATCAATAGAAGAAGGTTCAATCAGAGACACAAGTCCCATAAGAGTTTCTTCAGAGTTTCTGAAGCTTGCTCTTGTTCTGATTGGATCTTCCTTTCTTCCTAGGATAGTCTCTTCTGGGTGATCCAAGCTGCTTCTGGGTAATCTCTTCTGAGGTTGATCAGCAGCTGTTGTAGGATTTCTAGCAATGCTCCTTTCAGACGTTGAAGGAATGTCTGTGTTGAGAGCTTCTGATGACTTGTCTTCAGAACCTGCAAATTCAATTTCTATACCTGCAAAAACTTCATTCTGCTTTGACTTTTCAGAGTTAAGCTTATCATCAAAACGAACACTGATTGATTCTTCCACAATCTGTGTTTCTGTATTGTATACTTTGTACCCTCTTGAGCGTTCAGAGTATCCTAACATAATACACTTCTGTGCTTTAGAGTCAAACTTGTTCAAATAATTCTTTGTATTCAATATAAAGCAAGTACATCCAAATGGATGAAAATATGAAATGTTGGGCTTTCTGTTCTTCCACAATTCATATGGAGTCTTTTCCAGAATAGGTCTTATTGAGATTCTATTCTGAATGTAGCACGCTGTGTTTATTGCCTCTGCCCAGAAGGTCTTAGCAACGTTTGTCTCATTGATCATGGTTCTGGCCATTTCTTGCAATGTTCTGTTCTTTCGTTCTACAACTCCATTTTGTTGGGGAGTTCTAGGACAAGAGAAATCATGCAGAATGCCTCTGTCATTAAAGAATGACTCAAAATCTTTGTTTTCAAATTCTCCACCATGATCACTTCTGACTTTAACGATTCTAAGATCCTTTTCATTCTGAACTTGGTTACAGAAGGTAACAAACACAGAGTGTGACTCGTCCTTGTGTCTTAAGAACTTTACCCATGTCCATCTGCTATAGTCATCTACGATTACTAACCCATACTTCTTACCACTGACTGAAGTAGTTTTAACTGGTCCAAATAAGTCAATGTGCAGAAGTTCTAATGGCTTAGAGGTAGAAACAACATTTTTGGATTTAAAAGAAGGTTTTGCAAATTTGCCTTTCTGACATGCTTCACACAGAGCATCTGAATTGAACTTCAAATTAGGAAGTCCTCTGACCAGATTGAGTTTGTTAATCTGAGATATTCTTCTCATACTAACATGCCCCAATCTTCTGTGCCAGATCCACTGCTCGTTGTTAACAGACAGAAGACATTTTACATTCTGACTCTTTAGTTCAGAAAGTTTGATTTTGTAAATGTTATTCTTCCTCTTACCATTAAACAGGATAGTCCCATCTTTCTGACTAACAGCTTTACATGAATTTTGATTAAAGATTATATCATAACCGTTATCACTTAATTGACTTATAGATAACAGATTATGCATCAATCCATCTATTAGCAGAACATTATTAATAGAGGGAAGATTTCCATTACCTACAGTTCCAGAGCCAATTATCTTTCCCCTCTGATTGCCTCCAAAGCCAACGTGGCCTCCAGGCTTAAGTTCCAGGATTTGGAACATATGCCTTCTTCCCGTCATGTGTCGTGAGCAGCCAGAGTCCAGGTACCATGACTGGTGTTTCTGACTTGCTGCTAAAGATATCTGCAACATGTATTATTTTATCCTTAGGTACCCAGATTTTCTTGGGTCCTGATTTGTTAGTTTTACCAAAACTCTGGTTGAATTTTGGTTTCACAGAGTGCTTACTGCTAGTGTATTTGATATCATGTGTGTGACCATATACAAAATGTGAATTCAGAGGAGTGTGTTTAATGGTTAAGTCCATGACATTATTTGGTGTAGGAACCTTACCTTGGTATCCTATTCCTTTCCTGCCGTTTCTGCTAACTCCATAGATCATTGAAGCCATTCTGCTTCTATCTATGCTTTTAGCTAGGAACTTCTGGAAACTGTGATCATACTCCTTGATGATCTCATCAGCGTTGCTGGGAGTTTCAGAAATTGGTTCCTTCTGAGAGTTTTGTAAAGTGTTTTCTAATTTTGAAATCTTATTTCTCAGCTCAGAATTTTCCAATTTGAGACTCTCAGTCTTATTAGAGTCAGATTCAAGATTCCTTTTCAGGTCTCTGAATTTAGCTCTAATTTGCTGATAACGTTCCAGAATCTCATTAAGGCTTTCAGCAAGTTCAGCCTTTGTAAAGTTAACAGCAAAGTTAGGAAATACCTCTTCAGTGTCTGATTCTGAGTCTGATTCAGAAGCTTCACTATCTTCTGAAATGTTAGCCATGAGAGCTATGTTTGCCCTTTCATCATCTGATTCTGAGTCAGCTTTAGACGAGTCAGAGTCATCCCATGTAGCCATGAGACTTTTCTTCTTCTCTCTTCGAAACTTCTTTTTGGGCTTTTCCCTCTGAAGCTTTGGGCAGTCACTCTTATAGTGTCCTTGCTCATTGCACTCATAGCAGATGATGTCTTTGGTGTTTGGCTTTTTGCTACTGGAGGAGCCTTCATATCTTCTGTATCCAGAGGAAGAATCTGTCCTTTTGTATCTAGAAGAAGACTCGTTCTGATCAGATCTTCTGGGATTTCTGAACTTCCTTTGTCTTTGCTTCCACAGTTGATTTACTCTTCTGGAGAGGAGGGAGAGTTCGTCTTCTTCTGATGAGGATCCATCAGATGTTTCTTCAACTGCCTGCAAAACTTTAGACTCAAATTTTCTGTTAGATTTTAATGCTAAAGGCTTACCTTACTTCTGAGGCTCATCAGCTTCTAGCTCTATCTCATGACTTCTGAGGGAGCTGATAAGTTCCTCCAGAGTGATTTTGTTGAGATCTTTAGCTAGCTTCAGAGCTGTAACCATAGGTCTCCACTGCTTGGGTAAACTTCTGATGATTTTCTTGACATGGTCAGCAGTAGAGTATCCTTTGTCCAGAACATTGAGACCAGCTACCAGAATCTGGAATCTAGAGAACATGGTTTCAATGGATTCAGATTCTTCCATTTTGAACGCCTCATACTTCTGAATGAGCGCCAGAGCTTTTGTTTCTTTGACCTGAACGTTGCCCTCATGCGTCATTCTGAGTGAGTCAAAAATATTCTTTGTTGTGTCTCTGTTGGAGATCTTTTCATACTCAGTATAGGAGATGGCGCTGAGGAGGATGGTTCTAGCCTTGTGGTGATTCTTGAAGTCACGCTTTTGTTGATCAGACATTGTTTTTCTATCAATCTTCTGACCACTTGCATTCACAGGGTGCGTGTATCCATCTGTCACCATATCCCACATATCAGCATCATGTGCCAAAAAGAAGCTTTCAATTCTGTCTTTCCAGTAATCAAAGTTTTCGCCATCAAAGACTGGAGGTTTGCCACTGAATCTGTCTCTGTCCTCATTGTTGTCATTGTTGATGTGAGAATTGTTTCCTGCCATTGTGTTTTTCTGACGCTGGATCTTGTACTGACACGGTTAAGTGTTTTAGCTCAGAACCAGGCGCTCTGATGCCAATTGAAGTGGTGAAAAACACAAGAAGGGGGGGGGTTAAATTTTAAAACTGAAATCTAATGCAATGAACAAGATATTTTTATCCTGGTTCGTTTGATCTCAAACTACTCCAGTCCACCCGTCAAGGTGATTTCGCCTCTCTCTAACGAGGTCTTAATCCACTATATTCAACTGAATATTACAGACTGCTTTAACAACTACTAAAGCCTTCTTGATCCAAACCACAACCCAGTTTGTCAAGGTAACACTTTCTTACAAAGAGATAAAACTAAGTGTGTGAATGTTTTCTACAAAACTGTATCACAACTGTGATGTATACACAAATTTAAGCTTAGAAACTAGATTGCTAAACAATGATAGAATATCAGAATGTGTGGTTTAGCAAAACTGAGAGAAAGAAGATTATTGATTAGCTTTTGTGCGTGTAGAGATTTTGAGAGCATTAGCCATTTCAATCTTCAAAGTCTTGTTTATATAGCACTGAGATGATGAACGTTGGATGCAATATTCTTGATTCAATGCTAATAACAAACTTTCCTTATCGAGCAGATCTTGTCTGGAATGAGGCCGTTGGAATTAATTTGCTTTCAATGCACAGTACCGTTGCTTACTTAATGCAAGTTCTGGATTGGCTCATTCTGACTCTGCTTCGCTGCTGATGAACTGTTGTGTTTCTTTATCAGAGTGTTGAGCGCAGTCTTGTTCATCAGGCTCCAGCATGTACGTGAGTTGATGATCTGATTCTGACATTCTGATATGGCAACTTCTGATGCTGGTGTCAAGAACCAAATTCTGATGCTGAATAGATGTGATCTTGCTTATATCAATCAGAGTATCTGCAAGTCAGAACATAATAATTTTAGGCAGCAGATAGTACATATATGAATATCATAAATAGTATATCTTTTTACATTGTTATCATCAAAACTTAAATGTAGGGTAGTAGATTCAAACTTTGTTCTAACACTACATCAAATGGAAGAAAAGAAAATTAGCTTTGGTTTCTAAGCATCGATTGGGACTTTGACTTCCTTCGAGCGAGCTTGATTCACATGCTTCTATTAACAATGATTTCCTTGATTTCTTGCTTCGATTCAGAAGGAAATGGCCTTCTACATGCTTACTTCGATTCAGAAGGCATTGGCCTTCTATATGCTTTCTTCGACTCAGAAGGAAATGGCCTCCTATAGGATTTCTTCGATTGAGAAGGCATTGTCCTTCTCCAGGCTTCCTTCGATTAAGAAGGCAATGGCCTTCTATAGGCTTGCTTAGATTCAAAAGGCAGTGGCCTCCTAAAGGCTTGCTCTAATTCAGAAGGCATTGGCTTCCTACAGGCTTGTTTCAATTCAGAAGGAAATGTCTTCCTACATGCTTGCTTCGATTCAGAAGTTAGTTTCCTCCAACAATCTTGCTTCAATTCAGAAGGCAATGGCCTCCTACAGACTTGCTTCAATTCAGAAGTCAATGGCCTTTTACAGACTTGATTTGAATTAGAAGGCATTGGCCTCCTACAGGCTTGCTTCGATTCATAAGGAAATTGCCTCCTACATGCATGCTTCGATTCAAAAGGCAATGGCCTCCTACAGGTATGCTATGATTCAGAAGGCAATGGCCTCCTACAGGTTTACTTCAATTCAGAAGGCAGTGGCTTCCTACAGGCTTGTTTCGATTCAGAAGGAAATGGCCTTCTACAGGCTTGCTTCGATTCAGAAGTTAATGGCCACCAACAAGATTTCTTCGATTCAGAAGGCAATGGCCTCCTACATACTTGCTTCAATTTAGAAGGCAATGGCCTCCTACAAAATTGCTTCAATTCAGAAGGCAATGGCCTCCTACATGCTTACTTCGATTCATAAGGCAATTGCCTCCTACATGCATGCTTCGATTCAAAACGCAATGGCCTCCTACCAGTTTCCTTCGATTCAGAAGGCAATAGACTCCTACAAGTTTGCTTCGATTAAGAAGGCAATGGCCTTCTACAGGTTTGCTTCGGTTCAGAAGGTAATGTCCTCCGACAGGCTTGCTTCAATTCAGAATGCAATAGCCTCCTACTGGCTTGCTTCAGTTCAGAAGGCAATGGCCTCATACAGGCTTGTTTCGATTCAGAAGGCAATGGCCTCCTACAGATTTGCTTCAATTAAGAAGGCAATTGTCTCCTACAGGCATGCTTCAATTCCGAAGGCAATGTCCTCCTACCGGTTTTCTCCAATTCCGAAAGCAATGGCCTCCTACAGGCTTGCTTCGATTCAGAAGGTAATGGACTCCTACAGGCTTGCTTCGATTCACAAAGCAATGGACTCCTACATGCTTGCTTCGACTCAGAAAGCAATGGCCTCCTACATGCTTGCTTCGATTCAGAAGTCAATGGCCTCATGCATGCTTGCTTCGATTCATAAAGCAATGGCCTCCTACATGCTTGCTTCGATTCACAAAGCAATTGCCTCCTACATCAAATGGAAGAAAATCATATTAGCTTTGGTTTCATAAGCTTCAATTAAGCAATAATTTCCTTCATTGCTAGCTTCGATTCATAAGGCAATGGCCTTCTACAGGCTTGCTTCGACTCAGAAGGAATTGCCTTCTACAAGCTTGCTTCGATTCAGAAGTCACTGGCCTCCTATAGGCTTTCTTCGATTAAGAAGGCATTATCCTTTTACATGCTTGCTTAAATTAAGAAGGCAATGTCCTCTTATACGCTTGCTTAGATTCAGAAGGCAATAGCCTCCTACAGGCTTGCTTCGATTCAGAAGTTAATGGCCTCCTACACGCTTGCTTCGATTCAGAAGGCAATGGCCTGCTGCATACTTGCTTCGATTCAGAAGGAAATGGCCTCCTACAGGTTTGCTTCGATTCATAAGGCAATGGCCTCCTACAGGTTTGCTTCGATTCAGAAGGTATTGTCCTCCGGGAGGCTTGCTTCGATTCAGAAGGCAATATCCTCCTACTGACTTGCTTCAATTCATAAGGCAATGGCCTCATACAGGCTTGTTTTGATTCAGAAGGCAATGGGCTCCTACACGTTTGCTTCAATTCAGAAGGAAATTGTCTCCTATAGGCATGCTTCGAATCAGAAGGCAATGGTCTCCTATAGGTTGCTTCAATTTATAAGGCAATGGCCTCCTACAGGTTTGCTTCGATTCAGAAAGCAATGGCCTCATACAGGCTTGCTTGGATTCAGAAGGCAATGGACTCCTACAGGCTTTCTTCAATTCACAAAGCAATGGCCTCCTACATGCTTGGTTCGATTCAGAAAGCAATGGCCTCATACAGGCTTGCTTTGATTCAGAAGACAATGTCCTCATGCATGCTTGCTTCGATTCACAAAGCAATGGCCTCCTACATCAAATTGAAGAAAAGCATATTAGCTTTGGTTTCATAAGCTTATATTAAGCAACAATTTCCATCATTGCTAGCTTCGATTCATAAGGCAATGGCCTTCTACAGGCTTGCTTCGATTTAGAAGGCATTGCCTTCTATAGGCTTGCTTCGATTCAGAAGACAATGGCCTCCTATAGGCTTTCTTCGATTGAGAAGACATTGTCCTTTTACATTCTTGCTTCAATTCACAAGGCAATTTCCTTTTATAGGCTTGCTTAGATTCAGAAGGCAATGGCCTCCTACAGGCTTGCTTCGATTCATAAGGCAGTGGCTTCCTACAGGCTTGTTTCGATTCAGAAGGAAATGGCCTCCTACAGGCTTGCTTCGATTCAGAAGTTAATGGCCTCCTACAAGCTTGCTTCGATTCAGAAGGCAATGGCCTCCTGCATACTTGCTTCGATTCAGAAGGCATTGGCCTCCTACAGGTTTGCTTCGATTCAGAAGGCAATGGCCTCCTACAGGTTTGCTTCGATTCAGAAGGTAATGTCCTCCGAGAAGCTTGCTTCGATTCAGAAGGCAATAGCCTCCTACTGACTTGCTTTAGTTCAGAAGGCAATGGCCTCATACAGGCTTATTTCGATTCAGAAGGCAATGGCCTCCTACATGTTTTCTTCGATTAAGAAGGAAATTGTCTCCTATAGGCATTCTTCGATTCAGAAGGCAATGGCCTCCTATAGGTTGCATCAATTTATAAGGCAATGGCCTCCTACAGGTTTGCTTCGATTCAGAAAGCAATGGCCTCCTACAGGCTTGGTTGGATTCAGAAGGAAATGGACTCCTATAGGCTTGCTTCAATTCACAAAGCAATGGCCTCCTACATGCTTGCTTTGATTCAGAAAGCAATGGCCTCCTACAATCTTGCTTCGATTCAGAAGACAATGTCCTCAAGCATGCTTGCTTCGATTCACAAAGCAATGGCCTCCTACATCAAATGGAAGAAAAGCATATTAGCTTTGGTTTCATAAGCTTCAATTAAGCAACAATTTCCATCATTGCTAGCTTCGATTCATAAGGCAATGGCCTTCTACAGGCTTGCTTTGATTCAGAAGGCATTGCCTTCAATAGGCTTGCTTCGATTCAGAAGTCAATGGCCTCCTATAGGCTTTCATCGATTGAGAAGACATTATCCTCTTACATGCTTGCTGCAATTCAGAAGACAATGTCCTCATGCATGCTTGCTTCGATTCACAAAGCAATGGCCTCCTACATCAAATTGAAGAAAAGCATATTAGCTTTGGTTTCATAAGCTTATATTAAGCAACAATTTCCATCATTGCTAGCTTCGATTCATAAGGCAATGGCCTTCTACAGGCTTGCTTCGATTTAGAAGGCATTTCCTTCTATAGGCTTGCTTCGATTCAGAAGTCAATGGCCTCCTATAGGCTTTCTTCGATTGAGAAGACATTGTCCTTTTACATGCTTGCTTCAATTCACAAGGCAATTTCCTCTTATAGGCTTGCTTAGATTCAGAAGGCAATGGCCTCCTACATGCTTGCTTCGATTCATAAGGCAGTGGCTTCCTACAAGCTTGTTTCGATTCAGAAGGAAATGGCCTCCTACAGGCTTGCTTCGATTCAGAAGTTAATGGCCTCCTACAAGCTTGCTTCGATTCAGAAGGCAATGGCCTCCTGCATACTTGCTTCGATTCAGAAGGCATTGGCCTCCTACAGGTTTGCTTCGATTTAGAAGGCAATGGCCTCCTACAGGTTTGCTTCGATTCAGAAGGTAATATCCTCCGAGAGGCTTGCTTCGATTCAGAAGGCAATAGCCTCCTACTGACTTGCTTTAATTCAGAAGGCAATGGCCTCATACAGGCTTGTTTCGATTCAGAAGGCAATGGCCTCCTAAATGTTTTCTTCGATTAAGAAGGAAATTGTCTCCTATAGGCATGCTTCGATTCAGAAGGCAATGGCCTCCTATAGGTTGCATCAATTTATAAGGCAATGGCCTCCTACAGGTTTGCTTTGATTCAGAAAGCAATGGCCTCCTACAGGCTTGTTTGGATTCAGAAGGAAATGGACTCCTATAGGCTTGCTTCAATTCACAAAGCAATGGCCTCCTACATGCTTGCTTCGATTCAGAAAGCAATGGCCTCCTACAATCTTGCTTCGATTCAGAAGACAATGTCCTCAAGCATGCTTGCTTCGATTCACAAAGCAATGGCCTCCTACATCAAATGGAAGAAAAGCATATTAGCTTTGGTTTCATAAGCTTCAATTAAGCAATAATTTCCTTCATTTCTAGCTTCGATTCATAAGGCAATGGCCTTCTACAGGATTGCTTCGACTCAGAAGGCATTGCCTTCTACAGGCTTGCTTCGTTTCAGAAGTCACTGGCCTCCTATATGCTTTCTTCGATTAAGAAGGCATTATCCTTTTACATGCTTGCTTAAATTAAGAAGGCAATGTCCTCTTATACGCTTGCTTAGATTCAGAAGGCAATGGCCTCCTACAGGCTTGCTTCGATTCAGAAGGCAGTGGCTTCCTAAAGGGTTGTTTCGATTTAGAAGGAAATGGCCTCCTACAGGCTTGCTTCATTTCAGAAGTTAATGGCCTCCTACAAGCTTGCTTCGATTCAGAAGGCAATGGCCTGCTGCATACTTGCTTCGATTCAAAAGGCAATGGCCTCCTACAGGTATGCTACGATTTAGAAGGCAATGGCCTCCTACAGGTTTGCTTCAATTTAGAAGGCAGTGGCTTCCTACAGGCTTGTTTCGATTCAGAAGGAAATGGCCTTCTACAGGCTTTCTTCGATTCAGAAGTCAATGGCCTCCAACAAGATTTCTTCGATTCAGAAGGCAATGGCCTCCTACATACTTGCTTCAATTTAGAATGCAATGGCCTCCTACAGACTTGCTTCAATTCAGAAGGAAATGGCCTCCTACATGCTTACTTCGATTCATAAGGCAATTGCCTCCTACAGGCATGCTTCGATTCAAAACGCAATGGCCTCCTACCAGTTTCCTTCGATTCAGAAGGCAATGGACTCCTACAAGTTTGCTTCGATTAAGAAGGCAATGGCCTTCTACAGGTTTGCTTCGGTTCAGAAGGTAATGTCCTCCGACAGGCTTGCTCCAATTCAGAATGCAATAGCCTCCTACTGGCTTGCTTCAGTTCAGAAGGCAATGGCCTCATACAGGCTTGTTTCGATTCAGAAGGCAATGGCCTCCTACAGGTTTGCTTCGATTCAGAAGGCAATTGTCTCCTACAGGCATGCTTCGATTCAGAAGGCAATGTCCTCCTACCGGTTTTCTTCGATTCCGAAAGCAATGGCCTCCTACAGGCTTGCTTCGATTCAGAAGGTAATGGACTCCTACAGGCTTGCTTCGATTCACAAAGCAATGGACTCCTACATGCTTGCTTCGACTCAGAATGCAATGGCCTCCTACAGGCTTGCTTCGATTCAGAAGACAATGGCCTCATGCATGCTTGCTTCGATTCATAAAGCAATGGCCTCCTACATGCTTGCTTCGATTCACAAAGCAATGGCCTCCTACATCAAATGGAAGAAAAGCATATTAGCTTTGGTTTCATAAGCTTCAATTAAGCAATAATTTCCTTCATTGCTAGCTTCGATTCATAAGGCAATGGCTTTCTACAGGATTGCTTCGACTCAGAAGGCATTGCCTTCAACAGGCTTGCTTCGATTCAGAAGTCACTGGCCTCCTATAGGCTTTCTTCAATTAAGAAGGCATTATCCTTTTACATGCTTGCTTAAATTAATAAGGCAATGTCCTCTTATACGCTTGCTTAGATTCAGAAGGCAATGGCCTCCTACAGGCTTGCTTCGATTCAGAAGGCAGTGGCTTCCTACAGGGTTGTTTCGATTCAGAAGGAAATGGCCTCCTACAGGCTTGCTTCATTTCAGAAGTTAATGGCCTCCTACAAGCTTGCTTCGATTCAGAAGGCAATGGCCTGCTGCATACTTGCTTCGATTCAGAAGGCAATGGCCTCCTACAGGTTTGCTTCGATTCATAAGGCAATGGCCTCCTACAGGTTTGCTTCGATTCAGAAGGTAATGTCCTCCGGGAGGCTTTCTTCGATTCAGAAGGCAATATCCTCCTACTGACTTGCTTCAATTCATAAGGCAATGGCCTCATACAGGCTTGTTTTGATTCAGAAGGCAATGGGCTCCTACACGTTTGCTTCAATTCAGAAGGCAATTGTCTCCTATAGGCATGCTTCGAATCAGAAGGCAATGGTCTCCTATAGGTTGCTTCAATTTATAAGGCAATGGCCTCCTACAGGTTTGCTTCGATTCAGAAAGCAATGGCCTCCTATAGGCTTGCTTGGATTTAGAAGGCAATGGACTCCTACAGGCTTGCTTCAATTCACAAAGCAATGGCCTCCTACATGCTTGGTTCGATTCAGAAAGCAATGGCCTCATACAGGCTTGCTTTGATTCAGAAGACAATGTCCTCATGCATGCTTGCTTCGATTCACAAAGCAATGGCCTCCTACATCAAATTGAAGAGAAGCATATTAGCTTTGGTTTCATAAGCTTATATTAAGCAACAAGTTCCATCATTGCTAGCTTCGATTCATAAGGCAATGGCCTTCTACAGGCTTGCTTCGATTTAGAAGGCATTGCCTTCTATAGGCTTGCTTCAATTCAGAAGTTAATGGCCTCCTATAGGCTTTCTTCGATTGAGAAGACATTGTCCTTTTACATGCTTGCTTCAATTCACAAGGTAGTTTCCTCTTATAGGCTTGCTTAGATTCAGAAGGCAATGGCCTCCTACAGGCTTGCTTCGATTCAGAAGGCAGTGGCTTCCTACAGGCATCTTTCGATTCAGAAGGAAATGGCCTCCTACAGGCTTGCTTCGATTCAGAAGTTAATGGCCTCCTACAAGCTTGCTTCGATTCAGAAGGCAATGGCCTCCTGCATACTTGCTTCGATTCAGAAGGCATTGGACTCCTACAGGTTTACTTCAATTCAGAAGGCAATGGCCTCCTACAGGTTTTCTTCGATTCAGAAGGTAATGTCCTCCGAGAGGCTTGCTTCGATTTAGAAGGCAATAGCCTCCTACTGACTTGCTTTAATTCAGAAGGCAATGGCCTCATACAGGCTTGTTTCGATTCAGAAGGCAAATGCCTCCTACATGTTTTGTTCGATTAAGAAGGCAATTGTCTCCTACAGGCATGCTTCAATTTCGAAGGCAATGTCCTCCTACCGGTTTTCTCCGATTCCGAAAGCAATGGCCTCCTACAGGCTTGCTTCGATTCAGAAGGTAATGGACTCCTACAGGCTTGCTTCGATTCACAAAGCAATGGACTCCTACATGCTTGCTTCGACTCAGAAAGCAATGGCCTCCTACATGCTTGCTTCGATTCAGAAGTCAATGGCCTCATGCATGCTTGCTTCGATTCATAAAGCAATGGCCTCCTACATGCTTGCTTCGATTCACAAAGCAATGGCCTCCTACATCAAATGGAAGAAAAGCATATTAGCTTTGGTTTCATAAGCTTCAATTAAGCAATAATTTCTTTCATTGCTAGCTTCGATTCATAAGGCAATGGCCTTCTACAGGCTTGCTTCGACTCAGAAGGAATTTCCTTCTACAAGCTTGCTTCGATTCAGAAGTCACTGGCCTCCTATAGGCTTTCTTCGATTAAGAAGGCATTATCCTTTTACATGCTTGCTTAAATTAAGAAGGCAATGTCCTCGTATACGCTTGCTTAGATTCAGAAGGCAATAGCCTCCTATAGGCTTGCTTCGATTCAGAAGGCAGTGGCTTCCTACAGGGTTGTTTTGATTCAGAAGGAAATGGCCTCCTAAAGGCTTGCTTCGATTCAGAAGTTAATGGCCTCCTACAAGCTTGCTTCGATTCAGAAGGCAATGGCCTGCTGCATACTTGCTTCGATTCAGAAGGAAATGGCCTCCTACATGTTTGCTTCGATTCAAAAGGCAATGGCCTCCTACAGGTTTGCTTCGATTCAGAAGGTATTATCCTCCGAGAGGCTTGCTTCGATTCAGAAGGCAATATCCTCCTACTGACTTGCTTCAATTCAGAAGGCAATGGCCTCATACAGGCTTGTTTCGATTCAGAAGGCAATTGCCTCCTACATGTTTGCTTCGATTTAGAAGGCAATTGTCTCCTATAGGCATGCTTCGATTCAGAAGGCAATGGTCTCCTATAGGTTGCTTCAATTTATAAGGCAATGGCCTCCTACAGGTTTGCTTCGATTCAGAAAGCAATGGCCTCCTACAGGCTTGCTTGGATTCAGAAGGCAATGGAATCCTACAGGCTTGCTTCAATTCACAAAGCAATGGCCTTCTACATGCTTGCTTCGATTCAGAAAGCAATGGCCTCCTACAGGCTTGCTTCGATTCAGAAGGTAATGGACTCCTACAGGCTTGCTTCGATTCACAAAGCAATGGACTCCTACATGCTTGCTTCGACTCAGAAAGCAATGGCCTCCTACAGGCTTGCTTCGATTCAGAAGACAATGGCCTCATGCATGCTTGCTTTGATTCATAAAGCAATGGCCTCCTACATGCTTGCTTAGATTCACAAAGCAATGGCCTCCTACATCAAATGGAAGAAAAGCATGTTAGCTTTGGTTTCATAAGCTTCAATTAAGCAATAATTTCCTTCATTGCTAGCTTTGATTCATAAGGCAATGGCCTTCTACAGGCTTGCTTCGACTCAGAAGGCATTTCCTTCTACAGGCTTGCTTCGATTCAGAAGTCACTGGCCTCCTATAGGCTTTCTTCGATTAAGAAGGAATTATCCTTTTACATGCTTGCTTAAATTAAGAAGGCAATGTCCTCTTATACGCTTGCTTAGATTCAGAAGGCAATGGCCTCCTACAGGCTTGCTTCGATTCAGAAGGCAGTGGCTTCCTACAGGGTTGTTTCGATTCAGAAGGAAATGGCCTCCTACAGGCTTGCTTCGATTCAGAAGTTAATGGCCTCCTACAAGCTTGCTTCGATTCAGAAGGCAATGGCCTGCTGCATACTTGCTTCGATTCAGAAGGCAATGGCCTCCTACAAGTTTGCTTCGATTCATAAGGCAATGGCCTCCTACAGGTTTGCTTCGATTCAGAAGGTAATGTCCTCCGGGAGGCTTTCTTCGATTCAGAAGGCAATATCCTCCTACTGACCTGCTTAGATTCAGAAGGCAATGGCCTCATACAGGCTTGTTTCGATTCAGAAGGCAATGGCCTTCTACACGTTTGCTTCGATTCAGAAGGCAATTGTCTCCTATAGGCATGCTTCGATTCAGAAGGCAATGGTCTCCTATAGGTTGCTTCAATTTATAAGGCAATGGCCTCCTACAGGTTTGCTTCGATTCAGAAAGCAATGGCCTCCTACAGGCTTGCTTGGATTCAGAAGGCAATGGACTCCTACAGGCTTGCTTCAATTCACAAAGCAATGGCCTCCTACATGCTTGCTTCGATTCAGAAAGTAATGGCCTCATACAGGCTTGCTTTGATTCAGAAGACAATGTCCTCATGCATGCTTGCTTCGATTCACAAAGCAATGGCCTCCTACATCAAATTGAAGAAAACCATATTAGCTTTGGTTTCATAAGCTTATATTAAGCAACAATTTCCATCATTGCTAGCTTCGATTCATAAGGCAATGGCCTTCTACAGGCTTGCTTCGATTTAGAAGGCATTGCCTTCTATAGGCTTGCTTCGATTCAGAAGTCAATGGCCTCCTATAGGCTTTCTTCGATTGAGAAGACATTATCCTCTTACATGCTTGCTGCAATTCAGAAGGAAATGTCCTCTTATAGGCTTGCTTAGATTCAGAAGGCAATGGCCTCCTACAGGCTTGCTTCGATTCAGAAGGCAGTGGCTTCCTACAGGCTTGTTTCGATTCAGAAGGAAATGGCCTCCTACAGGCTTGCTTCGATTCAGAAGTTAATGGCCTCCTACAAGCTTGCTTCGATTCAGAAGGCAATGGCCTCCTGCATACTTGCTTCGATTCAGAAGGCATTGGCCTCCTACAGGTTTGCTTCGATTCAGAAGGCAATGGCCTCCTACAGGTTTGCTTCGATTCAGAAGGTAATGTCCTCCGAGAGGCTTGCTTCGATTCAGAAGGCAATAGCCTCCTACTGACTTGCTTTAATTCAGAAGGAAATGGCCTCATACAGGCTTGTTTCGATTCAGAAGGCAATGGCCTCCTACATATTTTCTTCGATTAAGAAGGAAATTGTCTACTATAGGCATGCTTCAATTCAGAAGGCAATGGCCTCCTATAGGTTGCATCTATTTATAAGGCAATGGCCTCCTACAGGTTTGCTTCGATTCAGAAAGCAATGGCCTCCTACAGGCTTGGTTGGATTCAGAAGGAAATGGACTCCTATAGGCTTGCTTCAATTCACAAAGCAATGGCCTCCTACATGCTTGCTTCGATTCAGAAAGCAATGGCCTCCTACAATCTTGCTTCGATTCAGAAGACAATGTCCTCAAGCATGCTTGCTTCGATTCACAAAGCAATGGCCTCCTACATCAAATGGAAGAAAAGCATATTAGCTTTGGTTTCATAAGCTTCAATTAAGCAACAATTTCCATCATTGCTAGCTTCGATTCATAAGGCAATAGCCTTCTACAGGCTTGCTTTGATTCAGAAGGCATTGCCTTCAATAGGCTTGCTTCGATTCAGAAGTCAATGGCCTCCTATAGGCTTTCATCGATTGAGAAGACATTATCCTCTTACATGTTTGCTGCAATTCAGAAGGCAATGTCCTCTTATAGGCTTGCTTAGATTCAGAAGGCAATGGCCTCCTACAGGCTTGCTTCGATTCAGAAGGCAGTGGCTTCCTACAGGCTTGTTTCGATTCAGAAGGAAATGGCCTCTTACAGGCTTGCTTCGATTCAGAAGTTAATGGCCTCCTACAAGCTTGCTTCGATTCAGAAGGCAATGGCCTCCTGCATACTTGCTTCGATTCCGAAGGCATTGGCCTCCTACAGGTTTTCTTCGATTCAGAAGGCAATGGCCTCCTACAGGTTTACTTCGATTCAGAAGGTAATTTCCTCCGAGAGGCTTGCTTCGATTCAGAAGGCAATAGCCTCCTACTGACTTACTTCAATTCAGAAGGCAATGGCCTCATACAGGCTTGTTTTGATTCAGAAGGCAATGGCCTCCTACATGTTTACTTCGATTCACAAGGAAATGGCCTCCTATGGGTTGCTTCAATTTATAAGGCAATGGCCTCCTACAGGTTTGCTTCGATTCAGAAAGCAATGGCCTCCTACAGGCTTGCTTCGATTCATAAGACAATGTCCTCCTGCATGCTTGCTTCGATTCACAAAACAATGGCCTCCTACATCAAATGGAAGAAAAGCATATTAGCTTTGGTTTCATAAGCTTCAATTAAGCAACAATTTCCTTCATTGCTAGCTTCGATTCATAAGGCAATGGCCTTCTATAGGCTTACTTCAATTTAGAAGGCTTTTCCTTCTACAGGCTTGCTTCGATTGAGAAGGCAATGGCCTCCTATAGGCTTGCTTCAATTCAGAAGGCATTGGCCTCCTACATGCTTGCATTGATTCACAAAGAAATAGCCTCCTAATGGTTTGTTTCGATTCAGAAGGCAATGGCCTCCTATAGACTTGATTCGATTCAGAAGTCAATTTCCTCCTACAGGCATGCTTCAATTCAAAAGGCAATGGCCTCACACAGGTTTGCTTCGATTTAGAAGGCTTTAGCCTCCTACAGTTTACTTTAATTCAGAAGGCAATGGCCTCCTACAGGCTTGCTTCAAATCAGAAGGCATTGGCCTCCTACATGCTTGCTTTGATTCACAAAGAAATAGCCTCCTACTGGTTTGCTTTGATTCAGAAGGAAATGGCTTCATATAGACTTGCTTCGATTCAGAAGGCAATGACCTCATACAAGCTTATTTCAATTTATAAGGCAATGGCCTCCTACAGGTTTGCTTCGATTCAGAAAGGAATGGCCTCCTACAGGCTTGCTTCGATTCAGAAGGCAATGGACTCCTACAGGATTGCTTCCATTCACAATGCAATGGCCTCCTACAAGCTTGCTTCGATTCAAAAGACAATGGCCTCCTACAGGCTTGCTTTGATTCAGAAAGCAATGGCCTTCTACAAGCTTACTTCGAATTATATGTCAATGGCCATCTACAGGGTTGTTTCAATTCAGAAAGCAATGGCCTCGTACAGGCTTGCTTTGATTAAGAAGGAAATGGACTCCTACACGCTTTCTTCGATTCACAAAGCAATGGCCTCCTACATGCTTTCTTTGATTCAGAAAGCAATGGCCTCCTACAAGCTTGCTTCGATTCATAAGACAATGGCCTCCTACAGGCTTGCTTCGATTCACAAAGCAATGGCCTCCTACATCAAATGGAAGAAAAGAAAATTAGCTTTGGTTTCTAAGCATCGATTGGGACTTTGACTTCCTTCGAGCGAGCTTGATTCACAAGCTTCTATTAACAATGATTTCCTTGATTTCTTGCTTCGATTCAGAAGGAAATGGCCTTCTACATGCTTACTTCGATTCAGAAGGCAATGGTCTCCTATAGGTTGCATCAATTTATAAGGCAATGGCCTCCTACAGGTTTGCTTCGATTCAGAAAGCAATGGCCTCCTACAGGCTTGGTTGGATTCAGAAGGAAATGGACTCCTACAGGCTTGCTTCAATTCACAAAGCAATGGCCTCCTACATGATTGGTTCGATTCAGAAAGAAATGGCCTCATACAGGCTTGCTTTGATTCAGAAGACAATGTCCTCATGCATGCTTGCTTCGATTCACAAAGCAATGGCCTCCTACATCAAATTGAAGAAAAGCATATTAGCTTTGGTTTCATAAGCTTATATTAAGCAACAATTTCCATCATTGCTAGCTTCGATTCATAAGGCAATGGCCTTCTACAGGCTTGCTTCGATTTAGAAGGCATTGCCTTCTATAGGCTTGCTTCAATTCAGAAGTCAATGGCCTCCTATAGGCTTTCATCGATTGAGAAGACATTATCCTCTTACATGCTTGCTGCAATTCAGAAGGCAATGTCCTCTTATAGGCTTGCTTAGATTCAGAAGGCAATGGCCTCCTACAGGCTTGCTTCGATTCAGAAGGCAGTGGCTTCCTACAGGCTTGTTTCGATTCAGAAGGAAATGGCCTCTTACAGGCTTGCTTCGATTCAGAAGTCAATGGCCTCCTACAAGCTTGCTTCGATTCAGAAGGCAATGGCCTCCTGCATACTTGCTTCGATTCCGAAGGCATTGGCCTCCTATAGGTTTTCTTCGATTCAGAAGGCAATGGCCTCCTACAGGTTTGCTTCGATTCAGAAGGTAATGTCCTCCGAGAGGCTTGCTTCGATTCAGAAGGCAATAGCCTCCTACTGACTTACTTCAATTCAGAAGGCAATGGCCTCATACATGTTTGCTTCGATTCACAAGGCAATGGCCTCCTATAGGTTGCTTCAATTTATAAGGCAATGGCCTCCTACAGGTTTGCTTCGATTCAGGAAGCAATGGCCTCCTACAGGCTTGCTTCAATTCATAAGACAATGTCCTCCTGCATGCTTGCTTCGATTCACAAAGCAATGGCCTCCTACATCAAATGGAAGAAAAGCATATTAGCTTTGGTTTCATAAGCTTCAATTAAGCAACAATTTCCTTCATTGCTAGCTTCGATTCATAAGGCAATGGCCTTCTATAGGCTTACTTCAATTTAGAAGGCATTTCCTTCTACAGGCTTGCTTCGATTGAGAAGGCAATGGCCTCCTATAGGCTTGCTTCAATTCAGAAGGCATTGGCCTCCTACATTCTTGCATTGATTCACAAAGAAATAGCCTCCTAATTGTTTGTTTCGATTCAGAAGGCATTGGCCTCCTATAGACTTGATTCGATTCAGAAGTCAATTTCCTCCTACAGGCATGCTTCAATTCAAAAGGCAATGGCCTCACACAGGTTTTCTTCGATTTAGAAGGCAATGGCCTCCTATAGTTTACTTTAATTCAGAAGGCAATGGCCTCGTACAGGCTTGCTTCAAATCAGAAGGCATTAGCCTCCTACATGCTTGCTTTGATTCACAAAGAAATAGCCTCCTACTGGTTTGCTTTGATTCAGAAGGAAATGGCCTCATATAGACTTGCTTCGATTCAGAAGGCAATGGCCTCATACAAGCTTATTTCGATTTATAAGGCAATGTCCTCCTACAGGTTTGCTTCGATTCAGAAAGGAATGGCCTCCTACAGGCTTGCTTCGATTCAGAAGGCAATGGACTCCTACAAGCTTGCTTCCATTCACAATGCAATGGCCTCCTACAAGCTTGCTTCGATTCAGAAGACAATGGCCTCCTACAGGCTTGCTTTGATTCAGAAAGCAATGGCCTTCTACAAGCTTACTTCGAATTATAAGTCAATGGCATCCTACAGGGTTGTTTCAATTCAGAAAGCAATGGCCTCGTACAGGCTTGCTTCGATTAAGAAGGAATTGGACTCCTACACGCTTTCTTCGATTCACAAAGCAATGGCCTCCAACATGATTTCTTCGATTCAGAAAGCAATGGCCTCCTACAGGCTTGCTTCGATTCATAAGACAATGGCCTCCTACAGGGTTGCTTCAATTCACAAAGCAATCGCCTCCTACATCAAATGGAAGAAAAGAAAATTAGCTTTGGTTTCTAAACATCGATTGGGAATTTAACTTCCTTCGAGAGAGCTTGATTCATAAGCTTCTATTAAGCAAGGATTCCCTTGATTGCTTGCTTCGATTCATAAGGCCGTGGCATTCTACAGGCTTGCTTCGAATCAGAAGGAATTTGCCTTCTATAGGCTTTCTTCGATTCAGAAGGCAATGGCCTCCTATAGGCTTTCTTCGATTCAGAAGGAATTTTCCTTCTACATGCTGCTTCGATTCAGAAGGCAATGGCCTCCTATAGGCTTGCTAAGATTCAAAAGGAAATGGCCTCCTACAGGATTGCTTCGATTCAGAAGGCAGTGGCTTCCTACAGGATTGTTTTGATTCCGAAGGAAATGGCTTCCTACAGGCTTGCTTCAATTCAGAAGTTAATGGCCTCCAACAAGCTTGCTTCGATTCAGAAGGCAATGGCCTCCTACATACTTGCTTCGATTCAGAAGGCAATGGCCTCCTACAAACTTGCTTCGATTCAAAAGGCATTGGCCTCTTACAGGCTTACTTTGATTCATAAGGCAATTACCTCCTATAGGAATGCTTCGATTCAAAAGGAAATGGCCTCCTACAAGTTTGCTTCGATTCAGAAGGCAATGGCCTCCTACAAGTTTGCTTCGATTCAGAAGGCAATGGCCTCCTACAGGTTTGCTTCGATTCAAAAGGTAAGGGCCTCTGACAGGCTTACTTCAATTCAGAAGGCAATGGCCTCCTACAGGCTTGCTTCAATTCAGAAGGCATTGGCCTCCTAGATGCTTTCTTTGATTCACAAATAAATAACCTCCTACTGGTTTGTTCGATTCAAAAGCCAATAGCCTCCTACAGACTTCCATCGATTCAGAAGGCAATGGCCTCCTACACACTTGCTTCAATTCAGAAGGCAATGGCCTCATACATGATTGTTTCGATTCAGAAGGAAATGGACTCCTACAGGTTTGCTTTGATTCAGAAGGCAGTGGCCTCCTACAAGCTTGCTTCGATTCGCAAGGCAACGGCCTCCTACAGACTTGCTTCGATTCAGAAGGCAATAGCCTCCTACAGACTTGCTTCGATTCAGAAGGCATTGGCCTCCTACATGTTTACATCGATTCAGAAGGCAATGGCCTCCTACAGGCTAGCTTCATTTCAGAAGGCAATGGCCTCCTACAGGCTTGCTTCAATTCAGAAGGCATTGGCCTCCTACATGCTTGCTTTGATTCAAAAAGAAATAGCCTCCTACCGGTTTGCTTCGATTCAGAAGGAAATGGCCTCCTATAGACTTGCTTAGATTCAGAAGTCAATTTCCTCCTACAGGCATGCTTCGATTCAAAAGGCAATGGCCTCCTACATGTTTGCTTCGATTCAGAAGGCAATGGCCTCCTACAGGCATGCTTCAATTCAAAATGAAATGGCCTCCTACAGGTTTGCTTAGATTCAGAAGGCAATGGCCTCCTACATGTTTACTTCGATTCAGAAGGCAATGGCCTCCTACAGGCTTGATTCAATTCAGAAGGCAATGGCCTACTACAGGCTTGCTTCAATTCAGAAGGCATTGGCCTCCTACATGCTTGCTTTGATTCACAAAGAAATAGCCTCCTACTGGTTTGCTTCGATTCAGAAGGTAGTTGAATCCTATAGACTTGCTTCGATTCAGAAGGCAATGGCCTCAGACATGCTTGTTTCGATTTATAAGGCAATGGCCTCCTACAAGTTTGCTTCGATTTAGAATGTAATGGCCTCCTACAGGCTTGCTTCAATTCGGAAGGCAACGGACTCCTTCAGGCTTGCTTCAATTCATAAAGCAATGGCCTCCTACATGTTTGCTTTGATTCAGAAAGCAATGGCCTCCTACAGGCTTGCTTCGATTCACAAGACAATGGCCTCCCACAGGTTTACTTCGATTCAGAAAGCAATGGCCTCCTACAAGCTTGCTTCGATTCAAAAGGCAATGGCCTCATACAGAATTGCATGGATTCAGAAGGCAATGGCCTCCTAAAGACTTGCTTCGATTCAGAAGGAAATGGCCTCCTACAGACTTGCTTCGATTCAGAAGGCATTGGCCTCCTACAAGCTTGCTTCAATTCAGAAGGCAATTGCCTCCTACATGCATGCTATAATTCAAAAGGAAATGGCCTACAGGCATGCTTCAATTCAAAATGAAATGGCCTCCTACAGGTTTGCTTAGATTTAGTAGGAAATGGCCTCCTACAGGTTTACTTCGATTCAGAAGGCAATGGCCTCCTACAGGATTGCTTCAATTCAGAAGGCAATGGCCTACTACATCCTTGCTTCAATTCAGAAGGCATTGGCCTCCTACATGCTTGCTTTGATTCACAAAGAAATAGCCTCCTACTGGTTTGCTTCAATTCAGAAGGCAGTTGAATCCTATAGACTTGCTTCGATTCAAAAGGCAATGGCCTCATACAGGCTTGTTTCAATTTATAAGGCAATGGCCTCCTACAGGTTTACTTCGATTCAGAAAGCAATGGCCTCCTACATGCTTGCTTCGATTCAAAAGGCAATGGCCTCCCACAGAATTGCATGGATTCAAAAGGCAATGGCCTCCTACAGACTTGCTTCAATTCAGAAGGCAACGGCCTCCTACAGACTTGCTTCTATTCAGAAGGCATTGGCCTCCTACATGTATGCTACAATTCAGAAGGCAATGGCCTCCTACAGGCTAGCTTCATTTCAGAAGGCAATGGCCTCCTACATGGTTGTTTCTATTTATAAGGCAATGGCCTCCTACAGGTTTGCTTCGATTTAAAAAGCAATGGCCTCCTACAGACTTGCTTCGATTCAGAAGGTAATGGCCTCCTACAGACTTGCTTCAATTCAGAAGGTAATGGCCTCCTACAGACTTGCTTCGATTCAGAAGGCATTGGCCTCCTACAGGCTTGCTTCGATTCAGAAGGCAATTGCCTCCTACAAGCATGCTTCAATTCAAAATGAAATGGCCTCCTACAGGTTTGCTTAGATTCAGAAGGCAATGGCCTCCTACAGGTTTACTTCGATTCAGAAGGCAATGGCCTCCTACAGGCTTGCTTCAATTCAGAAGGCAATGGCCTACTACAGGCTTGCTTCAATTCAGAAGGCATTGTCCTCCTACATGCTTGCTTTGATTCACAAAGAAATAGCCTCCTACTGGTTTGTTTTGATTCAGAAGGCAGTTGAATCCTATAGACTTGCTTCGATTCAGAAGGCAATGGCCTCATACAGGCTTGTTTCGATTTATAAGGCAATGGCCTCCTACAAGTTTGCTTCGATTTAGAATGTAATGGCCTCCTACAGGCTTGCTTCGATTCGGAAGGCAATGGACTCCTACAGGCTTGCTTCGATTCATAAAGCAATGGCCTCCTACATGCTTGCTTTGATTCAGAAAGCAATGGCCTCCTACAGGCTTGCTTCGATTCACAAGACAATGGCCTCCTACAGGTTTACTTTGATTCAGAAAGCAATGGCCTCCTACAAGCTTGCTTCGATTCAAAAGGAAATGGCCTCCTACAGAATTGCATGGATTTAGAAGGCAATGGCCTCCTACAGACTTGCTTCAATTCAGTAGGCAATGGCCTCCTACAGACTTGCTTCGATTCAGAAGGCATTGGCCTCCTACAGGCTTGCTTCAATTCTGAAGGCAATTTCCTCCTACATGCATGCTACAATTCAAAAGGAAATGGCCTCCTACAAGTTTGCTTCGATTCAGAACGCAATTGCCTCCTACATGCATGCTTTAATTCAAAAGGCAATGACCTCCTACAAGTTTACTTCAATTCCAAAGGCAATGGCCTCCTACAAGTTTACTTCTATTAAGAAGGCAATGGCCTCCTACAGGCTTGCTTCAATTCAGAAGTCAATGGCCTCCTATAGGCTTGCTTCAATTTAGAAGGCATTGGCCTTCTATTAAGCAAGGATTTCCTTGATTGCTTGCTTCGATTCATATTGAAATGGCCTTTTACAGGCTTGCTTCGATTCAGAAGGCGTTGTCCTTCTATAGGCTTTCTTCGATTTAGAAGGCAATGGCCTCCTACATACTTGCTTCAATTTCAGAAGGCAATGGCCTCCTACAGACTTTCTTCGATTCAGAAGGCATTGGCCTCCTACAGGCTTTCTTCGATTCAAAAGGCAATTGACTCCTACAGGCATGCTTCAATTCAAAAGGCAATGGCCTCCTACAAGTTTGCTTCGATTCAAAAGGCAATGGCCTCCTATAGGTTTACTTCGATTCAGAAGGGAATGGCCCCCTATAGGCTTGTTTCAATTTAGAAGGCAATGGCCTCCTTCAGGCTTGCTCCAATTCAGAAGGCATTAGCCTCCTACATGCTTTCTTTGATTCACAAAGAAATAGCCTCCTACTGGTTTGCTTCGATTCAGAATGTAATGGCCTCCTATAGACTTGCTTTGATTCAGAAGGCAATGGCCTAATACAGGCTTGTTTCGATTTATAACGCAATGGCCTCCTACAGGTTTGCTTCGATTTAGAAAGTAATGGCCTACTACAGGCTTTCTTCGATTCGGAAGGCAATGGACTCCTACAAGCTTACTTCGATTCATAAAGCAATGGCCTCCTACATGCTTGCTTTGATTCAGAAAGCAATGGCCTCCTACAGGCTTGCTTCGATTCACAAGACAATGGCCTCCTACAGGTTTACTTCGATTCAGAAAGCAATGGCCTCCTACAAGCTTGCTTCGATTCAAAAGGAAATGGCCTCCTACAGAATTGCATGGATTCAGAAGGCAATGGCCTCCTACAGACTTGCTTCAATTCAGTAGGCAATGGCCTCCTACAGACTTTCTTCGATTCAGAAGGCATTGGCCTCCTACAGGCTTGCTTCAATTCTGAAGGCAATTTCCTCCTACATGCATGCTACAATTCAAAAGGAAATGGCCTCCTACAAGTTTACTTCAATTCCAAAGGCAATGGCCTCCTACAAGTTTACTTCTATTAAGAAGGCAATGGCCTCCTACAGGCTTGCTTCAATTCAGAAGTCAATGGCCTCTATAGGCTTGCTTCAATTTAGAAGGCATTGGCCTTCTATTAAGCAAGGATTTCCTTGATTGCTTGCTTCGATTCATATTGAAATGGCCTTTTACAGGCTTGCTTCGATTCAGAAGGCGTTGGCCTTCTATAGGATTTCTTCGATTCAGAAGGCAATGGCCTCCTATAGGCTTTCTTCGATTCAGAAGGCATTGTCCTTCTACATGCTTGCTTCAATTCAGAAGGCAATGGCCTCCTATAGTCTTTCTTAGATTCAGAAGGCAATGGCCACCTACAGGCTTGCTTGGATTCAGAAGGCAGTGGCTTCCTACATGCTTGTTTTGATTCAGAAGGAAATGGCCTCCTAGAGGCTTGCTTCGATTCAGAAGTTAATGGCCTCCAACAAGCTTACTTCGATTTAGAAGGCAATGACCTCCTACATACTTGCTTCAATTTCAGAAGGCAATGGCCTCCTACAGACTTTCTTCGATTCAGAAGACATTGGCCTCCTACAGGCTTTCTTCGATTCAAAAGGCAATTGCCTCCTACAGGCATGCTTCAATTCAAAAGGCAATGGCCTCCTACAAGTTTGCTTCGATTCAAAAGGCAATGGCGTCCTATAGGTTTACTTCGATTCAGAAGGGAATGGCCCCCTATAGGCTTGTTTCAATTTAGAAGGCAATGGCCTCCTACAGGCTTGCTTCAATTCAGAAGGCATTAGCCTCCTACATGCTTTCTTTGATTCACAAAGAAATAGCCTCCTACTGGTTTGCTTCGATTCAGAATGTAATGGCCCCCTATAGACTTGCTTTGATTCAGAAGGCAATGGCCTCATACAGGCTTGTTTCGATTTATAAGGCAATGGCCTCCTACAGGTTTGCTTCGATTTAGAAAGTAATGGCCTCCTACAGGCTTGCTTCGATTCGGAAGGCAATGGACTCCTACAAGCTTACTTCGATTCATAAAGCAATGGCCTCCTACATGCTTGCTTTGATTCAGAAAGCAATGGCCTCCTACAGGCTTGCTTCGATTCAGAAGGCATTGGCCTCCTACATGTTTGCTTTGATTAGCAAATAAATAGCATCCTACTTGTTTGCTTCGATTCAGAAGGCAATGGCCTCCTACAGGTTTACTTCGATTCAGAAGGCAATGGCCTACTACAGGCTTGCTTCAATTCAGAAGGCATTGGCATCCTACATGGTTGCTTTGATTCACAAAGAAATAGCCTCCTACTGGTTTGCTTCGATTCAGAAGGCAATTGCCTCCTATAGACTTGCTTCGATTCAGAAGGCAATGGCATCATACAGGCTTGTTTCGATTTATAAGGCAATGGCCTCGTACAAGTTTGCTTCGATTTAGAAAGTAATGGCCTCCTATAGGTTTTCTTCGATTCGGAAGGCAATGGACTCCTACAAGCTTACTTCGATTCATAAAGCAATGGCCTCCTACATGCTTGCTTTGATTCAGAAAGCAATGGAATCCTACAGGCTTGCTTCGATTCACAAGACAATGGCCTCCTACAGGTTTACTTCGATTCAGAAAGCAATGGCCTCCTACAAGCTTGCTTCGATTCAAAAGGAAATGGCCTCCTACAGAATTGCATGGATTCAGAAGGCAATGGCCTCCTACAGACTTGCTTCAATTCAGTAGGCAATGGCCTCCTACAGACTTGCTTCGATTCAGAAGGCATTGGCCTCCTACAGGCTTGCTTCAATTCTGAAGGCAATTTCCTCCTACATGCATGCTACAATTCAAAAAGAAATGGCCTCCTACAAGTTTGCTTCGATTCAGAACACAATTGCCTCCTACATGCATGCTTTAATTCAAAAGGCAATGACCTCCTACAAGTTTACTTCAATTCCAAAGGCAATGGCCTCCTACAAGTTTACTTCTATTAAGAAGGCAATGGCCTCCTACAGGCTTGCTTCAATTCAGAAGTCAATGGCCTCCTATAGGCTTGCTTCAATTTAGAAGGCATTGGCCTTCTATTAAGCAAGGATTTCCTTGATTGCTTGCTTCGATTCATATTGAAATGGCCTTTTACAGGCTTGCTTCGATTCAGAAGGCGTTGGCCTTCTATAGGCTTTCTTCGATTCAGAAGGCAATGGCCTCCTATAGGCTTTCTTCGATTCAGAAGGCATCGTCCTTCTACATGCTTGCTTCAATTCAGAAGGCAATGGCCTCCTATAGTCTTTCTTAGATTCAGAAGGCAATGGCCACCTACAGGCTTGCTTGGATTCAGAAGGCAGTGGCTTCCTACATGCTTGTTTTGATTCAGAAGGAAATGGCCTCCTAGAGGCTTGCTTCGATTCAGAAGTTAATGGCCTCCAACAAGCTTACTTCGATTTAGAAGGCAATGACCTCCTACATACTTGCTTCAATTTCAGAAGGCAATGGCCTCCTACAGACTTTCTTCGATTCAGAAGGCATTGGCCTCCTACAGGCTTTCTTCGATTCAAAAGGCAATTGCCTCCTACAGGCATGCTTAAATTCAAAAGGCAATGGCCTCCTACAAGTTTGCTTCGATTCAAAAGGCAAGGGCCTCCTATAGGTTTACTTCGATTCAGAAGGGAATGGCCCCCTATAGGCTTGTTTCAATTTAGAAGGCAATGGCCTCCTACAGGCTTGCTTCAATTCAGAAGGCATTAGCCTCCTACATGCTTTCTTTGATTCACAAATAAATAGCCTCCTACTGGTTTGCTTCGATTCAGAATGTAATGGCCTCCTATAGACTTTCTTTGATTCAGAAGGCAATGGCCTCATACAGGCTTGTTTCGATTTATAAGGCAATGGCCTCCTACAGGTTTTCTTCGATTTAGAAAGTAATGGCCTCCTACAGGCTTGCTTCGATTCGGAAGGCAATGGACTCCTACAAGCTTACTTCGATTCATAAAGCAATGGCCTCCTACATGCTTGCTTTGATTCAGAAAGCAATGGCCTCCTACAGGCTTGCTTCGATTCAGAAGGCATTGGCCTCCTACATGCTTGCTTTGATTAGCAAAGAAATAGCGTCCTACTGGTTTGCTTCGATTCAGAAGGCAATGGCCTCCTACAGGTTTACTTCGATTCAGAAGGCAATGGCCTACTACAGGCTTGCTTCAATTCAGAAGGCATTGGAATCCTACATGGTTGCTTTGATTCACAAAGAAATAGCCTGCTACTGGTTTGCTTCGATTCAGAAGGCAATTGCCTCCTATAGACTTGCTTCGATTCAGAAGGCAATGGCCTCATACAGGCTTGTTTCGATTTATAAGGAAATGGCCTCGTACAAGTTTGCTTCGATTTAGAAAGTAATGGCCTCCTACAAGCTTTCTTCGATTCGGAAGGCAATGGACTCCTACAAGCTTACTTCGATTCATAAAGCAATGGCCTCCTACATGCTTGCTTTGATTCAGAAAGCAATGGCCTCCTACAGGCTTGCTTCGATTCAGAAGGCATTGGCCTCCTACATGCTTGCTTTGATTAGCAAAGAAATAGCCTCCTACTGGTTTGCTTCGATTTATAAGGCAATGGCCTCCTATAGGTTTACTTCGATTCAGAAGGCAATGGCCTCCTACAGGCTTGATTCGATTCAGAAGTTAATGGCCTCCAACAAGCTTGCTACGATTCAGAAGGGAATGCCCCCCTACATACATGCTTCAATTCAAAAGGCAATGGTCTCCTACAAAACTGCTTCGAATCAGAAGGTAATGGCCTCCAACATACTTGCTTTGATTCAGAAGGAATTGGCCTCCTACAGGCTTGCTTCCATTCAGAAGGCAATTGCTCCTATAGGCTTGCTTCAATTCAAAAGGCAATGGCCTTCTACAGGTTTGCTTCGATTCAAAAGGCAATGGCCTCCTACAAGTTAACTTCGATTTAGAAGGCAATGGCCTCATACAGACTTGTTTCGATTTATAAGGAAATGGCCTCCTACAGGTTTGCTTTGATTCAAAAAGCAATGGCCTCCTATAGACTTGCTTCAATTCAGAAGGAAATGGCCTCCTACAGACTTGCTTCAATTCAGAAGGGAATGGCCTCCTACAGACTTGCTTCGATTCAGAAGGCATTGGCCTCCTACAGGCTTGCTTCGATTCAGAAGGCAATTGCCTCTTACAGGCATGCTTCAATTTAAAAGGAAATGGCCTTCTACAGGTTTGGTTATATTCAGAAGGCAATGGCCTCCTACAGGTTTACTTCGATTCAGAAGGCAATCGCCTCCTACAGGCTTGCTTTAATTCAGAAGGCAATGGCCTACTACAGGCTTGCTTCAATTCATAAGGCATTGGCCTCCAACATGGTTGATTTGATTCACAAAGAAATATCCTCCGACTGCTTTGCTTCGATTCAGAAGGCAATTGCCTCCTATAGACTTGCTTCGATTCAGAAGGCAATGGCCTCATACAGGCTTGTTTCAATTTATAAGGCAATGACCTCCTACAGGCTTGCTTCGATTCGGAAGGCAATGGACTCCTACAAGCTTACTTCGATTCATAAAGCAATGGCCTCCTACATGCTTGCTTTGATTCAGAAAGCAATGGCCTTCTACAGGCTTGCTTCGATTCAGAAGGCATTGGCCTCCTACATGCTTGCTTTGATTAGCAAAGAAATAGCCTCCTACTGGTTTTCTTCGATTCAGAAGGCAATGTCCTCCTATAGGTTTACTTCGATTCAGAAGGAAATGGCCTCCTACAGGCTTGATTCGATTCAGAAGTTAATGGCCTCCAACAAGCTTGCTTCGATTCAGAAGGCAATGGCCCCCTACATACATGCTTCAATTCAAAAGGCAATGGTCTCCTACAAAACTGCTTCGATTCAGAAGGTAATGGCCTCCTACATACTTGCTTTGATTCAGAAGGAATTGGCCTCCTACAGGCTTGCTTCGATTCATAAGGCAATTGCCTCCTATAGGCATGCTTCAATTCAAAAGGCAATGGCCTTCTACAGGTTTGCTTCGATTCAAAAGGCAATAGCCTCCTACAAGTTTACTTCGATTTAGAAGGCAATGGCCTCATACAGGCTTGTTTCGATTTATAAGGAAATGGCCTCCTACAAGTTTTCTTCGATTCAAAAAGCAATGGCCTCCTACAGACTTGCTTCAATTTAGAAGGCAATGGCCTCCTACAGACTTGCTTCAATTCAGAAGGGAATGGCCTCCTACAGACTTGCTTCGATTCACAAGGCATTGGCCTCCTACAAGCTTGCTTCGATTCAGAAGGCAATTGCCTCCTACAGGCATGCTTCAATTTAAAAGGAAATGGCCTCCTACAGGGTTGGTTATATTCAGAAGGCAATGGCCTCCTACAGGTTTACTTCGATTCAGAAGGCAATCGCCTCCTACGGGCTTGTTTCAATTCAGAAGGCAATGGCCTACTACAGGCTTGCTTCAATTCAGAAGGCATTGGCCTCCTACATGGTTGATTTGATTCACAAAGAAATATCCTCCTACTGCTTTGCTTCGATTCAGAAGGCAATTGCCTCCTATAGACTTGCTTCGATTCAGAAGGCAATGGCCTCATACAGGCTTGTTTCAATTTATAAGGCAATGGCCTCCTACAGGCTTGCTTCGATTCAGAAGGCAATGGACTCCTACAAGCTTACTTCGATTCATAAGGCAATGGCCTCCTACAGGCTTGCTTCGATTCAGAAGGGAATGGCCCCCTACATACATGCTTCAATTCAAAAGGCAATGGCCTCCTACATAACTGCTTCGATTCAGAAGGTAATGGCCTCCTACATACTTGCTTCGATTCAGAAGGCATTGGCCTCCTACAGGCTTGCTTCGATTCAGAAGGAAATTGCCTCCTATAGGCATGCTTCAATTCAAAAGGCAATGGCCTTCTACAGGTTTGCTTCGATTCAAAAGGCAATGGCCTCCTACAAGTTTACTTCGATTCAGAAGGCAATGGGCTCATACAGGCTTGTTTCGATTTATAAGGAAATGGCCTCCTACAGGTTTGCTTTGATTCAAAAAGAAATGGCCTCCTATAGACTTGCTTCGATTTAGAAGGCAATGGCCTCCTACAGACTTGCTTCAATTCAGAAGGGAATGGCCTCCTACAGACTTGCTTCGATTCAGAAGGCATTGGCCTCCTACAGGCTTGCTTCTATTCAGAAGGCAATGGCCTACTACAGGCTTGCTTCAATTCAGAAGGAATTGGCCTCCTACATGGTTGCTTTGATTCACAAAGAAATAGCCTCCTACTGGTTTGCTTCGATTCATAAGGAAATTGCCTCCTATAGACTTGCTTCGATTCAGAAGGCAATGGCCTCATACAGGCTTGTTTCGATTTATAAGGCAATAGCCTCCTACAGGTTTACTTCGATTGAGAAAGTAATGGCCTCCTTCGGGCTTGCTTCGATTCGGAAGGCAATGGACTCCTACAAGCTTACTTCGATTCATAAAGCAATGGCCTCCTACATGCTTGCTTTGATTCAGAAAGCAATGGCCTCCTACAGGCTTGCTTCGATTCATAAGGCATTGGCCTCCTACATGCTTGCTTTGATTAGCAAAGAAATAGCCTCCTACTGGTTTGCTTCGATTCAGAAGGCAATGGCCTCCTACAGGTTTACTTCGATTCAGAAGGCAATGGCCTCCTACAGGTTTGATTCGATTCAGAAGTTAATGGCCTCCAACAAGCTTGCTTCGATTTAGAAGGGAATGGCCCCCTACATACATGCTTCAATTTAAAAGGCAATGGCCTCCTACAGAACTGCTTCGATTCAGAAGGTAATGGCCTCCTACATACTTGCTTCGATTCAGAAGGCATTGGCCTCCTACAGCCTTGCTTCAATTCAGAAGGCAATTGCCTCCTATATGCATTCTTCAATTCAAAAGGCAATGGCCTTCTACAGATTTGCTTCGATTCAAAAGGCAATGGCCTCCTACAGGTTTACTTCGATTCAGAAGGAAATGGCCTCCTACAAGCTTGCTTCAATTCAGAAGGCAATGGCCTCCTACAGGCTTGCTTCAATTCAGAAGGCATTGGCCTCCAACAAGCTTGCTTTGATTCACAAAGAAATATCCTCCTACTGGTTTTCTTCGGTTCAGAAGGCAATCTCCTCTTATATACTTGCTTTGATTCAGAAGGCAATGGCCTCTTACAGGCTTGTTTCGATTTATAAGGCAATGGACTCCTACATGTTTGCTTCGATTCAGAAAGCAATGGCCTCCTACAGGCTTGCTTCAATTCAGAAGGCAATGGCCTCCTACAGACTTGCTCCGGTTCAGAAGGTAATGGCCTCCGACAGGCTTGCTTCAATTCAGAAGGCAATGGCCTCCTACAGGCTTGCTTCAATTCAGAAGGCATTGGCCTCCTATATGCTTGCTTTTATTCACAAATAAAGAGCCTCCTACTGGTTTGCTTCGATTCAGAAGGCAATAGCCTCCTACAGACTTCCATCGATTCAGAAGGCAATGTCCTCCTACAGACTTGCTTCAATTCAGAAGGCAATGGCCTCATACATGCTTGTTTCGATTCAGAAGGCAATGGACTCCTACAGGTTTGATCTGATTCAGAAGGCAGTTGCCTTCTATAGGCATGCTTCGATTCAAAAGGAAATGGCTTCCTAAAGGTTTGCTTCGATTTATAAGGCAATGGTCTCCTACAAGTTTGCTTTCATTCAAAAAGCAATGGCCTCCTACAGGCTTGATTCGATTCAAAAGGCAATGGTCTCCTACAGAATTGCATGGATTCAGAAGGCAATGGCCTCCTACAGACTTGCTTCGATTTAGAAGGCAATGGCCTCGTACAGACTTGCTTCGATTCAGAAGGCATTGGCCTCCTACAGGCTTGCATCGATTCAAAGGCAATTGCCTCTTACAGGCATGCTTCAATTCAAATGGAAATGGCCTCCTACAGGTTTGCTTCGATTCAGAAGGCAATGGCCACCTACAGGTTTACTTCGATTCAGAAGGCAATGTCCTCCTACAGACTTGCTTCAATTCAGAAGGCAATGGCCTCATACATGCTTGTTTCGATTCAGAAGGCAATGGACTCCTACAGGTTTGCTCTGATTCAGAAGGCAGTTGCGTTCTATAGGCATGCTTCGATTCAAAAGGAAATGGCTTCCTAAAGGTTTGCTTCGATTTATAAGGCAATGGTCTCCTACAAGTTTGCTTTCATTCAAAAAGCAATGGCCTCTTATAGGCTTGCTTCGATTCAAAAGGCAATGGCCTCCTACAGACTTGCTTCAATTCAGAAGGCAATGGCCTCTTACAGACTTGCTTCGATTCAGAAGGCATTGGCCTCCTACAGGCTTGCATCGATTCAAAGGCAATTGCCTCTTACAGGCATGCTTTAATTCAAATGGAAATGGCCTCCTACAGGTTTGCTTCGATTCAGAAGGCAATGGCCTCCTACAGGTTTACTTCGATTCAGAAGGCAATGGCCTCCTACAGGTTTGATTCGATTCAGAAGTTAATGGCCTCCAACAAGCTTGCTTCGATTCAGAAGGGAATGGCCACCTACATACATGCTTCAATTCAAAAGGCAATGGCCTCCTACAGACCTGCTTCGATTCAGAAGGTAATGGCATCCTACATACTTGCTTCGATTCAGAAGGCATTGGCCTCCTACAGGCTTGCTTCGATTCAGAAGGCAATTTCCTCCAACAGGCATGCTTCAATTCAAAAGGCAATGGCCTTCTACAGGTTTACTTCGACTCAAAAGGCAATGGCCTCCTATAGGTTTACTTCGGATCAGAAGGCAATGGCCTCCTACAAGCTTGCTTCAATTCAGAAGGCAATGGCCTCCTACATGCTTGCTTCAATTCAGAAGGCATTGGCCTCCAACAAGCTTGCTTTGATTCACAAAGAAATATCCTCCTACTGGTTTTCTTCGGTTCAGAAGGCAATGTCCTCTTATAAACTTCCTTCGATTCAGAAGGCAATGGCCTCTTACAGGCTTGTTTCGATTTATAAGGCAATGGACTCCTACATGTTTGCTTCGATTCAGAAAGCAATGTCCTCCTACAGGCTTGCTTCAATTCAGAAGGCAATGGCCTCCTACAAACTCGCTTCGATTCAGAAGTCAATTGTCTCCTACAAGCATGCTTCGATTCAAAAGGCAATGGCCTCCTACAGGCTTGCTTCGATTCAGAAGGCAATGGCCTCCTACAGGCTTGCTTCAAATCAGAAGGCAATGGCCTCCTACATGCTCGCTTAGATTCACGAAGAAATAGCCTCCTATAGGTTTTCTTCGATTCAGAAGGCAATGGCCTCATACAGGCTTGTTTCGATTCAGAAGGCAATGGACTCCTACAGGTTTGCTTTGATTCAGAAGGAAGTTGCCTTCTATAGGCATGCTTCGATTCAAAAGGAAATGGCTTCCTATAGGTTTGCTTCGATTTATAAGGCAATGGTCTCCTATAGGTTTGCTTTCATTCTGAAAGCAATGGCCTCCTACAGGCTTGCTTCGATTCAAAAGGCAATGGTCTCCTACAGAATTGCATGGATTCAGAAGGCAATTGCCTCCTACAGACTTGCTTCGATTCAGAAGGCAATGGCCTCTTACAGACTTGCTTTAATTCAAAAGGCATTGGCCTCCTACAGGCTTGCATCGATTCAAGAGGCAATTTCCTTAAACAGGCATGCTTCAATTCAAAAGGAAATGGCCTCCTACAAGTTTTCTTTGATTCAGAAGGCAATGGCCTCCTACAAGTTTACTTCGATTCAAAAGGCAATGGACTCCTACTGGCTTGCTTCGATTCAGAAGTTAATGGCCTCCAACAAGCTTGCTTCGATTAAGAAGGGAATGGCCTCCTACATACATGCTTCAATTCAAAAGGCAATGGCCTCCTACAGACCTGCTTCGATTCAGAAGGTAATGGCCTCTTAAATACTTGCTTCGATTCAGAAAGCATTGGCCTCCTACAGGCTTGCTTCGATTCAGAAGGAAACTCCCTCCTACAAGCATGCTTCAATTTAAAAGGCAATGGCCTCCTACGGGTTTTCTTCGATTCAAAAGGCAATGGCCTCCTACAGGTTTACTTCTATTCAGAAGGCAATGGCCTCCTACAGGCTTGCTTCAATTCAGAAGGCAATGGCCTCCTACACGCTTGCTTCAATTCATAAGGCATTGGCATCCTAAATGCTTGCTTTAATTCACAAAGAAAGAGCCTCCTACTGGTTTGCTTCAATTCAGAAGGCAATGGCCTCCTATAGACTTGCTTTGATTCAGAAGGCAATGGCCTCATACATGCTTGTTTCGATTTATAAGGCAATGACCTCCTACAGGTTTTCTTCAATTCAGAAAGCAATGGCCTTCTACAGGCTTGCTTCAATTCAGAAGGCCATGGCCTCCTACAGACTTGCTTCGATTCAGAAGGCAATTGCCTCCTATAGGCATGCTTCGATTCAAAAGGCATTAGCCTCCTACAGGCTTGCTTCGATTCAGAAGGAAATTGCCTCCTAGAGGCATGCTTCAATTCAAAAGGCAAGGGCCTCCTACATGTTTGCTTCGATTCAAAAGGCAATGGCCTCCTATAGGATTACTTCGATTCAGAAGGAAATGGCCTCCTACAAGCTTGCTTCAATTTAGAAGGCAATGGCCTCCTACAGGCTTGCTTCAACTCAGAAGGCTTTCTCCTCCAACATGCTTGCTTTGATTCACAAAGAAATATCCTCCTACTGGTTTGCTTCGGTTCAGAAGGCAATGGCCTCTTATTGACTTGGTCCAATTCAGAAGGCAATGGCCTCTTACAGGCTTGGTTCCATTTATAAGGCAATGGACTCCTACATGTTTGCTTTGATTCAGAAAGCAATGGCCTCCTACAGGCTTGCTTCAATTTAGAAGGCAATGGCCTCCTACAGACTTGCTTCGATTCAGAAGGTAATGGCCTCCGACAGGCTTGCTTCAATTCAGAAGGCAATGGCCTCCTACAGGCTTGCTTCAATTCAGAAGGCATTAGCCTCCTAGATGCTTGCTTTTATTCACAAATAAATAGCCTCCTTTTGGTTTGCTTCGATTCATAAGGCAATAGCCTCCTACAGACTTCCATCGATTCAGAAGGCAATGTCCTCCTACAGACTTGCTTCAATTCATAAGGCAATGGCCTCATACCGGCTTCCTTCGATTCAGAAGTTAATGGCCTCCAACAAGCTTGCTTCGATTCAGAAGGGAATGGCCTCCTACATACATGCTTCAATTCAAAAGGCAATGGCCTCCTACAGACCTGCTTCGATTCAGAAGGTAATGGCCTCTTACATACTTGCTTCGATTCAGAAAGCATTGGCCTCCTACAGGCTTTCTTCGATTCAGAAGGCAACTCCCTCCTACAGGCATGCTTCAATTTAAAAGGCAATGGCCTCCTACGGGTTTGCTTCTATTCAAAAGGAAATGGCCTCCTACAGGTTTACTTCTATTCAGAAGGCAATGGCCTCCTACAGGCTTGCTTCAATTCAGAAGGCAATGGCCCCCTACAGGCTTGCTTCAATTCATAAGGCATTGGCCTCCTACATGCTTGCTTTAATTCACAAAGAAATAGCCTCCTACTGGTTTGCTTCAATTCAGAAGGCAATGGCCTCCTATAGACTTGATTTAATTCAGAAGGCAATGGCCTCATACATGCTTGTTTCGGTTTATAAGGCAATGACCTCCTACAGGTTTGCTTCGATTCAGAAAGCAATGGCCTTCTACAGGCTTGCTTCAATTCAGAAGGCAATGGCCTCCTACAGACTTGCTTCGATTCAGAAGGCAATTGCCTCCTATAGGCATGCTTCGATTCAAAAGGCATTGGCCTCCTACAGGCTTGCTTCGATTCAGAAGGAAATTGCCTCCTAGAGGCATGCTTCAATTCAAAAGGCAAGGGCCTCCTACAAGTTTGCTTCGATTCAAAAGGCAATGGCCTCCTAAAGGTTTACTTCGATTCAGAAGGAAATGGCCTCCTACAAGCTTGCTTCAATTTAGAAGGCAATGGCCTCCTACAGGCTTGCTTCAACTCAGAAGGCTTTGTCCTCCAACATGCTTGCTTTGATTCACAAAGAAATATCTTCCTACTGGTTTGCTTCGTTCAGAAGGCAATGGCCTCTTATTGACTTGGTTCAATTCAGAAGGCAATGGCCTCTTACAGGCTTGGTTCCATTGATAAGGCAATGGACTCCTACATGTTTTCTTTGATTCAGAAAGCAATGGCCTCCTACAGGCTTGCTTCAATTTAGAAGGCAATGGCCTCCTACAGACTTGCTTCGATTCAGAAGGTAATGGCCTCCGACAGGCTTGCTTCAATTCAGAAGGCAATGGCCTCCTACATGCTTGCTTCAATTCAGAAGGCATTAGCCTCCTAGATGCTTGCTTTTATTCACAAATAAATAGCCTCCTTTTGGTTTGCTTCGATTCAGAAGGCAATAGCCTCCTACAGACTTCCATCGATTCAGAAGGCAATGTCCTCCTACAGACATGCTTCAATTCAGAAGGCAATGGCCTCATACAGGCTTGTTTCGATTCAAAAGGCAATGGACTCCTACAGGTTTGCTTTGAATCAGAAGGCAGTTGCCTTCTATATGCATGCTTCGACTCAAAAGGAAATGGCTTCCTATAGGTTTGCTTCGATTTATAAGGCAATGGTCTCCTACAGGTTTTCTTTCATTCAGAAAGCAATGGCCTCCTATAGGCTTGCTTCGATTCAAAAGGCAATGGTCTCCTACAGAATTGCATGGATTCAGAAGGCAATGGCCTCCTACAGACTTGCTTCGATTTAGAAGGCAATGGCCTCTTACAAACTTGCTTCGATTCAGAAGGCATTGGCCTCCTACAGGCTTGCATCGATTCAGAAGGAAATTGCCTCTTACAGGCATGCTTCAATTCAAAAGGCAATGGCCTCCTACAAACTTGCTTCGATTTAGAAGGCAATGGCCTCTTACAAACTTGCTTCGATTCAGAAGGCATTGGCCTCCTACAGGCTTGCATCGATTCAGAAGGCAATTTCCTCTTACAGGCATGCTTCAATTCAAAAGGCAATGGCCTCCTACAGGTTTTCTTCGATTCAGAAGGCAACGCCTCCTACAGGTTTACTTCGATTCAGAAGGCAATGGCCTCCTACAGGCTTGCTTCGATTCAGAAGTTAATGGCCTCCAACAAGCTTGCTTCGATCCATAAGGGAATGGCCCCCTACATACATGCTTCAATTCAAAAGGAAATGGCCTCCTACAGACCTACTTCGATTCAGAAGGTAATGGCCTCCTACATACTTGCTTCGATTCAGAAGGCATTGGCCTCCTACAGGCTTGCTTCGATTTAGAAGGCAATTGCCTCCTACAAGCATGTTTCAATTCAAAAGGCAATGGCCTTCTACAGGTTTGCTTCGATACAAAAGGCAATGGCCTCCTACAGGTTTACTTCGATTCAGAAGGCAATGGCCTCCTACAAGCTTGCTTCAATTCAGAAGGCAATGGCCTCCTACAGGCTTGCTTCAATTCAGAAGGCATTGTGTTAGAACAAAGTTTGAATCTACTACCCTAAGTTTAAGTTTTGATGATAACAAAATGCTAAGATACATTAATTGTATGATTCATGTAAGTCACATATGCTATCTAAAAATTACATTCTGTTTTACAGAAACTTTGATGGGTATCAGCATGAGAACATCCTCATCAGCATCAGAAAATTGGATATCAACATCAGCATCAGAAGATGTTATATCAAATACCAGAATCAGAAGATAAACTTGCGCTTATGCTGAAGCTTGATGAACAGATTTGCGCTGAACACTCTGGATTCTGATAAAGACAACAACAGTTCATCAACACCTAAGCACCGTCAGAATGAGCCAAAGCCAGAACACGCTTAAGTGGAAACGGTACTGTGCATTCAAGATGAGTTATTACCAACGACATCATTCTAGACAAGATCTGCTTAATAAGGAAAGAATGTTATTGGCATTGAAACAAAATTATTGCTCCAACATACACTATTTCCAATGCTATATAAACAAGTCAATGAAGATTGAATTGGCTAATGCTCTACACCAATCTACACGCCTAAAAGCTATTCATCATCTTCCTCACTCTCAGTTTTCTAAAAGCTCCAAAATTCCTTACTCAATTATTTTAGCAATCTAGTTTCCATAAGCTTAAGTTGTGTAGTATCACAGTTGTGATAAACAGTTTTGTAGAAAACATTCACCCACCTAGATTTCAATTCTTTGTAAGAAAGTAATTCCTTTAGAAACCGGTTTGTGGTTTGCATCAAGAAGGATTTAGCAGTTGTTAAAGCAGATTGTAATATTCAGTTGAATATAGTGGATTAAGACCTCGTTGGAGAGAGGCGAAATCACCTTGACGGGTGGACTGGAGTAGTTTGAGATCAAACGAACCAGGATAAAAATATCGTGTTGATTGCAATTGATTTCTAGTTTTTACAATTCAACCCCCCTTCTTGTGTTTTTCACTTCTTCGATTGGCATCATAGCACCTGGTTCTGAGCTAAAACACTTAACCGTGTCAGTACAAGATCCAGCGTCAGAAAAACACAATGGCAGGAACTTATCAACACACCAGCAATGACAACAATGAAGACAGAGACAGGTTCAGTGGAAAACCTCTAGTCTTTGATGGAGAAAATTTTGATTATTGGAAAGAAAGGATTGAAAGCTTCTTTCTGGCACATGATGCTGATCTGTGGGACATGGTGACAGATGGATACACGCACCCTGTGAATGCAAGCGGTCAGAAGATTGATAGGAAAGCAATGTCTGACCAACAAAAACGTGACTTCAAAAATCACCACAAGGCCAGAACCATCCTTCTCAGTGCCATCTCTTACGCTGAATATGAAAAAGATCTCTAACAGAGACACAACAAAGAACATGTTTGACTCACTCAGAATGACGCATGAGGGCAACATTCAGGTCAAAGAAGCTAAAGCTCTTGCGCTCATTCAGAAGTATAAGGCATTCAAAATGGAAGAAAGTGAATCCATTGAAACAATGTTCTCAAGATTCCAAATTCTGGTGGCTGGTCTCAAGGTTCTGGACAAAGGATACTCTACTGCTGATCACGTCAAGAAGATCATCAGAAGCTTACCAAAGCAGTGGAGGCCAATGGTTACAGCTCTGAAGCTAGAAAAAGATCTCAACAAAATTACTCTGGAGGAACTTATCAGCTCCCTCAGAAGTCATAAGATAGAGCTAGAAGCTGATGAACCTCAGAAGCAAGGTAAGCCTTTAGCATTAAAATCTAACAAAAAATCTGAGTCTAAAGTTTTGCAGGCAGTTGAAGAAACATCTGATGGATCCTCATCAGAAGAAGACGAACTTTCTCCCCTCTCTAGAAGAGTGAACCAACTGTGGAAGCAGAGGCAAAGGAAGTTCAGGAATCCCAGAAGATCTGATCAGAACGAGTCTTCTTCCATATACAAAAGGACAGATTCTTCCACTGGATACAGAAGATCTGAAGGCTCCTCAGGAAGAAGAAAGCCAAACACCAAGGACATCATCTGCTATGAGTGCAATGAGCAAGGACACTACAAGAGTGACTGTCCAAAGCTTCAGAGGGAAAAGCCCAAAAGGAAGTTTGGAAGAGAAAATAAGAAAAGTCTCATGGCTACATGGGATGACTCTGACTCGTCTGAAGCTGACTCAGAATCAGATGATGAGAGAGCAAACATAGCTCTCATGGCCAACATTTCAGAAGACAGTGAAGCTTCTGAATCAGACTCAGAATCAGATACTGAAGAGGTATTTCCTGACTTTGCAATTAATTTTACTAAGGCTGAAGTTGCTGAAAGCCTTAATGAAATTCTGGAAAGGTACCAGCAGATTAGAGTTAAATTCAGAAACCTGAAAAGGAATCTTGAATCTGACTCTGATAAGACTGAGAGTCTTAAATTGGAAAATTATGAGCTGAGAAATAAAATTTCAAAATTAGAAAATACTTTACAAAACTCTCAGAAGGAACCAATTTCTGAAACTCCCAGCAGCGCTGATGAGATCATCAAGGAGTATGATCACAGTTTCCATAAGTTCCTTGCTAAAAGCATAGATAGAAGCAAAATGGCTTCAATGATCCATGGAGTTAGCAGAAACGGCAGGAAGGGAATAGGATACCAAGGTAAGGTTCCTACACCAAAGAATGCCATGGATTTAACCATTAAACACACTCCTCTAAACTCACATTTTGTGTATGGTCACACACATGATATTAAATACACTAGCAGGAAGTATTCTGTGAAACCAAAATTCAACCAGAGTTTTGGTAAATCTAACAAATCAGGACCCAAGAAAATCTGGGTACCTAAGGATAAAATAATACATGTTGCAGATATCTTTAGCAGCAAATCAGAAACACCAGTCATGGTACCTGGACTCTGGCTGCTCGCGACACATGACGGGAAGAAGGCATATGTTCCAAAGCCTGTAACTTAAGCTTGGAGGCCACGTTGGCTTTGGAGGAAATCAGAGGGGAAAGATCATTGGCTCTGGAACTGTAGGTAATGGAAATCTTCCCTCTATAAATAATGTTCTGCTAGTAGATGGATTAATGCATAATCTGTTATCCATAAGTCAATTAAGTGATAACGGTTATGATATAATCTTTAATCAAAAATCATGTAAAGCTGTTAGTCAGAAAGATGGGACTATCCTATTTAATGGAAAGAGGAAAAACAACATATATAAAATCAAACTTTCTGAACTGAAAAGTCAGAATGTAAAGTGTCTTCTGTCTGTTAACAACGAGCAGTGGATCTGGCACAGAAGATTGGGGCATGTTAGTATGAGAAGAATATCTCAGATTAACAAACTCAATCTGGTCAGAGGACTTCCTAATTTGAAGTTCAATTCAGATGCTCTGTGTGAAGCATGTCAGAAAGGCAAGTTTGCAAAACCTTCTTTCAAATCTAAAAATGTTGTTTCTACCTCTAAGCCATTAGAACTTCTGCACATTGACTTATTTGGACCAGTTAAAACTGCTTCAGTCAGTGGCAAGAAGTATGGGTTAGTAATCGTAGATGACTATAGCAGATGGACATGGGTAAAGTTCTTAAGACACAAGGACGAGTCACACTCTGTGTTTGTTACCTTCTGTAACCAAGTTCAGAATGAAAAGGATATTAGAATCGTTAAAGTCAGAAGTGATCATGGTGGAGAGTTTGAAAATAAAGATTTTAAGTCATTCTTTAATGATAGAGGCATTCTGCATGATTTCTCTTGTCCTAGACTCCTCAACAAAATGGAGTTGTAGAATGAAAGAACAAAACATTGCAAGAAATGGCCAGAACCATGATCAATGAGACAAACGTTGCTAAGATCTTCTGGGCAGAGGCAATAAACACAGCGTGCTACATTCAGAATAGAATCTCAATAAGACCTATTCTGGAAAAGACTCCATATGAATTGTGGAAGAACAGAAAGCCCAACATTTCATATTTTCATCCATTTGGATGTACTTGTTTTATGTTAAATACAAAAAATTATTTGAACAAGGTTGACTCTAAAGCACAGAAGTGTATTATGTTAGGATACTCTGAACGCTCAAGAGGGTACAGAGTATACAATACAGAAACACAGATTGTGGAAGAATCAATCAGTGTTCGTTTTGATGATAAGCTTGACTCTGAAAAGTCAAAGCAGAATGAAGTTTTTGCAGGTATGGAAATTGAATTTACAGGTTCTGAAGACAAGTCATCAGAAGCTCTCAACAAAGACACTCCTTCAACATCTGAAAGGAGCACTACTAGCAATCCTACAACAGCTGCTGATCAACCTCAAAAGAGACTATCCAGAAGCAGCGTGGATCACCCAGAAGAAACTATCCTAGGAAGAAAGGAAGATCCAATCAGAACAAGAGCAAGCTTCAGAAACTCTGAAGAAACCCTCATGGGACTTGTGTCTCTGATTGAACCTTCTTCTATTGATGAAGCACTTCTGGACAACGACTGGATTCTAGCAATGCAAGAAGAGCTGAATCAATTCACCAGAAATGACGTATGGGATCTTGTTCCCAGACAAAAAGATGGGTGTTCAGAAACAAGCTTAATGAACAAGGTGAAGTCATCAGAAACAAAGCACGACTAGTAGCACAAGGTTATAGTCATCAAGAGGGAATAGACTATACAGAAACCTTTGCTCCAGTCGCCAGGTTAGAATCTATTAGACTTTTAATTTCATTTGCTGTTAATAGAGGCATCACTCTGTATCAGATGGATGTCAAGAGTACATTCTTAAATGGCTATATAGAAGAAGAGGTTTATGTGCACCAACCCCCTGGTTTTGAAAATACAAAACATCCAGAACATGTTTTCAAACTAAAGAAGTCACTATATGGTCTGAAACAAGCTCCAGAAGCTTGGTATGAAAGACCAAGTAACTTTCTGTTAGAAAATGAATTCACCAGAGGGAAGGTGGACACTACCTTATTCTGTAAGTCAGTTAAGAATGACATCTTAGTCTGTCAAATTTATGTTGATGATATTATTTTTGGATCTACTAATCCTTCTCTTGGAAGAAAATTTGCTAAGTGTATGCAGGCAGAATTTGAGATGAGCCTCATGGGGGAACTGATATTCTTTCTAGGAATTCAGATCAATCAAACTCTAGAGGGAACTTACATTCATCAGAGCAAATATGTCAGAGATCTTCTGATGAAATTTGACCTCTCAGAATGTAAGCCATCAAAGATTCCAATGCATCCCACGTGCATTCTGGAAAGAGAAGAGGTAAGCAAAAAGGTAGAACAGAAGGTCTACAGAGGTATGATTGGTTCTCTCCTTTATCTGACAGCTTCAAGGCCTGATATCTTATTCAGCGTATGTATTTGTGCTAGATTCCAATCAGATCCTAGAGAATCTCACTTAACAGTTGTTAAGCGAATTTTCAAGTATCTGAAAGGTACTACTAATCTGGGTTTATTTTATAGAAAATCTAGTGATTACAGCTTTGTAGGCTACTGCGATGCTGAGTTTGCTGGAGACAGAGTAGAGCGTAAAAGTACTTCTGGAAGCTGCCAGTTTCTGGGAGAAAATCTGATCTCTTGGTCCAGCAAAAGGCAATCCACAATTGCGCTATGAACAACAGAAGCTGAGTACATAGCAGCAGCATGATGTAGCACACAAATGCTCTGGATGAAAAGTCAGCTTGAAGACTTCCAGATTTTTGAGAGTAACATCCCTATACTCTCTGACAATACTTCTGCTATTTGCTTAAGTAAGAATCCCATTTTACATTCTAGGGCTAAGCATATAGAAATAAAACATCACTTCATTAGGGACTACATTCAGAAAGGAATTTTGAACTTAAAATTTATTGATACAGACCATCAATGGGCTGATATCTTCACTAAACCCCTTTCTGAAGATAGGTTCAATTTCATTCTGAAACATCTCAGCATGAAAATCTGCCCAGAGTGAAAATGCTTTAATTCTATATATTATCCTTCAGAATGTATTTGTTTTACTGTGAACTTCTTATCAATCTCTTTTTAGAAAGATAGACATGCAGATTGTATCAGATGCTATTCTTAAAGATCTGAGTGTTTCAGCTCAAGGATAGACGTGTTGCTCACTAAATCAAACAAGTGTCATCCAATCATAAGCAAATCTCTGAAGCAGAACGCGTGCACGCTTCTGAGAAGGCAAAACGCTGATTGGGTGCATTGAGACACATATCTGGTAACCGTTTCAAGTATCTTTCTCAAATCCCCCAAAATCAGCAAGCATTAAATGCACGTAATCATGTTTTAAAACGTAGTCATGAATTATTTCTCTTTCTTGAAACCGTTTACACTTTCAAAAATTATTTTGAAATCTATTTAAGCACATTAACATCTCACATTAATCTTTTACCGTTTCTTACAATCTTACAAAATATTTTCTGCATTTTCTTTGTGTGTTCATCTCTCTCAAAAGAAACCCATTTTTCAGTTTTCTCAGAAAAACCCTAAGTGTGAACATGGCAACCTCCAGCAATGTTTCTGCAGGTTCTCAGAAGGAGGCTTCTTCTGAACAATACCAAGTTCCTTTCAAAACACTCCTTACACCAGTGAAGAATTTGGAAGTGCTGTCTGAACTAATTGTTGACTTCTCAAGTCTGAAAGAAAATGGATTTGACTTGACAGAAGAAGTTAGGGCACAAGGATGGGAGAGATATTTTGATAGGTTGGTTGGACCAACGTTCCCAGTCTTGGTCAAGGAGTTCTGGATTCATGCGTACTCATCAACACATCAAGTCACCTCCTACATAATGGGAAAGAAGATTGTGATCACTGAGGATCACATAGCAAGATTGATTGGATACAGTGGTGGTGGTATCCGCTGTATCGACATGGCTGAAAGATGCTCTGACACTGTTGTCATTGCAAGGCAGATTTTCACCCATGGGGTTCCCAGCAGCAAAATCAGAGACTTAAAGGATCAGGACAGAATATGGGCGAAGATTATTTAGGGGTGCTTTAATCACAGGAAGCCAACAAGCTCTCCTGATTATATAAATATAGATCAGCAGTTTCTGATCTATTTTATTAATCAGAAGGTAAAAATTAACTTGGCTCATCTTCTGTTTAATCACCTCAGGACCAGCGTCAAGGAGACAAGGGAAGAAGAAAGGACAAAGAGGGATTGGATACCCTTTGGCAGGTTAATATCAGATATTCTGACTGAGAATAGGCTGATAGAACACCTCACAGAAGCTCAGGAATTAAGTTCTATTGAACCTACTGTTGGCAAGCATCTGAACGCCAAGAATCTGAAGAAAATGAAACTGATAGAGAATATCAGAAAGGAGCCCAGCGTTACTCCTTTTGCTGACATCACCAGCAGAAGAGTCCCACTGAACGACTTTCCACTATTCTCTGAGATTGAATCAAAACCAGTGGTGGTTCTCAGATACTTGAACGCTTGCAAGGCTGATGGTACAGATCCCAAACTGAATATTAAAGATCTGCACCAACAACAACCAGAAGTTACACTGAAGAAGATGAAGAAAAGAAAGGCCACTTAAGAAGGACCATCCCAGCAGACCCCTAAGAAAAGAGGTAATCTATCTGCTGCTTTTGTTCTAAATTCTTCTGCTATTCCAACATCAATCCCAACCCCAGCTTCACATGAACTTCCAATCCCCATACCAACTATTGATGAAACCGAACCAGAAGATGACCCTTCTGAGTCACTGACTCTCAGGAGACCCCACACCAAATCCCAAACTCCAAAACCCACGACATCAACAACATCAGAACTTGACAAAGTTCTGTCTGAAATTGATGAATGTGTTTCCGCTCACCTCTCAGATAATCCAAACACTCAACCAGAGATTTCCCTCTCTCCTCAACCAGAACATCCTCTCTCACACATACCAGAAGAACCATAAATTCCTGAACAATCAGAAATTCGACCTCCTTCTCCATAACCAGCAATTCCTCCTCCCTCTCCTCAACCAGAAATTCATCCACCATCACCTCCACAACCTGAGTTTCATCACTCTGAAACTCCATCACCTGAACCTCATTCTCCTCAATCCTCTGAGCCACAACCCTTGGCAATTCAGCTGCCATGTGTGTTGTACCCCAAATTTTGACCTAAGATACCGTCTCCCATCTGCATTATTCACATTGCAAGGGTTTTGACATATTTTATCAAATTTTCAAAGCAGTGTAAAAATTCACAACTTTTTCGGGTCGGGAGCTGTTTATTTGTTGAACGCTAAATTTATTAACCGATCAAGATTTAAATGACGTTTATTAATTATTTATTATCTTAAATTTAAATAATTGAAATCTATTTTTTAAATTGTTATATAATTTAAAGACTTATGAATAATGAAATAAGCATTTGGGAATGAGTTTATTAATTGATCAACAATGATTATTTAATTCTTTATCATTCTAGGTTAAATAATTAAAATTCTATTTTTAATTATTATAATTTAGAATTTTATGAATAATGAATTAAATAGTTGAATTTGTTAATTGGTCAATGATGTTTATTTATTTGTTTGTCATTCTGAATTTAAATGATTGAATTTGATTTTTCAATCATTATATAATTTAAGGAATTATAAACAATAAATAAATAATTGGAAAGAAAAAAAGAATTAATTGGGAAATAATAGAATTTTTATTCACTTTATTCTATTTATTACAATTGTCATTTAAATATTGTGTTATTACAAAACATTTATAAAGACAATTACACAAATGCTTAAAGTAAAATAAAAAAACTATTTTCCTAAATTCTAATTCTAATCTTCTATCCAATGCTCTTGTCTGCTCATTTAAATTTTACCTGCAAAAACGATTAAAAGAAAAGTCAGAATTGAATAAACAATTAAGAGCAAAAAAAAATAAATTTAATGTTCATCATTAAAAGCAAACGGCCGGAATCAGTTTACCCTTTTTGCAAATCACGGGATTTCTCCCGGTTCACAAAAAGGGAGGAATTTTTATGAATGCAGCGATCAATTCTGTAGCGATAAAAAATGTAGCGGGGTAAATCGGAGATCGAATTATTGATTAATTCATCTCATAAAAGCAAGAGTCGCCACCGCGCTTTATTGTTTCCAAAGGAAAAGGGAAAAGAGCGAAATAAAACCCTAAATATGCAATGTAAATAATAATAAAAATACAAAGCGTTTTTGAAAAGAGATCTTATGGTTCGGGGGTTGGTTATACAATGGGAAGGTATTAGCACCCAATGTATCTACAGTATTCTATAGGAACCTTTTGAAATATCTGTTTTATTTAAAATTGATTGCTTGATTGAAAATAAATCGTTTTGGCCGAAACAGGATACGAACGGTTTTTTTTTGAGGTCGCGACGACCTAATGTCGATGTTTTTGCTTAAAGGGGCGTAAATTTTGAAAAGGGTGAATATTTGAGGAAAGATTATCCTAAGTTTTAATGAAATGCGAAAATTCGCGCAGTTAGACTTGAGGACATGAAGTCAACAAATTTACTGTTTTTTTCCTTTTGGATTTAAGCATAAACTGAGTAAACAAGTAAATACACGGACAAAATATGCGACTAACGATTAAATAACGATAATCTAAATGATGGAATAAACGATGCGAATAATGCGCTTTTTATGATTTTTGGTTTAATGTTAACGGGAAGAAAGTATTTTAATTTTTTTACGCATTTGGATAAGGATAAAAAACAAAAGAATTATTTAACGAGGACGTACTGTTTTTTTTTTAGTTTTAAGTTATTAAATTTTTGATATATTTTGATATTAATATTAATAAGACAAGAAAATGAGTTAATAAAATATTTTTTAGTTTATATGTTTTTTGAAGTTTTGATATTTTATGTCTTTTTAATATAAATAAAAGTATTACTTTTAAGAATTCTTCAATGATTAAATTAAATTAAAACTCAACGCTACTAACTTAAGTCTAATTTTTAAAAAGATACTAAGATCACTAAATTAAATCCTAAGAGTTTAAATTAATAAAAATGGTCCATTATTAAAATGCTTTAAATTACATCTCTTATTTTTGGTTAACTAAATTACAACTTAAACTAATAAGATTCTAAGGGGGTAATCAAATAGAGAGAAATGTATTAAAAGGAGGTGAATAAATAAGTCAATATGGGCTAAAAGATTTGATAAGGCCCAGATCAAAATTGAAGACAGGGGGGTACACAAAGAGGTCGTGGGCTTAAGGAGTAGAAATGGGATGAGGCCCATCAGTTGATAAAGGGTTAGGGTTAATTTGTTTTAACATAAGATTAGGGTTTTGTTTTGTTTAGGCAGAAACGGCGCGCCTCTCCTTCTCATCTTCTTCTTCGCATCTTCTTCTTCACACTTGCCCTTGAACCTTGCTGTCTCTCCTTGCCATGGCCACCCACTCCAGCTCCTCTTCCCTCCAGCTGAACGAGAAATGGGACGGCTACGGATTCGGTAAGAAACGCGATTGATTTTGTTAACGCTTGATTCGTTTTTGCATGTTGATTTTGATTCCACGATTTCTATTCTGTTTGACCTTTTATTGTTAATTCTTACACTTGATTGTTAATGTTTGATTGAGGATGTTCAAAGAAATAAAAGGAGAAGGGACCGTTACCTAGGTGGAGACGGAGGAGGAGGCTAGGAGCGACGGAGGCCAGGCGGCGAGGAGAGGGGAAGCGAGCCCGCTACGGTGACCGGTATTACGCGATTTTCTTCTTTTGTTGTTGTCACTGTATTGTGATGCTTCTTCTCCTTGTTGGCCTTGGTACTGTACTTCTGTTGGTCTTCTTCTTCTTGAACGTGATGCTGCTTCTCTTTTTTTCTTTGAATGGGTTACTGTTTCTCTTCTTCTTGAACGTGATGTTGTACGATATGTATGTTGGCCTGAATAGTTGTTTTTTGAAAGGCCAGTGATGGTAATACTGAGGCCTAGCCTGTTGCCTTAGGAACTGGTTCTGGCTTGGGTCGTTTCAGGTTTTTGGATTGATGATGTTCAAGCTTGAATAATAGTTTGACATGGTGATGAATATGGTGATTACGTGCTAGTTGGACGGGTTTGATGGAAACAGGGTATGAGTCCTTTCTAGGCCATGTTGATGGTGTGGTTTTAACTGGTTCTTTGGGCGTGATATTGTTTTGATAACTCTTTGACAATAGAATGATGATGTTGGCTTGAATGGCTCAATCAATTTTGCAAAGTTTTGGCCATATGGTTGAAATAGTTTTTGACAGTATATGGATGATTATGCAGGTTTGCTGAGTCTTTTGTGTTTTTTCTGATGACTAATTTTTTTCTAAGTTTTTTTTTGAAGCCTTGGATATATCTGATATCATATTGGTTTCCTTTGGTTATTGTTATAACAAATTCCCTCTCTTCCTCTCGTTACAGGCTGGAAGTTTTTGAAATATGCTTTGGGATTTCCTGGGCATTCTGCACTATACTGTCCCTCCAATTTGTTTCTATTCTTCTTTTATGTTATTATCTCTATTGCCTAAGATGCCTAAGATCCCAAGATTTAGATGACGACGACATAATAGAGATAATAACATAAAAGAAGAATAGAAACAAATTGGAGGGACAGTATAGTGCAGAATGCCCAGGAAATCCCAAAGCATATTTCAAAAACTTCCAGCCTGTAACGAGAGGAAGAGAGGGAATTTGTTATAACAATAACCAAAGGAAACCAATATGATATCAGATATATCCAAGCCTTCAAAAAAAAACTTAGAAAAAAATTAGTCATCAGAAAAAACACAAAAGACTCAGCAAACCTGCATAATCATCCATATACTGTCAAAAACTATTTCAACCATATGGCCAAAACTTTGCAAAATTGATTGAGCCATTCAAGCCAACATCATCATTCTATTGTCAAAGAGTTATCAAAACAATATCACGCCCAAAGAACCAGTTAAAACCACACCATCAACATGGCCTAGAAAGGACTCATACCCTGTTTCCATCAAACCCGTCCAACTAGCACGTAATCACCATATTCATCACCATGTCAAACTATTATTCAAGCTTGAACATCATCAATCCAAAAACCTGAAACGACCCAAGCCAGAACCAGTTCCTAAGGCAACAGGCTAGGCCTCAGTATTACCATCACTGGCCTTTCAAAAAACAACTATTCAGGCCAACATACATATCGTACAACATCACGTTCAAGAAGAAGAGAAACAGTAACCCATTCAAAGAAAAAAAGAGAAGCAGCATCACGTTTAAGAAGAAGAAGACCAACAGAAGTACAGTACCAAGGCCAACAAGGAGAAGAAGCATCACAATACAGTGACAACAACAAAACAAAGAAAATCGCGTAATACCGGTCACCGTAGCGGGCTCGCTTCCCCTCTCCTCGCCGCCTGGCCTCCGTCGCTCCTAGCCTCCTCCTCCGTCTCCACCTAGGTAACGGTCCCTTCTCCTTTTATTTCTTTGAACATCCTCAATCAAACATTAACAATCAAGTGTAAGAATTAACAATAAAAGGTCAAACAGAATAGAAATCGTGGAATCAAAATCAACATGCAAAAACGAATCAAGCGTTAACAAAATCAATCGCGTTTCTTACCGAATCCGTAGCCGTCCCGTTTCTCGTTCAGCTGGAGGGAAGAGGAGCTGGAGTGGGTGGCCATGGCAAGGAGAGACAGCAAGGTTCAAGGGCAAGTGTGAAGAAGAAGATGCGAAGAAGAAGATGAGAAGGAGAGGCGCGCCGTTTCTGCCTAAACAAAACAAAACCCTAATCTTATGTTAAAACAAATTAACCCTAACCCTTTGTCAACTGATGGGCCTCATCCCATTTCTACTCCTTAAGCCCACGACCTCTTTGTGTACCCCCCTGTCTTCAATTTTGATCTGGGCCTTATCAAATCTTTTAGCCCATATTGACTTATTTATTCACCTCCTTTTAATACATTTCTCTCTATTTCATTAACCCCTTAGAATCTTATTAGTTTAAGTTGTAATTTAGTTAACCAAAAATAAGAGATGTAATTTAAAGCATTTTAATAATGGACCATTTTTATTAATTTAAACTCTTAGGATTTAATTTAGTGATCTTAGTATCTTTTTAAAAATTAGACTTAAGTTAGTAGCGTTGAGTTTTAATTTAATTTAATCATTGAAGAATTCTTAAAAGTAATACTTTTATTTATATTAAAAAGACATAAAATATCAAAACTTCAAAAAACATATAAACTAAAAAATATTTTATTAACTCATTTTCTTGTCTTATTAATATTAATATCAAAATATATCAAAAACTTAATAACTTAAAACTAAAAAAAAACATTACGTCCTCGTTAAATAATTCTTTTGTTTTTTATCCTTATCCAAATGCGTAAAAAAATTAAAATACTTTCTTCCCGTTAACATTAAACCAAAAATCATAAAAAGCGCATTATTCGCATCGTTTATTCCATCATTTAGATTATCGTTATTTAATCGTTATTCGCATATTTTGTCCGTGTATTTACTTGTTTACTCGGTTTATGCTTAAATCCAAAAGGAAAAAAACAGTAAATTTGTTGACTTCATGTCCTCAAGTATAACTGCGCGAATTTTCGCATTTCATTAAAACTTAGGATAATCTTTCCTCAAATATTCACCCTTTTCAAAATTTACGCCCCTTTAAGCAAAAACTTCGACATTAGGTCGTCACGACCTCAAAAAAAAACCGTTCGTATCCTGTTTCGGCCAAAACGATTTATTTTCAATCAAGCAATCAATTTTAAATAAAACAGATATTTCAAAAGGTTCCTATAGAATACTGTAGATACATTGGGTGCTAATACCTTCCCATTGTATAACCAACCCCCGAACCATAAGATCTCTTTTCAAAAACACTTTGTATTTTTATTATTATTTACATTGCATATTTAGGGTTTTATTTCGCTCTTTTCCCTTTTCCTTTGGAAACAATAAAGCGCGGTGGTGACTCTTGCTTTTATGAGATGAATTAATCAATAATTCGATCTCCGATTTACCCCGCTACATTTTTTATCGCTACAGAATTGGCGACTCTGCTGGGGAAAGATTGACCTCTTGCTGGTCCATCCCTAAGTGGGTTAAGCCTAATTTGTTTTATCTGTTTACTATTATTTGATTTGCTTGATTATATGTTTAAATTGGGGTGTTTGGGTTTTTTTGCAAAGGACGAATCCTATACCCGGATTAAGTAACACTTAAGGAATAGGACGGGCGGTATAGTCATGTTAACTTTGAGGGAGTAATCCCGAAGAAGGAGGCATGAGATCCCCCACTCAATGGAAGGCCCTCTTGAACTTAATATTTGTTTACCGAGTAATCGGGAAGACATTATTATTTTCGACCTAGGAGCCCGAGAAGTTGAGGACCATAGAACCCTAACCCATCTTAGCCTTTTTAGGTGTAGCGCGGAGACTATCACGGAGTAATTCGGAAGTAGTTGTCACGCGATGCTACGCTCAGATGAGTTTCTCTTGAGAATATTGCTAATTATCGAGTAATCAAGACGTTGGCAATATCCGAAGGAGGAATGTGGACTCTGGGAACTCTTAGAACCTTGTCTTACAGGTGTGATTAAACCATTAGTACATACCTTTGGGTGGGCTTTACCCTTTGACTCCATGCTGAAACGTTGAACCCAAATGCGTAAAAAAATTAAAATACTTTCTTCCCGTTAACATTAAACCAAAAATCATAAAAAGCGCATTATTCGCATCGTTTATTCCATCATTTAGATTATCGTTATTTAATCGTTATTCGCATATTTTGTCCGTGTATTTACTTGTTTACTCGGTTTATGCTTAAATCCAAAAGGAAAAAAACAGTAAATTTGTTGACTTCATGTCCTCAAGTCTAACTGCGCGAATTTTCGCATTTCATTAAAACTTAGGATAATCTTTCCTCAAATATTCACCCTTTTCAAAATTTACGCCCCTTTAAGCAAAAACTTCGACATTAGGTCGTCGCGACCTCAAAAAAAAACCGTTCGTATCCTGTTTCGGCCAAAACGATTTATTTTCAATCAAGCAATCAATTTTAAATAAAACAGATATTTCAAAAGGTTCCTATAGAATACTGTAGATACATTGGGTGCTAATACCTTCCCATTGTATAACCAACCCCCGAACCATAAGATCTCTTTTCAAAAACGCTTTGTATTTTTATTATTATTTACATTGCATATTTAGGGTTTTATTTCGCTCTTTTCCCTTTTCCTTTGGAAACAATAAAGCGCGGTGGCGACTCTTGCTTTTATGAGATGAATTAATCAATAATTCGATCTCCGATTTACCCCGCTACATTTTTTATCGCTACAATGTGGAACAACTGTAACCATGGCCCAACTGCCATCCTCGCCAGAAACCACCCCTCCAAATACTCCAAACAGTCAAATTATTATTTCTGATTCTCCCACTCCATCTCCCAAACAAACTACAGAAGACCACAGCAGGACCTTCATTGATTTAACAATCCTTGACCGTCTTGCTGATCTCAAACACAAAATAGCCATTCCCAAACCAAAACAGCCAGATGTTGGCTCTCGCATTGTGAATTTTGAAACAGGCTTGCAGCAATGGATTGCTTCTCTAAAGCAAGTTTGTCCTGGAATGATTGATCCTGCTGCCTCAGACCAACTCTGGACACGTTTCAGAATATGGGTACGCGTTGAAGCCCTCAAATTGCAAGACATCAATTATGAGCAGGCACAACAGAACTTCAGCAAGCTGCTGAAGGAAGTTGAAAGTCAGCTGCCATAGGACGAAGTGCTCTTTCTGGATAGTGAGCCATGGTCTGAGAAGCGTCTAGCTTCAAAAGTTCAGCAAGCAGAAGATCAGACTCTTCAAGATGAAGAGGTCAGTCAAGCTGAAGATGTTGCAGAAAGCTCTCAGAAGCTTCCTGCTTTTGACGTTTCGCAAGCTGCCTTGGACAGGAAGACTCTGGAAGAGCTGAAGCTTAATGATATTCGTCTGCAGCAAAGAATGGATGAAAATGATCAGAAGATGAAGGAAAGGATGGATGTGCAAGACAGCAAGATAGATACAGTAGTCAGCATGGTGCACAAGCAGAATGAAACTGCTGATCAGATTAAGTCAATGCTGGAGACTCTGTTCACACGCTTTCCACCCCAACCTTAGTTTTTCATACATGATATTTTCAATGTCTTCTTTGCATATCATTTGTACTATTTGTCTGGCTCTGAATTTAATATAACAAGTTTTTCTGCTCTGATCGTTTTAGCACATCACTTACACTTTTTGATTGCTGATGTTGTACCCCAAAATTTTCCCTCCCATATTCTTCAAGAATTGCAAAGTCAAAGCTGCAAAATTCCCCAAGGGTTGCACAGTGCAAGGGTATCCTAAACAGTCCAAATTAGGGTTTTGGTTCTGACAAAGAAAATGAAGTTTCCAAAGGTCCAATCATGTCTCACATGCCTATAAATATGGTTAAGCCTCCTCATACCAAGTTTCAAGAGTTACAGTACAAAATTGCACAGTCAAAAACCCTAATTGCACTACAATCAACTGTAGGGGCAAAATGGTCATTTGGCAGTCAAAAGTCCATATTTTTGGTCAACATCTCATTTTGAAGCCACAAACATCATTTGATCAATGCTTGATCATGATTCTCAAAGCTTGGCTCAAAAATCATCAAGATGCAAAAGTTTCCATATTTGGACAGTTGAAAAAGTCAACTGTAAATTGACCAGGGCATAACTTTCACATGGATTATCAGAAAAATTCCATCCAAAGCTCATTTTGAATAGAAAGACATTTCCTACAACTCCTCTTCACACTTCAAGTCCAAGAAATGCTCTCACAAAAAGTTATCAATTTCAACATTATAGGTCATTTTCAAAAGTCAACAAAAAGGGACTTTAAGTCAAAGGCCATAACTTTAGATTGGTAAATGAAAATGACATGGGAACAAAGGCATTGGTTAGAGGCCTCAAAGACCTTTCCAGAATGTCCAAGAACAGGATCAAAGCTTAAAAATTGAGCAAGTTATGCCTTGTAGAAGTTGGAAAATTTTTGGATATTTTGAAAAGTCAACATTGATTCAAATGACCTAAAATTGCTAATGGGCCTCTGTTTCTTCCACAATTCATTATCCAAGGCATGTGCACGACCATTTGGCCCAAAGGGAAGTTTTTCTTCATTTTTTATTTATTTATTTGGATTTTTATTATTAATAATTCATTTAATTAATTAAAATACATGAAAAATGTTAAACCTACTATTTCAAATCTTTTTGTGCATATAATATCTCCAATATTTCGTGCAAATCAGATTAGGGAAGAATTGAAGGTGATTGGATATGATTGAGAGCAAATGTGCATGAAAAGATTGGAAAATATTTTGCCATAAAAAATCAATATCCATACATCAATTCCTTGATTCCTTGGACAAGAAACTTAACCTAAATCATTCACCTATACATACACAAGAAAACCCTCATGCTCACTGACTAGAAGCTGCGCCATATACCAAGAAGAAAACTTGAACTTTTTTGCTTAAAAACTCAAAACTGAAAACACACTTGCAGGTCGTTTCAAGCCACAACACTGATTCCATTGTGTTCCTGAGATTTCAAGGAACATATACAGATCAAAATCATTCATCCTAACATCAAGAATTGGTAAAACGAACGCACCCTGTACAGAAAATTTCTTGCATTCCTATATCATGAATCATACGTTTTTAACGATTTTTAACATTTGATTTCTATTCATTATTCAATTCTAAAGCTAACTGTATGGTTTGATTGAAGTTTTGGGCACCATACGCAAATCTGCCATTGTTATATTCTAGGGTTTTGCAAGCTTCAATTTAGGCGTTTCTAAACGCTGTAAAATTAGAACCTCACAGTGCCATAATTGGATTCAGCGTGCTGGGACGATTTGGACACCACCCTCGCGCTCAATTTATGAACCTCCCTGAGCTAATCGCTATTTTGGGATAGGGGGTATAAGGGGACAGTTCCAAAACCGTTGCCATTCTTTTTTTTATTTCAGGAAGAACAAAGACATGGGGAAGACGATGAATTGGCAAGTGTTGGTTGGTCCGTTCAAAATTTCGCGCTAAAAAGTCATTAACGCTTGGTTTTATTTTATAATAATTGATTATTATTTAATATACAAAACGCGTTGAGTGCTTCAGTGGCAAGGCTTGTTAGTGGTAATCTCTAGGACCTGGGTTCGAGCCCCAGGTCCCCACCCCCCTTTCATATTATTTTTCATTTAATATTTATGTGCAGTTTCAACGTTATGGACCACCGTGCATCATCAAAATCAAGCCGTCCACTTGGCCAATGGAAGCGATCAGAGGGCCATGATTTGAAGTCCATGGTAGACACCAGTCAACCACCTCACACGCTGGCATGAAAGTCAATCAGGCCATGAACAATTGGGCCCAAAAATGCTAAGCATACCCTCCAAATTAGGGGCAGAACCCCCTAGGTTTGCATTATTTCTTTTCATTATTTTGGTATTATTTTCAATTATTGTCTTTATTTTAATTAAGTCTTTAATTTAATGATTTTCATAAAAAATATAAAAAAACAATATAAAATCAGAAAAAGACAAAAATTAAATATATTTATTTAATTAGTATTTTTTGTAAATAACATTCGTTAATTAATTTAGTTTTTAATTTAGGGTTTAATCTTAACATTTTTCAATAAAACTCAAAATTTGTAGAATTAGGGTTTAATTAATTTTTTTTATCCTTTTTTTATTTTCTTTCACAATAATTAATTATTAAAATATTATTTACTTTTATGAATCAAGATTTGCATGTAAATAATTAGGTTAATATTAGGTCAAAATTTAACACTTTCTTAATAAATTAAAACAATTAGAATTAGGGTTAATCTTTTAATTTCATTTAAATATTTTTTCATTAAAATCATAAAATACAAAAATACCAAAAAATAATTTCTTTTCATTTTAATTTTATTAATTTAATAATCGTTTAATTTAGTTCATTAAAAAGGGTCCAACACCCTCGTTTCAACTTTAATTCAATTCGCATATTTATTTTTTATTCTTTATAATATTCATGTATCTCTCCCAAAGCCGTGTAATTTCATACTTTCTCGCACTCTTTAATTATTTATTTTTCTGTCAAATCGGGTTCTGGAAATTTTGGCGATGTGGACCCGCGCCTTTTGTAATAGCTTAGAACTTTACTTTTCTAGCACTTTTAACTGTTAATCAAGGCATGCAAGAATGAATGACAAATAAAAACAAACGCATAGATCACTTTGATATGAACAAGACAAAATAACTGAACATGACACACAAATCACACACCACCCCTAGGGTACGCCTCACTGTTGCCTTGCCTCGAAAGGTGATCGTCGAGTAGAGGATGTCTTAGTAAGTCCTCATGATCCGGGAACCTGGCATGAGGGTAGCTTCTAAGGTGTCTTCCCATTGCTCTGGTGATCACCATGTCCCGAACCTCGAATTGACCCGAACACCTCCAACGGTGGTGCTACCTACCTCTCAATGGTGGGATGGCACTACTTTAAAGGACATTTACACAGACGAATTCCTTAGGGTAGGTAGGTTCTCGTAGATACTTGCTCTAATTTCAAAACAAATCAAAAAATACTTTTCACACCAACACATTTTTCAAAAGCTTTCGAAAGCAATTTTTCAAACACTCTTGAGGACCGATACAAGAGTCGAACTGGAATTTTCAAAGAAACTTTTAAAAACCCACAATTGAAAAGCAAACAAACCATTTTTGAAAACACAATGAGCAAGTATCTAAGAGCCCATGGATAACCATGGATAGAAAGGGTGCTAACACCTTCCCTTTCTATAACCTACCTCCCGAACCGAGAGCAATCTCTTTAAGGAATTTTTCTGTGCTTTTGTCCTTTCCAATTGGAGAAAATAAAAGACGGCGGTGACTCTTGCTTCCGCGACATTTCGCGAACCAGCGTTAAACAGTCAGTTCCAGATCCACCGATCACAGAACTGGCGACTCTGCTGGGGACTTAACTTAAAGTGAGGTGTACCTTAGGGATAGTTCATAACTGTGTTTTCAATTGATTTCTTTGCTTGCTTTAAATTGTGGGACTGTCTTGGGAGTTCTATAGATCCTAACCCGGATCTGGGGATACCTTCTTAGAAAGTAGCAACAAGGCTGTGAGGGAACTGTGCGGGGTATACCGACATGGTTGAAACAGTCTGCTACGTTGATGTGGCACTTTGGTGTGTACCGGTAACCCTTGAGTTCAGTCAAGGAGAGTACGGGGCCTCCGCATGGTGTCGTGAAGCATCAACATACCTTAGGAACCTTAATTGAACTATCTTGGCCTCTTTAGGGTAGTGAGGTAACTGACTTTGGTGCAGTCCGAGGTTGGTTGATACTCGATACTACACTCAATTGAGGGTTGCTTTCCTGGAATATTTCGGTCGCCAGTTCAGTGGCTAAATCGAAACGATGAACAGTGAAAGCAATCCCGTGATATTGGGACCCTTAGAACCCGGTTACTTCTAATAGGACAGGTTGAGCCCACCAACTTCAAGAGGGTACTACCCAGACCCCATGCTGGCCTTAAACCCTAAGGGCTTGTCTTGTGTGCCTTGTGTGCCTTACATGTTTGTCTTTGTAAATATTTGTGGTGTGTTTAATCATAGCATCATGACATCATCCAGCATCATATGCATTGACTAACCATTTCAGGGGTTCGAATCTTCATATTTGTTCTTGTTTTGCAGGACATGGAAACTGTTCGTAGAAAGACAATTCAAATCAGCCTTGTAAGGATCCCTCCTCAGCTTAAGGAGCTTATATCCAGGATTCCCGAGAACTCTTCATTCAGTGAAAGACATGGAAGTCTCATCAGCTTGGTCAATACCAACATTGAGGAAGATATGATAAAGGTCCTGTTCCAGTTCTTTGAGCCTCTGCATCACTGTTTCACCTTCTTGGACTATCAGCTGGTACCTACATTGGAGGAGTTCTCCCGGCTCCTGAAGATCCCTATCCTTGATCAGCTACCCTACAACGGTACGGAAAAGGAACCTAAGCTTGAAGAGATTGCTAAAGCCTTGCACCTACAGTCATCTGACCTCAAGGGACATTGGGAAGTTAGAAGTGGTATCAAAGGGTTCTTAGCCAGGTTTCTGTTTGAAAAGGCCCATGAATGTTGGAACTCCCTTGACTTGCAAGCTTTTGAAGAAGTTGTGGCCCTCCTTGTCTATGGTTTGGTGTTGTTCCCTAACCCAGATCAGCTTATAGATATCAGTGTTGTCCAGATCTTTATGTCCAGGAATCCTATACCTACGTTGCTGGGGGACGTCCTTCACTCATGTTACACTCGAACCATGAGAAAAAGAGGTGTCCTTATGTGTTGCACTCCCCTCCTGGGAAGGTGGTTTATTTCGCACCTTCCACAATCGGTCTTGAAGAACGAGCGGGGTTTGAGATGGTCACAACGGTTGATGACTCTTACACATGCGGATATACATTGGTGCCCTAGGTCCAGAGAGGATGTCACTATCATTGATCGTTGCGGGGAGTACCCTAATGTTCCTTTACTTGGAATCAGAGGAGGTATTACTTACAGCCCATGCCTGGCTTGGAGACAGTTTGGTTATGCTCGGAGGGATGGTCCTCATGACATGTTAATTCCTGACATAGTTTTTGACTTCGACAATGATACTCAAGGACTTCGCCAGAGATTTATCAGAGCCTGGAGGATGCCAAGTAGGATAGACAGCAAGACACTGGGGCACATGAACTCCATCCCATTGGAACCTTATCTCAAGTGGGTACGCGCCCGCTCCCAGAAGTTGGTAATGCCTTATCCTCATATGCTCCCTGTGATCAAATAGCCAGTCTTAGAAGGAGAAGTGTCCTGCACTATTCAGCACCCTGATATGCCCACATCCTGGGAAGAGATGCAGAAGAGCTGGATCCAGCTTAAAGAAGAACGAAATTCTCTTGAGACCAGTCTACATGCTAGTGAAAAGAAGGTCTTGGAGCTCACCCGCCTGTTACATGAGGAGAGGAATCTCAACACTTACATAGCTCCAAAGAGGATGCGTAGTGTATTTTGGGATTGATTTGCTTTTGTATTATTTTTCCCATGAGTCTTTGATGTACTGAACAATTATTTCCTTAATGATAACGTGTGTTCCTTTTTGTCTACAACAAATTTGAACTTTCGAACTCTTGAATGCATTGCATAAACACATATCATTCATCATGTGCATAGCAGGTTTTCCTCTTTTCAGGTTGCTTACAGTTCTTCGCTGTTTATTTCAGCATCATGAATCCTGACTCATCATCAACTGAGATGTCCATCAAGGCTCTTCAGGCGCAGAATGCGCAATTTCAGGAATTAATCACGGGTCTGGCTCAGGGCCAAGAGGAGCTGAAGGCTCTGCTCCTGAAAAAGGAAAAGAAGAAGAAGAGAAGGACTGTTCTTTTCAACTCGGGCCGAAGGTTTGGCAATACTCTGCAAAATGAAGAGGCTGGTTCTTCCATTGGCAAGGGTACTCCTCAAGCAGAAAAAGGTCCTAGTCCGGTAGTCTCTGACAACGAGACTGATTTTGATGAAGAGCAATATCCTCCTGCAGAAGACAGATACAAGCAGCTGGAGGACAGATTGAATGCTATGGAGATACAACAGGTACCTGGGCTGGATTTCAGAGATTTGGGTTTGTCCACTGGTGTAATCATTCCTCGTAAATTCAAAGCACCATCTTTCACTAAGTACGACGGGGCGTCTTGTCCCAAGCTACATCTCAGGTCCTATGTTCGGAAGATTCAACCGTACTCAGCGGATAAGAATTTGTGGATCCACTTCTTCCAGGAGAGTCTTTCAGGGACTCATCTCGAATGGTTCTATCAGCTGGATGGGACCAAGGTTCGTAACTGGGAGGAGTTGGCTACTGCTTTCTATAAGCAGTATCAATGTAATGCCGACCTTGCCCCTACACGTACCCAACTCCAGGGTATGTCGTTAGGTTCAAGTGAAGGTTTTATAGAGTACGCTCAGAAGTGGAGGGATCTGGCTGGCAGGGTGCAGCCTCCGTTGACTGATCGGGAGTTGGTAGACATGTTCTTGGGGACCCTATCTGGGCCATTTTTCAACCATCTTATCGGGAATTCGTCTGCAGGGTTCACTGATCTGATTCTGACTGGAGAGAGAATTGAGGCTGGGTTGAAGTCTGGAAAAATTCTGAAGGGTGCATCGTCTAGTTCTGAGAAGAAACCCTTCAAGAAGGAGGCTAGTGCTGTATATGGCTCTAGAAGACAAGAAAAATCTGAGCGCCGCCAATCTGTCAGTGTGGTAATGATTGCTAAGCCTGCTGCCGCTCCTCGGCCGACCAATCCTCAAAGGGCTGAAAGACCCCGGAGAGAGTTTACCCGTTTGAGCATGACCCTATCACAGATCTTGCCACAGTTGCTATCCACCAAACTAGTGACTGTTAGAGAGGCACCCAAGGGTGTAAACACTGCTTCCCCCAAGTACAACCCAAATGCCCGTTGTGCGTACCATTCTGATAGCCCGGGGCATTCCACTGATGACTGTTGGGCATTAAGGAATAAGGTGCAAGACCTTATTGACGCGAAAGAGATACAGTTCGAAGCGCCTGAGAGGCTGAATGGGGTTACTGCTCCTATGCCTCAGCATGGGGTAAATGCTGTTGATGAAGATGTTTACGCTGTTTCTGTGGATGATCTAGCTACTCCTCTAAAGACTGTCAAGAGGAACCTGCTGCTGGCCGGTTTATTTCCGGGTTGCAGTGAGGGTTGCCTGTTCTGTGTTGTTTCCCTATCTGGTTGTCCCTTGCTGAAGTTAGGCATCCAAAGCCTAATGGATAGCAAGGAGATTCTGTTTAAGAAGTCTGCTGTTCAGTTGGTTTCGGTAGAAGAAGTTTCTATGGTTACCATCTTCAATAATCCAATCAAGGCTCTCCCGAAGAAGCCTGTCCAAATCATGACTGTCGCACCTGTTGTTATCACTGTTCCGGGGCCTCTTCCCTATGTATCTGATAAAGCTGTCCCCTGGCATTATGGGGCAGACGTATATGTGAATGGAATTAAACAAGAGTTCAACACTGGCGCCAGTATCTGCGATATCACTGGTCCAGCCAAGGTTACCCGCAGTGGCAGGCTCTTCTCACCTGACATTTCACCGCCCGCTACTCGAAAACCCCTCCTCATAACACCTACAAGTGTACCTATTCCTGTTACTGACCAAGTTGTTTCCCCTGCTGCCGAGTCATCCAATGCTCGGGGCAAAGGAATTGAAGTTGAGCCTGCCCAGATGGAGGCACCTATACCTATAACTGCTGAAGCCTCCCAACAAGAAATGGAGGAAATCCTAAAAATAATAAAGAAGAGTGATTTCAACGTTGTCGAGCAGCTGGGGCATACGCCCTCCAAGATCTCCATGCTCTCCTTATTGCTATGCTCCGAGGCCCATGCTAAGGCCTTGATCTCATTTCTCAAGACGGCCCATGTGCCACAGGAGACATCTGCAGTCCAGTTCACTGATTGCGTAGCAAATCTGACAGCGGACAATGGCTTGGGTTTCTCAGATGCTGACCTGACTGCAAAGGGAAGAGACCACAATGATGCCCTGCATGTCTCTATCGAATGCAGGGGCACTACTCTGGCACATGTATTGGTGGATACTGGTTCTTCCTTGAATGTTCTACCAAAGAAGGCTTTAGACCGTTTGGATTGTGAAGGCCTGGAATTAAAACCCAGCAATATCATCGTCAGGGCCTTTGACGGTTCAAAAAGGATGGTTCATGGAGAGGTTGACATTCCTATTCGGGTGGGCTCTCAGGTGTTTGACTCTACTTTTTATGTGATGGATATCCGTCCATCATACTCTTGTCTACTGGGTCGACCTTGGATCCATAAAGCTGGGGCAGTGACCTCTACCTTGCACCAGAAGCTGAAGTACCCCGTCAGAGGGAAGATCGTCACTGTGCAGGGAGAGGAGGAGTATATGGTGAGCCATTTGAATTCCTTCAGATACATTGAGATGGACGGGGAGTTTATTGAAACCCCCTTTCAGCATTTCGAGGAGGTGCTTCCAATTTCAGCAGCAGCAGAAACAGCAGTCGAAGAGAATGTTCCTTTGAAGATGGCTTCCCTAAAGGATGCCCGGGCTGTGGTTCAAAAAGGTGACTGTGCTAACTGGGGCAGGCTTCCCAACTTTACACAGAAAACTGACAAATTTGGACTGGGTTTTACTGTAGAGGGTCAGAAAGCTATGCGGAAGGCGAAGACCAGAAGACCTCCTATGCTCATCACAAATCCAGGAGTGAATGTGATTGGGGAGGACAATGAAGTGGATGAAGCAGAATTCAATAGCTGGATCTACCCGACAACTGATGGTGGATTGACCAATTGGATTGCCAAAGACCATACTCCTGTTACTTTTGTTACGCAGTAATAAACTTCTTTGTTTCGTTATTTGTAATAAACAATAAATAAACTCTATGGCCCGGTGTCTTACCCGAGGCACCGTGGTTTCATTTGTGAGGGCATATAAATTGTCATTTCATATATCATAAATGAAAATCTTGGACGTTTTCTCGCATTTCAAATCTTATGCTCCTTTTCTGTCTTTCCTTCCTTTACATGTTTTTCAAAACAGCTGTATTTACACACACTCACTCATACAGGTTCCAATCCACTCTGGATCTCACTGGTAACGACTCTACTACTGCCAGTTATGACTTCGAAAATCCGATCAACTTAGCCGAAGATGAAGGTGAAGATGATTGCGAAGTGCCTGGCGAGCTTGCAAGACTGTTACTTCAGGAAGAGAGGGCAATTCAACCACATGAAGAGCCGGTGGAAACAATAAACCTGGGTATTGAAGCAGACAGGAAAGAGGTAAAGATTGGTGCCAACCTAGAGCTCAGTGTGAAGCAACGGTTGACTAAGATGCTACATGATTATGTGGAAATATTTTCCTGGTCCTACGAAGACATGCCCGGGTTGGATACCAATATTGTGGTCCATCACTTGCCAACTAAGGAAGACTGCCCTCCGGTTAAGCAAAAGGTCTGCCGTATGCGTCCAGAAATGTTTGAGAAGATTAAAGCCGAGGTTATGAAACAATTTGATGCTGGGTTCCTTGTAGTGACTTCTTACCCTCAGTGGGTTGCTAATGTGGTGCCGGTACCGAAGAAAGACGGTAAGGTCAGAATGTGTGTTGATTACAGGGATCTGAACAGGGCCAGCCCCAAGGATGACTTCCCCTACCTCACATTGATGTCCTTGTGGATAATACTGCTCAGCATAAGGTGTTCTCTTTCATGGATGGTTTTTCAAGTTACAATCAGATCAAGATGGCACTTGAAGACATGGAAAAGACTACCTTTGTTACTCAGTGGGGTACCTTCTGTTACAAGGTCATGCCTTTTGGACTAAAGAACGCTGGGGCAACCTACCAACGCGCCATGGTTGCTTTATTTCATGATATGATCCATCATGAGATAGAAGTGTATGTGGATGACATGATCGCAAGGTCCCAGACCGAGGAAAAGCACCTAGATCATCTGCAGAAACTGTTTGACCGGTTGAAATTATACAAGCTGAGGTTGAACCCGAACAAGTGCACCTTAGGGGTAAGATCTAGAAAGATGCTAGGCTTCGTTGTAAGTGATAAGGGTATTCAAGTGGACCCTGCCAAAGTCAAGGCCATTCAAGAGATGCCAGTTCCTAAGACAGAGAAGGAAGTCAGAGGCTTTTTAGGACGCCTGAATTACATTGCTCGCTTCATCTCACACCTGACTGCTACCTGTGAACCAATCTTCAAGCTGCTGAAGAAAGATCAGGTAGTACGTTGGAATGATGAATGTCAGGCTGCTTTTGACAGAATCAAGGAGTATCTCCAAGAACCACCCATCCTTATGCCACCGGTTGAAGGGAGACCTCTGATACTATACCTGACAGTACTTGACAACTCAATGGGGTGTGTGCTGGGGCAGCATGACGAGTCTGGCCGAAAAGAGCATGCCATTTATTACCTTAGCAAAAAGTTTACCGACTGTGAGACCCGATACTCACTGCTCGAGAAAACTTGCTGCGCTTTGGTATGGGCTGCTCGCCGGCTGAGACAGTATATGCTGACTCACACTACCTTGTTGATCTCAAAGATGGATCCTATAAAGTACATATTCGAAAAGCCTGCTCTGTCTGGGAGAATTGCAAGATGGCAAATGATCTTGACGGAATACGACATTCAGTACACGACCCAGAAAGCCATCAAAGGAAGTGTATTGGCAGACCACTTGGCACATCAGGCCGTAGATGACTATCAGTCAATGAACTTCGAGTTTCCGGATGAAAGCATCATGATAGCAACTGATTGTGAAGTACCTGGACCGGATGAAGGACCTGAGGAAGGATCCCGATGGTCTATGCACTTTGACGGAGCCTCCAATGCTTTGGGTAACGGTATCGGCGCTATAATCATATCCCCTCAAGGTACTCATACTCCGCTCACTGCCCGGCTATGTTTCAACTGTACCAACAACATGGCGGAGTATGAGGCGTGCATCATGGGTCTTCAAGCTGCGATCGACTTAAGGATCAAGTTTCTGAGTGTCTTCGAAGATTCCGCTCTCATGAACAATCAGATCAAAGGAGAGTGGGATACGAAACATCCGAATCTTATTCCTTACAGAGAATGTGTGTTGACCTTGATCCCCCACTTCACAAAGATAACCTTTGAACATTTTCCAAGAGAAGAGAATCAGTTGGCGGACGCGTTAGCTACAATGTCTTCTATGTTTAAGGTCAAATGGGATAATGAGGCTCCCCGGATCATCATCTGGAAACTGGACGAACCGGCATACTGTTGCGACCTCGAGACTGAATTGGTGACTGAGAAGCCTTGGTACCATGAGGTGAAGATATATCTGGAAGCTCAGGAATACCCTGAGGGTGCCTCTGTCAATGACAAGAAGTTCCTGAGAAGGTTCGCGGAAAAGTTCTTCCTTAGCAACGGCATCTTGTACAAGCGAAACCATGATTCAACCCTACTGCGTTGTGTGGATAAGACTGAAGCAGAAAGGATCATGGAAGAGCTACATGAAGGGACCTTTGGTACACATTCCAGTGGACATACAATGGCAAAGAAGATCCTTCGGGCAGGGTATTACTGGTCCACAATGGAAGCTGACTGCTACCATCATTCTAGGACATGCCATAAGTGCCAGATCTATGCAGACAAGGTGCATGTTCCTCCAGTTCCTTTGAATGTTCTGACTGCGCCTTGGCCGTTTGCAATGTGGGGCATAGACATGATCGGTGAGATTAAACCTACGACATCCAATGGGCATCGCTTCATCCTAGTGGCGATTGATTATTTTACAAAGTGGGTTGAAGCAGCATCCTATGCTACGGTAACCAAGACTGTTGTGGCACGGTTCATTCGACATAACCTGATATGTCGGTACGGCGTCCCAGAAAGAATTATTACAGATAACGGTACCAATCTGAATAACAAGATGATCACTGAGCTCTGCGAGCAGTTCAAAATACAGCACCACAATTCTTCTCCTTACAGACCGAAGATGAATGGGGCTGTAGAGGCAGCAAATAAAAATATCAAGAAGATCGTGCAGAAGATGACAGTGACTTATAAAGATTGGCACGAGATGTTACCGTTCGCTCTACATGGGTACCGTACCTCAGCCAGGACATCAACCGGGGCAACTCCTTTCTCCTTGGTTTATGGTATGAAGGCAGTCTTACCGATCGAAGTGCAAATACCCTCTCCCCGGATAATGAAGGATGCAGATCTGAGCGAAGATGATTGGATCCAGACACGACTTGATCAGTTAAACCTTATTGATGAAAAGAGACTCGCTGCTATCTGCCATGGTCAGACGTATCAGAAACGGATGTTCAGGGCATTTAACAAAAAGGTCAGATCACAAGAGTATCAAGTTGGGGATCTGGTGATCAAGCGAATTATCCTTCCTCAGAGTGATCCAAGGGGCAAATGGACCCCTACGTACGAAGGGCCATTTGTGGTTAAGCATGTGTTCTCAGGAGGAGCCATGATTCTAACCAATATGGATGGTGACGACCTTCCTCACCCCGCCAATGCCGACATAGTAAAAAGATACTACGCATGAAAAAAGACCCGCTAGGCTGACATGCCTAGGCAAAAATTAGGGCTTCCCGGCGAACCAAAAGGGTTCGGGCAAAATGAAGGGATGAAAATGAAAAAAATTTGTACACCCGGCAAGTCGAAAACCTGAAAAGGCGGCTTGGGAAAAAATGGGTATCCCGGTGGACTGAAAACCCGAAAGGGCGGTCCAGGCAAAAGTTAGGGATAAAAGCGTAATACTATGTCTCATTGGATTACTTTGCATCCAGAATCCGGTATCTACATCAAGTTCAGACGGCATCGATCAGCCAGCTTCATCTTCGTTTAGGTCATCAAGTGATGAGACGGTCGGGGATATAAAGGCGATAGCAGGGTTGAAACCCAGTGGGATCATTCATTTCACACAGCTGTTTTATTTTCTCTTGTACAAAATTTGTATAAACTCTTTTGCTCGGCGGCGTTCTCTTACTAGGACGTCAGCCTCTTGTACACAAAACGCCTATTTACAGGCCATTCCAAAATCAATACGAATATATCTTTCAGTTAAAAGTGCCAATTGTTTTTCCTTTTCTGTTTTGTTTTGCGAAGAACGTCCAAGGTTCAACTTGTGATATATGCATTGACAATAATTTGCTAACTCATGAATATTTGCATACGAAACAAAGGATTAATTACAGGTAACATTAGAAACAGGGGCAATAAAGAGTTGTCTAGGTAATTGATCTGTCCTCCAAGGTATCAAGGTAAGATCAGCCGAAGAACATAATCAGATATCCTAATTCCCCAGAGAGTGAGCCATCAAGTCAGTACACTCTCCTCAAGCAAAGTTATCAAATCTTAAGGAAGTTGGGTATCCTCCAGCAGATATCAACATTCCCCAGCAGCATATATTCTTAACAAGCATCCCCGGCAATCTTGGTCTAAAGATTGTTCCCCGGCGGTATACCAGACATTCAAAGGAGTCACTTCCCCGATGCAGTTCAAACTTCCCCAAGAGAGTCCAATCCAGTTTCCCCAGGAAAGTTGGAACCCATCTCCCCAGCAGTAAGCTTATCCCCAGTAGATTCTGGAAGCTTATCCTCGCAAAGCACGAACGCATCTCCCGGCTTTATTTAAAGAGTTATTTCCGTACTAGGATATAACTGGGTTATCCTCAGCCAAAATCCACGGAAAGGTCGTCATCAACACAGTCTCCTTATCCCCAGCGAAGTCTATTAACACTTCCAACATAACAATGGTATCCCCAGCAAGTTATTATCAGGAACTCAGCAAAGTATCTCTCTCCCCACAGAGTGTTGCTTCCCAGCAAGATCGTTAGAGTACTTTCCTCCCTGCAGAGTTATTCCATTCGCCAAGTTTATTCCCCAACGGAGTCATATTCTCCTACCGGTATTCTTGCAATTATCATCCCCAGCGGAGGCAAAAAATCTATTCTCCAACATCAGCCCAGGAGTGACTTCCCGGCACCCATCAAGGATTTACTTTCCTAGACGAAAAACATACATTCGTAAAACATCGCATACATCATTATAGCATGCATATACGCATCATATCTTACAAATATCATTTATGTTGAGAACATCATTGCTTGATCCATATCATGCATTGCATATGACTGACCTTTACCTTTCAGGAAAAGATTCAGTTAAGTTCTCAGCTATCTCAGGACCTAGACCGGATCAGTTAAATCGACTCCAAAGATTTCTCTGTTTCTTATCCAGTCAAAGGCCTTCTCTGGTTCAGTCAGATCGACTCCAAAGATCTCCCTGTTTCTTACCCAGTTGAAGACATTCCAAGACCTAGACCGGTTCAGTTAATCGACTCCAAAGATTTCTTATTCAGTCCAAGGCCTTCTCTAGTCCAGCTAAATCGACCCTAAACAGATTTTTCTGATGAAGACTCAGTAGAAGTTATCCAAGGTTTTCCCAATAATTGCTATTGAGGTTGTAATCGCCTATGGTTCTCTCCGCGATACTGCGGAGATGATAATTCCATCCAAGGTTTTCCCAACAATTGCTATTGAGGTTGTAATCGCCTATGGTTCTCTCCCCGATACTGCGGAGATGGTAATTCCCGCCAAGGTTTTCTCAATGATTGCTATTGAGATTGTAATCGCCTATGGTTCTCTCCCCGATACTGCGGAGATGGTAATTCCCACCAAGGTTTCCTCAATAATTGCTATTGAGATTGTAATCGCCTATGGTTCTCTCCCCGATACTGCGGAGACGATAATTCCATCCAAGGTTTTCCCAATAATTGCTATTGAGGTTGTAATCGCCTATAGTTCTCTCCCCGATACTGCGGAGATGGTAATTCCCACCAAGGTTTTCTCAATGATTGCTATTGAGATTGTAATCGCCTATGGTTCTCTCCCCGATACTGCGAAGATGGTAATTCCCACCAAGGTTTTCTCAATAATTGCTATTGAGATTGTAATCGCCTATGGTTCTCTCCCCGATACTGCGGAGATGATAATTCCATCCAAGGTTTTCTTAATAATTGCTATTGAGGTTGTAATCGCCTATGGTTCTCTCCCCGATACTGCGGAGACGATAATTCCATCCAAGGTTTTCTCAATAATTGCTATTGAGATTGTAATCGCCTAAGGTTCTCTCACCGTTCCTGTTGAGGTAGTAACCATCCCTGGTTCATTCATCACCGTTTGAAGCTCCAGACCCAGCTCCTGTAACCAGTCAGGACACATCTACACAAAGAATTTGAAGACCAGTTCCCGCAGCATGTCAGGTACTCATTTTTTCTTTTGCAGGTATGCAAGTTCTCGCTAAGGAAGCTCTTACGCGATCAACATCCAGATGGCATCTATAAGCCCATCATCCTATCCATCAATCTCTAAATGGCATCTATAAGCCCATTCCACCATCACACTGCTACTATGTGAGCGCAAATTTCTGGGCACTCTAGTGTTCAATCATCTTCCACCCTCGGATTACGAAAGGCACGTCAGCCAATCTGCATCCTCAGGTCTAAGAAATTGAACAGGGGCAACTGTTGTACCCCAAAATTTGCCCTCCCATATTCTTCAAGAATTGCAAAGTCAAAGCTGCAAAATTCCCCAAGGGTTGCACAGTGCAAGGGTATCCTAAACAGTCCAAATTAGGGTTTTGGTTCTGACAAAGAAAATGAAGTTTCCAAAGGTCCAATCATGTCTCACATGCCTATAAATATGGTCAAGCCTCCTCATACCAAGTTTCAAGACTTACAGTACAAAATTGCACAGTTAAAAACCCTAATTGCACTACAACCAACTATAGGGGCAAAATGGTCATTTGGCAGTCAAAAGTCCAAATTTTTGGTCAACATCTCATTTTGAAGCCACAAACATCATTTGATCAATGCTTGATCATGATTCTCAAAGCTTGGCTCAAAAATCATCAAGATGCAAAAGTTTCCATATTTGGAGAGTTGAAAAAGTCAACTGTAAATTGACCAGGGCATAACTTTCACATGGATTATCAGAAAAATTCCATCCAAAGCTCATTTTGAAGAGAAAGACATTTCCTACAACTCCTCTTCACACTTCAAGTCCAAGAAATGCTCTCACAAAAAGTTATCAATTTCAACATTATAGGTCATTTTCAAAAGTCAACAAAAAGGGACTTTAAGTCAAAGGCCATAACTTGAGATTGGTAAATCAAAATGACATGGGACCGAAGGAATTGGTTAGAGGACTCAAAGACCTTTCCAAAATGTCCAAGAACAGGAGCAAAGCTTAAAAATTGAGCAAGTTATGCCTTGTAGAAGTTGGGAAATATTTGGATATTTTGAAAAGTCAACATTGATTCAAATGACCTAAAATTGCTAATGGGCCTCTTTTTCTTCCACAATTCATTATCCAAGGCATGTGCACGACCATTTGGCCAAAAGGGAAGTTTTTATTCATTTTTTATTTATTTATTTGGATTTTTATTATTAATAATTCATTTAATTAATTAAAATACATGAAAAATGTTAAACCTACTATTTCAAATCTTTTTGTGCATATAATATCTCCAATATTTCATGCAAATCAGAATAGGGAAGAATTGAAGGTGATTGGATATGATTGAGAGCAAATGTGCATGAAAAGATTGGAAAATATTTTGCCATAAAAAATCAATATCCATACATCAATTCCTTGATTCCTTGGACAAGAAACTTAACCTAAATCATTCACCTATACATACACAAGGAAACCCTCGTGCTCACTGACTAGAAGCTGCGCCATATACCAAGAAGCAAACTTGAACTTATTTGCTTAAAAACTCAAAACTGAAAACACACTTGCAGGTCGTTTCAAGCCACAACACTGATTCCATTGTGTTCCTGAGATTTCAAGGAACATATACAGATCAAAATCATTCATCCTAACATCAAGAATTGGTAAAACGAACGCACCCTGTACAGAAAATTTCTTGCATTCCTATATCATGAATCATACGTTTTTAACGATTTTTAACATTTGATTTCTATTCATTATTCAATTCTAAAGCTAACTGTATGGTTTGATTGAAGTTTTGGGCACCATACGCAAATCTGCCATTGTTATATTCTAGGGTTTTACAAGCTTCAATTTAGGCGTTTCTAAACGCTGTAAAATTAGAACCTCACAGTGCCATAATTGGATTCAGCGTGCTGGGACGATTTGGACACCACCCTCGCGCTCAATTTATGAACCTCCCTGAGCTAATCGCTATTTTGGGATAGGTGGTATAAGGGGACAGTTCCAAAACCGTTGCCATTCTTTTTTTTATTTCAGGAAGAACAAAGACATGGGGAAGACGATGAAGTGGCAAGTGTTGGTTGGTCCGTTCAAAATTTCGCGCTAAAAAGTCATTAACGCTTGGTTTTATTTTATAATAATTTATTATTTAATATACAAAACGCGTTGAGTGCTTCAGTGGCAAGGCTTGTTAGTGGTAATCTCTAGGACCTGGGTTCGAGCCCCAGGTACCCACCCCCCTTTCATATTATTTTTCATTTAATATTTGTGTGCAGTTTCGACGTTATGGACCACCGTGCATCATCAAAATCAAGCCGTCCACTTGGCCAATGGAAGCGATCAGAGGGCCATGATTTGAAGTCCATGGTAGACACCAGTCAACCACCTCACACGCTGGCATGAAAGTCAATCAGGCCATGAACAATTGGGCCCAAAAATGCTAAGCATACCCTCCAAATTAGGGGCAGAACCCCCTAGGTTTGCATTATTTCTTTTCATTATTTTGGTATTATTTTCAATTATTGTCTTTATTTTAATTAAGTCTTTAATTTAATTATTTTCATAAAAAATATAAAAAAACAATATAAAATCAGAAAAAGACAAAAATTAAATATATTTATTTAATTAGTATTTTTTGTAAATAACATTCGTTAATTAATTTAGTTTTTAATTTAGGGTTTAATCTTAACATTTTTCAATAAAACTCAAAATTTGTAGAATTAGGGTTTAATTAATTTTTTTTATCCTTTTTTTCTTTTCTTTCACAATAATTAATTATTAAAATATTATTTACTTTTATGAATCAAGATTTGCATGTAAATAATTAGGTTAATATTAGGTCAAAATTTAATACTTTCTTAATAAATTAAAACAATTAGAATTAGGGTTAATCTTTTAATTTCATTTAAATCTTTTTTCATTAAAATCATAAAATACAAAAATACCAAAAAACAATTTCTTTTCATTTTAATTTTATTAATTTAATAATCGTTTAATTTAATTCATTAAAAAGGGTCCAACACCCTCGTTTCAACTTTAATTCAATTCGCATATTTATTTTTTATTCTTTATAATATTCATGTATCTCTCCCAAAGCCGTGTAATTTCATACTTTCTCGCACTCTTTAATTCTTTATTTTTCTGTCAAATCGGGTTCTGGAAATTTTGGCGATGTGGACCCGCGCCTTTTGTAATAGCTTAGAACTTTACTTTTCTCGCACTTTTAACTGTTAATCAAGGCATGCAAGAATGAATGACAAATAAAAACAAACGCATAGATCACTTTAACATGAACAAGACAAAATAACTGAACATGACACACAAATCACACACCACCCCTAGGGTACGCCTCACTGTTGCCTTGCCTCGAAAGGTGATCGTCGAGTAGAGGATGTCTTAGTAAGTCCTCATGATCCGGGAACTTGGCATGAGGGTAGCTTCTAAGGTGTCTTCCCATTGCTCTGGTGATCACCATGTCCCGAACCTCGAATTGACCCGAACACCTCCAACGGTGGTGCTACCTACCTCTCAATGGTGGGATGGCACTACTTTAAAGGACATTTACACGGACGAATTCCTTAGGGTAGGTAGGTTCTCGTAGATACTTGATCTAATTTCAAAACAAATCAAAAAATACTTTTCACACCAACACATTTTTCAAAAGCTTTCGAAAGCAATTTTTCAAACACTCTTGAGGACCGATACAAGAGTCGAACTGGAATTTTCAAAGAAACTTTTAAAAACCCACAATATAAAAGCAAACAAACCATTTTTGAAAACACAATGAGCAAGTAACTAAGAGCCCATGGATAACCATGGATAGAAAGGGTGCTAACACCTTCCCTTTCTATAACCTACCTCCCGAACCGAGAGCAATCTCTTTAAGGAATTTTTCTGTGCTTTTGTCCTTTCCAATTGGTGAAAATAAAAGACGGTGGCGACTCTTGCTTCCGCGACATTTCGCGAACCAGCGTTAAACAGTCAGTTCCAGATCCACCGATCACAGCTGACAATAAGGGGGAGAACAAGAATGATATTTTTCAATAACGGATTACTGAGACAAAAAGTCTCAAACATTCTAACACTCTGATATACTTGAATGTTTTCTGTTTTTGCATAAGTCTACAGGTACAAGAAGTTAATCACCTCTAATACACTGAAGCTCGAAGCTCTGACATTCTGATCTGAAGCTCTGATATTCTGATGTTCAAAGAAAGTCAATAAAGATCTGATCCTGAAGAACACTTGGAATTAAAAAGGGAAGTAATAAATTCAGGGGGAGTATCTCCGATCTAAACTCTGATATCTCTTTATCCCTTATCTTTGATAACTTCCTACTTAATTCTGATACAACTTATTATTTAGTTATCTCTGATACTTTTCCCGCTAATTTTCAATTAAAAAATATCTAGTTTTTGTCATCATCAAAAAGGGGGAGATTGTTAGAACAAAGTTTGAATCTACTACCCTAAGTTTAATTTTTGATGATAACAAAATGCTAAGATACATTAATTGTATGATTCATGTAAGTCACATATGATATCTAAAAATTACATTCTGTTTTACAGAAACTCTAATGGGTATGAGCATGAGAACATCCTCATCAGCATCAGAAAATTGGATATCAACATCAGCATCAGAAGATGTTATATCAGATACCATAATCAGAAGATCAACTTGCTCTTATGCTGAAGCTTGATGAACAGATCTGCGCTTAACACTCTGGACTCTGATAAAGACAACAACAGTTCATCAGCACCTAAGCAGCGTCAGAATGAGCCAAAGCCAAAACACGCTTAAGTGGCAACGGTACTGTGCATTCAAGATGAGTTATTACCAATGGCATCATTCCAGACAAGATCTGCTTAATAAGGAAAGAATGTTATTGGCATTAAAACAGAATTATTGCTCCAACGTACACTATTTCCAATGCTATATAAACAAGTCAATGAAGATTGAATTGGCTAATGCTCTACACCAATTTACACGCCTAAAAGCTATTCATCATCTTCCTCACTCTCAGTTTGCTAAAAGCTCCAAAATTCCTTACTCAATTATTTTAGCAATCTAGTTTCCATAAGCTTAAGTTGTGTAGTATCAGAGTTGTGATAAATAGTTTTGTAGAAAAAATTCACACACCTAGATTTCAATTCTTTATAAGAAAGTAATTCTTTGAGAAACCGGTTTGTGGTTTGCATCAAGAAGGCTTTAGCAGTTGTTAAAGCAGATTGTAATATTCAGTTGAATATAGTGGATTAAGACCTCGTTGGAGAGAGGCGAAATCACCTTGACGGGTGGACTGGAGTAGTTTGAGATCAAACGAACCAGGATAAAAATATCGTGTTGATTACAATTCATTTCCATTTTTTACAATTCAACCCCCCTTCTTATGTTTTTCACTTCTTCACATTGGCATCCAACAAGCTTGCTTTGATTAACAAAGAAATATCCTCCTACTGGTTTGCTTCGGTTCAGAAGGCAATGTCCTCTTACATACTTGCTTCGATTCAGAAGGAAATGGCCTCTTACAGGCTTGTTTCGATTTATAAGGCAATGGACTCTTACATGTTTGCTTCGATTCAGAAAGCAATGGCCTCCTACAGGCTTGCTTCAATTTAGAAGGCAATGGCCTCCTACAGACTTGCTTCGATTCAAAAGGCAATTGCCTCCTACAGGCATGCTTCGATTCAAAAGGCAATGGCCTCCTACAAGTTTACTTCGATTCAGAAGGCAATGGCCTCCTGCAGGTTCACTTTAATTCAGAAGGCAATAGCCTCCAACAGGCTTGCTTCAATTCAGAAGGCAATGGTCTCCTACAGGCTTGGTTCAAATCAGAAGGCATTGGCCTCCTACATGCTCGCTTTGATTCACAAAGAAATAGCCTCCTACTGGTTTTCTTCGATTCAGAAGGCAATGGCCTCATACAGGCTTGTTTCGATTCAGAAGGCAATGGACTCCTACAGGTTTGCTTTGATTCAGAAGGAAGTTGCCTTCTATAGGCATCCTTCGATTCAAAAGGAAATGGCTTCCTATAGGTTTGCTTCGATTTATAAGGCAATGGTCTCCTATAGGTTTGCTTTCATTCTGAAAGCAATGGCCTCCTACAGGCTTGCTTCGATTCAAAAGGCAATGGTCTCCTACAGAATTGCATGGATTCAGAAGGCAATGGCCTCCTACAGACTTGCTTCGATTCAGAAGGCAATGGCCTCTTACAGACTTGCTTTAATTCAGAAGGCATTGGCCTCCTACAGGCTTGCATCGATTCAGAAGGCAATTTCCTCATACAGGCATGCTTCAATTCAAAATGCAATGGCCTCCTACAAGTTTGCTTCGATTCAGAAGGCAATGGCCTCCTACAGATTTACTTTGATTCAGAAGGCAATGGCCTCCTACACGCTTGCTTCGATTCAGAAGTTAATGGCCTCACACCAAGCTTTCTTCGATTCAGAAGGGAATGGCCTCCTACATACATGCTTCAATTCAAAAGGCAATGGCCTCCTACAGACTTGCTTCAATTCAGAAGGTAATGGCCTCCTACATACTTGCTTCGATTCATAAGGAATTGGCCTCTTACAGGCTTGCTTCGATTCAGAAGGCAATTCCCTCCTACAGGCATGCTTCAATTTAAAAGGCAATGGCCTCCTACAGGTTTGCTACTATTCAAAAGGCAATGGCCTCCTACAAGTTTACTTCTATTCAGAAGGAAATAGCCTTCTACAGGCTTGCTTCAATTCAGAAGGCAATGGCCTCCTACAGGCTTGCTTCAATTCATAAGGCATTGGCCTCCCACATGCTTGCTTTAATTCACAAAGAAATAGCCTCCTACTCGTTTGCTTCAATTCAGAAGGCAATGGCCTCCTATAGACTTGCTTCGATTCAGAAGGCAATGTCCTCATACATGCTTGTTTCGATTTATAAGGCAATGACCTCCTACAGGTTTGCTTTGATTTAGAAAGAAATGGCCTTCTACAGGCTTGCTTCAATTCAGAAGGCAATGGAATCCTACAGACTTGCTTCAATTCAGAAGGCAATTGTCTCCTACAGGCATGCTTCAATTCAAAAGGCAATGGCCTCCTACATGTTTGCTTTGATTCAGAAGGCAATGGCCTCCTACAGGTTTACTTTAACTCAGAAGGCAATGGCCTCTTACAGGCTTGCTTCAATTCAGAAGGCAATGGCCTCCTACAGGCTTGCTTCAATTCAGAAGGCATTAGCCTCCTACATGCTTGCTTTGATTCAAAAAGAAATAGCCTCCTACTGGTTTGCTTTGATTCAGAAGGCAATTACCTCCTACAGGCATGCTTCGATTCAGAAGGAAATGGCCTCATACAGGCTTGTTTCAATTCAGAAAGGAATGGCCTCCTACAGGTTTGCTTCAATTCAGAAGGCAATTGTCTCCTACAGGCATACTTCGATTCAGAAGGCAATGGCCTCCTACAGGTTGCTTCGATTTATAAGTCAATGGCCTCCTACAAGTTTGTTTCAATTCAGAAAGCAATGACCTTGTATAGGCTTGCTTCGATTCAGAAGGAAATAGACTTCTACAGGCTTGCTTCGATTCACAAAGCAATGGCCTCCTACATGCTTGCTTAGATTTAGAAAGCAATGGCCTCCTACAGGCTTGCTTTGATTCAGAAGACAATGGCCTCCTACAGGCTTACTTCAATTCATAAAGCAATGGCCTCCTACATCAAATGGAAGAAAAGCAAATTAGCTTTGGTTTCTAAGCATCGATTTGGAATTTGACTTCCTTCGAGTGAGATTGATTCATAAGCTTATATTATGCAAGGATTTCCTTGATTGCTTGCTTCGATTCAGATAGCAGTTGCCTTCTACAGGCTTGCTTCGATTCAAGAGGCGTTGGCCATCTACAGGCTTTCTTGGAATCAGAAGGCAATGGTCTTCTATAGGCTTTCTTTGATTCAGAAGGAAATGGCCTTCTATAGGCTTTCTTCGATTCAAAAGGCATTGTCCTTCTACATGCTTGCTTAGATTCAAAAGGCAATGGCCTCCTACAATCTTGCTTTGATTCAGAAGGCAGTGGCTTCCTACAGGCTTGTTTCGATTCAGAAGAAAATGGCCTCCTACAGGCTTGCTTCGATTCAGAAGTTAATGGCCTCCAACAAGCTTGCTTCGGTTCAGAAGGCAATGGCCTCGTACATACTTGCTTCAATTCAGAAGGCAATGGCCTCCTACAGACTTGCTTTGATTCAGAAGGCATTGGCCTCTTACAGGCTTACTTCGATTCATAAGGCAATTACCTCCTACAAGCATACTTCGATTAAAAAGGCAATGGCCTCCTACAGGTTTTCTTCGATTCAAAAGGCAATGGCCTCCTACAGGTTTACTTTTATTCAGAAGGCAATGGCCTCCTGTAGGCTTGGTTCAATTCAGAAGGCAATGCCCTCCTACATGATTGCTTCAATTCATAAAGCATTGGCCTCCTACATGCTTGCTTTAATTCACAAAGAAATAGCCTCCTACTGGTTTGCTTCAATTCAGAAGGGAATGGCCTCCTATAGACTTGCTTCGATTCAGAAGGCAATGTCCTCATACATGCTTGTTTGGATTTATAAGGCAATGACCTCCTACAGGTTTGCTTCGATTCAGAAAGCAATGGCCTTCTACAGGCTTGCTTCAATTCAGAAGGCAATGGCCTCCTACAGACTTGCTTCGATTCAGAAGGCAATTGCCTCCTACAGGCATGCTTCAATTTAAAAGGCAATGGCCTCCTACAGGTTTGCTTTGATTCAGAAGGTAACGGCCTCCTACAGGTTTACTTTAATTTAGAAGGCAATGGCCTCCTACAGGTTTGCTTTGATTCAGAAGACAATGGCCTCCTACAGGCTTACTTCAATTAACAAAGCAATGGCCTCCTACATCAAATGGAAGAAAAGAAAATTAACTTTGGTTTCTAAGCATCGATTGGGAATTTGAATTCCTTCGAGTGAGCTTGATTCATAAGCTTCTATTATGTAAGGATTTCCTTGATTGCTTGCTTCGATTCAGAAGGCAGTGGCCTTCTACAGGCTTGCTTCGATTCAAGAGGCATTGGCCTTCTACAGGCTTTCTTGGATTCAGAAGGCAATGACCTTCTATAGGCTTTCTTTGATTCAGAAGGCAATGGCCTCCTATAGGCTTTCTTTGATTCAGAAGGCATTGTCCTTCTACATGCTTGCTTAGATTCAAAAGGCAATGGCCTCCTACAGGCTTGCTTTGATTCAGAAGGCAGTGGCTTCCTACAGGCTTGTTTCGATTCAGAAGGAAATGGCCTCCTACAGGCTTGCTTCGATTCAGAAGTTACTGGCCTCCAATAAGCTTGCTTCGGTTCAGAAGGCAATGTCCTCGTACATACTTGCTTCAATTCAGAAGGCAATGGCCTCCTACAGACTTGCTTTGATTCAGAAGGCATTGGCCTCTTACCGGCTTACTTCGATTCATAAGGCAATTACCTCCTACAAACATGCTTCGATTAAAAAGGCAAAGGCCTCCTACAGGTTTGCTTTGATTCAAAAGGCAATGGCCTCCTACAGGTTTACTTTTATTCAGAAGGCAATGGCCTCCTATAGGCTTGCTTCAATTCAGAAGGCAATGGCCTCCTACAGGCTTGCTTCAATTCATAAGGAATTGGCCTCCTACATGCTTGCTTTAATTCACAAAGAAATATCCTCCTACTGGTTTGCTTCAATTCAGAAAGCAATGGCCTCCTATAGACTTGCTTCAATTCAGAAGGCAATGTCCTCATACATGCTTGTTTCGATTTATAAGGCAATAACCTCCTACAGGTTTGCTTCGATTCAGAAAGCAATGGCCTTCTACAGGCTTGCTTCAATTCTAAAGGCAATGGCCTCCTACAGACTTGCTTCGATTCAGAAGGCAATTGCCTCCTACAAGCATGCTTCAATTCAAAAGGCAATGGCCTCCTACAGGTTAAGTTTAATTCAGAAGGCAATGGCCTCCTACAGGCTTGCTTCAATTCAGAAGGAAATGGCCTCCTACAGGCTTGCTTCAATTCAGAAGGCATTGGCCTCCTACATGCTTGCTTTGATTCACAAAGAAATAGCCTCCTACTGGTTTGCTTCGATTCAGAAGGAAATTACCTCCTACAGGCATGCTTCGATTCAGAAGGCAATGGCCTCATACAGGCTTGTTTCAATTCAGAAGGCAATGGCCTCCTACAGGTTTGCTTCAATTCAGAAGGCAATTGTCTCCTACAGGCATGCTTCGATTCAGAAGGCAATGGCCTCCTACAGGTTTCTTCAATTTATAAGTCAATGGCCTTCTACAGGTTTGTTTCAATTCAGAAAGCAATGGCCTCGTATAGGCTTGCTTCGATTCAGAAGGAAATGGCCTCCTACAGGCTTGCTTCGATTCACAAAGCAATGGCCTCCTACATGCTTGTTTAGATTTAGAAAGCAATGGCCTCCTACAAGCTTGCTTTGATTTAGAAGACAATGGCCTCCTACAGGCTTACTTCAATTCATAAAGCAATGGCCTCCTACATGAAATGGAAGAAAAGCAAATTAGCTTTGGTTTCTAAGCATCGATTGGGAATTTGACTTCCTTCGAGTGAGCTTGATTCATAAGCTTCTATTATGCAAGGATTTCCTTGATTGCTTGCTTCAATTCAAAAGGGAATGGCCTTCTACAGGCTTGCTTCGATTCAAGAGGCGTTGGCCTTCTACAGGCTTTCTTCAATTCAGAAGGCAATGGCCTTCTATAGGCTTTCTTTGATTCAGAAGGCAATGGTCTCCTATAGGCTTTCTTCGATTCATAAGGCATTGTCCTTCTACATGGTTGCTTAGATTCAAAAGGAAATGGCCTCCTACAGGCTTGCTTTGATTCAGAAGGCAGTGGCTTCCTACAGGCTTGTTTCAATTCAAAAGGAAATGGCCTCCTACAGGCTTGCTTCGATTCAGAAGTTAATGGCCTCCAACAAGCTTGCTTCGGTTCAGAAGGCAATGGCCTCGTACATACTTGCTTCAATTCAGAAGGCAATGGCCTCCTACAGACTTGCTTTGATTCACAAGGCATTGGCCTCTTACAGGATTACTTCGATTCATAAGGCAATTACCTCCTACAAGCATGCTTCGGTTAAAAAGGCAATGGCCTCCTACAGGTTTGCTTCGATTCAAAAGGCAATGGCCTCCTACAGGTTTACTTTTATTCAGAAGGCAATGGCCTCCTATAGGCTTGCTTCAATTCAGACGGCAATGGCCTCCTACAGGCTTGCTTCAATTCATAAGGCATTGGCCTCCTACATGCTTGCTTTAATTCACAAAGAAATAGCCTCCTACTGGTTTGCTTCAATTCCGAAGGCAATGGCCTCCTATAGACTTGCTTCGATTCAGAAGGCAATGTCCTCATACGTGCTTGTATCGATTTATAAGGCAATAACCTCCTACGGGTTTGCTTCGATTCAGAAAGCAATGGCCTTCTACAGGCTTGCTTTAATTCAAAAGGCAATGGCCTCCTAAAGACTTGCTTCGATTTAGAAGGAAATTGCCTCATACAGGCATGCTTCAATTCAAAAGGCAATGGCCTCCTACAGGTTTGCTTTGATTCAGAAGGTAATGGCCTCCTACATGTATACTTTAATTCAGAAGGCAATGGCCTCCTACAGGCTTGCTTCAATTCAGAAGGCAATGGCCTCCTACAGGCTTTCTTGAATTCAGAAGGCATTGGCCTCCTACATGCTTGCTTTGATTCACAAAGAAATAGCCTCCTACTGGTTTGCTTCGATTCAGAAGGCAATTACCTCCTACAGTCATGCTTCGATTCAGAAGGCAATGGCCTCATACAGGCTTGTTTCGATTCAGAAGGCAATGGCCTCCTACAGGTTTGCTTCAATTCAGAAGGCAATTGTCTCCTACAGGCATGCTTCGATTCAGAAGGCAATGGCCTCCTACAGGTTGCTTCGATTTGTAAGTCAATGGCCTCCTACAGGTTTGTTTCAATTCAGAAACCAATGGCCTCGTATAGGCTTGCTTTGATTCAGAAGGAAATGGCCTCCTACAGGCTTTCTTCGATTCACAAAGCAATGGCCTCCTCCATCAAATGGAAGAAAAGCAATTTAGCTTTGGTTTCTAGGCTTGTTTCGATTCAGAAGGCAATGGCCTCCTACAGGTTTGCTTCAATTCAGAAGGCAATTGTCTCCTACAGGCATGCTTCGATTCAGAAGGCAATGGCCTCCTACAGGTTGCCTCGATTTGTAAGTCAATGGCCTCCTACAGGTTTGTTCAATTCAGAAAGCAATGGCCTCGTATAGGCTTGCTTTGATTCAGAAGGAAATGGCCTCCTACAGGCTTTCTTCGATTCACAAAGCAATGGCCTCCTCCATCAAATGGAAGAAAAGTAATTTAGCTTTGGTTTCTAAGCATCGATTGGGAATTTGACTTCCTTCGAGCGAGCTTGATTCATAAGCTTCTATTAAGCAAGGATTTCCTTGATTTCTTGCTTTGATTCAGAAGGCAATGGCCTTCTACAGGCTTGCTTCGATTCAGAAGGCAATGGCCTCCTATAGGATTGCTTAGATTCAAAAGGCAATGGCCTCCTATAGGTATGCTTCGATTTAGAAGGCAGTGGCTTCCTACAAGCTTGTTTCGATTCAGAAGGAAATAACCTCCTACAGGCTTGCTTCGATTCAGAAGTTAATGTCCTCCAACAAGCTTACTTCGATTCAGAAGGCAATAGCCTCCTACATACTTGCTTCAATTCAGATGGAAATGGCCTCCTACATGCTTGATTTGATTCAGAAGGCATTGGCCACCTACAGGCTTACTTCGATTCATAAGGAAATTGCCTCCTATAGGCATGCTTAGATTCAAAAGCAAATGGCCTCCTACATGTTTCTTTCGATTTAGAAGGAAATGGCCTCCTACAAGTTTGCTTTGATTCAAAAGGTAATGGCCTCTGACAGGCTTGCTTCAATTTATAAGGAATGGCCTCCTATAGGTTTGCTTCAATTCAGAAGGAATTGGCCTCCTACATGCTTGCTTTGATTCACAAAGAAATAGCCTCCTACTGGTTTGCTTCGATTCAAAAGGCAATGGCCTCCTACAGGTTTGCTTCGATTAAGAAGCTGATTGTCTCCTACAGGCTTGCTTCGATTCAGAAGACAATTGCCTCCTGCAGGATTGCTTCGATTCAAAAAGCAATGGCCTCCTACATCAAATGGAAAAAAAGCAAATTAGCTTTGTTTTCTAAGCATCGATTGGGAATTTGACTTCCTTCGAGCGAGCTTGATTCATAAGCTTTGATTAAGCAACGATTTCCTTCATTGCTAGCTTCGCTTCAGAAGGCAATGGCCTCCTACATACTTGCTTTGATTCAGAAGGCATTGGCCTCCTACAGGATTGCTTCAATTCAGAAGGCAATTGCCTCCTACATGCACGCTTCAATTCAAAAGGAAATGGCCTCCTACCAGTTTGCATCGATTCATAAGGAAATGGCCTCCTACAGGTTTACTTTAATTCATAAGGCAATGGCCTCCTACAGGTTTGCTTCAATTCAGAAGGCAATGGCCTCCTATAGGCTTGCTTCAATTCAGAAGGCATTGGCCTCCTACATGCGTGCTTTGATTCACAAAGAAATAACCTCCTACTGGTTTGCTTCGATTCATAAGGCAATGGCCTCCTACAGTCTTTCTTCGATTTAGAAGGCAATGGCCTCATACAGGCTTGTTTCGATTCAGAAGGCAATAGCCTCCTACAGGTTTGCTTTGATTGAAAAGGCAATTGCCTCCTACAGGCATGCTTTGATTCAAAAGGAAATGACCTCCAACAGGTTTGCTTCGATTTATAAGTCAATGGCCTCCTATAGGTTTGCTTCGATTCAGAAAGCAATGGTATCCTACAGGCTTGCTTCGATTCAGAAGGCAATGGTCTTCTACAGAATTGCATCGAGTCAGAAGGCAATGGCCTCCTACAGACTTGCTTCAATTCAGTAGACAATGGCCTCCTACAGACTTGCTTAGATTCGGAAGGCATTGGCCTCCTACAGGCTTGCTTCGATTCAGAAGGCAATTGCCTCCTACAGGCAAGCTTCGATTCAAAAGGCAATGGCCTCCTACAGGTTTGCTTCAATTCAGAAGGCAATTGTCTCCTACAGGCATGCTTCGATTCAAAAGGCAATGGCCTCCTACAGGTTGCTTCGATTTATAAGTCAATGGCCTCCTACAGGTTTGTTTCAATTCAGAAAGCAATGGCCTCGTATAGGCTTGCTTTGATTCAGAAGGAAATGGCCTCCTACAGGCTTTCTTCGATTCACAAAGCAATGGCCTCCTCCATCAAATGGAAGAAAAGCAAATTAGCTTAGGTTTCTAAGCATCGATGGGGAATTTGTCTTCCTTCGAGCGAGCTTGATTCATAAGCTTCTATTAAGCAAGGATTTCCTTGATTTATTGCTTTGATTCAGAAAGCAATGGCCTCCTACAGGCTTGCTTCGATTCAAAATACAATAGCCTCCTTCAGGCTTGCTTCGATTCACAAAGCAACGTCCTCCTACATCAAATGGAAGAAAATCAAATTAGCTTTGGTTTCTAAGCATCAATTGGGAATTTAACTTCCTTCGAGCAAGCTTGATTCATAAGTTTCAATTAAGCAACGATTTCCTTCATTACTAGCTTTCGATTCATAAGGGAATGGCCTTGTACAAGCATGCTTCAATTCATTAGGCATTGGCCTTCTACCGGCTTGCTTCGATTCAGAAGATAATGGCCTCCTATATGCTTTCTTCGATTGAGAAGGCATTGTCGTTTTACATGATTGCTTCGATTCAGAAGGGAATGGCCTCCTATAGGCTTGGTTACATTCAAAATGAAATGGCCTCCCACAGGCTTGCTTCGATTCAGAAGGCAGTGGCTTCCTACAGGCTTGTTTCGATTCAGAAGGAAATGGCCTCCTACAGGCTTGCTTTTATTTAGAAGTTAATGGCCTCCTACAAGCTTGCTTCGATTAAGAAGGCAACGGCCTCCTACAAACTTGCTTCGATTCAGAAGGCTATGGCTTCATACAGACTTATTTCAATTCAGAAGGAAATGATCTCCTTCAGGTTTGCTTTGATTCAGAAGGCAATTGCCTCCTACAGGCATGCTTCGATTTTGAAGGCAATGGTATCCTACAGGTCGCTTCGATTTATAAGGCAATGGCCTCCTACAGGTTTCCTTCGATTCAGAAAGCAATGGCCTCCTACAGGCTTGCTTCGATTCAGAAGGCAATGGACTCCTACATGCTTGCTTCGTTTCATAAAGAAATGGCTTCCTACATGCTTGCTTCGATTCAGAAAGCAATGGCCTCCTACAAACTTGCTTTGATTCATAAGACAATAGCCTCCTATAAACTTGCTTCGATTCAGAAGGCAATGGCCTCATACAAGTTTGTTTCGATTCAGAAGGCAATGTTCTCCTACAGGTTTGCTTCGATTCAGAAGGCAATTTCCTCCTACATGCATGCTTTGATTTTGAAGGCAATGGCATCCTACAGGTTGCTTCGATTCATAAGGCAATGGACTCCTACAGGCTTGCTTCGATTCGCAAAGCAACAGCCTCCTACATGCTTGCTTCGATTCAGAAAGCATTGACCTCCTACAGGCTTGCTTCGATTCAGAATACAATAGCCTCTTGCATCGATTGGGAATTTGACTTCCTTCGAGCGAGCTTGATTCATAAGCTTCGATTAAGCAACGATTTCCTTCATTGCTAGCTTTCAATTCAAAAGGCAATGGCCTTCTACAGGCTTGCTTCGATTCATAAGGAATTGGCCTTCTACCGGCTTGCTTCAATTCATAAGGCAATGGCCTCCTATAGGCTTTCTTCAATTGAGAAGGAATTGTCCTTTTACATGCTTGCTTCGATTCAGAAGGCAATGGCCTCCTATAGGCTTGCTCACATTCAAAAGAAAATGGCCTCCTACAGGCTTGCTTCGATTCAGAAGGCAGTGGCTTCCTACAGGCTTGTTTCAATTCAGAAGGAAATGGCCTCTTACAGGCTTGCTTCGATTCAGAAGTTAATTGCCTCCTACAAGCTTTCTTTGATTAAGAAGGTAATGGCCTCCTACATACTTGCTTCGATTCAGAAAGTAATGGCTTCCTACATGCTTTCTTCGATTCAGAAGGCAATTGCCTGCTACAGGCATGCTTCGATTCAGAAAGCAATGGCTTCCTACATGCTTGCTTCGATTCAGAAAGTAATGGCCTCCTACAGGCTTGCTTCAATTCAGAAGACAATGGCCTCCTGTAGGCTTGCTTCGATTCACAAAGTAATGCCCTCCTACATCAAATGGAAGAAAAGAAAATTAGCTTATGTTTCTAAGCATCGATTGGGAATTTTACTTCCTTCGAGAGAGCTTGATTCATAAGCTTCAATTAAGCAACGATTTCCTTCATTGCTTGCTTCGATTCAGAAGGCAATGGCCTTCTACACGCTTGCTTCGATTCAGAAGAAATTGGCCTTCTACATGCTTTTTTCGATTCAGAAGGCAATGGCCTCCTACAAGTTTACTTCGATTCATAAGGCAATGGCCTCCTATGGGCTATCTTCAATTCATAAGGCAATGGCCTCCTACAGGCTTGCTTCAATTCAGAAGGCATTGGCCTCCTACATGCTTGCTTTGATTCACATTGAAATAGCCTCCTACAAACTTGCTTCGATTCAGAAGGCAATGGCCTCATTCAGGTTTGTTTCGATTCATAATGCAATGGTCTCCTACAGGTTTGCTTCCATTCAGAAGGCAATGGCCTCCTACAAGAATGCTTCGATTTTGAAGGCAATGGCCTCCTACAGGGTTCTTTGATTTATTAGGCAATGGCCTCCTACATGTTTCCTTCGATTTAGAAAGCAATGGCCTCCTACAGGCTTGCTTCGATTATGAAGGCAATGGACTCCTACAAACTTGCTTAGATTCAGAAAGCAATGGCTTCCTACATGCTTGCTTCGATTCAGAAAGTAATGGCCTCCTACAGGCTTGCTTCAATTCAGAATACAATGGCCTCCTGTAGGCTTGCTTCGATTCACAAAGTAATGGCCTCCTACATCAAATGAAAGAAAAGAAAATTCGCTTTGTTTTCTAAGCATCGATTGGGAATTTTACTTCCTTCGAACGAGCTTGATTCATAACCTTCGATTAAGCAACGATTTCCTTCATTGTTTGCTTCGATTCAGAAGGCAATGGCCTCATACAGGTTTGTTTCGATTCATAATGCAATGGTCTCCTACAGGTTTGCTCCCATTCAGAAGGCAATGGCCTCCTACAAGAATGCTTCGATTTTGAAGGCAATGGCCTCCTACAGGGTGCTTTGATTTATCAGGCAATGGCCTCCTACAGGTTTCCTTCACTTTAGAAAGCAATGGCCTCCTACAGGCTTGCTTCGATTCACAAGGCAATGGACTCCTACAAACTTGCTTTGATTCACAAAGCAATGGCTTCCTACATGCTTGCTTCGATTCAAAAAGCAATGGCCTCCTACAGGCTTGCTTTAATTCAGAATACAATGGCCTCCTGTAGGCTTGTTTGATTCACAAAGTAATGGCATCCTACATCAAATGGAAGAAAAGAAAATTAGCTTTGTTTTCTAAGCATCGATTGGTAATTTTACTTCCTTCGAACGAGCTTGATTCATAAGCTTCGATTAAGAAACGATTTCCTTCATTGCTTGCTTCGATTCAGAAGGCAATGGCCTTCTACAGGCTTGCTTCGATTCATAAGGAATTGGCCTTCTACATGCTTTCTTCGATTCAGAAGGCAATGGGCTCCTACATGTTTACTTCGATTCATAAGGCAATGGCCCGCTACGGGTTAGCTTCAATTCAGAAGGCAATGGCCTCCTACAGGCTTGCTTCAATTCAGAAGGCATTCGCCTCCTACATGCTTGCTTTGATTCACATTGAAATAGCCTCCTACTGGTTTGCTTCGATTCATAAGGCAATGGCCTCCTACAAACTTGCTTCGATTCAGAAGGCAATGGCCTCATACAGGTTTGTTTCGATTCATAAGGCAATGGTCTCCTACAGGTTTGCTTCGATTCAGAAGGCAATTGCCTCCTACAGGCATGCTTCGATTTTGAAGGCAATGGCCTCCTACAGGTTACTTTGATTTATCAGGCAATGGCCTCCTAAAGGTTTCCTTTGATTCAGAAAGCAATGGCCTCCTACAGGCTTGCTTCGATTCAGAACGCAATGGACTTCTAAAGGCTTGCTTCGATTCACAAAGCAATGACTTCCTACATGCTTGCTTCAATTCAGAAAGAAATGGCCTCCTACAGGCTTGCTTCGATTCACAAATTAATGGCCTCCTACATCAAATGGAAGAAAAGAAATTTAGCTTTGGTTTCTAAGCATCGATTGGAAATTTGACTTCCTTCGAGCGAGCTTGATTCATAAGCTTCGATTAAGCAATGATTTCCTTCATTGCTTGCTTCGATTCAGAAGGAATTGGCCTTCTACATGTTTTCTTCGATTCAGAAGGCAATGGCCTCCTACAGGCTTGCTTCGATTCAGAAGTTAATGGCCTCCTACAAGCTTGCTTCAATTAAGAAGGCAATGGCCTCCTGCATACTTGCTTAGATTCAGAAGGCAATTACCTCCTACAGGCATGCTTCGATTCAAAAGGAAATGGCCTCCTACAGGTTGCTTCGATTTATAAGGCAATGGCCTCCTACAGATTTGCTTCGATTCAGAAAGCAATGGTCTCCTACAGGCTTGCTTCGATACAGAATGCAATGGTCTCCTACAGAATTGCATCGATTCAGAAGGCAATGGCCTCCTACATACTTGCTTTAATTTAGAAGTCAATGGCCTCCTATAGACTTGCTTCGATTCAGAAGGCATTGGCCTCCTACAGGCTTGCTTCAATTCAGAAGGCAATTGCCTCCTACAGGCAAGCTTCAATTCAAAAGGCAATGGCCTGCTACATGTTTGCATTAATTCAGAAGGCAATGGTCTCCTACAAATTTACTTCGATTCATAAGCCAATGGCCTCCTACGGGCTAACTTCAATTTAGAAGGCAATGGCCTCCTACAACCTTGCTTCAATTCAGAAGGCATTGGCCTCCTACATGCTTGCTTTGATTCACATTGAAATAGCCTCCTACTGGTTTGCTTTGATTCATAAGGCAATGGCCTCCTACAAACTTGCTTCGATTTAGAAGGCAATGGCCTCATACAAGTTTGTTTCGATTCAGAAGGAAATGTTCTCCTAGAGGTTTGCTTCGATTCAGATGGCAATTTCCTCCTACAGGCATGCTTTGATTTTGAAGGCAATGGCCTCCTACAGGTTTCTTCAATTCATAAGGCAATGGACTCCTACAGGCTTGCTTCGATTCACAAAGCAATGGCCTCCTACATGCTTGCTTCGATTCACAAAGCAATGGCCTCCTACAGGCTTGCTTCGATTCAGAATACAATGGCCTCCAAGAGGCTTGCTTCGATTCACAAAGCAACGACCTCCTACATCAAATGGATGTAAAACAAATTAGCTTTGGTTTCTAAGCATCGATTGGGAATTTGACTTCCTTCGAGCGAGCTTGATTCATAAGCTTTGATTAAGCAACGATTTCCTTCATTGCTAGCTTTCGATTCATAAGGCAATGGCCTTCTACAAGCTTGCTTCGATTCATAAGGCATTGGCCTTCTACCGGCTTGCTTCCATTCAGAAGGCAATGGCCTCCTATAGGATTTCTTCGATTGAGAAGGAATTGTCCTTTTACATGCTTGCTTCAATTCAGAAGGCAATGGCCTCCTATAGGCTTGCTTACATTCAAAAGAAAATGGCCTCCTACAGGCTTGCTTCGATTCAGAAGGCAGTGGCTTCCTACAGGCTTGTTTCGATTCAGAAGGAAATGGCCTCCTACAGGCTTGCTTCGATTCAGAAGTTAATTGCCTCCTACAAGCTTTCTTTGATTAAGAAGGCAATGGCCTCCTACATACTTGCTTCGATTCAGAAAGTAATTGCTTCGCACATGCTTTCTTCGATTCAGAAGGCAATTGCCTGCTACAGGTATGCTTCGATTCAGAAAGCAATGGCTTCCTACATGCTTGCTTCGATTCAGAAAGTAATGGCCTCCTACAGGCTTGCTTCAATTCAGAATACAATGGCCTCCTGTAGGCTTGCTTCGATTCACAAAGTAATGGCCTCCTACATCAAATGAAAGAAAAGAAAATTCGCTTTGTTTTCTAAGCATCGATTGGGAATTTTACTTCCTTCGAACGAGCTTGATTCATAACCTTCGATTAAGCAACGATTTCCTTCATTGTTTGCTTCGATTCAGAAGGCAATGGCCTCATACAGGTTTGTTTCGATTCATAATGCAATGGTCTCCTACAGGTTTGCTCCCATTCAGAAGGCAATGGCCTCCTACAAGAATGCTTCGATTTTGAAGGCAATGGCCTCCTACAGGGTGCTTTGATTTATCAGGCAATGGCCTCCTACAGGTTTCCTTCACTTTAGAAAGCAATGGCCTCCTACAGGCTTGCTTCGATTCACAAGGCAATGGACTCCTACAAACTTGCTTTGATTCACAAAGCAATGGCTTCCTACATGCTTGCTTCGATTCAAAAAGCAATGGCCTCCTACAGGCTTGCTTTAATTCAGAATACAATGGCCTCCTGTAGGCTTGTTTGATTCACAAAGTAATGGCATCCTACATCAAATGGAAGAAAAGAAAATTAGCTTTGTTTTCTAAGCATCGATTGGTAATTTTACTTCCTTCGAACGAGCTTGATTCATAAGCTTCGATTAAGAAACGATTTCCTTCATTGCTTGCTTCGATTCAGAAGGCAATGGCCTTCTACAGGCTTGCTTCGATTCATAAGGAATTGGCCTTCTACATGCTTTCTTCGATTCAGAAGGCAATGGGCTCCTACATGTTTACTTCGATTCATAAGGCAATGGCCCGCTACGGGTTAGCTTCAATTCAGAAGGCAATGGCCTCCTACAGGCTTGCTTCAATTCAGAAGGCATTCGCCTCCTACATGCTTGCTTTGATTCACATTGAAATAGCCTCCTACTGGTTTGCTTCGATTCATAAGGCAATGGCCTCCTACAAACTTGCTTCGATTCAGAAGGCAATGGCCTCATACAGGTTTGTTTCGATTCATAAGGCAATGGTCTCCTACAGGTTTGCTTCGATTCAGAAGGCAATTGCCTCCTACAGGCATGCTTCGATTTTGAAGGCAATGGCCTCCTACAGGTTACTTTGATTTATCAGGCAATGGCCTCCTAAAGGTTTCCTTTGATTCAGAAAGCAATGGCCTCCTACAGGCTTGCTTCGATTCAGAACGCAATGGACTTCTAAAGGCTTGCTTCGATTCACAAAGCAATGACTTCCTACATGCTTGCTTCAATTCAGAAAGCAATGGCCTCCTACAGGCTTGCTTCGATTCACAAATTAATGGCCTCCTACATCAAATGGAAGAAAAGAAATTTAGCTTTGGTTTCTAAGCATCGATTGGAAATTTGACTTCCTTCGAGCGAGCTTGATTCATAAGCTTCGATTAAGCAATGATTTCCTTCATTGCTTGCTTCGATTCAGAAGGAATTGGCCTTCTACATGTTTTCTTCGATTCAGAAGGCAATGGCCTCCTACAGGCTTGCTTCGATTCAGAAGTTAATGGCCTCCTACAAGCTTGCTTCAATTAAGAAGGCAATGGCCTCCTGCATACTTGCTTAGATTCAGAAGGCAATTACCTCCTACAGGCATGCTTCGATTCAAAAGGAAATGGCCTCCTACAGGTTGCTTCGATTTATAAGGCAATGGCCTCCTACAGATTTGCTTCGATTCAGAAAGCAATGGTCTCCTACAGGCTTGCTTCGATACAGAATGCAATGGTCTCCTACAGAATTGCATCGATTCAGAAGGCAATGGCCTCCTACATACTTGCTTTAATTTAGAAGTCAATGGCCTCCTATAGACTTGCTTCGATTCAGAAGGCATTGGCCTCCTACAGGCTTGCTTCAATTCAGAAGGCAATTGCCTCCTACAGGCAAGCTTCAATTCAAAAGGCAATGGCCTGCTACATGTTTGCATTAATTCAGAAGGCAATGGTCTCCTACAAATTTACTTCGATTCATAAGCCAATGGCCTCCTACGGGCTAACTTCAATTTAGAAGGCAATGGCCTCCTACAACCTTGCTTCAATTCAGAAGGCATTGGCCTCCTACATGCTTGCTTTGATTCACATTGAAATAGCCTCCTACTGGTTTGCTTTGATTCATAAGGCAATGGCCTCCTACAAACTTCCTTCGATTTAGAAGGCAATGGCCTCATACAAGTTTGTTTCGATTCAGAAGGAAATGTTCTCCTAGAGGTTTGCTTCGATTCAGATGGCAATTTCCTCCTACAGGCATGCTTTGATTTTGAAGGCAATGGCCTCCTACAGGTTTCTTCAATTCATAAGGCAATGGACTCCTACAGGCTTGCTTCGATTCACAAAGCAATGGCCTCCTACATGCTTGCTTCGATTCACAAAGCAATGGCCTCCTACAGGCTTGCTTCGATTCAGAATACAATGGCCTCCAAGAGGCTTGCTTCGATTCACAAAGCAACGACCTCCTACATCAAATGGATGTAAAATAAATTAGCTTTGGTTTCTAAGCATCGATTGGGAATTTGACTTCCTTCGAGCGAGCTTGATTCATAAGCTTTGATTAAGCAACGATTTCCTTCATTGCTAGCTTTCGATTCATAAGGCAATGGCCTTCTACAAGCTTGCTTCGATTCATAAGGCATTGGCCTTCTACCGGCTTGCTTCCATTCAGAAGGCAATGGCCTCCTATAGGATTTCTTCGATTGAGAAGGAATTGTCCTTTTACATGCTTGCTTCAATTCAGAAGGCAATGGCCTCCTATAGGCTTGCTTACATTCAAAAGAAAATGGCCTCCTACAGGCTTGCTTCGATTCAGAAGGCAGTGGCTTCCTACAGGCTTGTTTCGATTCAGAAGGAAATGGCCTCCTACAGGCTTGCTTCGATTCAGAAGTTAATTGCCTCCTACAAGCTTTCTTTGATTAAGAAGGCAATGGCCTCCTACATACTTGCTTCGATTCAGAAAGTAATTGCTTCCCACATGCTTTCTTCGATTCAGAAGGCAATTGCCTGCTACAGGTATGCTTCGATTCAGAAAGCAATGGCTTCCTACATGCTTGCTTCGATTCAGAAAGTAATGGCCTCCTACAGGCTTGCTTCAATTCAGAACACAATGGCCTCCTGTAGGCTTGCTTCGATTCACAAAGTAATGCCCTCCTACATCAAATGGAAGAAAATAAAATTAGCTTTGGTTTCTAAGCATCGATTGGGAATTTTACTTCCTTCGAGAGAGCTTGATTCATAAGCTTCAATTAAGCAACGATTTCCTTCATTGCTTGCTTCGATTCAGAAGGCAATGGCCTTCTACACGCTTGCTTCGATTCAGAAGGAATTGGCCTTCTACATGCTTTCTTCGATTCAGAAGGCAATGGCCTCCTACAAGTTTACTTCGATTCATAAGGCAATGGCCTCCTATGGGCTATCTTCAATTCATAAGGCAATGGCCTCCTACAGGCTTGCTTCAATTCAGAAGGCATTGGCCTCCTACATGCTTGCTTTGATTCACATTGAAATATCCTCCTACAAACTTGCTTCGATTCAGAAGGCAATGGCCTCATACAGGTTTGTTTCGATTGATAATGCAATGGTCTCCTACAGGTTTGCTTCCATTCAGAAGGCAATGGCCTCCTACAAGAATGCTTCGATTTTGAAGGCAATGGCCTCCTACAGGGTGCTTTGATTTATTAGGCAATGGCCTCCTACATGCTTGCTTCGATTCAAAAAGCAATGGCCTCCTACAGGCTTGCTTCAATTCAGAATACAATGGCCTCCTGTAGGCTTGCTTCGATTCACAAAGTAATGGCCTCCTACATCAAATGAAAGAAAAGAAAATTCGCTTTGTTTTCTAAGCATCAATTGGGAATTTTACTTCCTTCGAACGAGCTTGATTCATAACCATCGATTAAGCAACGATTTCCTTCATTGCTTGCTTCGATTTAGAAGGCAATGGCCTCATACAGGTTTGTTTCGATTCATAATGCAATGGTCTCCTACAGGTTTTCTCCCATTCAGAAGGCAATGGCCTCCTACAAGAATGCTTCGATTTTGAAGGCAATGGCCTCCTACAGGGTGCTTTGATTTATCAGGCAATGGCCTCCTACAGGTTTCCTTCGATTTAGAAAGCAATGGCCTCCTACAGGCTTGCTTCGATTCAGAAGGCAATGGACTCCTACAAACTTGCTTTGATTCACAAAGCAATGGCTTCCTACATGCTTGCTTCGATTCAAAAAGCGATGGCCTCCTACAGGCTTGCTTTAATTCAGAATACAATGGCCTCCTGTAGGCTTGTTTGATTAACAAAGTAATGGCCTCCTACATCAAATGGAAGAAAAGAAAATTAGCTTTGTTTTCTAAGCATCGATTGGTAATTTTACTTCCTTCGAACGAGCTTGATTCATAAGCTTCGATTAAGCAACGATTTCCTTCATTGCTTACTTCGATTCAGAAGGCAATGGCCTTTTACAGGCTTGCTTCGATTCATAAGGAATTGGCCTTCTACATGCTTTCTTCGATTCAGAAGGCAATGGGCTCCTACATGTTTACTTCGATTCATAAGGCAATGGCCCGCTACGGGTTAGATTCAATTCAGAAGGCAATGGCCTCCTACAGGCTTGCTTCAATTCAGAAGGCATTCGCCTCCTACATGCTTGCTTTGATTCACATTGAAATAGCCTCCTACTAGTTTGCTTCGATTCATAAGGCAATGGCCTCCTACAAACTTGCTTCGATTCAGAAGGCAATGGCCTCATACAGGTTTGTTTCGATTCATAAGGCAATGGTCTCCTACAGGTTTGCTTCGATTCAGAAGGCAATTGCCTCCTACAGGCATGCTTCGATTTTGAAGGCAATGGCCTCCTACAGGTTACTTTGATTTATCAGGCAATGGCCTCCTAAAGGTTTCCTTTGATTCAGAAAGCAATGGCCTCCTACAGGCTTGCTTCGATTCAGAACGCAATGGACTTCTAAAGGCTTGCTTCGATTCACAAAGCAATGACTTCCTACATGCTTGCTTCAATTCAGAAAGCAATGGCCTCCTACTAGCTTGCTTCAATTCTTAAATTAATGGCCTCCTACATCAAATGGAAGAAAAGAAATTTAGCTTTGTTTTCTAAGCATCGATTGGAAATTTGACTTCCTTCGAGCGAGCTTAATTCATAAGCTTCTATTATGCAAGGATTTCCTTGATTGCTTGCTTCAATTCAAAAGGGAATGGCCTTCTACAGGCTTGCTTCGATTCAAGAGGCGTTGGCCTTCTACAGGCTTGCTTCGATTCAGAAGTTAATGGCCTCCTACAACCTTGCTTCGATTAAGAAGGCAATGGCCTCCTGCATACTTGCTTAGATTCAGAAGGCAATTGCCTACTACAGGCATGCTTCGATTCAAAAGGAAACGGCCTCCTACAGGTTGCTTCGATTTATAAGGCAATGGCCTCCTACAGATTTGCTTCGATTCAGAAAGCAATGGTCTCCTACAGGCTTGCTTCGATTCAGAATGCAATGGTCTCCTACAGAATTGCATCGATTCAGAAGGCAATGGCCTCCTACAGACTTGCTTCAATTTAGAAGTCAATGGCCTCCTATAGACTTGCTTCGATTCAGAAGGCATTGGCCTCCTACAGGCTTGCTTCAATTCAGAAGGCAATTGCCTCCTACAGGCAAGCTTCAATTCAAAAGGCAATGGCCTCCTACAGGTTTGCATTAATTCAGAAGGCAATGGTCTCCTACAAATTTACTTCGATTCATAAGCCAATGGCCTCCTACGGGCTAACTTCAATTTAGAAGGCAATGGCCTCCTACAACCTTGCTTCAATTCATAAGGCATTGGCCTCCTACATGCTTGCTTTGATTCACATTGAAATAGCCTCCTACTGGTTTGCTTTGATTCATAAGGCAATGGCCTCCTACAAACTTGCTTCAATTTAGAACGCAATGGCCTCATACAAGTTTGTTTCGATTCAGAAGGAAATGTTCTCCTAGAGGTTTGCTTCGATTCAGATTGCAATTTCCTCCTACAGGCATGCTTTGATTTTGAAGGAAATGGCCTCCTACAGGTTTCTTCGATTCATAAGGCAATGGACTCCTACAGGCTTGCTTCGATTCACAAAGCAATGGCCTCCTACATGCTTGCTTCGATTCACAAAGCAATGGCCTCCTACAGGCTTGCTTCAATTCAAAATACAATGGCCTCCAAGAGGCTTGCTTCGATTCACAAAGCAACGACCTCCTACATCAAATGGATGTAAAACAAATTAGCTTTGGTTTCTAAGCATCGATTGGGAATTTGACTTCCTTCGAGCGAGCTTGATTCATAAGCTTCGATTAAGCAACGATTTCCTTCATTGCAAGCTTTCGATTCATAAGGCAATGGCCTTCTACAGGCTTGCTTCGATTCATAAGGCATTGGCCTTCTACCGGCTTGCTTCCATTCATAAGGCAATGGCCTCCTATAGGATTTCTTCGATTGAGAAGGAATTGTCCTTTTACATGATTGCTTGGATTCAGAAGGCAATGGCCTCCTATAGGCTTGCTTACATTCAAAAGAAAATGGCCTCCTACAGGCTTGCTTCGATTCAGAAGGCAGTGGCTTTCTACAGGCTTGTTTCGATTCAGAAGGAAATGGCCTCCTACAGGCTTGCTTCGATTCAGAAGTTAATTGCCTCCTACAACCTTTCTTTGATTAAGAAGGCAATGGCCTCCTACATACTTGCTTCGATTCAGAAAGTAATGGCTTCCTACATGCTTTCTTCGATTCAGAAGGCAATTGCCTGCTACAGGCATGCTTCGATTCAGAAAGCAATGGCTTCCTACATGCTTGCTTCGATTCAGAAAGTAATGGCCTCCTACAGGCTTGCTTCAATTCAGAAGACAATGGCCTCCTGTAGGCTTGCTTCGATTCACAAAGTAATGCCCTCCTATATCAAATGGAAGAAAAGAAAATTAGCTTTGGTTTCTAAGCATCGATTGGGAATTTTACTTCCTTCGAGAGAGCTTGATTCATAAGCTTCAATTAAGCAACGATTTCCTTCATTGCTTTCTTCGATTCAGAAGGCAATGGCCTTCTACAAGCTTGCTTCGATTCAGAAGGAATTGGCCTTCTACATGCTTTCTTCGATTCAGAAGGCAATGGCCTCCTACAAGTTTACTTCGATTCATAAGGCAATGGCCTCCTATGGGCTATCTTCAATTCATAAGGCAATGGCCTCCTACAGGCTTGCTTCAATTCAGAAGGCATTGGCCTCCTACATGCTTGCTTTGATTCACATTGAAATAGCCTCCTACAAACTTGCTTCGATTCAGAAGGCAATGGCCTCATACAGGTTTGTTTCGATTGATAATGCAATGGTCTCCTACAGGTTAGCTTCCATTCAGAAGGCAATGGCCTCCTACAAGAATGCTTCGATTTTGAAGGCAATGGCCTCCTACAGGGTGCTTTGATTTATTAGGCAATGGCCTCCTACATGTTTCCTTCGATTTAGAATGCAATGGCCTCCTACAGGCTTGCTTCGATTATGAAGGCAATGGACTCCTACAAACTTGCTTCGATTCACAAAGCAATGGCTTCCTACATGCTTGCTTCGATTCAAAAAGCAATGGCCTCCTACAGGCTTGCTTCAATTCAGAATACAATGGCCTCCTGTAGGCTTGCTTCGATTCACAAAGTAATGGCCTCCTACATCAAATGAAAGAAAAGAAAATTCGCTTTGTTTTCTAAGCATCGATTGGGAATTTTACTTCCTTCGAACGAGCTTGATTCATAACCATCAATTAAGCAACGATTTCCTTCATTGCTTGCTTCGATTCAGAAGGCAATGGCCTCATACAGGTTTGTTTCGATTCATAATGCAATGGTCTCCTACATGTTTGCTCCCATTCAGAAGGCAATGGCCTCCTACAAGAATGCTTCGATTTTGAAGGCAATGGCCTCCTACAGGGTGCTTTGATTTATCAGGCAATGGCCTCCTACAAGTTTCCTTCGATTTAGAAAGCATTGGCCTCCTACAGGCTTGCTTCGATTCAGAAGGCAATGGACTCCTACAAACTTGCTTTGATTCACAAAGCAATGGCTTCCTACATGCTTGCTTCGATTCAAAAAGCCATGGCCTCCTACAGGCTTGCTTTAATTCAGAATACAATGGCCTCCTGTAGGATTGTTTGATTCACAAAGTAATGGCCTCCTACATCAAATGGAAGAAAATAAAATTAGCTTTGTTTTCTAAGCATCAATTGGTAATTTTACTTCCTTCGAACGAGCTTGATTCATAAGCTTCGATTAAGCAACGATTTCCTTCATTGCTTGCTTCGATTCAGAAGGCAATGGCCTTTTACAGGCTTGCTTCGATTCATAAGGAATTGGCCTTCTACATGCTTTCTTCGATTCAGAAGGCAATGGGCTCCTACATGTTTACTTCGATTCATAAGGCAATGGCCCGCTACGGGTTAGCTTCAATTCAGAAGGCAATGGCCTCCTACAGGATTGCTTCAATTCAGAAGGCATTCGCCTCCTACATGCTTGCTTTGATTCACATTGAAATAGCTTCCTACTGGTTTGCTTCGATTCATAAGGCAATGGCCTCCTACAAACTTGCTTCGATTCAGAAGGCAATGGCCTCATACAGGTTTGTTTCGATTCATAAGGCAATGGTCTCCTACAAGTTTGCTTCGATTCAGAAGGCAATTGCCTCCTACAAGCATGCTTCGATTTTGAAGGCAATGGCCTCCTACAGGTTACTTTGATTTATCAGGCAATGGCCTCCTAAAGGTTTCCTTTGATTCAGAAAGCAATGGCCTCCTACAGGCTTGCTTCGATTCAGAACACAATGGACTTCTAAAGGCTTGCTTCGATTCACAAAGCAATGACTTCCTACATGCTTGCTTCAATTCAGAAAGCAATGGCCTCCTACAGGCTTGCTTCGATTCACAAATTAATGGCCTCCTACATCAAATGGAAGAAAAGAAATTTAGCTTTGTTTTCTAAGCATCGATTGGAAATTTGACTTCCTTCAAGCGAGCTTGATTCATAAGCTTCGATTAAGCAACGATTTCCTTCATTGCTTGCTTCGATTCAGAAGGAATTGGCCTTCTACATGTTTTCTTCGATTCAGAAGGCAATGGCCTCCTACAGGCTTGCTTCGATTCAGAAGTTAATGGCCTCCTACAAGCTTGCTTCGATTAAGAAGTCAATGGCCTCCTGCATACTTGCTTAGATTCAGAAGGAAATTGCCTCCTACAGGCATGCTTCGATTCAAAAGGGAATTGCGTCCTACAGGTTGCTTCGATTTATAAGGCAATGGCCTCCTACAGATTTGCTTCGATTCAGAAAGCAATGGTCTCCTACAGGCTTGCTTCGATTCAGAATGCAATGGTCTCCTACAGAATTCAATCGATTCAGAAGGCAATGGCCTCCTACAGACTTGCTTCAATTTAGAAGTCAATGGCTTCCTATAGACTTGCTTCGATTCAGAAGGCATTGGCCTCCTACAGGCTTGCTTCAATTTAGAAGGCAATTGCCTCCTACAGGCAAGCTTCAATTCAAAAGGCAATGGCCTCCTACAGATTTGCATTAATTCAGAAGGCAATGGTCTCCTACAAATTTACTTCGATTCGTAAGCCAATGGCCTCCTACGGGCTAACATCAATTTAGAAGGCAATGGCCTCCTAGAACCTTGCTTCAATTCAGAAGGCATTGGCCTCCTACATGCTTGCTTCGATTCAGAATACAATGGCCTCCAACAGGCTTGCTTCGATTCACAAAGCAACGACCTCCTACATCAAATGGAAGTAAAACAAATTAGCTTTGGTTTCTAAGCATCGATTGGGAATTTGACTTCCTTCGGGCGAGCTTGATTCATAAGCTTCGATTAAGCAACGATTTCTTTCATTTCTAGCTTTCGATTCATAAGGCAATGGCCTTCTACAGGCATGCTTCGATTCATAAGGCATTGGCCTTCTACCGGCTTGCTTCCATTCAGAAGGCAATGGCCTCCTATAGGATTTCTTCGATTGAGAAGGAATTGTCCTTTTACATGCTTGCTTCGATTCAGAAGACAATGGCCTTCTATAGGCTTGCTTACATTCAAAAGGAAATGGCCTCCTACAGGCTTGCTTCGACTCAGAAGGCAGTGGCTTCCTACAGGCTTGTTTCGATTCAGAAGGAAATGGCCTCCTACAGGCTTGCTTCGATTCAGAAGTTAATGGCCTCCTACAAGCTTGCTTCGATTAAGAAGGCAATGGCTTCCTACAAGCTTGCTTCAATTCAAAAGGCAATTTCCTCCTACAGGCATGCTTCAATTCAGAAAGCAATAGCCTCCTACAGGCTTGCTTCAATTCAGAAGACAATGGCCTCCTGTAGGCTTGCTTCCATTCACAAAGTAATGGCCTCCTACATCAAATGGAACATAAGAAAATTAGCTTTGGTTTCTAAGCATCGATTGGGAATTTTACTTCCTTTGAGCGAGCTTGATTCATAAGCTTCGATTAAGCAACGATTTCCTTCATTGCTTGCTTCGATTCAGAAGGAAATGGCCTTCTACAGGCTTGCTTTGATTCAGAAGGAATTGGCCTTCTACATGGTTTCTTCGATTCATAAGGTAATGGCCTCCTACAAGTTTACTTCGAATCATAAGGCAATGGCCTCCTACGGGATAACTTCAATTCAGAAGGCAATAAACTCCTACAGGCTTGATTCAATTCAGAAGGCATTAGCCTCCTACATGCTTGCTTTGATTCACATTAAAATAGCCTCCTATTGGTTTTCTACATTTCATAAGGCAATGGCCTCCTACAAACTTGCTTTGATTCAGAAGGCAATGGCCTCATACAGGATTGTTTTGATTCATAATGCAATGGTCTCCTACAAGTTTGCTTCGATTCAGAAGGAAATTTCCTCCTACAGGAATGCTTCAATTATGAAGGCAATGGCATCCTACAGGTTACTATGATTTATCAAACAATGGCCTCCTAAAGGTTTCCTTCAATTCAGAAAGTAATGGCCTCCTACAGGCTTGCTTCGATTCAGAAGGCAATGGACTCCTAGATGCTTGCTTCGATTCACAAAGCAATGGCTTCCTACATGCTTGCTTCGATTCAGAAAGCAATGGCCTCCAACAGGCTTGCTTCAATTCAGAAGACAATGGCCTCTTGTAGGCTTTCTTCGATTCAGGAAGTAATGTCCTCCTACATCAAATGGAAGAAAATAAATTTAGCTTTGGTTTCTAAGCATCGATTGGGAATTTGACTTCCTTCGAGCGAGCTTGATTTATAAGCTTCGATTAAGCAACGTATTCCTTCGTTGTCTGCTTCGATTCAGAAGGCAATGGCCTTCTACAGGCTTGCTTCTATTCAGAAGGAATTGGCCTTCTACATGCTTTCTTCGATTCAGAAGGCAATGGCCTCCTACAGGCTTTCTTCGATTCAGAAGTTAATGACCTCCTACAAGCTTGCTTCCATTAAGAAGGCAATGGCCTCCTGCATACTTGCTTCGATTAAGAAGGCAATTGCCTCCTACATACATGCTTCGATTCAAAAGGAAATGGCCTCCTACAGGTTTTCTTCGATTTATAAGGCAATGGCCTCCTAAAGGTTTGCTTTGATTCAGAAAGCAATGGTCTCCTAAAGAATTGCATCGATTCAGAAGGCAATGGCCTCCTACAGACTTGCTTCAATTCAGAAGTCAATGGCCTCCTACAAACTTGCTTCGATTCAGAAGGCATTGGCCTCCTACAGGCTTGCTTCGATTCAGAAGGCAATTGCCTCCTACAAGCAAGCTTCGATTCAAAAGGCAATGGCCTCCTACAAGTTTACTTCGATTCATAAGGCAACGGCCTCCTACGGGCTAGCTTCAATTCAGAAGGCAATGGCCTCCTATAGGCTTACTTTAATTCATAAGGCATTGGCCTCCTACATGCTTGCTTTGATTCACATTGAAATAGCCTCCTACTAGTTTGCTTTAATTCAGAAGGGAATGGCCTCCTACAGGCTTGCTTCAATTCAGAAGGCATTCGCCTCCTACATGCTTGCTTCGATTCACATTGAAATAGCCTCCTACTGGGTTGCTTCTATTCATAACGCAATGGCCTCCTACAAACTTGCATCGATTCAGAAGGCAATGGCCTCTTACGGGTTTCCTTCGATTCAGAAAGCAATGGCCTCCTACAGGCTTGCTTCAACTCAGAAGATAATGGCTTCCTGTAGGCTTGCTTCGATTCACAAAGTAATGGCCTCCTACATCAAATGGAAGAAAAGATATTTAGCTTTGGTTTCTAAGCATCGATTGGGAATTTGACTTCCTTCGAGTGAGCTTGATTCATAAGCTTCGATTAAGCAACGATTTCCTTCATTGCTTGCTTCGATTCAGAAGGAATTGGCCTTCTACATGCTTTCTTCGATTCAGAAGGCAATGGCCTCCTACAGGCTTGCTTCGATTCGGAAGTTAATGGCCTCCTACAAGCTTGGTTCGATTAAGAAGGCAATGGCCTCCTGCATACTGGCTTCGATTAAGAAGGCAATTGCCTCCTACAGGCATGCTTCGATTCAAAAGGAAATAGCCTCCTACAGGTTTCCTTCGATTTATAAGGCAATGGCCTCCTACAGGTTTGCTTCGACTCAGAAAGCAATGGTCTCATACAGGCTTGCTTCGATTCTGAAGGCAATGGTCTCCTACAGAATTGCATCGATTCAGAAGGCAATGGCCTCCTACAGACTTGCTTCAATTCAGAAGTCAATGGCCTCCTACAGACTTGCTTCGATTCAAAAGGCATTGGCCTCCTACCAGCTTGCTTCGATTCAGAAGGCAATTTCCTCCTACAGGCAAGCTTCGATTCAAAAGGCAATGGCCTCCTACAGGTTTGCATTGATTCAGAAGGTAATGGCCTCCTACAAATTTACTTCGATTCATAAGGCAATGGCGTCCTACGGGCTAGCTTCAATTCAGAAGGCAATGGCCTCCTACAGGATGGTTTAATTCAGAAGGCATTGGCCTCCTACATGTTTGCTTTGATTCACATTTAAATAGCCTCCTATTGGTTTGCTTCGATTCATAAGGCAATGGCCTCCTATGAACTTGCTTCGATTAAGAAGGCAATGGCCTCATACAAGTTTGTTTCGATTCATAATGCAATGGTCTCCTACAAGTTTGCTTCGATTCAGAAGGCAATTGCCTCCTACAGGAATGCTTCGATTTTGAAGGCAATGGCCTCCTACAGGTTACTTTGATTTATCAGGCAATGACCTCCTAAAGGTTTCCTTTGATTCAGAAAGCAATGGCCTCCTACAGGCTTGCTTCGATTTAGAAGGCAATGGACTCCTACATGCTTGCTTCGATTCACAAAGCAATGGCTTCCTACATGCTTTCTTCAATTCAGAAAGCAATGGCCTCCTACAGGCTTGCATCAATTCAGAAGACAATGGCCTCTTGTAGGCTTTCTTCGATTCAGAAAGTAATGTCCTCCTACATCAAATGGAAGAAAAGAAATTTAGCCTTGGTTTCTAAGCATCGAATGGGAATTTGATTTCCTTCAAGCGAGCTTGATTCATAAGCTTCGATTAAGCAACGTTTTCCTTCATTGTCTGCTTCGATTCAGAAGGAAATGTCCTTCTACAGGCTTGCTTCTATTCAGAAGGAATTGGCCTTCTACATGCTTTCTTCGATTCGGAAGGCAATGGCCTCCTACAGGCTTTCTTCGATTCTGAAGTTAATGGCCTCCTACAAGCTTTCTTCGATTAAGAAGGCGATGGCCTCCTGCATACTTGCTTCGATTCAGAAGGCAATTGCCTCCTACAGACATGCTTCGATTCAAAAGGAAATGGCCTCCTACAGGTTTGCTTCGATTTATAAGGCAATGGCCTCCTACAAGTTTGCTTTGATTCAGAAAGCAATGGTCTCCTACAGGCTTGTTTCGATTCATAAGCAATGGTCTCCTATAGAATTACATCGATACAGAAGGCAATGGCCTCCTACGGACTTGCTTCGATTCAAAAGGCATTGGCCTCCTACCGGCTTGCTTCGATTCATAAGGCAATTTCCTCCTACAGGCAAGCTTCGATTCAAAAGGCAATGGCCTCCTACAGGTTTGCATTGAATCAGAAGGCAATGGCCTCCTACAAATTTACTTCGATTCATAAGGCAATGGCCTCCTATGGGCTAGCTTCAATTCAGAAAGCAATGGCCTACTACAGGCTTGCTTTAATTCAGAAGGCATTGGCCTCCTACATGCTTGCTTTGATTCACATTAAAATAGCCTCCTAGTGGTTTGCTTCGATTCATAAGGCAATGGCCTCCTATAAACTTGCTTCGATTAAGAAGGCAATGGCCTCATACAAGTTTGTTTCGATTCATAATGCAATGGTCTCCTACAAGTTTGCTTCGATTCAGAAGGCAATTGCCTCCTATAGGAATGCTTCGATTTTGAAGGCAATGGCCTCCTACAGGTTACTTTGATTTATCAGGCAATGGCCTCCTACAGGCTTGCTTCGATTTAGAAGGCAATGGACTCCTACATGCTTGCTTCGATTCACAAAGCAATGGCTTCCTACATGCTTTCTTCGATTCAGAAAGCAATGGCCTCCTACAGGCTTGCATCAATTCAGAAGACAATGGACTCTTGTAGGCTTTCTTCGATTCTGAAAGTAATGTCCTCCTACATCAAATGGAAGAAAAGAAATTTAGCTTTGGTTTCTAAGCATCGATTGGGAATTTGACTTCCTTCGAGCGAGCTTGATTCATAAGCTTCGATTAAGCAACGTTTTCCTTCATTGTATGCTTCGATTCAGAAGGCAATGGCCTTCCACAGGCTTGCTTCTATTCAGAAGGAATTGGCCTTCTACATGCTTTCTTCGATTCAGAAGGCAATGGCCTCCTACAGGCTTTCTTCCATTCAGAAGTTAATGGCCTCCTACAAGCTTGCTTTGATTAAGAAGGCAATGGCCTTCTGCATACTTGCTTCGATTCAGAAGGCAATTGCCTCCTACAGACATGCTTCGATTCAAAAGGAAATGGCCTCCTACAGGTTTGCTTCGATTTATAAGGCAATGGCCTCCTACAGGTTTGCTTTGATTTAGAAAGCAATGGTCTCTTACAGGCTTGCTTCCATTCATAAGGAAATGGTCTCCTATAGAATTGCATCGATTCAGAAGGCAATGGCCTCCTACAGACTTGCTTCAATTCAGAATTTAATGGCCTCCTACAAACATGCTTCGATTCAGAAGGCATTGGCCTCCTACAGGCTTGCTTCGATTCAGAAGGCAATTGCCTCCTACAAGCAAGCTTCGATTCAAAAGTCATTGGCCTCCTACAGGTTTGCATTGAGTCAGAAGGCAATGGCCTCCTACATGTTTACTTCGATTCATAAGGCAATGGCCTCCTACAGGCTAGCTTTAATTCAGAAGGCAATGGCCTCCTACAGACTTGCTTTAATTCATAAGGCATTGTCCTACTACATGCTTGCTTTGATTCACATTGAAAGAGCCTCCTACTAGTTTGCTTTAATTCAGAAGGGAATGGCCTCCTACAGGCTCGCTTCAATTCAGAAGGCATTCGCCTCCTACATGCTTGCTTTGATTCACGTTGAAATAGCCTCCCACTGGTTTGCTTAGATTCATAAGGCAATAGCCTCCTACAAACTTGCTTCGATTCAGAAGGCAATGGCCTCCTATAGGTTTCCTTCGATTCAGAAAGCAATGGCCTCCTACAGGCTTGCTTCGATTCAGAAGGCAATGGACTTCTATAGGCTTGCTTCGATTCACAAAGCAATGGCTTCCTACATGCATGCTTCGATTCAAAAAGCAATGGCCTCCTACAGGCTTGCTTCAATTCAGAAGACAATGGCCTCCTGTAGGCTTGCTTCAATTCACAAAGTAATGGCCTCCTACATCAAATGGAAGAAAAGATATTTAGCTTTGGTTTCTAAGCATCGATTGGAAATTTGACTTCCTTCTAGTGAGCTTGATTCATAAGCTTCGATTAAGCAACAATTTCCTTCATTGCTTGCTTCGATTCAGAAGGAATTGGCCTTCTACATGCTTTCTTCGATTAAGAAGGCAATGGCCTCCTACATTCTTGCTTCGATTCAGAAGTAAATGGCCTCCTACAAGCTTGCTTCAATTAAGAAGGCAATGGCCTCCTGCATACTTGCTTCGATTCAGAAGGTAATAGCCTCCTACAGGCATGCTTCGATTCAAAAGGAAATGGCCTCCTACAGGTTTGCTTCGATTAATAAGGAAATGTCCTCCTACAGGTTTGCTTCGACTCAGAAAGCAATGGTCTCCTACAGGCTTGCTTCGATTAAGAAGGCAATGGTCTCCTACAGAATTGCATCCATTCAGAAGGCAATGGCCTCCTACAGACTTGCTTCAATTCAGAAGTCAATGGCCTCCTACAGACTTGCTTCGATTAGGAAGGCATTGGCCTCCTACCGGCTTGCTTCGATTCAGAAGGCAATTGCCTCCTACAGGAAAGCTTCGATTCAAAAGGCAATGGCCTCCTACAGGTTTGCTTCGATTCATAAGGCAATGTCCTCCTACAAGTTTACTTCGATTCATAAGGCAATGGCCTCCTATAAACTTTCTTCGATTAAGAAGGCAATGGCCTCATACATGTCTGTTTCGATTCAGAAGGCAATGGTCTGCTACAAGTTTGCTTAGATTCAGAAGGCAATTTCCTCCTACACGCATGCTTTGATTTTGAAGGCAATGGCCTCCTACAGGTTGCTTAGATTCATAAGGCAATGGACTCCTACAGGCTTGCTTAGATTCATAAGGCAATGGACTCCGACATGCTTGCTTCGATTCAGAAAGCAATGGCCTCCTACAGGCTTGCTTCGATTCAGAATACAATGGCCTCCTGCATGCTTGCTTCGATTCAAAAAGCAACAGCCTCCTACATCAAATGGAAGAAAAGAAAATTATCTTTGGTTTCTAAGCATCGATTGGGAATTTGACTTCCTTCGAGCGAGCTTGATTCATAAGCTTCAATTATGCAACGATTTCCTTCATTGCTATCTTTCGATTCAGAAGGCAATGGCCTTCTACAGGCTTGCTTCGATTCATAAGGCACTGGCCTTCTACCGGCTTGCTTCAATTCAAAAGGCAATGGCCTCCTATAGGCTTTTTTTGATTGATAAGGAATTGTCCTTTTACATGCTTGCTTCGATTAAGAAGGCAATGGCCTCCTATAGGCTTGCTTACATTCAAAAGGAAATGGCCTCCTATAGGCTTGCTTTGATTCAGTAGGCAGTGGCTTCCTACAGGCTTGTTGTGATTCAGAAGGAAATGGCCTCCTACAGGCTTGCTTCGATTCAGAAGGCAATTGCCTCCTACATGCATGTTTCGATTAAGAAGGAAATGGCCTCCTGCATACTTGCTTCGATTCAGAAAGCAATTGCCTCCTACAGGCATGCTTCGATTCACAAAGCAATGGCTTCCTACATGCTTCCTTCGATTCAGAAAGCTATGGCCTCCTATAGGCTTGCTTCAAATCAGAAGACAATGGCCTCCTGTAGGCTTGCTTCGATTCACAAAGTAATGGCCTCCTACATCAAATGGAAGAAAGGAAAATTAGCTTTGGTTTCTAAGCATCGATTGGGAATTTTACTTCCTTCGAGCGAGCTTACTTCGATTAAGAAGAAATTGGCCTTCTACATGCTTTCTTCGATTCATAAGGCAACGGCCTCCTACAAGTTTACTTGGATTCATAAGGCAATGGCCTCCTAAGGGCTAGCTTCAATTCAGAAGGAAATGGCCTCCTACAGGCTTGCTTCAATTCAGAAGGCATTAGCCTCCTACATGCTTGCTTTGATTCACATTAAAATATCCTCCTACTGGTTTGCTTTGATTCATAAGGCAATGGCCTCCTACAAACTTGCTTCGATTCAGAAGGCAATGGCCTCATACAGGTTTGTTTCGATTCATAATGCAATGGTCTCCTGCAAGTTTGCCTCGATTTAGAAGGAAATTGCCTCCTACAGGAATGCATCGATTTTGAAGGCAATGGCCTCCTACAGGTTGCTTTGATTTATCAAGCAATGGCCTCCTACAGGTTTCCTTCGATTTAAAAAGAAATGGCCTCCTACAGGCTTGCTTCAATTCAGAAGGCAATGGACTTCTACATGCTTGCTTCGATTCACAAAGCAATGGCTTCCTACATACTTGCTTCGATTCAGAAGGCAATGGCCTTCCACAGGCTTGCTTCGATTCAGAAGGAATTGGCCTTCTACATGCTTTCTTCGATTCAGAAGGCAATGGCCTCCTACAAGTTTACTTGGATTCATAAGGCAATGGCCTCCTACGAGCTAGCTTCAATTCAGAAGGCAATGGCCTCCTACAGTCTTGCTTCAATTCAGAAGGCATTGGCCACCTACATTCTTGCTTTGATTCACATTAAAATAGACTCCTACTGGTTTGCTTCGATTTATAAGGTAATGCCCTCCTACAAACTTGCTTCGATTCAGAATGCAATGGTCTCCTACAGGTTTGCTTCGATTTAGAAGGCAATTGCCTCCTAAAGGCATTCTTCGATTTTGAAGGCAATGGCCTCCTACAAGTTTCCTCCGATTCAGAATGCAATGGCCTCCTACAGGTTTACTTCGATTCAGAAGGCAATGGACTCCTACAAGCTTGCTTCGATTCACAAAGCAATGGCTTCCTACATGCTTGCTTCGATTCAGAAAGCAATGGCCTCCTACAGGCTTGCTTCAATTCAGAAGACAATGGCCTCCTGTAGCCTTGCTTTGATTCACAAAGTAATGGCCTCCTACATCAAATGGAAGAAAAGAAATTTAGCTCTGGTTTCTAAGCATCGATTTGGAATTTGACTTTCTTCGAGCGATCTTGATGCATAAGCTTCGATTAAGCAACATTTTCCTTCATTGTTTGCTTCGATTCATAAGGCAATGGCCTTCTATAGGCTTGCTTTGATTCAGAAAGAATTGGCCTGCTACATGCTTTCTTCGATTCAGATGGCAATAGCCTCCTACAGGCTTTCTTCGATTCAGAAGTTAATGGCCTCCTACAAGCTTGCTTCGATTAAGAAGGCAATGGACTCCTGCATACTTGCTTCGATTCAGAAGGCAATTGCCTCCTACAGGCATGCTTCGATTCAAAAGGAAATGGCCTCCTACAGGTTTTCTTCGATTTATAAGGCAATGGCCTCCTACAGGTTTGCTTCGATTCAGAAAGCAATGGTCTCCTACAGGCTTGCTTCGATTCAGAAGGCAATGGTCTCCTACAGAATTACATCGATTCAGAAGGCAATGGCCTCCTACAAACTTGCTTTAATTCAGAAGTCAATGGCCTTCTACAGACTTGCTTCGATTCATAAGGCATTAGCCTCCTACAAGGTTGCTTCGATTCAGAAGGCAATTTCCTCCTACAAGAAAGCTTCAATTCAAAAGGCAATGGCCTCCTACAGGTTTCCATTGATTCAGAAGGCAATGGCCTCCTACAAGTTTACTTCGATTCATAAGGCAATGGTCTCCTACGGGCTAGCTTCAATTCAGAAGGCAATGGCCTCCTACAGGCTTGCTTTAATTCAGAAGGGATTGGCCTCCTACATGCTTGCTTTGATTCACATTGAAATATCCTCCTACTGGTTTGCTTCGATTAGTAAGGCAATGGCCTCCTACAAACTTGATTCGATTCAGAAGGCAATGGCCTCATACAAGTTTGTTTCGATTCAGAAGGCAATGGTCTCCTACAAGTTTGCTTCGATTCAGAAGGCAATTGCCTCCTATAGGCATGCTTTGATTTTTAAGGCAATGGCCTCCTACAGGTTGCTTCAATTTATAAGGTAATGGCCTCCTACAGGTTTCCTTCGATTCATAAAGAAATGGCCTCCTACAGGCTTGCTTCAATTCAGAAGACAATGGCCTCTTGTAGGCTTGCTTCAATTCATAAAGTAATGGCCTCCTACATCAAATGGAAGAAAAGAAATTTAGCTTTGGTTTCTAAGCATCGATTGGGAAACGATTTCCTTCATTGCTTGCTTCGATTCAGAAGGAAATGGCCTTCTGCAGGCTTGCTTCGATTCAGAAGGAATTGGCCTTCTACATGCTTTCTTTGATTCAGAAGGCAATGGCCTCCTATAGGCTTTCTTCGATTGAGAAGGCATTGTCCTTCTACATGCTTGCTTCGATTCAGAAGGAAATGGCCTGCTATAGGTTTGCTTAGATTCAGAAGGAAATGTCCTCCTACAGGCATGCTTCGATTCAGAAGGCAGTGGCTTCCTACAGGCTTATTTCGATTCAGAAGGAAATGGCCTCCTAAAGGCTTGCTTCGATTCAGAAGTTAATGGCCTCCAACAAGTTTGCTTTGATTCATAAGGTAATGGCCTCCTACATACTTGCTTCAATTCAGAAGGCATTGGCCTCCTACAGGCTTACTTCTATTCATAAGGCAATTGCCTCCTACAGGAATGCTTCAATTCAAAAGGCAATGGCCTCCTACAAGTTTCCTTCGATTCAGAAGGCAATGGCCTCTTATAGGTTTGCTACAATTTAGAAGGAAATAGTCTCCAAGATGTTTGCTTCAATTCAGAAGGTAATGGCCTCCGATAGGCTTGCTTTGATTCAGAAGGAAATGGCCTCATACAGGCTTGTTTTGATTCAAAAGGCAATGGCCTCCTACAGGTTTGCTTCGATTCATAAGGCAATTGTCTCCTACATGCATGCTTCGATTCACAAGGCAATGGCCTCCTATAGGTTGCTTCAATTTATAGGGAAATGGACTCCTACAGGTTTGCCTCGATTCAGAAAGCAATGGCCTCCTACAGGCTTGCTTCGATTCAAAAGGCAATGCACTCCTACAGGCTTGCTTCGATTCACAAAGCAACAACCTCCTACATGCTTGCTTCGATTCAGAAAGCAATGGCCTTCTACAGGCTTACTTCGATTCAGAAGACAATGACCTCCTATAGGCTTTCTTCGATTCAAAAAGCAACGACCTCCTACATCAAATGGAAGAAAAGATAATTAGCTTTGGTTTCTAAGCATCGATTGGGAATTTGACTTCCTTCGAGCGAGCTTGATTCAAAAGCTTCGATTAAGCAACGATTTCCTTCATTTCTAGCTTCCGATTCAGAATGCAATGGCCTTCTATAGGCTTGCTTCAATTCAGAAGGAATTGGCCTTTTACCGGCTTGCTTCGATTCAGAAGTCAATGGCTTCCTATAGGCTTTCTTTGATTGAGAAGGCATTGTCCTTTTACATGCTTGCTTCGATTCAGAAGGCAATGGCCTCCTATAGGCTTGCTTACATACAAAAGGCAATGGCCTCCAACAGGCTTGCTTCGATTCAGAAGGCAGTGGCTTCCTACAGGCTTGTTTCGATTCAGAAGGAAATGGCCTCCTACAGACTTGCTTCGATTCAGAAGTTAATGGCCTCTTACAAGCTTGCTTCGATTAAGAAGGCAATAGCCTCCGGCATACTTGCTTCGATTTAGCAGGAAATGGCCTCCTACAGACTTGCTTTGATTAAGAAGGAAATGGCCTCCTACAGGCTTACATTGATTCATAAGTCAATTGCCTCCTACAAGCTTGCTTCAATTCAAAAGGCAATAGCCTCCTACAAGTTTGCTTCGATTCAAAATTTAATGGCCTCCTATAGGTTTGCTTCCATTCAGAAGGTGATGGCCTCCGACAGGCTTGCTTCAATTCAGAAGGCAGTGGCCTCCAACATCAAATGGAAGAAAAGAAAATTAGCTTTGGTTTCTAAGCATCAATTGGGAATTTGACTTCCTTCGATCGAGCTTGATTCATAAGCTTTGATTAAGCAACGATTTCCTTCATTGCTAGCTTCGATTCAGAAGGCAATGGCCTTCTACAGGCATGCTTCAATTTAGAAGGCATTGGCCTTCTACAGGCTTACTTCGATTCAGAAGGCAATGGCCTCCTATAGGCGTTCTTCGATTGAGAAAGCATTGTCCTTTTACATGCTTGCTTCGATTCAGAAGGCAATGGCCTCCTATAGGCTTGCTTAGATTCAGAAGGCAATGGCCTCCTATAGGCTTGTTTCGATTCAGAAGGGAGTGGCTTCCTACAGGCTTGTTTTGATTCAGAATAAAATGGCCTCCTACAGGCTTGCTTTGATTCAAAAGTTAATGGCCTTCTACAAGCTTGCTTCGATTCAGAAAGCAATCGCCTCCTACATACTTGATTCGATTTAAAAGGGAATGGCCTCCTACAGACTTGATTTGATTCAGAAGGCATTGGCCTCTTACAGGCTTACTTCGATCCATAAGGAAATTTCCTCCTACAGGCATGCTTCAATTCAAAAGGTAATGGTCTCCTATAAGTTTGCTTCGATTCAAAATGTAATGGCCTCCTACAGGTTTGCTTCGATTCAGAAGGTAATAGCCTCCGACAAGCTAGCTTGAATTCAAAAGGCGATGGCCACCTACAGGCTTGCTTCAATTCAGAAGGCAATAACCTCCTACAGTCTTCCATCAATTCAGAAGGCAATGGCCTCCTACAGACTTGCTTCAATTCAGAAGGAAATGGCCTCCTATAGACTTGCTTCAATTCAGAAGGCAATGACCTCTAATAGGCTTGTTTCGATTCAGAAGGAAATGGCCTCCTGCAGGTTTGCTTCGATTTAGAAGGCAATCACCTCCTACAGGTTTACTTCGATTTAGAAGGCAATGACCTCCTACAGGCTTGCTTCAATTCAGAAGGAAATAGCCTCCTACAGGCTTGCTTCAATTCAGAAGGCATTGGCCTCCTACATGCTTGCTTCGATTCAGAAGGCAATGGCCTCCTACAGACTTGCTTCGATTCAGAAGGCATTGCCTCCTACAGGCTTACTTCGATTCATAAGGCAATTGCCTCCTATAGGCATGCTTCGATTCAAAAGGCAATGGCCTCCTACAAGTTTCCTTCGATTCAGAAGGCAACAGCCTCCTACAGGTTTGCTTCGATTCAGAAGGCAATATCCTCCTACTAGTTTACTTTAATTCAGAAGGTAATGGCCTCCGATAGGCTTGCGTCAATTCAGAAGGCAATGGCCTCCTACAGGCATGCTTAAATTCAGAAGGCATTGGCCTGCTACATCCTTGCTTTTATTCACAAAGAAATAGCCTCCTATTGGTTTGCTTCGATTCAGAAGGAAATGGCCTCCTATAGACTTGCTTCGATTCAGAAGGACATGGCCTCATACATGCTTGTTTCGATTCAGAAGGCAATGGCCTCTTACAGGCTTGCTTCGATTCAAAAGGGAGTGGCTTCCTACAGGCTTGTTTCGATTCAGAAGGAAATGGCCTTCTACAGGCTTGCTTCGATTCATAAGTTAATGGCCTCCTACAATCTTGCTTCAATTCAAAAGGAAATGGCCTCCTGCATACTTGCTTCAATTCAGAAGGCAATGGCCTCCTACAGACTTGCTTTGATTCAGAAGGCACTGGCCTCCTACAGGCTTACTTTTATTCATAAGGCAATTTCCTCCTACAAGCATGCTTCAATTCAAAAAGCAATGGCCTCCTATAAGTTTGCTTCGATTCAAAATGCAATGGCCTCCTACAGGTTTGCTTCGATTCAGAAGGTAATGGCCTCCAACAAGCTTGCTTCAATTCAGAAGGCAAAGGCCTCCTACAGGCTTGCTTCAATTCAGAAGGAATTGTCCTCCTAGATGCTTGCTTTGGTTCATAAATAAATAGCCTCCTACTGGTTTGCTTCGATTCAGAAGGCAATTGCCTCCTACAGAGTTCCATTGATTCGGAAGGCAATGGCCTCCTACAGACTTGCTTTAATTCAGAAGGCAATGGCCTAATACAGGCTTGTTTCGATTCAGAAGGCAATGGCCTCCTACAAGTTTTCTTTGATTCAGAAGGCAGTTGCCTTCTACAGGCATGCTTCGATTCAAAAGCAAATGGCTTCCTACAGGTTTTCTTCGATTTATAAGGCAATGGCCCCCTACAAGTTTGCTTTGATTCAGAAAGCAATGGCCTCGTACAGGCTTGCTTTGATTCAAAAGGCAATGGTATCCTACAAAATTGAATGGATTCAGAAGGAAATGGCCTCCTACAGACTTGCTACGATTCAGAAGGCATTGCCTCCTACAGGCTTACTTCGATTCATAAGGCAATTGCCTCCTATAGGCATGCTTCGATTCAAAACGCAATGGCCTCCTACAAGTTTCCTTCGATTCAGAAGGCAATGGCCTCCTACAGGTTTGCTTCTATTCAGAAGGCAATGGCCTCCTACTGGTTTGCTTTAATTCAGAATGTAATGGCCTCCGATAGACTTGCGTCAATTCAGAAGGCAATGGCCTCCTACAAGCATGCTTCAATTCAGAAGGCATTGGCCTCCTACATGCTTTCTTTTATTCACAAAGAAATAGCCTCCTACTGGTTTTCTTCGATTCAGAAGGCAATGGCACCCTACATACTTGCTTCAATTCAGAAGGACATGGCCTCATACATGCTTGTTTTGATTCAGAAGGCAATGGCCTCCTACAAGTTTGCTTCGATTCATAAGGCAAATGTCTCCTACATGCATGCTTCGATTCCCAAGGCAATGGCCTCCTATAGGTTGCTTCAATTTATAAGTAAATGGTCTCCTACAGGTTTGCCTTGATTTAGAAAGCAATGGCCTCCTACAGGCTTGTTTCGATTCAGAAGGCAATGGACTCCTACAGGCTTGTTTCGATTCACAAAGAAATGGCCTCCTACATTCTTGCTTCGATTCAGAAAGCAATGGCCTCTTACAGGCTTGCTTCGATTCAGAAGACAACGGCCTCCTGCAGGCTTGCTTCGATTCACAAAGCAACGGCCTCCTACATCAAATGGAAGAAAATCAAATTAGCTTTGGTTTCTAAGCATCAATTGGGAATTTGACTTCCTTCGAGTGAGCTTGATTCATAAGCTTCGATTAAGCAACGATTTCCTTCATTGCTAGCTTTCGATTCAGAAGGCAACGGCCTTCTACAGGCTTGCTTCGATTCAGAAGGCATTGACCTTCAACCGGCTTGCTTCAATTCAGAAGGCAATGGCCTCCTATAGGCTTTCTTCGATTGAGAAGGCATTATCCTTTTACATGCTTGCTTCAATTCAGAAGGCAATGGCCTCCTATAGGCTTGCTCACATTAAGAAGGCAATGGCCTCCTACAAGATTTCTTCGATTCAGAAGGTAGAGGCTTCCTACAGGCTTGTTTCGATTCAGAAAGAAATGACCACCTACAGGCTTGCTTCAATTTAGAAGTTAATGGCCTCCTACAAGCTTGCTTCGATTAAGAAGGCAATGGCCTCCTTCATACTTGCTTAGATTCAGAAGGCAATTGCCTCCTATAGACTTGCTTTGATTAAGAAGGAATTGGCCTCCTACATGCTTACTTTGATTCATAAGGCAATTTCTTCCTACATGCATGCTTCAATTCAAAAGGCAATGGCCTCCTACAAGTTTGTGTCAATTCAAAATGCAATGGCCTCCTACAGGTTTGCTTCGATTCAGAAGGTAATGGCCTCCGACAGGCTTGCTTCAATTTATAAGGCAATGGCCTCCAACATCAAATGGAAGAAAATAAACTTATATTTTTTTTCTAAGCATCGATTGGGAATTTGAATTCCTTCGAGCGAGCTTGATTCATAAGCTTCGATTAAGCAACTATTTCCTTCTACAGGCTTGCTTCGATTTAGAAGGCAATGGCCTCCTACAGGTTTGCTTCGATTCAAAAGGAAATGGCCTCCTACTGGTTTGCTTTAATTCAGAAGGTAATGGCCTCCGATAGGCTTGCGTCAATTCAGAAGGCAATGGCCTCCTACAAGCATGCTTCAATTCAGAAGGCATTGGCCTCCTACATGCTTGCTTTTATTCGCCAAAGAAATAGCCTCCTACTGGTTTGCTTCGATTCAGAAGGCAATGGCACCCTACAGACTTGCTTCGATTCAGAAGGACATGGCCTCATACATGCTTGTTTTGATTCAGAAGGCAATGGCCTCCTACAAGTTTTCTTCGATTCATAAGGCAATTGTATCCTACATGCATGCTTCGATTCCCAAGGCAATGGCTTCCTATAAGTTGCTTCAATTTATAAGTAAATGGTCTCCTACAAGTTTTCCTTGATTCAGAAAGCAATGGCCTCCTACAGGCTTGTTTCGATTCAGAAGGCAATGGACTCCTACAGGCTTGCTTTGATTCACAAAGAAATGGCCTCCTACATTCTTGCTTCGATTCAGAAAGAAATGGCCTCTTACAGGCTTTCTTCGATTCAGAAGACAACGGCCTCCGACAAGCTTGCTTTGATTCACAAAGCAACGGCCTCCTACATAAAATGGAAGAAAATCAAATTAGCTTTGGTTTCTAAGCATCAATTGGGAATTTGACTTCCTTCGAGTGAGCTTGATTCATAAGCTTCGATTAAGCAACGATTTCCTTCATTGCTAGCTTTCGTTTCAGAATGCAACGGCCTTCTACGGTATTGCTTTGATTCAGAATGCATTGACCTTCAACCGGCTTGCTTCGATTCAGAAGGCAATGGCCTCCTATAGGCTTTCTGCGATTGAGAAGGCATTGTCCTTTTACATGCTTGCATCAATTCAGAAGGCAATGGCCTGCTATAGGCTTGCTTACATTCAGAAGGAAATGGCCTCCTACAGGATTTCTTCGATTCAGAAGGTAGAGGCTTCCTACAGGCTTGTTTCGATTCATAAGGAAATGGCCTCCTACAGGCTTGCTTTGATTTAGAAGTTAATGGCCTCCTACAAGCTTGCTTCGATTAAGAAGGCAATGGCCTCCTGCATACTTGCTTCGATTACGAAGGCAATGGCCTCCTATAGACTTGCTTTGATTATGAAAGGAATTGGCCTCCTACATGCTTACTTTGATTCATAAGGCAATTTCCTCCTACAGGCATGCTTCAATTCAAAAGGCAATGGCCTCCTACAAGTTTGTGTCGATTCAAAATGCAATGGCCTCCTACAGGTTTGCTTCGATTCAGAAGGTAATGGCCTCCGACAGGCTTGCTTCAATTCAGAAGGCAATGGCCTCCAACATCAAATGGAAGAAAAGAAAATTATATTTGGTTTCTAAGCATCGATTGGGAATTTGACTTCCTTCGAGCGAGCTTGATTCATAAGCTTCGATTAAGAAACTATTTCCTTCTACAAGCCTACTTCGATTCAGAAGGAAATGTCCTCCTATAGGATTTCTTTGATTGAGAAGGCATTGTCCTTTTACATGGTTGCTTCGATTCAGAAGGAAATGGCCTCCTATAGGCTTGCTTTGATTCAGAAGGCAATGGCCTCCTACAGGCTTGCTTCGATTCAAAAGGGAGTGGCTTCCTACATGCTCGTTTCGATTCAGAAGGAAATGGCCTCCTACAGGCTTGCTTCGATTTAGAAGTTAATGGCCTCCTACAAGCATTCTTTGATTCAAAAGGAAATGGCCTCCTGCATACTTGCTTCGATTCAGAAGGCAATGGCCTCCTACATACTTGCTTTGATTCAGAAGGCACTGGCCTCCAACAGGCTTACTTTTATTCATAAGGCAATTTCCTCCTACAACCATTCTTCAATTCAAAAGGAAATGGCCTCCTATAAGTTTGCTTCGATTCAAAATGCAATGGCCTCCTACAGGTTTGCTTCGATTCAGAAGGTAATGGCCTCCAACAAGCTTGCTTCAATTCAGAAGGCAATGGCCTCCTACAGGCTTGCTTCAATTCAGAAGGAATTGTCCTCCTAGATGCTTACTTTGGTTCATAAATAAATAGCCTCCTACTGGTTTGCTTCGATTCAGAAGGCAATAGCCTCCTACAGAGTTCCATCGATTCGGAAGGCAATGGCCTCCTACAGACTTGCTTCAATTCAGAAGGCAATGGCCTCATACAGGCTTGTTTTGATTCAGAAGGCAATGGCCTCCTACAAGTTTTATTTGATTCACAAGGCAGTTTCCTTCTACAGGAATGCTTCGATTCAAAAGCAAATGGCTTCCTACAGGTTTGCTTTGATTTATAAGGCAATGGCCTCCTACAAGTTTGCTTTGATTCAGAAAGCAATGGCCTCCTACAGGCTTGCTTCGATTCAAAAGGCAATGGTCTCCTACAAAATTGAATGCATTCAGAAGGCAATGGCCTCCTACAGACTTGCTTCGATTCAAAAGGCATTGCCTCCTACAGGCTTACTTCGATTCATAAGGCAATTGCCTCATATAGGCATGCTTCGATTCAAAAGGAAATAGCCTCCTACAAGTTTCCTTCGATTCAGAAGGCAATGGCCACCTACAGGTTTGCTTCAATTCAGAAGGCAATGGCTTCCTACTTGTTTGCTTTAATTCCGAAGGTAATGGCCTCTAATAGGCTTGCTTCAATTCAGAAGGCAATGCCCTCTTACAGGCTTGCTTCAATTCAGAAGGCATTGTCCTCCAAGATCCTTGCTTTGATTCACAAATAAATAGCCTCCTACTGTTTTGCTTCGATTCAGAAGGCAATAGCCTCCTACAAACTTCCATCAATTCAGAAGGAAATGGCCTCCTACAGTCTTGCTTCAATTCAGAACGCAATGGCCGCATACATGCTTGTTTCGATTCAGAAGGCAATGGCCTCCTACAGGTTTTCTTTGATTCAGAAGGCAGTTTCCTTCTACAGGCATGCTTCGATTCAAAAGGAAATGGCTTCCTATAGTTTGCTTCGATTTATAAGGCAATGGCATCCTATAAGTTTGCTTCGATTCAGAAAGCAATGGCCTCCTAAAGGCTTGCTTTGATTAAAAAGGCAATGGTTTCGTACAAAATTGCATGGATTCAGAAGGCAATGTCCTCTTACATACTTGCTTCGATTCAAAAGGCAATGGCCTCCTACAGACTTCCTTCGATTCAGAAGGCATTGGCCTCCCACAGGCTTGCTTTGATTCAGAAGGAAATTGCCTCCAACAGGCATGCTTCGATTCAAAAGGCAATGGCCTCCTACAGGTATGCTACAATTCAGAATGCAATGGCCTCCTACAGGTTTACTTCGATTCAGAAGGCAATGGCCTCCTATAGGCTTGCTTCAATTCCGAATGCAATGGCCTCCTACAGGCTTGCTTCAATTCAGAAGGCGTTGGCCTCCTACATGCTTGCTTTGAATTACAAAGAAATAGCCTCATACTGGTATGCTTTAATTCAGAAGGCAATGGTCTCCGACAGACTTGCTTCGATTCAAAAGGAAATGGCCTTATACATGCTTGTTTCTATTCAAAAGGCAATGGCCTCCTAAAGGTTTGCTTCGATTCAGAAGGAAATTGCCTCCTACAGGCATGCTTCGATTCAGAAGGCAATGGCCTCCTACAGGTTGCTTCAATTTATAAGGTAATAGCATCCTACAAGTTTGCTTCGGTTAAGAAAGCAATGGCCTCCTACAGGCTTGCTTTAATTCAGAAGGCAATGGACTACTATAGGCTTGCTTCAATTCACAAAGCAATGGCCTCCCATATGCTTGTTTCGATTTACAAAGCAATGGCCTCCTACAGGCTTACTTTGATTCAAAAGACAATGGCCTCCTACAGGCTTGCTTTGATTCACAAAGTAATGGCCTCTTACATCAAATGGAAGAAAAGCAAATTAGCTTTGGGTTGTAAGCTTCGATTGGTAGTCTGACTTCCTTCAAGCAAGATTGATTCATAAGCTTATATTAAGCAAGGATTTCCTTGATTGCTTGCTTCAATTCAGAAGGCAATGGCCTTCTACAGGCTTGCTATGATTCAGAAGTCATTGGCCTTCTATAGGCTTTCTTCGATTCAGAAGGCAATGGCCTCATATAGGCTTTCTTCGATTGAGAAGGCATTGTCCATATACATGCTTTCTTCAATTCAGAAGGCAATGGCCTCCTATAGGCTTTCTTAGATTTAGAAGGCAATGGCCTCCTACAGGCTTGCTTCAATTCAGAAGGCAGTAGCTTCTTACATGCTTCTTTTGATTCAGAAGGAATCAGCCTCCTACAGGCTTGCTTCGATTCAGAAGTTAATGGCCTCCAACAAGCTTGCTTCGATTCAGAAAGTAATGGCCTCCTACGTACTTGATTCGATTCACAAGGCAATGGCCTCCTACATACTTGCTTCGATTCAGAAGGAATTGGCCTCCTAAAGGCTTACTTCGATTCATAAGGCAATTGCCTCCTACAAGCATGCTTCGATTCAAAAGGCAATGGCCTCCTACAAGTTTCCTTCGATTCAGAAGGCAATGGCCTCCTACAGGTTTGCTTCAATTCAAAAGGAAATGGCCTCCTACTGGCTTGCTTCAATTCACAAGTAAAAGGCTTTCAACAGGTTCGCTTTGATTTATAAGGAAATGGCACCCTATAGGTTTGCTTCGATTCAGAAAGCAATGGCCTCCTACATGCTTGCTTCGATTCAGAAGGAAATGGTCTCCTACAGAATTGCTTGGATTCAGAAGGCAATGACCTCCTACATACTTGCTTCTATTTAGTAGGAAATGGCCTCCTACAGACTTGCTTCGATTCAGAAGGCATTGGCCTCCTATAGGCTTGCTTAGATTCATAAGGCAATTTCCTCCTACAAGCATGCTTTGATTCAAAAGGCAATGGCCTCCTACATGTACGCTACAATTCAGAAGGAAATGGCCTCCTACAGGTTTACTTCGATTAAGAAGGCAATGGCCTCCTACAGCCTTTCTTCAATTCAAAAGGCGTTGGCCTCCTACATGCTTGCTTTGATTCACAAAGAAATATCCTCCTACTGGTTTGCTTCGATTCAGAAGGCAATATCCTCCTACAAACTTCCAACGATTCAGAAGGCAATGGCCTCCTACAGACTTGCTTCAATTCAGAAGGCAATGGCCAGATACAGGCTTGTTTCGATTCAGAAGCAATGGCCTCCTACAGGTTTTCTTTGATTCAGAAGGCAGTTGCCTTCCACAAGCATGCTTCGATTCAAAACGAAATAGCTTCCTACAGGTTTGCGTTGATACAGAAGAAAATGGCCTCCTACAGGCTTGTTTCAAATCAAAAGTAAAAGGCTTCCTACAGGTTTGCTTCGATTTATAAGGCAATGGCCTCCTACAGGTTTGCTTCGATTCAGAAAGCAATGGCCTCCTATAGGCTTTCTTCGATTCAGAAGGCAATGGTCTCCTACATAATTGCTTGGATTCAGAAGGCAATGACCTTCTACAAACTTGCTTCTATTTAGAAGTAAATGGCCTCCTACAGACTTGCTTCGATTCAAGAGACATTGGCCTTCTACAGGCTTGCTTAGATTCAGAAGGCAATTTCCTCCTACAAGCATGCTTTGATTTAAAAGGCAATATCCTCCTACATGTATGCTACGATTCAGAAGGCAATGGCCTCCTACAGGTTTACTTCGATTCAGAAGGCAATGGCCTCCTACAGGCTTTCTTCAATTCAAAAGGCGTTGGCCTCCTACATGCTTGCTTTGATTCACAAAGAAATAGTCTCCTACTGGTTTGCTTTGATTCAGAAGGCAATATCCTCCTACAAACATCCATCTATTCAGAAGGCAATGGCCTCCTACAGACTTGCTTCTATTCAAAAGGCAATGGCCTTATACAGGCTAGTTTCGATTTAGAAGGCAATTTCCTCCTACAGGTTTTCTTTGATTCAGAAGGCATTTGCCTTCTACAGGCATGCTTCGATTCAAAAGGAAATGGCTTCCTACAGGTTTGCTTCGATTCAAAAGGCAATGGTCTCCTACAAAATTGCATTGATTCAAAAGGCAATGGCATCCAACAGACTTGCTTCAATTCAGAAGGCAATGGCCTCCTACAGACTTGTTTTGATTCAGAAGGCATTGGCCTCCTATAGGCTTGCTTCGATTCAGAAGGAAATTGCCTCCTACAGGCATGCTTCGATTCAAAAGGCAATGGCATCCTACTGGTATGCTATGATTCAGATAGCAATGGCCTCCTACAGGTATACTTCGATTCAGAAGGCAATGGCCTCCTACAAGCTTGCTTCAATTCAGAAGGCAATGGCCTCCTACAGGCTTGCTTCAATTCAAAAGGCGTTGGCCTCCTACATGTTTGCTTTGAATTACAAAGAAATAGCCTCATACTGGTTTGCTTCGATTCAGAAGGAAATGTCCTCCTACAGGTTTGCTTTGATTCAGAAGGAAATTTCCTCCTACAGGCATGCTTCGATTCAGAAGGCAATGGCCTCCTACAGGCTTGCTTCAATTTAGAAGGCAATGGACTCCTAGAGGCTTGCTTCGATTCACAAAGCAATGGCCTCCTACATGCTTGCTTCAATTTAGAAAGCAATGGCCTCCTACAAGCTTGCTTCGATTCAGAAAACAATGGCCTCCTACAGGCTTGCTTCGATTCACAAAGCAATGACCTCCTACATCAAATGGAAGAAAAGCAAATTAGCTTTGGTTTCGAAGCTTTGATTGGGAATTTTACTTCCTTCAAGCAAGCTTGATTCATAAGCTTCTATTAAGCAAGGATTTCCTTGATTGCATGCTTCGATTCAGAAGGCAAAGGCCTTCTACAGGCTTGCTATGATTCAGAAGGCATTGGCCTTGTATAGGCTTTCTTAGATTCATAAGGCAATGGCCTCCTATAGGCTTTCTTCGATTGAGAAGGCATTGTCCTTCTACATGCTTGCTTCGATTTAGAAGGCAATGGCCTCCTACAGGCTTGCTTCGATTCAGAAGGCAGTAGCTTCCTACAGGCTTGTTTCGATTCCGAAGGAATTCGCCTCCTACAGGCTTGCTTCGATTCAGAAGTTAATGGCCTCCAACAAGCTTGCTTCGATTCAGAAGGCAATGGCCTCCTACATACTTGCTTCAATTCAGAAGGCAATTTCCTCCTACATACTTGCTTCGATTCACAAGGCATTGGCCTTCTAAAGGCTTACTTCGATTCATAAGGCAATTTCCTCCTACAGGCATCCTTCAATTCAAAAGGCAATGGCCTCCTACAAGTTTCCTTCGATTCAGAAGGCAATGGCCTCCTACAGGTTTTCTTCGATTGAGAAGGAAATGGACTCATACAGGCTTGTTTTAATTTAGAAGGCAATGGCCTCCTACAAGTTTCTTTCAATTCAGAAGGAAATCACCTCCTACAGGCTTGCTTCAATTCAAAAGGAAAAGGCTTCCTATAGGTTTGCTTCGATTTATAAGGCAATGGCCTCCTACAGGTTTGCTTCGATTCAGAAAGCAATGGCGTCCTACAGGCTTGCTTCGATTCAGAAGGCAATGGCCTCCTACAGAATTTCTTGGATTCAGAAGGCAATGACCTCCTACAGACTTGCTTTTATATGAAAGGAAATGGCCTCCTACAGACTTGCTTCGATTCATAAGGCATTGGCCTCCTAAAGGCTTACGTCGATTCATAAGGCAATTGCCTCCTACAGGTATCCTTCAATTCAAAAGGCAATGGCCTCCTACAAGTTTCCTTCGATTCAGAAGGAAATGGCCTCCTACAGGTTTGCTTCGATTCAGAAGGAAATGGACTCATACAAGCTTGTTTTAATTTAGAAGGCAATGGCCTCCTACAAGTTTCTTTCAATTCAGAAGGAAATGGCCTCCTACAGGTTTGCTTCAATTCAGAAGGCAATGGCCTCCTACAGGTTTGCTTCGATTCAGAAAGCAATGGCGTCCTACAGGCTTGCTTCGATTCAGAAGGCAATGGTCTCCTACAAAGTTGCTTCTATTTTGAAGGAAATGGCCTCCTACAGACTTGCTTCGATTCAAAAGGCATTGGCCTCCTACAGGCTTGCATAGATTCAGAAGGCAATTTCCTCCTACAAGCATGCTTTGATTCAAAAGGCAATGGCCTCCTACATGTATGCTACGATTCAGAAGGCAAAGGCCTCCTACAGGTTTACTTTGATTCAGAAGGCAATGGCCTCCTACAGGCTTTCTTCAATTCAGAAGGCGTTAGCCTCCTACATGCTTACTTTGATTCATAAAGAAATAGCCTCCTACTGGTTTGCTATGATTCAGAAGGCAATGGCCTCCTATAGACTTGCTTCGATTAAGAAAGTCATGGAATCCTACAGGCTTGCTTCGATTCACAAAGCAATGACCTCCTACATGCTTCTTTGATTCAGAAATCAATGGCCTCCTACAGGCTTGTTTCGATTCAGAAGGCATTGTCCTTCTACATGCTTGCTTAGATTCAGAAGGCAATAGCCTCCTATAGGTTTGCTTAGATTCAGAAGTTAATAGCCTCCACCATGCTTGCTTCGATTCAGAAGGCATTGGTCTCCTACAGGCTTACTTCGATTCATAAGGCAATTGCCTCCTACAGGCATGCTTCGATTCAAAAGGCAATGGCCTCCTACAAGTTTCCTTAAATTCAGAAGACAATGGCCTCTTATAAGTTTGCTTCGATACAGAAGGCAATGGCCTCCTACAGGCTTGCTTCAATTCAGAAGGCAGTGGCTTCCTATAGGCTTGTTTCGATTTAGAAGAAAATGGCCTCCTACAGGATTGCTTAGATTCAGAAGTTAATAGCCTCCAACAAGCTTGCTTCGATTCAGAAGGCATTGGCCTCCTACAGGCATGCTTCGATTCAGAAAGCAATGGCCTCCTACAGGCTTGCTACGTTTCAGAAAGCAATGACCTCCTACAGGCTTGCTACGATTCAAAAGACAATGGCCTCCTACCGGCCTGCTTCAATTCACAAAGCAATGACCTCCTACATCAAATGGAAGAAAAGCAAATTAGCAAGCTTGATTCATAAGCCTCCTACAGACTTTCATCGATTCAGAAACCAATGGCCTCCTACATGTTTGCTTTTATTTAGAAGGCACTTTCCTTCTACAGGCATGCTTCGATTCAAAAGGAAATGGCCTCCTACAGGTTTGCTTCGATTTATAAGGCAATGGCCTCCTACAGGTTTGCTTCGATTCAGAAAGCAATAGCCTCCTACGGGCTTGCTTCAATTCAGAAGGCAATGGTCTCCTACAGAATTGGATGGATTCAGAAGGCAATGGCCTCCTATAGACATGCATCGATTCAGAAGGCAATGGCCTCCTACAGACTTGCTTCAATTCAGAAGGCATTGGCCTCCTACAGGCTAGCTTCGATTCAGAAGGGAATTGCCTCCTACAGGCATGCTTCGATTTAAAAGGCAATGGCCTCCTACAGGTTTTCTTCGATTCAGAAGGTAATGGCCTCCTACATATTTACTTCAATTCAGAAGGCAATGGCCTGCTAGAGGCTTGCTTCAATTCAGAAGGCAATGCCCTCCTACAGGCTTGCTTCAATTCAAAAGGCATTGGCCTCCTACATGCTTGCTTTGATTCAAAAAAAAATAGCCTCCTACTGGTTTACTTTGATTCAGAAGGTAATAGCCTTCTACAGACTTGCTTTGATTCAGAAGGCAATGGCCTCCTACAGGTTGCGTCGATTTATAAGGCAATGGCCTCCTACAGGCTTGCTTCGATTCAGAAGATAATGGCTTCCTACAGGCTTGCTTCGATTCACAAAGCAATGGCTTCCTACATCAAATGGAAGAAAAGCAAATTAGCTTTGGTTTCTAAGCATCGATTGGGAATTTGACTTCCTTAGAACAAGCTTGATTCATCAGCTTCTATTAAGAAAGGATTTCCTTGATTGCTTGCTTCGATTCAGAAGGCAATGGCCTTCTACAGGCTTGCTTCGATTCAGAAGGCAATGGCCTTCTATAGGCTTTATTCGATTCTGAAGTCAATGGCCTCCTATTAGCTTTCTTCGATTCAGAAGGCATTGTCCTTCTACAGGCTTGGTTCAATTCAGAAGGCAATGGCCTCCTATAGGCTTTCTTCGATTCAGAAGGCATTGTCCTTCTACATGTTTGCTTCGATTCAGAAGGCAGTGGCTTCCTACAGGCTTGTTTCGATTCAGAAGGAAAAGGCCTCCTACAGGCTTGCTTCGATTCAGAATTTAATGGCCTCAAACAAGCTTACATCGATTCAGAAGGCAATGACCTCCTACATACTTGCTTCAATTCAGAAGGCAATGCCCTCCTACAGACTTACTTCGATTCATAAGTCATTGGCCTCCTACAGGTTTACTTCGATTCATAAGGCAATTGCCTTCTAGAGGCATGCTTCGATTCAAAAGGCAATGTCCTCCTACAAGTTTCCTTCAATTCAGAAGGCAATGGCCTCCTACAAGTTTGCTTTAATTTAGAAGGCAATGGCCTCCTACTAGTTTGCTTAAATTCCGAAGGTAATGACTCCGACAGGCTCGCTTCAATTCAGAAGGAAATGGCCTCCTACAGGCTTGCTTCAATTCAGAAGGCATTGGCCTCATAGATGCTTGCTTTAATTCACAAATAAATAGCCTCTTACTCGTTTGCTTCGATTCAGAAGGCAATAGCTTCCTACAGACTTCCACCGATTCAGAAGGCTATTGCCTCCTACAGGCTTGCTTTAATTCATAAGGTAATGGCCTCATACAGGACTGTTTCGATTCAGAAGGCAATGGCCTCCTACAAGTCTTCTTTGATTCAGAAGGAAGTTGCCTTCTACAGGCATGCTTCGATTCAAAAGGAAATGGCTTCCTACAGGTTTTCTTCGATTTATAAGGCAATGGCCTCCTACAAGTTTGCTTCGATTCAAAAAGCAATGGCCTCCTACAGGCTTGTTTCGATTCAAAAGGCAATGGTCTCCTACAGAATTACATATATTCAGAAGGCAATGGCCTCCTACAGACTTGCTTCAATTCAGAAGGCATTGGCCTCCTACAGACTTGCTTCGATTCAGAAGGCATTGGCCTCCTACAGGCTTGCTTCGATTCAGAAGGTAATATCCTCCTACATGCATGCTTTGATTCAAAAGGCAATGGCCTCCTACAGGTTTGCTTCGATTCAGAAGGAAATGGCCTCCTACAGGTTTACCTCGATTAAGAAGGCAATAGCCTCCTACAGGCTTTCTTCAATTCAGAAGGCAATGGCCTCCTACAGGTTTGGTTCAATTCAGAAGGCATTGGCCTCCTACATGCTTGCTTTGATTCACAAAGAAATAGCCTCTTACGGGTTTGCTTTGATTCAGAAGGCAATGGCCTCCTACAGACAAGCTTCAATTCAGAAGGAAATGGCCTTATACAGGCTTGTTTTGATTCCAAAGAAAGATCTTCTATATTCTCTTCATCTAAAGTGGGGCTCCCATGTAGTAGCATTGAGTAATGTCCACTGAACTTTAAATTTTTATTAGTGCCTTCGCCTTTTATTCCAGGATCAAAGAATAATCTTTGATAAGTAAAAGTGTCGAATGGGCACGTGATCTACTTTTCCACAACACCAAAGATCAAAAGATTGAGGGGTTGCCTCATTATATTTGTTACGTCTTCAATTGAGATCCTATGCATACACATGGACGAACTAGTATCATAAATATCATCCAAGATCCATCCAATTCCTTTCTTATGCTTCTTCAATACCTGCAAAAATTTACTTTCTTGATCAAAATAATGTTTAGAAGAAATTATAACTGAAAGTTTTTCATTCATCTCTAAATAAGCATATTTAAGATTTTCAGGAATTAGTTTCAGCTCTCGGGAAGGTGGTTGTTTGATGGATGATTTGTTTCGGGCAGCCAGAGTGTCGAGAGCTTCATCCACATGAACAACTTCATTTGCAACCTTATCTTCAGTAAGAATTTCAACTTGCAAGGCGGCCTCAATTTCAGCACAAACAGAGTAAATTTTAATATCAGTACAAACATCACAAGAGTAAACATCATGAAAATCAGATAATGATCGAAAGTCAGCTGCAAATAAATTAGTACAAGTATCATCAATAGTCTCAGAAAGCAACTCTATTGGAAAAACAGAATTCTCTTTCAAGGGTTGTTGGTTAGATCCTTGAGCTTGTTGCATGATATTCATCAAAGAGGCAAGTTGTTCAATCTGTGTTTGCAAAGTCTGGAGAGTAGAATCTATTTGTTGTTCATACTTGAGATTATTTGCAGCCATTTGTTTGACAATTTCCTCTAGCGAAGGTTAAGAAGGTTCTGAGCACACAACCTGGAATTCCTTCATATGCTTATGCGAAGCTTCACCTGCAAAACCATTAAACTTTGACAACAAATGTATTAAATCAGATTTCAATTCAAAAGGTGCATCAGCTGTAGGATAGTCAATTTGTAAACAATTATAGTTCACATCAGGGACAACAAACTGCCTCAAAGTTCTTTGTTCATCCATGTTATCAATAAACACATAAATACCAACTATGTCCGAAATAGACAAAAACAAATAGAAAGAAGGAAAACGATTAAAATAAATTCAAAAAAATACAAAAATTCCAAATATAATCTAATGAAGCAAAATAAGAATTTTAAGAATTTTTCAGAATTTTTTCGACACTATGAAAACACTAAAAAATTATTTTAAAATAGAAAAAAGAGGAATTTGCGATTTTGAGGGCCGGAATCTTTTACAATTACATTCTAAAAGAGTATTGTTCGTCGATTTTTTTCTGAACTTCTGAAAAAAATTCGAAGCAAATCGAAACAGTAGGTTTCAATGTTACCTGGTAGACTGAAAAGCTGTACTAAAACCGAAATTGCAACCCTGAAAATCAACAAACACAACGAAAAAAACAAGAAGAAAAAAACAACACTATACCTATGACTAAAATATTAATTAATAACAACAAGAATCCCCGGCAATGGCTCGAGTCGTATCCCAAGGATTCTTGATTTTATTATTAACTAATAGAAATCTAAAGGGGGTTGGTTTTAGGATTGATTCATAACACGAAATAAGTGATTAAAATAAGTGATTGTAAAAATAAGTTGATCTACTGTTTTCAGGTTCCTGCTAATCATTGGTTTTTAACTTACCAATTCCCTAAGCGGCTTCGAACTCTATTAAATTTCAATACCAATTGACAAGCGCAATAGATATAAAATAGATTGAATTACCATTCTGAATTAAGAAAACAGATTAATACAATCGTGAATTAAGCAAACACGATATAAAACCTGATTTAACGACTAAGCGACGTAAACAACGATTAAAGATTAGGAATACAATCATATGAATTTAATCAAGACATTCCATGAAATAACAGATTAAGCAAATTCAATTTCATAAAAAAGAATTTAAAGAGAAACGAAATTGAATTGATAAATTAAAAACCTCAAAGCATCGGAACGGGATTACAGTAGATCAACTCTGGATGATTAGTTCTTCAATCAAGCGTAAAAGCAAAATGTATTCTTTCTGAATAATGGAAAAGGTTGTAACTAAATTACTGTAGCCGCTGCTAGGTATAGCAAGGACAAGGATTCGATTCATAACCCAACTGGGTCGAAAACATAACCTAGACCCAAAACAAATGACCCAAAACTTAAATATAAAATGCTGCAACTTCAACGAATTTTATGGCCCTGTTACAGTCTGATTCAACTCTCGAATTTTAAATGCAAATCGTAGCTCTTTCTCTTAGCTTTCCAACGACGGGTAGCACGCCTCAATCCGACTCGCGTAGCTCAAGTTGTGAATTTATTTGTGCAGACTGCTAATGCTGAAAATAAAGTGCGAAAATAAAATAAGAGTAGAAATAAACTAAAATAGAAAAATACTATAAAATACAAAAATAAGCTAAACAAACCATGGAAATGCATAAGTACAATCATGAAAGAATGTGCATCAAAATGCACTGATCAAAGGCATTGGCCTCCTACATGCTTGCTTTGATTCACAAAGAAATAGCCTCCTACTGGTTTGCTTTGATTCAGAAGGCAATGGCCTCCTACAGACTTGCTTCGATTCAGAAGGAAATGGCCTTATACAGGCATGTTTCGATTCAGAAGGCAATGTCCTACTACACGTTAGCTTCGATTCAGAAGGCAATTTCCTCCTACAGGCATGCTTTGATTCAGAAGGCAATTTCCTCCTACAGACTTGCTTCGATTCAGAAGGAAATGGCCTTATATAGGCTTGTTTCGATTCATAAGGCAATGGCCTCCTACACGTTAGCTTCAATTTAGAAGGCAATTGCCTCCTACAGGCATGCTTCGATTCAGAAGGCAATGGCCTCCTACAGGTTGCTTCGATATATAAGGCAATGGCTTCCTACAGGTTTGCTTCGATTCAGAAAGCAATGGCCTCCTACAGGCTTGCTTCAATTCAGAAGGCAATTGACTCCTACTGGCTTGTTCGATTCATAAAGCAATGGCCTCCTACATGCTTGCTTCGATTTAGAAAGCAATGGCCTCCTACAGGCTTGCTTCGATTCAGAATACAATGGCCTCCTACAGGCTTGCTTAGATTCACAAAGCAATGGCCTTCGATTTAGAAGGAAATTGCCTCCTACAGGCATACTTTGATTCAGAAGGAAATGGCCTCCTACAGACTTGCTTCGATTCAGAAGGAAATGGCCTTATACAGGCTTGTTTCGATTCAGAAGGCAATGGCCTCCTACACGTTAGCTTCAATTAAGAAGGCAATTGCCTCCTACAGGCATGCTTCGATTCAGAAGGAAATGGCCTCCTACAGGTTGCTTCGATATATAAGGCAATGGCTTCCTACAGGTTTTCTTCGATTCAGAAAGCAATGGCCTCCTACAGGCTTGCTTCAATTCAGAAGGCAATGGACTCCTACAGGCTTGTTCGATTCACAAAGCAATGGCCTCCTACATGCTTGCTTCGATTTAGAAAGCAACGGCCTCCTACAGGCTTGCTTCGATTCAGAATACAATGGCCTCCTACAGGCTTGCTTAGATTCACAAAGCAATGGCCTTCGATTCAGAAGGAAATTGCCTCCTACAGGCATACTTTGATTCAGAAGGAAATGGCCTCCTACAGACTTGCTTCGATTCAGAAGGAAATGGCCTTATACAGGCTTGTTTCGATTCAGAAGGCAATGGCCTCCTACACGTTAGCTTCAATTCAGAAGGCAATTTCCTCCTACAGGCATGCTTCGATTCAGAAGGCAATGGCCTCCTACAGCTTGCTTCGATATATAAGGAAATGGCTTCCTACAGGTTTTCTTCGATTCAGAAAGCAATGGCCTCCTACAGGCTTGCTTCAATTCAGAAGGCAATGGACTCCTACAGGCTTGTTCGATTCAGAAAGGAATGGCCTCATACATGCTTGTTTCGATTTAGAAATCAATGGCCTCCTACAGGCTTGCTTCGATTCAGAAGACAATGGCCTCCTACAGGCTTGCTTCGATTCACAAAGAAATGGCCTTCGATTCAGAAGGCATTGGCCTTCTATAGGCTTTCTTCGATTTAGAAGTAAATGGTCTCCTATAGGCTTTCTTCGATTGAGAAGGAATTGTCCTTCTACATGCTTGCTTCAATTCAGAAGCCAATGGCCTCTTATAGGCTTGCTTAGATTCAGAAGGCAATGGCCTCCTACAGACTTGCTTCGATTCAGAAGGCAGTGGCTTCCTACAGGCTTGTTTCGATTCAGAAGGAATTGGACTCCTACAGGCTTTCTTTGATTCAGAAGTTAATGGCCTCCAACAAGATTTCTTCGACTCAGAAGGCAATGGCCTCCTACATACTTGCTTCAATTGAGAAGGCAATGGCCTCCTACATACTGGCTTCGATTCTGAAGGAATTGTCCTCCTACAGGCTTACTTCGATTCTTAAGGAAATTTCCTCCTACATGCATGCTTCTATTTAAAAGGCAATGGCCTCCTACAAGTTTCCTTCGATTCAGAAGGCAATGGCCTCATACAGGTTTGCTTCGATTCAGAAGGTAATGGCCTCATACAGGCTTGTTTCGATTCATAAGGCAATGGCCTCCTACAGGGTTGCTTCAATTCAGAAGGAAATGGCCTCCTACAGGCTTGCTTCAAATCAAAAGGAAATGGCTTCCTACAGGTTTGCTTCGATTTATAAGGTAATGGCCTCCTACAGGTTTGCTTCGATTCAAAAAGCAATGGCCTCCTACAGGCTTGTTTCGATTTAGAAGGCAATGGTCTCCTACAGAATTTCATGGATTCAGAAGGCAATGACCTCCTACAGACTTGGTTCAATTCAGAAGGCAATGGCCACCTACAGACTTGCTTCGATTCAAAAGGCATTAGCCTCCTACAAGCTTGCTTCTATACAGAAGGCAATTGCCTCCTACAGACACGCTTCGACTAAAAAGGCAATGGCCTCCTACAGGTATGCTAAGATTCAGAAGGCAGTGGCCTCCTAGAGGATTTTTTAGATTCAGAAGGCAATGGCTTCCTATAGGCTTTCTTCAATTCAGAAGGCAATGACCTCCTACAGGCTTCTTTCAATTCAGAAGGCGTTGGCCTCCTACATGTTTGCTTTGATTCACAAAGAAATAGCCTCCTACTGGTTTGCTTCGATTCAGAAGGAAATGGCCTCCTATAGACTTGCTTCAATTCAAAAGGCAATGGCCTCATACATGCTTGTTTCAATTTAGAAGGCAATGGCCTCTTATAGGTTTGCTTCGATTCATAAGGAAATTGCCTCCTACAGGTATGCTTCGATTTAGAAGGCAATGGCCTCCTACAGGTTGCTTCGATTTATAAGGCAGTGGCCTCCTACAGGTTTGCATTGATTCAGAAGGCATTGGCCTCCTACATGCTTGCTTTGATTTAGAAAGAAATAGCCTCCTACTGGTTAGCTTCGATTTAGAAGGTAATGGCCTCCTACAAACTTGCTTTGATTCAGAAGGTAATGGCCTCATACAGGCTTGTTTCGATTTAGAAGGCAATGGCCTCCTACAACTTTGCTTTGATTCAGAAGGAAATTGTCTCCTACATGCTTGCTTCGATTTAGAAGGCAATGGCCTCACACATGCTTGTTTCGATTTATAAGGCAATGGCCTCCTACATGTTTGCTTCGATTCAGAAAGCAATGGCCTCCTACAAGCTTGCTTCGATTCAGAAGGAAATGGACTCCTACAGGCATGCTTCAATTCACAAAGCAATGGCCTCCTACATGCTTGCTTCGATTCAGAAAGCAATGGCATCCTACAGGCTGGCTTCGATACAGAAGACAATGGCCTCCTACTGGCTTGCTTCGATTCACAAAGCAATGGCCTCCTACATCAAATGGAAGAAAAGCAAATTAGCTTTGGTTTCTAAGCATCGATTAGGAATTTGACTTCCTTCGAGCGAGCTTGATTCATAAGCTTCTATTAAGCAAGGATTTCCTTGATTTCTTGCTTCCATTCAGAAGGCAATGGCCTTCTACAGGCTTGCTTCGATTCCGAAGGCAATGGCTTCCTACAGACTTGCTTCGATTCAGAAGGCATTGGCCTCCTAGATGCTTGCTTTGATTCACAAATAAATAGCCTCCTACTGGTTTGCTTTGATTTAGAAGGAAATAGCCTCTTACAGACTTCCATCGATTCAGAAGCCAATGGCCTCCTACAGGTTTTCTATGTTTTAGAAGGCAATTTCCTTCTACAGGCATGCTTTGATTCAAAAGTAAATGGCCTCCTACAGGTTTGCTTCAATTTATAAGGCAATGGCCTCCTACAGGTTTGCTTCGATTAAGAAAGCAATGGCCTCCTACAGGCTTGCTTCGATTCAGAAGGTAATGGTCTCCCATAAAATTTCATGGATTCAGAAGGCAATGGCCTCCTACAGACTTGCTTTGATTCATAAGGCAATCGCCTCCTATAGACTTTCTTTGATACAGAAGGCATTGGCCTCATACAGGCTTGCTTTGATTCAGAAGGCAATTGCCTCTTACAAGCATGCTTCGATTCAAAAGGCAATGGCCTCCTACAGGTTTGGTTCAATTCAGAAGGAAATGGCCTCCTACATATTTACTTCGATTCAGAATGCAATGGCCTCCTACATGCTTGCTTCAATTCAAAAGGCAATGCCCTCCTACAGGCTTTCTTTAATTCAGAAGGCATTGGCCTCCTAAATGCTTGCTTTGATTCACAAAGAAATAGCCTCCTACTGGTTTACTTCGATTCAGAAGGTAATGGCCTGGCATTGTCCTTCTACATGCTTGCTTCGATTATGAAGGCAATAGCCTCCTATAGGCTTTCTTGGATTCAGAAGGCATTGTCCATCTACATGCTTCCTTTGATTCAGAAGGAAATGGCCTCCTACAGGCTTGCTTCGATTCAGAAGTTAATGGCCTCCAACAAGCTTGCTTCGATTCAGAAGGCAATGGCCTCTTACATACTTGCTTCAATTCAGAAGGCAATGGCCTCATACAGACTTGTTCGATTCACAAAGCAATGGCCTCCTACATGCTTGTTTCAATTTAGAAATCAATGGCCTCCTACAGGCTTGCTTCGATTCAGAAGACAATGGCCTCCTACAGGCTTGCTTCGATTCACAAAGCAATGGCCTTCGATTCAGAAGGCATTGGCCTTCTATAGGCTTTCTTCGATTTAGAAGGAAATGGTCTCCTATAGGCTTTCTTCGATTGAGAAGGCATTGTCCTTCTACATGCTTGCTTCAATTCAGAAGGCAATGGCCTCCTATAGGCTTGCTTAGATTCAGAAGGCAATGGCCTCCTACAGACTTCCTTCGATTCAGAAGGCAGTGGCTTCCTACAGGTTTATTTCGATTCAGAAGGAATGGGACTCCTACAGGATTTCTTTGATTCAGAAGTTAATGGCCTCCAACAAGCTTTCTTCGACTCAGAAGGCAATGGGCTCCTACATACTTGATTCAATTCAGAAGGCAATGGCCTCCTACATACTGGCTTCGATTCTGAAGGAATTGTCCTCCTACAGGCTTACTTCGATTCTTAAGGCAATTTCCTCCTACAGGCATGCTTCTATTTAAAAGGCAATGGCCTCCTACAAGTTTCCTTCCATTCAGAAGGTAATGGCCTCATACAGGTTTGCTTCGATTCAGAAGGCAATGGCCTCATACAGGCTTGTTTCGATTCAGAAGGCAATGGCCTCCTACAGGGTTGCTTCAATTCAGAAGGAAATGGCCTCCTACAGGCTTGCTTCAATTCAAAAGGAAATGGCTTCCTACAGGTTTGCTTCGATTTATAAGGCAATGGCCTCCTACAGGTTTGCTTTGATTCAGAAAGCAATGGCCTCCTACAGGCTGGTTTCGATTCAGAAGGCAATGGTCTCCTACAGAATTTCATGGATTCAGAAGGCAATGACCTCCTACAGACTTGGTTCAATTCAGAAGGCAATGGCCACCTACAGACTTGCTTCGATTCAAAAGGCATTAGCCTCCTACAAGCTTGCTTCGATACAGAAGGCAATTTCCTCCTACAGACACGCTTCGATTAAAAAGGCAATGGCCTCCTACAGGTATGCTAAGATTCAGAAGGCAGTGGCCTCCTACAGGATTTCTTAGATTCAGAAGGCAATGGCCTCCTATAGGGTTTCTTCAATTCAGAAGGCAATGACCTCCTACAGGCTTGTTTCAATTCAGAAGGCGTTAGCCTCCTACATGTTTGCTTTGATTCACAAAGAAATAGCATGTTACTGGTTTGCTTCGATTCAGAAGGAAATGGCCTCCTACAGACTTGCTTCGATTCAAAAGGCAATGGCCTCATACATGCTTGTTTCAATTTAGAAGGCAATGGCCTCTTATAGGTTTGCTTCGATTCATAAGGCAATTGCCTCCTACAGGCATGCTTCAATTTAGAAGGCAATGGCCTCCTACAAGTTGCTTCGATTTATAAGGCTGTGGCCTCCTACAGGTTTGCATTGATTCAGAAAGCAATGGCCTCCTACATGCATGCTTCGATTCATAAGGCAATGGACTCCTACAGGTTTGCTTCGATTCACAAAGCAATGGCCTCCTACATCAAATGGAAGAAAAGCAAATTAGCTTTGGTTTCTAAGCATCGATTGGGATTTGACTTCATTCGAGCGAGCATGATTCATAAGCTTTTATTAAGCATCAATTTCCTTGATTGCTTGCTTCGATTCAGAAGGCAATGGCCTCCTACCGGCTTGCTTAAATTCAGAAGGCATTGGCCTATTACATGCTTGCTTTGATTTAGAAAGAAATAGCCTCCTACTGGTTAGCTTCGATTTAGAAGGTAATGGCCTCCTACAAACTTGCTTTGATTCAGAAGGTAATGGCCTCATACAGGCTTGTTTCAATTTAGAAGGCAATGACCTCCTACAACTTTGCTTTGATTCAGAAGGCAATTGTATCCTACATGCTTTCTTCGATTCAGAAGGCAATGGCCTCACACATGCTTGTTTTGATTTATAAGGCAATGGCCTCCTACATGTTTTCTTTGATTCAGAAAGCAATGGCCTCCTACAGGCTTGCTTCAATTCAGAAGGCAATGGACTCCTACAACATGCTTCGATTCACAAAGCAATGGCCTCCTACATGCTTGCTTCGATTCAGAAAGCAATGGCATCCTACATGCTGGTTTCGATACAGAAGAAAATGGCCTCCTACTGGCTTGCTTCGATTCACAAAGCAATGGCCTCCTACATCAAATGGAAGAAAAGCAAATTAGCTTTGGTTTCTAAGCATCGATTGGGAATTTGACTTCCTTCGAGCGAGCTTGATTCATAAGCTTCTATTAAGCAAGGATTTCCTTGATTGCTTGCTTCCATTCAGAAGGTAATGGCCTTCTACAGGCTTGCTTCGATTCCGAAGGCAATGGCTTCCTACAGACTTGCTTCGATTCAGAAGGCATTGGCCTCCTAGATGCTTGCTTTGATTCACAAATAAATAGCCTCCTACTGGTTTTCTTCGATTCAGAAGGAAATAGCCTCTTACAAACTTCCATCGATTCAGAAGCCAATGGCCTCTTACAGGTTTGCTTTGTTTTAGAAGGCAATTTCCTTCTACAGGCATGCTTTGATTCAAAAGTAAATGGCCTCCTACATGTTTTCTTCAATTTATAAGGCAATGGCCTCCTACAGGTTTGCTTCGATTAAGAAAGCAATGGCCTCCTACAGGCTTGCTTCGATTCAGAAGGCAATTGTCTCCCATAAAATTTCATGGATTCAGAAGGCAATGGCCTCCTACAGACTTGCTTCGATTCATAAGGCAATCGCCTCCTATAGACTTTCTTTGATACAAAAGGCATTGGCCTCATACAGGCTTGCTTTGATTCAGAAGGCAATTGCCTCTTACAAGCATGCTTCGATTCAAAAGGAAATGGCCTCCTACAGGTTTGGTTCAATTCAGAAGGAAATGGCCTCCTACATATTTACTTCGATTCAGAAGGCAATGGCCTCCTACATGCTTGCTTCAATTCAAAAGGCAATGCCCTCCTACAGGCTTGCTTTAATTCAGAAGGCATTGGCCTCCTAAATGCTTGCTTTGATTCACAAAGAAATAGCCTCCTACTGGTTTACTTCGATTCAGAAGGTAATGGCCTGGCATTGACCTTCTACATGCTTGCTTCGATTATGAAGGCAATAGCGTCCTATAGGCTTTCTTGGATTCAAAAGGCATTGTCCATCTACATGCTTCCTTTGATTCAGAAGGAAATGGCCTCCTACAGGCTTGCTTCGATTCAGAATTTAATGGCCTCCAACAAGCTTGCTTCAATTCAGAAGGCAATGGCCTCCTACATACTTGCTTCAATTCAGAAGGCAATGGCCTCCTACAGACTTGTTATATTCACAAAGCAATGGCCTCCTACATGCTTGTTTCGATTTAGAAATCAATGGCCTCCTACAGGCTTGCTTCGATTCAGAAGACAATGGCCTCCTACAGGCTTGCTTCAATTCACAAAGCAATGGCCTTCAATTCAGAAGGCATTGGCCTTCTATAGGCTTTCTTCGATTTAGAAGGAAATGGTCTCCTATAGGCTTTCTTCGATTGAGAAGGCATTGTCCTTCTACATGCTTGCTTCAATTCAGAAGGCAATGGCCTCCTATAGGCTTGCTTAGGTTCAGAAGGCAATGACCTCCTACAGACTTCCTTCGATTCAGAAGGCAGTGGCTTCCTACAGGCTAGTTTCGATTAAGAAGGAATGGGACTCCTACAGGCTTTCTTTGATTCAGAAGTTAATGGCCTCCAACAAGCTTTCTTCGACTCAAAAGGCAATGGCCTCCTACATACTTGCTTCAATTCAGAAGGCAATGGCCTCCTACATACTGGCTTCGATTCTGAAGGAATTGTCCTCCTACAGGCTTACTTCGATTCTTAAGGCAATTTCCTCCTACAGGCATGCTTCTATTTAAAAGGCAATGGCCTCCTACATGTTTCCTTCGATTCAGAAGGCAATGGCCTCATATAGGTTTGCTTCGATTCAGAAGGCAATGGCCTCATACAGGCTTGTTTCGATTCAGAAGGCAATGGCCTCCTACAGGGTTGCTTCAATTCTTAAGGAAATGGCCTCCTACAGGCTTGCATCAATTCAAAAAGAAATGGCTTCCTACAGGTTTGCTTCGATTTATAAGGCAATGGCCTCCTACAGGTTTGCTTCGATTCAGAAAGCAATGGCCTCCTACAGGCTTGTTTCGATTAAGAAGGCAATGGTCTCCTACAGAATTTCATGGATTCAGAAGGCAATGACCTCCTACAGACTTGGTTCAATTCAGAAGGCAATGGCCACCTACAGACTTGCTTCAATTCAAAAGGCATTAGCCTCCTACAAGCTTGCTTCGATACAGAAGGCAATTACCTCCAACAGACACGCTTCGATTAAAAAGGCAATGGCCTCCTACAGGTATGCTAAGATTCAGAAGGCAGTGGCCTCCTACAGGATTTCTTAGATTCAGAAGGAAATGTCCTCCTATAGGCTTTCTTCAATTCAGGAGGCAATGACCTCCTACAGGCTTGTTTCAATTCAGAAGGCGTTAGCCTCCTACATGTTTGCTTTGATTCATAAAGAAATAGCCTCCTACTGGTTTGCTTCGATTCAGAAGGAAATGGCCTCCTACAGACTTGCTTCGATTCAAAAGGCAATGGCCTCATACATGCTTGTTTCAATTTAGAAGGCAATGGCCTCTTATAGGTTTGCTTCGATTTATAAGGCAATTGCCTCCTACAGGTATGCTTCGATTTAGAAGGCAATGGCCTCCTACAGGTTGCTTCGATTTATAAGGTTGTGGCCTCCTACAGGTTTGCATTGATTCAGAAAGCAGTGGCCTCCTACATGCATGCTTCGATTCAGAAGGCAATGGACTCCTACAGGTTTGCTTCGATTCACAAAGCAATGGCCTCCTACATCAAATGGAAGAAAAGCAAATTAGCTTTGGTTTCTAAGCATCGATTGGGATTTGACTTCATTCGAGCGAGCATGATTCATAAGCTTTTATTAAGCATCAATTTCCTTGATTGCTTGCTTCGATTCAGAAGGCAATGGCCTCCTACCGGCTTGCTTAAATTCAGAAGGCATTGGCCTATTACATGCTTGCTTTGATTTAGAAATAAATAGCCTCCTACTGGTTAGCTTCGATTTAGAAGGTAATGGCCTCATACAAACTTGCTTTGATTCAGAAGGTAATGGCCTCATACAGGCTTGTTTCGATTTAGAAGGCAATTACCTCCTACAACTTTGCTTTGATTCAGAAGGCAATTGTCTCCTACATGCTTTCTTCGATTCAGAAGGCCATTGCCTCACACATGCTTGTTTCGATTTATAAGGCAATGGCCTCCTACATGTTTTCTTCGATTCAGAAAGCAATGGCCTCCTACAGGCTTGCTTCGATTCAGAAGGAAATGGACTCCTACAGCATGCTTCGATTCATAAAGCAATGGCCTCCTACATGCTTGCTTCGATTCAGAAAGCAATGGCATCCTACATGCTGGCTTCGATATAGAAGACAATGGCCTCCTACTTGCTTGCTTCGATTCACAAAGCAATGGCCTCCTACATCAAATGGAAGAAAAGGAAATTAGCTTTGGTTTCTAAGCATCGATTGGGAATTTGACTTCCTTCGAGCAAGCTTGATTCATAAGCTTCTATTAAGCAAGGATTTCCTTGATTGCTTGCTTCCATTCAGAAGGTAATGGCCTTCTACAGGCTTGCTTCGATTCCGAAGGCAATGGCTTCCTACAGAGTTGCTTCGATTCAGAAGGCATTGGCCTCCTAGATGCCTGCTTTGATTCACAAATAAATAGCCTCCTACTGGTTTGCTTCGATTCAGAAGGCAATAGCCTCTTACAGACTTCCATCGATTCAGAAGCCAATGGCCTCCTACAGGTTTGCTTTGTTCTAGAAGGCAATTTCCTTCTACAGGCATGCTTTGATTCAAAAGTAAATGGCCTCCTACAGGTTTGCTTCAATTTATAAGGCAATGGCCTCCTACAGGTTTGCTTCGATTAAGAAAGCAATGGCCTCCTACAGGCTTGCTTCGATTCAGAAGGCAATGGTCTCCCATAAAATTTCATGGATTCAGAAGGCAATAGCCTCCTACAGACTTTCTTTGATAAAGAAGGCACTGGCCTCATACAGGCTTGTTTGATTCAGACAGCAATTGCCTCCTACAAGCATGCTTCAATTCAAAAGGCAATGGCCTCCTACAGGTTTGGTTCAATTCAGAAGGTAATGGCCTCCTACAAATTTACTTCGATTCAGAAGGCAATTGCCTCCTACATGCTTGCTTCAATTCAAAAGGCAATGCCCTCCTACAGGCTTGCTTTAATTCAGAAGGCATTAGCCTCCTACATGCTTGCTTTGATTCACAAAGAAATAGCCTCCTACTGGTTTACTTCGATTCAGAAGGTAATGGCCTGGCATTGTCCTTCTACATGCTTGCTTCGATTATGAAGGCAATAGCCTCCTATAGGCTTTCTTGGATTCAGAAGGCATTGTCCATCTACATGCTTCCTTTGATTCAGAAGGAAATGGCCTCCTACAGGCTTGCTTCGATTCAGAAGTTAATGGCCTCCAACAAGCTTGCTTCGATTTAGAAGGCAATGGCCTCCTACATACTTGCTTCAATTCAGAAGGCAATGGCCTCCTACAGACTTGTTCGATTCACAAAGCAATGGCCTCCTACATGCTTGTTTCGATTTAGAATTCAATGGCCTCCTACAGGCTTGCTTCGATTCAGAAGACAATGGCCTCCTACAGGCTTGCTTCGATTCACAAAGCAATGGCCTTCAATTCAGAAGGCATTGGCCTTCTATAGGCTTTCTTCGATTTAGAAGGAAATGGTCTCCTATAGGCTTTCTTCGATTGAGAAGGCATTGTCCTTCTACATGCTTGCTTCAATTCAGAAGGCAATGGCCTCCTATAGGCTTGCTTAGATTCAGAAGGCAATGGCCTCCTACAGACTTCCTTCGATTCAGAAGGCAGTGGCTTCCTACAGGCTTGTTTCGATTAAGAAGGAATGGGACTCCTACAGGCTTTCTTTGATTCAGAAGTTAATGTCCTCCAACAAGCTTTCTTCGACTCAGAAGGCAATGGCCTCCTACATACTTGCTTCAATTCAGAAGGCAATGGCCTCCTACATACTGGCTTCGATTCTGAAGGAATTGTCCTCCTACAGGCTTACTTCGATTCTTAAGGCAATTTCCTCCTACAGGCATGCTTCTATTTAAAAGGCAATGGCCTCCTACAAGTTTCCTTCGATTCAGAAGGCAATGGCCTCATACAGGTTTGCTTCGATTTAGAAGGCAATGGCCTCATACAGGATTGTTTCGATTCAGAAGGCAATGGCCTCCTACAGGGTTGCTTCAATTCAGAAGGAAATGGCCTCCTACAGGCTTGCTTTGATTCAAAAGGAAATGGCTTCCTACAGGTTTGCTTCGATTTATAAGGCAATGGCCTCCTACAGGTTTTCTTCGATTCAGAAAGCAATGGCCTCCTAAAGGCTTGTTTCGATTCAGAAGGCAATGGTCTCCTACAGAATTTCATGGATTCAGAAGGCAATGACCTCCTACAGACTTGGTTCAATTCAGAAGGCAATGGCCACCTACAGACTTGCTTCGATTCAAAAGGCATTAGCCTCCTACAAGCTTGCTTCGATACAGAAGGCAATTGCCTCCTGACACGCTTCGATTAAAAAGGCAATGGCCTCCTACAGGTATGCTAAGATTCAGAAGGTAGTGGCCTCCTACAGGATTTCTTAGATTCAGAAGGAAATGGCCTCCTATAGGCTTTCTTCAATTCAGAAGGCAATGACCTCCTACAGGCTTGTTTCAATTCAGAAGGCGTTAGCCTCCTACATGTTTGTTTTGATTAACAAAGAAATAGCCTCCTACTGGTTTGCTTCGATTCAGAAGGAAATGGCCTCCTACAGACTCGCTTCGATTCAAAAGGCAATGGCCTCATACATGCTTGTTTTAATTTAAAAGGCAATGGCCTCTTATACGTTTGCTTCGATTCATAAGGCAATTTCCTCCTACAGGCATGCTTCGATTTAGAAGGCAATGGCCTCCTACAGGTTGCTTCGATTTATAAGGCAGTGGCCTCCTACAGGTTTGCATTGATTCAGAAAGCAATGGCCTCCTACATGCATGCTTCGATTCAGAAGGCAATTGACTCCTACAGGTTTGCTTCGATTCACAAAGCAATGGCCTCCTACATCAAATGGAAGAAAAGCAAATTAGCTTTGGTTTCTAAGCATCGATTTGGATTTGACTTCATTCGAGCGAGCTTGATTCATAAGCTTTTATTAAGCATGAATTTCCTTGATTGCTTGCTTCGATTCAGAAGGCAATGGCCTCCTACCGGTTTGCTTAAATTCAGAAGGCATTGGCCTATTACATGCTTGCTTTGATTTAGAAAGAAATAGCCTCCTACTGGTTAGCTTCGATTCACAAAGCAATGGCCTCCTACATGCTTGCTTCGATTCAGAAAGAAATGGCATCCTACATGTTGGCTTCGATACCGAAGACAATGGCCTCCTACTGGCTTGCTTCAATTCACAAAGCATTGGCCTCCTACATCAAATGGAAGAAAAGCAAATTAGCTTTGGTTTCTAAGCATCGATTGGGAATTTGACTTCCTTCGAGCAAGCTTGATTCATAAGCTTCTATTAAGCAAGGATTTCCTTGATTTCTTGCTTCAATTCAGAAGGAAATGGCCTCGTACAGGCTTGCTTCAATTCAGAAGGAATTGGCCTCCTAGATACTTGCTTTGATTCACAAATAAATAGCCTCCTACTGGTTTGCTTCGATTCAGAAGGTAATAGCCTCCTACAGACTTCAATTGATTCATAAGGAAATGGCCTCCTACAGGTTTCCTTCGATTCAGAAGGCAATGGCCTCCTACTTGTTTGCTTCAATTCAAAAGGTAATGGCCTCTGACAGCCTTGCTTCAATTCAGAAGGCAATGGCCTCCTACAAGCTTTCTTCAATTGATAAGGCATTGGCCTCCTACATGTTTGCTTTGATTCACAAAGAAATAGCCTCCTACTGGTTTGCTTCGATTCAGAAGGTAATGGCCTCCTACAGACTTGCTTCGATACAGAAGGCAATGACCTCATACAGGCTTGTTTCGATTTAGAATGCAATGGCCTCCTACAGGTTTTCTTCGATTCAGAAGGCAATTGTCTCCTACAGGCATGCTTCGACTCAGAAGGAAATGACCTCCTATAGGTTTGCTTCAATTCAGAAAGCAGTGTCTTTATACAGGCTTGCTTCGATTCAGAAGGCAATAGACTCCTACAAGCTTGCTTCGATTCACAAAGCAATGGCCTCCTTCATGCTTGCTTCGATTCATAAAGCAATAGCCTCCTACAGGCTTGCTTCGATTTAGAAGACAATGGCTTCCTACAGGCTTGCTTCGATTCACAAAGCAATGGCTTCCTACATCAAATGGAAGAAAAGCAAATTAGCTTTGGTTTCTAAGCATCGATTGGGAAGTTGACTTCCTTCGAACAAGCTTGATTCATAAGCTTACATTAAGCAAGGATTTCCTTGATTGCTTGCTTCGATTCAGAAGGGAATGGCCTTCTACAAGCTTGCTTCGATTTTGAAGGCATTGGCCTTCTATAGGCCTTCTTCGATTCAGAAGGCAATGTCCTCCTATACGCTTTCTTCGATTCAGAAGGCATTGTCCTTCTACATGCTTCGTTCAATTCCGGAGGCAATGACCTCCTATGGCTTGCTTAGATTCAGAAATCAATGGCCTCCTACACGCTTGCTTCGATTCAGAAGGCAGTGGCTTCCTACAGGCTTGTTTCGATTTAGAAGGAAATGGCCTCCTACGGGCTTGCTTCAATTTAGAAGTTAATGGCCTCCAACATGCTTGCTTTGATTAAGAAGGCAATGGCCTCCTACATACTTGCTTCAATTCATAAGGCAATGGCCTCCTACAGACTTGCTTCGATTCAGAAGGCATTGGCCTCCTACAGGCTTACTTTGATTCATAAGGCTGTTTCCTCCTACAGGCATGCTTCAATTCAAAAGGCAATGGCCTCCTACATGTTTCCTTCGATTCAGAAGGAAATGGCCTTCTACAGGTTTGCTTCGATTTAGAAGGCAATGGCCTCCTACTGGTTTGCTTCAATTCATAAGGTAATCTCCTCTGACAGGCTTGCTTCAATTCATAAGGCAATGGCCTCATACAGGCTCGCTTCAATTTTGAAGGCATTGGCCTCCTAGATGCTTGCTTTGATTCACAAATAAATAGCCTCCCACTGGTTTGCTTCGATTCAGATGTTAATAGACTCCTAGATACTTCCATCGATTCAGAAGGCAATGGCCTCCTACATGTTTGCTTCGATTCAGAAGGAAATAGCCTCCTACTGGTTTGCTTCGATTCAGAAGGTAATGGCCTCCTCCAGACTTGCTTTGATTCAGAAGGCAATGGCCCCATACAAGCTTGTTTCGATTTAGAAGGCAATGGCCTCCTACAGGTATTCTTCGATTCAGAAGGCAATTTTCTCCTACAAGCATGCTTCGATTCAGAAGGCAATGGCCTCCTACAGGTTGCTTCAATTTATAAGGCAATGGCCTCCTATAGGTTTTCTTCAATTCAGAAAGCAATGGCCTTCTACAGGCTTGCTTCGATTCAGAAGGCAATGGACTCCTACAGGCTTTCTTCGATTCACAAAGAAATGGACTCCTACATGCTTGCTTCGATTCAGAAAGCAATGGCCTCCTACAGGCTTGCTTCGATTTACAAAGCAATTGCCTCCTACATCAAATGGAAGAAAAGAAAATTAGCTTTGGTTTCTAAGCATTGATTGGGAATTTGACTTCCTTCGAACAAGGTTGATTCATAAGATTCCATTTAGCAAGGATTTCCTTGATTGCTTGCTTCGATTCAGAAGGCAATGGCCTTCTACATGCTTGCTTCGATTCAGAAGGCATTGGCCTTCTATAGGCTTTCTTCGATTAAGAAGGCAATGGCCTCCTATAGGCTTTCTTAGATTCAGAAGGCATTGTCCTTCTACATGCTTGCTTCGATTTAGAAGGAAATGGCCTCCTATAGGCTTGCTTAGATTCAGAAATCAATGGCCTCCTACAGGCTTGCTTTGATTCAGAAGGCAGTGGCTTCCTACAGGCTTGTTTCGATTCAGAAGGAAATGGCTTCCTACAGGCTTGCTTCGATTTAGAAGTTAATGGACTCCAACAAGCTTGCTTCGATTCATAAGGCAATGGTCTCCTACATACTTTCTTCAATTCATAAGCCAATGGCCTCCTACAGACTTGCTTCAATTCAGAAGGCATTGGCCTCCTATAGGCTTACTTCGATTCATAAGGAAATTGCCTCATATAAGCATGCTTCGATTCAAAAGGCAATGGCCTCCTACAAGTTTCCTTCGATTCAGAAGGCAATGGCCTCCTACAGCTTTTCTTCGATTCAGAAGGAAATGGCCTCCTATTGGTTTGCTTCAATTAAGAAGGTAATGGCCTCTGACAGGCTTGCTTCAATTCAGAAGGCAATGGCCTCGTACAAGCTTGCTTCAATTCAGAAGGCATTGGCCTCCTACATTCTTTCTTTGATTCACAAATAAATGGCCTCCTACTGGTTTGCTTCGATTTAGGAGGTAATAGCCTCCTACAGACTTCCATTGATTCAGAAGGCAATGGCCTCCTACAGGTTTGCTTACATTCAGAAGGCAATGGTCTCCTACTGGTTTGCTTCAATTCAGAAGGTAATGTCCTCCGACAGGCTTGCTTCAATTCAGAAGGCAATGGCCTCCTACAAGCTATCTTCAATTCAGAAGGCATTGGCCTCCTACATGCTTGTTTGATTCACAATGAAATAGCATCCTACTGGTTTGCTTCGATTCAGAAGGTAATGGCCTCCTACAGACTTGCTTCGATTCTGAAGGAAGTTGCTTCCTACAGGCTTGTTTCGATTCAGAAGGAAATGGCCTCCTACATGCTTGCTTCGATTCACAAAGAAATGGCCTCCTACATGCTTTATTCGATTCAGAAAGCAATGCCCTCCTAAAGGCTTGCTTCGATTCAGAACACAATGGCTTCCTACAGGCTTGCTTCGATTTACAAAGCAATTGCCTCCTACATCAAATGGAAGAAAAGAAAAAGCTTTGGTTTCTAAGCCTCGATTGGGAATTTGACTTCCTTCGAACAAGCTTGATTCATAAGCTTCCATTAAGAAAGGATTTCCTTGATTGCTTGCTTTGATTCAGAAGGCAATGACCTTGTACAGGCTTGCTTCGATTCAGAAAGCATTGGCCTTCTATAGGCTTTCTTCGGTTCAAAAGGCAATGGCCTCCTATAGGCTTTCTTCGATTCAGAAGGCATTATCCTTCTACATGCTTGCTTCTATTCAGGAGGAAATGGCCTCCTATAGGCTTGCTTAGATTCAAAAATCAATGGCCCTCTACAGGCTTGCTTCGATTCAGAAGACAGTTGCTTCCTACAGGCTTGTTTCGATTCAGAAGGAAATGGCCTCCTACAGGCTTACTTCAATTTAGAAGTTAATGGACTCCAACAAGCTTGCTTCGATTCAGAAGGCAATGGCCTCATACATACTTGCTTCAATTTAGAAGGAAATCGCCTCCTAAAGACTTGCTTCAATTCAGAAGGCATTGTCCTCCTACAGGCTTACTTCGATTCATAAAGCAATTACCTCCTACAGGCATGCTTCGATTCAAAAGGAAATGGCCTCCTACAAGTTTCCTTCGATTCAGAAGGCAATGGCCTCCTACAGGTTTGCTTCGATTCAGAAGGCAATGGCCTCGTACAGGCTTGCTTCAATTCAGAAGGCATTGGCCTCCTAGATTCTTGCTTTGATTCACAAATAAATAGCCTCCTACTGGTTTGCTTCGATTCAGAAGGTAACAGCCTCCTACAGACTTCAATTGATTCATAAGGCAATGGCCTCCTACAGGTTTGCTTCGATTCAGAAGGCAATGGCCTCCTACTGGTTTGCTTCAATTCAAAAGGTAATGGATTCCGACAGCCTTGCTTCAATTCAGAAGGCAATGGCCTCCTACAAGCTTTCTTCAATTCATAAGGCATTGGCCTCCTACATGCTTGCTTTGATTCACAAAGAAATAGCCTCCTACTGGTTTGATTTGATTCAGAAGATAATGGCCTCCTACAGACTTGCTTCGATATAGAAAGCAATGGCCTCATACAGGCTTGTTTCGATTTAGAAGGCAATGGCCTCCTACAGGTTTTCTTCGATTCATAAGGCAATTGACTCCTACGGGCATGCTTCGATTCAGAAGGAAATGGCCTCCTATAGGTTTGCTTCAATTCAAAAAGCAGTGGCCTTCTACAGGCTTGCTTCGATTCAGAAGGCAATAGACTCCTACAAGCTTGCTTCGATTCACAAAGCAATGGCCTCCTTCATGCTTGCTTCGATTCATAAAGCAATAGCCTCCTACAGGCTTGCTTCGATTCAGAAGACAATGGCTTCCTACAGGCTTGCTTCGATTCACAAAGCAATGGCTTCCTACATCAAATGGAAGAAAAGAAAATTAGCTTTGTTTTCTAAGAATCGATTGGGAAGTTGACTTCCTTCGAACAAGCTTGATTCATAAGCTTCCATTAACAAGGATTTCCTTCATTGCTTGCTTCGATTCAGAAGGCAATGGCCTTCTACATGCTTGCTTCGATTAAGAAGGCAATGGCCTTCTACAGGCTTGCTTCGATTCAGAAGGCATTGGCCTTCTATAGGCTTTCTTCGATTAAGAAGGCATTGTCCTTTTACATGCTTGCTTTGATTCAGAAGGCAATGGCCTTCTATAGGCTGTCTTAGATTCAGAATGCAATTGACTCCTAGAGGCTTGCTTCAATTCAGAAGGTAATGGACTCCTACAGGCTTGCTTCGATTCACAAAGAAATAGACTCCTACATGCTTGCTTCGATTTAGAAGTTAATGGCCTCCAACATGCATGCTTCGATTCAGAAGGCAATGGCCTCCTACATACTTGCTTTAATTCAGAAGGCAATGTCCTCCTACAGACTTGCTTCGATTCAGAAGGCATTCGCCTCCTACAGGCTTACTTTGATTCATAAGGCAGTTTCCTCCTACAGGCATGCTTCAATTCAAAAGTCAATGGCCTCCTACATGTTTCCTTCGATTCAGAAGGCAATGGCCTCCTACAGGTTTGCTTCGATTTAGAAGGCAATGTCCTCCTACTGGTTTGCTTCAATTCATAAGGTAATCTCCTCTGACAGGCTTGCTTTAATTCATAAGGCAATGGCCTCATACAGGCTTGCTTCAATTTAGAAGGCATTGGCCTCCTAGATGCTTGCTTTGATTCACAAATAAATAGCCTCCCACTGGTTTGCTTCGATTCAGATGTCAATAGACTCCTAGATACTTCCATCGATTCAGAAGGCAATGGCCTCCTACAGGTTTGCTTCGATTCAGATAGAAATGGCCTCCTACTGGTTTGCTTCGATTCAGAAGGTAATGGTCTCCTACAGACTTGCTTCGATTCAGAAGGCAATGGCCCCATACAAGCATGTTTCGATTTAGAAGACAATGGCCTCCTACAGGTTTTCTTCGATTCAGAAGGCAATTTTCTCCTACAAGCATGCTTCGATTCAGAAGGCAATGGCCTCCTACAGGTTGCTTCAATTTATAAGGAAATGGCCTCCTATATGTTTTCTTCAATTCAGAAAGCAATGGCCTTCTACAGGCTTGCTTCGATTCATAAGGCAATGGACTCCTACAGGCTTGCTTCGATTCACAAAGAAATGGCCTCCTACATGCTTGCTTCGATTCAGAAAGCAATGGCCTCCTACAGGCTTGCTTCGATTCAGAACACAATGGCTTCCTACAGGCTTACTTCGATTTACAAAGCAATTGCCTCCTACATCAAATGGAAGAAAAGAAAATTAGCTTTGGTTTCTAAGCATCGATTGGGAATTTGACTTCCTTCGAACAAGGTTGATTCATAAGATTCCATTTAGCAAGGATTTCCTTGATTGCTTGCTTCTATTAAGAAGGCAATGGCCTTCTACAGGCTTGCTTCGATTCAGAAGGCATTGGCCTTCTATAGGCTTTCTTCGATTAAGAAGGCATTGTCCTTTTACATGCTTGCTTTGATTCAGAAGGCAATGGCCTCCTATAGGCTGTCTTAGATTCAGAATGCAATTGACTCCTAGAGGCTTGCTTTGATTCAGAAGGCATTGGCTTCCTACATGCTTGTTTCGATTCAGAAAGAAATGGCCTCCTACAGGCTTGCTTCGATTCTGAAGTTAATGGCCTCCTATAAGCTTTCTTTGATTCAGAAGGCAATGGACTCCAGCATACTTGCTTCGATTCAGAAGGCAATGGCCTCCTACAAACTATCTCTGATTCAGAAGGCATTGGCCTCCTACAGGCTTACTTCGATTCAGAAGGCAATGGCCTTCTGCAGGCTTGCTTCGATTCACAAAGCAATGGCCTCCTACATCAAATGGAAGAAAATAAAATTTGCTTTGGTTTCTAAGCATCGATTGGGAATTTGACTTTCTTCGAGCGAGCATGATTCATAAGCTTCTATTAAACAACAATTTCCTTCATTGCTAGCTTCGTTTCATAAGGCACTGACCTTCTACAGGCTTGCTTCGATTCATAAGGCATTAGCCTTCTACAAGCTTGCTAAGATTCAGAAAGCAATGGCCTCCTATAGGCTTTCTTCGATTCAGAAGGCATTGTCCTTTTACATTCTTGCTTTGATTCAGAAGGCAATGGCCTCCTATAGGTTGTCTTAGATTCATAAGGCAATGGCCTCCTAGAGGCTTGCTTCGATTTAGAAGGCAGTGGCTTCCTACAGGCTTGTTTCGATTCAGAAAGAAATGGCCTCCTACAGGCTTACTTCAATTCATAAGGCAATTGCCTCCTACAGCCATGCTTCGATTCAAAAGGCAATGTCCTCCTACAAGTTTCCTTCGATTCAGAAGGCAATGGCGTCCTACAGATGTTCTTCGATTGAGAAGGAAATGGCCTCCTACTGGTTTGCTTCAATTCAGAAGGTAATGGCCTGCGACAGGCTTGCTTCAATTCAGAATCCAATGGACTCGTACAGGCTTGCTTCAATTCAGAAGTCATTGGCCTCCTAGATGCTTGCTTTCATTCACAAATGAATAGCCTCCAACCAGTTTGCTTCGATTAAGAAGGAAATAGACTCCTATAGAGTTCCATCGATTCAGAAGGCAATGGCCTCCTACAGGTTTGCTTGGATTCAGAAGGCAATGGCCTCCTACTGGTTTGCTTCAATTCATAAGGTAATGGCCTCTGACAGGCTTGCTTCAATTCAGAAGGTAATGGCCTCCCACATGCTTTCTTAAATTCAGAAGCCATTGGCCTCCTTCATCCTTGCTTTGATTCATAAAGAAATAGCCTCTTACTGGTTTGCTTCGATTCAGAATGTAATTTCCTCCTACAGACTTTCTTAAATTCATTAGGCAATGGCCTCATACAGGCTTGTTTTTAGTTAGAAGGCAATGGCCTCCTACAGGTTTTCTTCGATTCATAAGGCAATTGTCTCCTACATGCATGCTTCGATTCAGAAGGCAATAACCTCCTACAGGTTGCTCACATTTATAAGGCAATGGCCTCCTACAGGTTTGCTTCAATTCAGAAAGCAATGGCCTTCTACAAGCTTTCTTCGATTCAGAAGGCAATGGCCTCCTACAGGCTTGCTTCGATTCACAAAGCATTGGCCTCCTACAAGCTTGCTTCGATTCAGAAGACAATGGCTTCCTACAGGCTTGATTCGATTCACAATGCAATGGCCTCCTACATCAAATGGAAGAAAAGCAAATTAGCTTTGGTTTCTAAGCATCGATTGGGAATTTGACTTCCTTCGAACAATCTTGATTCATAATCTTCCATTAAGCAAGGATTTCCTTGATTGCTCGCTTCGATGCAGAAGGTAATGGCCTTCTATAGGCTTGCTTTGATTCAGAAGGCATTGGTCTTCTATAGGCATTCTTCAATTCAGAAGGCAATGGCCTCCTATAGGCTTTCTTCGATTCAAAAGGCATTGTCCTTCTACATGGTTGCTTCGATTCATAAGGCAATGGCCTCCTATAGGCTTGCTTAGATTCAGAAATCAATGGCCTCATACAGACTTGTTTCGATTCAGAAGGCAATGGCCTCCTACAGGTTTTTTTTTATTCAGAAGGCAGTTTCCTACTACATGCATGCTTCAATTCCAAAGGAAATGGCCTCCTACAGGTTCGCTTCGATTTATAAGGCAATGGCCTCCTACAGGTTTGCTTTGATTCAAAAAGCAATGGCCTCCTACAGGCTTGTTTCGATTCAGAAGGCAATGGTCTCTTACAGAATTGCATGGATTTAGAAGGCAATGGCTTCCTAAAGACTTGCTTCGATTCATAAGGCAATGGCCTCCTACAGGCTTGCTTCAATTCAGAAGGCAATGGCCTCCTACACACTTGCTTCAATTCAGAAGGCATTGGCCTCCTAATTGCATGCTTTGATTCACAAAGAAATAGCCTCCTACTGGTTTGCTTCGATTCAGAAGGCAATGGCCCATACAGGCTTGTTTCGATTTAGAAGGCAATGGCCTCCTATAGGTTTTCTATGATTCAGAAGGCAATTGTCTCCTACTGGCATGCTTAGATTTAGAAGGCAATGGCCTCCTACAGGTTGCTTCGATTTATAAGGCAATGGCCTCCTACGGGTTTGCTTCAATTTAGAAAGCAATGGCCTTCTACAGACTTGCTTCGATTCAGAAGGCAATGGACTCCTACAGGCTTGCTTCGATTCAAAAGACAATGGCTTCCTACAGGCCTTCTTCGATTCACAAAGCAATGGCGTCCTACATCAAATGGAAGAAAAGAAAATTAGCTTTGGTTTCTAAGCATCGATTGGTAATTTGACTTCCTTCGAACAAGCTTGATTCATAAGCTTCCATTAAACAAGGATTTCCTTGATTACTTTCTTCGATTCAGAAGGCAATGGCCTTCTACAGGCTTGCTTCGATTCAGAAGGCATTGGCCTTCTATAGGCTTTCTTCGATTCAGAAGGCAATGGCCTCCTATAGGCTTTCTTCGATTCAGAAGGCATTGTCCTTCTACATGCTTTCTTCGATTCAGAAGGCAGTGGCTTCCTACAGGCTTGTTTCGATTCAGAAGGAAATGGCCTACTACAGGCTTTCTTCGATTCCGAAGTTAATGGCCTCCAACAAGCTTGCTTAGATTTAGAAGGCAATGGCCTCCTAGATACTTGCTTCAATTCAGAATGCCTCCTACAGGCTTACTTTGATTCACTAGGCAATTGCCTCCTACAAGCATGCTTCGATTCAAAAGGCAATGTCCTCCTACAAGTTTCCTTCGATACAGAAGGCAATGGCCTCCTACAGGTTTGCTTCGATTCAAAAGGCAATGGCCTCCTACTAGTTTACTTCAATTCAGAAGGTAATGGCCTCCGACAGGCTTGCTTCAATTCATAAGGCAATGGCCTCGTACAGGCTTGCTTTAATTCATAAGGCATTGGCCTCCTAGATGCTTGCTTTAATTCACAAATAAATAGCCTCCTACTAGTTTGATTCGATACATAAGGCAATATCCTCCTACAAAATTCCATCTATTCAGAAGACAATGGCCTCCTACAGACTTGCTTCAATTCAAAAGGCAATGGCCTCATACACACTTGTTTCGATTCAAAAGGAAATGGCCTCCTACAGGTTTGCTTCTATTCAGAAGTTAATGGCCTCCGACAGGCTTGCTTCAATTCAGAAGGCAATGGCCTCCTATAGGCTTTCTTCAATTCAGAAGGCATTGGCCTCCTACATGCTAGCTTTGATTTACAAAGAAATAGCCTCCTACAGACTTGCTTCGATTCAGAAGGCATTGGCCTCATACAGGCTTGTTTCGATTTAGAAGGCAACGGCCTCCTATAGGTTTTCTTCGATTCAGAAGGCAATTGTCTCCTACAGGCATGCTTCGATTCAGAAGGCAATGGCCTCCTACAGGTTACTTCGTTTTATAAGGCAATGGCCTCCTACAGGTTTGCTTCAATTCATAAAGCAATGGCCTTCTACAGGCTTTCCTCGATTCAGAAGGCAATGGCCTCCTACAGGCTTGCTTCGATTCACAAAGCAATGGCCTCCTACATGCTTGCTTCGATTCACAAAGCAATAGCCTCCTACAGGCTTGCTTCGATTCATAAGAAATTGGCTTCCTATAGGGTTTGCTTCAATTCAGCAGGCAATGGCCTTCTACAGGCTTGCTTCGATTCAGAAGGCATTGGCCTTCTATAGGCTTTCTTCAATTTAGAAGGCAATGGCCACCTATAGGCTTTCATCGATTCAAAATGCATTGTCCTTCTACATGCTTGCTTCGATTCAGAAGGCAATGGCCTCCTATAGGCTTGCTTAGATTCAGAAATCAATGGCCTCCTACAGGCTTGCTTTGATTCACAATGTAGTGGCTTCCTACAGGCTTGTTTCGATTCAGAAGGAAATGGCCTCCTACAAGCTTGCTTCGATTCAGAAGTTAATGGCCTCCTACAAGCTTGCTTCGATTCAGAAGGCAATGGCCTCCAACATACTTGCTTCAATTCAGAAGGAAATGGCTTCCTACAGACTTGGTTCGATTCATAAGGCATTGGCCTCCTACAGGCTTACTACGATTCATAAGGCAATTTCCTCCTACAAGCATGCTTCAATTCAAAAGGCAATGGCCTACTACAAGTTTCCTTCGATTCAGAAGGCAATGGCCTCCTACAAGTTTGCTTTGATTCATAAGGCAATGCCCTCCTACTGGTTTGCTTTAATTCAGAAGGTAATGGCCTCCGACAGGCTTGCTTCAATTCAGAAGGCAATGGCCTCCTATATGCTTGCTTTGAGTCACAAATAAATATCCTCCTTCTGGTTTGCTTTGATTAAGAAGATAATATCCTCCTACAGACTCCCATCGATTCAGAAGGCAATGGCCTCCTATACACTTGCTTCAATTCAAAAAGCAATGGCCTCATACAGGCTTGTTTCAATTAACAAGGCAATGGCCTCCTACAGGTTTTCTTTGATTCAGAAGGCAGTTGCCTTCTACAGGCATGCTTCGATTCAAAAGGAAATTGCTCCTTATAGGTTTGCTTCGGTTTATAACGAAATGGCCTCCTACAATTTTTCTTCGATTCATAAAGCAATGGCCTCCTACAGGCTTGCTTCGATTCAAAATTAAATGGTCTCCTACATAATTGCATGGATTCAATAGGAAATGGCCTCCTATAGACTTGCATCGATTCAGAAGGCAATGGCCTCCTACACAGTTTCTTCAATTCAGAAGGCAATGGCCTCATACAGACTTGTTTCAATTCAGAAGGAAATGACCTCCTACAGGTTTTCTTCTATTCAGAAGGTAACGGCCTCTGACAGGCTTGCTTCAATTCAGAAGGCAATGGCCTCCTACAGGCTTTCTTCAATTCAGAAGGCATTGGCCTCCTACATGCTTGCTTTGATTTACAAAGAAATAGCCTCCTACTTGTTTGCTTCGATTCAGAAGGTAATGGCCTCCTACAGACTTGCTTCGATTCAGAAGGCAATGGCCTCATACAGGCTTGTTTCGATTTAGAATGCAATGGCCTCCTATAGGTTTTCTTCGATTTAGAAGGCAATTGTCTCCTACAGGCATGCTTCAATTCAGAAGGCAATGGCCTCCTACAGGTTACTTTGTTTTATAAGGCAATGGCCTCCTACAGGTTTGCTTAAATTCATAAAGTAATGTCCTTCTACAGGCTTGCTTCGATTCAGATGGAAATGGCCTCCTACAGGCTTGCTTTGATTCATAAAGCAATGGCCTCCTACATGCTTGCTACGATTCAGCAAGCAGTGGCCTCCTACAAGCTTACTTCGATTTAGAAGAAATTGGCTTCCTACAGGCTTGCTTCGTTTCACAAAGGAATGGCCTCCTACATCAAATGGAAGAAAAGCAAATTAGCTTTGGTTTCTAAGAATCGATTGGGAATGTGACTTCCTTCTAACAAGCTTGATTCATAAGCTTCAATTAAGCAAGGATTTCCTTGATTGTTTGCTTCGATTCAGAAGGCAATGGCCTTTTACATGCTGGCTACGATTTAGAATGCATTGGCCTTCTATAGGCTTTCTTCGAATCAGAAGGCAATGGCCTCCTATAGGCTTGGTTAGATTCAGAAATCAATGGCTTCCTACAGGCTTGCTTCGATTCACAAAGCAATAGCCTCCTACATCAAATGGAAGAAAAGCAAATTAGCTTTGGTTTCTAAGCATCGATGGGAATGTGACTTCATTCAAACAAGCTTGATTCATAAGCTTCAATTAAGCAAGGATTTCCTTGATTGTGTGCTTCGATTCAGAAGGCATTGTCCTTCTAGAGGATTTCTTCGATTCAGAAGGCAATGGCCACCTATAGGATTTCTTCGAATCAAAAGGAATTGTCCTTCTACATGCTTGCTTCGATTCAGAAGGCAATGGCCTCCTATAGGCTTGCTTAGATTCAGAAATAAATGGCCTCCTACAGGCTTGCTTAGATTTAGAAGGCAGTGGTTTCTTACAGGCTTGTTTCGATTCAGAAGGAAATGGCCTCCTACATGCTTGGTTCGATTAAGAAGTTAATGGTCTCCAACAAGCTTGCTTCGATTCAGAAGGCAATGGCCTCCAACATACTTGCTTCAATTCATAAGGAAATGGCCTCCTACAGACTTGCTTCGATTCAGAAGGCATTGGCATCCTATAGGCTTACTTCGATTCATAAGGCAATTGCCTCCTACAAGAATGCTTCAATTCAAAAGGCAATGGCCTCCTACAAGTTTCCTTCGATTCAAAAGGCAATGGCCTCCTACAGGTTTTCTTCGATTCAGAAGGAAATGGCCTCCTACTGGTTTGCTTCAATTCAGAAGGTAATGGCCTTCGACAGGCTTGCTTCAATACAGAAGGCAGTGGCCTCGTACAGGCTTGCTTCAATTCATAAGGCATTGTCCTCCTAGATGCTTTCTTTGAGTCACAAATAAATAGCCTCCTCCTGGTATGCTTCGATTCAGAAGACAATAGCCTCCTACAGACTTCCATCAATTCAGAAGGAAATGGCCTCCTATAGACTTGCTTCAATTCATAAGGCAATGGCCTCATACAGGCTTCTTTCGATTAAGAAGGTAATAGCCTCCTACAGGTTTTCTTGGATTCATAAGGTAGTTGCCTTCTACAGGCATGCTTAGATTCAAAAGGAAATGGCTCCCTACAGGTTTTCTTCGATTTATAAGGCAATGGCCTCCTACAGGTTTGCTTCGATTCAGAAATCAATGGCCTCCTACAAGCTTGCTTCGATTCAAAATGCAATGGTCTCCTACAAAATTGCATGGATTCAAAAGGCAATGGCCTCCTACAAACTTGCTTCGATTCAGAAGTCAATGGCCTCCTACAGACTTGCTTCGATTCAGAATGCATTGGCCTCCTATAGGCTTGCTTCGATTCAGAAGGAAATTTCCTCCTACAAGCATGCTTCGATTCAAAAGGAAAGGGCCTCCTACAGGTTTGCTTCGATTTAGAAGGCAATGGCCTCCAACCGGTTTACTTTGATTCAGAAGGAAATGGCCTCCTATAGGCTTGCTTAGATTCAGAAATCAATGGCCTCCTATAGGCTTGCTTCGATTCAGAAGGCAGTGGCTTCTTACAGGCTTGTTTCGATTCAAAAGGAAATGGCCTCCTACAAGCTTGCTTCAATTCAGAAGTTAATGGCCTCCAACAAGCTTGCTTCGATTCAGAAGGTAATGGCCTCCAACATACTTGCTTCAATTCAGAAGGAAATGGACTCCTACAGACTTGCTTCGATTCAGAAGGCATTGGCCTCCTATAGGCTTACTTCGATTCATAAGGCAATTGCCTCCTACAAGCATGCTTCAATTCAAAAGGCAATGGCTGTTAGAACAATGTTTGAATCTAGTACCCTATAATTAAGTTTTGATGATAACAAAGTGAAAAGATATAGTAGTTAAATATTTCATGATTGAATTATATGCTACTTAAAATTACTATGCTCTGACTTGCAGATATGCTGATTAAAATAAGCAAGATCACGTTCCCAGCATCAGAATATGAGTTTGCACACCAGCATCAGAAGTTGCTGAATCAGAACGTCAAGATCAGAAGATCAACGCTTGCACATGCTGAAGCTTGATGAACAGAACTGCGCGTAAAATACTCTGATACAGAATCAAATCAGTTCATCAGCAGCGAAGCAGAATCAGAATGAGCCAAGCCAGATCGTGCATTGAAGAAGCAACGGTACTGTGCATTGAAAGCTAATCAATACCAACGGCATCATTCTAGACAAGATCTGCTCAGAAAGGAAAGCTTGTAAATAGCATTGAATCAAGAATATTTACTTCAACGTTCATCTTCTCAAGTGCTATATAAACCAAGCTTTGAAGATTATCACGGCTAATGCTTCCAAACTCTCTACACGTACAAAGCTGATCAATAATCTTCACTCTACAAGTTTTGCTAAACCACCAAACTCTGATACTTTATTAGCGTTTAGCAACTTAGTATTCTAAGCTTCAATTGTGTAAACATCACAGTTGTGATATAGTTTTTGTAGAAACATTCACACACATTTGATTATTCCTTTGTAAGAAAGTATTGCCTTGACAAACCGGATTGTGGTTTGAATCAAGAAGGTTTTAGCAGTTGCTAAAGCAGATTTGTATTCAGTTGAATATAGTGAATTAAGACCTCGTTGGAGAGAGGCGAAATCACCTTGAACGGGTGGACTGGAGTAGTTTGAGTTCAAACGAACCAGGATAAAAATACCTTGTCATTTGCTTTAAGTTTCCAGTTTTACAATTCAACCCCCCCCTTCTTGTGTTTTTCACTCCTTCAATTGGCATCAGAGCGCCTGGTTCTGAGCTAAAACACTTAACCGTGTCAGTAAAAGATCCAGCGTCAGAAAAACACTATGGCAGGAAACAACTCTCATTTCAGCAATGACACCAATGAGGATAGAGACAGATTCAGCGGCAAACCTCCAGTCTTTGATGGAGAAAACTTTGACTACTGGAAAGACAGAATTGAAAGCTTCTTTCTAGCACATGATGCTGATCTGTGGGATATGGTGACAGATGGATACACGCACCCTGTTAATGCAACTGGTCAGAAGATTGATAGAAAATCAATGACTGATCAACAAAAGCGTGATTTCAAGAATCACCATAAGGCCAGAACCATCCTTCTCAGTGCTATCTCCTATACTGAGTATGAGAAGATCTCCAACAGAGACACAGCTAAGAACATCTTTGATTCTCTCAGAATGACGCATGAGGGCAACGTCCAAGTCAAGGAAACAAAGGCTCTGGCGCTCATTCAGAAGTATGAGGCGTTTAAAATGGAAGAATCTGAATCCATTGAAACTATGTTCTCCAGATTCCAGATTCTGGTAGCTGGTCTCAAAGTTCTGGACAAGGGGTACTCTACTGCTGACCATGTCAAGAAGATAATCAGAAGTTTACCCAAGCAGTGGAGGCCTATGGTTACTGCTCTGAAGCTGGCGAAAGATCTCAACAAAATCACTCTGGAGGAACTTATAAGCTCCCTCAGAAGTCATGAGATAGAGCTGGAAGCTGACGAGCCTCAGAAGCAAGGTAAGCCTATAGCTTTAAAATCTAACAGAAAATCTGAATCTAATGTTTTGCAGGCAGTTGAAGAAACATCTGATGGATCCTCATCAGAAGAAGACGAGCTTTCTCTTCTCTCCAGAAGAGTAAATCAACTGTGGAAGCAAAGACAAAAGAAGTTCAGGAATCCCAGAAGATCTGATCATAACGAGTCTTCTTCCAGACACAGAAGGACAGATTCTTCCTCTGGATACAGAAGATCTGAAGGCTCCTCAGGTAGCAAGAAGCCAAATACAAAAGACATCATCTGCTACGAGTGCAATGAGCAAGGTCACTACAAGAGTGACTGTCCAAAGCTTCAGAGGGAAAAGCCAAAAAGGAAGTTTGGAAGAGAGAAGAAGAAAAGTCTCATGGCCACATGGGATGACTCTGACTCGTCTGAAGCTGACTCAGAATCAGATGATGAAAGGGCGAACATAGCGCTTATGGCTAACATTCAAGATGACAGTGAAGCTTCTGACTCAGACTCAGAATCAGACACAGAAGAGGTATTCCCTAACTTCGCTGTTAATTTTACAAAGGCTGAACTTGCTGAAAGCCTAAATGAAATTCTGGAACGTTATCAGCAGATTAGAGCTAAATTCAGAGACCTGAAAAGGACTCTTGAATCTGACTCTAATAAGTCTGAGAGTCTCAAATTGGAAAACTCTGAGCTGAGAGATAAAATTTTAAAATTAGAAAACTCTTTACAAAACTCTCAGAAGGTACCAATTTCTGAAACTCCCAGCAACGCTGATGAGATCATCAAGGAGTATGATCATAGTTTCCAGAAGTTCCTTGCTAAAAGCATAGATAGAAGCAGAATGGCTTCAATGATCTATGGAGTTAGCAGAAACGGCAGGAAAGGAATAGGATACCTAGGTAAGAATCCTACACCTAAAAATGTCATGGATTTAACAATTAAGTACACTCCTCTAAATTCACACTTTGTGTATGGTCACACACATGACATCAAATATACTAGTAGCAATCACTTTGTGAAACCAAAATTCAATCAGAGTTTTGGTAAAACTAACAAAACAGGACCCAAGAAGATCTGGGTACCTAAGGATAAAATAATACATGTTGCAGATATCTTTAGCAGCAAGTCAGAAACACCAGTCATGGTACCTGGACTCTGGCTGCTCACGTCACATGACGGGAAGAAGGCATATGTTCCAAAGCCTGGAACTTAAGCCTGGAGGCCACGTTGGCTTTGGAGGCAATCAGAGGGGAAAGATAATTGGCTCTGGAACTGTAGGTAACGGAAATCTTCCCTCTATTAATAATGTTCTGCTTGTTGATGGATTGATGCATAACTTGTTATCCATAAGTCAATTAAGTGATAACGGTTATGATATAATCTTTAATCAAAAATCATGTAAAGCTGTTAGTCAGAAAGATGGGACTATCCTATTTAATGGTAAGAGGAAAAACAACATTTACAAAATCAAACTTTCTGAACTTAAGAGTCAGAACGTAAAATGTCTTCTGTCTGTTAACAACGAGCAGTGGATCTGGCACAGAAGATTGGGGCATGTTAGTATGAGAAGAATATCTCAGATTAACAAACTCAATCTGGTCAGAGGACTTCCAAATTTGAAGTTCAATTCAGATGCTCTGTGTGAAGCATGTCAGAAAGGCAAATTTGCAAAACCATCTTTTAAATCCAAAAATGTTGTTTCTACCTCTAAGCCATTAGAACTTCTGCACATTGACTTATTTGGACCAGTTAAGACTGCTTCTGTCAGTGGCAAGAAGTATGGGTTAGTAATCGTAGATGACTATAGCAGATGGACATGGGTAAAGTTCTTAAGACACAAGGACGAGTCACACTCTGTGTTTGTTACCTTCTGTAACCAAGTTCAGAATGAAAAAGATCTTAGAATCGTTAAAGTCAGAAGTGATCATGGTGGAGAATTTGAAAATAAAGATTTTGAGTCATTCTTTAATGACAAAGGCATTCTGCATGACTTCTCTTGTCCTAGAACTCCCCAACAAAATGGAGTTGTAGAACGAAAGAACAGAACATTGCAAGAAATGGCCAGAACCATGATCAACGAGACAAACGTTGCTAAGACTTTCTGGGCAGAGGCAATAAACACAGCGTGCTACATTCAGAATAGAATCTCAATAAGACCTATTCTGGAAAAGACTCCATATGAATTGTGGAAGAACAGAAAGCCCAACATTTCGTATTTTCATCCATTTGGATGTACTTGCTATATGTTAAATACTAAGAATTATTTGAACAAGTTTGATTCTAAGGCACAGAAGTGTATTATGTTAGGATACTCTGAACGCTCAAGAGGGTACAGAGTATACAATACAGAAACACAGATTGTGGAAGAATCAATCAGTGTTCGTTTTGATGACAAGCTTGACTCTGAAAAGTCAAAGCAGAATGAAAATCTTGCAGGTATAGAAATTGAATTTGCAGGTTCTGAAGACAAGTCATCAGAAGCTCTCAACACAGACACTCCTTCAACGTCTGAAAGAAGCAATGCTAGAAATCCTACAACTGCTGCTGATCAACCTCAGAAGAGAGTACCCAGAAGCAGTTTGGATCACCCAGAAGAATCCATTCTAGGAAGAAAGGAAGATCCAATCAGAACAAGAGCAAGCCTCAGAAACTCTGAAGAAACTCTGATGGGACTTGTGTCTCTGATTGAACCTTCTTCCATTGATGAAGCACTTCTGGACAATGACTGGATTCTGGCAATGCAAGAAGAGCTGAATCAATTCACCAGAAACGACGTATGGGATCTCGTTCCAAGACCAAAAGGATTCAATGTCATTGGAACAAGATGGGTGTTCAGAAACAAGCTCAATGAACAAGGTGAAGTCGTCAGAAACAAGGCACGACTGGTTGCACAAGGTTATAGTCAGCAAGAGGGGATAGACTATACAGAAACCTTTGCTCCAGTCGCCAGGTTAGAATCTATCAGACTTTTAATCTCATTTGCTGTTAATAGAGGCATCACTCTGTATCAGATGGATGTCAAAAGTGCATTCTTAAATGGTTATATAGAAGAAGAAGTGTATGTTCACCAACCCCCAGGTTTTGAAAATACAAAACATCCAGAACATGTTTTCAAACTGAAAAAGTCACTGTATGGTCTGAAACAAGCTCCCAGAGCTTGGTATGAAAGGCTAAGTAACTTTCTGCTTGAAAATGAGTTCACCAGAGGGAAAGTGGACACCACTCTATTCTGTAAAACAGTTAAGAGTGACATTTTAGTCTGTCAGATTTATGTTGATGATATAATCTTTGGTTCTACTAATCCTTCTCTTGGAAGAAAATTTGCTAAGTGTATGCAGGCAGAATTTGAGATGAGCCTCATGGGGGAACTGAAGTTCTTTCTAGGAATTCAGATCAATCAAACTCCAGAGGGAACTTACATTCATCAGAGCAAATACATCAGAGATCTTCTGAAGAAATTTGACCTCTCAGAATGTAAGCCATCAAAGATTCCAATGCATCCCACGTGCATTCTGGAAAGAGAAGAGGTAAGCAAAAGCGTAGAACAGAAAGTCTACAGAGGTATGATTGGTTCTCTCCTTTATCTGACTGCTTCAAGACCTGATATTCTTTTCAGTGTATGTATTTGTGCTAGATTCCAATCAGATCCTAGAGAATCTCACTTAACAGCTGTTAAGCGAATTTTCAAGTATCTGAAAGGTACTACTAATCTGGGTTTGTTTTATAGAAAATCTAGTGATTACAGTTTAGTAGGCTACTGCGACGCTGATTTTGCTGGAGACAGAGTGGAACGCAAAAGTACTTCTGGAAGCTGCCAGTTTCTGGGAGAAAATCTGATCTCGTGGTCCAGCAAAAGGCAATCAACTATTGCTCTGTCAACAGCAGAAGCTGAGTACATAGCAGCAGCTGGTTGCAGCACACAGATGCTCTGGATGAAAAGTCAGCTTGAAGACTTCCAGATTTTTGAGAGTAACATTCCTATTCTTTGTGATAATACTTCTGCTATTTGCTTAAGTAAGAATCCTATTTTACATTCTAGAGCTAAGCATATAGAAATAAAACATCATTTCATTAGGGACTATATTCAGAAAGGCATTTTAAACTTGAAATTTATAGATACAGACCATCAATGGGCTGATATCTTTACAAAACCCCTTTCAGAAGATAGGTTTAATTTCATTCTGAAACATCTCAGCATGAAAGTATGCCCAGAATGAAAATGCTTTAATTCCATATTTTTATCTTTCAGAATGTAATTATATTACTGTGAACTTCTGATCAATCTTTGTTTCAGAAAGTTAGAACATGCAGATTGTATCAGAGGCAAGTCTGAAGATCTGAGAGTCTAATCTCAAAGACAGACGTGCTGATCACTATATCAAACAAGTGTCATCCAATCATCAGCAAATCCCTGAAGCAGAACGCGTGCACGTTTCTGAGAAAGGAAAACGCTGATTGGGTGCATTGAGACACATGTCTGGTAACCGTTTTTAAGTATCTTTCTCAAATCCCCCAAAATCAGCAAGCATTAAATGCAAAAGTAATCACGCTTGTTAATTGCAATCATTATTTTTTTCTCTCTCTTAAAAACGTTTTATTTTTCAAAATAATTTTTGAAAATCCTATTTAAGCACATTACTCTTCATGTTTATTCTTTACGCTTACTCATAATCTCTTAAGAATTTTTCTGCATATCTCCTTCAAAACCCTAGCTTTTCTCAAATCACTCTCAAGCCTTTTGTGTGAGAACAATGGCATCCTCCAGCATTTCTGCAGGAAATCAGAAGAAGGAAACCTCTGAGCAATATCAAGCGCCTACCAGAACTCTTCTCACACCGGTTAAGAATCTTGAGGTTCTCTCTGAGTTAATCGTGGATTTCGAAAGTTTGAAGGAAAATGGATTTGACCTATCTGCTGAAGTCAAAGCTCAGAAGTGGGAGAGGTACTTTGATAGATTGGTTGGACCAACCTTCCCAGAACTTGTCAAAGAATTTTGGATTCATGCCAAGATTGATAAGCATCTAGTCGTCTCCTCTGTTATGGGAAAGAAGATCATAATTTCTGAAGACCTCATTGCTAGGTTAATTGGTCAGAGTGGTGGCGGAGTCCGTTGTGTGGACATGGCTGATAGGTGTCCGGATATTGGTGTGGTAGCAAACTGCATTTTCACTCTTGGTCTTCCCAGCAGCAAAATCAAGGATCTGAAGGATCACTTCAGAGTGTGGGCCAAGATTGTTCTAGGCTGTTTCAATCACAGGAAGCCAACAAGCTCTCCTGACTATATAAACGTGGATCAGCAATTTCTGATCTACTTTATTGATCAGAGGGTGAAGATAAATTTGGCACACTTCCTGTTCAATCATCTGAAGACAAGTGTGAAAGAGACTAGAGAAGAAGAAAGGACGAAAAGAGACTGGATACCATTTGGGAGGCTTATCTCAGATATTCTGACAGAGAATAAGCTGATAGACTATCTGAGCGAAGCTAAAGTACTGGGCAATTTTGAACCAACTGTTGGAAAAGCGCTGAATGCTAAGAATCTGAAGAAGATGGAAGCTAGAATGAATGTTCAGGACAGCAAGATTGATTCTGTTGTCACCTTGGTTCAGAAGCAGAATGCATCTTCTGAAAAGATTCAGGCAATGCTGGAAAGCCTGTTCTCACGCATGCCCCCACAACCTTGAAATTTTTTCATGCATGACGTTCTCTATATTTTCCTTATTTTCTGATGTACTTTTGATTATGTTTTGACTATGGTTTGTAATGCTATTTTGCTCTGATTCTGAACTATCTTTAATACTATTAGTTTTTCTGATCCAAATCATTTTAGCACATCACCAGCACTTTTTGATTGCTGACAAAAAGGGGGAGAACAAGAATGATATTTAAATCAATAACGGATAACTAGACAGAAACTCTCAAACATTCTAACTATCTATTACTTGAAATGTTTTTCTGTTTTGTCTTTAAGTCTACAGGCACAAGGAAGCTCTTGAACACAATGAAGACTAGAAGACCATGTTGCTCTGATCAAATATGAAGTTCTGATATATGAAGCTCTGATCAACCTAACACTCTGATCTGAAGCAAAGCTCTGACAGGAAAAGCTCTGAAGCTCTGCTTTCTGATAAGTCAAAGACTTACAATCTGATGCTCAAAGACAGAAAAAGATCTGACTCTGAAGAACACGCATATCAAAGGGAAGTAACAAACTCAGGGGGAGTATTTCTTAAACTCTAACTTCTCCGTACTTCTTATTCTGATACATAGATCTGATAACCTTTTCACGTTATTTTTCATTTAAAATATCTAGTTTTTGTCATCATCAAAAAGGGGGAGATTGTTAGAACAATGTTTGAATCTAGTACCCTATAATTAAGTTTTGATGATAACAAAGTGAAAAGATATAGTAGTTAAATATTTCATGATTGAATTATATGCTACTTAAAATTACTATGCTCTGACTTGCAGATATGCTGATTAAAATAAGCAAGATCACGTTCCCAGCATCAGAATATGAGTTTGCACACCAGCATCAGAAGTTGCTGAATCAGAACGTCAAGATCAGAAGATCAACGCTTGCACATGCTGAAGCTTGATGAACAGAACTGCGCGTAAAATACTCTGATACAGAATCAAATCAGTTCATCAGCAGCGAAGCAGAATCAGAATGAGCCAAGCCAGATCGTGCATTGAAGAAGCAACGGTACTGTGCATTGAAAGCTAATCAATACCAACGGCATCATTCTAGACAAGATCTGCTCAGAAAGGAAAGCTTGTAAATAGCATTGAATCAAGAATATTTACTTCAACGTTCATCTTCTCAAGTGCTATATAAACCAAGCTTTGAAGATTATCACGGCTAATGCTTCCAAACTCTCTACACGTACAAAGCTGATCAATAATCTTCACTCTACAAGTTTTGCTAAACCACCAAACTCTGATACTTTATTAGCGTTTAGCAACTTAGTATTCTAAGCTTCAATTGTGTAAACATCACAGTTGTGATATAGTTTTTGTAGAAACATTCACACACATTTGATTATTCCTTTGTAAGAAAGTATTGCCTTGACAAACCGGATTGTGGTTTGAATCAAGAAGGTTTTAGCAGTTGCTAAAGCAGATTTGTATTCAGTTGAATATAGTGAATTAAGACCTCGTTGGAGAGAGGCGAAATCACCTTGAACGGGTGGACTGGAGTAGTTTGAGTTCAAACGAACCAGGATAAAAATACCTTGTCATTTGCTTTAAGTTTCCAGTTTTACAATTCAACCCCCCCCTTCTTGTGTTTTTCACTCCTTCAATGGCCTCCCACAAGTTTCCTTCGATTTAGAAGGCAATGGCCTCCTACAGGTTTTCTTCGATCCAGAAGGCAATTGCCTCCTACTGGTTTGCTTCAATTCAAAAGGTAATGGCCTCCGACAGGCTTGCTTCAATTCAGAAGGCAATGGCCTCGTACAGGCTAGCTTCAATTCAGAAGGCAATGGCCTCCTATATGCTTTCTTTGAGTCACAAATAAATAGCCTCCTCCTGGTTTGCTTCAATTCAGAAGACAATAGCCTCCTACAGACTTCCATCGATTCAGAAGGAAATGGCCTCCTATAGACTTGCTTCAATTCAGAAGGCAATGGCCTCATACAGGCTTGTTTCGATTAAGAAGGCAATAGCCTCCTACAGGTTTTCTTGGATTCAGAAGGCAGTTGCCTTCTATAGGCATGCTTCGATTCAAAAGTAAATGGCTCCCTACAGGTTTGCTTTGATTTATAAGGCAATGGCCTCCTACAGGTTTGCTTCGATTCATAAAGCAATGGCTTCCTACAGGCTTGCTTCGATTAAAAATGCAATGGTCTCCTACAGAATTGCATGGATTCAAAAGGCAATGGCCTCCTACAGACTTGCTTCAATTCAGAAGGAAATTGCCTCCTACAAGCATGCTTTGATTCAAAAGGCAATGACCTCCTACCGGTTTGCTTCGATTCAGAAGGCAATGTCCTCCAACAGGTTTACTGTTATTCTGAAGGCAATGGCCTCCTATAGGCTTGCTTCAATTCAGAAGGCAATGGCCTCCTACAGGTTTGCTTCAATTCAGAAGGCATTGGCCTCCTACATGCTTGCTTTAATTCATAAACAAATAGCCTCCTACTGGTTTGCTTCGATTCAGAAGGCAATCGCCTCCTACACACTTACTTCGAATCAGAAGGAAATGGCCTTATACAGGATTGCTTTGATTCAGAAGGAAATGGCCTCCTACATGTTTGCTTTGATTCAGAAGGCAATTTCCTCCTACAGGAATGCTTCGATTCAGAAGGCAATGGCCTCCTACAGGTTGCTTCGATTTATAAGGCAATGGCCTCCTACAGGCTTGCTTCGATTCAGAAAGCAATGGCCTCCTACAGGCTTGCTTCAATTCAGAAGGCAATGGCCTCCTACATGCTTGCTTTGATTCATAAAGAAATGGCCTCCCACAGGCTTGCTTCGATTCAGAAGACAATGGCCTCCTACAGGCTTGCTTCGATTCACAAACAAATGGCCTCCTACATCGAATGGAAGAAAAGCAAATTAGCATCGATTGGCAATTTGACTTCCTTCGAGCAAGCTTGATTCATAAGCTTATATTAAGCAAGGATTTCCTTGATTGCTTGCTTCAATTTAGAAGGAAATGGCCTTCTATAAGCTTGCTTCGATTCAGAAGGCATTGGCCTTCTATAGGCTTTCTTCGATTCAGAAGGAAATGGCCTTCCTACAGGCTTGTTTCGATTTAGAAGGCAATGGCCTCCTACTGGTTGGCTTCAATTCAGAAGGTAATGCCCTCCGACAGGCTTGCTTCAATTCAGAAGGTAGTGTTCTCGTATAGGCTTGGTTGAATTCAGAAGGCATTGGCCTCCTAGATGCTTTCTTTGATTCACAAATAAATAGCCTCTTATTGGTTTTCTTCGATTCCGAAGGAAATAGCCTCATACAGACTTGCTTCAATTCAGAAGGCAATGGCCTCATACAGGCTTGTTTCGATTAAGAAGGCAATGGCCTCCTACATGTTTTCTTTGATTCAGAAGGCAGTTGCCTTCTACAGGCATGCTTCGATTCAAAAGGAAATGGCTTCCTACCGGTTTGCTTGGATTTATAAGACAATAGCCTCCTACAGGTTTGCTTCGATTCAGAAAGCAATGGCCTCCTACAGGCTTGCTTTGATTCAAAAGGCAATGGTCTCCTACTGGTTTGCTTCAATTCAGAAGGCAATGGCGTCCTACAGACTTGCTTTGATATAGAAGGAAATGGCCTTATACAGGCTTGTTTCAATTTAGAAGGCAATGGCTTCCTACAGGTTTGCTTCAATTCAGAAGGCAATTGCCTCCTACAGGCATGCTTCAATTCAAAAGGCAATGGACTCCTACCGGTTGCTTCTATTTATAAGGCAATGGCCTCTTATAGGTTTGCTTCGATTCAGAAAGCAATGGCCTCCTACAGGCTTGCTTCAATTCACAAGGCAATGGACTCCTACAGGCTTGCTTCGAATCACAAAGCAATTGCCTCCTACATGGTTGCTTCGATTGAGAAAGCAATGGCCTCCTACAGGATTGCTTCAATTCAGAAGACAATGGCCTCCTACAGGATTGCTTCGATTCACAAAGAAATAGCCTCCTACATGAAATGGAAGAAAAGCAAATTAGATTTGGTTTCTAAGCATCGATTGGGAATTTGACTTCCTTCGAGCAAGCTTGATTCATAAGCTTCTATTAAGCAAGGATTTCCTTAATTGCTAGCTTCAATTCAGAAGGCAATGGCCTTCTACAGCCTTGCTTCGATTCAGAAGGAATTGGCCTTCTATAGGCTTTCTTCGATTCAGAAGGCAATGGCCTCCTACAGGCTTGCTTCGATTCAGAAGGCAGTGGCTTCCTACAGGCTTGTTTCGATTCAGAAGGCAATGGCCTCCTACTGGTTTGCTTCAATTCAGAAGGTAATGGCCTCTGACAAGCTTGCTTCAATTCAGAAGGCAATGGCCTCGTACATGATTGCTTCAATTCAAAAGGCATTGGCCTCCTAGATGCTTGCTTTGATTTACAAATAAATAGCCTCATACTGGTTTGCCTCGATTCAGAAGGCAATAGCCTCCTACGGGTTTTCTTTGATTCAGAAGGAAGTTGCCTTCTACATGCATGCTTCGATTCAAAAGGAAATGGCTTCCTACAGGTTTGTTTCTATTTATAAGGCAATAGCCTCCTATAGGTTTGCTTCGATTCAGAAAGCAATGGCCTCCTACAGGATTGTTTCGATTCAAAAGGAAATGGTCTCCTACAGACTTGCATGGATTCAGAAGGAAATGGCCTCCTATAGACTTTCTCCTATTCAGAAGGCAATGGCCTCCTACACACTTGCTTTGATTCAGAAGGAATTGGCCTCCTACAGGCTTTCTTCGATTCAGAAAGCAATTGCCTCCTACAAGCATGCTTCGATTCAAAAGGCAATGGCCTCCTATAGGTTTTCTTCGATTCTGAAGGCAATGGCCTCCTATAGGTTTACTTCGATTCAGAAGGCAATGACCTCCTAGAGGAATGCTTCAAATCAGAAGGCAATGGCCTCCTACAGGTTTGCTTCAATTCAGAAGGCATTGGCCTCCTACATGCTTGCTTTAATTCAAAAGGAAATAGCTTCCTACTGGTTTTCTTCGATTCAGAAGGCAATGGCCTCCTACAGACTTGCTTCGATTCAGAAGGAAATGGACTTATAAAGGCTTCTTTCGATTCAGAAGGAAATGGCCTCCTACGGGCTTGCTTCGATTCAGAAGGCAGTTGCTTCCTACAGGCTTGTTTCGATTCAGAAGGCAATGGCCTCCTACTGGTTTGCTTAAATTCAGAAGGTAATGGGCTTCGACATGCTTGCTTCAATACAAAAGACAATGGCCTCGTACAGGCTTACTTCAATTCAAAAGGCATTAGCCTCCTAGATGCTTGCTTTGATTCACATATAAATAACCTCCTACTAGTTTTCTTTGATTCATAAGGAAATACCCTCCTACAGACTTCCATCGATTCAGAAGGCAATTGTCTCCTATAGACTTGCTTCAATACAGAAGGCAATGGCCTCAAACAGGCTTGTTTCGATTAAGAAGGCAATGGCCTCCTACGGGTTTTCTTTGATTCAGAAGGCAGTTGTCTTCTACAGGCATGCTTCGATTAAAAAGGAAATGGCTTCCTGTAGGTTTGCATGGATTCAGAAGGCAATGGCCTCCTACAGGTTTGCTTTGATTCATAAAGCAATGTCCTCGTACAGACTTGCTTCGATTTAGAAGGCATTGGCCTCCTACAGGCTTGCTTTGATTCAGAAGGCAATTACCTCCTAGAAGCATGCTTCGATTCAAAAGGCAATGGCCTCCTACAGGTTTACTTCGATTCAAAAGGCAATGGCCTCCTACAAGGTGGCTTCAATTCAGAAGGGAATGGCCTCCTACAGGTTTACTTCGATTCAGAAGGCAATGGCCTCCTAAAGGTGTGCTTCAAATCAGAAGGTAATGGCCTTCTACAGGTTTGCTTCAATTCAGAAGGCATTGGCCTCCTACATGCTTGCTTTGATTCAAAAAGAAATAGCCTCCTACTGGTTTGCTTCGATACAGAAGGAAATGGCCGCCTACAGACTTGTTTCGATTCAGAAGGAAATGGCCTTATACAGGCTTGCTTCGATTCAGAAGGAAATGGCCTCCTACAGGCTTGCTTTGATTCAAAAGGTAGTGGCTTCCTACAGGCTTGTTTCAATTCAGAAGGAAATGGACTCCTACTGGTTTGCTTAAATTCAGAAGGTAATGGCCTTCGACAGACTTGCTTCAATTCAGAAGGCAATGGTCTCGTACAGCCTTGCTTCAATTCAGAAGGCATTAGCCTCCTAGATGCTTTCTTTGATTCACATATAAATAGCCTCCTACTGGTTTTCTTTGATTCAGAAGGCAATAGCCTCCTACAGACTTCCATCAATTCAAAAGGCAATGGCCTCCTATAGACTTGCTTCAATTCAGAAGGAAATGGCCTCATACAGGCTTGTTTCGATTAAGAAGGCAATGGCCTCCTACGGGTTTTCTTTGATTCAGAAGGCAGTTGTCTTCTACAGGCATGCTTCGATTCAAAAGGAAATGGCTTCCTCTAGGTTTCATGGATTCAGAAGGCAATGGCCTCCTACAGGTTTTCTTTGATTCATAAAGCAATGGCCTCGTATAGACTTGCTTCGATTTAGAAGGCATTGGCCTCCTACAGGATTACTTCCATTCAGAAAGGCAATTACCTCCTACAAGCATGCTTCGATTCAAAAGGCAATTTCCTCCTACAGGTTTGCTTCGATTCAGAAGGCAATGGCCTCCTACAGGTTTACTTTGATTCAGAAGGCAATGGCCTCCTACAGGGTTGCTTCAATTCATAAGGCAATGGCCTCCTACAGGTTTGCTTCGATTCAGACGGAAATGGCCTTATACAAGCTTATTTCGATTCAGAAGGCAATGGCCTCCTACATGTTTGCTTCGATTCAGAAGGCAATTGACTCATACAGGCATGCTTCGATTCAGAAAGAAATGGCCTCCTACAGGCTTGCTTCAATTCAGAAGGCAATGGACTCCTACAGGCTTCCTTCGAATCACAAAGCAATGGACTCCTACATGCTTTCTTCGATTCAAAAAGCAATGGCCTCCTACAGGCTTGCTTCGATTCAGAAAGCAATGGCCTCCTACAGGCTTGCTTCGATTCACAAAGCAATGGCCTCCTACATCAAATGGAAGAAAAGCAAATTAGCTTTAGTTTCTAAGCATCGATTGGGAATTTGACTTCCTTCGAGCAAACTTGATTCATAAGCTTCTATTAAGCAAGGATTTCCTTGATTGCTTGCTTCAATTCAGAAGGCAATGGCCTTCTACAGGTTTGCTTCGATTCAGAAGGCATTGGCCTTCTATAGGCTCTCTTTGATTCAGAAGGCAATGGCCTCCTAAAGCCTTGCCTCGATTCAGAAGGCAGTGGCTTCCTACAGGATTGTTTCGATTCAGAAGGAATGGGCCTCCTACTGGGTTTCTTCGATTCAGAAGTTAATGGCCTCCAACAAGCTTGCTTTGATTCATAAGGCATTGGCCTCCTACATACTTTCTTCAATTCAGAAGGCAATGGCCTCCTACAGGTTTGCTTTGATTCATAAAGCAATGGCCTCCTACATGCTTGCTTCGATTTAAAAGGCAACGGTCTCTTACGGAATTGCATGGATTCATAAGGCAATGGCCTCCTACAGACTTGCTTCGATTCAGAATGCAATGGCCTCCTACAGACTTGCTTCGATTTAGAAGGCATTGGCCTCCTAAAGGCTTGATTCGAGTCAGAAGGCAATTACCTCCTACAAGCATGCTTTTATTCAAAAGGCAATGGCCTCCTACAGGTTTGCTTCAATTCAGAAGGAAATGGCCTCCTACAGGTTTGCTTCAATTCATAAGGCGTTGGCCTCCTACATGCTTGCTTTAATTCAAAAGGAAATAGCTTCCTACTGGTTTGCTTCGATTCAGAAGGCAATGGCCTCCTACAGACTTGCTTCGATTCAGAAGGAAATGGACTTATAAAGGCTTCTTTCGATTCAGAAGGAAATGGCCTCCTACGGGTTTGCTTCGATTCAGAAGGCAGTTGCTTCCTACAAGCTTGTTTCGATTCAGAAGGCAATGGCCTCCTACTGGTTTGCTTAAATTCAGAAGGTAATGGGCTTCGACATGCTTGCTTCAATACAAAAGACAATGGCCTCGTACAAGCTTACTTCAATTCAAAAGGAATTAGCCTCCTAGATGCTTGCTTTGATTCACATATAAATAACCTCCTACTAGTTTTCTTTGATTCATAAGGAAATACCCTCCTACAGACTTCCATCGATTCAGAAGGCAATTGCCTCCTATAGACTTGCTTCAATACAGAAGGCAATGGCCTCAAACAGGCTTGTTTCGATTAAGAAGGCAATGGCCTCCTACGGGTTTTCTTTGATTCAGAAGGCAGTTGCCTTCTACAGGCATGCTTCGATTAAAAAGGAAATGGCTTCCTGTAGGTTTGCATGGATTCAGAAGGCAATGGCCTCCTACAGGTTTGCTTTGATTCATAAAGCAATGTCCTCGTACAGACTTGCTTTGATTTAGAAGGCATTGGCCTCCTACAGGCTTGCTTTGATTCAGAAGGCAATTACCTCCTAGAAGCATGCTTCGATTCAAAAGGCAATGGCCTCCTACAGGTTTACTTCGATTCAAAAGGCAATGGCCTCCTACAGGGTGGCTTCAATTCAGAAGGGAATGGCCTCCTACAGGTTTACTTCGATTCAGAAGGCAATGGCCTCCTAAAGGCGTGCTTCAAATCAGAAGGTAATGGCCTTCTACAGGTTTGCTTCAATTCAGAAGGCATTGGCCTCCTACATGATTGCTTTGATTCAAAAAGAAATAGCCTCCTACTGGTTTGCTTCGATACAGAAGGAAATGGCCGCCTACAGACTTGTTTCGATTCAGAAGGAAATGGCCTTATACAGGCTTGCTTCGATTCAGAAGGAAATGGCCTCCTACAGGCTTGCTTTGATTCAGAAGGTAGTGGCTTCCTACAGGCTTGTTTCAATTCAGAAGGAAATGGCCTCCTACTGGTTTGCTTAAATTCAGAAGGTAATGGCCTTCGACAGACTTGCTTCAATTCAGAAGGCAATGGCCTCGTACAGCCTTGCTTCAATTCAGAAGGCATTAGCCTCCTAGATGCTTTCTTTGATTCACATATAAATAGCCTCCTACTGGTTTTCTTTGATTCAGAAGGCAATATCCTCCTACAGACTTCCATCAATTCAAAAGGAAATGGCCTCCTATAGACTTGCTTCAATTCAGAAGGAAATGGCCTCATACAGGCTTGTTTCGATTAAGAAGGCAATGGCCTCCTACGGGTTTTCTTTGATTCAGAAGGCAGTTGTCTTCTACAGGCATGCTTCGATTCAAAAGGAAATGGCTTCCTCTAGGTTTCATGGATTCAGAAGGCAATGGCCTCCTACAGGTTTTCTTTGATTCATAAAGCAATGGCCTCGTATAGACTTGCTTCGATTTAGAAGGCATTGGCCTCCTACAGGATTACTTCCATTCAGAAAGGCAATTACCTCCTACAAGCATGCTTCGATTCAAAAGGCAATTTCCTCCTACAGGTTTGCTTCGATTCAGAAGGCAATGGCCTCCTACAGGTTTACTTTGATTCAGAAGGCAATGGCCTCCTACAGGGTTGCTTCAATTCATAAGGCAATGGCCTCCTACAGGTTTGCTTCGATTCAGACGGAAATGGCCTTATACAAGCTTATTTCGATTCAGAAGGCAATGGCCTCCTACAAGTTTGCTTCGATTCAGAAGGCAATTGACTCATACAGGCATGCTTCGATTCAGAAGGCAATGGCCTCCTACAGGTTGCTTCGATTTATAAGGCAATGGCCTCCTACAGGTTTGCTTCGATTCAGAAAGAAATGGCCTCCTACAGGCTTGCTTCAATTCAGAAGGCAATGGACTCCTACAGGCTTCCTTCGAATCACAATGCAATGGACTCCTACATGCTTTCATCGATTCAAAAAGCAATGGCCTCCTACAGGCTTGCTTCGATTCAGAAAGCAATGGCCTCCTACAGGCTTGCTTCGATTCACAAAGCAATGGCCTCATACATCAAATGGAAGAAAAGCAAATTAGCTTTAGTTTCTAAGCATCGATTGGGAATTTGACTTCCTTCGAGCAAACTTGATTCATAAGCTTCTATTAAGCAAGGATTTCCTTGATTGCTTGCTTCAATTCAGAAGGCAATGGCCTTCTACAGGTTTGCTTCGATTCAGAAGGCATTGGCCTTCTATAGGCTCTCTTTGATTCAGAAGGCAATGGCCTCCTAAAGCCTTGCCTCGATTCAGAAGGCAGTGGCTTCCTACAGGATTGTTTCGATTCAGAAGGAATGGGCCTCCTACTGGCTTTCTTCGATTCAGAAGTTAATGGCCTCCAACAAGCTTGCTTTGATTCATAAGGCATTGGCCTCCTACATACTTTCTTCAATTCAGAAGGCAATGGCCTCCTACAGGTTTGCTTTGATTCATAAAGCAATGGCCTCCTACATGCTTGCTTCGATTTAAAAGGCAATGGTCTCTTACGGAATTGCATGGATTCAGAAGGCAATGGCCTCCTACAGACTTGCTTCGATTCAGAATGCAATGGCCTCCTACAGACTTGCTTCGATTTAGAAGGCATTGGCCTCCTAAAGGCTTGATTCGAGTCAGAAGGCAATTACCTCCTACAAGCATGCTTTTATTCAAAAGGCAATGGCCTCCTACAGGTTTGCTTCAATTCAGAAGGAAATGGCCTCCTACAGGTTTGCTTCAATTCATAAGGCGTTGGCCTCCTACATGCTTGCTTTGATTCAAAAAGAAATAGCCTCCTACTGGATTGCTTCGATTCATAAGGCAGTGGCCTCCTACAGACTTGCTTCGACTCAGAAGGAAATGGCCTTATACAGGCTTGTTTCGATTCAGAAGGCAATGGCCTCCTACAGGATTGCTTCGATTTAGAAGGCAATTTCCTCCTACAGGCATGCTTCGATTCAGAAGGCAATGGCGTCTTACAGGTTGCTTCGATTTATAAGGCAACGGCCTCCTACAGGTTTGCTTCAATTCAGAAAGCAATGGCCTCCTACAGGCTTTGTTCAATTCAGAAGGCAATGGACTCCTACAAGCTTGCTTCGAATCACAAAGCAATGGCCTCCTACATGCTTGCTTCGATTCAGAAAGCAATGGCCTCCTACAGGCTTGCTTCGATTCAGAAGACAATGGCTTCCTACAGGCTTGCTTCGATTCACAAAGCAATCGCCTCTTACATCAAAGGGAAGAAAAGCAAATTAACTTTGGTTTTTAAGCATCGATTGGGAATTTGACTTCCTTCGAGCAAGCTTGATTCATAAGCTTCTATTAAGAAAGGATTTCCTTGATTGCTTGCTTCGATTCAGAAGGCAATGGCCTTCCACATGCTTTCTTCGATTAAGAAGGCATTGGCCTTCTATAGGCTTTCTTCGATTCAGAAGGCAATGCCTCCTAGATCCTTGCTTTGATTCAGAAGGCAGTGGCTTCCTACAGGCTTGTTTCAATTCAGAAGGAATGGGCCTCCTACTGGCTTGCTTCGATTCAGAAGGTAATGGCCTCCAACAAGCTTGCTTTGATTCAGAATCCATTGGCCTCCTATATACTTCCTTCAATTCAGAAGGTAATGGCTTCCAACAGGTTTGCTTTGATTCATAAAGCAATGGCCTCCTACATGCTTGCTTTGATTCAAAAGGCAATTTCCACCTACAGGCATGCTTCGATTCAAAAGGCAATGTCCTCCTACAGGTTGCTTCGATTTATAAGGCAATGGCCTACTACAGGTTTGCTTCGATTCAGAAAGCAATGACCTCCTACAAGCTTGCTTCGATTCAGAAGACAATGGCCTCCTACAGGCTTGCTTCGATTCACAAAGCTATGGCCTCCTACATCAAATGGAAGAAAAGAAAATTAGCTTTGGTTTCTAAGCATCGATTGGGACTTTGGCTTCCTTCAAGCGATCTTGATTCATAAGCTTCTATTAAGAAACAATTTCCTTGATGGCTTGCTTCGATTCAGAAGTCAATTGCCTTCTACAGGCTTGCTTCGATTCAGAAGGCTTTGGCCTTCTATAGGCTTTCTTCGATTCAGAAGGCAATGGCCTCCTATATGATTTCTTCGATTGAGAAGGCATTGTCCTTCTACGTGCTTGCTTCGGTTAAGAAGGCAATGTCCTCCTATAGGCTTGCTTAGATTCAGAATGAAGTGGCCTCCTTCAGGCTTGCTTCAATTCAGAAGGCAGTGGCTTCCTACAAGCTTCTTTTGATTCAGAAGGAAATGGCCTCCTACAAGTTTACTTCAATTCAGAAGGCAATGGCCTCCTATAGGCTTGCTTCAATTCATAAGGCAATGGCCTCCTACAAGCTTGCTTCAATTCATAAGGCATTTGCCTCCTACATGCTTGCTTTGATTCACAAAAAAATAACCTTCTACTGGTTTGCTTCGATTCAGAGGGCAATGGCCTCCTACAGACTTGCTTTGATTTAGAAGGCAATGGCCTCCTACAGGTTTGCTTCAATTCAGAAGGCAATGGCATCCTACAGGTTTACTTCGATTCAGAAGGCAATGGACACCTATAGAGTTGCTTCAATTCATAAGGCAATGACCTCCTACATGCTTTCTTTGATTCACAAAGAAATAGCTTCCTACAGGTTTGCTTCGATTCATAAGGCAATGGTCTCCTTCAGACTTCCATCTATTCAGAAGGCAATGGCCTGCTACAAACTTGCTTCAATTTAGAAGGCAATAGCCTCATACAGGCTTGTCTCGATTCAGAAGGCAATGGCCTCCTATAGGCTCGCTTTGATTCAGAAAGAAATTTTCTCCTACATGCATGCTTAGATTCAGAAGGCAATGGACTCCTACATGTTTGTCGATTTAGAAGGTAATGGCCTCCTACAAGTTTGCTTCGATTCAGAAAACAATGGCCTCCTACAGGCTTGCTTCGATTCAGAGGACAATGGCCTCGTACAGGTTTGCTTCGATTCACAAAGCAATGGCCTCCTACATGCTTGCTTTGATTCACAAAGCAGTGGTCTCCCGCATGCTAGCTTCGATTGGACAATGGTTATCTTCAGAGAAGCTTCAATTGGGCATTTGGCTTCCTACGAGCAATATTAATCCTCAAATCTTTGATTGGGGTATTGGTTTCCTTCAAAGAAACATACTTCGAATCCAACTCTAAATCCTTCGAGCAATCTTGGTTGAAGAATCATTGATCAAATCTCATAACCTTTATTCTCCAAATCTCCCTTGTCATTCTATGTGGATTCTGAATCTTTACATAATTAGAGGTATACACAAACTTGTGATGCATTACACAAAGATTCGAAACTTCATCCACTAGATTATACCATTTTTGGATGAAATGGAAAAAATCTACGTATCTTTTTTCATAAAGATTACTTTAATCACAAAGTTAGCTTTTTGAGATCCCAACCTGATTTTATATGAACACAAGCAATGTCAAAAGCATAAGTTAAATCACCTGCACCCGAAAAACATCAGTCCCCCACTTGTTATCTTACAAATCTGTTTACTTAACCATTTCTCTATAAATATAGAGACCATTTTGCAAATCAAGGCCATACTTTGGTTGTATGGAAAAAATCATCAAACACTCTCAAACTCTCACACTCTCAAACTCTCAAAAAATCTCAAACTCCTTCATACATTACTGAGCCATTCGATTCACCCCGTGACTCCCATATAACAGCATTTCGATTCACCCCCCTAGCTTCCATATACCAGCCTTCTTGAATACATGGTTGATTTTGATAATATTTGTGAAAATGGGTGTGACATTAGAGAGGAGTTAAAAGCTCAAGGATGGAAAAATTATTTTCAAAGGTTACATGGTGCGATTTATGGAACCTTAGTAAAGGATTTTTGGAAGAATACTGATTGCGATTGTTGTACCCCAAAATTTTCCCTCTTATCCCTCAAGAGTTTTCTCACATGATTTCTTTTGGGTCAAGACTGCACAAGGTTTAACCAGCAAGATACTTCTTCCTCAACACTGATGACTCAAAGCGAGAGTTCGAATTTGCACAAGTACATTGGACTTTTAATGCCATTTGTAGTTCCCATGGATCATATTGGGCTCTCAAGCATCAAATGGAAGAAGAGCAAATTAGCTTTGGTTTCTAAGCTTCAATTGGGCATTTGACTTCCTTCGAGCGAGATTTATTCATAAGCTTCGGTTAAGCAACGATTTCCTTCATTGCTTGCTTCAACTCAAAAGGAAATGGCCTTCTACAGGCTTGCTTCGATTCAGAAGGCATTGGACTTCTACAGGCTTGCTTCAATTGAAAAGGCAGTGGCCTCCTATAGGCTTGCTTCGATTAATAAGGCATTGGCCTTCTACAGGCTTGCTTCGATTCACAAGGCAATCGCCTCCTATAGGCTTGCTTCGATACATAAGGCAATGGCCTCCTACAGGCTTGCTTCGATTCAGAAGGCAATGGCTTCCTACAGGCTTGTTTCGATTCAGAAGGAATTGGCCTCCTACAGGCTTGCTTCAATTCAGAAGTTAATGGCCTCCTACAAGCTTGCTTCTATTCAGAAGGCAATGGCCTTCTTCAGGCTTGCATCAATTCAGAAGGCATTGCACTCCTACAGGTTTGCTTCAATTCAGAAGGCAATGGCCTCCTACAGTTTGCTTCGATTCAGAAGGCAATAGCCTCTTACAGACTTGCATCAATTCAGAAGGCAATGGCCTCCGATAGAGTTGCTTCGATTCAGAAGCCAATGTCCTCCTACAGACATGCTTCGATTCAGAAGGCAATGTCCTTCTACAGGCTTGCTTCTATGCATAAGCCAATTTCCTCCCACAGGAATGCTTTAATTCAAAAGGCAATGTCCTCCTACAGGTTTGCTTCGATTCAGAAGGCAATGGCCTCTTAAGTGTTTTCTTTGATTCAGAAGGAAATGGCCACCTACAGGCTTGCTTCAATTGAGAAGGCAATTACATCCTACAGGCTTGCTTCAATTCAGAAGGCATTGGCCTCCTACAGACTTGCTTCGATTCAGAAGTTAATGGCCTCCTACAAGGTTGCTTTGATTCAGAAGGCAATGGCCTCCTACAGGCTTGCTTCAATTCATAAGGCATTGGCCTCCTACAGGTTTTCATCGATTTAGAAGGCAATGGCCTCCTAATGGTTTGCTTCGATTCATAAGGCAATGGCCTCCTGCAGACTTGCATCGATTCAGAAGGCTATGGCCTCCTATATACATGCTTCAATTCAGAAGCCAATGGACTCCTACAGACTTGCTTCGATTCATAAGGCATTGTCCTTCTACAGGCTTGCTTCGATTCGGAAGGCAATTGCCTCCTACAGGCATGCTTCGATTCAAAAGGCAATGGGCTCCTACAGGTTTGCTTCGATTCAGAAGGCAATGGCCTCCTACGTGTTTTCTTATATTCCAAAAGCAATGGCCACCTACAGGCTTGCTTCAATTTAGAAGGAAATTACCTTGTACAGGCTTGCTTCAATTCAGAAGGCATTGGCCTCCTTTGAGCTTGATTCATAAGCTTCTATTAAGCAATGATTTCCTTGATTTCTTGCTTCGATTCAGAAGGCAATGGCCTTCTACATGCTTGCTTCGATTAAGAAGGCAATGACCTTCTACAGGATTTCTTAGATTCAGAAGGAAATGGCCTCCTACAGGATTGCTTCAATTCAGAAGGCAGTGGCTTCCTACAGGCTTGTTTCAATTCAGAAGGAAATTGCCTCCTACAGGCTTGCTTTGATTCAGAAGTTAATGGCCTCCAACAATCTTGCTTCGATTAAGAAGGAAACGTCCTCCTACATACTTGCTTCAATTGAGAAGGCAATGGCCTCCTACATACTTTCTTCAATTCAATAATCATTGGCCTCCTACAGGCGTACTTCGATTCATAAGGCAATTGCCTCCTACATGCATGCTTCTATTCAAAAGCCAATGGCCCCCTACAAGTTTCCTTCGATTCAGAAGGCAATGGCCTCCAACAGGTTTACTTCTACTCAATAGGCAATGGTCTCCAACAAGCTTGCTTCAATTCATAAGGCAATGGCCTCCTACAGGCTTGCTTCAATTCAGAAGACATTGTCCTCCTAGATGCTTGCTTTGATTCACAAATAAATAGCCTCCTACTGGTTTTCTTTGATTCAGAAGGCAATGGCCTCCTACGTGTTTTCTTCTATTCCAAAAGCAATGGCCACCTACAGGCTTGCTTCAATTTAGAAGGAAATTACCTTGTACAGGCTTGCTTCAATTCAGAAGGCATTGGCCTCCTTTGAGCTTGATTCATAAGCTTCTATTAAGCAATGATTTCCTTGATTGCTTGCTTCGATTCAGAAGGCAATGGCCTTCTACATGCTTGCTTCGATTAAGAAGGCAATGACCTTCTACAGGATTTCTTAGATTCAGAAGGAAATGGCCTCCTACAGGATTGCTTCAATTCAGAAGGCAGTGGCTTCCTACAGGCTTGTTTCGATTCAGAAGGAAATTGCCTCCTACAGGCTTGCTTTGATTCAGAAGTTAATGGCCTCCAACAATCTTGCTTCGATTAAGAAGGCAATGTCCTCCTACATACTTGCTTCAATTAAGAAGGCAATGACCTCCTACATACTTTCTTCAATTCAATAATCATTGGCCTCCTACAGGCGTACTTCGATTCATAAGGCAATTGCCTCCTACAGGCATGCTTCTATTCAAAAGCCAATGGCCCCCTACAAGTTTCCTTCGATTCAGAAGGCAATGGCCTCCAACAGGTTTACTTCTACTCAGAAGGCAATGGTCTCCAACAAGCTTGCTTCAATTTATAAGGCAATGGCCTCCTACAGGCTTGCTTCAATTCAGAAGGCATTGTCCTCCTAGATGCTTGCTTTGATTCACAAATAAATAGCCTCCTACTGGTTTTCTTTGATTCAGAAGGAAATGGCCTCCTACGTGTTTTCTTCTATTCCAAAAGCAATGGCCACCTACAGGCTTGCTTCAATTTAGAAGGAAATTACCTTGTACAGGCTTGCTTCAATTCAGAAGGCATTGGCCTCCTTTGAGCTTGATTCATAAGCTTCTATTAAGCAATGATTTCCTTGATTGCTTGCTTTGATTCAGAAGGCAATGGCCTTCTACATGCTTGCTTCGATTAAGAAGGCAATGACCTTCTACAGGATTTCTTAGATTCAGAAGGAAATGGCCTCCTACAGGATTGCTTCAATTCATAAGGCAGTGGCTTCCTACAGGCTTGTTTCGATTCAGAAGGAAATTTCCTCCTACAGGCTTGCTTTGATTCAGAAGTTAATGGCCTCCAACAATCTTGCTTCGATTAAGAAGGCAATGTCCTCCTACATACTTGCTTCAATTGAGAAGGCAATGGCCTCCTACATACTTTCTTCAATTCAATAATCATTGGCCTCCTACAGGCGTACTTCGATTCATAAGGCAATTGCCTCCTACAGGCATGCTTCTATTCAAAAGCCAATGGCCCCCTACAAGTTTCCTTCGATTCAGAAGGCAATGGCCTCCAACAGGTTTACTTCTACTCAGAAGGCAATGGTCTCCAACAAGCTTGCTTCAATTCATAAGGCAATGGCCTCCTACAGGCTTGCTTCAATTCAGAAGGCATTGTCCTCCTAGATGCTTGCTTTGATTCACAAATAAATAGCCTCCTACTGGTTTTCTTTGATTCAGAAGGAAATGGCCTCCTACAGACTTCCATCTATTCAAAAGGCAATGGCGTCCTACAGACATGCTTCAATTCAGAAGGCAGTGGCCTCATACAGGCTTGTTTCAATTAAGAAGGCAATGGCCTTCTACAGGTTTGCTTCGATTCATAAGGCAATTTCCTCTTACAGGCATGCTTCGATTCAGAAGGCAATGGCCTCCTACAAGTTGCTTCGATTTATAAGGCAATGGCCTCCAACCGGGTTGCTTCAATTCAGAAAGCAATGGCCTCCTACAGGCTAGCTTCAATTCAGAAGGCAATGGACTCCTACAGGATTGCTTCGATTCACAAAGCAATGGCCTCCAACATGCTTGCTTCAATTCAGAAAGCAATGGCCTCCTACAGGCTTGCTTCGATTCAGAAGACAGTGGCCTCCTACAGGCTTGCTTCGATTCACAAAGCAATGGCCTCCTACATCAAATGGAAGAAAAGAAAATTAGCTTTGTTTTTTAAGCATCGATTGGTACTTTGACTTCCTTAGAGCGAGCTTGATTCATAAGCTTCTATTAAGCAACAATTTCCTTAATTGCTTGCTCTGTTTGAGAATGCAATTACCTTCTACATGCTTGCTTCTATTAAGAAGGAAATGGTCTCCTACAGACTTGCTTTGATTTAGAAGGAATTGGCCTCCTACAGGCATACTTTGATTCATAAAGCAATTGCCTCCTACATGCATGCTTCGATTCAGAAGGCAATGGCCTCCTACAGGTTGCTTCAATTTACAAGCCAATAGCCTCCTACAGGTTTTCTTAGATTCAGAAAGCAATGGCGTCCTACAGGCTTGCTTCGATTTAGAAGGCAATGGACTCCTACAGGCTTGTTCGATTCACAAAGCAATGGCCTCCTACATGCTTGCTTCAATTTAGAAAGCAATGGCCTCCTACAGGCTTGCTTCGATTCAGAAGACAATGGCCTCCTACAGGCTTGCTTCGATTCACAAAGCAATGGCCTCCTACATCAAATGGAAGAAAAGCAAATTTGCTTTGTTTTCTAAGCATCGATTGGGACTTTGACTTCCTTCGAGCGAGCTTGATTCATAAGCTTCTATTAAGCAACAATTTCCTTGATTGCTTGCTCTGTTTGAGAAGGCAATTACCTTCTACATGCTTGCTTCTATTAAGAAGGCAATGTCCTCCTACAGACTTGCTTCGATTTAGAAGGAATTGGCCTCCTACAGGCATACCTTGATTCATAAAGCAATTGCCTCCTACAGGCATGCTTCGATTCAGAAGGCAATGGCCTCCTACAGGTTGCTTCAATTTATAAGCCAATAGCCTCCTACAGGTTTTCTTCGATTCAGAAAGCAATGGCGTCCTACAGGCTTGCTTCGATTTAGAAGGCAATGGACTCCTACAGGCTTGCTTTGATTCACAAAGCAATGGCCTCCTACATGCTTACTTCGATTTAGAAAGCAATGGCCTCCTACAGGCTTGCTTAAATTCAAAAGACAATGGCCTCCTACAGGCTTGCTTCGATTCACAAAGTAATGGCCTCCTACATCAAATGGAAGAAAAGCAAATTAGCTTTGGTTTCTAAGCATCGATTGGGACTTTGACTTCCTTCGAGCGAGCTTGATTCATAAGCTTCTATTAAGCAACGATTTCCTTGATTGCTTGCTTCGATTTAGAAGGCAATGGCCTTCTACATGCTTGCTTCGATTAAGAAGGCAATGGCCTTCTATAGGCTTGCTTAGATTCAGAAGGAAATGGCCTCCTACAGGCTTTCTTCAATTCAGAAGGCAGTGGCTTCCTACAGGCTGGTTTCGATTCAGAAGGAAATGGCCTCCTACAGGCTTACTTTGATTCAGAAGTTAATGGCCTCCAACAATCTTTCTTCGATTCATAAGGTAATGTCCTCCTACATACTTTCTTCAATTGAGAAGGAAATGGCCTCCTACAGACTTTCTTCAATTCAGAAGGCATTGGTCTCCTACAGGCGTACTTCGATTCATAAGGCAATTGCCTCCTACAGGCATGCTTCGATTCAAAAGGCAATGGTCTCCTACAAGTTTCCTTTGATTCAGAAGGCAATGGCCTCCTACAGGTTTACTTCTACTCAGAAGGCAATGGTCTCCAACAAGCTTGCTTCAATTCAGAAGGCAATGGCCTCCTACAGACTTGCTTCAATTCAGAAGGCATTAGCCTCCTAGATGCTTGCTTTGATTCACAAATAAATAGCCTCCTACTGGTTTTCTTCGATTCAGAAGGCAATGGCATCCTACAGATTTCCATCGATTCAAAAGGCAATGGCCTCCTACAGACATGCTTCAATTCAGAAGGCAATGGCCTCATACAGGCTTGTTTCAATTAAGAAGGCAATGGCCTCCTACAGGTTTGCTTCGATTCATAAGGCAATTTCCTCCTATAGGCATGCTTCAATTCAGAAGGCAATGGCCTCCTACAGGTTGCTTCGATTTATAAGGCAATGGCCTCCTACAGGCTTGCTTCAATTAAGAAGGCATTGTCCTCCTAGATGCTTGCTTTGATTCACAAATAAATAGCCTCCTACTGGTTTTCTTCGATTCAGAAGGCAATGGCCTCTTACAGACTTCCATCTATTCAAAAGGCAATGGCCTCCTACAGACATGCTTCAATTCAGAAGGCAGTGGCCTCATACAGGATTGTTTCAATTAAGAAGGCAATGGCCTCCTACAGGTTTGCTTCGATTCATAAGGCTTCTTCCTACTATAGGCATGCTTCAATTCAGAAGGTAATGGCCTCCTACAGGTTGCTTCGATTTATAAGGCAATGGCCTCCTACAGGCTTGCTTCAATTAAGAAGGCATTGTCCTCCTAGATGCTTGCTTTGATTCATAAATAAATAGCCTCCTACTGGTTTTCTTCGATTCAGAAGGCAATGGCCTCCTACAGACTTCCATTTATTCAAAAGGCAATGGCCTCCTACAGACATGCTTCAATTCAGAAGGCAGTGGCCTCAAACAGGCTTGTTTCAATTAAAAAGGCAATGGCCTTCTACAGGTTTTCTTCGATTCATAAGGCAATTTCCTCCTACATGCATGCTTCGATTCAGAAGGCAATGGCCTCCTACAGGTTGCTTCGATTTATAAGGCAATGGCCTCCTACAGGTTTGCTTCGATTCAGAAAGCAATGGCCTCCTACAGGCTAGCTTCGATTTAGAAGGCAATGGACTCCTACAGGATTGCTTCGATTCACAAAGCAATGGCCTCCTACATGCTTGCTTCAATTCAGAAAGCAATGGCCTCCTACAGGCTTGCTTCGATTCAGAAGACAATGGCCTCCTACAGGCTTGCTTCGATTCACAAAGCAATGGCCTCCTACATCAAATGGAAGAAAAGCAAATTTGCTTTGTTTTCTAAGCATCGATTGGGACTTTGACTTCCTTCGAGCGAGCTTGATTCATAAGCTTCTATTAAGCAACAATTTCCTTGATTGCTTGCTCTGTTTGAGAAGGCAATTACCTTCTACATGCTTGCTTCTATTAAGAAGGCAATGTCCTCCTACAGACTTGCTTCGATTTAGAAGGAATTGGCCTCCTACAGGCATACTTTGATTCATAAAGCAATTGCCTCCTACAGGCATGCTTCGATTCAGAAGGCAATGGCCTCCTAAAGGTTGCTTCAATTTATAAGCCAATAGCCTCCTACAGGTTTTCTTTGATTCAGAAAGCAATGGCGTCCTACAGGCTTGCTTTGATTTAGAAGGCAATGGACTCCTACAGGCTTGCTTTGATTCACAAAGCAATGGCCTCCTACATGCTTGCTTCGATTTAGAAAGCAATGGCCTCCTACAGGCTTGCTTCGATTCAAAAGACAATGGCCTCCTACAGGCTTGCTTCGATTCACAAAGCAATGGTCTCCTACATCAAATGGAAGAAAAGCAAATTAGCTTTGGTTTCTAAGCATCGATTGGGACTTTGACTTCCTTCGAGCGAGCTTGATTCATAAGCTTCTATTAAGCAACGATTTCCTTGATTGCTTGCTTCGATTTAGAAGGCAATGGCCTTCTACATGCTTGCTTCGATTAAGAAGGCAATGGCCTTCTATAGGCTTGCTTAGATTCAGAAGGAAATGGCCTCCTACAGGCTTTCTTCAATTCAGAAGGCAGTGGCTTCCTACAGGCTGGTTTCGATTCAGAAGGAAATGGCCTCCTACAGGCTTGCTTTGATTCAGAAGTTAATGGCCTCCAACAATCTTTCTTCGATTCATAAGGTAATGTCCTCCTACATACTTTCTTCAATTGAGAAGGAAATGGCCTCCTACAGACTTTCTTCAATTCAGAAGGCATTGGTCTCCTACAGGCGTACTTCGATTCATAAGGCAATTGCCTCCTACAGGCATGCTTCGATTCAAAAGGCAATGGTCTCCTACAAGTTTCCTTTGATTCAGAAGGCAATGGCCTCCTACAGGTTTACTTCTACTCAGAAGGCAATGGTCTCCAACAAGCTTGCTTCAATTCAGAAGGCAATGGCCTCCTACAGACTTGCTTCAATTCAGAAGGCATTAGCCTCCTAGATGCTTGCTTTGATTCACAAATAAATAGCCTCCTACCGGTTTTCTTCGATTCAGAAGGCAATGGCATCCTACAGATTTCCATCGATTCAAAAGGCAATGGCCTCCTACAGACATGCTTCAATTCAGAAGGCAATGGCCTCATACAGGCTTGTTTCAATTAAGAAGGCAATGGCCTCCTACAGGTTTACTTCGATTCATAAGGCAATTTCCTCCTATAGGCATGCTTCAATTCAGAAGGCAATGGCCTCCTACAGGTTGCTTCGATTTATAAGGCAATGGCCTCCTACAGGCTTGCTTCAATTAAGAAGGCATTGTCCTCCTAGATGCTTTCTTTGATTCACAAATAAATAGCCTCCTACTGGTTTTCTTCGATTCAGAAGGCAATGGCCTCTTACAAACTTCCATCTATTCAAAAGGCAATGGCCTCCTACAGACATGCTTCAATTCAGAAGGCAGTGGCCTCATACAGGCTTGTTTCAATTAAGAAGGCAATGGCCTCCTACAGGTTTGCTTCGATTCATAAGGCTTCTTCCTACTATAGGCATGCTTCAATTCAGAAGGTAATGGCCTCCTACAGGTTGCTTCGATTTATAAGGCAATGGCCTCCTACAGGCTTGCTTCAATTAAGAAGGCATTGTCCTCCTAGATGCTTGCTTTGATTCACAAATAAATAGCCTCCTACTGGTTTTCTTCGATTCAGAAGGCAATGGCCTCCTACAGACTTCCATCTATTCAAAAGGCAATGGCCTCCTACAGACATGCTTCAATTCAGAAGGCAGTGGCCTCAAACAGGCTTGTTTCAATTAAAAAGGCAATGGCCTTCTACAGGTTTTCTTAGATTCATAAGGCAATTTCCTCCTACAGTCATGCTTCGATTCAGAAGGCAATGGCCTCCTACAGGTTGCTTCGATTTATAAGGCAATGGCCTCCTACCGGTTTGCTTCGATTCAGAAAGAAATGGCCTCCTACAGGCTAGCTTCAATTCAAAAGGCAATGGACTCCTACAGGATTGCTTCGATTCACAAAGCAATGGCCTCCTACATGCTTGCTTCAATTCAGAAAGCAATGGCCTCCTATAGGCTTGCTTCGATTCAGAAGACAATGGCCTCCTACAGGCTTGCTTCGATTCACAAAGCAATGGCCTCCTACATCAAATGAAAGAAAAGCAAATTAGCTTTGTTTTCTAAGCATCGATTGGGACTTTGACTTCCTTCGAGCGAACTTGATTCATAAGATTCTATTAAGCAACAATTTCCTTAATTGCTTGCTTTGTTTGAGAAGGCAATTACCTTCTACATGCTTGCTTCTATTAAGAAGGCAATGGCCTCCTACAGACTTGCTTCGATATAGAAGGAATTGGCCTCCTACAGGCATACTTTGATTCATAAAGCAATTTCCTCCTACAGGCATGCTTCGATTCAGAAGGCAATGGCCTCTTACAGGTTGCTTCAATTTATAAGCCAATAGCCTCCTACAGGTTTTCTTCGATTCAGAAAGCAATGGCGTCCTACAGGCTTGCTTCGATTTAGAAGTCAATGGACTCCTACAGACTTGCTTCGATTCAAAAAAGCAATGGCCTCCTACATGCTTGCTTCGATTTAGAAAGCAATGGCCTCCTACAGGCTTGCTTCGATTCAGAAGACAATGGCCTTCTACAGGCTTGCTTCGATTCACAAAGCAATGGTCTCCTACATCAAATGGAAGAAAAGCAAATTAGCTTTGGTTTCTAAGCATCGATTGGGACTTTGACTTCCTTCGAGCGAGCTTGATTCATAAGCTTCTATTAAGCAACGATTTCCTTGATTGCTTGCTTAGATTTAGAAGGCAATGGCCTTCTACATGCTTGCTTCGATTAAGAAGGCAATTGCCTTCTATAGGCTTGCTTAGATTCAGAAGGAAATGGCCTCCTACAGGCTTTCTTCAATTCAGAAGGCAGTGGCTTCCTACAGGCTTGTTTCAATTCAGAAGGAAATGGCCTCCTACAGGCTTGCTTTGATTCAGAAGTTAATGGCCTCCAACAATCTTTCTTCGATTCATAAGGCAATGTCCTACTACATACTTTCTTCAATTGAGAAAGCAATGGCCTCCTACATACTTTCTTCAATTCAGAAGGCATTGGTCTCCTACAGGCGTACTTAGATTCATAAGGCAATTGCCTCCTACAGGCATGCTTCGATTCAAAAGGCAATGGTCTCTTACAAGTTTCCTTCGATTCAGAAGGCAATGGCCTCCTACAGGTTTACTTCTACTCAGAAGGCAATGGTCTCCGACAAGCTTGCTTCAATTCAGAAGGCAATGGCCTCCTACAGACTTGCTTCAATTCAGAAGGCATTAGCCTCCTAGATGCTTGCTTTGATTCACAAATATATAGCCTCCTGCTGGTTTTTTTCGATTCAGAAGGCAATGGCATCCTACAGACTTCCATCGATTCAAAAGGCAATGGCCTCCTACAGACATGCTTCAATTCAGAAGGCAATGGCCTCATACACGCTTGTTTCAATTAAGAATGCAATGGCCTCCTACAGGTTTGCTTCGATTCATAAGGCAATTTCCTCATATAGGCATGCTTCAATTCAGAAGGCAATGGCCTCCTACAGGTTGCTTCGATTTATAAGGCAATGGCCTCCTACAGGCTTGCTTCAATTAAGAAGGCATTGTCCTCCTAGATGCTTGCTTTGATTCACAAATAAATAGCCTCCTACTGGTTTTCTTCGATTCAGAAGGCAATGGCCTCTTACAGACTTCCATCTATTCAAAAGGCAATGGCCTCCTACACACATGCTTCAATTCAGAAGGCAGTGGCCTCATACAGGCTTGTTTCAATTAAGAAGGCAATGGCCTCCTACAGGTTTGCTTCGATTCATAAGGCTTCTTCCTACTATAGACATGCTTCAATTAAGAAGGCAATGGCCTCCTACAGGTTGCTTCGATTTATAAGGCAATAGCCTCCTACAGGCTTGCTTCAATTAAGAAGGCATTGTCCTCCTAGATGCTTGCTTTTATTCACAAATAAATAGCCTCCTACTGGTTTTCTTCGATTCAGAAGGCAATGGCCTCCTACAGACTTCCACCTATTCAAAAGGCAATGGCCTCCTACAGACATGCTTCAATTCAGAAGGCAGTGGCCTCATACAGGCTTGTTTCAATTAAAAAGGCAATGGCCTTCTACAGGTTTTCTTCGATTCATAAGGCAATTTCCTCCTACAGTCATGCTTCAATTCAGAAGGCAATGGCCTCCTACAGGTTGCTTCGATTTATAAGGCAATGGCCTCCTACCGGTTTGCTTCGATTCAGAAAGAAATGGCCTTCTATAAGCTAGCTTCAATTCAGAAGGCAATGGACTCCTACAGGATTGCTTCGATTCACAAAGCTATGGCCTCCTACATGCTTGCTTCAATTAAGAAAGCAATGTCCTCCTATAGGCTTGCTTCGATTCAAAAGACAATGGCCTCCTACAGACTTGCTTCGATTCACAAAGCAATGGCCTCCTACATTAAATGGAAGAAAAGCAAATTAGCTTTGTTTTCTAAGCATCGATTGGGACTTTGACTTCCTTCGAGCGAGCTTGATTCATAAGATTCTATTAAGAAACAATTTCCTTAATTGCTTGCTCTGTTTAAGAAGGCAATTACCTTCTACATGCTTGCTTCTATTAAGAAGGAAATGGCCTCCTACAGACTTGCTTCGATTTAGAAGGAATTGGCCTCCTACAGGCATACTTTGATTCATAAAGCAATTTCCTCCTACAGGCATGCTTCGATTCAGAAGGCAATGGCCTCTTACAGGTTGCTTCAATTTATAAGCCAATAGCCTCCTACAGGTTTTCTTTGATTCAGAAAGCAATGGAGTTCTACAGGCTTGCTTCGATTTAGAAGGCAATGGACTCCTACAGGCTTGCTTCGATTCACAAAGCAATGGCTGAAGTGGTGAAAAACACAAGAAGGGGGGGTTGAATTGTAAAACTGAAATCTAAAGCAATTGACAAGATATTTTTATCCTGGTTCGTTTGATCTCAAACTACTCCAGTCCACCCGTCAAGGTGATTTCGCCTCTCTCCAACGAGGTCTTAATCCACTATATTCAACTGAATATTACAGACTGCTTTAACAACTGCTAAAGCCTTCTTGATTCAAACCACAACCCGGTTTGTCAAGGTAACACTTTCTTACAAAGAGATAAAACTATGTGTGTGGATGTTTTCTACAAAACTGTATCACAACTGTGATGTATACACAAAATGAAGCTTAGAAACTAGATTGCTAAACAGTAATGAAATATCAGAGTGTATGGTTTAGCAAAACTGGTAGAACGAAGATTATGGTTCAGCTTTTGTGCGTGTAGAGATTTGGAGAGCATTAACCATTTCAATCTTCAAAGCCTTGTTTATATAGCATTGAGATGATGAACGTTGGATGCAATATTCTTGATTCAATGCTAATAACAAACTTTCCTTATTGAGCAGATCTTGTCTGGAATGAAGCCGTTGGAATTAATTTGCTTTCAATGCACAGTACCGTTGCTTACTTAATGCAAGTTCTGGCTTGGCTCATTCTGATTCTGCTTCGCTGCTGATGAACTATTGTGTTTCTGTATCAGAGTATTAAGCGCAGTCTTGTTCATCAGGCTTCAGCATGCACGTGAGTTGATCATCTGATTTTGACGTTCTGATGTAGCAACTTCTGATGCTGGTGTCCGAAATCAAGTTCTGATGCTGAATAGATGTGATCTTGCTTATTTCAATCAGCGTATCTGCAAGTCAGGACATAATAATTTTAGGCAGCAGATAGTTCATTCATGACACTTATAAATACTATATCTTTTCACTTTGTTATCATCAAAACTTAAATATAGGGTAGTAGATTCAAACATTGTTCTAACAATCTCCCCCTTTTTGATGATGACAAAAACTAGATATTTTAAATAAAAATAACGTGAAAAGGTATCTGGAATGTGTATCAGAATAAGAAGTAAAAGAATAAGTAGTAAGGAAATACTCCCCCTGAGTTTATTACTTCCCTTTGATTATACGCGTTCTTCAGAATCAGATCTTTTTGCCTTTCTTTGAACATCAGAGTATCAGAGTCTTTGACTTATCAGAAGCTTTATGTCAGAGCAGAGCTTCAGAGCTTTTCTTGTCAGAGCTTTGCTTTGGATCAGAACTTCATATTGATCAGAGCAACTTCATATTGATCAGAGCTTCTAGTCTTCAGAGTGTCCAGGAGCTTCCTTGTGCCTGTAGACTTTAAACACAACAGAAAAAACATTTCAAGTAATAGAGTTAGAATGTTTGAGAATTTCTGTCTAGTTAGCCCGTTATTGATTTAAATATCATTCTTGTTCTCCCCCTTTTTGTCAGCAATCAAAAAGTGTTGGTGATGTGCTAAAACAATTAAGATCAGAAAAACTAATGATATTAATATAGTTCAGAATCAAAACGAGAAAATATTACAAGACATAATCAAACAGTACATCAGAAAATCAGGGAAAACATAAAAAAGGTCATGTATGAAAAAGATTAAGGTTGAGGAGGCAAGCGTGTGAACAGGCTCTCCAGCATGGCTTGAATCTTTTCAGAAGTCTCATTCTGCTTATGCACCATGCTGACAACAGTGTCAATCTTGCTGTCCTGCACATCCATTCTCTCTTTCATCTTCTGATCGTTTTCATCCATCCGCTGCTGCAGACGCATGTCATTCAGCCTTAGTTCTTCCAGAGTCTGCCTGTCCAAGGCAGCTTGAGAAGCATCAGAAGGAGGAGGCTTCTCAGAACTTTCAGCAACATCTTCTGCTTGACTTTCAGCCTGAATGGTCTTGTCTTCTTCTGATGGTTGCACCTTTGCAGCTTGCTGTTTCTCATACCAGGGTTCACTGTCCAGAGGGAGCACGTCCTCTTTCAGAAGCATACTTCCAACTTCATTCAGAAGCTTGCTGAAATTTTGTTGTGCCTGCTCATAGTTGATATCCTGCAACTTGAGGGCTTCAGCACGTACCCAAAGTCTGAACTGTGATCAGAGCTGATCAGAAGCAGCTGGGTCAATCATCCCAGGACAGACTTGCTTCAAAGAAGCAATCCATTGCAGCACACCTGTTTCAAAATTCAAAATACCAGAGCCAACATCTGGTTGCTTTGGTTTTGGGATGGCAATTTTGTGTTTTAGATCAGCAAGACGGTCAAGACTGGTTAAGTCAATGAAAGTCCTGCTGGGGTTTTCAGAGGTTTTCTGAGAGGCTGTTTGTTTTGGAGAAGGGGTATCAGAGTCAGATATTTCGATTGGAGTGGGTGGTGTTTTGGGAGTTTTTGGTGGTGTCGATTCTGATGAGGATGGTAACTGGGGCATGACAACAGTGGTTCCACATGGCAACTGAATTGCCAGCGGTGATGGTTGAGGTGAGTGAGGGTCAGATTGATGAGGGGAAGGAGTTTCAGAGTGGTGAAACTCTGTTTGTGGTGAAGGTGGATTTATTTCTGGTTGGGGAGAGGGAGGTGGAATCTCTGATTGCTCAGGGATCAGAGGTTCTTCTGAGAGTGGTTGTTGTTGTGGTTCTGGTTCTGGTTGTTGTTGTTGTTCTGGTTGTGGAGGAGGAACATTTTGTGGTTCAGAGTTTGGTTGAGCAGAGGCATGTTGACGCTCAATATCAGACAGCATTTGGTCAAGTGCTGTTGTTGTTGAAATTGTTGGTTGTTTGGGGTGTTTGGTTCTAGGTCTTCTGAGTTTTAATGCCTCAGAAGGGTCTTCTTCTTGTATGGTTTCATCAATGGTAGGGATGGGAATTGATATTCTATGAGAGGTTTGAGGAGGGATAGATGTTGGAATAGTAAAAGAATTTGAAATAGGGGAAGCAGATGAAATACCTCTTTTCTTTGGAGTCTGCTGAGATGATCCTTCTGATGGCGCTTTCCTCTTCTTTGTCTTCTTCAGAGTCACTTCTGGTTGGGGTGGACGCAGATCTCTGATATTCAGCTTTGGATCTGTATCATCTGCCTTGTACGCATCTGGGTACCTGAGAAACATCTCTGGTTTGGATTCCATTTCAGAAAATAACGGAAAATCACTCAGAGGCACTCTTCTGCTGGAGATATCAGCAGTGGAAGTAGCTCTGGGTTCCTTCTGAATGTTCTCTATCAGCTTCATCTTTTTCAGATTCTTTGCGTTCAGAGGTTTCCCAATTGTTGGTTCAATAGTGCTCAGCTCTTGAGCTTCTATCAGATGCTCAATTAGTCTATTCTCTGTCAGAATATCTGATATCAACCTTCCAAAAGGTATCCAGTCCCTCTTGGTTCTTTCTTCTTCCCTTGTTTCTTTCACACTGGTTTTGAGATGGTTGAACAGGAAGTGAGCCAGATTGATCTTTATCTTCTGATCAATAAAGTAGATCAGAAACTGCTGATCCACATTTATATAATCAGGAGAACTTGTTGGTTTCCTTTGGTTGAAGCACCCCAGAACAATCTTAGCCCATACTCTGCAATGATCCTTCAGATCTTTAATCTTGCTGCTGGGCATCCCAAGAGTGAAAATCCTGTTAGCTACCACACCTGTATCAGCACATCTTTCAGCCATGTCCACACAACGGACACCACCACCACTTTGACCGATTAGCCTTGCAATGAGATCTTCAGAAATCACAATCTTGTTCCCCATAACAGAGGAGATGACTAGATGTTTTGAAACCTTGGCGTGAATCCAAAATTCCTTGACCAGCGCTGGGAATGTTGGTCCAACCAACCTATCGAAATACCTTTCCCACTTTTGAGCCCTAACTTCTTCAGTTAGGTCAAAACCATTCTCCTTCAAGCTTTCAAAATCAATGATTAACTCAGAGAGCACTTCAAGGTTCTTCACCGGAGTGAGGAGAGTTCTGAGTGGCACTTGATATTGCTCAGAAGTTGCTTTCTTCTGAATACCTGCAGAAACGCTACTGGAGGTTGCCATGTTCACACTAAAAGGGTTTTGAGAATGAACTGAGGAAAAAGGTTTGCAAGAGATGAACTAAGAAATATGCAGAAAATGCTTGAGTGATAGTGAGAAAGCGTAAAGAATAAGAATGAGAGATTAATGTGCTTAAATAGAGTTTTTCAAAACTATTTTGAAAAGATAAACGTTTTTAAGAGAGAGAAAAATCATGATTGCCATTTAAAAGCATGATTACTTTTCATTAAATGCTTGCTGATTTTGGGGGATTTGAGAAAGATACTTAAAAACGGTTACCAGACATGTGTCTCAATGCACCCAATCAGCGCTTTGCCTTCTCAGAAGCGTGCACGCGTTCTGCTTCAGAGATATGCTGATGATTGGATGACACTTGTTTGATGTAGTGATCAGCACGTCTGTTTTTGAGCTTAGACTCTCAGATCTTTAGACTTGCATCTGATACAATCTGCATGTTCTATCTTTCTGAAAGGAGATTGATCAGAAGTTCACAGTAAAATAATTACATTCTGAAGGTAAATATATGGAATTAAAACATTTTCACTCTGGGCACACTTTCATGCTGAGATGTTTCAGAATGAAATTAAACCTATCTTCTGAAAGGGGTTTAGTAAAGATATCAGCCCATTGATGGTCTGTATCTATGAATTTTAAGTTCAAAATACCTTTCTGAATATAGTCCCTAATGAAGTGATGTTTTATTTCTATATGCTTAGCTCTAGAATGTAAAATAGGATTCTTACTTAAGCAAATAGCAGAAGTATTATCACAAAGTATAGGAATGTTACTCTCAAAAATCTGGAAGTCTTCAAGCTGACTTTTCATCCAGAGCATTTGTGTGTTACATCCTGCTGCTGCTATGTACTCAGCTTCTGCTGTTGACAGAGCAATTGTTTATTGCCTTTTACTGGACCAAGAGATCAGATTTTCTCCCAGAAATTGGCAGCTTCCAGAAGTACTTTTACGTTCCACTCTGTCTCCAGCAAAATCAGCATCACAGTAGCCTACTAAGCTGTAATCACTAGATTTTCTATAAAACAAACCCAGATTAGTAGTACCTTTCAGATACTTGAAAATTCGCTTAACAGCTGTTAAGTGAGATTCTCTAGGATCTGATTGGAATCTAGCACAGATACAAACACTGAATAGTATGTCAGGTCTTGAAGCAGTCAGATAGAGGAGAGAACCAATCATACCTCTATAGACTTTCTGTTCTACCTTTTTGCTTACCTCTTCTCTTTCCAGAATGCACGTGGGATGCATTGGAATCTTTGATGGCTTACATTCTGAGAGGTCAAATTTCTTCAGAAGATCTCTGATGTATTTGCTCTGATGAATGTAAGTTCCTTCTGGAGTTTGATTGATCTGAATTCCTAGAAAGAATTTCAGTTCCCCCATGAGGCTCATCTCAAATTCTGCCTGCATACACTTAGCAAATTTTCTTCCAAGAGAAGGATTAGTAGAACCAAAAATAATATCATCAACATAAATTTGACAGACTAAGATGTCACTCTTAACTGTTTTACAGAATAGAGTAGTGTCCACTTTCCCTCTGATAAATTCATTTTTAAGCAGAAAGTTACTTAGCCTTTCATACCAAGCTCTGGGAGCTTGTTTCAGACCATACAGTGACTTCTTTAGTTTGAAAACATGTTCTGGATATTTTGTATTTTCAAAACCTGGGGGTTGGTGAACATAAACTTCTTCTTCTATATAACCATTTAAGAATGCACTTTTGACATCCATCTGATACAGAGTGATGCCTCTATTAACAGCAAATGAAATTAAAAGTCTGATAGATTCTAACCTGGCGACTGGGGCAAAGGTTTCTGTATAGTCTATCCCCTCTTGCTGACTATAACCTTGTGCAACCAGTCGTGCCTTGTTTCTGATGACTTCACCTTGTTCATTTAGCTTGTTTCTGAACACCCATCTTGTTCCAATGACGTTGAATCCTTTTGGTCTGGGAACGAGATCCCATACGTCGTTTCTGGTGAATTGATTCAGCTCTTCTTGCATTGCCAGAATCCAGTCATTATCCAGGAGTGCTTCATCAATAGAAGAAGGTTCAATCAGAGACACAAGTCCCATAAGTGTTTCTTCAGAGTTTCTGAAGCTTGCTCTTGTTCTGATTGGATCTTCCTTTCTTCCTAGGATAGTCTCTTCTGGGTGATCCAAGCTGCTTCTGGGTAATCTCTTCTGAGGTTGATCAGCAGCTGTTGTAGGATTTCTAGCCGTGCTCCTTTCAGACGTTGAAGGAATGTCTGTGTTGAGAGCTTCTGATGACTTGTCTTCAGAACCTGCAAATTCAATTTCTATACCTGCAAAAATTTCATTCTGCTTTGACTTTTCAGAGTCAAGCTTATCATCAAAACGAACACTGATTGATTCTTCCACAATCTGTGTTTCTGTATTGTATACTCTGTACCCTCTTGAGCGTTCAGAGTATCCTAACATAATACACTTATGTGCCTTAGAGTCAAACTTGTTCAAATAATTCTTTATATTTAATATAAAGCAAGTACATCCAAATGGATGAAAATATGAAATGTTGGGCTTTCTGTTCTTCCACAATTCATATGGAGTCTTTTCCAGAATAGGTCTTATTGAGATTTTATTCTGAATGTAACACGCTGTGTTTATTGCCTCTGCCCAAAAAGTCTTAGCAACGTTTGTCTCATTGATCATGGTTCTGGCCATTTCTTGCAATGTTCTGTTCTTTCGTTCTACAACTCCATTTTGTTGGGGAGTTCTAGGACAAGAGAAATCATGCAGAATGCCTCTGTCATTAAAGAATGACTCAAAATCTTTATTTTCAAATTCTCCACCATGATCACTTCTGACTTTAACGATTCTAAGATCTTTTTCATTCTGAACTTGGTTACAGAAGGTAACAAACACGGAGTGTGACTCGTCGTTGTGTCTTAAGAACTTTACCCATGTCCATCTGCTATAGTCATCTACGATTACTAACCCATACTTCTTACCACTGACTGAAGTAGTTTTAACTGGTCCAAATAAGTCAATGTGCAGAAGTTCTAATGGCTTAGAGGTAGAAACAACATTTTTGGATTTAAAGGAAGGTTTTGCAAATTTGCCTTTCTGACATGCTTCACACAGAGCATCTGAATTGAACTTCAAATTAGGAAGTCCTCTGACCAGATTGAGTTTGTTAATCTGAGATATTCTTCTCATACTAACATGCCCCAATCTTCTGTGCCAGATCCACTGCTCGTTGTTAACAGACAGAAGACATTTTACATTCTGACTCTTTAGTTCAGAAAGTTTGATTTTGTAAATGTTGTTTTTCCTCTTACCATTAAACAGGATAGTCCCATCTTTCTGACTAACAGCTTTACATGATTTTTGATTAAAGATTATATCATAACCGTTATCACTTAATTGACTTATGGATAACAGATTATGCATCAATCCATCTACTAGCAGAACATTATTAATAGAGGGAAGATTTCCATTACCTACAGTTCCAGAGCCAATTATCTTTCCCCTCTGATTGCCTCCAAAGCCAACGTGGCCTCCAGGCTTAAGTTCCAGGCTTTGGAACATATGCCTTCTTCCCGTCATGTGTCGTGAGCAGCCAGAGTCCAGGTACCATGACTGGTGTTTCTGAGTTGCTGCTAAAGATATCTGCAACATGTATTATTTTGTCCTTAGGTACCCAGATTTTCTTGGGTCCTGATTTGTTAGTTTTACCAAAACTCTGGTTGAATTTTGGTTTCACAGAGTGCTTACTTCTAGTTTATTTGATATCATGTGTGTGACCATACACAAAGTGTGAATTTAGAGGAGTGTGTTTAATGGTTAAGTCCATGACATTCTTTGGTGTAGGAACCTTACCTTGGTATCCTATTCCTTTCCTGCCGTTTCTGCTAACTCCATAGATCATTGAAGCCATTCTGCTTCTATCTATGCTTTTAGCTAGGAACTTCTGGAAACTGTGATCATACTCCTTGATGATCTCATCAGCGTTGCTGGGAGTTTCAGAAATTGGTTCCTTCTGAGAGTTTTGTAAAGTGTTTTCTAATTTTGAAATCTTATTTCTCAGCTCAGAATTTTCCAATTTGAGACTCTCAGACTTATTAGAGTCAGATTCAAGATTCCTCTTCAGGTCTCTGAATTTAGCTCTAATTTGCTGATAACGTTCCAGAATCTCATTAAGGCTTTCAGCAAGTTCAGCCTTTGTAAAGTTAACAGCGAAGTTAGGAAATACCTCTTTTGTGTCTGATTCTGAGTCTGATTCAGAAGCTTCACTATCTTCTGAAATGTTTGCCATGAGAGCTATGTTTGCCCTTTCATCATCTGATTCTGAGTCAGCTTCAGACGAGTCAGAGTCATCCCATGTGGCCATGAGACTTTTCTTCTTCTCTCTTCCAAACTTCTTTTTGGGCTTTTCCCTCTGAAGCTTTGGGCAGTCACTTTTGTAGTGTCCTTGCTCATTGCACTCGTAGCAGATGATGTCTTTGGTGTTTGGCTTCTTGCTACTGGAGGAGCCTTCAGATCTTCTGCATCCAGAGGAAGAATCTGTCCTTCTGTATCTGGAAGAAGACTCGTTCTGATCAGATCTTCTGGGATTCCTGAACTTCCTTTGTCTTTGCTTCCACAGTTGATTTACTCTTCTGGAGAGAAGGGAAAGTTCGTCTTCTTCTGATGAGGATCCATCAGATGTTTCTTCAACTGCCTGCAAAACTTTAGACTCAAATTTTCTGTTAGATTTTAATGCTAAAGGCTTACCTTGCTTCTGAGGCTCATCAGCTTCTAGCTTTATCTCATGACTTCTGAGGGAGCTGATAAGTTCCTCCAGAGTGATTTTGTTGAGATCTTTAGCTAGCTTCAGAGCAGTAACCATAGGCCTCCACTGCTTGGGTAAACTTCTGACGATTTTCTTGACATGGTCAGCAGTAGAGTATCCTTTGTCCAGAACTTTGAGACCACCTACCAGAATCTGGAATCTAGAGAACATAGTTTCAATGGATTCAGATTCTTCCATTTTGAACGCCTCATACTTCTGAATGAGCGCCAGAGCTTTTGTTTCTTTGACCTGAACGTTGCCCTCATGCGTCATTCTGAGAGAATCAAAGATATTTTTTGTTGTGTCTCTGTTGGAGATCTTTTCATACTCAGTATAGGAGATGGCACTGAGGAGGATGGTTCTGGCCTTGTGGTGATTCTTGAAGTCACGCTTTTGTTGATCAGACATTGTTTTTCTATCAATCTTCTGACCACTTGCATTCACAGGGTGCGTGTATCCATCTGTCACCATATCCCACAGATCAGCATCATGTGCTAGAAAGAAGCTTTCAATTCTGTCTTTCCAGTAATCAAAGTTTTCTCCATCAAAGACTGGAGGTTTGCCACTGAATCTGTCTCTGTCCTCATTGTTGTCATTGCTGATGTGAGAATTGTTTCCTGCCATTGTGTTTTTCTGACGCTGGATCTTGTACTGACACGGTTAAGTGTTTTAGCTCAGAACCAGGCGCTCTGATACCAATTGAAGTGGTGAAAAACACAAGAAGGGGGGGTTGAATTGTAAAACTGAAATCTAAAGCAATTGACAAGATATTTTTATCCTGGTTCGTTTGATCTCAAACTACTCCAGTCCACCCGTCAAGGTGATTTCGCCTCTCTCCAACGAGGTCTTAATCCACTATATTCAACTGAATATTACAGACTGCTTTAACAACTGCTAAAGCCTTCTTGATTCAAACCACAACCCAGTTTGTCAAGGTAACACTTTCTTACAAAGAGATAAAACTATGTGTGTGGATGTTTTCTACAAAACTGTATCACAACTGTGATGTATACACAAAATGAAGCTTAGAAACTAGATCGCTAAACAGTAATGAAATATCAGAGTGTATGGTTTAGCAAAACTGGTAGAACGAAGATTATGGTTCAGATTTTGTGCGTGTAGAGATTTGGAGAGCATTAACCATTTCAATCTTCAAAGCCTTGTTTATATAGCATTGAGATGATGAACGTTGGATGCAATATTCTTGATTCAATGCTAATAACAAACTTTCCTTATTGAGAAGATCTTGTCTGGAATGAAGCCGTTGGAATTAATTTGCTTTCAATGCACAGTACTGTTGCTTACTTAATGCAAGTTCTGGCTTGGCTCATTCTGATTCTGCTTCGCTGCTGATGAACTATTGTGTTTCTGTATCAGAGTATTAAGCGCAGTCTTGTTCATCAGGCTTCAGCATGCACGTGAGTTGATCATCTGATTTTGACGTTCTGATGTAGCAACTTCTGATGCTGGTGTCTGAAATCAAGTTCTGATGCTGAATAGATGTGATCTTGCTTATTTCAATCAGCGTATCTGCAAGTCAGAACATAATAATTTTAGGCAGCAGATAGTTCATTCATGACACTTATAAATACTATATCTTTTCACTTTGTTATCATCAAAACTTAAATATAGGGTAGTAGATTCAAACATTGTTCTAACAATGGCCTCCTACATGCTTGCTTCGATTTAGAAAGCAATGGCCTCCTACAGGCTTGCTTCGATTCAGAAGACAATGGCCTTCTACAGGCTTGCTTCGATTCACAAAGCAATGGCCTCCTACATCAAATGGAAGAAAAGCAAATTAGCTTTGGTTTCTAAGCATCGATTGGGACTTTGACTTCCTTCGAGCGAGCTTGATTCATAAGCTTCTATTAAGCAACGATTTCCTTGATTGCTTGCTTCGATTTAGAAGGAAATGGCCTTCTACATGCTTGCTTCGATTAAGAAGGCAATTGCCTTCTATAGGCTTGCTTAGATTCAGAAGGAAATGGCCTCCTACAGGCTTTCTTCAATTTAGAAGGCAATGGCTTCCTACAGGCTTGTTTCGATTCAGAAGGAAATGGCCTCCTACAGGCTTGCTTTGATTCAGAAGTTAATGGCCTCCAACAATCTTTCTTCGATTCATAAGGCAATGCCCTCCTACATACTTTCTTTAATTGAGAAGGCAATGGCCTCCTACAGACTTTCTTCAATTCAGAAGGCATTGGTCTCCTACAGGCGTACTTAGATTCATAAGGCAATTGCCTCCTACAGGCATGCTTCGATTCAAAAGGCAATGGTCTCTTACAAGTTTCCTTCGATTCAGAAGGCAATGGCCTCCTACAGGTTTACTTCTACTCAGAAGGCAATGGTCTCCGACAAGCTTGCTTCAATTCAGAAGGCAATGGCCTCCTACAGACTTGCTTCAATTCATAAGGCATTAGCCTCCTAGATGCTTGCTTTGATTCACAAATATATAGCCTCCTACTGGTTTACTTCCATTCAGAAGGCAATGGCATCCTACAGACTTCCATCGATTCAAAAGGCAATGGCCTCCTACAGACATGCTTCAATTCAGAAGGCAATGGCCTCATACACGCTTGTTTCAATTAAGAAGGAAATGGCCTCCTACAGGTTTTCTTCGATTCATAAGGCTTCTTCCTACTATAGACATGCTTCAATTCAGAAGGCAATGGCCTCCTACAGGTTGCTTCGATTTATAAGGCAATGGCCTCCTACAGGCTTGCTTCAATTAAGAAGGCATTATCCTCCTAGATGCTTGCTTTGATTCACAAATAAATAGCCTCCTACTGGTTTTCTTCGATTCAGAAGGCAATGGCCTCCTACAGACTTCCATCTATTCAAAAGGCAATGGCCTCCTACAGACATGCTTCAATTCAGAAGGCAGTGGCCTCATACAGGCTTGTTTCAATTAAGAAGGCAATGGCCTTCTACAGGTTTGCTTCGATTCATAAGGCAATTTCCTCCTACAGTCATGCTTCGATTCATAAGGCAATGACCTCCTACCGGTTTGCTTCGATTCAGAAAGCAATGGCCTCCTACATGCTTTCTTCGATTTAGAAAGCAATGGCCCCCTACAGGCTTTCTTCGATTCAGAAGACAATGGCCTCCTACAGGCTTGCTTCGATTCACAAAGCAATGGCCTCCTACATCAAATGGAAGAAAAGCAAATTAGCTTTGTTTTCTAAGCATCGATTGGGACTTTGACTTCCTTCGAGCGAGCTTGATTCATAAGCTTCTATTAAGCAACAATTTCCCTGATTGCTTGCTCTGTTTGAGAAGGCAATTACCTTCTACATGCTTGCTTCTATTAAGAAGGCAATGGCCTCCTACAGACTTGCTTCGATTTATAAGGAATTGGCCTCCTACAGGCATAATTTGATTCATAAAGCAATTTCCTCCTACAGGCATGCTTCGATTCAGATGGCAATGTTGATAACACGAAATCGTATCATTTATTTTCCATGAAATGTACCCGTTCTGTATTATTTTGACCCGATTAACTCCCGAATATTTCGAGTTTGTCATTACTTTTTGCAAGTATTCATAACTCAGCTCAAAACAGAAGAAAACATGAAACAATACAAGAAAGAATCAAAAGAATAGAAGAAAAAGATAAATCTGTCAAGAATTACAGATTTTGTAGCTGTGACGGTCATAACACATCTGCCACGACCGTAAGCCATCATGAAGCGTGTTACGACCGTAACACATCTGCCACGACCGTAACACGGAGAAACACCAAACCTGCTCGTAACGCCTCGGTGACGACCATAATGCGCATACCAGTTATTTGAAAGTGCAGATCGTGGCAAAGCAAAACAGAAGGAGTTTTCAAACTCCTGATTTCTCTCCAGCCAAACCCCACGTTCACCACTTCTTCCTCAACTACCCACGTTCCTACATTTATGGAGATTTTTAAGGAAAGCTTCGTGACAAGTCTTCAAGCCAACTTCCAAATTCATTCCTCTATAAATACCTCAACATTCAACGTTAGAAGGACAGAGCATTTTACAGTTTACTTGTGCGGAAGCTCTGCCGAAATCAAAAACGATTATTCCTTCAGTTGTTATTTTTCTGCATTTGTTTATTTCTGTTCTTTTAATTTCATTGCCCAAGTAATAATTTCCAACATCAGGGAATTATTATTATAGTTTAGGATTTATCATTGAAGCCTCAGAATTTGTCATATTACCGATACCAAGTCCGAGTTTCCGATTTGTGGAAGAGGGATTGAAGTATTGGCTTTATTTTCAGGTTTCTATTTTGCAATTGTATTACATACCTTTTAATTAATTAATGCATGTTTAATTTATTATTTATAATGTCCAATTTATATTTTTTTGTTTTTATTTCCAGTACGTTCATTATAATTTCCATGGCTAGCTAAACCTTTAGTGTTGGTATGAGATAGTAAGAGACATTAGGCATCTGATCAAACTTAGGCTAAAACTTTAATCAACTTAACTCTAGTTATAACTTTTTATGCTTAATAATAAAACCTTTGTTACGAAAGTAAGAAGAGTAAATAGGTTAGATCGAGACCACGAAAGTGTGAGGTTTTTAACCGGATAGCTAAAGTTAGGCATTTGATTTAAATACAGTGAAAGCGCTTTAAACCAAATTAGAATTAATTAAGTTTCCAAAAAATACTTCTAAACACTTATAGGCTAGCGAAAGCAGGTATAGGGCTTTAGACGTATAATCCGAGATAAGACCATGAAAGTGTGAGTTGAGGGTTTTTAAACTGATTAATTCTACAGATAAACCAAGTTGACCATCCTTATATGCCTAGGTCCGATTAGATCCTTTAGGTCGACTCTATTGCATACCGACCATTTCATTTTAAAATTACTTTAAAATCAATTAATTTACCTTCCTTAATCTTCCCAAAACCAACGTGACAATTTCCGCCTTAGCTAAACCAACCTGTTTTACAACACTAGAGTGATTACAAAGTCCCTGTGGATTCGACAATCTTTTATTACTACCGCGATAGGTTGTGCGCTTGCAGTTAAGATACCGTCAGACATTAAGTCGATCGCAGACACATCAAGTTTTTGGCGCCGTTGCCGGGGAACTTTAGTTTAGTCACTAGTGTAATCTGAAAACAACGCTGTCTAGACTAAGGCAACTTTTTATATTTCCCTCTGTTGTATGTCAAACACTCGTTCTTAAAACGAGCCTTTGCATTTAAAAATTAACGATATCGAGCGTTACTTAAGATTAAGACGCCGAATTCAATAATACCGATCTCTCAATAATCTTCCTCCAACTAAAATTCCTGATATCCCGTTATCGGAATCTACCGAAGAATCGACAATGGCCGACGTACCAAATCCACCTCGCACTCTTAAGGACTACGCAGTTCCTTCGCAAGTGGAACCTCACAACAACATTGTCGCCCCTGCTATCGCTCGAAACGATTTCGAGCTGAAACCTTCGCTTCTATCCGCCGTTTAGTAGAACCAATTTTCTGGATCACCTACTGACGACCCTAACCTACATCTGTCAGTGTTTGTGCAGTACGCAAACACTGTAAAAGCGAATGGTGTAAACCCCGAGGCGATATGATTGCGCCTATTTCCTTTTTCTTTAAGAGACAGAGCCCGAGCCTGGCTCCAATCCCTTCCTTCAAATTCAATCACCACATGGGATGAATTGAAAAAAGTCTTCTTGGCTAAATATTTCCCACCAAGCAAAACTGCTATGCTTAGAGCTAACATCAACGGTTTTAGACAAAAAGATAATGAATCACTTTTCGAAGCATGGGAACATTACAAGGATATGATTAGACTCTGTCCTCATCATGGTTTAGAAGAATGGCTAATCATTCATACGTTTTATAACGGTCTGTTGTATAACACAAGAATGACTATATACGCCGCTGCTAGTGGCGCACTGATGGATAAACCATATGCCGAAGCAAATCAACTTATCGAAATTATGGCCCAGAACCACTATCAATGGGGAAGCGAAAGAGCTAATGTGGAGAAATCTCAAACCAAAGGTGGAATGTCTGAAATGAATATCCTGGACCAAGTCAATGCTAAAGTGGAAGCTCTTACCCGAAAGCTAGAAAACCTTACCACTGCTCCTGCAGCTACCGTGGCTGCAGTTGTCCAAACTTGCAATCTATGTGGTCTTCAATCACATCTTGCTCCAGAATGCCCACTTCTAACAGGAGTTCCAGTTGAACAAGCAAACTATGTACAAGGGAACCCTTATAGCAATACCTACAACCCTGGCTGGAAAAATCATCCGAACTTTTCATACAAAAGTAACAACGCGTTATACGCGCGTGTACAAGCTCCTGCCACACCACCCGGTTATCCAAAATCCATCCCAAATCATCCTGGTAATGGACCTAATGCCCCTAGGAAATATAACCTAGAAATCATGATTGAACACTTCGTTGCCTCCCAAGATCAGACTAATAAAGATGTTATGAATCAAAATTTACATACTAATGAGCAGATAAAACAATTAGCTAGCAAGGTTGATGCTTTAGCCACCCATAACAAGATGCTTGAGACGCAAATTTCACAGGTAGCTCAACAACAAGCACCTACTGCGGCACCAGCCGAAATTTTTCCTAGTCAACCACAGCCCAACCCGAAAGGACATGCTAATGCTGTGATACTGAGAAGTGGAAAAGAACTCGACGGACCTGTTGACCCGAGACTAGAAAATCCAGCCATGTACCAAAAGCAGAGCGAGCCGCCTGAACAAGCCAATGAACCTAGAGAAAAAGAAAAGGAAAGCGAAACGCAAGAGGCAGTGGAGCAAGAGAAGCCTTATGTACCTCCACCACCTTATAAACCACCAATCCCGTATCCTCAGAGACTTACAAATTCCAAAACGATGGGCCAGTTCAAGAAATTCGTTGAACTTCTGAAACAACTCAATATAACAATACCTTTTACAGAAGCCATCACTCATATGCCCTCGTACGCTAAATTTCTTAAGGAAATCCTATCCAACAAGAAGAAGATAGAGGATAACGAAACAGTTACACTCACTGCCGAGTGTAGCGCGATCATTCAAAACAATATGCCTCCTAAGCTAAAAGACCCAGGTAGTTTCTCTATACCTTGTAATATTGGAAAATTTGTCATAGACAAAGCTCTATGTGACTTAGGAGCAAGCATTAGTGCCATGCCCTTATCCATTTGCAAAAAGCTAGAGATGGGAGAACTCAGACCCACGAAAATGTCTGTCCAATTAGCCGACCGATCGGTTAAATACCCTGTAGGTATACTGGAAAATGTTCCAGTTAGAATAGGTCAATTCTATATCCCTACCGATTTCATCATCATGGACATAACCGAGGACTCAGTTACCCCTATCATACTAGTAAGACCATTCCTAGACACAGCTGGAGCTATAATTGATGTCAAGAAGGCAGATTAACATTCGAAGTCGGAGAGGAAAAAGTGGAATTCATCCTCACTCAATTTCTACAAGCACCCGCCATGAATGACACATGTTATTTACTCGATATTATAGACGAGTGCGTGAGAGAAATGGAAGTTGAACAAACCACATATTCCGAAATAATGAAAATTGAAACCCCTCTGATATTCGAAGACGACAATTGGCGAGAACCATATAAAGATGACAGTCTAAGCGAAAGTCTAGCACTTACACCCGATCATATGCCATGTTCTAAGAAACCAAAACTAGAATTGAAAGTTCTACCTAAAAATCTACGATACGAATTCCTTGATACTGAACAAACTCGACCTGTAATAGTGAATTCCAGTTTAGGAACGCTCGAAACTCAGAAACTTTTAGACGTTCTAAGGAAATTCCTACTGCGTTAGGTTACAACATATCAGACTTAAAAGGAATTTGTCCTTCAATTTGTATGCACCGTATTCTATTAGAAGAGGATTGCAAAACCTCTCGAGAACCTCAAAGAAGAATCAATCCAATTCTAAGCACTGTAGTCAAAGATGAAATCAAAAAGCTAATGGAAGCTGGAATTATATACCCGATCTCTGACAGTAAATGGGTTAGCCCAGTGCATGTCGTACCTAAGAAAGGAGGTGTCACTGTCGTGAAAAACGCACAAGGCGAATCGATAACACAAAGAGTAGTTAGTGGACACAGAGTGTGCATTGATTATCGAAAACTGAACAAAGCTACTCGGAAAGACCATTTTCCTTTACCCTTTATTGATCAAATGTTAGAACGATTAGCCAAACACTCCTATTTCTGCTATTTAGACGGTTATTCCAGATTTTTCCAAATTCTGATTCACACTGATGATTAAGAGAAGACTACATTCACGTGTCCCTATGGAACGTTCGCATACAGACGAATGTCATTTGGATTATATAATGCTCCCGCAAGTTTCCAACGATGTATGATGGCCATCTTCGCAGATTTCATTGACAACATCATGGAAGTGTTTATGGATGACTTCTCTGTGTGTGGACAAAGCTTTGAAGGATGTCTATCTAATTTAGAAAGTGTTTTAGAACGATGTGTAAAAGTAAACCTTGTGCTCAACTGGGAAAAATGCCATTTCATGGTCAGAGAAGGAATCGTGCTTGGACATGTTATTTCTAATAAAGGAATTGAAGTTGATAAAGCTAAGATAGAAGTGATTAAACTCCAACCACCAAAGACCGTTCGAGAGATACGAAGTTTTCTAGGACACGCCGGTTTTTACCGACGCTTTATTAAAGGTTTCTCGAAAATTACAAAACCACTTACCGGTCTATTAATGAAGGATGTTGAGTTCATATTCGATGACGATTGTCTTCAAGCTTTTGAAACCCTTAAAGCCGCACTTATTTCTGCACCAATCATGCAACCGCCCGATTGGAGGGTACCTTTCGAAATCACGTGCGATGCAAGTGATTACGCAGTAGGCGCAGTTCTTGGACAAAGGAAAGATAAGAAACTTCACGCAATTTACTATGCCAGCAGAACGCTAGCCTCAGCTCAGATGAACTACGCCACCACTGTAAAAGAACTCTTAGCCGTGGTCTTCGCGCTTGACAAATTCCGTTCTTACCTTGTAGGAGCAAAAATCGTCATTTACACGGACCACGCTGCTATCAGATATTTACTTGCCAAGAAAGATGCAAAACCCATACTCCTCCGATGGATCTTACTTTTACAAGAATTCGACTTGGAAATTAAAGATAAGAAAGGAGCCGAAAACGTCGTAGCGGATCATTTATCCCGTTTAGAAGGTATAAAACCCGAACAAGTGCCAATTAACGATGATTTTCTGTATGAACATCTGATAGCACATATGATAAGCGACCTAGCTCAATTGGATTTAAATAAACCAGAAGCTAAAGAAGTCGTGGAAGCCATCGACATGACCATAGGATTGCCTTGGTATGCTGACATCGTTAATTATTTAGCTGTCGGAGCGCTTCCACCTGACTTAACTTACCAACAGAAAAAGAAATTCTTCCATGATCTCAAGAGTTATTATTGGGACGAACCACTTTTATTTAAACGAGGACCTGATGGAATTTTCCGCCGGTGTATACCCGACGAAGAAATAGAAGACGTCATTTCCCATTGTCATTCATCTCCTTATGGCGGACATACTAGCACCTCTAAAACGTGTGCCAAAATTCTCCAAGCCGGCCTTTTCTGGCCTAACCTGTGGAAGGATGTCCACGTCGCCGTTAAAAACTGTGATCGATGCCAACGCACCGGTAATATCTCAAGACGCGATGAAATGCCTCAGAAAGGAATACTTGAAGTTGAAATCTTTGACGTTTGGGGAATAGATTTTATGGGACCTTTCCCATCTTCTTTTGGAAACAAGTTTATACTCGTCGCTGTCGATTACGTTTCAAAATGGATCGAGGCAATAGCTTCTCCTACAAATGACACACGAGTAGTGATAAAGCTTTTCAAGAATATAATTTTCCCGCGTTTTGGTGTTCCCCGACTTGTTATCAGTGACGGTGGATCTCATTTTTATTTCGAAGATATTTGATAAATTACTATCTAAATATGGAGTGAACCACCGCGTAGCAACACCTTATCATCCGCAAACTAGCGGACAAGTCGAAGTTTCGAACAGAGAGATTAAACAAATATTAGAAAAAACCGTCGCGATATCTCAAAAAGATTGGTCATCCAAGCTTAACGAAGCTTTATGGGCTTATAGGACGGCTTACAAGACTCCTATCGGAACTACACCTTTCAAACTTGTTTACGGAAAATCATGTCATCTCCCGGTAGAATTAGAGCATAAAGCTTATTGGGCGATAAAGACACTCAATATTAATTACACTGCTGCTGGCGAGAAACGAATCCTCGATTTACATGAACTGGAAGAATTAAGACTAGACGCTTACGAAAACGCTAAAATATACAAAGAACGAACTAAAAAATGGCACGATCAGCATTTATCGCGGAAAGAATTTAGTGTGGGAGATGTCGTACTTTTATTTAATTCTAGACTTAGACTCTTCCCTGGAAAACTTAAATCTAGATGGTCCGGTCCTTTCGAAATTACAAGAGTTTTTCCTAGCGGAGCGGTAGAAATTAAGGATAGAAATAGCGCCCCGTTTATTGTAAACCGGCAACAGTTAAAACAATATCATCGTATAGATAATAGAGATTATACGAATAAGCTTAAACTCGTAGAACTGCTACCTATTTCTCCCAACTAATCTTTCACTAGGTATTTCGTCAGGCTTATGACGTTAAAAACAGCGCTTCATGGGAGGCAACCCATTTTATTTGTTTTTACCTGCTATTTTGTTTGTATTATTTGATTTTGCTTGCTATATAAGTATTTTTCATTTTTTTTTTAAACTTTTATGAAACTGCTGCTGATTTCAAAACAATTTTACTTGCCACAGGTTTTCTAAATAGTCTTTTTCTCTTTACTTTCTCCTCTACTCTGTTTCCCCGCTTTGTTTTTGCTATGGCTCCTCCACAGAACTTTATGGAAACCACCTTTAGAGGTAGAAACCAACGAAGAAGATTTGAGGCTTTGTCTCAGCGAGACATCAGTTTAACCCTGTATCATGATGAACCCACTATGGACTCTTTAGGCATTACTGACAGTGTTTACTACATGTTTAACCAGTTGGGATGGGAGAAAGCCCACCTGAAAAATAGGTTTGTCACTTACCGAGAGCTCACCCTTGAGTTCTTGAGTTCTCTCGTTTACATCCCTGAACACGGTGTTGGAGCCCGAAAAGGAATCATTACCTTCAGACTTTTTGGTATTGAGTTCACCTATAACCATAGGGACTTAGCTGCTTTATTAGGATTCCCCAGCGGACCCTTAGCTTTTACTACCCCTGAGGCCGATTTATTGGATTTTGAGCTGTATTACTTATGGGGTACTTTAACCGAAAACTATCACCCTGACCCCGAAAGTATGGATAACAATGAGATACATAACCCAGCCATCCGTTATTTCCATAGAATTCTTGCCCACACTCTGTTTGGAAAAGAACAAAATCAAAATGTTGTATCCAAGGATGAATTATCTCTGCTTTATTGTATGAACCTAGGACGCCCTGTCAATGTTGTCCCACTCCTGATGAAGACCTTTACCCGCATTAGTGAGGACCCTAATGTTCCTGTCAGTGTTGGAGGATTAGTTACAATGATTGCACATGCTCTTGGACCTCATTGCCAACTTAATAACTGTGCACCATTTGGATCAATTAGGCCTATGAATATTGATTTCTGTTTCAACAACCGGATAATAGGAAATTTAGGCCCTGCACCTTATGATTACCTGATCAGAGACGAAGTTGTTACTCTTTTTACCCTTCCGAACCATGCCCGAATAAGTGTCCATAACCGGGAAAATTGGTTGTACGAATTGAATCCACCCGACCATCCTTCGACACCAGAAACACCACAATCATATTTTGTTGCTAATAATATCATGTCTAAAAACGAAACAGATCCTGAAACCCCTCCTGGTTACCATGACTTTACAAATATGGCTGAAGCACAAGTAGCCCCTGATACAAACCAAGGAGAATATACTACACAACTAAACACCATTCTGACCACTTTGGATGCTTATAAAACTGACATTGATGGAATAAAGAATGAATTGAAGACTATGCGTTTGGATCTTATTGGTTTAACTGACATCTCGGTGGAACAATTCTATAACATCACCCAAGCTTTGGAAATATTAAAAGAAAAGATTGGATGAAGCAGTTTTTAGTTTCTTAGTTTTTCAGTTTTCAGTTTTTCAATTCTTTGTTTTTAGATTTTTTCCATTCTGCTTTGTTTCTAGATAGTTTCAATTTTTTGTTAAATTACTGCATTTCAATTTACAAGTCATTTATTTTCTGTCAAAAAGAACAAGTTACTCAATTTGAATTAATGCAATTGTTTGTTTTCAATTTTAAACTTACAATCATTATGCTGCTTACAATGTTTTATGGTTTTCTACTTTATTGCGAATTATATATGTTGGATTATATGTTGAATAAATTAATGTTATGTTTATGTTGGAATGCCTGAGATGTTCTGCTGCTATAAAAATATATACTCTGTGTAATTGTGTTCTGTTCTGTTCTGTAAAAATTTGCAAAATTTGTAGCTGCCACGATCGTCATCCACCCCCCACGACCGTCACGCGCCTTTCAGAGCGTTACGCTCGTCAGCCAGGTGTTACGACCATGACACGGGCTACATCAGTAACCCTATTAGCAGAACGTTCCCTTTTCTTCTTCCCTGAACCTTTCTCTCTTCTTCTTCCATAACTCCCCATTAACCCCATTCAATCCACCACTAATCCCTATCAATTTTCAAACTTCCCACTATCTCCTTCCACTATATATACATCCATTACCGGTGTCATCTTCTCATTCTCTCATTCACCAACCAACAAACATTCTCACTCAAACACTCTTGCATGCAAATGGCGAACAATCTCCAACCCATTCCTGGCATTACCCTACGAAATAGCGAAGCAGGTGAAACTCAGCGGACACGGTTCCTGAAATTCCAACGCCGAGGCATCCATCCTACGAGGTTCGTCGACACTGACTGCCTCTGAAACCTCAGGTTACTTGAAAGTGTCCAACACCTACTACAGAATGTCAACCTTTGGACCCTATGTAGCCAGCCACAACCATCGTACGAGAATCTCACCCTTGAGTTTCTCAGTTCATTTTGCTACATCACTCCAAACGGCCCCAAAAATCAACTTACCGGTGTGGTAAGGTTCCGCATTTTTAGCACCGAATACGAATTCCCTCAGAATGCATTCGGTCGCCTGCTAGACTTCTGTACTGATGAAGGCGCTCACCTACGTGTGCCCGACACCTTTCATGAGGAATCCTTCAACCTTTACCATAGCTTGACCAATAATCAGGCTGATTCATACGATCACCTAAATGTTACCCAAATCCACAACCCCGCCATTCGCTACTTCCACCGCATCTTATCCAACACAATCTTTGCAAGGGATAGTAACCACAAGCTCAACTCCAAGGAGCTATTTTTCATGCATTGTGCATTCTCGGGTCAGAAAATTAATGCTGCACCTTTCCTCCTGGCTCATATTCACTCCATCTGCACCAGAGGCGGCAAACCTTTCTATTTCGGAGGGCTTGTCACTTCTCTTGATTTATCACTAAACCATGGTGACACCCTTGTTCATCTGCCATCCCGACCACCGGTTCTGCTTACTTTGGATCATTGCAAATCGGCCCACCTCATTCACGAGCGGGACGACGGAAGATTTCATCCAGTGATACAAAACCGAGTTTACACTAACATTGTTTTGCCATGCAGGGACCGAATCGACCCTCAGAACCGAGCCAACTGGCTATTTAACCCTAAAGGCCCTGCTGCTGCTCAAGAAGAACCTCATGTCGGCCCCGCTGATGAGATGCAGGAAGAACTGGATCGAGCTGTTCCCGTGCCTGACATTCTTGAGTCGTCCTCTTCTGCACCACCTCCTTTTACTATGGAGGACGTCCTTAGAGCCCTCCATCAGCAAAATCAGATGGCTGTAGCTCTTGAAAGAAAGAATCAGGAGCATTTCGACGCCTTACATCAGCAAAATGCCCAAATCTTAAGTGGTCAATGCTCGACGAATGAAAGGCTTGATGAAGTGCTATGCGAGCTTAATGATTTAAGGATGGACGTTACATCTCTTGGAGCCCAGGACACTGACCCTGAAGATACTCCTTCCAGACGGTCACGAACCCGAAGCCGCCGTGGTCGCCAGTAGTTTTTCATTTTCTTGTTGTTTTCCTTGTTTTTCCGATGTACTTTTCATTTAACCTCGCCATTATATCATAACATTGAGACAATGTTTGATATAGTGTGGGAGGAGCACTGCATTCTTAATTTCAGAACGAGTAATTTCATTTCTATTTCAGTTATATTTCGTTATTTCATTTTCTCCCCGTTTTATTTAGCCATACCAAAATTTTTCGCCTTTTATATTCGCATAACCGTTAGTTACCTAATTTAACTGAAATCTTAGTTAGAAGGCCGAGAGCGATCCAACGAGAACTATACGATTATGACACCTTCGATTCTCTACTTACGCGAATTGTCTCCATTTTCGTTATACCGATACTTTGAGTTTTAAGTTTTAAATTAGCCCCTAGTAGTTTATATTAGCAGTCGGCACCAGTCTTAACACAATCCACGTGGAAAGTCGATGAACATAAGTGGATGATCTTGCAAATTGATTTAAATAGAATGTTACATGCTTTAAGGAAATAGGTATTGCACCAATTAAATTGGGCGATCCTCACCTGATCGTTTCATCCAACGGATGCAAAAGCTTCTACTAAGTAACATGAGAATCCATTGTCTAGGTGGTTCAAAAGCATCTGGTACTGAACTCGGTAGGGCAGACTACGATTTGATCCCCGCATCTTGCAATTGGAAAAAAGAGGTTGCCACATAATTGTGCCAGAAACCGTCGTGTTTTGATCAGAACCACTAATCGACTATTCCACTACGTGCGTGCAAGGATAATGGGCTTAATGTGATTGCGCAAGAACGAAACCGGGTGAAATATGAACGAGAAAACTTGAGTTGAATTATAACAGTATAATTGGACGTTTCGTTTAAAATGGATAGTCGTCGACTAGCTTGTTGCTTGTGTCATTTACGTATCGTTGTTGTTTCATTCGATTTTCTCGGCCGAACTAACTTAGGATTTCTTGTAATTATTTAAAAACGAAAGGTATACTAGTTATGTGCGTTTATAAAAACTTGTCCGATATTTTTAATTGATTATTTTGCTTGAGGACAAGCAAAGGTTTAAGTATGGGGGAATTTGATAACACGAAATCGTATCATTTATTTTCCATGAAATTTACCCGTTCTGTATTATTTTGACCCGATTAACTCCCGAATATTTCGAGTTTGTCATTACTTTTTGCAGGTATTCATAACTCAGCTCAAAACAGAAGAAAACATGAAACAATGCAAGAAAGCATCAAAAGAATAGAAGAAAAAGATAAATCTGTCAAGAATTACAGATTTTGTAGCTGTGATGGTCGTAACACATCTTCCACGACCGTAAGCCATCATGAAGCGTGTTACGACCGTAACACATCTGCCACGACCGTAACACGGAGAAACACCAAACCTGCTCGTAACGCCTCAGTGACGACCGTAATGCGCATACCAGTTATTTGAAAGTGCAGATCATGGCAAAGCAAAACAGAAGGAGTTTTCAAACTCCTGATTTCTCTCCAGCCAAACCCCACGTTCACCACTTCTTCCTCAACTACCCACGTTCCTACATTTATGGAGATTTTTAAGGAAAGCTTCGTGACAAGTCTTCAAGCCAACTTCCAAATTCATTCATCTATAAATACCTCAACATTCAACGTTAGAAGGACAGAGCATTTTACAGTTTACTTGTGCGGAAGCTCTGCCGAAATCAAAAACGATTATTCCTTCAGTTGTTATTTTTCTGCATTTGTTTATTTCCGTTCTTTTAATTTCATTGCCCAAGTAATAATTTCCAACATCACGGAATTATTATTATAGTTTAGGTTTTATCATTCAAGCCTCAGAATTTGTCATATTACCGATACCAAGTCCGAGTTTCCGATTTGTGGAAGAGGGATTGAAGTATTGGCTTTATTTTCAGGTTTCTATTTTGCAATTGTATTACATACCTTTTAATTAATTAATGCATGTTTAATTTATTATTTATAATGTCCAATTTATATTTGTTTGTTTTTATTTCCAGTACGTTCATTATAATGTCCATGGCTAGCTCAACCTTTAGTGTTGGTATGAGATAGTAAGAGACATTAGGCATCTGATCAAACTTAGGCTAAAACTTTAATCAACTTAACTCTGGTTATAACATTTTATGCTTAATAATAAAACCATTGTTACGAAAGTAAGAAGAGTAAATAGGTTAGATCGAGACCACGAAAGTGTGAGGTTTTTAACCGGATAGCTAAAGTTAGGCATTTGATTTTAATACAGTGAAAGCGCTTTAAACCAAATTAGAATTAATTAAGTTTCCAAAAAATACTTCTAAACACTTATGGGCTAGCGAAAGCAGGTATAGGGCTTTAGACCTATAATCCGAGATAAGACCATGAAAGTGTGAGTTGAGGGTTTTTAAACTGATTAATTCTACAGATAAACCAAGTTGACCATCCTTATATGCCTAGGTCCGATTAGATCCTTTAGGTCGACTCTATTGCATACCGACCATTTCATTTTATAATTACTTTAAAATCAATTAATTTACCTTCCTTAATCTTCCCAAAACCAATGTGACAATTTCCGCCTTAGCTAAACCAACCTGTTTTACAACACTAGAGTGATTACAAAGTCCCTGTGGATTCGACAATCTTTTATTACTACCGCGATAGGCTGTGCGCTTGTAGTTAAGAGACCGTCAGACATTAAGTCGATCGCATACACATCAATGGCCTCCTACAGGTTGCTTCAATTTATAAGCCAATAGCCTCCTAAAGGTTTTCTTCGATTCAGAAAGCAATGGCGTCCTACAGGCTTGCTTCAATTTAGAAGGCAATGGACTCCTACAGCCTTGCTTCGATTCACAAAGCAATGGACTCCTACATGCTTGCTTCGATTTAGAAAGCAATGGCCTCCTACAGGCTGGCTTCGATTCAGAAGACAATGGCCTCCTACAGGCTTGCTTCGATTCACAAAGCAATGGCCTCCTACATCAAATGGAAGAAAAGAAAATTAGCTTTGGTTTCTAAGCATCGATCGGGACTTTGACTTCCTTCGAGCGAGCTTGATTCATAAGCTTCTATTAGGCAACGGTTTCCTTGATTGCTTGCTTCGATTTAGAAGGCAATGGCCTTCTACATGCTTGCTTCCATTAAGAAGGCAATGGCCTTCTATAGGCTTGCTTAGATTTAGAAGGAAATGGCCTCCTACAGGCTTTCTTCAATTTAGAAGGCAGTGGCTTCCTACAGGCTTGTTTCGATTCAGAAGGAAATGGCCTCCTACAGGCTTGCTTTGATTCAGAAATTAATGGCCTCCAACAATCTTTCTTCGATTCATAAGGCAATGTCCTCCTACATACTTTCTTAAATTGAGAAAGCAATGGCCTCCTACAGACTTTCTTCAATTCAGAAGGCATTGGTCTCCTACAGGCGTACTTAGATTCATAAGGCAATTGCCTCCTACAGGCATGCTTCGATTCAAAAGGAAATGGTCTCCTACAGATTTCCTTCGATTCAGAAGGCAATGGCCTCCTACAGGTTTACTTCTACTCAGAAGGCAATGGTCTCCGACAAGCTTGCTTCAATTAAGAAGGCAATGGCCTCCTACAGACTTGCTTCAATTCAGAAGGCATTAGCCTCCTAGATGCTTGCTTTGATTCACAAATAAATAGCCTCCTACTGGTTTTCTTCGATTCAGAAGGCAATGGAATCCTACAGACTTCCATCGGTTCAAAAGGCAATGGCCTCCTACAGACATGCTTCAATTCAGAAGGCAATGGCCTCATACAGGCTCGTTTTAATTAAGAAGGCAATGGCCTCCTACAGGATTGCTTTGATTCATAAGGCAATTTCCTCATGTAGGCATGCTTCAATTCATAAGGCAATGGCCTCCTACAGGTTGCTTCGATTTATAAGGCAATGGCCTCCTACAGGCTTGCTTCAATTAAGAAGGCATTGTCCTCCTAGATGCTTGCTTTGATTCATAAATAAATAGCCTCCTACTGGTTTTCTTCGATTCAGAAGGCAATGGCCTCCTACATATTTCCATCTATTCAAAAGGAAATGGCCTCCTACAGACATGCTTCAATTCAGAAGGCAGTGGCCTCATACAGGCTTGTTTCAATTAAGAAGGCAATGGCCTTCTACAGGTTTGCTTCGATTCATAAGGCAATTTCCTCCTACAGTCATGCTTCGATTCAGAAGGCAATGGCCTCCTACGAGTTTGCTTCAATTCAGAAGGCAATGGAATCCTACAGGATTGCTTCGATTCACAAAGCAATGGCCTCCTACATGCTTGCTTCAATTCAGAAAGAAATGGATTCCTACAGGCTTGCTTCGATTCAGAAGACAATGGCCTCCTACAGGCTTGCTTCGATTCACAAAGCAATGGCCTCCTACATCAAATGGAAGAAAAGCAAATTAGCTTTGTTTTCTAAGCATCGATTGGGACTTTGACTTCCTTCGAGCGAGCTTGATTCATAAGCTTCTATTAAGCAACAATTTCCTTGATTGCTTGCTCTGTTTGAGAAGGCAATTACCTTCTACATGCTTGCTTCTATTAAGAAGGCAATGGCCTCCTACAGACTTGCTTTGATTTAGAAGGAATTGGCCTCCTACAGGCATACTTTGATTCATAAAGCAATTGCCTCCTACAGGCATGCTTCGATTCAGAAGGCAATGGCCTCCTACAGGTTGCTTCAATTTATAAGCCAATAGCCTCCTACAGGTTTTCTTCGATTCAGAAAGCAATGGCGTCCTACAGGCTTGCTTCAATTTAGAAGGCAATGGACTCCTACAGGCTTGCTTCGATTCACAAAGCAATGGCCTCTTACATGCTTGCTTCGATTTAGAAACAATGGCCTCCTACAGGCTTGCTTCGATTCAGAAGACAATGGCCTCCTACAGGCTTGCTTCGATTTACAAAGCAATGGCCTCCTACATCAAATGGAAGAAAAGCAAATTAGCTTTGGTTTCTAAGCATCGATTGGGACTTTGACTTCCTTCGAGCGAGCTTGATTCATAAGCTTCTATTAAGCAACGATTTCCTTGATTGCTTGCTTCGATTTAGAAGGCAGTGGCCTTCTACATGCTTGCTTCGATTAAGAAGGCAATGGCCTTCTATAGGCTTGCTTAGATTCAGAAGGAAATGGCCTCCTACAGGCTTTCTTCAATTCAGAAGGCAGTGGCTTCCTACAGGCTTGTTTCGATTCAGAAGGAAATGGCCTCCTACAGGCTTGCTTTGATTCAGAAGTTAATGGCCTCCAACAATCTTTCTTCGATTCATAAGGCAATGTCCTACTACATACTTTCTTCAATTGAGAAAGCAATGGCCTCCTACATACTTTCTTCAATTCAGAAGGCATTGGTCTCCTACAGGCGTACTTTGACTCATAAGGCAATTGCCTCCTACATGCATGCTTCGATTCAAAAGGCAATGGTCTCCTACAAGTTTCCTTTGATTCAGAAGGCAATGGCCTTCTACAGGTTTACTTCTACTCAGAAGGCAATGGTCTCCGACAAGCTTGCTTAAATTCAGAAGGAAATGGCCTCCTACAGACTTGCTTCAATTCAGAAGGCATTAGCCTCCTAGATGCTTGCTTTGATTCACAAATAAATAGCCTCCTACTGGTTTTCTTCGATTCAGAAGGCAATGGCATCCTACAGACTTCCATCGATTCAAAAGGCAATGGCCTCCTACAGACATGCCTCAATTCAGAAGGCAATGGCCTCATACAGGCTTGTTTCAATTAAGTAGGCAATGGCCTCCTACAGGTTTGCTTCGATTCATAAAGCAATTTCCTCCTATAGGCATGCTTCAATTCAGAAGGCAATGGCCTCCTACAGGTTGCTTCAATTTATAAGGCAATGGCCTCCTACAGGCTTGCTTCAATTAAGAAAGCATTGTCCTCCTAGATGCTTGCTTTCATTCACAAATAAATAGCCTCTTACTGGTTTTCTTAGATTCAGAAGGCAATGGCCTCCTACAGACTTCCATCTATTCAAAAGGCAATGGCCTCCTACAGACATGCTTCAATTCACAAGGCAGTGGCCTCATACAGGCTTGTTTCAATTAAGAAGGCAATGGCCTTCTACAGGTTTGCTTCGATTCATAAGGTAATTTCCTCCTACAGGCATGCTTCGATTCAGAAGGCAATGGCCTCCTACAGGTTGCTTCGATTTATAAGGAAATGGCCTCCTACCAGTTTGCTTCGATTCAGAAAGCAATGGCCTCCTACAGGCTAGCTTCAATTCAGAAAGCAATGGACTCCTACAGGATTTCTTCGATTCACAAAGCAATAGCCTCCTACATGCTTGCTTCAATTCAGAAAGCAATGGCCTCCTACAGGCTTGCTTCGATTCAGAAGACAATGGCCTCCTACAGGCTTGCTTCGATTCACAAAGCAATGGCCTCCTACATCAAATGGAAGAAAACCAAATTAGCTTTGTTTTCTAAGCATCGATTGGGACTTTGACTTCCTTTGAGCGAGCTTGATTCATAAGCTTCTATTAAGCAACAATTTCCTTGATTGCTTGCTCTGTTTTAGAAGGCAATTACCTTCTACATGCTTGCTTCTATTAAGAAGGTAATGGCCTCCTACAGACTTGCTTTAATTTAGAAGGAATTGGCCTCCTACAGGCATACTTTGATTCATAAAGCAATTGCCTCCTACAGGCATGCTTCGATTCAGAAGGCAATGGCCTCCTACAGGTTGCTATAATTTATAAGCCAATAGCCTCCTACAGGTTTTCTTCGATTAGGAAAGCAATGGCGTCCTACAGGCTTGCTTCTATTTAGAAGGAAATGGACTCCTACAGGCTTGCTTCGATTCACAAAGCAATGGCCTCCTACATGCTTGCTTCGATTTAGAAAGCAATGGCCTCCTACAGGCTTGCTTCGATTCAGAAGACAATGGCCTCCTACAGGCTTGCTTCGATTCACAAAGCAATGGCCTCCTACATCAAATGGAAGAAAAGCAAATTAGCTTTGGTTTCTAAGCATCGATTGGGACTTTGACTTCCTTCGAGCGAGCTTGATTCATAAGCTTCTATTAAGCAACGATTTCCTTGATTGCTTGCTTCGATTTAGAAGGCAATGGCCTTCTACATGCTTGCTTCGATTAAGAAGGCAATGGCCTTCTATAGGCTTGCTTAGATTCAGAAGGAAATGGCCTCCTACAGGCTTTCTTCAATTCAGAAGGCAGTGACTTCCTACAGGCTTGTTTCGATTCAGAAGGAAATGGCCTCCTACAGGCTTGCTTTGATTCAGAAGTTAATGGCCTCCTACAATCTTTCTTCGATTCATAAGGCAATGTCCTCCTACATACTTTCTTAAATTGAGAAGGCAATGGCCTCCTACAGACTTTCTTCAATTCATAAGGCATTGGTCTCCTACAGGCGTACTTCGATTCATAAGGCAATTGCCTCCTACAGGCAAGCTTCAATTCAAAAGGCAATGTTCTCCTACAAGTTTCCTTCGATTCAGACGGCAATGGCCTCCTACAGGTTTACTTCTACTCAGAAGGCAATGGTCTCCGACAAGCTTGCTTCAATTAAGAAGGCAATGGCCTCCTACAGACTTGCTTCAATTCAGAAGGCATTAGCCTCCTAGATGCTTGCTTTGATTCACAAATAAATAGCCTCCTACTGGTTTTCTTCGATTCAGAAGGCAATGGCATCCTACAGACTTCCATCGATTCAAAAGGCAATGGCCTCCTACAGACATGCTTCAATTAAGAAGGCAATGGCCTCATAAAGGCTTGTTTCAATTAAGAAGGCAATGGCCTCCTACAGGTTTGCTTCGATTCATAAGACAATTTCCACCTATAGACATGCTTCAACTCAGAAGGCAATGGCCTCCTACAGGTTTGCTTCAATTCAGAAAGAAATGGCCTCCTATAGGCTAGCTTTAATTCAGAAGGCAATGGACTCCTACAGGCTTGCTTCATTTCACAAAGCAATGGCCTCCTACATGCTTGCTTCAATTCAGAAAGCAATGGCCTCCTACAGGCTTGCTTCGATTCAGAAGACAATGGCCTCCTACAGGCTTGCTTCGATTCACAAAGCAATGGCCTCCTACATCAAATGAAAGAAAAGCAAATTAGCTTTGGTTTCTAAGCATCGATTGGGACTTTGACTTCCTTCAAGCGAGCTTGATTCATAAGCTTCTATTAAGCAACGATTTCCTTGATTGCTTGCTTCGATTGAGAAGGCAATGGCCTTCTACATGCTTGCTTCTATTAAGAAGGCAATGGCCTCCTACAGACTTGCTTCGATTTAGAAGGCAACGGCCTCCTACAGGCTAACTTCGATTCATAAAGGAATTTCCTCCTACAGGCATGCTTCGATTCAGAAGGCAATGGCCTCCTACAAGTTTCCTTCGATTCAGAAAGCAATGGCCTCTTACAAGTTTGCTTCTACTCAGAAGGCAATGGCCTCCAACAGGCTTGCTTCAATTCAGAAGTCAATGGCCTCCTAAAGGCTTGCTTCATTTCAAAAGGCATTGGCCTCCTAGATGCTTGCTATGATTCATAAATAAATAGCCTCCTACTGGTTTTCTTCGATTTAGAAGGCAATGGCCTCCTACAGACTTCCATCGATTCAGAAGGCCATGGCCTCCTACAGACATGCTTCAATTCAGAAGGCAATGGCCTCATACAGGCTTGTTTTAATTCATAAGGCAATGGCCTCCTACAGGTTTGCTTCGATTCATAAGGCAATTGCCTCCTACAGGCATGCTTCGATTCAGAAGGCAATGGCCTCCTACAGGTTGCTTCAATTTATAAGGAAATGGCGTCCTACAGGTTTTCTTCGATTCATAAAGCAATGGCCTCCAACAGGCTTGCTTCGATTTAGAAGGCAATGGACTCCTACAGGCTTGCTTCGATTCACAAAGCAATGGCCTCCTACATGCTTGCTTCGATTTAGAAAGCAATGGCCTCCTACAGGCTTGCTTCGATTCAGAAGACAATGGCCTCCTACAGGCTTTCCTTGATTCACAAAGCAATGGCCTCCTACATCAAATGGAAGAAAAGAAAATTAGCTTTGGTTTCTAAGCATCGATTGGGACTTTGACTTCCTTCGAGCGACCTTGATTCATAAGCTTCTATTAAGCAACGAGGCCTTGATTGCTTGCTTCGATTCAGAAGGCAATGGCCTTCTACATGCTTGCTTCGATTAAGAAGGAAATGGCCTTCTATAGGCTTGCTTAGAATCATAAGGAAATGGCCTCCTACAGGCTTGATTCAATTCAGAAGGCAATGGCTTCCTACAGGCTTGTTTCGATTCAGAAATAAATGGCCTCCTACAGGCTTCCTTTGATTAAGAAGTTAATGGCCTCCAACAACCTTGCTTCGATTCGGAAGGTAATGTCCTCCTACATACTTGCTTCAATTGAGAAGGCAATGGCCTCCTACAGACTTTTTTTGATTCAAAAGGCATTGGCCTCCTACAGGAGTACTTCGATTCATAAGGCAATTGCCTCCTACAGGCATGCTTCAATTCAAAAGGCAATGGCCTCCTACAACTTTCCTTCGATTCAGAAGGTAATGGCCTCCTACAGGTTTACTTCTACTCAGAAGGCAATGGACTCCGACAAGCTTGCTTCAATTCATAAGGCAATGGCCTCCTACAGGCTTGCTTCAATTCAGAAGGCATTGGCCTCCTAGATGCTTGCTTTGATTCACAAATAAATAGCCTCCTACTAGTTTTCTTCGATTCAGAAGTCAATGGCCTCCTACAGACTTCCATCAATTCAAAAGGCAATGGCCTCCTACAGACATGCTTCAATTCAGAAGGAAATGGCCTCATACAGGCTTGTTTCAATTAAGAAGGCAATGGCCTCCTACAGGTTTGCTTCGATTCATAAGGCAATTTCCTCCTACAGGCATGCTTTGATTCAGAAGGCAATGGCCTCCTACAGGTTGCTTCGATTTATAAGGAAATGGCCTCCTATAGGTTTTCTTCGATTTAGAAAGCAATGGCCTGCTACAGGCTACCTTCGATTCAGAAGGCAATGGACTCCTACAGGCTTGCTTCGATTCACAAAGAAATGACCTCCTGCATGCTTGCTTCAATTCAGAAAGCAATGGCCTCCTACAGGCTTGCTTCGATTCAGAAGAAAATGGCCTCCTACAGGCTTGCTTCGATTCACAAAGCAATGGCCTCTTACATGAAATGGAAGAAAAGGAAATTAGCTTTGGTTTCTAAGCATTGATAGGGACTTTGACTTCCTTCGAGCGATCTTGATTCATAAGCTTCTATTAAGCAACGATTTCCTTGATTGCTTGCTTCTATTAAGCAACGATTTCCTTGATTGCTTTGCTTCGATTCAGAAGGCAATGTCCTCCTACATACTTGCTTTGATTAAGATGGCAATGGCCTCCTACATACATGCTTCGATTTAGAAGGCATTGGCCTCCTACAGGCGTACTTCGATTCATAAGGCAATTTCCTCCTACAGGCATGATTCGATTCAAAAGGAAATGGCCTCTGACAAGTTTCCTTTGATTCAGAAGGCAATGGCCTCCTACAGGTTTGCTTCGACTCAGAAGGCAATGGCCTCCGACAGGCTTGCTTCAATTCAGAAGGCAATGGCCTCCTACAGGCTTGCTTCATTTCAGAAGGCATTGGCCTCCTAGATGCTTGCTTTGATTCACAAATAAATAGCCTCCTACTGGTTTTCTTCAATTCAGAAGGCAATGGCCTCCTACAGACTTCCATCGATTCAGAAGGCAATGGCCTCCTACAGACATGCTTCAATTCAGAAAGCAATGGCCTCATACAGGCTTGTTTCATTTAAGAAGCCAATGGCCTCCTACAGGTTTGCTTCGATTCATAAGGCAATTGCCTCATAATGGCATGCTTCAATTCAGAAGGAAATGGCCTTCAACTGGTTGCTTCAATTTATAAGGCAATGGCCTCCTACAGGTTTGCTTTGATTCAGAAAGCAATGGCCTCCTACAGGTTTGCTTCGATTCAGAAGGCAATGGACTCATACATGTTTGCTTCGATTCACAAAGCAATGGCCTCCTACATGCTTGCTCCAATTCAGAAAGCAATGGCCTCCTACAGGCTTGCTTCAATTCAGAAGACAATGGCCTCCTACAGGCTTGCTTCGATTCACAAAGCAATGGCCTCCTACATCAATTGGAAGAAAAGAAAATTAGCTTTTGTTTCTAAGCGTCGATTGGGACTTTGACTTCCTTCTAGCGAGCTTGATTCATAAGCTTATATTAAGCAATGATTTCCTTGATTGCTTGCTTCGATCCAGAAGGCAATGGCCCTCTACATGCTTGCTTCGATTAAGAAGGCAATGACCTTCTATAGGCTTTCTTAGATTCACAAGGAAATCTCCTCCTACAGGCTTGCTTCAATTTAGAAGGCAGTGGCCTCCTACAAGCTTGTTTTGATTCAAAAGAAAATGGCCTCCTACAAGCTTGCTTCGATTTAGAAGTTAATGGCCTCCAACAATCTTTGCTTCGATTCAGATGACAATTTCCTCCTACATACTTGCTTCAATTGAGAAGGCAACCGCCTCTCACAGACTTTCTTCGATTCAGAAGGCATTGGCCTCCTACAGGCGTACTTCGATTCATAAGGCAATTGCCTCCTACAGGAATACATCGATTCAAAAGGGAATGGCCTCCTACAAGTTTCCTTCGATTCAGAAGGCAATGGCCTCCTACAGGTTTGCTTCTACTCAGAAGGAAATGGCCTCCGACAGGGTTGCTTCAATTCAGAAGGCAATGGCCTCCTACAGGCTTGCTTCAATTCAGAAGGCATTGGCCTCCTATATGCTTGCTTTAATTCACAAATAAATAGCCTCCTACTAGTTTTCTTCGATTCAGAAGGCAATGGCCTCCTACAGACTTCCATCAATTCAGAAGGCAATGGCCTCCTACAGACATGCTTCAATTCAAAAGGCAATGGCCTCATGCAGGCTTGTTTCAATTCAGAAGGCAATGGCCTCCTACAGGTTTGCTTCTATTCATAAGGCAATTGCCTCATAATGGCATGCTTCAATTCAGAAGGCAATGGCCTCCTACAGGTTGCTTAAATTTATAAGGCAATGGTCTCCTACATGTTTGCTTTGATTCAGAAAGCAATGGCCTCCTACAGGTTTGCTTCGATTTACAAGGCAATGGACTCATACAAGTTTGCTTCGATTCACAAAGCAATGGCCTCCTACATGCTTGCTCCGATTCAGAAAGCAATGGCCTCCTACAGGCTTGCTTTGATTCAGAAGACAATGGCCTCCTACAGGCTTGCTTCGATTCACAAAGCAATGGCCTCATACATCAATTGGAAGAAAAGAAAATTAGCTTTGGTTTCTAAGCATCGATTGGGACCTTGACTTCCTTCTAGCGAGCTTGATTCATAAGCTTCTATTAAGCAACGATTTCCTTGATTGCTTGCTTCGATTCAGAAGGCAATGGCCCTCTACATGCTTGCTTCGATTAAGAAGGTAATGGCCTTCTATAGGCTTGCTTAGTTTCACAAGGAAATCGCCTCCTACATGCTTGCTTCAATTCAGAAGGCAGTGGCTTCCTACAGGCTTGTTTCGATTCAGAAGAAAATGGCCTCCTACAAGCTTGCTTCGATTCAGAAGTTAATTGCCTCCAACAATCTTTGCTTCGATTCAGATGGCAATGTCCTCCTACATACTTGCTTCAATTGAGAAGGCAATCGCCTATTACATACTTTCTTCGATTCAGAAGGCATTAGCCTCCTACAGTCGTACTTCGATTCATAAGGCAATTTCCTCCTACAGGCATACTTCGATTCAAAAGGGTATGGCCTCTTACAAGTTTCCTTCGATTCAGAAGGAAATGGCCTCCTACAGGTTTGCTTCTACTCAGAAGGAAATGGCCTCCGACAGGGTTGCTTCAATTCAGAAGGCAATGGCCTCCTACAGGCTTGCTTCAATTCAGAAGGCATTGGCCTCCTATATGCTTGCTTTAATTCACAAATAAATAGCCTCCTACTAGTTTTCTTCGATTCAGAAGGCAATTGCCTCCTACAGACTTCCATCGATTTAGAAGGTAATGGCCTCCTACAAACATGCTTCAATTCAGAAGGCAATGGCCTCATACAAGCTTGTTTCAATTCAGAAGGCAATGGTCTCCTACAGGTTTGCTTCAATTCATAAGGAAATTGCCTCATAATGGCATGCTTCAATTAAGAAGGCAATGGCCTCCTACAGGTTGCTTCAATTTATAAGGCAATGGCCTCCTACATGTTTGCTTCGATTCAGAAAGCAATGGCCTCCTACAGGTTTGCTTCGATTTAGAAGGAAATTGACTCATACAGGTTTGCTTCGATTCACAAAGTAATGTCCTCTTACATGCTTGCTCCGATTCAGAAAGCAATGGCCTCCTACAGGCTTGCTTCGATTCAGAAGACAATGGCCTCCTACAGGCTTGCTTCGATTCACAAAGCAATGGCCTCATACATCAATTGGAAGAAAAGAAAATTAGCTTTGGTTTCTAAGCATCGATTGGGACTTTGACTTCCTTCGAGCGAGCTTGATTCATAAGTTTCTATTAAGCAACCATTTCCTTGATTGCTTGCTACGATTCAGAAGGCAATGGCCCTCTACATGCTTGCTTCGATTAAGAAGGTAATGGCCTTCTATAGGCTTGCTTAGATTCACAAGGAAATTGCCTCCTACAGGCTTGCTTCAATTCAGAAGGTAGTGGCTTCCTACAGGCTTGTTTCGATTCAGAAAAAAATGGTCTCCTACAAGCTTGCTTCGATTCAGAAGTTAATGGCCTCCAACAATCTTTGCTTCGACTCAGATGGCAATTTCCTTCTACATACTTGCTTCAATTGAGAAGGCAATCGCCTCTTACAGACTTTCTTCGATTCAGAAGGCATTGGCCTCCTACAAGCGTACTTCGATTCATAAGGCAATTACCTCCTACAGGCATAGTTCGATTCAAAAGGCAATGGCCTCCTACAAGTTTCCTTCGATTCAGAAGGCAATGGCCTCCTACATGTTTGCTTCTGCTCAGAAGGAAATGGCCTCCGACATGCTTGCTTCAATTCAGAAGGCAATGGCCTCCTACAGGCTTGCTTCAATTCAGAAGGCATTGGCCTCCTATATGCTTGCTTTAATTCACAAATAAATAGCCTCCTACTAGTTTTCTTCGATTCAGAAGGCAATGGCCTCCTACAGACTTCCATCAATTCAGAAGGCAATGGCCTCCTACAGACATGCTTCAATTCAGAAGGCAATGCCCTCATACAGGCTTGTTTCAATTCAGAAGGCAATGTCCTCCTACAGGTTTTCTTCAATTCATAAGGAAATTTCCTCATAATGGCATGCTTCGATTAAGAAGGCAATGGCCTCCTACAGGTTGCTTCAATTTATAAGGCAATGGCCTCATATAGGTTTTCTTCGATTCAGAAAGCAATGGCCTCCTACAGGTTTGCTTTGATTTAGAAGGCAATAGACTCATATAGGTTTGCTTCGATTCACAAAGCAATGGCCTCCTACATGCTTGCTCCGATTCAGAAAGCAATGGCCTCCTACAGGCTTGCTTCGATTCAGAAGACAATGAACTCCTACAAGCTTGCTTCGATTCACAAAGCAATGGCCTCATACATCAATTGGAAGAAAAGCAAATTAGCTTTGATTTCTAAGCATCGATTGGGACTTTGACTTCCTTCGAGCGAGCTTGATTCATAAGCTTCTATTAAGCAACGATTTCCTTGCTTGCTTGCTTCGATTTAGAAGGCAATGGCCCTCTACATGCTTGCTTCGATTAAGAAGGTAATGGCCTTCTATAGGCTTGCTTAGATTCACAAGGAAATCGCCTCCTACAGGCTTGCTTCAATTTAGAAGGCAGTGGCTTCCTACAGGCTTGTTTCGATTCAGAAGAAAATGGCTTCCTACAAGCTTGCTTCGATTCAGAAGTTAATGGCCTCCAACAATCTTTGCTTTGACTCAGAAGGCAATGTCCTCCTACATACTTGCTTCAATTGAGAAGGCAATGGCCTCCTACAAAATTTCTTCGATTCAGAAGGCATTGGCCTCCTACAGGCGTACTTCGATTCATAAGGCAATTTCCTTCTACATGCATACTTCGATTCAAAAGGGAATGGCCTCCTACAAGTTTCCTTCGATTCAGAAGGCAATGGCCTCCTACAGGTTTGCTTCTACTCATAAGGAAATGGCCTCCGACAGGCTTTCTTCAATTCAGAAGGCAATGGCCTCCTACAAGCTTGCTTCAATTCAGAAGGCATTGGCCTCCTATATGCTTGCTTTAATTCACAAATAAATAGCCTCCTACTAGTTTTCTTCGATTCAGAAGGCAATGGCCTCCCATAGACTTCCATCGATTCAAAAGGCAGTGGCCTCCTACAGACATGCTTCAATTCATAAGGCAATGGCCTCATACAGGCTTATTTCAATTCAGAAGGCAATGGCCTCCTACAGGTTTGCTTCGATTCAAAAGGCAATTTCCTTCTACGGGCATGCTTCGATGTAGAAGGAAATTTCCTCCTAAAGGTTGCTTCAATTTATAAGGCAATGGCCTCCTACAGGTTTTCATCGATTCAGAAAGCAATGGCCTCCTACAGGCTTGCTTCGATTCAGAAGGCAATGGACTCCTACATGCTTGCTTCAATTCACAAAGCAATGGCCTCCTACATGCTAGCTTCGATTCAGAAAGCAATGGCCTCCTACAGGCTTGCTTCGATTCAGAAGACAATGGACTACTACAGGCTTACTTCGATTCACAAAGCAATGGCCTCCTACGTCAAATGGAAGAAAAGAAAATTAGCTTTGTTTTCTAAGCATCGATTGGGACTTTAACTTCCGTCTAGCGAGCTTGATTCATAAGCTTCTATTAAGCATCGATTTCCTTGATTGCTTGCTTCGATTCAGAAGGAAATGGCCTTCTACATGCTTGCTTCGATTAAGAAGGAAATGGCCTTCTATAGGATTTCTTCGATTCAAAAGGCAGTGGCCTCCTACAGGCTTGCTTCGATTAATAAGGCATTGGCCTTCTACAGGCTTGCTTCGATTCAGAAGGCAATCGCCTCCTATAGGCTTGCTTCGATACAGAAGGCAATCGCCTCCTACAGGCTTACTTCGATTCAGAAGGCAATTGCCTCATACAGGCTTGTTTCGATTCAGAAAGCAATGGCCTCCTACAGGCTTGCTTTGATTAGAAGGTAATGGCCCCCTACAGGCTTACTTTGATTCAGTAGGCAATCGCCTCCAACAGGCTTGCTTCAATTCAGAAGGTATTAGTCTCCTAGAGGATTGCTGCAATTCAGAAGACAATGGCCTCCTACAAGTTTGCTTCGATTTACAAGGCAATGGCCTCCTGCACACTTGCATTAATTCAGAAGGCAATGACCTCCTACACACTTGCTTTGATTCATAAGGCAATGGCCTCCTACAGACTTGCTTCAATTCAGAAAGAATTGGCCTTCTAAAGGTTTGATTCTATTCATAAGGCAATTGCATCCTACAGGCATGCTTCGATTCATAAGGAAATGGCCTCCTACAGGTTTGCTTCAATTCAGAAAGGAATGGCATCCTACAGGTTTTCTTTGATTCAGAAGGAAATGGCCTCCCACAAGCTTGCTTCGATTCAGAAGATAATGGCCTCCTACAGGCTACCTTCGATTCACAAAGCAATGGCCTCCTCTATGCTTGCTTTGAGTCACAAAGAAGTGGCCTCCTGCATGCTAGCTTCGATTGGACAATGGCTATCTTTATACTAACTTCGATTGGGCATTTGGCCTCCTACGAGCAATATTAATCCATAAAGCTTCGATTGTGATATTGGTTTCCTTCGAAGCAACATACTTCGAATCCAACTCTAAATCCTTCGAGCAAGCTTGGTTGAAGAACCATTGATCAAATCTCATAACCTTTATCCTCCAAATCTCACTTGTCAAACTATGATGCTTCTGAATCTTTACATAATCAGAGGTTTACACAAATTTTGATGCATTACACAATGATTCGAAATTTATCCCCTAGATTATGCCATTTTTGGATGAAATGGCAAAAATCTACGTATCTTTTTTCATAAAGATTACTTTAATCACAAAGTTAGCTTTTTGAGCTTCCAACCTGATTTTATTTGAACACGAGCAGTTTCAAAAGCATAACTCAAATCTCCTGCACCCATAAAACATGAGACCCCCACTTGTACTTGAACTTGGGAACTATGAAAATTGATTCAACTTGATTTTTTCGTTTTCAACCAAACCATAGTTTGTTATCTTATAAATCTTGTTACTTAACCTTTTCTCTATAAATATAGAGACCATTTTGCAAATCAAGGCCAGAATTTGGTTGTGTGGAAAAATCATCAAACACTCTCAAACACTCTCAAACTCTCAAACTCTTAAACTCTCAAAAAATCTCAAACCCCTTCATACATTAGTGATCCCTTTGATTCACCCCCTGACTCCCATATATCAGCCTTTCGATTCACCCCCTGGCTTCCATATACCAACCTTTAGGACACTCCCAAAGCCTTTAAAAAAACCCACCCAAGGAAGTTAGTGATCCCTTTGATTCACTCCTAACTTCAATATACCAACCTTTGATTCAGTGACTTTCAAAACAAAGCAGCAACTGAAATAGCTTCAGGGAGGTCGAAGAAGTCTTAGTTCATCATATAACTATTCTTGGAGGTTCTGTCGAAATCCTTTAAGCTTCACTTCAAGAGGTATGTTTTGTTAAACCTGGAACTCTTCATTAAAACATCATTTGCATATACTTTGTGAAGAAAAATTGCAGATATCATAGGAAGTTGACCATGCTCTTAGTTTTAATTTTCTTTGCTTGTGTTTTGAGATTTTCAATACTGACTAGTTAAGCTTTGATGTTTGTGCTGAATAAAATTCATTGCTAACCTTTGGCCCATAACTTTAGAAAGTTACATGGTTAGATTTGTATTCAACTTTTAGGTAGGTTTTTACATCTTTCGATTGGCTAAGGAATGAAGCCTTTCGAAGGTCAAACAGTGGAGTCATGCATTCATGCGCTCGAAGGAAAAAGCTGGGCATTTCAATCATTCAGAAACAAGTTCATTTTGTATCCAATCGAAGTTATCTTATGAATAGATGAAACAGACCACCCCAGCAGTACAAACGGTGTGCGCTAATAGCCTTGCCATATAGAAGGTCCTGGGTTCAAGCCCTAGCGAGACCTTTTGTTCATCTATCATATTTTCTCACTTTGTTTTGATTGCAGGAAATACACTTGGGCCTCCATAATTGTGCTTTGACATTTTTATGTTTCTGAATCCCCCTGTTTACTAAAACAAAAATTGCCCAAAGATAAAACTGTTTTTTACACAAAAATTGTTTTAACCACAAAAATTGTTTTCTACACAAAAATTGTTTTCTACAAGAAAACACCAAAAATATATTTAAATCATTTAGCTTATTTTATTTAACTTCTTACAATGAAAAATATCAAAAAAAAATTCCCATTTATTTTCTTTTCTTTAACTTAATTAAATGTCTTTAACAAAATCCAAACAAAATTTCTTTTCTTTTCGTTCATGCCTTGTACTTATATTCCTTCCAATTCTTGTACAAATTCAATATGATTGTAATAGATAATTAAGATTTAAATTCTTTCAAATCCCCATTTGTAAATTTGTACATCCCATTCCTAATATGTAATAGCGTAGGAAATTTACTTTCCGCAATTTACCGCTTTAATATAAAATGCTAGTAATTAGGGTGTGTATGGCAAGATGAAATCAACAAGTAGACAACCCTAAATTCAAGACAAAAATGCATGCAATAAAACCCACTATTCACACACATGCACCTCTAGTGTAATCTCACTTGTTGCCTCAGAAAATAATCATGTTCCTCTAATATGGACGTTTTAGCAAAGACCCTCGATGAAAAGATCATAGTCCCTCGATGTTGCCTTCGGTAAACGATCTAGTCCCTTACAAAAATTGCTAAAACGTCTCATAAGTTGCCTTATATGACTATACGACGACCCACGCCCATCCCTTCACATCCAATGATAGGGCTTCTTACCAGCCAATGGTAAGATAGCAACATCTAAAGGAGGAGGAAATGAACATAGACCTTTTGAGTAGGTAGGACGCTCGTAGTTGCTTGCTCGCAAACTAAAACCAATTTCCACAATTACACTTTCAAAACATCTTCAAAAACAAACATCTCTTTGAACTATTTTCAAAACGAAAACTTTGTATGCATTCTTAAAGAGACGAGAATCATTACAAAGTTATCCCCAACAAAGGCATTTTGCAAAATATTTTCAAACTTAAACCATAAAGCATATTTTCAAACAAAGCATTTTTGATTTAGCAAGCAACTAAGAGCGTGTAGATAACTACAGATGAAAATGGTGCAAATACCTTCCCTTTTAATAATCTACCCCCCAAACTCAAGAAAATATCTCAAAGGTCTTTCGTGTTCTTTTCACCCTTTCCTTATTGGATAAAAGAAAAGTCGGTGGCGAGTCTTGCTATCTGCAACAATTGCGATCAAATGCAAAATAATCAAGTCATTTCTCCCACCGTATTACAGAACTGGCGACTCTGCTGGGGAGAGACTTAAAAGTGGGGTTACCTTAGAGAAAGATCACATTTACTTGCTTTCCTTATTTGACTTGCTTGCTTTACATTTTTGGGTCCTTGTTTGTGTTATTGTTAAAGATCTTACACCCGGATCTAGGCCACATTTTTTAGGTAAGTAGCAATAAATCGTGGGAGTTGTGCGGCGTATACCGACATGGTTAAAGCGATGGCTACGTTAGTGTGACACATTTGTTGGTACCAGTAGCCCTTGAGTTAGTGAAGGAGAATATGGGGCGGCTATGTGGTGTCATGAAGCACTAACTGACCTTAGAACCTTTAATTGAAAAACTTGGCCATTAGGAAGTAGTGAGATAGTTGCCTTTGGTTCCGACCGAAGATTGGTTGATACTCGATGCTACGCTCATTGAGATGGGACTTTCGGGATATTTAGGTCGCCAATAAAGAGGCTTGCACTGAAACAATGCCTGATGAACAAAGATCAGTGATATTAAGATCCCCAAGAATGCGGTTACTTTCTAGGACAGGTTGAACCAACTAAACTTCAAGAGGGTACTTACCTACAAACTCCATGCAAGCCTAAACCTAAGGAATTGTTTGTTTTGTTTGTACATAACGACTTATTTTCCTTTGTTTGTATATGATTATTTGTACATAAACATCATGACATCATACCATGGCATTGTCAATAAACATTCCAAGGATCTCAAGGGCCTGTGATGCAGGGTCATGTTGAACCAGAGTTCCCTCAAGGGGCAAGAGGATTTATTCTCCTCTAACCAAACACCCTCAAAGACCAAAGCATGGTAACAAGAGTCAAGAGATATGACCCACTTGACATGGTGAGCTTGATTCTCGTGGAAGTACATTCAACGATATAAAGTTCTCCAATTAAAGTTGTGATAAAAGTTCAACTTCTGACATTTTCTTGTGTTTACCCCACGAGATCCTTGAAAACATTGCATCCACATATCATGCATGTCATCATAACAGGTTCTCCCCATACAGGTTTTCTCATTTGCTTACTGTTTATTTCAGTAGATATGGCTCTAGAGCAAACAGTTAAAGATCTCCAAGCTCAAAATTCCCAGTTCCAACAAATACTCTTGAATTTATCCAAGGGGCGGGAAGATCTGAAAACACTCTTCACCAAAGAGAGTAAGAAGAAGACTAAGAAGAAGGATGTCATCCTAAACATAGGAAGAAGGTTCAAGGGCCTGCCCAACTAGCTCAAAAAGAAGATGTTTCTTCTGAAGAAGAAGACAATGAAGAAGAGAAAGCTAGAAGAACTAGAGCTAACCAAGCAACTGATGACAGAGACTATTCTGAGGAGCAGTATCCACCGGCGGATGAAAAGTAAAAAACAACTTGAGGACAAACTAAAGGCTATGGAGATCCAAGTTGTGCCTGGCTTGGACTTTGGAGACTTGGGTTTGGTTCATGGGGTGGTCATTCCCCATAAATTCAAGATCCCTGCTTTTGCCAAGTATGATGAGGTCTCATGTCCGAAGCTTCATCTAAAATCCTTTGTCTGCAAGATTCAGCCACACACCACTTATCAAAAGTTGTGGGTCCATTTCTTCCAACAGAGTCTAGTTGGGACACAACTTGAATGGTTCTATAAATTGTAGTGTTCCAATATCCACACCTGGGAGGATCTAGCTGTTGCTTTCTACAAGCAGTACCAATAAAATGCTAATCTTGCACCAACTCGTGTGTAGTTGCAGAATATGACCATGGGATCTAACGAAGGCTTCAAAGAATACGGCCAAAAGTGGAGAGACCTGGCTGGCAGGGTGAAGCCACCCTTAACTGACAGGGAGCTGATTGATATCGTTATGGCAAATTTTACAGGACCTTTCTTCTCACCTAATCGGAAGCTACTCAGTTGGGTTCACCGAGCTCGTTCTAACTGGGGAACGAGTTAAAAATGGAATCAGAAGCGGAAAGATCCAAGGAGCTACATCCTCCGATACTCAGAAGAAGCCATACAATGGGAAGAAAGAGTCCAATGTTGTGTACGGCCAAAAAGGTTGTAACAAGAGTAACCACGACGAATCTGTGGGGGCAGTGCTAATCTCTAATCTTATATCAGTGCGATAACAACAACAGGGAAATCAGCGAAGGCAAGACGAGCCCAAGAGACATTTTACCAACATCAACATGCCACTGTCACAGGCATTCCAACACATCTTGAGGATGAATTTGATTACATTGATAGGACCTCATCCAAACCGTAAGACTTCTTCTCCTAACTATAATCCAGATGCAATATGTGCCTATCATTCTGGAAGTCCAGGGCATGATACTAACGATTGCTGGGCATTGAAATACAAGATTCAAAACATGATTGACGCCAAGGAGATTGAATTTCGACCTCCTGAGACTCCCAATGTAATCACCGCTCCCTTGTCAAACTATTGAGAGTGTCCAGTTCATTTTGAATTTTTCAATTGTAATTTCTTTTGTTTGTTCGAACACTTATCTACTATGTCAAACTTTGTTTCATTAATGCATTGCATATGTTTATCTTGAATTAATCCATTTTTTTCACTATATTTAAACTGTGATTTCTAATCCTTTTTGTGATATTCAAATCTCGTTAAAAGTTGCAAGCCTTTAGAGGGAGGATGACGAAAACAATGCCATAATCTCATACAATATGCTTTTGGACAGACCTTACTGATGATGTACAGACGTTATTTCAATTCCTAAATAGTGGAGTTATAAGGAAGATAATCCCTAGTCAACCCCTTTGAGCCAAAGAAGTGAGATTTTTATTTTTCACACAAATTGAAACCTTTAATAAAAACTTGTGGCATGGTAGTTTCTCAGTTAATTTAAATGCACGTTCAAAACGTCCTTCTGAATCAAAAGACAATGATGGTTCCCTATCAAATAGGCAGTCATTATCTTTCAAAATAAAAGCCCATTGAGTCAAAACCTACGAATGAGACTTAAGAAAAACTAGGGCATCCCGTTGACTATAATCTAAAAACAATCAGCCAAAAATCAAGGATAATAAATCAAAAAGAGGTCGTTACAAATCCTCGACAAACATGAAAAATGTTGCAAAAAATTACTGCCTTCACAAATAAGCTTTCAGTGTCTGAACCATCACCAAAATGTCATTTCAAACTCAATTGGAATTCAAAATTCACAATTAACTGAGTTTAGGACTGGATAACATCATGAAGAACGGGCGGGTACAAACAAACTTTGAGCCTTATCCTTTGTTTCTTAAACCATGAACTAGACCATGTTACAACCTTTAAAAGTCCTAATTGAAGCACGGGTTAGTTCGACAACATATTGTTACAAAAGGTATCCTGACTCTTGTAAGGCTTAATGTAAATCCTGAAATGAATTCATATTCTTACAAAACTCTTTTAGTTGTTAAAATTGCATTCTAAAAACTTAAAGACAAACATAAACTTTGCATTGTTTGAATACTGTTGTTTGCATATGGATAATGGTTTGACAGCGGAGAAATTCGCACGGTGAATATCCAATGAGCAAAAGTTCTCAATGAACAAAATCATTTCCATGGACAAATCTCCTATAAGAAAGGGGGCATGACATGTCACTGTCAAACTCATATGTGGAAGTCAAGTCGAGATTCCAAGAAATCCCTCAAGAAGTGATGAATAACCAGGGGTAGGTCTCCATCTCAATCACTTGGGGCATTGACCATGAATTCCAGCAAAGGGTCGCGTATGACCAAGCACACATATTCTGGCAGCGCTACAACATTGGACAATGACAAATCCCCACAAAGTCCCTTTCATAAGGTGATCTCCGTTGAAGCTCACAGAGCCATCTCTATAAGGTTATCCGCACATAATAATCTTCACGAATAAGGATTCATGCAATCCCTAGCCAGAGTTTCAGTCTTCGGAAAACCTCTCCCTAGCTAAGTTGGTCTCAAGAAGAATCCTCGAGGAGTTCTGCCAAAAGAAAACACCTCCCCAGCAGTTCATCAAATATTCTATTCAACAGGGTTTATTTCCCCAAACTACAGATTCCCCAACTTGGTTTTTTGCCTCGCAGACTATCACAAATCAAGGGACCATGACCCCTAATCCCCAGTGAAGTTGTCAAAAGATTCATTGCTATCTTCGAAAGTTGTCATAAAGCCTGGAACCCGACCAGATAACAGTCAACTTCATCTTGTCAAGTAAGTTACTAAAGCCTGGACCCGACCAGATAATAGTTTAACTTCTTCAATTGCAGAAACTTGGACCCAACCAGATAACAGTTTGAGTTTCTGAAACCTGGACCCGACTGGATAACAATCAATATCAATTTTAAGTTACTAAAGCTTGGACCCGACTAGATAATAGTTTAACTTCTTCAATTTCTGAAACCTGAACCCGACCAGATAATAGATTGAGTTTCTGAAACCTGGACCAGATCAGATAACAGTCGATCTCAATTTTAAGTTACTAGAGCCTGGACCCGGCCAGATAATAATTTAACTTCTTCAATTTATGAAACCTGGACCCGACCAGATAACAGTTTGATTTTTACAAATCACTAAATAAAACTTCTCTTCCCTATTAGAGTTTTCCATTGTTCTAGAAAGTTGCTACAAAGCCTGGAATTCGACCAGATAACAATTAACTTCTTTATCCCCGACAAGTTGTTGTGAAGCCTGGAATCTGACCAGATAACAACTAACTTTCAAGAGATAACTCCCCTGTAGATCAACGGACAACTAAAACTCCTGAACTCTTTTCCCCAAGCAGAGATCAACACTCTCCACATAGTCTTCTCAAATAAGCCAATATTCCCCAGCGGAGTTTCTCCTCAAACAACAAAATTGGAATTCCCAACATAAACGATCTAAACAAAGTTGAAGATACAAATACTCTTCATCTTCAGCAGCAGCCCGGGATTCAGCTTCCCAAAACTCCCCAACATTTGTCAAGGATTTATTTCCCCAGACAAATATACACTTCAATAACATTTCACATTCATACATCATATAACATACGCATACAACATAATCTCATGAGAACATCATCACCCCATGCATACTTTTGCATGCAACTAACCCTCTTCCTTGCAGGAAAAATCAATCAAGTCCTCTTCTGGATAGATTCACTTCTTCCAGTTAATAATAGGAGATCAATCAAGTCCTCTTCTAGATGGATTCACTTCTTCCAGTTAATAATACGCGATCAATCAAGTCCTCTTATGGATGGATTCACTTCTTCCAGTTAATAATAGGAGATCAATCAAGTCCTCTTCTGGATGGATTAACTTCATCCAATTAATAATAGGTGATCAATCAAGTCCTCTTCTAGATGGATTCACTTCTTCCAATTAATAATAAGCGGTCAATCAAAGACCTCTTCTGGTTAAATTTATTTCTTCCAGTTAAAGACAGGCAAACAAAGACCTCTTATGGTTAGATTTATTTCTTCCAGTTAAAGACAGGTGAATCAAAGACCTCTTCTAGGTAGATTTATTTCTTCCAGTTAAAGACAGGCGAATCAAAGACCTCTTCTGGATAGATTTGTTTCTTCCAGTTAAAGACAGCCGAACAAAGACCTCTTCTGGTTAGATTTATTTCTTCCAGTTAAAGACGGGCGAAAAAAGACCTCTTCTGGTTAGATTTATTTCTTCCAGTTAAAGATAGGCGAATAAAGACCTCTTCTGGTTAGATTTATTTTGTTCAATTAAAGGCAGGCGAACAAAGACCTCTTCTGGTTAGATTTATTTCTTCCAGTTAAAGACAGGAGAACAAAGACCTCTTCTGGTTATATTTATTTCTTCCAGTTAAAGACAGGTGAATCAAAGACCTCTTCTGGTTAGATTTATTTTTTCCAGTTAAAGACAGGCGAATCAAAGACCTCTTCTTGTTAGATTTGTTTCTTCCAGTTAAAAATAGGAAAATAAAGACCTCTTCTGGTTAGATTTAGTTCTTCAATTTAAAGACAGGCGAACAAAGACCTCTTCTGGTTAGATTTATTTCTTCTAGTTAAAGACGGGTGAATCAAAGACCTCTTTTGGTGAGATTTATTTCTTCCAGTTAAAAACAAGCGAAACAAAGACATTTTATGTCACCGTGGATGGCATCTGTAAGCCCATTCCTAATTCAACACATCATCGAGTGCAAATTTATGGGCACTTTAGTGTTCAATCATCTTTCACCTTCAAGTCACGAAAGGCAGATCTACCAATCTCACTCTTCAGGTTCAAGAAGATTGAACAGGGGCAATTGTTGTACCCAAAAACATTCCCTCTCATTCCTCAAGAATTTTCTCACAAGATTTATTTTGGGTCAAGACTACACAAGGTTTAATTAGCAAGATACTTCCTTAACATTGATGACTCAAAGCTAGAGTTCGAATTTACACAAGTACAATTGGACTTTTAATGACCCATGTACTTTCCATGGGTCATATTGGGATCTCAAGCATCAAATGGAAGAAGAGAAAATTAGCTTTAGTTTCTAAGCTTCGATTGGGCATTTGACTTCATTTAGGTGAGCTTGATTCATAAACTTCGATTAAGCAATAATTTACTTCATTGCTTGCTTCGATTTAGAAGGAAATGGAATTCTACAAGATTGCTTCGATTCAAAATGCATTGGCCTTCTACATGCTTGCTTCAATTCATAAGGCAATGGCCTCCTATAGGCTTGCTTCGATTCAGATGGCATTGGCCTTCTACCAGATTGCTTCAATTTAGAAGGCAATGGCCTCCTATATGCTTTTTCGATTTATAAGGCAACGGCCTCCTACATGCTTGCTTCGATTCAGAAGGCAATGGCCTCCTACAGGTTAGCTTCGATTCAAAAGGCAATGGCCTCCTACATACTTGCTTCAATTCAGAAGGCAATGGCCTCTTACAGGCTTGCTTTGATTCAGAAGGAAATAGCCTCCTACAGGCTTGCTTCGATTCAGAAGGCATTGGCCTCCGACAGGTTTTCTTCGATTCAGAAGGCAATGGCCTCCATTAGGTCTGCTTCAATTCAGAAGGCAATGGCCTCCTACATACTTGCTTCAATTCAGAAGGCAATGGCCTCCTATAGACCTGCTTCAATTCACAAAGCAATGGCCTTCTACAAACTTGCTTCAATTCATAAGGCATTGGCCTCCTACAGGCTTGCTTCGATTTAGAAGTCAATTGCCTCCTAAAGGCATGCTTTAATTCAGAAGGCAATGGCCTCCTACAAGATTGCTTCAATTCAGAAGGCAACAGCCTCTTACAGGATTGCTTCGATTCAGAAGGAAACAGCCTCCTACAGGATTGCTTCGATTAAGAAGGCAATGGCCTCCTACAAGCTTGTTCGATTCAAAAGACAATGGCCTCCTAAAGGCTTACTTCGATTCATAAAGCAATGGCCTCCTACATGCTTGTTTGATTCACAAAGCAGTGGCCTCCTGCATGCTAGATTCGATTGGACAATGGCTATCTTCATACAAGTTTCGATTGGGAATTTGGCCTCCTATGAGTAAGATTAATCCACAAAGCTTCGATTGGGGTATTGGTTTCCTTCGAAGCAACATACTTCGAATCCAGCTCTAAATCCTTCGAGCAAACTTTGTTGAAAAATCATTGGTCAAATCTAATAACCTTTATCCTCTAAATCTCACTTGTCATGCTATGTTGCTTCTGATCATTACATAATCAGAGGTTTATACAAATTTGTGATGCATTACATAAAGATTCGAAACCTTATCCACTGGATTATACCATTTTTGGATGAAATGGAAAAAAGCTACGTATCTTTTTTCATAAAGGTTACTTTAATCACAAAGTTAGATTTTTGAGCTCCCAACCTGATTTTATCTGAACACAAGCAGTGTCAAAAGCATAAGTCAAATTTTCGGCACCCAAAAAACATCAGGCCCCCACTTGTACTTGAACTTGGGAACTATGAAAATTGAATCAACTTGATTTTTTCATTTTCAACCAAACCATAGTTTTTTATTTTACAAATCAGGTTACTTAATCTTTTCTCTATAAATATAGAGACCATTTTGCAAATCCAGGCCAGACTTTGGTTGTGTGAAAAAATCATCAAACACTCTCAAACACACTCAAACTCTTAAACTCTCAAACAATCAAAAAATCTCAAACCCCTTCATACATTAGTGAGCCCTTCGATTCACCCCCTGACTGCCATATATCAGCCTTTCGATCCACCCCCTAGCTTCCATATACCAACCTTTGGGACACTCCCAAAGCCTTTAAAAAACCCACTCAATGAATTTAGTGAGCCCTTAGATTCACTCCTAACTTTCGTATACCAACCTTCGATTCAATAACTTTCAAAACAAAGCAGCAATTGAAATAGCTTCAGGGAGGTCGAAGCAGGCTTGGGCCATCATCAAACTGTTCCTGGAGGTTCTGTCAAAATCCTTTAAGCTTCACTTCAAGAGGTAAGTTTTCTTAAACTTGGAACTCTTCATTCAAACATCATTTGTATATACTTTGTGAAGAAAAAATGTAGATATCATAGGAAGCTGACCATGCTCTTAGTTTTGATTTTATTTGCTTGTGTTTTGAGATTTCCAACTCTGACTAGTTAAGTTTTGATGTTTGTGTTGAATAAAAATCATTGCTAATCTTTTTCTCATAACTTTCGAAAGTTACATGGTTAGATTTGTATTCAAATTTTAGGCAGGTTTTTACATCTTTCGATTGGCTGAGCAACGAAGCCTTTCAAAGCTCAAACGGTGGAGTCATGCATTCCTGCGCTCTAAGGAAGAAGTTGGGCGTTTCAAACAATCAAAAATGAGTTCATTTTGTATCCAATCGAAGTTATATTATGAATGTATGAAACAAACCACCCCAGTGGTACAAACAGAACGCGCTAAAAGCCTTTCCATATAGAAGGTCCTGGGTTCAAGCCCGAACGAGACCTTTTTTTCATCTATCATGTTTTCTCACTCAGTTTTGGTTGCAGGAAATACACTTGGGCCTTCACAATTGGGATTTTCCATTTTTATGTTTTTGAACCCCCCCCCCCCCCCCCCCCCCTTTTATTAACACAAAAACTGCCCAAACACAAAACTGCTTTTTTACACAAAAATTGTTTTAAACACAAAAATTGTTTTCTACACAAAAACTATTTTAAACACAAAAACTGTTTTCTACACGAACACACCAAAAATATATTTAAATTATTTAGTTTATTTTATTTAACTTCTTACAATGAAAAAGACCAAAAACATTTTCCCATTTATTTTTCTTTTCTTTAACTTAATTAAATGTCCTTAACAAAATCCAAACAGCATTTCTTTTCTTTTCATTCATTCCTTGTACATTATATTCCTTTCAATTCTTATACAAATTCAATATGGTTGTAATAGATAATTAGGATTTAATTTCTTGCAAATCCCCATTTGTAAACTTTTACAACCCATCCCTAATATGTAATAGCATAGGAAATTTACTTTCCGCAAAAGGTGCCTTCTATGACTATACGATGACCCACGCCCGTCCCTTCACATCCAACGATAGGGCTTCTTACCAACCAATGGTAAGATAGCAACATCTAAAGGAGGAGGAAAAGAACATAGATCTTTTGAGTAGGTAGTACGCTCGTAGTTGCTTGCTCGGAAACTAAAACCATTTTCCACACTTACACTTTCAAAACATGTTCAAAAACAAACATCTCTTTGAACTATTTTCAAAACCAACACTTTGTATGCATTCTTATAGAGACGAGAATCATTACAAAGTTAGCCGCAACAAAGTCATTTTGCAAAATATTTTCAAACTTACACCACAAAGCACATTTTCAAACAAATCATTTTTGATCTAGCAAGTGTTGTACCCAAAAAATTTCCCTCCCATTTTACTCAACATATGTTCATTGAAATCCTCAACTTGCCCAAGGATGCCCAAGGATTGATCAGGAAAATGCTCTCCTAAGACAATGAACCTCAAACTAGGATTTCCATTTTCATCAAGATAGGTGAACTCCAATGGTATCAAATATTTTCCATGGTTCTAATATGTTCTCAAGAACATCCATGTCAGGTTTCATGCCTTGCACAAAGAGTTTGCTCAGTCAATTACTTAGATGCCTGGAAATCAACTATACTAGGTCAAAAGTCAATTGTGGCCCACATACAGTTAAACTTCAAGATTTTTGTTCAAAATCAACATTTTGAAGCAATATCCATCATTTTATCAAGGTTTTACCATGATTCCTCAAGTAATGCCCCAAATTCATCAAAACTCAAAAGTTGCTAAATTAGGGTTTCTATAGGAAAAGTCAACCAAACTTTGACCAGGCATAACTTTCTCATATTTTATCAAACATTTCCCATCCAAGGCTCATTTTGAAGAGGATGCAATTCCATACAACTCAACTTCATCCCTAAAGCTCAAAAAATGCACTCATGAAAAGATATGAATTCAAACATTACAGGTCATTTCAAAAAGTCAACAAAAACACCTTTTGGGTCAAAGCTCCTTACATGAACATGGAAGATACAATTGAGATGAAACAAAAAGGGTTATTTAGAGAACATCCTAATCTTTATATAAAGTCAAAGAACACCCTCTTACGGTCAAAATTGAGAGAGATATGCATTGTCAAAGTTGGCCATTATTGGAAATTTGCACAAAGTCAACCATGCCCAAAATGCCTTTTTCTTCAAATGGGCTCAAGTTTTTATGCTTGTACCTTGTTCCTAACATGACCCACGACCTATGAACCACTCCATGCCTCATTAAATTATTTATTTTATTTATTGTGATTTTATTCATTTAGAATTCCTATGAGGATGATATATGCTGGCATATCAGGATCAAATCGTATCAAGGATGATTGGAGCAAGAATGGCATGATTTGGCTCATTTTGGAAAAAAATAATTCATTAAACAATCAAGATCTTTTCTCCATTTTTTTACCTAATACGCTCTATTACATATACACAATGCAGCCAAGGCAAAAGGAGAAGAGGTTTTGGTCGTGAAAAGAATCAAACAAAATTCAGTTTTTTGGAAAAAAAGTTAGGATCGGATTTTATTCCACAGGATGATTCAAGGTGATTCAAGACCACCAATCCACTCCTGGACGTCTCCTGAGGCCAGCAGCATTGTTTGCACGCGTGAAAGATCCAGAAATCATCACTTTACAACGTCACGGTTTGTCATATTTTTTGAATTTGGTTCTGTAAATTTATGCATCATAAATAATTTCTAAGCATGCTTTCTTGTTTACATCATCATCTAGAACATATTGGTATGGTTAATTAAGAGTTTCAGCGCATATACTGATAGTTGCCATTGTTAGGGTTTGAGGTCGTGTTTTAGGGTTTTTGATGCAGGTAAAATCAGGGCAAAAGAGGGATGCCATCATACTCATGAGATTAAAACGAGTTAATCTGTATACTTGGAATTGATTTATCATGCCTGGCATTGATTTTTGAGATTTGCAGGGCTGTAGTTACAGTTGGTGTCCGTAGGTAAAAGGGTGTTGTCTAAAAAAACAGTCCAGGGTAGAAGATGATGACGCGTCTGATAACCAATGGCTGGTTTCAAATCACGCACGTTTTTGGGCATAAGGTGTTCTTTTCTATTATATTATTGTTTGTGCATTATACTAACAGAAAAACAACCTAGCGCAGTTGGTCAAGGGAGAGAGGTATGAAGCTCATGTCCTGGGTTCGATCCCAGGCATGAGGTTTTTCATTTTTTCCAATATTACTTCACAGGATCCTTCATGTACTACCCAAGAAAGCTATCATACACCCTCCAAATCCATCCAGTGGATTATCCTCAGATCCAAATCCAGCGCTCAGTGGAGAGCAGCACATAGTGCACCCTCAAAAGGAAGCCCCACTGAATCAGGCGTTGGACAATTGGGCTTATCCTTCTGGGCTTTAGGAATTCAGCCATACACCCCCTGGAGTGCTAAAAACATCAGGCCCAGTTTTATTTTCTTTTTTTATTACTTAATATTTTATTTGTTTTATTTATTTAATCATTTGACAACATAAAAAATCTTTGTTTTTTTATTAAAAATATAAAATCACAAAAATGTAGAATTAGGTTTTTTTATTAAAATTTGTTTTTTTTTGGAAATTAATTAATTTAATGATATTGACCTGATTGTTTTCATAATTAAAATTAATTAGACAAATTAGGTTTAATTCACAAATATTTAATTTTCTCAATAAAATACCAAAAAATATTTTTCTTTAATTAATTAGATTTAGGTTAAGATTTCAAATGTTTTTCTCAATAATAAAATAGAAAAAATATTTTCTCTCTAATTGATTAGATTTTTTAGAACTTAGACTTTATTCTCTTATTTAATTCGTCGCGCGCTCCTTTACTTTCTTTTAATTCAAATTATTGTAACTGTTTCTAGCTTGTAATAGATTAATTAGGATTTTAATTTTCGCATCTTTATTTTCAGTCAAATATTTGTGTATCTGCCCAAAAGCCTTGTAATAGCTAGGATTTTAAATTCTCGCACTTTTTAAATTCCGCAACTATTAAACTGCTAGGTGTATGGACATTAAGATTGTATGCGAAAGATAAATCAATGATTAAAAAGGTAGATAACCCTAATTGTGCAAAGATAATTAACTGGAAAAAAAGCACACATTCACATGCTCACTCCTAGGGTTTACCTCACTTGGTTGCCTCGGAAATAATGGTCGTGTCCCTTGAAAGTAGGGATATCTTAGCAATGACCCGCAATTCAAAGTCGTCATAAAGATAATAGTCCCTTATTGTCCCTCGAGTTTCCTACGAGAAATGATCTTATGACGATAGTCCCTTCAAAATACTAAGGTATCCTTACTTGTTTCATTCAGTGACAATTTCGTCCCTTCGAATGTCCCTTAAAACTCCAACGATGGGGCTACCTACTCCTTAATAGTAGGATAGTGTTGTCTAAAGGAAACGAGAACGAATAGTCTTTTTCGAGTAGGTAGAAAATCTTAAATACTTGCTCAAAACAATAAAAACTCTTTTACACAAACACTTTCAAAACAGTTTTCACAAACAACTTCGTCACACTCTTGAGGACAAATACAAGGGTTATCACGAAGTTAAACAAAAACTTTTTTAAAACACACACAAGCAATTTCAAAATGAGAAAATACCTAAGAGCCCGTGAAAAACCACAGATAGAAAGGGTGATAATACCTTCCCTTTCTATAATCTACCCCCTGTACTCAGAAAATCTCGAAAAAGGTTTTTTTTGTTCTTTTTCCTTTTCCTATGTTGGATGAAATAAAAGTCAGTGGCGACTCTTGCTTACCGCAAAATTTGCAAACAAAAAATGCAAACCAGTATTAACAGTCGGTTCTGCCATCATATCATAGAACTAGAGACTCTGCTGGGGAAATAATAAGTGGGGTATACCTTAGGATCTAGGTCATTTCTAAAAATTGCTTTCTTGTTTTGCTTTGCCTGCTTTATATTCAAGGGTTTTGTTGGGGTTATGTAGATCCTACACCCGGATCTGGGGACACCTTTTAGGTAAGTAGCAATAAACTATTAGGGAACTGTGCGGGGTATACCGACACGGTTGAAGCAGTAGTTACGTTGATGTGGCACTTTGGTTGGTACCGGTAACCCTTGAGTCAATCAGGGAGAGTACGGGGCCGCCGTGTGGTATCATAAAGCATTAACTGACCTTAGAACCTTTAATTTCACAACTTGGCCAGTAGGATGTAGCGAGATGGCTGGCTTTGGTGTATTCCCAAGGTCGACAGATACTCGATGCTACACTCATTGAGGTTTGACTCTTGAGTTTTGTTTGGTTGTGAGTTAATCTCCTATTGAATGAAGCTTGCAGGAAAGATCGGTGATATTGAGATCCCTTAGAACCTAGTTACTATTTATAGGACAGGTTGAACCAATCCAAGTTCAAGAGGGTATGACCTTTAAAACTCATGCAGGCCTTAAACCTAAGAACTTGGTGTGACTTATTTGTTGCTTTCTATACATGTGATTTTCTTAGCATAATCATGACATCATAAGCATGACATATCATACTAACCATTTCAAGGATTTTCAAGGGTTCATCTTTGCTTTGTTTTGTAGGACATGGCATCCGCCCGTAGGAACATTATCCAGATTAACCTTGTGAAAGTGCCTCTCCAACTAAAGGACTTGGCATTAAGGATTCCTGAAATCTCTCCCTTCACTGAGAAACATGGTCAGTTGCTCAACTTGGTCACTTCAAAACCTGATGAAGAATTGTTAAAAGTGTTATTCCAGTTCTTCGATCCTTTGCACCACTGCTTCACCTTCCCGGATTACCAGCTAGTGCCTACTATGGAGGAATTTTCTCAATTGTTAGGGGTACCTATTCTTGATCAGTTACCTTTCAATGGTACGGAAGAACATACAAAGCCTGAAGAGATTGCTCGAGCTCTATCCTTACAACAGTCCGATGTAGTGACAAATTGGGAAACTAGTGGAAGTGTCCAAGGAATCCCGATTAAAATTTTATTCGAGAAGGCTTACTATTTTTGGGATACCTTGGATTTACAAGATTTCAAAGAGGTATTGGCCCTCCTCATCTATGGGATGGTACTTTTCCATAATGCGGACCAACTCGTAGATGTGAATACTATTAAGGTTTTTCTGTCTCATAATCCGGTGCCTATACTTTGGGATGTTCTACACTCTCTGTATGCTCGTGCTCTAAAGAGAAGGGGGAACCTCTTGTGTTTCATTCCTCTATTGGCTAGGTGGTTTATTTCGCACCTACCCAAGTCTATTTTGAAGAATGAGCAGGGTATGAAATGGTCTCATAGGTTGATGTTCCTTACACATTCAGACATTCATTGGTGTTCGCGGTCCTCGGAAGATGTTATCATCATCGATCGTTGTGGTGAATTCCCTAATGTCCCTCTCATAGGCATTAGGGGAGGAATCACTTATAACCCTTGTTTGGCACTGCGGTAGTTTGGTTATGCAAGAAGGTATAGTCCTCATGATACACTTATCCAAGGAATCCCCTTCAACTATGAGAATGATGCTCAGGGTTACCGCAAAAGGTTCATGAGAGCTTGGGGCATGGTACATAAAATTGATAGCAAGACATTGGGGCACAAGAATTCCATCCCTCTTGAGACTTATCTCTGATGGGTACGAGCCTGCGCCCAAAGTCTTATGATGCATTACCTTGTTGTCCTGCCAATGATTTTGGAACCAGTTGTTGAAGAAGACACTCCTTATCTTGTTCATCATCCTGACATGCCAACTGATCATGAGGAGTTACAGAAATCCTGGGTTCAACTTAAAGAGGAGCGGGATACGTTTGAATCTCAATTCTATGCCAGCAAGAAGAAGGTCCTGGAGCTAACTAGGCTACTTCATGAAGAAATGAACATAAACGCCTACATTGCGCCAAAGAGGATGCGTTCCTGGGAGACCTAGTTTTCTTTTTCTTTAAGTTTTATTTAATTGTAAGCCTAAAGGGCATTCTTTGCAACAATATGAACTTATTAATACAATTAACGTGTGTTTCTTTTTGGTTAAACAAATTTGAGCCTTTACAAGTCCTTGAAATCATTGCATATGCATACCATCCATGACATTGCATAAACAAGGTACTATTACAGGTTTCTCATCTTCTTTGCTGTTTATTTCAACAAAAATGTCTTCTGAACAAAGTATCAAAGATCTTCAGGAACAAAATGCCCAATTACAACAAATGTTCATAACTCTAGCAAAAGGGCAGGAGGATCTGAAGGCCCTTATCGTGAAGGAAAAGAAGAAGAAGAAGAAGAAGAAGAAGAAGAAGAAAATTTTTGGTGTTCTGAACCTGGGCAGAAGGTTCAGGGAGTTGTTAAAGAAACCAGTAGATATGACCTCATCGTCCATAGAAGGGGAGAATCAAGAGACAGAGACAAGGGAGAAGGACCCTAGCCCTGAAGTTTCTGACAGTGATACAGACTACAATGATGAGCAGTATCCTCCCACTGAGGATAGATACAACCAGTTAGAGGATCGGTTGAGCGCTATGGAAATCCATAGAATACTAGAGATGGATTTTGAAGAGCTAGGATTGGTGTCTGGGGTAGTCATTCCACAAAAGTTTAAAGCTTTGGTTTTCGCAAAGTATGATGGGGTGTCTTGTCCCAAGCTTCATCTCCGTTTTTATGTGAGGAAGATTCAGCCTCACACTGTTGATAGGAACTTCTGGGTTCACTTCTTCTAAGACAGTCTGTCAGGGACTCAGCTTGAATGGTTCTATCAACTGGAGGGAACCAATGTCCAAAACTGGGAGGATTTGGTTGCTGCTTTTTACAAGCAATATCAATACAATGCTGACCTTGCCCCTACTCGTACTCAACTCTAGAGTATGTCCATGAATGCAGGTGAAGGCTTTAAGGACTATGCGCAGAAGTGGAGAGATATGGTTGGGAGAGTCCAACCCCCTTTGTCTGATAGGGAGTTGGTTTGACATGTTCTTGGGATGCTGTCTGGTCCATTCTTCAATCATTTGATTGGTAGCTCATCAGCTGGTTTCATCGAGCTGATATTAACAGGAGAGAGGGTAGAAGTTGGGATCCGGAGTGAAAAAATACAAAAAGACACCTCTTCGATCTCATTAAAGAAGCCCTTTGCAGGTAAGAAGGAAGTTAGTGTTATCTATAGTCTAAGAGGTCAGAGAAGATTTAAACACCGTTCAACAGTATTTGTGATGATACCTAGGCCTGCGGCTACCCCACAACGCAACAATCAGCAAAGGGTAGAAAGACCGCAAAGGCAGTTTACCCGGATTAACATGACATTGACTAAGGTTCTACCCCATCTGCTAAGATCCAACTTGGCAACCTTGAAAGAGGCTCCCAAGAATCCTAACACCACATCTCCTCAGTACAATCCAAACTCTCAATGTGCCTACCATTTTGAGAGTTCTGGTCACGATACAAATGGCTGTTGGGCTCTGAGAAATAAAGTACAAGATCTGATTAAAGCCAAGGAGATTGAGTTTGATTCTCTGGAGAAACCAAATTTCATAACTGCTCCCATGCCTAAGTATAATCGTGGAGGTAATGCCATTGATACTGACTTGTTTGTTACCTTTGTTGATGAAGTTTCTACTCCTCTTATGACTGTTAAGAAGAATTTGTTGTTGGACGGTTTATTTCCGGGTTGTGGTGAAGGTTGCCACATGTGTTCATCTCTGCCCACTCGTTGCTATTTGTTGAAAGCAGGTATTTAACTCCTGATGGACAACATAGAAATTTTGTTCAAAAAGACTTTGATTCCGACTATTTTGTGTGAACATGTTGCCATTATAACCATTTCCTCCAATCCTTACAAGGTCTCCTCTAAAAGACCTGTTAGGATTACACCTGATCCAAGAATTGCCCCACTGATAATCACTTTTCCTAGTCTAGTACCGTACTCCTCGGACAAAGTTGTCCCGTGGAATTATGGCGCTGATGTTTACTATCATGGCATTATACAAGATTTGAAGGCTGAAGAGGCTGATCCCGATGTCAGTAACATTGTCGAGACCAACAAGATCACTAGAATTGGAAGGATTTTCTCTCCCGAGATCTCCCCGAAGACTGTCACTAAGCCTGTTGTTAACCCGTCTGCTGTTCCTGCTAGTACTTCAGCTACTACTCCCGTTCTTACTCCAGTTGTTACCCCTGTCGATGGGTCATCTGGGACTAGAGGCAAAGAAGCTATAGGTGAGCCTGCCCAGACGGAGGCGCCTAAAAAAGTTGTTGTGGAATCCTCTAAGAAAGAGATAGAGGAAATCTTAAAAATAATTTAAAAAAAACGACTACAATGTGGTCGAGCAGCTAGGGCAGACCCCTTCGAAGATATCGATGTTGTCTCTGTTGTTATGTTCTGAGGCCCATGTGAATGATTTGATTGCATTCCTCAAGACCACGCATGTGCCGCAAGAAACCTCAGCCGATCAATTCAAAGACTGTGTGGCCAGCTTGACTGCTGACAATGGGCTGGGTTTTTCAGATGCCGACTTAACACCGAAAGGGAGGAAGCATAATGATGCTCTTCATGTCTCGATCAAATGCAGGGGCACCACTATGGCTCATGTGCTGGTGAATACTGGGTCTTCACTGAATATTCTGCCTAAGAATGCTCTTGATCGGCTGGATTGTGAAGGCTTGACCTTAAAGCCTAGTAACATTGTGGTAAGGGCTTTTGACGGGTCGAAGAGAATGGTGCATGTGGAGGTGGACATCCCTGTCAAAGTAGGCTCTCAGACCTTTGCTTCCACCTTCTACGTGATGGACATCAGGCCATTGTACTCTTGTTTGTTGGGTTGTCCTTGGATCCATGAAGTTGGGGCCATTACTTCTACACTACATCAAATGCTGAAATATCTGGTGAAGGGGAAGATTGTCACTGTGCATGACAAAGAGGAGTATATGGTGAGTGTTGTACCCCAAAATATGCCCTCTCATTTGTCAAAGTATTTTCTCACAAGATATCCTATGACGTCAAGTTTGCAGCATTGATACATCAATTTAGGCTTGAAATTGGCACAAGGGCAAAATGGTCAATTACATACTAGAAATTCAAACTTTGACTTTTTGGTTAACATTACATCCCAAAGATCAAATTTCATCAAGACACTCAAGAATATTAAGCTTAATCATCAAGAAGTCAAGAAAGTCAAAAGTCAACTTGAAAAGTCAAGCATAAACTTTGCATTACTTGAATATCGCTGTTTGCATATGGTTATGTAGTTCTTTAGGTATTGGCATGCATTTTTGGTAAAACCAGGTGTATGAATGTCATGACTGATGTCATAACATTCTAGTTTATTAGGTACAGATTTATTAGGTACCTTTGCAGAAAAATATTGTCATACAGGTACTGATGTTCATGAGTGTGTATCTGAGCATTTTGCAAAATGATCACATTTACCAAAATCAGTAAACAGGAATTTAGATGTCATAACAAATGTTAAGACATCCTGTTCTGAACTAACAGGTATGCAGTTTGGTTAATTCTGAGTTTTTTCAGGAAACTGACTCAGTCTTTCCAGAACAGAATCCAGCGTTTTCTTTGGGTTAACCTAGCTCAACCCCAACCTGGTTGATCTAGTCCTGTGACCTAGTCTTAAGGTCAAACGGATTTAACCCTAGCTTTTTGTGGAAACCCTAACTGAAGATGCAGCTGCTATATATTCAACAGAGCTGCTGTCTTGGAATGCATCCCTTTTTGACAGAAGATCATTTAGAAGTTGTATAGTTTTAACTATTGTAATCCAAGCAATTATCATTGTGATAAGTGACTTGGAATAGGTTTTAATTGTAAGGGTTGTGTATCACTCAATGCTTTGAAGCAAGAGTGTTTGTATGTCTCTTGACTAAAGCTGTGAAGCAAAGTCAAGTCAGGTCTGTGTATCACTCAAAGCTGTGAAGCAAGAGTGTTTGTGTTGCTTGATTAAAAAGCTGTGAAGCATAATCAAGTGTATGTTTTTAAGAGTGTCTTCATCAATTCATTAGTCAAATTGTTTTATGTATCACTGCTGTGATTGAGGGGGAGTGAGTAGGTACTCAGGTTTAAGTTGTACTTAGATTGAAGTTGCATTGGGTAGGTCTTAAGTGAAGGAGATAAACTGGTTGGTTTATTCCTGAATTAATATCTCTTATAGTGGATTTCCTCCCTGGCTTGGTAGCCCCCAGAGTAGGTGTTGTTGCACACTGAACTGGGTAAACAATTGACTGTGTTCTTTACTGTTTTTGTATTTACTGTCCTATAGAAAGTCAGATACGGTATCATAACATTGAACGTGACATTGAGTATCTGCAGCCAGAATTTCAATTGGCATCAGAGCAGGCACCCTGCCTGTATTACTGGGTGAGATCTAGGGATATCACTTTCTGGCACTATGGACAAAGAAGGAGTTTTTGGAAATAGACCACCCATTCTGGATGGAACAAATTATGACTACTTGAAACCTCGTATGATTGCCTTCTTAAAATCTCTGGACAAAATGGCTTGGAGAGCTGCTGACAAAGGATGGATCCATCCCACCATAACTGAGAAAGATGGGACAATCAGTTTGAAGCCTGAGGAAGATTGGAGTAAAGAAGAAGATGAGTTAGCCCTGGGAAATTCCAAAGCTTTAAATGCCTTGTTCAATGGAATTGATAGAAACATTTTCAGACTAGTACATCAATATGAATTGGCCAAGGAAGTTTGGGACACTCTCAAAACTACTCATGAGGGCACTTCCAAAGTGAAAATGTCAAGGCTTCAGATGTTGACTACCAAGTTTGGGAATCTAAAAATGATGGAAGATGAAACCATTCATGAGTTTCACATGAACATCTTGGAGATTGCCAACACCTCAGGAGCACTGGGAGAAAAGATGTCAGAAGAAAAATTGGTGAGAAAGATTCTCAGATTCTTGCCTAAAAGATTTGCTATGAAGGTAACTGCCATAGAGGAAGCCCAAGACATCAGCAAGTTGAAAGTGGATGAATTAATTGGGTCTCTTCAGACTTTTGAGATGGGGATCACTGAAAATGGTGACAAGAAGAACAAGAGCATAGCACTTGTATCCAACACTGATGTTGAAAACAAGGAGGATGAAGAAGAAAATATTTCAGAAGCTATAGCCATGCTTGGAAGACAGTTCAACAAACTCATCAAAAGAATAGATCCAAAGTCAAGGTCTAATGTTCATAACATTCCCTATGACGTTGACAGTTCCAGCAGAAGACCAAGGTCAGAAGAGAAGGGAAATCAAGGCAGAGGAATTCAATGCCATGGCTGTGAAGGATATGGGCATATTCGAGCTGAATGTCCTACCTTTCTTAAGAAACAAAAGAAAGGAATGACTGTTACTTGGTCTGACTGTGATTCAGAAAGTAATTCTGAAGAAGAATCTGCCAAACTAGTTACTGCTCTAACTGGTGTTTGTACCTCTGAAAGTGACACTAGTGATGAAGAAGTGACATTTGAAGAACTGGCTGATACGTACAAGAAATTGTGTATCAGAAGTGCTAAAGTCTGAGTGGAGAATGAGAAACAATCAAAACTCATCATAAAGCTGGAGGCTGAAAAAAGGGCAGATCTTGAAACTATAAGTCATCTAGAAGGGGAAGTTCAATTGCTGAACTCACAACTGATCCAAATGACCAAATCTGTCAAGATGCTGACTAATGGAACAGACAAATTGGAAGAGATTCTTCAAGTTGGACAAAATGTGGGAAACAAATCTGGACTAGGATTTGTGGAAGCCAAGAAATCTAGTACAGACAAGAAGATCAGGCCTGTTAAACAAATGTCAAAGCAGGTGTCTCAACACAACTCTCAACATCAGAAACAGAAATATATGAAGAAAAAATACCAAAGATGGAGATGACATCATTGTGGAAGGTATGGACACATAAAGCCCTTCTGCTTCAAATTGCATGGATACCCTAATCAAAACTCAGGTGTTAAACCTAAGTCAAAAAGGGTACCACATACTCCTCAATGGAAGAAAAAGGCTACTGCCCTGATAGCCCACACTTCCCTGAGAGTGTCTGCAAAGCAAGGCTGGTACTTTGACAGTGGATGTTCTAAACACATGACTGGAATAAAGAACATTCTCAATCATGTTAAACCTCACAACACTAGTTATGTGACCTTTGGAGATGGTGCTAAAGGTGAAATCAAAGGAGTTGGTAATTTGGACTGCCCTGAAGTTCCAAGTCTGAGTGAAGTACTGCTGGTAAAAGGGCTGACTGCTAATCTTATTAGTATCAGTCAATTATGTGATCTAGGATTCAAGGTCAACTTCTCAAAATCTGAATGTCTAGTAATTAATGAAAAACTAGAAGTTGTAATGAAAGGAATCAGATCCAAAGATAACTGTTACTTGTGGCAGCCTGAGAACACTAATAACTCCACTATGTGTCCAATTACCAAAGAAGAAAAAGAGATGAAACTGTGGCATCATAAGCTTGGTCATATTCATCTAAGAAGAATGAAAAGAGTTATCTCTATGGAAGCAGTCAGAAGGACTCCAAGACTACAGATTGATAAAAGAAGGGTTTGTGGTGAACTTAAAATTGAAAGGCTTGGTAAAAAGAAACATGTCTATGATGTGGTGAATAAACTTGAAGAAGGATGTTTTGTCAGAACCAGAAGTAATCATGACAAGGATTTTTGAAACAACAAGTCTAATAAAATCTGTTTCCCAGAAGAAATGAGTCGTGAAGTCTCTCCTCCTATAACTCACCATCAAAATGGAGTTGACAAAAAGAAAAATAAGATCATTCAAGAATCAACCAGAACTATGATTCATGTCAAAAGAATGCCTTCCCAACTCTGTGCTGAAATGGTTGCAGCTAGTAGTAACTGTTCTCAAAATATCTGGACAAAACAGATGCTCACTGAGTATAATGTCTCACAAAATGTTGTGACATTGTATTATGACAATCTGAATACAATCAATATTTCCATGAACCCTACTCAGCATAGCAGGACCAAGCACATTGACTTTGTAGAGAAGAAGTCAATTAAACTGGAACATGGTATCATTAAGCTTCAGCTGGCTGATTCTTCTACCAAGGCTCTTGTTGGAAATAAACTTGAAAACTTGAGGGGCAGGTTGGGTATTTGCCAACATGAGAAATTATAGCAATTAATTTTGCTTAAAACAAGGGTTGAAGGAGTTAATTTTGTTAAGTTTATTTTTAGTGGGTTAATCATATGTTTTCCCAATTCTTTCAAAATCTTTAAGAAGTTGAAAAGACTCTCTTTTGCCTCCTACCTCTCTCGACTTTGCAACCTGTTCCCTTCTCTCAATCAAAGTTTTTTCTCAAATTGCTACTGGTGCTCTAAGTCAATCAAAATGTCTCAAACATCATCTTCAACCAAGGAAACCTCTTCATCTTCATCATCTGACCAAGACTCTCGAGCAATCACCACATGCATAGAATCTGAAGTTCTTGAGATCACTCCTCTCAGAGAGATGGCAACTGACCCCGCCAAAGTCAAAAAGCTGAGAACTAGACATGCAGGAAGAGCTCAAGCTACTGCCTCTGGTAATCCTTCTCATCCTTCCTCTTCTATACCAAATAGAGAAGGATCAGTTCAAGTTCATCAAGCTATTGCTAGGCTTGTTACTAGTATACTAAGCGGAAACCAACCTGTACCGGGGATTTCTGTCCCTTTAAATCAATCAGGAAGCCCAAATGTGGATGTCTCTGAGAATGTAGATGTCTCTGAGAATGTTATGACACAAAATGACAACATTCAGAACCCTTCAGAAAAGACTGTTGATCCACCTATCATTGATGTGGATGAGGAATACTCAGACAATGATCTGATTGCCAATGTAAACCCTAGCATAGCTAGGAGAATGATGAAAAGAAAGGGTAATCAGAATGATGCAAAATGTATGTCCAAAGATAAACCTGTTGTTAAGAAATCCAAGACTGAAGGCAAGGCTGGGGTAGAATCTGTGAAAACTGGTCAGTCCAAAGGGAAGGTGAAAGCCCAGGTGTATACTGGTAGACAACCAATTACAAAGAAGAGAAAAGAACCTGAATCTTCTGATTCTGATGAGGAATCAGAGTTTGAGATTGATGCTGAAGAAATTCCTATCAGAAGGAAACTGCCCTCCAGCAAAATTGCTAGAGTTCCTGAAGTCCCAACAGACAACATCTCTTTCCACGATCCTGACAATGCAAACAGATGGAAGTATGTTTGCTTGAAGAGAATAGCTTTAGAAAGAGAACTCAACAATGATGCCATGGAGTGCAAGGACATCATGGACCTGATCAAGAATGCTGGACTGATGAAGACAGTGATAAAATTTACCAAGTGTTATGAAAATCTGGTCAAGAAGTTCATAGTTAACTTGTCTAATGATTGTGTTGATGGAAGGTCAGCTGACTTTGAAAGTGTTTTTGTTAGAGGAAGAAGGGTTAATTTCTCTCCATCATAAATTAACAAATTTCTTGGAAGATCAAATGAGGATTGTCCTGATCTGGAAGTCACTGACAATGAAGTTTGTCAAACCATCACAGCAAGGAAAGTGAAGTGCTGGCCCTTGAAAGGAAAGCTGAATGCCAGCAAACTTAGCATGAAATTTGCCATCCTGCACAAGATTGGTGCAGCCAACTGGGTCCCTACAAACCATAAATCAACTATCTCCACAGGATTGGGGAGATTTATTTATGTTGTGGGAACCAAGACTGCTTTTGACTATGGCAGGTATATTTTTGAACAAACTTTAAAACATGCTGGTAGTTATGCTGTCAAAGGACCAATTGCCTTTCCCTCCCTCCTTTGTGGAATTATCCTTGCACAATACCCTGATATCCTGGTGGCAAGAGATACTGCTTGCAAAAGAGCTCCTGCCCTTGGGTTGCACTACAAACGGTTTCAGGGATCTCATGCTCCTGATATTGTCATAACATCAGCTGAGACATCGTCTGTGAAGACCCAGTCCAAAACATCTGATGTTATTGCTGTATTAAAAGAGACCTGCAAAGAACTGGAAGCTAGGAAAAAGACCCTAGAAAACCTAATTGCCAGGTTAGAAAAGGAGGAAGCTGAAGGAAACAGAAGGGAAGAGGGTGTAGAAGCTGAAGGTCATCTCAATACTGAAGAAACTAGCTCCTCTGAGTCTGATGACAGTGCTTAAAGGTTGGTGGAGTTGCTGTTTGGTGGTGTTGCTGGTCCCTGGTGGAGTTTGCAAAGTGTGTTCAGTTCTTTGTCTTGTTGTGTTACTTTTTCTGGATGACTGTATAATCTTTAAGAACATGTATCTTTGGCCCATTTGTGGCTAAAGAGGGGGAGATATATTTTGGTACTTTATTAGACATTCTATTTTTCTGCAGTCATATATTTTTCTGCTGCTATCTATCTCTGATTGCTTAGGGGCTTTAGCCAAAAATCTGCCAAAGGGGGAGTTTGTAGTTGTTTAGGTATTGGCATGCATTTTTGGTAAAACCAGGTGTATGAATGTCATGACTGATGTCATAACATTCTAGTTTATTAGGTACCTTTGCAGAAAAATATTGTCATACAGGTACTGATGTTCATGAGTGTGTATCTGAGCATTTTGCAAAATGATCACATTTACCAAAATCAGTAAACAGGAATTCAGATGTCATAACAAATGTTAAGACATCCTGTTCTGAACTAACAGGTATGCAGTTTGGTTAATTCTGAGTTTTTTCAGGAAAATGACTCAGTCTTTCCAGAACAGAATCCAGCGTTTTCTTTGGGTTAACCTAGCTCAACCCCAACCTGGTTGATCTAGTCCTGTGACCTAGTCTTAAGGTCAAACGGGTTTAACCCTAGCTTTTTGTGGAAACCATAACTGAAGATGCATCTTCTATATATTCAACAGAGTTGCTGTCTTGGAATGCATCCCTTTTTGACAGAAGATCATTTAGAAGCTGTATAGTTTTAACTATTGTAATCCAAGCAATTATCATTGTGATAAGTGACTTGGAATTGGTTTTAACTGTAAGGGTTGTGTATCACTCAAAGCTTTGAAGCAAGAGTGTTTGTATGTCTCTTGACTAAAGCTGTGAAGCAAAGTCAAGTCAGGTCTGTGTATCACTCAAAGCTGTGAAGCAAGAGTGTTTGTGTTGCTTGATTAAAAAGCTGTGAAGCATAATCAAGTGTATGTTTTGAAGAGTGTCTTCATCAATTCATTAGTCAAATTGTTTTATGTATCACTGCTGTGATTGAGGGGGAGTGAGTAGGAACTCAGGTTTAAGTTATACTTAGATTGAAGTTGCATTGGGTAGGTCTTAAGTGAAGGAGATAAACTGGTTGGTTTATTCCTGAATTAATATCTCTTATAGTGGATTTCCTCCCTGGCTTGGTAGCCCCCAGAGTAGGTGTTGTTGCACACTGAACTGGGTAAACAATTGACTGTGTTCTTTACTGTTTTTGTATTTACTGTCCTATAGAAAGTCATATACGGTGTCATAACATTGAACGTGACATTGAGTATCTGCATCCAGAATTTCAGGTTATTTGTTTAACAGCAGAGAAATTCACATAATGAATATCCAGTGAACGAAAGCTCTCTCAGTGAACAAAATCACTTCAAGTAGGATGACATTTCCATTGACAAGACTCCTATAAACAAGGGGACATGATGTGTCACTATCCAGCACACCTGGGGCAGTCCAGTCAAGATTTTAAGAAATCTCTCAAGAATTGCGGAGTAACCAGGGGCAAGTCACCTCTCCAACAGACCGACGATAGGGTTTATTTTCCCAACAACACCAGGATTCCCCAGCTTGAGTTTTCCTCTCCGACTACTACAAATCAAAGGACCACAACTCCTCTTCCCCAGTAGACTATTCTACAATCCCCGGCAAGTTACTGTGAAACAAGGACTCCACTAGATATCAGTTCAAATTCGATTCCCCAGTAAGAGCAATGGAAAATCTAGACTCCTGAACTCTTTCCCCAAGCAGGAATAAACATACTCCTCACAGATTTTTCAATATTTTCCAGCGGAGTTCTCCTCAAACATCAAAATAGGAATCCCCGGTGGAAACATTCTAAGCAAAGTTTAAAGACACACATACTCTTCAACAGCAGTCCAGGATTTAACAAACTCCTCGACATTTGTCAAGGATTTATTTTCCCAGAGGAAAATACATTCATAAACATTTCACATTTCATACCTCCTATTTACATACATGATAAAGTGCATACGACACAATCTCATTTATTTTTGAGAACATCATGACATCATGCATTTCATACATCATGACATTGCATACAACTAACGTTTTACCTTTTTCAGAAGAAAAAAAAGGTCAATCAACAGATGGCTACCAGCAATCTTTTAAAGTTCCAAATTAATACTTGTAGCAAGCCAGAAAAACTATTTTTGGACGACTGATTGTAGATTAATACCTGTAACAAGCCAGGAAAACTATCTACATGAAGAGATTGAAGATTAATACTTGTAGCAAGCCAGGAAAAATATCTTTCTTTCTCAGGTCAGAGATTAATACCTGAAACTAGACAGGATAACTATCTCGTCGACCAACCTTTTCAAGTTCCAGATTAATACCTGTAGCAAGCCAGGAAAACTATCTGTGGACGACTAATTGTAGATTAATACCTGTAACAAGCCAGGAAAACTATCTACATTAAGAGATTGAAGATTAATACCTGTAACAAGCCAGGAAAACTATCTACATGAAGAGATTGAAGATTAATACCTGTCGCAAGCCAGGAAAACTATCTTTCTTTCTCAGGTAAGATATTAATACCTGAAACTAGACAGGACAACTATCTCGTCGACCAACCTTTTCAAGTTCCAGATTAACAACTGTAACAAGGCAGGAAAACTATCTACATGAAGAGATTGAAGATTAATACCTGTAGCAAGCAAGGAAAACTATCTTTCTTTCTCAGGTCAGAGATTAATACCTGAAACCAGACAGGACAACTATCTCGTCGACCAACCTTTTCAAGTTCCAAATTAACACCGGTAACAAGCCAGGAAAACTATCCTTCTCAAGTCAAGGATTAATACCTAAAACCAGACAGGACAAATATCTACTCGACCAGCTCAAACAAACCAACCTTTCAGATATGCTCCAGATACAGATGCCATCCTGATACTCATTCAAATTTAGATTTCAGATACAGTTCAGATACGCTCCAGATACGGATGCCATCCTGATACTCATTCAGATCCAGCTTTCATATACAGTTCAGATATGCTCCAGATACGGATTCCATCATGATACTCATTCAGATTCAGCTTCTAGATACAGTTCAGATACGCTCTAGATACGGATGCCATCCTGAAACTCATTCAAATACAACTCAGATACACTCCAGACATGGACGCAATTCTGATACTCATTCTTTCAACTTACAAATTATAATTCAACAAGCACTCTTGGATGCCATCTACAAGCCCATCTCTAACAAGATTCTATCACCTCTTCAAATGGCATCTTTAAGCCCATTCCTCCTATCATCGCATTGCCGAGTGAAAATTTCTGGGCACTCTAGTGTTCAATCATCTTCCACCTTCGAGTCACGAATGGAAGAACTCGCCAATCTAACTCTTCAGGTTTAAGAAGATTGAACAGGGGCAGCTGTTGTAACCCAAAAATTTCCCTCTCATTTGTCAAAGTATTTGCTCACAAGATATCCTACGACGTCAAGTTTGTAGCATTGATACATCAATTTAGGCTTGAAATTGGCACAAGGGCAAAATGGTCAATTGCATACTGGAAAGTCAAACTTTGACTTTTTGGTCAACATTACATCCCAAAGATCAAATTTCATCAAGACACTCAAGAATATTAAGCTTAATCATCAAGAAGTCAAGAAAGTCAAAAGTAAACTTGAAAAGTCAAGATTTCCAAGACTTAGAAATTTTCTAAGTGTTTTTATACATGATAATTTCATCACTTCATGCCATTCTTTCACCAAGATGCAAGACGGTTCAAGGGAAACTTTCAACATGAAAGTTGCAGATCTCCATGATATCTACAACATTGATTTACACAACTTCTCCTAAATATGCTTGGATCTCAAGTTATAAATTCATGAAATCATGACATTTCCATTTAACACTTAGAGAAATTTTCAACAGATTTTGTGCAGGATTTTAACCCAACTTCTTGGCATTTTTTCACATAGTTCCAAGATGATTTTGTCAAAATGGCCAACATGAAATTTATAGAGTGTTGCACCCCAAAAGTTACCCCCTTGATTTAGGCTTATGTTTCATCATGAATATCATATTGCATTACATTCAAACATTGTGATGAGATCAAATTACTTTGGTTATCAATTCTTCCTCAAGCCTTGAAGGTTGTTTGCATTGACAAGTTTCTCAAGTAGAATCTTATCATCTAAACCTCTGGATCTTTCAAGCTCAAAATTTATTGCATATCTCAAGATGCTTTATTCATCTCTTTGGATCCCTAGAGGATTGGAGTTTGTGTTTGATTATAAAAGGGAATCATTCCTTTGATTCACCAGTCAAATTAGGATTTTGCTTGATTAAGGCTATTGATCAATGTACAAGTCTTTATTTTGAAGCCACAACATCTCATTGGCATTTGAAAAATCTTCACACAAGGAATTGGTCATGATGCCCAGAGGATTTGAAGTTTTGAAGATAATTCATCAGTCTCCTAAGGTGTTAGTCAAAATTAGGGTTTTGGTTTTTATCAGGTTTTATTGAGAATTTTGAATTGAAACTTTGTACATGGCCTCTACATATTTGGAAGATCATATGTTGGAAGTTTTGATCATCAATTTTGAAGGGAAGTGGATCAATGGATTCAAAGGGGCAAAATGGTCATTTTGGTCAAAATCAGTCAAAGTCAAGGTTGACCAAGTGAACTTTTGGCCAATCATCAATTCTAGGATGCACTTTTCATATTTCAAGTCCATTTTGGTCATTGGATCAAAGATATTGAGGTTTGGGTTGAAACTTGTTCTTGAAGAAACCCTAAAAGTTTCTAATTTTGGAAAATAAGGACTTAATTTCAAAAATTCATATTTTATTCACCTTTGATCAAGAAAATGCAAATGAAGCATTCTTGGAAAGATAAGAGGATTATCTTTCATATCCTTTTGGTCTCATGTCCAAATTGAAAAGAAATCAACAATTATGGTCTTTTGAAGTCACAAAATTATAGGTCATTTTCGAAAATTAATGAATTTCAACCTAAATTTTGAGGACCTTAATGGATTCAATTGCAAAAACTAAAAACTAAGGGATTGTATATCATTTCAATACCTTTCCAAATTGTTCTCATTTGTGTCAAAATTCAAAAGTATGAGCAAGTTATGAGCTTTGGGATTTTGAAGCATTTTATTGAAATTTGACTAATATGCAAAATGGCCAATTCATGAGAACTCAAGATTCAGCCATTCTATTTGTTTCTAATCCAACCCATGACCTATTTGTGACTTGCTAAGGCCCATAATGAAGATGTGAAAAACACAAGAAGCGGGGTTGAATTGTAAAACTTAAATCAAAAGTGCAGACAACACTGTATTTTTATCTTGGTTCGTTTGATCTCAAACTACTCCAGTCCACCCGTCAAGGTGATTTCGCCTCTCTCCAACGAGGTCTTAATCCACTATAATAAACTGATTACACAACTACTTTAACAACTGTTAAAGCCTTCTTGAGTATAACCACAGACCGGTTTATCTCAAGGAAATTCTCTTACAGATAATTGAACAAACTATGTGTTAATGTTTTCTAACAAAACTATATATCACAACTGTGATAATACACAATATTAAGCTTAGAATGAAACTGGACTGCTAATGCTTTTGAGTAGTCGTGGTTGAAAGCTTTAGCAAATTGTATGAGTGTGTTCGTTTTCGTAGGCGTGTATATGCGTGCGTGAAGATTATTAGCCTTTTCTTTTCTCACACAGTCTTGCATATATAGCCAAGGCAAAGATACATTGTTGTCCATAAATCACTTTCAATGATAATAACGTTCTTTCCTTTTTGAGAAGATCTTGTCTTGGAATAAAGCCGTTGGTAATAAATCTGTATTGAATGCTTAGTAACGCTGACGCTTCAGAGTCTTCTCTATTTATGGTAATCAGAGTGTTCTTGGTTTTAACTGATTCTGACGCTTCTAAGTGCTGATGACTTAGTAAGGATCTTGATCAGAGTCAGAGTATTTTATACGCAGATTCTGGTCATCAGGCTTCAGCGTATGATCTGGTAACTTCAGCGTGTAGCACATGTTTGATCTTCTGATGCTGACATATCTTCTGATGCTGATGTTGATACTGATCTTCTGATGCTAATTCCATCAGAGTTTCTGTAAATACACAACATAATTTTAAGTAGCATATATGTCTTATATATAAATCTTACAATTTATTTATTCTTGTATTTTGTTATCATCAAAACTCTAATTGAGGGTTGTAGAATCAAACTATGTTCTAACAATCTCCACCTTTTTGATGATGACAAAAACCAGATTTTTTTCAATTAAAAATAAAGAATAAAAGGTATCAGAGATTAAAGATAAGGAATAAAAGGTATCAGAGCAACGAAGAGAAAAACTCCCCCTAAGTTGATTACTTCCCTTTATTTCCATGAGACTTTGAGCATCAGAACTTTACTGTATCAGAGTTCATCGGATTCATCAGAGTTTTGTACCTGTAAGCTTTTCAGAAGAAAGAAATTCAAATATATTAGAGTGTTAGAATGTTTGTGAGACTTATGTCTCAGTAATCCGTTATTGAAAAATATCATTCTTTCTCCCCCTTTTTGTCAGTTATCAAAAAGCACAAATAATCAGAGTCAAAAAAATGATCAGAGCTAAAATGTGTTTATATTAAAAACAGAAGCAATGATAAGTTCAGAACATGTTAAAAATATTACAGATAAACAAGTTATAAAAACAACAAGGAAATTTCTAAGAAGGAGGAGGAAGTCGTGTGAACAGAGCTTCCAACATGCTCTTGATTTGGGTGCTGGTTTCCTATTGCTGAGATAACATGTTTGATATTGCATCAATCTTGGTGTCCTGCTTATCCATTCTTTCATTCATCGGCATATCAGATCGTTTCAAGTCCTCTAGGGTCTGCCTGTCAAGAGAGGAAGCTTGAGGATCTTCAGAATCAGGATGCTTCTCAGAGCTTTCTGTTATATCTTCTTCTTGAACCTGTTCTTCAGCTGGAATCATCTGTTCTTCTAACTTTGGTTGATGATGTTCAGACCAAGGAGCAATGTCCAGCGGGAGAACTTCTTCCTTAAGCAGCTTGCTCAGAACTGGACCTTCAATTTCCTTCAGCAGATTGTTGAAGTTCTGTTGAGCTTGTCCATAGCTATGTTCTTGAAACTTAAAGGTTTCAGAGCATACCCATCTTCTGAACTTTGTCCAGAGGTAGTCTGATGCAGCAGGATCAACTAGTTCCAGACTTGCTTGTTTCAAAGAAGTGATCCACTTCAGTACTTCTGTTTCAAAGTTCAATATGCTGGAACCAACATCTGGATGTTAGTTTTTGGGATAGCAGTTTTGTTGGTCATTGCAGCAAGGCATTCAAGGACTGTTAAGTCAATGACAGTCTTGCTGTGTTCATCTGAATTATTCCTATGTGAGGGAGTGGGAGAGTCAGGAATTATGATTGGACTTGATGGGGAATTTGGTGGAGTTAGTTCTGGTGAAGAGGGAAGTTGAGGAATATTAACAATGGTGCCAAAAGGCAATTGAATGGCCAAAGGTTATGGTTCAGAGGATTCAGAGGGTTGAGCCTCAGAGGTTTGAGTCTCAGGTTGTGGAGATTGTTCAGGTTGAGGAGAGGGTGGATTAATTTCTGGTTGAGGAGATGAAGGTTGTGGGATTTCTGGTTCTAGAGAGAGTGGAATTTCTGGTATTGGTGAAAGGGGAATTTCTGGTTGTGCTTCTGTGTTTGGATTTGGATTTTCTGTTTTGGGAGCAGAAGTGTGTTGGTCTATATCAGAAAGAACTTGTGTAAGTTCTTGTTCTGGTATGGCTTCAGTATTTGGATTTTGTGGTTAGGAGAGAGATCTTATGAGGGTTAATGATTCAGAAGGGTCAAAATCAAGGTCAAAATCATCGAAAGTTTGAGGTGTTGGGTTTTCAGATGGAGTTGGAATTGGAATAGATGTTGATACAGCAGTTGAATCTAAAATAGTTACAGAAGCAGGATTACCTCTCTTCTTAGGAGTCTGCTGAGATGATCCTTCTGCTGCAGCTTTTCTTTTCTCTGTCTTCTTCAGAACAACCTTTGGAGCCTTCTGCTGAAGATCTTGAATATTCAGGTTTGGTGTTGTACCATGAGCCTTGCAAGCATCCAGATATCTGAGTATAATTTCCGGTTTAGAGTCAATTTCTGAGAACAGTGGGAAGTCATCCAGAGGGACTCTTCTGCTAGAGATTTCAGCAAAAGGAGTGACGCTGGGCTCCTTCTTGATGTTCTCTATCAACTTCATCTTCTTCAGATTTTTGGCATTCAGCTGCTTGCCAACAGAAGCTTCCAGAGTGCTGATTTCTTGAGCCTCTGTCAGATGATCAATCAGCCTAATCTCTGTAAGAATATATGATATCAGTCTTCCCAAGGGTATCCAATCCCTTTTTGTTCGCTCCTCTTCTCTTGTTTCTTTGACACTTGTTCTGAGATGGTTGAACAGAAGATGAGCCAGATTTATCTTGACCTTCTGAGAGATGAAATAGATCAGAAACTGCTGATCAATATTAATGTAATCAGGAGAGCTGGTAGGCTTCCTGTGGTTGAAGCATCCCAGAATGATCTTGGCCCAAATTCTGTGTTTGTCTTTCAAATCCCTTATCTAGCTGGAGAGAAGCCCCAGAGTAAAGATTTTCCTTGCAATTAGGGTAGCATCTGCACACCTTTCTGCCATATCAATGCAACGAACACCACCACCATTGTAGCCTATCAAACGTGCAATGAGGTCTTCAGTGATAACAATCTTCTTCCCCATGATATAAGACGTGACTTGATGATTTGAAGAAGAAGCGTGAATCCAAAATTCCTTTACCAGAATAGGAAATGTTGGACCCACCAGCCTGTCAAAATACTTTTCCCAACCTTGAGCTTTAACCTCTTCAGATAGATCAAACCCATTCTCCTTAAGGCTGTTGAAATCCACGATTAATTCTGACAGAACCTCAAGGTTTTTGACTGGTGTTAGAAGCGTTTTGAAGGGTACTTCATATTGTTCAGATGAAACAGTTTTCTGGGAACCTGAAGAAGGAATGCTGGAAGAAGCCATGTTCACATGAGGTTTTTTGTGAAAAAGATGAAAGGGTTTCTTGAGAAAGTAAGAACGCTGAAATCAGAAATATTCAGAGAAAATGAAAGTGAAGGTAAAAGAGTGTTAATGGTGTGAAGTGTGTTTAAATAGATTTCTGAAAAGATTTTGAAAACATAAACGTTAAGAGAGATAAATTAATAATGATTATTAGCATTTAATGATAGCTGATTTTAGGGGATTCAGAAAGATATTTGGAACGGTTACCCATGACATGTGTCTCAATGCATCCAATCAGCGCTTTGCCTTTTTCATAAACGTGAACGCGTGTTCAGCCTCAGAAAATAGCTGATGACTGGATGACACTTGTTTGCTTGAGTGAACAGCACATTTCTATCCTTGAAATGAAGCGCTCAGATCTTCATGGATAGATTCTGATACAATCTGCACTTCTAAAGTTCTGAAAGAAGATTGATCAGTAGTTCACAGAAAATAAACAAAGTTCTGAAGGTTAAGATATAAAATCAAAACAATTTTATTCTGGACATAGCTTCATGCTGAGATGTTTCAGAATGAAGTTGAACCTATCTTCAGAAAGTGATTTTGTAAAAATATCAACCCATTGATGGTCTGTGTTAATAAATTTTAAATTTTAAATCCCTTTCTGAATATAGTCCCTAATAAAATGATGTTTTATTTCTATATGCTTAGCCCTAGAATGTAAAATTGGATTTTTGCTGAGACAAATAACAGAAGTATTGTCACAGAGGATAGGAATGTTACTCTCAAATATCTAAAAGTCCTCAAGTTGACTTTTCATCCAGAGCATTTGTGTGCTGCATCCAGCTGCTGCTATGTATTCAGCTTCTACTGTTGATAGAGCAATTATGGATTGTCTTTTGCTGGACCATGAGATCAGATTTTCTCCCAGAAACTGGTAGCTTTCAGAAGTGCTTTTACGTTCTACTCTGTCTCCAGCAAAATCAGCATCACAATATCCTACTAAGCTGTAATCACTTGATTTTCTATAAAACAGACCCAGATTAGTAGTACCTTTCAGATACTTGAAAATTCGCTTAACTGCTGTTAAGTGAGATTCTCTAGGATCTGATTTGAATCTAGCACAAATGCATACACTGAATAAAATGCCAGGCCTTGAAGCTGTCAGATAGAGAAGAGAACCAATCATACCTCTGTAGACCTTTTGTTCTACCTTTTTACTTACCTCTTCTCTTTCCAGAATGCATGTGGGATGCATTGGAATCTTTGATGGCTTACATTCTGAGAGATCAAATTTCTTCATAAGTTCTCTGACATATTTGCTCTGATGAATGTAAGTTCCTTCTGGGGTTTGATTGATCTGAATGCCCAGAAAGAATTTCAGTTCCCCCATTAGGCTCATCTCAAATTCTGCCTGCATACACTTAGCAAACTTTCTTCCCAGAGAAGGTTTAGTAGATCCAAAAATGATTTCATCAACATAAATCTGACATACTAAAATGCCATTCTTAACTGTCTTACAGAATAGAGTTGTGTCCACTTTCCCTCTGGTGAATTCCTTTTCTAACAGGAAGTTACTTAGTCTTTCATACCAAGCTCTGGGAGCTTGTTTCAGACCATAGAGAGACTTCTTTAGTTTGAAAACATATTCTAGATTTTTAGAACTTTCAAAACCAGGGGGTTGGTGCACATATACCTCTTCTTATATATAGCCATTTAAGAATGCACTCTTAACATCCATCTGATACAGAGTGATGCCTTTATTAACAGCAAATGAAATTAAGAGTCTGATAGATTCTAACCTGGCGACTGGAGCAAAGGTTTCTGTATAGTCTATCTCCTCTTGCTGACTATAACCTTGTGCTATCAATCGTGCTTTGTTTCTGATGACTTCACCTTGTTCATTCAGTTTGTTTCTGAACACCCATTTTGTTCCAATGACGTTAAATCCTTTTGGTTTGGGAACTAGGTCCCATACATCATTTCTTGTGAATTGATTTAGCTCCTCTTGCATTGCTAGAATCCAGTCATTGTCCAGAAGTGCTTCATCAATTGTTGATGGTTCAATTAGAGAAACAAGTCCCATGAGGGATTCTTCAGAGTTTCTGAAGCTAGATCTTGTTCTGATTGGATCTTCCTTTCTTCCTAAGATTGTTTCTTCTGGGTGATCCATGCTGCTTCTAGATAGTCTTTTTTGAAGTTGATCAACAGAAGGTTCTGGATTTCTTGCAAAAGTTATTTCTGATGTTGAGGGAGTGTCTCTGTTGAGAGCTTCTGATGACTTGTCTTCAGTACCTGTGAATTCAACTTCCATACCTGCAAGTAATTCATCCTGCTTTGACTTTTGAGAGTCAAGCTTATCATCAAAACGAACACTGATTGATTCTTCCATAATCTGTGTTTCTGTATTGTATACTTTGTACCCTCTTGAGCGTTCAGAGTATCCTAACATAATACACTTTTGTGCTTTAGAGTCAAACTTGTTCAAATAATTTTTTGTATTCAAAATAAAACAAGTACATCCAAATGGATGAAAATATGAATTGTTGGGCTTTCTGTTCTTCCACAATTCATATGGAGTCTTTTCCAAAATAGGTTTTATGGAGATTCTATTCTGAATGTAACACGTTGTGTTTATTGCCTTTGCCCAGAAGATCTTAGCAATGTTAGTCTCGTTGATCATGGTTCTGGCCATTTCTTGCAATGTTCTGTTCTTTCGTTCTACAACTCCATTTTGCTGGGGAGTTTTAGGACAAGAGAAATCATGCAAAATGCCTTTGTCATTAAAGAATGACTCAAAATCTTTGTTTTCAAATTCTCAACCATGATCACTTCTGACTTTGACGATTCTAAGATCCTTTTCATTCTGAACTTGGTTGCAGAAGGTGATAAACACAGAGTGTGACTCGTCCTTGTGTCTTAAGAACTTTACCCATGTCCATCTGCTATAGTCATCTATGATTACTAACCCATACTTCTTGCCACTGACTGAAGCAGTTTTAACTGGTCCAAATAAGTCAATGTGCAGAAGTTCTAATGGCTTAGAGGTGGAAACAACGTTTTTGGATTTGAAAGCAGGTTTTGCAAACTTGCCTTTCTGACATGCTTCACACAGAGCATCTGAATTGAACTTCAGGTTAGGAAGTCCTCTGACTAGATTGAGTTTGTTAATCTGAGATATTCTTCTCATACTAACATGTCCATATCTTCTGTGCCAGATCCATTGCTCGTTGTTAACAGACAAAAGACACTTTACATTCTGACTTTTTAGTTCAGAAAGTTTGATTTTATAAATGTTGTTTTTCCTCTTTCCATTAAATAGGATAGTCCCATCTTTCTGACTAACAGCTTTGCATGAATTTTGATTAAAGATTATATCATAACCGTTATCACTTAATTGACTTATGGATAACAGGTTATGCATTAATCCATCTACTAATAAAACATTACTTATAGAGGGAAGATTTCCATTACCTATTATTCCAGAGCCAATGACCTTTCCTCTCTGATTGCCTTCAAAGCCTACGTGGCCTCCAGGCTTAAGTTCCAGGCTTTGGAACATATGCCTTCTTCCCGTTATGTGTCGTGAGCAGCCAGAGTCCAGGTACCATGACTGGTGTTTCTGCTTTGCTGCTAAAGATATCTGCCACATGTATTATTTTATCCTTAGGTACCCATATTTTCTTGGGTCCTGATTTGTTAGTTTTACCAAAACTCTGGTTGAATTTTGGCTTGACAGAATAATTACTACTTGTATATTTGATGTCATGTGTGTGCCCATATACAAAGTGTGAATCAAGTGGAGTACGTTTTATAACTAAATCCATGGCATTTTTTGGTGTAGGTACCTTACCTTGGTATCCTATTCCTTTTCTGCCATTTCTGCTAACTCCATAGATCATTGAAGCCATTTTTCTTCTATCTATGTTTTTAGCTAGAAACTTCTGAAAGCTGTGATCATACTCCTTGATGATCTCATCAGCACTGCTGGGAGTTTCAGGGATTGTTTCCTTCTGAGAGTTTTGCAATAAATTTTCTAATTTTGAAATTTTATCTTTTAACTCATAATTCTCCAATTTGAGACTCTCAATATTATCAGAGTCAGAAGCAAGATTCCTTTTCAGGTTTCTGAATTTGACTTTGATCTGCTGATATCTTTCCAGAATTTCATTAAGGCTTTCAGCTAGTTCAGCCTTAGTAAAGTTTATAGCAAAGTCAGGGAATAGCTCTTCTGTATCTGATTCAGAGTATGACTCAGAAGCTTCACTGTCTTCTGTTACGTTTGCCATGAGAGCTATGTTTTCTCTCTCATCATCTGATTCTGAGTCAGCTTCAGATGTGTTAGAATCATCCCATGTAGCCATGAGACTTTTCTTCTTTTCCTTGCCAAACATCTTTTTGGGCTTTTCCTTCTAAAGCTTTGGGCAATCACTTTTGTAGTGTCCTTGATCGTTACATTCATAGCATATGATGTCTTTGTTGTTTGGCTTTCTGCTTCCTGAAGAGCCTTCAGATCTTCTGTGTCCAGAGGAGGATTCTGACCTTCTGTATCTGGAGAAAGATTCATTCTGATTTTTTGATCTTCTGGGATTCCTGAATTTCCTTTGCCTCTGCTTCCATAATTGGTTCACCCTTCTGGAGAGGAGAGATAGTTCATCTTCTTCTGATGAGGACCCATTAGAGGTTTCTTCAACAGCCTGCAAAACTTTGGAGTCAGATTTTCTGTTAGATTTTAGAGCTAATGGCTTACCTTGCTTTTGAGGTTCATCTGCTTCTAGCTCTATCTCGTGACTTCTGAGGGAGCTGACAAGTTCCTCCAGAGAGATTTTGTTGAGATCCTTGGCTAGCTTAAGCGCTGTTACCATTGGCCTCCACTATTTTGGCAAGATTATGATGATCTTCTTAACATGATCAGCAGTGGAATACCCTTTGTCAAGAACTTTGAGACCAGCAACCAGAATTTGAAATCTTGAGAACATAGTCTCTATTGATTCACTCTCTTCCATCTTGAATGCCTCATACTTCTGAATGAGCGCAAGAGCTTTGGTTTCTTTGACTTGAATGTTGCCTTCATGCATCATTATCAGAGAGTCAAACATATTCTTTGCAGTGTCTTTGTTTGATATCTTTTCATATTATGAATAAGAGATGGCGTTGAGAAGAATTGTTATGGCATTGTGATGATTTCTGAAATCACGCTTTTGCTGATCAGACATTGCTTTCCTGTCAATATTCTGACCACTTCCATCCACTAGGTGCATGTATCCATCAGTCACCATGTCCCACAGATCAGCATCATGGGCCAGAAAGAAACTTTCAATTCTATCTTTCTAGTAGTCAAAGTTCTCTCCATCAAAGACTGGAGGTTTTCCACTGAATCTGTCTCTTTCTTCATTATTGTCATTGCTGATGTTTTGATGTGGTCCTGCCATTGTGTTTTTCTGACGCTGGATCTTGTACTGACATGGTTAAGTGTTATAAGCTCAAAACCAGGCGCTCTGATACCAATTGAAGATGTGAAAAACACAATAAGGGGGGTTGAATTGTAAAACTTAAATCAAAAGTGCAGACAACACTGTATTTTTATCCTGGTTCGTTTGATCTGAAACTACTCCAGTCCACCCGTCAAGGTGATTTCGCCTCTCTCCAACGAGGTCTTAATCCACTATAATCAACTGATTACACAACTACTTTAACAACTGTTAAAGCCTTCTTAAGTATAACCACAAACTGTTTTATCTCAAGGAAATTCTCTTACAGAGAATTGAACAAACTATGTGTTAATGTTTTCTAACAAAACTATATATCACAATTGTGATAATACACAATATTAAGCTTAGAATGAAACTGGACTGCTAATGCTTTTGAGTAGTCGTGGTTGAAAGCTTTAGCAAATTGTATGAGTGTGCTCGTTTTCGTAGGCGTGTATATGCGTGCGTGAAGATTATTAGCCTTTTCTTTTCTTACACAGTCTTGCATATATAGCCAAGGCAAAGATACGTTGTTGTCCATAAATCACTTTCAATGATAATAACGTTCTTTCCTTTTTGAGAAGATCTTGTCTTGGAATAAAGTCGTTGGTAATAAATCTGTCTTGAATGCTTAATAACGTTGTCGCTTCAGAGTCTTCTCTGCTTATGGTAATCAGAGTGTTCTTGGCTTTAACTGATTCTGACGCTTCTGAGTGCTGATGACTTGGTAAGGATCTTGATCATAGTTAGAGTATTTTATACGCAGATTCTAGTCATCAAGCTTCAGCGTATGATCTGGTAACTTCAGCGTGTAGCACATGTTTGATCTTCTGATGCTGACATATCTTCTGATGCTGATGTTGATACTGATCTTCTGATGCTGATTCCATCAGAGTTTCTGTAAATACACAACATAATTTTAAGTAGCATATATGTCTTATATATAAATCTTACAATTTATTTATTCTTGTATTTTGTTATCATCAAAACTCTAATTGAGGGTTGTAGAATCAAACTATGTTCTAACACATAATGCCAGCTATTTCGTGCTCCATGGACCATGGTGTTTGCTTGGGTACAAAAATGACAAAGTTGCTCAATTTGGCAAATTCATCCATACTCTCTCATTTCAAATGATCATGACCTGGAACTTTGAGGATTTATTTCTGAGTTTATTTGGCTCATAAAATGCAAAGAAAATGAAGAAACGCACGAGCAAATGGCTGAGGCCCATGTGCACTCATTTTTTGGCCAAATCTTCCAAGCTTGCCCCTGAACAGTTTTGAGGACCAATTTCCTCTTCTAACCTTCTCTACTCACACTATATAATGTAATGCAAGCCTCATTTCATAAAAAACATGCTCCATTCATCACAAATCCATATCTGAACTTTTTTTGCTTTTGCTGAAGTTTTCTTCGATTCTCTCATCTTCTTCGCGCATTCATCAAATTTCCCGTGGATTCATCTTCCTTAAAGTGTGTAGATCAAGATCATGGAGTTTGTTGGCTTCTGGAATTAAGGAATCAAGGTTTCCAGTTTCACATTGAGGTGAGATTTTTGAACTTCGATTTGCTTTGTTTAGCATGATTTGATGAATTATTCCATATTCATGATGTATTAGTTGGCCACACAAATAGGTCTGAGGTATACTTTGTGTTTGATTTAAGCTTGAATCATGTTTTGGAGTTTCTGAAACTCTGCGTGCAGATTACTTTTTTGAGTTTTCATGAACTTCGTGCTGGATCTACACTTGATTATGTTGCTTGATTCGAGTTGCTATGGATTCTTTGTTATGCTAGCTTTAATTTGCCCTTGATTTCATAAAAAATGGTGCGAAATTGAGTATGTTATGTTGATCTGAACATGAGCAATAGGAATAAGTGTTACGCGCATTTTTGAGTCTGTCCAATGGTTGAAGATGATGTGGTGGCACTATATGATTGGTCCATTTGAATTTTTGTCTTATTGGAATTATTTGTTTTATTTTGTATTTTGTTTGATTTTATTTTCTGATCAAAACATTTTCAAAAATCATGAAAAAATTACCATAGGCCAGTAATATTTCCTAGTATTTGTCATTTTTTTTTTTGGAATTTTTTAAAAATGTTTTGATTGGTTTAAAACTTCATAGGTTTAATTATTTAATTGTTCAAAGATTATTTTTATTTTAATATTTCTTTGACCTAAAAAATTCCATAAAAAATGTTTTGGACTCATAAAATAATTTAGAAATTGATTCTGAAATTGGTTTAGCTTATTTTCTATTTTTTATTAGAATTTTAATTTGAGAGGTTTATTTTTAATTTTTTCTTTATGATTTTTATTTTAATACTTCCTTTAATCCAAAAAATTCAGAAAAAATCATGTAAGCTTTTTTTTAATCATGGAGTCTGAATATACTTTCATTTTTGACCTCTTGGTGATTTTTGGCTATGGTTTGAATTTTGGCCCTGAAATAATAGTTTAATTGTTAATTGTTTGTTTAATTATTATTTTAACATTTCCTTTAATTCAAAAATTCCACAAAAAAATCAGGGATGTATGTTTTTAATTCTAATATTTGAATATAATTTTGGTTGGACATTTTTCTGACTTTTTTATTAAAGTTCTATTTTGAGATGTGTTTATTTGTTTAATTGTCCAATTGTTTGAATTTAATTCAATTTTGACTTTTCTTCAATTCAAAAAATGTGAAAAAATATATTTTCTGATATTTAGGGTTTCTTGGTGATTTGGATGATCTTTGTTTAAATTGTTTGAATTTTGATCTTACTTAATCAATATTTAAGATTAAAAGTCAAAAATTAGGGTTTTGTTGCTTATGGTGTCAGTTTCATTTTCAAAACCACTATGCCCTGGATTTTCAATAGAATTCAAGTCTTGATTAGGGTTCATGAATGTATTGAAGATCTGAAAACCATTTTTCTTGAATTATTTAACTTGGTTTGACATTTTTTCACAAATTATTTTCAAAACTTGTCTAGTTTGGTAGTTTTGCCAACTAGTCTTGAACTTTGGGCCTCATGTGATCTCCTCCTCAATCATTCATGAATATAAGATAGGCTTTTTAACTTCTAAACACTTCAAAGATGTTATGATATTTTTGTTTTGAATTATGGATCCTTGTTTCTATTTTTGATGTATTTTTTGAAGTGAAGGTACCCAATTAATGTTGCATATCATGTGGCAATTTGTTTGATGGCCAATGAACTTGGGTGAGGCCTATAATTGGGCCCCTAGTGATCATATTTATTCTGATTATCCATGATAACTCAATTCTTTTCACTTATTCCCCCATTGTTTAAAGGTTTGAACCTTCTTGATGCATTTTGTAGGTTTCATCTTCTATTGTGCATGTGAGTTGTGGTTGAATTAATTGTACATGATTGAAATGTGTTTGCCCCTGACTTCCATGGTCTTTGATTGTATTATTTTCAAGCTCCCATGATCCTTGACTGATATTCAATTTTCAATTCAATATGGTGATAGAAAGGAGCAACGTTCCTCTATTTCTTTTGACCTAATTGTGCATGTGCATGTTTCCTCTTGCCTATCATGTCTAATATTTGATAATTTTTATCATGTTGTGCTCACTTCATCATGTTGAATCCATCCCTTATGTAAGTCATCATTCACCTTATGGAATACTTACTTGTTTGTTAAATGTGCGAGGTACTTTGAGAAAGTTCCCACTTTTGGCTTAAGGCTATTGTGTTTCACTTTATTTGTGGAACATAATTTATTATATTGGCACCATTCTTGTGCTTGGCATGTTTGATGGTTTATGCAGGATATACATACATATTATTGTGGATGTTATGCATTGCCCCAGGGATCTGTTCATATCTGTTAAATTACTTACATCCTTATGGCGTAATTTTTGACTTGATTTGTCTATTGATGCCAGCTTGCTTGAAGTTCTCTGGGTTTATTTTGTTCTTGCTCAGTTGCTACGAATAGTTATCCGTTTGGTATTGCACTGTCTCCTTTCTTCCATTTTCATTTTGCATAGTTCTCTGATTGCATGATGAGACCTCTGTTGCTGATATATGTCAGGAGGCCCTCTGGTTTTTGTCTGATGCATGTGTTATGTTGATTTTGATCGATGAGTCACTCAATTTAGAAATTGAGATCACGACTTTACTCTCATGGCATGTTCCCTATAGGATGTTTATTGCTTTTCTTCTTTAATTGTTGATCGATGAGTCACTCAATTTAGAAATTGAGATCACGACTTCGCTCTCATTGCATGTTCCCTATAGGATAGTTTTGTTAAGCTTCCTTTAACATGTAAATTAGGGTAGGGTTTTCCTTTATCTTCAACCTTAAGGTCAACCACTATATGATAACACTAGGTGTAATACTAGGCTAGTTTCCGTTAGTTGATTTTTCCTTTCTATGCATTCTGCATCTTAAAACAAAAATTTGGTTCTTGGCAAATCATAAGACATTTCTAATGAACTCAAACCTTTCTTCAAAGTAAAAGACACAAACCAATCTTGCTTTGTCTCGTTATCTTTTAGCCGATGTTTCACCATCGCACATTTGTTTGAAGTTGATGTTTCTCCATCGCACATGTTTGTTATCCTACTTTGATTCTCAATATCATTGTTAGGTTTGATGTTTTGTCATCTGATTTATCGATGTTTCGCCATCTTTGACATGTTATCTCGTTATCTTTTAGCCGATGATTCGCCATCGCACATTTGTTTGAAGTAGATGTTTCGCCATCGCACATGTTTGTTATCCTACTTTGATTCATAATATCATTGTTAGGTGTGATGTTTCGTCATCTGTTTTATTGATGTGTTGCCATCTTTGCCATGATATTTGGTTATCTTTTAGTCGATGTTTCGCCATCGTACATTTGTTTGAAGTTGGTGTTTCGCCATTGCACATGTTGGTTATCCTACTTTGACTCGCAATGTCATTGCTAGGTGTGCTTGTTTTATCATTTGATGTTTCGCCATCTTTGACATGTTACTTTGTTATTTATTTGATCGATGTTTTTCCATCTCACCTGTTTATTGTGTCATTCGATGTTTTGCCATCTTGACTATTTTCTGTTTTCTTAACTAAAAAACACAAACTAACCAAAATATGTAAGCCGAACTACGGAAACTCTGATTCCTTAAAAGGGATACGTAGGCATTGGGGTAGGGCTCAACCGAGCATAATTTTTATTTTCCCTACATTATTTTCTTTTTCCTTTCGCATGCATTTCCTTTTCATTTGTAAGCCATAGACATAGTATTTGACCACACCCATTAGATTAGACAACAAGAGTGGTTACCATAGAGTACTACGGGCGTGTAGGGTGCTAATTCCTTCCCCTCGCGTAACAGACTCCCTTACCCGATCTCTCGATCGAAAGACTGTGATTTCTCCCTTTTCAGGTTTTATCGATGTTTACCTTTCCCTTTCGGTGGGATAAAAGACGTTCAGTGACGACTTCATTCATGTTTCACTACATCCAGATGACAGGTTCCCGATGCGTGTTTCAGCTGGCGACTTCACTGGGGACTGGTTTACCTCTTTTTGGTCCATCCCAGAGTCGATCCTAGCTCTTGTTTGTTTTCTTTTTGGATGTTTATTTTACCGCTTTGCATATTTATCTATTTGCATTGCATCCTATGTGTGCTTTACTTTCTGCATACTGGATTTGGCTGGACTGTTTGGATTCTGGTTTTCTTGTTAGGTGGGTTGTTCCATGAGGTAAAAGGCCTCATACCCAGGCTATGAGTGAATTCCATAGGAACTAGGAATAGAGTGGCCATGGCAGCTATGAGGCGGATGCTTTGTAGACCTGACCATGAGACCCATGACTTCAGAGGTAGTTCAGATAGGTGTTATCGTATGATGATACCGACAGTCGAGCTCTTGTACTCTGATTTGGCTTTTAACCTTACCTTGACCTAGACTACACCCGTGAGAGGGGCGGGAAAACTTTTCTTACAGGTACAGGTATTATTGGTGACTTTGTGTTGCGAAGGTGACTCAGGTTCCCATGATAGTTTTGAAGCTTTGGGATTTTCTTTTGATCTTGAGTGGTGCTGTTCTGTAATGGTCCAGCCTTGATCCAGTGTGAAACTTTGATCCTGTCATGTTGCATCATAGCATATTTATTTCTAAAAAATAACGTAAAAAAAATAACTAGAATGTGCATGTCATTTTCCAGGGACATTCGAGAGTCTTCTTTATATCAGAAATGGCTAGCCTCCCGTCAGTTGAGTTTGATTCTGTTCGTGTTGAAGATCCCACCAGTCATACATTCGCTTATCAAATTCCTGCATTTGATGTGTCCGAATTGAAGAGGTTGAGTTCTTATCTGAAGGGTGATGTTCTGAATAATTTCAACAAACATTATGGCAATTTGTTTCTAATCCTTAACACTCCAGGTGACCCAATGGACTTGATTACCCTCTTCCAGTTCTATGACAAGGAAATACGGTGTTTTACTTTTCAATATTATCAACTGGTTCCCACACTAGAAGAGTACGCGTACCTACTTAATATCAAGTTGTCCGACGAAGTTCCTTTTGTGCAAGTGACGGAGAAGCTGAAGTTCGAAGTTATTGCTGAAATTCTTCATTTGAGTTTGAAAGAGGTGAAAGACAATTGGAAATCAAGTGAGGATACTACAGGGTTTTATTTGGACTTCTTAGTGAAGAGAGCTGAGGACTGGGCAAAGAAAGGGAATTAGATTGACTTCAGCTCTCTGTTTGCTCTCATGATATACGGGATCATCCTCTTCCCTCACAAAAGAAATTTTGTGGATTTAACGGCTTTTTGTGTTTTTAGAAACAAGAACCCGATACCGACACTCTTGGCAGATACTCTTTACACCATTCATTTCAGGCATGGAAAAGGTGGTAATGTAAGTTTATGTCATTCAATGTTGTATCAATGGTTTAAGTTGCATTTACCGGTAAGTGGCCCTTTCATGGATACCAGGCATTCTCTCTGATGGTCATCAAGGCTTGTCAACCTTACTTCATTTGATATCCGGTGGAATTATGACATGGGGGAAGTACAAAGTATTATCACTAGTTGCGGAGATTTCCCTAATGTTCCCCTCATAGGAACTAAGGGGTGTATCAACTATAATCATGTGCTTGCTTGTCTTCAATTAGGATATGCAATGGATGGATCGCCAAAGGTAGAGGAGGTGTCTGAATCAGTGTATTTTGTTAGAGGAAGTGATCTTGTGATGTTGAAAAGAGTGACAAGTGCTTGGAAGGGAATTCACAAGAAGGATAAAACTACTTTGGGCAAGAAGGTTCCTATTGCTAGGGTTCCTTACTTGGAATGGATTAGAGCCAAGGTTAAGATTTTACGGTTACCATTCATAAGGTTGGCTCTTATATGTGAGCAACCTCCTACTGTTCTGAGTAACACAGTGCCTACCGAGGTGTTCACCCAGGTTCATGCTGAGAACATTCAACTTCGTGCAAAAGACTGTGAGGTAGGGATGAAACTCTATTGGGTAGATCAAGAAAGGGCCGACTTAGCTCGCAAACTCAAAGAAGCTCAAGGGGAAACTTCTGACGCGACCAGTTTTAGGAAGAGATCTCATGCTGAAATGGAAGAAGAATTGAGTAAGACCCAACAAGAGTGCCAGAAGCTTCAGGCATCCGAGAACAGCTACAGGAAGAAGATTCAGAACTTGGAGAAACAGCTCAAAGACAAAGATGCTTAACTTAAGAAGGAAGTAACCCAGTAGCGTGTCACAGAAGATCGGTTCCAAGAAAGTAAAGTGGTTACATCACGACTTTTGAAGGAGAAAGCCATAATTGAGGAGTATTATCAACATCTTCAAGCATGTCTTGTCCCGGAGATTTAGTTCTGTTATTTACTTTTGGTGTATTTGGTCATCCCCAAAATTGTTGGAAGGGACCATTTGTTTGTTGTTATTATTCAGTTTTTTTTGTTAAGACATGTATTTTTTTGTTTATCGTTACACTCTTAAACATCCGAAGACACTTGAATATCTTTTCTTTTGTTTGTAAATAATTAAAGTGTTTGTCTTATTGTCCTTTTTTCCCTTTGATTGTATGTTTGATCTTTGGCTGCGCACCACGATTGATGAATAAAAGGAATCTTGAATACTCGGAAATGACAAACATATCATGCACATCATGCATTTCATAACATTACAGGTCATCTCAAGACAATATTCTTATTCTTCTGCTTTTCTTATTCAGAATTCAAGACGATTACTCATCGATATTCCACCAGAAACAATTTGCCAAGACAGATGGAACAAGTTCAAGCTGAACTCGCTAAAATGAGGACCCAGATGGCTACTCAAATGACCCAGTTCATGGAGGTCATCATCAATGTGAATCGCCGACAGGAGGAACTGGCTACCATTGTCAACAACCAGCGCCGCTATCCAGGGGATTGTGGAAATCAAGGGCTCTATCAGGACATTTCTGTAGGATTGGGGGGTGTGCAAGATCAGCCTGCTGGAAATTTTCATGGGATGCCTGGAAACCCTTTTGTGCGCAACGTATGGCAATTTCCTCCGTCTCCTGGACCTCGTCTTGTGGGGAACAGAAGAGATAATCAGGGCGGTGTAAGGAACAATCAGGAGCAGGATTATGAATTTGACCAGGATGAAGAGCAGTTTTCTGTTTGGCGTTTAGAGCCGGAAGTTCAAGTTGAGGATAGGAAGTATTGGTTGTTAGAAGAACATCTGAAGGCTGTGGAAGGGCGAGGAGTCCTTGGTTTGGCTGCTAATGATCTCGGGTTGGTGTATGGGGTGAAAGTTCCTCCAAAGTTCAAGCCTCCTATATTTGAAAAGTACAACGAAACATCATGTCCCGTTACTCATACAACTGCTTATTTCCGAAAGATGTCAGTGCATACTGAAGATCAAGGGCTTTTGATTCACTTTTTCCAGGATAGCCTATCTAGGGCATCCCTGGAGTGGTACATGAAGTTGGAGAAAACTCATATTCGTTGCTGGAATGATCTTTCTCGGGCTTTTGTCAAACATTATCAGTACAATGTGGATATGGCGCCTAATCGCACTCAGTTACAAAATTTGTCACAAGGACCAAGGGAATCTTTCAAGGAATACGCTCATAAGTGGCATGAGTTGGTTGGAGGGTTCAATCTCCATTCATGGAGAGAGAACTCATTGATATGTTTATGAATACCCTACAAGGGCCATTCTATGAGAACATGATAGGAAGTACTTCGGCAGGATTTGCAGACTTGGTTATGGCTGGTGAAAGAATTCAGATAGGTTTGAAATTGGGGAAAATTCAGATCGGAGGTTCTAGTGGCTCATCTGGGGGCAGTAAGAAACCATTCAACACTTACCCTAAGAAAAGGGAAGGCGACGCAAGTGCGGTTTACTCTCATAGAGGAAGAAGAGAGGATCGTCAGCACCAACAAATCAATGTTGTTTCTATTCCTGTTAATGCTCTTCCGCAGCAGAGACCGAATACAGTGCCTCAACAACAGAGACATAAAGATGCTCCCCGTCAGTATAATATTCTACAGCAGATACAGGCCAGAAAATTCGATCCCTTTCTAGTATCTCTTACTGAAGCACTCCACCATTTGCTCGATTTGAAGTTGATCAGTTTGAGAAATATGCCACCACCACCCGCAAGACTTCCTCTTGACTATGATGCTAACGCAAGATGTGAATTCCATTCAGGCGGAGTTGGTCTTTCTATTGACAATTTATTTGCATTGAAATGCAAAGTACAAGACTTGTTGGATTCTAAGGCGATTGAGTTTACTCTACTGACTGGTCCGAATGTTACTCAGAACCCGATGCCTAGGCATGAAGGGGGTGTTGTGAATATGATTGATGATAATGGTGAAATGTTGAATTTAATCATGAATGTGGAACAAGTAACTACTCCATTGTGGTATGTTAAGAGGTATTTGCTTGACAATTCTATTTTCCGGGTTATACTTCAGAGTGTGCCAAGTGTAGAGAGCAACCAAAGGGCTGTGATGATTTAAAAGCCGACATCCAGTTGTTGATAAAGGAAGGTTCCCTACAGTTTGTAGGAAACCGAGCTACCGCGAGGTTACCGAAGAAGATGTTGTTGTGGTATATATTCCTTACACCCCTGTGCGCATTCCTACCACATATAGGGCATCTCCTTTGATGATTATGGTACCTGGTCCCATGCCGTATACCAGTGAGAAGGCCATCCCATGGCACTACGGTGCTGATGTTTATTGCCATGGGGTGAAGCAGGAGGTTAGTACCCGTGTTTCTGAGGAAGAACGCGCCGAAGATAATGAAGGGGAGGTTCATAACTTTTCTGGTGTGGGTCGAATGACTAGAAGCAGGAGAGTATTTGGTCCTTCCAATATGCAAGATGTAGCAGATGCTTCTGCAAGAGAAAAACGAAAACAGCAGGCGATAATTAGTAATCCAAGGGTTACGCCAGCCAATGTGACTCAATCAATTCCTATACAAGAAGCTTCTTCAGTCCCTGATGAGGTTGAAGAGTTAATGTGAATTATTAGAAAGAGTGATTATAGCATAATTGATCATCTGAGCCATACTCCTTCTAAGATGTCTATCTTGTCTCTGTTGATTTATTCAGAACCTCACAGAAATTCTTTGATGAAATTGTTAAAGAATGCGTTCGTGCCACATGAGATAACAGTCAATCAGTTTGAGAATGTCTGTGCTAACATATCTGCTAGGAACAGTTTGGGCTTCATAGATTTTGATCTTCCTCCGGAGGGACCATACCATAACAAAGCGTTGCATATTTCAATGGAGTGCAGGGGCACTACTTTATCCCAGGTTTTGGTGGATACAGGGTTGTCTTTGAATGTATTACCTAAGTCAGCATTGATGAGAATTGATTATTCTGGACTGGAGTTGCGCCCTAGTGATTTGATGGTGAAGGCGTTTGATGGGTCTCGAAGGTTAGTGTTTGGGGAGGTGGAGCTACCAATCATGGTTGGTCCTCGCACCTTCAGGGATACTTTTTTTGTGATGGATATACAGCCAGCATATTGTTGTTTGTTTGGGAGGCCGTGGATTCATAGAGAAAGACCAGTCACTTCTACTCTTCACCAGAAACTCAAGTATCCTGCGGAGGGAAAGGTAATAACTGTGTGCAGCGGGGAAGAGTACATCGTGAGTCATTTCACATCATTCCGCTATGTTGAAGTTGAAGGCGAGATACATGAGACTCCATTTCAGGCGTTTGAGACAGTACATGCTGTCAATTTTCCTCCTCCAGAGCAGAAAAAGAAAACGGAAACTGTTATGTCTTCTCTCAAGGATGCGAGAGCTATGGTGGAAGGTGGTAACCCTGAAGGTTGGGGTCAGGTGCTGGACGTTACTCTAAATTTTGATAAATATGGTCTTGGTTTTAACCCGGGTCAGCAGAGTGCAGCTCCAAGAGCATCTAGTTTATCCACTCCTGTGAAGTTTTCCCGTCCTTGTGCTGCTCAAGAAGGACACATCAATGTAGTTGGCGATGATAGGGTTGATGGCTACAATATCGAAGATTGGATTCGCCCGAGTATTCCAGGCCAAACACTCAACAATTAGACTTCTGTGGATGTTATCCAAGTTTCAAGCGCTGAGGAGTAATTTTCTGGTTTCTTTTATTATCATATCATAATTCCTACGCTCGTCCTAAGGCGTAGTGGATCATCTGTGTAGGGCCACCATGTTTATTTTCCAAAGCTTATCATGAAATAAAGGACGTTTTTGCATTCAAAGTTTTGCTTCTTTTTCTTTTTATTTTAATGGCAATGTTTCTCTTTTCACACACTTTCACTAAAAAACACCAAAATGTCATTCATGCAGATGCACTTCCACCACTGATTCTATTGGTAGCGACTCTGTTATGGCTCATTATGACTTTGATACTCCTATTTATCAAGCTGAAGAAGAAGCATATGAGGAGTGCGATCTTCCTGAGGAATTATAAAGATTGTTAAGACAAGAGGAGAACGTTATCCAGCCGAATCAGGATTCAATTGAGGTGGTGAATATTGGCACAGAAGAGGCAAGAAGAGAAGTCAAGATAGGGGCAGATCTCGAAGAAAGTATAAAGGTCATATTGATTGAGCTACTCCGTGAGTATTCTGATATTTTCGCTTGGTCTTATAAGGATATGCCTGGGTTGGATACTGACATAGTGGTGCATCGACTATCGCTCAAAAAAGTTTGTTCTCCTGTCAAGCAAAAGCTTCGAAGAACTCATCCTGAGATGTCCAAGAAGATCAAAGAGGAGGTCTAGAAGAAGTTGGACGAGAATTTCTTAAAGGTCATCAATTATCCGCCATGGATTGCAAATATTGTGCCTGTGCCAATGAAGGATGGAAAGGTTCGCATGTGCGTGGATTATAGGGATTTGAAAAGGGCCAGCCCTAAAGATGATTTCCCTCTTTCGCATATTGATGTGTTGGTCGATAATACTGCTCATTCCAAGGTGTTTTCCTTCATGGATGGTTTTTCGGGTTATAATCAAATTAAGATGGCTCCGGAGGATATGGAGAAGACAACATTCATCACGCCTTGGGGAACTTTTTGCTATAAAGTGATGCCATTTGGTTTAAAAAATGTCGGGGCAACATATCAGCGCGCCATGGTCACTCTCTTTCATGATTTGATTCACAAAGAGATTGAGGTATATGTGGATGATATGATTTCTAAGTCTGACACAGAAGAGGAACACCTTGTTCATCTGGAAAAATTGTTCAAGAGACTGAGGCAGTTCTTGCTGAGGTTGAATCCGAATAAGTGCACCTTCGGGATGAGATCCGGCAAGCTGTTGGGTTTTATTGTAAGTGAAAAAGGTATCGAGGTGGACCCGGCCAAGGTAAAAGTGATATAGGAAATGCCTGAGCCAAGGACAGAGAAGGAAGTACATGGTTTCTTGAGAAGGTTAAACTACATTTCTAGATTTATTTCTCATCTCACAGCCACCTGTGAACCTTTGTTCAAGTTATTGAAGAAAAGTAAGACAGCAAAATGGAATGAGGATTGTCAGAAGGCCTTTGACAAAATGAAAGAATATTTGCAGGAACCTCCGACAATCATGCCGCCAGTGGAAGGAATGCCACTAATCATGTATCTAACTGTGTTGGAGAGCTCAATGGATTGTGTCCTCGGCTAGCACGATGAGACAGGGAAGAAAGAGCAGGCTATTTACTACTTAAGTAAGAAGCTTACGGAATGCGAGTCGAGGTACTCATTGCTGGAAAAGACTTGTTATGCGCTTGCCTGGGCCGCCAAACATTTGAGGCAGTACATGTTAACTCACACCACCTACTTGATATCCAAAATGGATCCAATCAAGTACATTTTCGAGAAGCCAACTCTTACAGGAAGGGTAGCCCGTTGGCAGATGATACTCACCGAATATGATATCTAATACACTACTCAAAAAGCAATTAAGGGTAGTGTACTGGCCGACTATCTTGCTCATAAGCCCATGAACGATTATGTACCGATGAAGTTTGATTTTCCAGATGAGGAAATTGTGTATATCCGGGATTGTAATATACCAGACCGAAACGAAGGACCCGAGCTAGGATCACGTTGGACGCTTGGTTTTGATGGTGCCTCCAATGCCATGGGAAATGGTGTCGGAGCTATTATCACTTCCCTTGAGGGATACCACATTCCTTTCATGGCTCGTATTTGTTTTGATTGCACTAACAACATGGTTGAATATGAGGCTTGCATTTATGGAATTGAAGCAGAGATCGACCTACGCATCAAATTCTTGAAAGTTTACGGGGATTCCAATCTTGTTATCATCCAGATTAATGGATATTGGGAGACTCTCCATCAGTACCTAATTCCCTATCGTGAGCATGTTATGAAGCTGATTCCGTACTTCGAAGAGATCACGTTTGAGCATATTCCCAGAGAAGAAAACAATCTAGCTGATGCACTGGAAACTTTGTCCTCTATGTTTAAGGTTAAGTGGGCTAATGAGGCACCTGCCATTACCATCAGAAGTTTGAGTGAGCCAGCTTTCTATTTTGAGGCTAGTTTGGAATCAGCTGGTAATCCTTGGTTTTATGATGTTAAACGATATCTTGAAACACAAGAGTACCCTGAAGAGGCATCCGTCACAGATAAGAAGTTCTTGAGAAGATTTTCAGCCAAGTTCTTTCTCAGTGGTGGTGTGTTGTATAGAAGGCATCATGACGGTTTACTGCTCAGATGTGTTGACAAGAAACAGGCAGCTAGAATCATTGAAGAGATACATGAAGGTGATTTCGGGACCCATTCCAACGGGCATACCATGGCTAAAAAGATTTTGCGAGCAGGTTATTATTGGTCCACCATGGAGACTGACTGTTATAATCATGCACGGGTTTGCCACAAATGTCAAGTCTATGCTGATAAGGTGCATGTGCCGCCAGTACCTTTGAATATCTTGACTTCCCCTTGGCTGTTTGTGATGTGGGGAATTGATTGATCGGAAAAATTGAACCGACTGCATCCAACAGGCACCGTTTCATTCGGGTTGCCATCGATTATTTTACAAAATGGGCCGAAGCTACATCCTATGCCAATGTCACCAAGCAGGTGGTAACTCAGTTCATTAAGCATAATATTATTTGTCGCTACGGAGTGCCTGAAAAAATCATTACCGATAATGGGTCTAATCTGAACAAAAAAATGATGAAGGAGCTTTGTGAGTCCTTCAAGATCAAGCATCATAACTCTTCCCAATACCGACCAAAGATGAACGGCGTTGTCGAAGTGGCCAATAAGAACATTAAAAAGATCGTACAGAAGATGGTGGTAACCTATAAAGATTGGCATGAGATGCTGCCTTTTGCTTTGCATGGTTATCGCACCACTGTGCGTACTTCGATTGGGGAAACCCCATTTTCATTGGTTTACGGTATGGAAGCAGTATTGCCAGTAGAAGTCGAGATTCCTTCTGAGGATCATGAGGGATGTTGAGCTGGATGAAAGTGAATGGGTACAGAATCTACTGGATCAGTTGGAACTTATTGACGAGAAGAGGTTGACGGCTGTATGTCATGGTCAGGTATATCAGCAAAGGATGAGGAAAGCTTTTGTTAAGAGGGTACGGTCTCAGTGTTACAAGCCAAGTGACCTTGTGCTAAAAAGAATAATTCTCCCCCAGGGAGATCCCAGGGGCAAGTGGGTTCCGACTTATGAAGGTCCTTTCGTGGTCAAAAAAGTTTTCTCTGGAGGAGTGATGATGCTCACGACTATGGATGGAGAGTACTTCCCTCTCCCCGTGAATGCTGACGTAGTTAAAAAATACTTTGCATAAAAAACAAACAAAAAAAAAACCCGCTAAACTGAAAACCCAAAAGGGCGGTTTAGGAAAAAAGAGGGTGTCCTGGTGAATCGAAAACCCAAAAGGGCGATTCAGGCAAAAGTTAGGGACTTAAAGAAAATGACTACGCTCGGCATGAGATCATTTGTTTCTTTCCTTTATTCTGTCACCTGGCATAAGCTCGAAGCTGATCCAAGAATGATCTGTCTGAAAGCAGGAAGATGAAAAAGTGAGAATCATAAAAGTCATAGCAGAGTCGGGACTTGATGGATATTCACATTCGCATTGCCATTTGTAAACACTTGTTTGCTTTGATTTTGTAATTGCATGCTTCCAAATGTAAATGTTTTTTTCACAGGCTGTTTTCTCAAAATCAATAGAATATCTTCTTTCAAGTATACGAAGACGTTTCTTTTCTCCTTTTTTACTTTTTTGTTTGTAAAAACGTCCAATATTTTTGATAAGCATGCGCATATAAACTTTGTGGGCCTTACACAAAAATGGCAATCTAAGTCATGGTTAGTTGATCGCTTGAAATACGGATAAAAAACATAACTACTACCTGTGCAACGGGCATGTTTGGTTCTATGTTTGATGGATTTCTCTTTCACTTTTCTGGTGGATGCATTGCCCTTTTGTTTCACAGCTCCGTGTTGTTGGTAAAGGTCATGGGTCAGGGTAATATCAAGATTACGGCAGGTCGACGAGGTCGACGAACCTAGTTGGAGACTTTTCTTCCCCATAATGGCTTTTATTACGTTTCTTTGCCGCACTTTCATGTGTTGTCTTGATTGATTATTTTAAAGCATTGTCTGCATATAGGATTTTGTTTATAGCCGAATATCAGTTTTGATGCGTTGAATGTTTTTTCCTTGAAAAAAAAATTGGTTTCATTTTACTTAATCCATCGACATCACTCTTTAATCGATTTTTTGGGCATTTTGATACCAATTGTGCCAATTCTTTTGCTTAGCCAAGAGTTTGGAGGAAAGAGTTTATCAAAAACTGATGACTGTAGTGGTATGCTTTTGAGTAGAATCCCATTGACGATGTAAAGGCATTGTTTCAATCCCTAAACACTGGAGATATAAGGGAGTTAGACCCTCGTTAACCCCTCTGAGCCTTCGAAGTAGGAGTTTCTTTTCCGTTAAAAAAAACCTTTTTTAACCAGGGGCAGGGTAGATGTTCAGTCAATTCGACCAAGCATTCAAATTTCAGAAGGAATGTCCCATCTGAGGATCACAACATTTTATCTTTCACATCATAAGATCAGGAAAAATGTCTAAACCACGATGTTCATTTCCTCATAAAGTCCTGAGGTTGAGTTTGAACCAATACAATAATGGCTATCCCTCGTCGACCAAAGAATGAGGCATTTGTTTCCTTCAAAAAAAAAGGGAAAGGAAAAAAGAAATGAAGATAAAAGGTGGAAAGTATGAATAAGAAAGAAACAAAAAGCCCCGCTAAGTCGAAACTTGAAAACAAGTCGCTTAGGCAAAAGTTAGGGCATCCCACTGGACTTCCAAAATTGAAATTCAAAAGATTTTGTCCAGGCAAAAGTTAGGGAAAAGAGAGCCTAAAAGGCCAAAAAAAAAGGGGAGAGATTATTCAATAAGATTTTCATCAAAAAAAGAGGAACAATAATATCAAAAATCAAAAGCAGCAAAAGTTAAAGTGACAATCATGTTGGAGAATTTGTCGTGATCACTCAACCATTACAAATCCTTTTGAAAGATGAATTCTTGTGATAAGTCAACTGAACTTAGGACAGGAGAATATCATGAAGGGGATGGTCACCAAATAACTTGAGCCTTGAAAAAAAACTTTTTTCTAAAAAACCCTTGAACCAGGCCACGTTACAACCTTTAAAAGTCCTAACTGAAACAAGGGTTTAACTCGAAAGAATACTACCACAGGATGACATTTCCTAAGTTCCCAAATATGTGTTGCATATCCATATTGGTATCTTATCACCCGCATTTTGACTCATTTTAAAAATTAAAAAATAATTATAAAAAAAAGAAGAAAAAAGGGGAGAAAAGTTTTGAAAATTTTTGCACTCTGGCCAGTGATTCATTCACAACAGAGATGCGACACTTTGTTAGGATTTTCGACTTCAAGGCTTAAATAATCATCGCATCAGGTCTATCATTCCCAAAATAGACATCTTCGTGCATGCAAAACATTTGTTTGACATCAAAAAGGGTTTACATGTTGAAAACCTGTAAATAGAAAAATGATTGTCAAGGGAATATTTGGACATATCCCGTGTATGATTGGGACTCTATTTATCCCCAGGGAAGTTCCCTATTCCCCATTGAAGTTTCGTTTCCCCAGTGAAGTTTCGGTTCTTCAGCGAAGTTTTGTTGCCCCAGGAATCTTCTTTCAAAAGCTTCATTCCGAGACTTCAAGTTTGGATATGTTGCACATCCCCAGTGGAGTCGTTTGAATGGGAATTCACATTCTGAAGAAGTTTTAACTCCCCGACAGAATTGCCAACAGATATCCTTCGCCATGACCTCTCGTTTCCCAGCCGGTCTGTTGACTGGGGCATCCTTATGTTAAGATCTTTTCTTATCCCCGATAAAGGCAATATTGTGTGACTATCTACAAGATCTATCCAATGGTTGCATTCCAAGAAAAATCTCTCTCCAACCAGAATCTTCAACAGAGTTCTATCTCCCCGGTGAAGTCCCGCCTCCTCAGCAGAGCTTTGTTCCCCCAACAAAGGTGTTCACCCCTCACGTCAGGTTTGTTGTCTTGGTGTCATCCTCAACACGGCCACGCTCCTTCTTTTCCAGAGATTGCAGTCTTGCCCTGATCTACTCCCTCAATGTCTAATCTTCTTCAGGAGATACAGTGTCGATCTGATCTTCTATAGGAGTTTGTAATTTATTTTTGCAACTCCTCTCAATGTTTGTGGCCCGTTTCTACTGGTTGCCCATTTGTTATTCTCCGCGAAGCTTCATCTCTTCACGGTTCCCTCTCTAGTGGATCCCCATATTTTCTCCTCTCGCTTGGATTTTGCAATTTATTTTTGCAAGTCATGTCAGATTCTGATTTCTTGGGTTTTGGCTTCTCAATTGGCCATTCCCCAGTGAAACTTTTAAATATGCATCATTATATTGCATCTACCTAAACGCGTAGCATTTCCATTATATGGAGCATTGCGCTATATAAAAGAATTCAAACATACATCGGAACATAAGCCATTATTATTTCCATCTTCCCTAGTGATTTTTGCTAATACTTCAGATTAAATCCCCAGCGAGGTCTTCGTTCTCATTATCTCAATTTCCTCCCCATACCAATATCCTTCTGACGTCAATCTTTTGTTTGTTTGAGTGTCTACTTTTGACTATAGTTCAGTTTCTCCCTGGCACGGTCTTCTCGGGTTTAGTCTTCACTACCCTCTCCAGTTCATTCCAATGTCTATTGATGCACCTTTCGAATACCAGTTTCATCCTGATATTCGCTTCCAGCAAGTTTTTAGGTGTACGCCCTAATCTCCTCGCATTGGGTCGAGTTTCGCCTCGTCGCCGGTGCATGAAATCCAGTTTCGTCCTGGTACTCATCTGGCTTAGTTTCTCCTAACTAGTTATTGAGTTGAGTTTCGTCTCATCTTTGTTTTCATACCTTGGACCCTTTGACGGTGTTCGTTTACCGAGTGCAGTGTTCGTACTGCGTCCCTAGTTTGAGATCAGTCTCCTTTGTTCCTTGGATGCTTCTATCAGTTTTCGTCATTGTTTATCCATTGATCTGAGACAAGCAAGTGTTTTGAGAAACATGCACTCTCATCACTTTGCTATGGGTCAAGATTCGCCTCGTTACCCGTGCGTGAAATCCAGTTTCGTCCTGGTACTCATCTAGTTTAGTTTCTTATAACTGGTCTTTGAGTCGAGTTTCTCCTTGCTTTTGTTCCTCATTTCTGAGATTCTTTCAGTTTCTTCATACTGTCTATCTTAGTTGAGATCAGCAAGTGCTCCTAGAATCGCGCACTCTAGCCACTTTTGCCTTGGGTCGAGCTCAGAGTTTCGCCTCCTCACCCGCGTACATTTTCTTTTCCAGAGTTTAGTTTCGCCTACTCTGTAATTTTAGTTTTATCTCACCTTTTCTGAAGCCCAGTTTAGCCATGGCACATCTGTCCGGAATTTTAGTTGCGTCTACTCTTCTTTGTTTTCATTCTGTTTTAATCTACGTTACAGCTCCATTCTGACGCATGTCTTGGGGGTTTTCTGCTTATTTTTCTTTCTTCTTCAAGAGTGTAAATTTTCGGGTTCTTTCATATTCAATCATCTTCAACTCTGAATGCTCGAAAGTTGTCACTTTTCTCACTTATCATGTTAAAGATATTTAAATAGGGGCAGTTGTTGCACCCCAAAATTTACCCTCTTGATTTAGGCTTATGTTTCATCATGAATATCATATTGCATTGCATTCAGACATTGTGATGGGATCAAATTACTTTGGTTATCAAGTCTTCCTCAAGCCTTGAAGGTTGTTTGCATTGACAAGTTGCTCAAGTAGAATCTTATCATCTAAACCTCTAGATCTTTCAAGCTCGAAAGTTATTGCATATCTCAAGATGCTTTATTCATCTCTTTGGATCCCTAGAGGATTGGAGTTTGTGTTTGATTATAAAAGGGAATCATTCCTTTAATTCACCAGTCAAATTAGGATTTTTCTTGATTAAGGCTATTGATCAATGTATAAGTCTTGATTTGGAAGCCACAACATCTCATTGGCATTTGAAAAATCTTTTCACAAGGAATTGGTCATGATGCCTAGAGGATTTGAAGTTTTTAAGATGATTCATAAGTTTCCTAAGGTGTTAGTCAAAATTAGGGTTTGGGTTTTTATCAGGTTTTCTTGAGAATTTTGAAGTGAAACATTGTACATGGCCTCTACATATTTGGAAGATCATATGTTGGAAGTTTTGATCATCAATTTTGAAGGGAAGTGGATCAATTGATTCAAAGGGGAAAAATGGTCATTTTGGTCAAAATCAGTCAAAGTCAAGGTTGACCGAGTGAACTTTTGGCCAATCATCAATTCAAGGATGCACTTTTCATATTTCAAGTCCATTTTGGTCATTGGATCAAAGAGATTGAGGTTTGGATTGAAACTTGTTCTTGAAGAAACTCTAAAAGTTTCTAATTTTGGAAAATAAGGACTTAATTTCAAAAATTCATATTTTATTCACCTTTGATCAAGAAAATGCAAATGAAGCATGCTTTTAAAGATAAGAGGATGATATTTCATATCCTTTTGGTCTCATGTCCAAATTGAAAAGGAATCAAGAATTATAGTCTTTTGAAGTCACAAAATTATAGGTCATTTTCCAAAATTAATGAATTTCAAGCTATATTTTGAGGACCTTAATGGATTTAATTACAAAACCTCAAAACTAAGGGATTGTATATATTTTCAATACATTTCCAAATTATTCTCATTTGTGTAAAAATTCAAAAGTATGAGCAAGTTATGAGCTTTGGAATTTTGAGGCATTTTATTGAAATTTGACAAATATGCAAAATGGCCAATTCATGAGAACTCAAGTTTCAGCCATTCTCTTTGTTTCTAATCCATCCCATGACCTATTTGTGACTTGATAAGTCCCATAATGCCAACTATTTCATGCTCCATGGACCATGGTGTTTGCTTGGGTACAAAAATGACAAACTTGCTCAATTTGGCAAATTCATCCATACTCTCTCATTTCAAATGATCATGACCTGGCACATTGAGGATTTATTTCTGAGTTTATTTGGCTCATAAAATGCAAAGAAAATTAAGAAACGCACGAGCAAATGGCTGAGGCCCATGTGCACTCATTTTTGTGCCAAATCTTCCAAGCTTGCCCCTGAACAGTTTTGAGGACCAATTTCCTCTTCTAACCTTCTCTACTCACACTATATAATGTATTGCAAGCCTCATTTCATAAAAAACACGCTCCATTCATCACAAATCCATATCTGAACTTTTTTTTCTTTTGCTGAAGTTTTCTTCGATTCTCTCATCTTCTTCGCGCATTCATCAAATTTCCCGTGGATTCATCTTCCTTGAAGTGTGTAGATCAAGATCATGGAGTTTGTTGGCTTCTGGAATTAAGGAATCAAGGTTTCCAGTTTCACATTGAGGTGATATTTTTGAACTTCGATTTGCTTTGTTTAGCATGATTTGATGAATTATTCCATATTCATGATGTATTAGCTAGCCAGACAAATAGATCTGAGGTATACTTTGTGTTTGATTTGAGCTTGAATCATGTTTTGAAGTTTCTGAAACTCTGCGTGTAGATTATTTTTTTTGAGTTTTCATGAGCTTCATGCTGGATCTACACTTGATGATGTTGCTTGATTCGAGTTGCCATGGATTCTTTGTTATGCTAGCTTTAATTTGCCCTTGATTTCATTAAAAAATGGTGCAAAATTGAGTATGTTATGTTGATCTGAACATGAGCCCTAGGACTGAGTGTTACGCGCGTTTTTGAATTTGCCCAAAGGTTGAAGATGATGTGGTGGCACTATATGATTGGTCCATTTGAATTTTTGTCTTATTTGAATTATTTGTTTTATTTGGTATTTTGTTTGATTTTATTTTCTGATCAAAACATTTTCAAAAATCATGAAAACATTACCATAGGCCAGTAATATTTCCTAGTATTTGTCATACTTTTTTTGGAATTTTTTAAAAATGTTTTGATTGGTTTAAAATTTCATAGGTTTAATTATTTAATTGTTCAAAGATTATTTTTATTTTAATATTTCTTTGACCTAAAAAATTCCATAAAAAATGTTTTGAACTCATAAAATAGTGTAGAAATTGATTCCGAAATTGGTTTAGCTTATTTTCTATTTCTGATTAGAATTTTAATTTGAGAGGTTTATTTTGAATTTTTGCTTTATGATTTTTATTTTAATACTTCCTTTAATCCAAAAAATTCAGAAAAATCATGTAAGCTTGTTTTTAATCATGGAGTCTGAATACAATTTCATTTTTGACTTCTTGGTGATTTTTGGCTATGGTTTGAATTTTGGCCCTGAAATAATAGTTTAATTGTTAATTGTTTGTTTAATTATTATTTTAATATTTCCTTTAATTCAAAAATTCCACAAAAAAATCAGGGATGTGTGTTTTTAATTCTAATATTTGAATATAATTTTGGTTGGACATTTTTCTGACTTTTTCATTAAATTTCTATTTTGAGATGTGTTTATTTGTTTAAGTGTCCAATTGTTTGAATTTAATTCCATTTTTGACTTTTCTTCAATTCAAAAAATGTGAAAAAATACATTTTCAAATATTTAGGGTTTCTTGGTGATTTGTATGATCTTGGTTTAAATTGTTTGAATTTTGATCTTACTTAATCAATATTTAAGATTAAAAGTCAAAAATTAGGGTTTTGTTGCTTATGGTGCAAGTTTCATTTTCAAAACAACTATGCCCTGGATTTTCAATAGAATTCAAGTCTTGATTAGGGTTCATGAATGTATTGAGGATCTGAAAACCATTTTTCTTGAATTATTTAACTTGGTTTCACATTTTTTCACAAATTATTTTGAAAACTTGTCTAGTTTGGTAGTTTTGCCAACTAGTCTTGAACTTTGGGCCTCATGTGATCTCCTCCTCAATCATTTATGAATATAAGATTGGCTTTCTGACTTCTAAACACTTCAAAGATGTTAAGATTTTTTGATTTGAATGATGGATCCTTGTTTCTATTTTTGATGTATTTTTTGAAGTGAAGGCACCCAATTAATGTTGCATATCTTGTGGCAATTTGTTTGATGGCCAATGAACTTGGGTGAGGCCTATAATTAGGCACGTAATGATAATCTTGATTCTGATTATCCATGATAACTCAAGTCTTTTCACTTAGTCCCTCATTGTTTAAAGGTTTGAACCTTCTTGATGCATTATGTAGGTTTCATCTTCTATTGTGCATGTGAGTTGTGGTTGAATTAATTGTACATGATTGAAACGTGTTTTCCCCTGACTTCCATGGTCTTTGATTGTATTCTTTTCAAGCTCCCATGATCCTTGACTGATATTCAATTGTAAATTCAATATGGTGATAGAAAGGAGAAACATTCCTCTATTTCTTTTGACCTAATTGTGCATGTTCATGTTTCATCTTGCCTATCATGTCTAATATTTCATAATTGTTATCATGTTATGCTCACTTCATCATGTTGCATCCATCCCTTATGTAAGTCATCATTCACCTTACGGAATACTGACTTGTTTGTTGAATGTGTGAGGTACTTTGAGAAAGTTCCCACTTTTGGCTTAAGGCTATTGTGTTTCACTTTATTTCTGGAACACAATTTATTATATTGGCACCATTCTTGTGCTTTGCATGTTTGATGGTTTATGCAGGATATACATACATATGATTGTGGATGCTATGCATTGCCCCTGGGATCTGTTCATATCTGTTAAATTACTTACATCTTTATGGCGTAATTTCTGACTTGATTTGTCTACTGATGCCAACTTGCTTGAAGTTCTTGGGTTTTCTTTTGTTCTTGCTCAGTTGCTACGGATATTTATCCGTTTTGTATTGCATTGTCTCCTTTCTTCCATTTTCATTTTGCATAGTTCTCTGATTGCATGATGGGACCTCTGTTGCTGATATATGTCAGGAGGCCCTCTAGTTTATTTCTGATGCATGTGTTATGCTGATTTGGATCGATGAGTCACTCAATTTAGAAATTGAGATCACGGCTTCGCTCTCATGGCATGTTCCCTATAAGATGTTTGTTGCTTTTCTTCTTTAATTGTTGATCGATGAGTCACTCATTTTAGAAATTGAGATCACGACTTCGCTCTCATTGCATGTTCCCTATAGGATAGTTTTGTTAATCTTCCTTTAACATGTAAATTAGGGTAGGTTTTTCCTTTATCCTCAACCTTAGGGTCAACCACTGTATGATAACAATAGGGGTAGTACTAGGCTGGTTTCCCTTAGTTGATTTTTCCTTTCTATGCATTCTGCATCTTAAAACAAAAATTTGGTTCTTGGAAAATCATAAGACATTTCTAATGAACTCAAACCTTTCTTCAAAGTAAAATATACAAACCAATCTTGCTTTGTCTTGTTATCTTTTAGCCGATGTTTCTCCTTCGCACATTTGTTTGAAGCCGATGTTTCTCCATCGCACATGTTTGTTATCTTACTTTGATTCTCAATATCATTATTAGGTATGATGTTTTGTCATCCGATTTATCGATGTTTCGCCATCGCACATGTTTGTTATCCTACTTTGATTCTCAATATCATTGTTAGGTATGATGTTTTGTCATCCATTTTATCAATGTTTCGCCATCTTTGCCATGTTATCTCGTTATCTTTTAGCCGATGTTTCGTCATGGCACATTTGTTTGAAGCCGATGTTTCGCCATCGCACATATTTGTTATCCTACTTTGATTCATAATATCATTGTTAGGTGTGATATTTCGTCATCTGTTTTATTGATGTGTTGCCATCTTTGCCATGATATCTCGTTATCTTTTAGCCGATGTTTCGACATCGTACATTTGTTTGAAGCCAGTGTTTCACCATCGCACATGTTGGTTATCCTACTTTGACTTCCAATGTTATTGCTAGGTGTGTTTGTTTTATCATTTGATGTTTCGCCATCTTTGACATGTTACTTTGTTATTTATTTGATCGATGTTTTGCCATCTCATCTGTTTATTGTGTCATTCAATGTTTTGCCATCTTGACTATTTTCTGTTGTCTTAACTAAAAAACACAAACCAACCAAAATATGTAAGCCGAACTACGGCTGCTCTGATTCCTTAAAAGGGATACGTAGGCATTGGGGTAGGGCCCAACCGAGCATAATTTTTATTTTCCCTACATTATTTTCTTTTTCCTTTCGCATGCATTCCCTTTTCAGTTGTAAGCCATAGACATAGGATTTTACCACACCCATTAGATTAGACAACAAGAGTGGATACAGTAGAGTACTACAGACGTATGGGGTGCTAATACCTTCCCCTCGCGTAACAGACTGCCTTACCCGATCTCTCGATCGAAAGACCGTGATTTCTCTCTTTTCAGGTTTTATCGATGTTTACCTTTCCCTTTCGGAGAGATAAAAGACGTTCGGTGGCGACTTCATTGATGTTTCACTATATCCAGATGACAGGTTCCGGCTGCATGTTTCATAGAGGGTGTTTCAAGCTTTCCATAACATCCAAGAGCATGAATTTATCATACTTGAGATAGGAGATTCAAGGGCATGAATTTGGGCATCCACCCTTGATTTGCAAGTCATTCTATTGAAGAACACACAACAAAACCCTTATGCTATGCTGCATAATCTTACTTTGCAGGCCTTGTGACTTGCAATTATTTACATAATTTAATGTTTACACAAGAGCTTGAGCTATTACCCAAGTGTTTGAGCCATTGTCCAAAAGATCTTTCCATTTATGTCATAAAGGCACCATTGCTATTCTTGAAAAGTAAGCTTTTTGTACAAAGTTTGTCTTGAGCCCATACCTTTCTTGATTCTGATTTCACTCCACCATAAAACATGGAAATCAACCCCTCTAAACCAGCAATTTTGGTACTTCATCTTGGGACCATGGAGTACTTGACATAGTTTGATACTTACATCTCAACCAAACCATAACATGTTGTCTTGCAAACTTAGTCAGCTCATATGCACAAACCTCTTGCCTATAAATAGAAGAAGCATTTGCAAGAGAAAGAGGTTGGAAAAAGGTTATAACAAGTTAGAAAAAAGAGAAAGAAAACCAGAAGTCTTGTTGTAAACTAACCATCAAAAGCCATAACAGTCCACAAAACTTCCACTCTTGAGTTTTAAAGTCCAAACCTTTGAACCTCTCAAATTTTGTCCAACCATCTAAACACTCCACATACATCATATAGAAATTGTTCAAACACAAGAAAAACTTCTGTAACAATACTATCACCACTTCCAAAGTTCAACAACAGCCCATACAACAGCTCAAACTCCAAGCACAAATTTCAGTTTCAAGGTAAGTTTTCTTGGCTTTAAACTCTTCATTTCAATCATCGTCATTTGGTCATTTTTTAGGCTAAAATGCAGTGACCTTTCAAGAAAAGGTTTGTAAAAAAATCATGAACAATTTCCAAGATTGAGTGAGAAGTTTTCCATGAAATGGTATCATGAACAGGCAGGTGTAAGGCAGCTGTTTTTCAAAATCATACATCATGCAATCGATTGCACAACCATGCAAATCGATTGCACGGGGTTCCAGTAGCCAAATTTCCAAAATTTTACAGTGTGCAATCGATTGCACAACCATGCAAATTGATTGCACGGGGTTCCAGTAGCCAAATTTCCAATTTTTTTGACTGTACAATCGATTGCACAACCATGCAAATCGATTGCACAACCATGCAAATCGATTGCACTAGAAGTCAATAGCCAATGTTTTGAAAAACTGAAGCGTGAAATCGATTGCACTAACATGCAAATCTATTGCACTCAAATAAAAATTGATTTTTTGTTTTGAAAGAACTTGAATAAAGGGTTGGACCATATAAAAATGTTTCTTTTGATCATTGAGCATCTATATCTTAAGTTCAAGGTACATATTATCATTATACCTTGAAATTTGCCAAGGGCTTGAACCAAAGACTTCATCCAAAGAGGCTTTTAGCTTGATCAATAATTTTTGCCTTCTTTATCAATCATGACTTGTCTTAATCAAAACAAAATGCATTCGAGAAGCTTGATCGTACGGCATGTCGACATAATGATCCAAAATGTTTTCTTTTCCTTTCATTTTTCTTTATTTTTACATGCTTCATATACTTTCTTCATGGCTATTCAATATGGTTGTAATAGATAATTAGGACTTTAATTTCATTCAATCCCCATTTGTAAATTTGTATACCCCATCCCCAAATGATTGTAATAGCGTAGGATATTTACTTTCCACAATTTATCGCTTTATATATAACACGTTAATAATTAGGGTTTGTATGGCAAGATAAAACCAATCAAATAGAAAACCCTAATTCAAGACAAAATCAAGCATGAAAATGATACACTTGCACACAAACACCCCCTAGGGTTACTCCACTTGTTGCCTTGAACAAAATGACCATATTACGCATGTAAGGTATCTTAGCAAAACAAACAAAAAAACAAGATCATAGTCCTTCGATGACGTTATTCAAAGTTGCCTTACAAAAATGATCTTAGTCCCTCTAAATGCTAAGATACTTTGCAACTTTTCTAATCATGATCATACGATGACCCACGCCCGTCCCTTCACATCCAACGATGGGGCTTCTTACCAAATCAATTGTAAGATAGAAACATCTAAAGGAGGACGAAAAGAACATCTAAGACCTTTTGGGTAGGTAGGTTCGCTCTTAGTTACTTGCTTGCTCATAACAAAAACATTTTTACACCAACACTCTCATTTGAAACATTTTCAAAAGACAACACTTTGTATGCGTTCTTATAGAGACGAGAATCATCACAAAGACACCTTTTCAAAATCACTTTCAAAAACACATCTTACAAACACCTCTTTGAACTATTTTCGAAACAAACACTTTGTGTGCGTTCTTATAGAGACGAGAACCATTACGAAGTTCCATTTTCAAAAATACTTTCAAAAACCACACACAAAGCACAATTTCAAACAAAATCAAGTGATCTAGCAAGTAACTAAGAGCCCGTGGAAAACCATGGATGGAAAGGGTGATAATACCTTCCCTTTTCATAATCTACCCCCCGAACTCAAGAAACAATCTCAAAAGTATTTCCTGTGCTTTTTCACCTTTCCTTTTGGATAAAAGAAAAGTCGATGGCGACTCTTGCTAACCGCAACATTTGCGATAAAACGCAAAACCTTCAAGTCAGTTTTCCACCCGTACCACAGAACTGGCGACTCTGTTGGGGAAAATTTTAAAAGTGGGGTTAACTTAGGGTTAGATCACATTTACTTGCTTACATTATTTGACTTGTATGCTTTACATTATGAGTTCTTTGGTTAGGTTTGTTTTGATCCTCTACCCGGATCTGGGGAACCTTTTTAGGTAAGTAGCAATAGATTGTGGAAACTATGCGGGGTATACCGACATGGTCTAAGCAATAGCTACGTTAGTGTGACGCATTTGTTGGTACCGGTATCCCTTGTGTTGAAACGAGTAGAATACGGGGCCGCTGAGCGCGTCCTGAAGCACTAACTGACCTTAGAAACTTACTTGACCAACTTGGCCATTAGAAAGTAGTGAGATAACCGGCTTTGGTGCAGTCCGAATGGCCAAGTTGGTCAAGTAAGTTTCTAAGGTCAGTTGGTCAAGCTGAAAATTGGTTGATACTCGATACTACACTCATTGAGACCAGACTTTTGGGATATCTCGGCCGCAAGAAAAGATTGATTCAGCTGAGACAATGCCTAAAAGAAAGGTCTGTGATATTGAGATCCCTTAGAACCCGGTTACTATTAACTAGGACAGGTTGAGCCAACTAAACTTCAAGAGGGTACTTACCTACAAACTCCATGCAAGCCTAAACCTAAGGACTTGTCTGCTTTGTGTGAATATAATTATTTGTATATACACTTGATTACTTTGCATACTTGTAGATGGCATTATAACATCATACCATAGCATTTTCAATAACCATTTCAAGAATCTCGAGGGCCTATGATGCAGGGTCACGTTGAACCAAGATGTCTATCAAGGGATAAGAGGTCTTGTTTTCCTCTAACCAAATGCCATCGAAGATCGAATACAACAACTTGAGTCAAGGGATATGACCCACTCGATATGGTGAGCTTGACTCTTGAAGAAGGACTCTCCATGACACGAAGTTTCTTCAATCAAGCTGCAATCAAATTCTAACAGTTTCTTGTTTACCCGCGAGATCCTTGAAAACATGCATCCAAATATCATGCATCATATCATGACAGGTTTCTCCCATACAAGTCTCCTTATCTTCCTATTGTTTATTTCAGTAGAGATGGCTCTAGAGCAGACTATCAAGGACATCCAGGCTCGAAACGCTCAACTCCAAGAGATGTTCTTGAACTTGTCTAAGGGGCAAGAAGAGGTGAAAGCTCTCCTCACAAGGGGCATGGTCATGGGGAATCCGAAGGGCACCAAGGATGATCAGTTGGAAAGGCTACAAACTGAAATAGCCATAATGAGGCTCCAAATGATGGGACAGCCGGTGGGCCAGATGGCTCTTATCCAAAATCTGGTTCAAGGACAAGAGGAGTTGAAAGTTCTTGTCAACCAACTTCATCAAGACGGTTACAACCGTATGGGGCAAACAATCAGGATTGGAAATCAAGTCACTGATCAGCCTCCCATGAGACAAGAAGACGGAAGACCTTCCCAATTTGCTGCCACATCGCGAGCCCAACAACAACCTCGCCAACAACAACAAAGGAATCAATGCAAGGAGGTCACACCTAAGAGACAATTTACCAGGGTTGGCATGTCGCTAGCTCAGGTGCTACAACACTTGTTGAAGGCAGAGCTAATTACCTTAAAGGCTCTTCCCCGGAATCCCAACACTGCTGCTCCTAGTTACTGTCCCAATGAGAGGTGTGCATACTATTCTGATGGTCCTGGGCACGACACAAACAATTGTTGGGCTCTAAAGAACAGGATTCAAGACATAATTGACAAAGGAGTGTTGGAGTTTACACAAGACGATCAACTGGAACTTTTCTATCACCCCTCAAGGGCATCCACGTGAAGCAACAATCTGGGCGAGGAAATTTTCTGTTCATTTGAATTTTCAATTGTAATTCCTTTTTGTTATGAAAAAAATTATCTATTAATGTCAAACTTTGTTTCATTAATGCATTGCATATGTTTGTCTTGAATTCATCCATTCGCTTTCACTATATTTGAGCTATGCTTATATTCTCTTTATGACTTTCAACTCTTGCTAAAAGTTACAAGCCTTTAGAGGGAGGATGACGAAAACAATGCCATAATCTTATACAGTATGCTTTTGGACAGACCTTGTTGACGATGTACAGGAATTCTTTCAAATCCTAAACACTGGAGTTATAGGGAAGATAATCCCTAGTCAACCCCTTTGAGCCAAAGAAGTAGAAGTTTTTCTGTTTTAACACAAATTGAAACCTTTAATCAAAAACTGGGGCAGGGTAGTCTCTCAGTTAATTCAAATGCAAGTTTAGCAGCAAACTCTCATCTTGTAATACAACGAATGACATCAAAACATTCTTCTGGAATTAAAAGACGGTGATGGTTCCTTATCACATAGGCGGTCATTATCTCTCAAAAAAATAAAGGCCCACTAAGTCAAAACCTACAAAGGAGACTTAAGAGAACTGGGGTATCCTGCTGACTGTAATCTCAAAACAAGAACAGTCAGGCAAAAATTAGGGATAACAAATCAATCAAAAGAGGTTACTACAAATCCTCAACAAAATGAAAAAATGTTGCAGAAAATGACGGTCTTCCGACAAACTTAAGTTGTCTGAACTATCACCAAAACGTCATTCCAGACTCAATTGGAGTTCAAACGCATAATTAACTCAGCTTAGGATTGAAAAACATCACAAAGAACGGGTGGGTACAAATACACTTTGAGGCTTTATCCTTTGTTTCTTAAACTGTGAACCAAGCCACGTTACAACCGTTCAAAAGTCCTAATTGAAGCATGGGTTAGTTCGAAAGCATACTGTTACAAAAGGTATCCTGACTCTTGTAAGGCTTTTTCTAAATCCTGAGATTGAATTTTCTTACAAAATTCCTTTACTTACAAAAACGCATTTTCAAAACTTCAAGACAAGCATAAACTTTGCATTACTTGAATATCACTGTTTGCATATGGATATTTGTTTGACAGCGGAGAAATTCACATAATGAATATCCAGTGAATGAAAGCTCTCTCAGTGAAAAAAATCACTTCAAGTAGGATGACACTTCCATTGACAAGACTCCTATCAATAGGGGGACATGAGGTGTCACTATCCAGCACACCTGGGGCAGTCCAGTCAAGATTTCAAGAAATCTCTCAAGAATTACAGAGTAACCAGGGGCAAGTCACCTCTCCAACATACCGACGACAGGGTTTATTTCCCCAACAACACCAGGATTCCCCAGCTTGAGTTTTCCTCTCCGACTACTACAAATCAAAGGACCACAACTCCTCTTACCCAGTAGACTATTATACAATCCCCGGCAAGTTACCGTGAAACCTAGACTCGACCATATATCAGTTCAACTTTGATTCCCCAGTAAGAGCAACTGACAATCAAGACTCCTGAACTCTTTCCCCAAGCAGGAATAAACATACTCCCCATAGATTTTTCAATATTTTCCAGCGGAGTTCTCCTCAAACAACAAAACATGAACCCTCGGTGGAAACATTCTAAGCAAAGTTTGAAGACACACATACTCTTCAACAGTAGTCCAGGATTTAACAAACTCCCCGACATTTGTCAAGGATTTATTTTCCCAGACGAAAATACATTCATAAATGTAACGCCCGTAATTTAATTAATTATTTAATTACATTATTTTTGGAATATTTGTGAAGAAATGTTATTAAATTGGATTTATCTTATTAAATGGAGAAATAATAATATATTTGAGATATTATATTATTATGTGAAACAATGTTAGAAGCTAATATTATTAAGGTGGGCTTAATTTGAGATAGTAGAAGTATTAAGGGAGGTGTAAGTTTGGAGCCCAATAAGTAATAATATAATAATATTAGGTTATTTTATTATTTGTTGTTAGAATAGAAGGAAGAAGCAGTAGAAGAGAAATAAGGATTGTGGAGAACGTGAAGCTGCTGGATTTTGAAGGAAACGGCAAGAACAAAGATTTAACCCGGAAATTGTAGAGCGACTTTCGATCCAAGGTAAGGGTGGGGTTATGGCTTTATAATTGGGTTCATGATGTTTGATATGTGGGGTTAGAGGATTGATGTTTTTGTTATTGAATTGAAAGATGTATGGTGAATATTGATGAATTCTCGATGGATAAATGATGTTATGATGTTGTGTAATCGATGTTGTATTATAAGTTAATGTTAAGTGATGAATTATCATGATCATAATAAGGCTTTTAGGACTGTAGTATGATTCCCGTAGTGAATTACAGTAGAAAACACAGAAAATTGTGCAGAAAAACGCAGGATGCGTTGACCTCAAACTGGATGAGTCGATGCAAGGAGGTTGTTGGACTCAGGATGAGTCTATGCATGCAGAAGATGTGTCGATACATGAGTGTGTGAGACTCAGGATGAGTCGACCGATGTGATGCATGTGTCGATACATGCTGCATTTTGAAGTCAGGATGAGTCGATCGGTAAGTGCATGTGTCGATACATGCTGGAATTTGAAGCAGGATGAGTCGATCCATAAGGAGGATGCGTCGACTCATAGTGAGCGGATGAAGCAGGATGTGTCGACCAATGGTGTTTTGTGTCGATACATAAGGTCTGATTTTTGACAGAATTGACTTCTAATTGTTGTAACTTGAGTTTTAGGATGCTATTTAAGATGTCGTTCGAAGCGTTGATAAGCTAACGCGATGAATATTACTCTAGATGATTAAAATGATGATTAAGAGGTGTAATCCCAGTAACCAATTTAGGATTTAGAATTAATTCCTGTAGAAAACTGTTGTGTTGTTTTTGGGACAGATTGATGATTATGAGATGTTAGAGGTTGCTGTTAGAATTATGACAATAGAATTAGTGACAGTAATGATGTACAATAGCAGAATAACAGTATGGCTTACTGTATTATTAATATACCACTGAGTTATTAGTAAGATGTGGTTATTAAAGTGGTGTTTGATAATTTATGATGAACAAATGATGTTTGATAAATAAGTAATGTTTAATAAATTATTTTGGGATGTTTACGAGATGTTGTTCTGAGATGTTTATGAGGTGATGTAATTGAGATGTTTTGAGATGTTTATGAGATGCTGTAATTGAGATGTTTTGAGATGTTTATGAGTTGCTGTAATTGATATGTTTAGAGATGTTTATGAGATGTTGTGTTTTGAGATGATTGAGATGTTGACATTACATTCATGGCATACATTGCATTTTTGAGATGGAGCTTATGCTCGTTGAGATTGCCTGGATTGGCAAATTTTTAGATGAAGGCTATGCCTTGTTGATGCCTCTATTAATTGGCAGGTTGGATTTTTGAGATGGGAGTTCTGCTCCAATGGTACCACATGAATTTGCATAGTTTTGAGTCGCATCATATGAATGAATAATGAGATGTATTTGATGTTGATGAATGAGTATATATGCTGTAATTGTTGTTGATTATAAGATGAGAAGTGGTGATATTATTGATCTAATTTAATATATTAATTATCATGCGCTTTATTATATTGTTAGATATCTCACCCCTTCTGTTTGAATGTTGCCTCTATGTTGGTAACGTGCAGGTAATCAAGAGTGAAGGTCGTATACCTTCAATAGGTCGAGTCGGTGTCATTGCTCTGATATGTAACACTCAGGGGGATGAACGCTTGCTGATTTATTGATTGCTGATTTTTAGTTGTTGAACTCTAAATTGTTTATTTATTAAATGTGAGATGTTTCGAAGTTGTTGTTGTATTATTTAAAGATGTTATTGAATAATTCCGCTACGTAGTTGTTGAATATTTAATGAAAGATGTTATGTTGTTAGTTCATCCGACATTTTGAAAAAGTGTTATATATCCATGATGAATGCAATGAATTTATTAGAAGAATTTGTGATGTCCCGATTCGTTTGTATGAATGAAATTTTATAACTCTGATTTATTTTGCATAATTTGCTTGGGGTAGAATTGGGGTGTTACAAAGTTGGTATCAGATCAAAAGGTTGGTCTGACCTTGTCGTCGAGTCTTAGTTATCTAACAATTGAGTGTTGTTATTTTAATGTTCTAATCGTTATTTATGTTGTAAGACCAAGTGTATCCCCGTGGGGGCTCCAGTGTTGTTAGTGAAGAAGAAAGATGGGAGTATGAGGCTTTGTGTTGATTATAGACAGTTGAACAAGGTGACGATTAAGAACAAGTATCCGCTTCCAAGAATAGATGACTTGATGGACCAATTAGTGGATGATCGTGTGTTTAGCAAGATTGATTTGAGGTCGGGTTATCATCAGATTAAAGTGAAGGATGAAGATATTCAGAAGGCGACTTTCAGAACACGTTATGGACATTACGAGTATTCGGTGATGCCTTTCGGTGCTACTAATGCATTCGGATTATTCATGGAATATATGAATCGTATCTTCCATACTTATTTGGATCGGTTTGTAGTGGTGTTCATTGATGATATTTTGATTTACTCTATGTCGGAAGAAGAGCATGCTGAACATTTAAGAGTAGTATTGCAGATTCTGAAAGAGAATGAGTTGTATGCAAAGTTGTCCAAGTGTGAATTTTGGTTAAAAGAGGTTAGTTTTCTTGGTCATGTGATTTCAGATAGTGGCATTGTTGTAGATCCATCGAAGGTTGATGCTGTGTTGCAATGGGAAACTCCAAAGTTAGCTACTGAGACTAGAAGCTTCTTGGGATTAGATGATTATTATAGAATGTTTATTGAAGGGTTTTCTAAGTTGTCACTTCCGTTGACTAAGTTGACTTGTAAAGGTAGAGCTTTTGTTCGGGATGTTCAGTGCGAAGAAAGTTTTACGGAATTGAAGAAGAGGTTGACATCGGCTCCGATTTTGACGTTGCCTAATCCAGAAGAGACTTTTGTGGTGTATTGTGATGCTTCAAAGATATGTTTGGGAGGTGTGCTTATGCAGACTGGTAAGGTAGTTGCTTATGTGTCAAGGCAGTTGAGGACTCATGAGAAGAACTATCCTACGCATGATTTAGAGCTTGCTGCAGTTGTTTTTGTGTTGAAGATTTGGAGGCATTATCTTTATGGTTCTAGATTTGAAGTGTTTAGTAACCATAAGAGCTTAAAGTATTTGTTTGATCAGAAGGAGTTGAATATGAGGCAACGGAGATGGTTGGAATTGTTAAAGGATTATGATTTCGGTTTGAACTATCATCCAGGAAAGGCGAATGTGGTAGCTGATGCGTTGAGTCGAAAGACTTTACATATGTCAGCAATGATGATTAAAGAGGTGGAATTGATCGAGCAGTTCAGAGATATGAGCTTACTTTGCGAGGTTACTCTGCAGAGTGTTATGTTGGGTATGCTGAATGTTGTACCCCAAATTTTGACCTAAGATACCATCTCCCATTTGCGTCATTGCATTGCAAGGGTTTTGACCTACTTTTGTCAATTTTTCAAAGCGGTTTAAAATTCATAACTTTTTCAAGTCGAGAGCTGTTTATTTTGAACGCTAAGTTTATTAATTGATCAATGTTAAAACAATGTTTATTAATTATTTATTATCTTAAATTTAATAATTGGAATTTTACTTTCAGTTATTATATAATTGAAAGATTTATAAATAATATAAATAAATATTGGAAAGGAAGTTCATTAATTGATCAACAATGTTATTTAATTATTTATTATCCTAAGTTTAATAGGTGAAATTTATTTTTTCAGTTATTATAATTTAGAGAATTATAAATAATGGAATAGATTGAAGAAAAGTTTATTGATCAAATGATGTTTATTTAATTGTTTATCATTCTGAATTTAAGTAATTGAAATTTATTTTCAGTTATTATATAATTTAAAGAATTATAAACGATAAAATAAATAATTAGAGAGAAGGAAAGAATTAATTGGCAAAGTATTGGAATTTTATTCATTTTATTCTAATTGTACAATTGTTGTGTAAATACTGTATTTATTTACAACGTATTTACAATAATAATTTTTACAAAGTTTAAAATGAAATAAAAACTATTCTAATTTTTCCTAAATTCTAAATCTTCTATCCAATGCTTCTCTGTTTGTTCATTTAATTTTACCTGCAAAACAATTAAAAGAAAAAGTCAGAAATAAATAAATAATTAAAAGCAGAAAATTATTTTTAGTGTTCATCATTAAAAGCAAATGGCTGGAATCAGTTTTTACCCTTTTTGCAAATCGCGGGATTTCTCCCGGTTCACAAAAAGGGATGGATTTTTATTTTTCAAAAATGAATGCACAAATTTAAATATGCACAAATTCATTTCTTTTGTCAAAATTGCATTTTAATTGTAAACTGCATAATCTCAAATCATTTCATTTCAAAAGCATATACATTTTCAAAAGCCATTGCATAAATCAACATAAAATACATAAAACAAAACAGCATATGCATTTGTAAGACAAAGCCAACGTAAACTATGCCATGCACATAGGAAGAGGCCAAAACATTGGGCTCCTACTGTTACTTTGCAAGTAAAAGAAGTGTGCAGTTTAAAATCAATATGCAAGCATGAAAACATTTCCATTTACATCATTTTCCAGCAGTATTGCTTTTTCAGAACAAATGCATAACATATCATTTTATGTCAAATTTGCATTGAGGAGAGAGAAGAGAGATAGAAGTATGGTTTTGCAGGTTTTGGTTTAGGCAGGAAGAGATACAAAACAAATCAGCAGTATTTCAATAAGAAATAAGAAAGCATGAAATAGGAATACAAACAAACTGTTGGAGCAGCAGATGTGCAGAAGGCAGAAAATATTAAAATATACTCACAACCTGTAACATAACCTTAAGAATAGAAAAGCCAGCAGCTAATATAACAACCACACAACTCCTTCAAACAAACAAAAAAGGAGAGACCTGCCTTCAAGATTTGAAAACTATCAAAGCAAAACCCTTTTTTTCCTCCAAGTCTCAAACAAGAAACCAGAGAATCTACTGTCAAACCAAATGCTAAACCTGCATATAACCATAAACAACAGCATGGGCTAAACCAGTTAGAACCTACTGCATAGAACCATTTCAAAACCTACTGCATAGAACCATTTCAAACCTGCTACCATAACCATTTTCACAACCATCATACCATATGGCCTAAAAAACCATTAACCTGCTATAACATAAACCACATCAGAACCATTTCAAACCTGCTACCATAACCATTTTCACAACCATCATCTGCATAAACCAAAAGCAGGGTCTAAAACCACAAACCTGTACCACCCTAAATCATAAACCAAAACCATAGAACCTACTGCATAAAACCAGTAAAACCATCACCAAAAACTGTCCAACCAACGTCCAAATATCAAGCCTCAGAATACATCATCACAGGCGTAATGAAAGGCAACTGAAGGCAACCCAGCAAAACATACAGTAGCAAGGCCAGAAAGAGAAGAAGAGAAACTAGTCAAAAATATTTTTTTCAACAGTAGCATTCAAGCGTTCAAAGCAACAGATAGGAGAAAAGAGGAAAAGAATCATATACGCCCAAAACCTCAGATCATATCATCGTTGGCCAACCAAAAAAAGCATACGGAAGCAAGCAAGAATAGAAAAGACAAACCAGGATCTCCAAGCGCGTCGTTCCTGCCTTCTCCTCGCCTCGACCTCCTAGCTCACCTCAACCCCTCCTCCGTCTCCAAAGGTATCTCTCCTCTTTTCTTTTTTTCAAAAATGCCTCAAATCAACACAATAATAGAGAATCAGAATCAAATAGATGAAAATCACGAACATGCAAATCGTAACCAAACTTAACGAATTGAAAGATAAACGTTTGTACCGTGAATTCGTGACTGTCGCCCTAACGCTTTGACTGGAGGGAAGAGGAGGTTGAAGATTGCTGGTGGCCATTGGGGCGAGAAAGCTTAGGCAAGGCTCGGACGAAAGCAAGAGACGAAGAGATAAATCACGCGAAGAAGAGAGAACAAGCGCCGCTGTATCCCTCTTGCTTAACCCTAATCCCTAATTCAAGTGAACCAAAACGCATTTAACCCTAAAACGAAATTATGAAATGCATATTGGACTAACCTCAAATGCCAAAGCCCAAACGAAACTGCTTGCACCCCCCTTCCCTGCCTCTTTGTCTTGGGCCCCTCAGAATCCTTTGGCCCATTTAAATTGTTCATCTAACCTTTTTTCCTAATACACTTTTTTTCTATTTATTCTTTTTTTGTTTTTAGAACTATTACTAATTTAGTTTAAATTAATTGGTAACTTAATCAAATAGGATAATTTAATTAAACATTTTTAATAAGGTAACCAATTTTATTAACTTTAGGATTAATTTGGAAATTTTGGTATTCCCTTTTTTTATTAGACTTAAATTAATAATTTCGAAGTTTTAATTTAGTTTAACTATTTAATAATTCTTAAAGCAATATCTTATATTAATATTAAAGAAAACATAAAATAGAAACATATAAAAGCCTTAAAAAATATAATATTTTCTTAATTAATTCTCTCGTTTTGCATATATTAAACAAAAATATAAAAAATGCATGTTCACACACTTAGTCTTTTATTTAAATTGTTGTATATCATTTATTTATCATAATTTTCTGTTTACTTGATTATTCTGTTTACATATAAATCCAAGGGAAAAACGATTAAATTTGTTGACCTCATGTCCTCAAGTCCAATCGCGCGAGCATTTGCATTTCATTAAAACTTAAGACGATTTTTCCTCAAATGTTCAATCTTTTCAAACTTATACCTTTCAAGCCAAAACTTCGACATTAGGTCGTCGTATCTTCAAAAACCCGTCTGTACCCCTTTTCGGCCAAAACAATTCATTTTTCAATCAAACGAACAATTTTAATAAACAGATATTTCAAAAGGTTCCTATAGAGTACTATAGATACAGTGGGTGCTAATACCTTCCCACTGTATAATCAACCCCCGAACCATAGACCTCTTTTCAAAAACGCCTTGTATTTTTATTACTTTTAAAAGTATTATTTACATTGCATATTTAGGGTTTTATTTCGCTCTTTCCCCTTTTCCCTTGGAAACAATAAAGCGCGGTGGCGACTCTTGCTTTTGTGAGACGAATTAATCAATAATTCGATCTCCGATTTACCCCGCTACATTTTTTATCGCTACAGAATTGGCGACTCTGCTGGGGAAAGATTGACCTCTTGCTGGTCCATCCCTAAGTGGGTTAAGCCTAATATGTTTTATCTGTTTTATTATTATTTGATTTGTTTGATTATGTGTTTAAATTGGGGTGTTTGGGTTTTTTGCAAAGGACGAATCCTATACCCGGATTAAGTTACACTTAAGAATAGGACGGGCGGTACAGTCATGTTAACTTTGAGGGAGTAATCCCGAAGAAGGAGGCATGAGATCCCCCACTCAATGGTAGGCCCTCTTGAACTTAATATTTGTTTACCGAGTAATCGGGAAGAAATTATTATTTTCGACCTAGGAGCCCGAGAAGTTGAGGACCATAGAACCCTAACCCATCTTGGCCTTTTTAGGTGTAGCGCGGAGACTATAACGGAGTAATTCGGAAGTAGTTGTTACGCGATGCTACGCTCGGACGAGTTTCTCTTGAGAATATTGCTAATTATTGAGTAATCAAGACGTTGGTAATATCCGAAGGAGGAATGTAGACTCTGGGAACTCTTAGAACCTTGTCTTACAGGTGTGATTGAACTATTAGTACTTACCTTTGGGTGGGCTTTACCCTCGACTCCATGCTGAACGTTGAACCTTTGAACCCCATGTTTGCAAACTTGTGTGTAACTGTTGCATTATCATTCATTCATGCATTCATCAACATTTTTTTTAAAAAAAAACTTGTTTTTCAAGGAACTTCGGAATGATTTTTGCATACATCTCAGGTTATTATGGAATTTGGAAGGAGAAACACTCGAAGCTTTAGTTTTAAGGAACCCGAGATTGAAGAACTGAAGAGTTTAATTTCGAAGATCGAGAACCCGACGGATTTTCAGAAGAAGTATGGGTCCATTATACCTCTCATGAAGCGCAAGATGAAGGAAGGCATCCTCAATACGTTGGTTCAATTCTACGATCCCTTGTAGCGATGTTTCACCTTTCCGGATTACCAGTTGATGCCCACCTTAGAAGAGTATTCCTACATACTTGGTTTGCCGATCACCGACTGTGTTCCTTTTTCCGGATTAGAAGAGGAACCCAAATCTCACGAGATAGCGACCATTACCCACTTGAAGAAGTCAGAGATAGAGGAGAACATGACTACAAAAGGGGGAATCCGAGGCTTGTCTGTGCAGTTTTTGTTGAAGAAAGCTCATCATTTCGCTGAGATAAGAGATACTATTGCCTTTGAAGACGTCTTTGCCTTACTCGCTTATGGTTTATTCTTGTTCCCCAACGTTTATAAGTTTGTGGATATCAACGCCATCAGAATTTTCTCGATTGGAAATCCGGTCCCTACGCTGCTCGGAGATACCTACTACTCCATCCATCTTCGAAACTCTTATCAAGGAGGGATGATTATTTGTTGTGCACCGTTGCTGTATCAGTGGTATGTTTCTCATCTACCTGGGTCTGATGTTTTCTGGGATCTCGAGAAGGAGCCGCGTTGGGCGCCAAAGATTATGGCTCTCACTCATTTCGACATTGATTGGTATAATCGAGTTTACTATGACGTGAAGATCATCGATAGCTGTGGTGCTTTTCCTAACGTGCCTCTTCTTGGTACGAGAGGTGGAATTAACTATAACCCTGTTCTCGCGCGCCGTCAGTTTGGATATCCGATGAGGGACAAGCCAAACAACATCCATGTGAGTGGTTTCTTTCTTCAAGAAGGACAAGATCATCAGGTAGCTAAGAGGGAGATCGAAGGAGCTTGGCGCCACATCCATAGGAAAGGGAGAGATATGTTAGGAAATAGAGGTGCCGTTTCTTTGGAGCCTTACCTACAATGGGTCCGTGCTAGGGCTTGTGCTCTCAAGATGCCCTATAAACTTGAGAAACCTTTATTCCCTACCGTTGCATCGTCATCTGTTGTTGTCCCTATCGCGAATATAGGAGAATACCAAGGAAAGCTGGCTAGGATGAAGTCCGAGAGGGATGCTTGGAAAGAAAAGTATAATATGTCTGAATATGAGAATCGAGTCCTGACTCGACAGCTAAAGGAAAAGGAGGATTTACTCTTTATTCAAGACGGCTGGTTCATTGATCACAATGAGAAGCTTCGTCAAAAGGATGCTTTACTGAAGAAGTATGCTAGTGATAGGAAGAGAAAGAAGGAAGGTTCGGTAAGCGTTGCTCTTGTTCCTAATCCGCAGAAGGAAATCATTGATCGACTGGTAGCTGAGAAGAAAGAGATGGAAGATTTTTATGAAGAGAAGATCAGGAAGCTCCGGTTACAGTTGGTATTTGGTCCTTCATCTGATGATTCTGAGTGATCTTTAGCTTTTAGTTTTATTTTTTGATGTCATTTTGTAAAACTTTGTAAAAGGGCCTCATGCTCCGAAGTTGTAATTTATTGATTTATTATGGACTTCATGTTTTAAAGTTGTAATTTATTGCTTTATTATGGACTTCATGTTTTAAAGTTGTAATTTATTGCTTTATTATGGACTTCATGTTCCAAAGTTGTAGTTTACTGCTTTATTATTGGGTTGTTATCCCAAAGTTGTAATTTATTGTTTTGTTATTCCAAAGTTGTAAGTTGTAATTTACTGTTTTTGATTAATGGACTGAGTTTTTGTTGTTCCAAATTCCTTTACCATTGATGTGTGCGAAATTATTGAAGTTCCTTGAAAAACTATTAAAATAAATCATCAGTTGCATCACATATCATGCATCATTCAACATTCCACTTCACACTTTTTTTAGAGTCTTATCCTTGTTTCTTTTTCCACTCCAAAGGTTGTCAAGCTGTCTCATCGATACGATACTCGAGCCAATCGTCAGAGAAAGATGGAAGATCTGGAACAGGAAAACCATGAGCTTCATGGGGAAGTTGCTACCCTTCGTATCGAGATGGAAAAGTTAACTGCGTTAGTGGAAAGTTTGGTGGCTGTTCAGAATCAGCCATCAACTACAGTTGCTGAGATTCAGACTTCAACTCCAGTGGTTTCCGAGATTGTCACCGTTCCTACCTCTGTGACTCAAATCAACTCTCCGCTTCAACATCAGATGCCGAAAGGTTTTCCGTGGGGAATGCCTTACAACTTTGTGCCAGAGGGGTATCAGCCTGCCGTACAGCCTTTGTTTCAACCTGCTTTGTCTCTTCCTCAACCAGAGACAACTGCCATGCCGCCGGTAATTCCGTCTGTGACACCTTTTCCGCAACCGATTATGACAACTGTCGCTCCTGTGGTTCACTCCGTGCCATACTTGAATGAACCTACTTATCCTGCCGAGCCTGCTGAAAGTTTGGGTCTTTTTGATAGAATGGAAGAATTTCAAGATCAGTTCCAAGAAATGCAGAAGGAGCTCAGAGCGTTAAAGGGTAAGGATTTGTTTGGGAAGAACACGCATGACCTTTGTTTAGTTCCGAATGTCAAGATTCCAGCAAAATTCAAAGTGCCAGACTTTGAAAGATATAAGGGTGATTCGTGTCCTAGAAGTCATTTGACTATGTACGTGAGAAAGATGTCTACGTATTCCGATGATCATGACTTGTTGATTCATTATTTTCAAGACAGTTTGACGGGTGCTGCTCTAAAGTGGTATATGGGTTTAGACAGCATTCGGATCCGCAACTTCAACGATCTTAGCGAAGCTTTTGTCCACCAGTATAAGTACAATGTTGACATGGCACCGGACAGGGATCAACTCCGGGCGATGTCGCAAAGAGACAGAGAATCTTTTAAGGAGTACGCCCAGAGGTGGCGTGAAATTGCTGCTCAAATCTATCCACCTCTTGAGGAGAAAGAGATGACTAAGATATTTTTGAAGACTTTAGTTTCCTTTTACTATGAAAGAATGATCGCCAGCGCACCCAGTGACTTCACCGAAATGGTAAGCATGGGCATGCAGTTAGAGGAAGGGATTCGTGAAGGGCGTTTGGTTAAAGAAGGAAGTCCGTCTAGCAGTACTAAGAAGTTTGGAAGTGTTTTCCCGAAAAGAAAAGAGCAGGATGTCAGCGCATTGTTCCCAGGGAGACTAAGGAGAGGTTACTCTCACGTTGCGGCAGTCACTCCGGCTGTCCGCCCAGCTTTGATGACCCCAGCTCATCAAACCCCACCAACTCAACAACGGCCATTTCAGCAGCAGCCTCGACAACAGGCTTATCCATTCAACAATCAGAACCGTTCATCCAGAAAACCGCAGTTCGATGCCATTCCTATGACTTATACTGAATTGTTCCCTGCTCTCATCAGAAAGAATCTCATAACGACAAAGCCTCCTCCTGTCGCACCAAATAGTACTTCTCCGTGGTACAAGGCGGATCAATTTTGTGAATATCATCAAGGGTCGCCGGGGCACAACCTTGAAAACTATTTTACTTTGAAGGCGGACGTGCAGAGATTGATTAAGAATGGTATCTTGTCTTTCAAGGATGTTAATTCGAATGTTAGAGATAATCCTTTGCCTCGACATGGGGCAGCATCAGTGAATATGGTGGAAGGTTGTCCGGGAAAGTTTCGAGTTTTTCAAGTTGAACACATAAGAGAGTCGTTGATCAGGTTACATCAGGGTTTGAGAAGACTTTCCTTTGTTACGCATCAGCATGATTATGATGTTTGTGAATTTTGTTCAAGAGAGGTTGATTGTCCTATTGTGAAGGAGGATATTCAGAAGTTGTTAGACCAGAGAGTTATCACTATTACATATGACAGAGATCCAGAGGATGAAGTGAATGTTATAATACCACACTTCAATTTGCCTGAATCAGTAGAGATCGTTTACGACAGTCATATTGCACCTGTTGATCCTTTGATTATTTACCCACCTGGTCATGTGCCTTACAACTCAGACCAAGTTGTACCGTATAAGTATAATGCCACAATGATTGAGAATGGGGTAGAAGTCCCTATACCGACAAGGCCATCTTTTGTTAACATTGCTGATGTGAGTAGAGTTACGAGAAGTGGACGTGTTTTTGCAGCAGTACCTTTGAAGAGACCAGAAGTTCAAGTCAGGAGGCCCATACCGGCAGAAATTCCAGCAAGAAATGTTGAACCAAGGGTTGAGATAGGCCGATCCAGTGAACCTATCCCTCGCCCTGAGGATGATGAGATTCTGAAGCTTATCAAGAGAAGTGAATATAAGATTGTGGACCAACTTTTGCAAACTCCTTCCAAGATTTCTTTGATTGCTTTACTGAGAGATTCTGGTGCCAATAGAGAAGCTTTGATGAAGGTCTTGGACCAGGCGTTCGTGGATCATGACGTGACGGTTGACCAATTTGATGGAATTGTGGGAAATATTACTTCGTGTAACAATCTTGGTTTCAGTGATGAAGAACTCCCGGAAGAGGGGAGAAACCATAATATGGCTTTGCATATCTCAGTAAGTTGTGAAAATGATACCTTATCAAGTGTGTTGGTGGATACAGGTTCGTCGTTGAATGTAATGCCCAAAACTACATTGTCTCGGCTCTCATATCCAGGTGCTCCCATGAGACCCAGTGGGGTAATTGTCAAAGCGTTTGATGGTTCTAGGAAGACAGTCATTGGTGAAGTGGATCTTCCTATAGTAATTGGTCCCCATACTTTTCAAATCACTTTCCAAGTAATGGATATTCGTGCTGCCTACAGTTGCTTATTGGGTCATCCATGGATCCATGATGCAGGGGCAGTCACCTCTACGCTCCATCAGAGATTGAAGTTCGTAAGGCATGGGAAGCTAGTGATGATTGGGGGAGAGCAGGCTATGGTGGTAAGCCATTTTTCATCCTTCTCTTTTATTGATGCTGATGAGGATGTTGGAACCCAGTTCCAAGGTCTATTTGTTGCCAAGAATGAAGTGAAGAAGCAAGGGGCATCCATTTCTTCTTTTGAGGATGCGCGACGAGTGGTGGAAAGTGGTTCGGCCGAAGGATGGGGCCAGGTGTTGACTTTGCCCGAGAACAAATCTGGGGAAGGTCTTGGTTTTCGTCCCGTGTCTGCGAGGGTCAAGCAAGAGGTGGTTGTTCGTCCGATTCGAGAGGTTTTCCGAAGTGCAGGGTTTATACATCCTGAGGTTGATGCTATCATAGAAGACAATTCCGAGGAAGATCTGCCCGATTTTGTGACGCATGGATTGGCTTGCCAAAACTGGATAGTTGTTGATGTTCCTATTGTTATGCACATTTCCGAGTAATGTTTTGTTTTGTTTTTCTTTGAAAAAATTCGCTCTGCCCAAGGCGAAAAGTGTTTTGTGTCGGGCTATGAAAAATAATTCCTTTTGCTCTGCCCAAGGCAAAAGAGAAATGTCTGGGCCCTTTGTTTCAAGTATTTCCCTTCAATGAATAAAAATGTTATTGTGTCCACTACTGTTTTATTTTTCACTTTTTCTGGGAAAAAGCAATGAAAATTAATTGGTAGTAATAGGAAATATAATAACCTTTTGTTTTATTTGCACAAATCGATTTCTAAATTAAAGCATAATCATATGTGCAGATTAATCCATGACTTAACCATCGAAAACAATGATCCTATGCCCTCTCCCAACTTTGAATTCCCTGTGTTCAGAGCCGAAGAAGAGGATGGTGACGAGATTCCTGTTGAAATTTCCCGTTTGCTTGAGCATGATGAAAAGATTATCCAGCCATTTGAGGAACCTGTAGAGTTAGTCAATTTGGGTGATGAAGAAGATAGAAAGGAAGTCAAAGTCGGAGCATTGCTTATCCCGGAAGTTAAAGAGAAAATGTTGGGGCTTCTCAAAGAGTATGTTGATGTGTTTGCTTGGTCCTACCAAGATATGCCGGGTTTGGACAACGATATTGTGGAGCATCGTTTACCGTTGAAACCTGAATGTCCGCCGATCAAGCAGACGCTGAGAAGGACTCGTCCCGATATGGCTGACAAGATCAAAGAAGAGGTTCAGAAGCAGATTAATGCAGGTTTCCTCATTACATCGGTCTATCCTCAGTGGTTAGCCAACATAGTGCCTGTTGCAAAGAAAGATGGCAAAGTTCGGATGTGTGTAGACTACAGAGATCTGAATAGAGCTAGCCCAAAGGATGACTTCCCATTACCGCACATTGACGTATTGGTCGACAGTACCGCCAAGTTCAAAGTCTTTTCTTTCATGGACGGTTTCTCTGGTTACAATCAAATCAAGATGGCACCAGAAGATATGGAGAAGACAGCTTTCATTACACCTTGGGGAACTTTTTGCTATCGGGTTATGTCGTTTGGTTTGAGGAATGCTGGCGCAACATACCAAAGGGCCATGACTGCTTTGTTCCATGACATGATGCATAAGGAGATAGAAGTGTACGTGGATGACATGATTGCCAAATCACAGACTGAGGAGGATCACTTGGAGAATTTGTTGAAGTTATTCCAGCATTTGAGAAAGTATAAACTCCGTCTGAATCCCAACAAGTGCACTTTTGGTGTTTGTTCTGGAAGACTTCTGGGGTTCATTGTCAGTCAAAAAGGTATTGAGGTAGATCCTGATAAAGTCAAAGCTATTCGGGAAATGCCCGCAACCAAGACGGAAAAACAAGTAAGATGATTCCTTGGGAGACTGAACTACATTTCCAGATTTATATCTCATATGACCGCTACCTGTGGGCCGATTTTCAAGCTTCTCCGAAAGAACCAAGGATGTGTGTGGACAGAAGATTGTCAGAGGGCTTTTGATAGCATCAAAGAATATTTGCTTGAACCTCCCATTTTGATTCCTCCGGTGGAAGGAAGACCTTTGATTATGTACCTGACTATATTGGAAGATTCCATGGGATGTGTGCTTGGTCAACAAGATGAGACTGGAAGAAAGGAACATGCCGTATATTATCTGAGTAAGAAATTCACAGACTGTGAGTCTCGATACTCATTGCTTGAGAAAACCTGTTGTGCTTTAGCTTGGGTTGCTCGCCGTCTGCGCCAGTATATGATTAACCACACCACTTGGTTGATCTCCAAAATGGATCCGATCAAGTATATCTTTGAGAAGCCCGCCTTATCTGGAAGAATAGCCCGTTGGCAGATGTTGTTATCTGAATATGACATTAAGTATCACACTCAGAAAGCAATCAAAGGGAGTATTTTATCCGATCATTTGGCTCACTAACCAATTGAAGATTATCAATCCATCAAGTTCGATTTCCCAGATGAAGATGTTATGTACTTGAAAGCTAAAGATTGTGAAGAGTCGTTGCCTGAAGAAGGACCTGATCCTGAATCGCATTGGGGTTTGATATTTGACGGAGCTGTGAATTCTTATGGAAATGGAATTGGGGCAATCATCGTCACTCCCCGAGGCACTCATATCCCGTTCACGGCGAGATTGAAGTTTGACTGCACGAACAACATGGCTGAATATGAGGCATGTATTATGGGTCTCGAAGAAGCGGTGGATCTAAGGATTAAAATTCTTGATATTTATGGAGATTCGGCATTGGTGGTTAATCAAATCAAAGGAGAATGGGAGACTCGTCATCCTGGTTTGATCCCTTACAGAGACTATGCTAGAAGATTGTTAACCTTCTTCAACAAAGTGGAATTACATCATATCCCTAGAGATGAAAACCAAATGGCTGATGCTTTAGCTACTTTGTCTTCAATGTTTCAAGTGAATGGTTGGAACGATGTGCCTACAATCAGAGTTATGCGCCTCGACAGACCTTCTCATGTGTTCTCCGTAGAAGAGGTCACCGATGACAAACCGTGGTTCTATGACATTAAACGTGTTCTTCAAACTCAAGAGTATCCTCCTGGGGCATCCAATAAAGATAGGAAGACGTTGAGAAGATTAGCAAGCAGTTTCTTTCTCAATGAAGAAGTTTTGTATAAGAGGAATTACGACATGGTCTTGCTCAGATGTGTAGACAGACGTGAAGCAGACATGCTGATGCAAGAAGTACATGAAGGATCCTTTGGCACTCATGCAAACGGACATACGATGGCTAGAAAGATGTTGAGAGTCGGTTACTATTGGATGACAATGGAATCTGATTGTTGTAAATATGTGAAGAAATGTCATAAATGCCAGATTTATGCGGACAAGATGCATGTGCCACCGACCCTCCTCAACGTTATCTCTTCACCTTGGCCTTTCTCTATGTGGGGCATTGATATGATTGGAATGATTGAGCCCAAAGCTTCAAATGGTCATCGTTTCATCTTGGTAGCGATCGATTATTTTACTAAATGGGTGGAAGCAGCATCTTATGCTAATGTAACCAGACAGGTGGTAGTCAGATTTATCAAGAATTAAATCATTTGTCGATACGGTATCCCGAGCAAGATCATCACTGATAATGGTTCGAATTTGAATAACAAGATGATGAGAGAGCTTTGTGAAGAGTTCAAGATCGAACATCATAATTCTTCTCCTTACAGACCGAAGATGAATGGGGCTGTTGAAGCTGCTAACAAGAATATCAAAAAGATTGTCCAAAAGATGGTGGTAACTTATAAAGATTGGCATGAAATGCTTCCGTTTGCTCTGCATGGATACCGTACTTCAGTTCGAACTTCAACAGGCACAACCCCTTTTTCCCTGGTTTATGGTATGGAAGCAGTACTCCCCGTGGAGGTTGAAATTCCGTCTCTGAGAGTGTTGATGGAAGCCAAACTTTCTGAGGCCGAATGGTGTCAAAGTAGATATGATCAGTTGAATTTAATCGAAGAGAAGAGATTGACAGCGTTGTGTCATGGTCAATTGTATCAGCAGAGAATGAAGAAGGCTTTTGATAAGAAGGTTCGACCACGAGAGTTCAGAGAAGGTGACCTTGTGCTCAAGAAGATATTATCTTTCCAACCTGATTCTAGGGGGAAGTGGGCTCCGAATTATGAAGGACCGTATGTCGTTAAGAAAGTTTTCTCTGGAGGTGCCTTGATTCTCACCAATATGGACGGTGAAGAACTCCCGCGTCCCTTGAACGCCGATGCAGTCAAGAAGTATTTCGCTTAGGTTTGAGTTGGCAGTTTGCTAAGTTGAAAACCTGAAAGGGCGGCTTAGGCAGGTTTTTGGTCATCCCGGCTGTGGCATTTGAGTACATTTGGGATTCGAAGGTGTTAGGGGGAATAGCGATCATTGTTTTTTGTGTAACCTTTTTATTTCATGTACTATTTCCCAAACTTTTGTAAACCGTTGGAGTCGCGTTGTTAGCGAACTACCATATTATTAATGAAATTTGAGCATTTACCTTTTGTGGGCAAAATTTTAATTTTTATGGAAATACTTGAAACAAATTTATCTAAAGTATTCTTATTTTAAAAATGTGTCGTGAATAACGAAAGGAATATTAACAGTTGTTCCAAGGATGGTCAAGCCATGAAATGCAACAGTACAGTAGTTTATCCTTGCATGATGAGCATGTTTCGTTTCAAAATCGTCATTGAGGTGTTGGTTGTGTAAGCTTGTGTTTCTGGTGGTACTAATTTTGGTGACTCCCCCCAACTTTTCCAGTTAAGATTTGTTTCAGTTACCTTTATTTGAGCAGATTTCGGAAGTGTGGTACGCTTTGTCTCTTGCCAGCGGTCTATTGGTATTGTGAGATTGGATTTGAATACTTTTCTCCTCAGAAGACTTGAGCCTTGTAGCGTGATACGCTCCGACGTTGCTTTGTGGTTCCAGTTCCAGTTGTTTTCCGTCTTTTTAAGATTGGCCGAGTATCTATCTTGTCGTGACATCTTATCGTCTTCAAGATATTCCATCTGTTCGTTTTGTCAGCATAACATTCATTTATTCATTTACACTTATATCGCGCATACATATTCACATTTGCCATCGATTTTGGGTTGTACTTTGTTTATTCAAATAATGTACATGTTTCTTTCCAAGTAGAAGGTTAGCTTAGGCAGAAAATGTGCTTCCTTTCTAAATTCGCCAACTGAGCTAATCCTCAGGGATGATTTTTGATTTAGCTCACCTTGTCCATTTCTGGATAGGATGAATTCTCCAATCGAGTTGCTTTCTCATTGGGTAGAGTCTTGTTTGACTGTTTTCTCTCTAGTTATTCCTGGATGAAGTTGTTGCCTCTTGCATAGGCTATCTCATTGATTTTCCCCAGTGAAATCGCGACCTAGACGGATGGTGCATTTATTTTGCACGTTTAAGTATGTGATCTCCTCGGGAAGGATCGATTCATGATTCTCTTTGACGAAGATTCTATTCTCTGCCAGTGTCATTGCAATTCCCTTCTGAATTATTTTTGGAAAACGACAAGCGGCAGCTCTTCACGAGCAACTTGTACGTTATAGACATCGGAAAACGACAAGCGGCAGCTCTTCATGAGCAACTTGTGCGTTATTATTATCTTGTGGAAAACGACAAGCGGCGGTCTCTTCATGAGCAACTTGTACGTTATTATTATCTTGTGGAAAACGACAAGCGGCGGTCTCTTCATGAGCAACTTGTACGTTATTATTACTTTGGAAAACGACAAGCGGCAGCTCTTCACGAGCAACTTGTACGTTATGGACATCGGAAAACGACAAGCGGCAGCTCTTCACGAGCAGCTTGTGCGTTATTATTATTTTTGGAAAACAACAAGCGGCAGCTCTTCACGAGCAACTTGTACGTTATTACTTTTCTGGAATACAGCAAGCGGTAGCTTCTTTATTTGAGCAGCTTGTATGTTATTGGTATTTTCTTTGGACGACAGCAAGTGGCAGTCTCTTTATTTGAGCAGCTTGTATGTTATTGGTATTTTCTTTGGACGACGGCAAGTGGCAGCCTCTTTATTTGAGCAGCTTGTATGTCATAATGTTTTTTGGACGACAGCAAGTGGCAGCCTCTTTATTTGAGTAGCTTGTATGTCATAATATTTTGGGAAGACGGCAAGTGGCAGCTTCTTTATTTGAACGACTTGCGTATCTACAATCTTATTCTTTCAGCAGTAATGAGTATATCTCCGGAAATCTCACAGAGAAAGTTTGTTATGAATCTTTACCTTCAGAAGTTGGTAGTCCATCATCAGCAAATTTGATACTCTCTGTCCATCTTCGACCTTGAGTTGTGAACTCACTGTTTTGGGTCAATAATCTATTTTATGGCCTATGCAAGATGCCTTTTTTGTTAGGATCAGAAGTCGTATTCCCTCAATTTTATTCGCCGTCAAGAGTCCGTCATTTGAAATCGATGGCTCGTTTCCCCAGTAGTGTATAATCCACGTCTCTGTTTTGTTGGTGTTTGGTTCCTCCAGCATTGTCTTGCTTCATACAATATCTTTCTCTGTGAATTTAATCACTGCATTCATATCAAACATAATGGCGGTATCTTAGAGCAAAATTTGTGTATTATGTATTTAAGTACCTTCAATCCCGTCGAAACGAAGATTTTAATCTTCATATCTCTGGATAGAAGAAACTTAAATAGGAGCAGCTGTTGTACCCCAAATTTTGACCTAAGATACCATCTCCCATCTGCGTCATTGCATTGCAAGGGTTTTGACCTACTTTTGTCAATTTTTCAAAGCGGTTTAAAATTCATAACTTTTTCAAGTCGAGAGCTGTTTATTTTGAACGCTAAGTTTATTAATTGATCAATGTTAAAACAATGTTTATTAATTATTTGTTATCTTAAATTTAATAATTGGAATTTTACTTTCAGTTATTATATAATTGAAAGATTTATAAATAATATAAATAAATATTGGAAAGGAAGTTCATTAATTGATCAACAATGTTATTTAATTATTTATTATCCTAAGTTTAATAGGTGAAATTTATTTTTTCAGTTATTATAATTTAGAGAATTATAAATAATGGAATAGATTGAAGAAAAGTTTATTGATCAAATGATGTTTATTTAATTGTTTATCATTCTGAATTTAAGTAATTGAAATTTATTTTCAGTTATTATATAATTTAAAGAATTATAAACGATAAAATAAATAATTAGAGAGAAGGAAAGAATTAATTGGCAAAGTATTGGAATTTTATTCATTTTATTCTAATTGTACAATTGTTGTGTAAATATTGTATTTATTTACAACGTATTTACAATAATAATTTTTACAAAGTTTAAAATGAAATAAAAACTATTCTAATTTTTTCTAAATTCTAAATCTTCTATCCAATGCTTCTCTGTTTGTTCATTTAATTTTACCTGCAAAACAATTAAAAGAAAAAGTCAGAAATAAATAAATAATTAAAAGCAGAAAATTATTTTTAGTGTTCATCATTAAAAGCAAACGGCTGGAATCAGTTTTTACCCTTTTTGCAAATCGCGGGATTTCTCCCGGTTCACAAAAAGGGATGGATTTTTATTTTTCAAAAATGAATGCACAAATTTAAATATGCACAAATTCATTTCTTTTGTCAAAATTGCATTTTAATTGTAAACTGCATAATCTCAAATCATTTCATTTCAAAAGCATATACATTTTCAAAAGCCATTGCATAAATCAACATAAAATGCATAAAACAAAACAGCATATGCATTTGTAAGACAAAGCCAACGTAAACTATGCCATGCACATAGGAAGAGGCCAAAACATTGGGCTCCTACTGTTACTTTGCAAGTAAAAGAAGTGTGCAGTTTAAAATCAATATGCAAGCATGAAAACATTTCCATTTACATCATTTTCCAGCAGTATTGCTTTTTCAGAACAAATGCATAACATATCATTTTATGTCAAATTTGCATTGAGGAGAGAGAAGAGAGATAGAAGTATGGTTTTGCAGGTTTTGGTTTAGGCAGGAAGAGATACAAAACAAATCAGCAGTATTGCAATAAGAAATAAGAAAGCATGAAATAGGATAACAAACAAACTGTTGGAGCAGCAGATGTGCAGAAGGCATAAAATATTAAAATATACTCACAACCTGTAACATAACCTTAAGAATAGAAAAGCCAGCAGCTGATATAACAACCACACAACTCCTTCAAACAAAAAAAAAGGAGAGACCTGCCTTCAAGCTTTGAAAACTATCAAAGCAAAACCCTTTTTTTCCTCCAAGTCTCAAACAAGAAACCAGAGAATCTACTGTCAAACCAAATGCTAAACCTGCATATAACCATAAACAACAGCATGGCCTAAACCAGTTAGAACCTACTGCATAGAACCATTTCAAAACCTACTGCATAGAACCATTTCAAACCTGCTACCATAACCATTTTCACAACCATCATACCATATGGCCTAAAAAACCATTAACCTGCTATAACATAAACCACATCAGAACCATTTCAAACCTGCTACCATAACCATTTTCACAACCATCATCTGCATAAACCAAAAGCAGGGTCTAAAACCACAAACATGTACCACCCTAAATCATAAACCAAAACCATAGAACCTACTGCATAAAACCAGTAAAACCATCACCAAAAACTGTCCAACCAACGTCCAAATACCAAGCCTCAGAATACATCATCACAGGCGTAATGAAAGGCAACTGAAGGCAACCCAGCAAAACATACAGTAGCAAGGCCAGAAAGAGAAGAAGAGAAACTAGTCAAAAATATTTTTTTCAACAGTAGCATTCAAGCGTTCAAAGCAACAGATAGGAGAAAAGAGGAAAAGAATCATATACGCCCAAAACCTCAGATCATATCATCGTTGGCCAACCAAAAAAAGCATACGGAAGCAAGCAAGAAGAGAAAAGACAAACCAGGATCTCCAAGCGCGTCGTTCCTGCCTTCTCCTCGCCTCGACCTCCTAGCTCACCTCAACCCCTCCTCCGTCTCCAAAGGTATCTCTCCTATTTTCTTTTTTTTCAAAAATGCCTCAAATCAACACAATAATAGAGAATCAGAATCAAATAGATGAAAATCACGAACATGCAAATCGTAACCAAACTTAACGAATTGAAAGATAAACGTTTATACCGTGAATCCGTGACTGTCGCCCTAACGCTTTGACTGGAGGGAAGAGGAGGTTGAAGATTGCTGGTGGCCATTGGGGCGAGAAAGCTTAGGCAAGGCTCGGACGAAAGCAAGAGACGAAGAGATAAATCACGCGAAGAAGAGAGAACAAGCGCCGCTGTATCCCTCTTGCTTAACCCTAATCCCTAATTCAAGTGAACCAAAACGCATTTAACCCTAAAACGAAATTATGAAATGCATATTGGACTAACCTCAAATGCCAAAGCCCAAACGAAACTGCTTGCACCCCCCTTCCCTGCCTCTTTGTCTTGGGCCCCTCAGAATCCTTTGGCCCATTTAAATTGTTCATCTAACCTTTTTTCCTAATACACTTTTTTTCTATTTATTCTTTTTTAGTTTTTAGAACTATTACTAATTTAGTTTAAATTAATTGGTAACTTAATCAAATAGGATAATTTAATTAAACATTTTTAATAAGGTGACCAATTTTATTAACTTTAGGATTAATTTGGAAATTTTGGTATTCCCTTTTTTTATTAGACTTAAATTAATAATTTCGAAGTTTTAATTTAGTTTAACTATTTAATAATTCTTAAAGCAATATCTTATATTAATATTAAAGAAAACATAAAATAGAAACATATAAAAGCCTTAAAAAATATAATATTTTCTTAATTAATTCTCTCGTTTTGCATATATTAAACAAAAATATAAAAAATGCATGTTCACACACTTAGTCTTTTATTTAAATTGTTGTATATCATTTATTTATCATAATTTTCTGTTTACTTGATTATTCTGTTTACATATAAATCCAAGGGAAAAACGATTAAATTTGTTGACCTCATGTCCTCAAGTCCAATCGCGCGAGCATTTGCATTTCATTAAAACTTAAGACGATTTTTCCTCAAATGTTCAATCTTTTCAAACTTATACCTTTCAAGCCAAAACTTCGACATTAGGTCGTCGTATCTTCAAAAACCCGTCCGTACCCCTTTTCGGCCAAAACAATTCATTTTTTAATCAAACGAACAATTTTAATAAACAGATATTTCAAAAGGTTCCTATAGAGTACTATAGATACAGTGGGTGCTAATACCTTCCCACTGTATAATCAACCCCTGAACCATAGACCTCTTTTCAAAAACGCCTTGTATTTTTATTACTTTTAAAAGTATTATTTACATTGCATATTTAGGGTTTTATTTCGCTCTTTCCCCTTTTCCCTTGGAAACAATAAAGCGCGGTGGCGACTCTTGCTTTTGTGAGACGAATTAATCAATAATTCGATCTCCGATTTACCCCGCTACATTTTTTATCGCTACACTGAATATTAATAATGAATTTATAGACAGTATCAGAGAAGCTCAGAAGTTGGATGTGAAACTAGTAGATTCTATGGTTGGGATCGATCAATCTGAGAACAGTGATTTCAAGTTAGATGAGCAAGGTGTATTGAGATTCCGTGACCGGATTTGTATTCTTGATGATGCTGAGATGAAGAAAGTGATACTTGAAGAGAGTCATAGAAGTAAGTTGAGTATTCATCCAGGAGCTACAAAGATGTATCAAGATTTGAAAGGTTTTTTTGGTGTCCTGGGATGAAGAGTGATGTGGCTCGGTTTGTGTATGCATTTTTGGATTGTCAGAAGTCGAAAGTTAAACATCAAAATCCTGCAGGATTGATGCAACCGTTGGAAGTTCCTGAATGGAAATGGGATAGAATTTCAATGGACTTTGTGACGGGGTTTCCTAGTACTTCGAGAGGACATGATTCGATTTGGGTGATTGTTGATAGGCTTACGAAGTCAACTCATTTTATTCCTATTAACATCAGTTTTCCAGTGTCGAAGTTGGATGAGATTTATATTAGTGTGATTGTGAAGATGCATGGTGTTCCTTTATGCATTGTTCCAGATAGAGATCCAAGATTTACTTCTGATTTTTGGAAGAGTTTGCAAGAAGTGTTGGGTTCTAAGTTGAGGTTGAGTTCAGCGTATCATCCTCAGACAGATGGTCAGACTGAATGGACGATTCAATCGTTAGAAGACTTTTTGAGAGCATGTGTTCTCGAGCAGGGAGGTTCATGGGATACTTATCTTCCGTTGATAGAGTTCACATATAATAACGGTTACCATTCTAGTATTGGGATGACACCTTTTGAAGCATTGTATGGTCGAAGATGTAGAACTCCGTTATGTTGGCATGAATCTGGTGAAAGTGTAGTACTTGGACTTGAACATGTTCGTGAGACTACTGAGAAGGTGAAGTTGATTCGAGAAAAGATGAAAGCTTCACAAAGTAGACAGAAGAGTTATCATGACAAGCGAAGGAAAGATTTAGAAGTTCAAGCTGGTGACCATGTGTTTTTGAGAGTTACATCTGTGATTGGTGTTGGCCGAGCATTGAAGTCTAAGAAGCTCACTCCTCGTTTTATTGGACCATATCAGATTTCAGAGAGAGTGGGGAATGTTGCTTACAGAGTGGCTTTACCGCCTAATCTTTTGAATTTGCATGATGTGTTTCATGTGTCGCAACTTCGGAAGTATATTTCAGATCCATCTCATGTGATTCATATGGACGATGTGCAAGTACGGGATAATCTTACGGTGGAGACGATGCCTGTACGGATTGCGGATCGTGAAATGAGGACTCTGATGGGCAAAGCGATTTCCTTGGTTAAAGTAGTTTGGTTAGGAGCTGCAGGAGAAAGCATGACTTGGGAATTGGAGAGCAAGATGCGAGGCTCCTATCCTAAATTGTTTGATTGAGGTAAGTTTTCGAGGACGGAAATATTCTAAGTGGGGGAGAGTTGTAACGCCCGTAATTTAATTAATTATTTAATTAAATTATTTTTGGAATATTTGTGAAGAAGTGTTATTAAATTGGATTTATCTTATTAAATGGAGAAATAATAATATATTTGAGATATTATATTATTATGTGAAATAATGTTAGAAGCTAATATTATTAAGGTGGGCTTAATTTGAGATAGTAGAAGTATTAAGGGAGGTGTAAGTTTGGAGCCCAATAAGGAATAATATAATGATATTATGTTATTTTATTATTTGTTGTTAGAATAGAAGGAAGAAGCAGTAGAAGAGAAATAAGGATTGTGGAGAACGTGAAGCTGCTGGATTTTGAAGGAAACGGCAAGAACAAAGATTCATCCCGGAAATTGTAGAGCGACCTTCGATCCAAGGTAAGGGTGGGGTTCTGGCTTTATAATTGGGTTCATGATGTTTGATATGTGGGGTTAGAGGATTGTTGTTTTTGTTATTGAATTGAATGATGTATGGTGAATATTGATGAATTCTCGATGGATAAATGATGTTATGATGTTGTGTAATCGATGTTGTATTATAAGTTAATGTTAAGTGATGAATTATCATGATCATAATAAGGTTTTTAGGACTGTAGTATGATTCCCGTAGTGAATTACAGTAGAAAACGTAGAAAATTATGCAGAAAATCACAGGATGCGTCGAACTCAAACTGGATGAGTCGATGCAAGGAGGTTGTTGGACTTAGGATGAGTCGATGCATGCATAGGATGTGTCGATACACGAGTGTGTGAGACTCAGGATGGGTCGACCGGTGCGATACATGTGTCGATACATGCTGCATTTTGAAGTCAGGATGAGTCGATACACGAGTGTGTGAGACTCAGGATGGGTCGACTGGTGCGATACATGTGTCGATACATGCTGCATTTTGAAGTCAGGATGAGTCGATCGGTAAGTGCATGTGTCGATACATGCTGGGATTTGAAGCAGGATGAGTCGATCCATAAGGAGGATGCGTCGACTCATAGTGAGCGGATGAAGTAGGATGTGTCGACCCATGGTATTTTTTGTCGATACATAAGGTCTGATTTTTGACAGAATTGACTTCTAATTGCTGTAACTTGAGTTTTAGGATGTTGTTTGAGATGTCGTTCGAAGCGTTGATTAGATAACACGATGAATATTAATCTAGATGATTAAAATGATGATTAAGAGGTGTAATCCTAGTACCAATTTAGGATTTAGAATTAATTCCCGTAGATGACCGTTGTGTTGTTTTTGGGACAGATTGATGATTATGAGATGTTAGAGGCTGTTGTTAGAATTATGACAGTAGGATTAGTGACAGTAATGATGTACAGTAGCAGAATAACATATTGGCTTACTGTATTATTAATATACCACTGAGTTATTAGTAAGATGTGGTTATTAAAGTGGTGTTTGATAATTTATGATGAACAAATGATGTTTGATAAATAAGTAATGTTTAATAAATTATTTTGGGATGTTTACGAGATGTTGTTCTGAGATGTTTATGAGGTGCTGTAATTGAGATGTTTTGAGATGTTTATGAGGAGCTGTAATTGAGATGTTTTAAGATGTTTATGAGATGCTGTAATTGAGATGTTTTGAGATGTTTATGAGATGTTGTGTTTTAAGATGATTGAGATGTTGACATTACATTCATGGCATACATTGCATTTTTGAGATGGAGCTTATGCTCGTTGAGATGGCCTGGATTGGCAAATTTTGAGATGAAGGGTATGCCTTGTTGATGCCTCTATTAATTGGCAGATTAGATTTTTGAGATGGGAGTTCTGCTCCAATGGTACCACATGCATTTGCATAGTTTTGAGTCGCATCATATGAATGAATAATGAGATGTATTTGATGTTGATGAATGAGTATATATGCTGTAATTGTTGTTGATTATGAGATGAGAAGTGGTGATATTATTGATCTAATTTAATATGTTAATTATCATGCGCTTTATTATATTGTTAGATATCTCACCCCTTCTGTTTGAATGTTGCCTCTATGTTGGTAACGTGCAGGTAATCAAGAGTGAAGGTCGTATACCTTCAATAGGTCGAGTCGGTGTCATTGCTCTGATATGTAACACTCAGGGGGATGAACGCTTGCTGATTTGTTGATTGCTGATTTTTAGTTGTTGAACTCTAAATTGTTTACTTATTAAATGTGAGATGTTTCGAAGTTGTTGCTGTATTATTTAAAGATGTTATTGAAAAATCCCGCTGTGTAGTTGTTGAATATTTAATGAAAGATGTTATGTTGTTAGTTCATCCGAAGTTTTGTAGAAGTGTTATATATCCATGATGAATGCAATGAATTTATTAGAAGAATTTGTGACGTCTCGATTCATTTGTATGAATGAACTTTTATAACTCTGATTTATTTTGCATAATTTGCTTGGGTTAGAATTGGGGTGTTACAATAAACATTTCAAATTTCATACCTCCTTTTTACATACATGATAAAGTGCATAGGACATAATCTCATTTATTTTTGAGAACATCATAACATCATGCGTTTCATACATCATGACATTGCATACAACTAACGTTTTACCTTTTTCAGAAGAAAAAAAAGGTCAATCAACAGATGGCTACCAGCAATCTTTTCAAGTTCCAGATTAATACCTGTAGCAAGCCAGGAAAACTATTTGTGGACGACTGATTGCAGATTAATACCTGTAACAAGCCAGGAAAACTATCTACATGAAGAGATTGAAGATTAATACATGTAGCAAGCCAGGAAAAATATCTTTCTTTCTCAGGTCAGAGATTAATACCTGAAACCAGACAGGACAACTATCTCGTCAACCAACCTTTTCAAGTTCTAGATTAATACTTATAGCAAGCCAGGAAAACTATATGTGGACGACTGATTGTAGATTAATACCTGTAACAAGCCAGGAAAACTATCTACATGAAGAGATTGAAGATTAATACCTGTAACAAGCCAGGAAAACTATGTACATGAAGAGATTGAAGATTAATACCTGTAGCAAGCTAGGAAAACTATCTTTCTTTATCAGGTCAGAGATTAATACCTGAAACCAGACAGGACAATTATCTCGTCGACCAACCTTTTCAAGTTCCAGATTAACACCTGTAATAAGCCAGGAAAACTATTTACATGAAGAGATTGAAGATTAATACCTGTAGTAAGCCAGGAAAACTATCTTTCTTTCTCAGGTCATAGATTAATACCTGAAACCAGACAGGAAAACTATCTCGTCGACCAACCTTTTCAAGTTCCAGATTAACACATGTAACAAGCCAGGAAAACTATCCTTCTCAAGTCAAGGATTAATACCTAAAACGAGTCAGGACAAATATTTACTCGACCAGCTCAAACAACCCAACCTTTCAGATACAGTTCAGATACGCTCTAGATACGGATGCCATCCTGATACTCATTCAAATTCAGCTTTCAGATACAGTTCATATACGCTCTAGATACGAATGCCATCCTGATACTCATTCAGATCCAGCTTTCAGATACAGTTCAGATACGCTCCAGATACGGATGCCACCCTTATACTCATTCAGATTCAGCTTCTAGATACAGTTCAGATACGCTCTAGATACGGATGCCATCCTGATACTCATTCAGATACAACTCAGATACACTCCAGACATGGACGCAATTCTGATACTCATTCTTTCAACTTATAAATTACAATTCAACAAGCATTCTTCAACGGCATCTACAAGCCCATATCCAACAATATTCTATCACCTCTCCAAATGGCATCTTTAAGCCCATTCCTCCTATCATCGCATTGCCGAGTGAAAATTTCTGGGCACTCTAGTGTTCAATCATCTTCCACCTTCGAGTCACGAATGGAAGAACTCGCCAATCTAACTCTTCGGGTTTAAGAAGATTGAACATGGGCAGTTGTTGTACCCCAAAATTTTCCCTCTCATTTGTCAAAGTATTTGCTCACAAGATATCCTACAACGTCAAGTTTGCAGCATTGATACATCAATTTAGGCTTGAAATTGGCACAAGGGCAAAATTGTCAATTGCATACTGGAAAGTCAAACTTTGACTTTTTGGTCAACATTACATCCCAAAGATCAAATTTCATCAAGAAACTCAAGAATATTAAGCTTAATCATCAAGAAGTCAAGAAATTCAAAAGTCAACTTGAAAAGTAAAGATTTCCAAGACTTAGAAATTTTCTAAGTGTTTTTATACATGATAATTTCATCACTTCATGCCATTCTTTCACCAAGATGCAAGACGGTTCAAGGGAAACTCTCAACATGAAAGTTGCAGATCTCCATGATATCTACAACATTGCTTTACACAACTTCTCCTAAATATGCTTGGATCTCAAGTTATAAATTCATGAAATCATGACATTTTCATTTAACACTTAGAGAAATTTTCAACAGATTTTGTGCAGGATTTTATCCCAACTTCTTGGCATTTTTTCACATAGTTCCAAGATGATTTTGTCAAAATGGCCAACATGAAAGTTATATAGGGTGTTTCAAGCTTTCCAAAACATCCAAGAGCATGAATTTATCATACTTGAGCTAGGAGATTCAAGGGCATGAAGTTGGGAATCCACCCTTGATTTGCAAGTCATTCTATTGAAGAACACACAACAAAACCCTTATGCTATGCTGCATAATATTACTTTACAGGCCTTGTGACTTTCAAATCTTTACATAATTTAATTTTTACACAAGAGCTTGAGCTATTACCCAAGTGTTTGAGTCATTGTCCAAAAGATCTTTCCATTTATGGCATAAAGGCACCATTGCTATTCTTGAAAAGCAAGCTTTTTGTACAAAGTTTGTCTTGAGCCCATACCTTGCTTGATTCTGATTTCACTCAACCATAAAACATTGAAATCAACCCCTCTAAACCAGCAACTTTGGTACTTCATCTTGGGACCATGGAGTACTTGACATAGTTTGATACTTACATCCCAACCAAACCATAACATGCTGTCTTGCAAACTTAGTCAGCTCATATGCACAAACCTCTTGCCTATAAATAGAAGAAGCATTTGTAAGAGAAAGAGGTTGGAAAAAGGTTAGAACAAGTTATAAAAAATAGAAATAAAACCAGAAGTCTTGTTGCAAACTAACCATCAAAAGTCTTAACAGTCCACAAAACTTCCACTCTTGAGTTTTAAAGTCCAAACCTTTGAACCTCTTAAATTATGTCCAACCATATAAACACTCCACATACATCATATAGAAATTGTTCAAACACAAGAAAAACTTCTGTAACATTACTATCACCACTTCCCTTGTTCAACAACATCCCATACAGCATCTCAAACTCCAAGCACAAATTTCAGTTTCAAGGTAAGTTTTCTTGGCTTTAAACTCTTCATTTCAATCATCATCATTTGGTTCATTTTTGAGGCTAAAATGCAGTGACCTTTGAAGAAAAGGTTTATAAAAAAACCATGAACAATTTCCAAGATTGAGTGAGAAGTTTTCCATGAAATAGTATCATGAACAGGCAGGTGTAAGGCAACTGTTTTTCAAAATCATACAGCATGCAATCGATTGCACAACCATACAAATCGATTGCACGGGGTTCTAGTAGCCAAATTTCCAAAATTTTACAGTGTGCAATCGATTTCACAACCATGCAAATCGATTGCACGGGGTTCGAGTAGCAAATTTCCAAAAATTTTGATTGTGCAATCGATTGCACAACCATGCAAATCGATTGCACTGGAAGTCAGTAGCCAATGTTTTGAAAAACTGAAGCGTGCAATTGATTGCACTAACATGCAAATTGATTGCACTCAAATAAAAATTGATTTTTTTTCTTTGAAAGAACTTGAATAAAGGGTTGGACCATATAAAAATGTTTCTTTTGATCATTGAGCATCTATATCTTATGTTCAAGGTACATATTATCATTATACCTTGAAATTTGCCAAGGGCTTGAACCAAAGACTTCATCCCAAGAGGCTTTTAGCTTGATCAATAATTTTTTCCTTCTTTATCAATCATGACTTTACTTTCTATTTAAAACAAAGTGCATTCGAGAAGCTTGATGGTACGGCATGTGTCGACACATAATGATCCAAAATGTTTTCTTTTCCTTTCATTTTTCTTTATTTTTACATGCTTCATATACTTTCTTCATGGCTATTCAATATGGTTGTAATAGATAATTAGGACTTTAATTTCTTGGAATCCCCATTTGTAAATTTGTATAACCCATCCCCAAATGATTGTAATAGCGTAGGATATTTACTTTCTACAATTTATCGCTTTATAAATAACATGTTAATAATTAGGGTTTGTATGGCAAGATAAATCCAATCAAATAGAAAACCCTAATTCAAGATAAAATCAAGCATGAAAATGACACACTTGCACACAAACACCTCCTACGGTTACTCCACTTGGTTTCCTTGAACAAAATGGCAATATTACGCATGTAAGTTATCTTAGCAAAACAAACAAAAAAACAAGATCATAGTCCCTCGATGACGCTATTCAAAGTTGCCTTACAAAAATGATCTTAGTCTCTCAAAATGCTAAGATACTTTGCAACATTGCTAATCATGATCATACGATGACCCAGGCCCATCCCTTCACATCTAACGATGGGGCTTCTTACCAAATCAATGGTAAGATAGCAACATCTAAAGGAGGAGGAAAAGAACATCTAAGACCTTTTGGGTAGGTAGGTTCGCTCTTAGTTACTCGCTTGCTCACAACAAAAACATTTTTACACCAACACTCTCATTTGAAACATTTTCAAAAGACAACACTTTGTATGCATTCTTATAGAGACGAGAATCATCACAAAGACACCTTTTCAAAAACACATCTCACAAACACCTCTTTGAACTATTTTCGAAACAAATACTTTGTGTGCATTCTTATAGAGACGAGAACCATTAAGAAGTTCCCTTTTCAAAAATACTTTCAAAAACCACACACAAAGCACAATTTCAAACAAAAGTAAGTGATATAGAAAGTAACTAAGAGCCCATGGAAAACCATGGATGGAAAGGGTGCTAATACCTTCCCTTTTCATAATCTACCCCCCAAACTCAAGAAACAATCTCAAAGGTCTTTCCTGTTCTTTTTCACCTTTCCTTTTGGATAAAAGAAAATTCGGCGGCGACTCTTGCTAACAGCAATGTTTGCGATAAAACGCAAAACCTTCAAGTCAGTTTTCCCACCGTACCACATTGAGCCACCTGAACTCCTTCAGGTATGTGGAGATGGAAGGTTAATTCATAGAGACTCCTTGTCAAAACTTTGAAGAGGTTCCCCAGATTTTGGCGTCAACCGAGACTAGCACCAGCACCAAACCTCCTCTGAAGATGTCTTCTCTCAAGGACGCCAGAGCAGTGGTCGAAGAAGGTGGGTGTACCAACTAGGGACAGCTCCCTGATTTTACTCACAAAATTGACAAATTTGGTTTAGGATTTACTTTAGGAGCTCAAAGGGCTGTTCGACGCGCTCGAGTTGGAGGACTTCCCCTACACATCAGCAATCGTGGGATCAACGATATTGAAGATAGTGAGGAAGACTCTGATATTGACAGCTAGATCTACCCAACTACCAACGGTGGACCGAGTAATTTGACGGGCAGAGATTTTATACCAGTTTCTTTTATTCCTCAGTAATTGTCTTGCTTGTTTTCTGAGTTTGTAATTAACAATTTAAACTTTATGGCCTTGTGTCTTACCCGAGGCACAATGGTTCTATCTGTGAGGGTTATTATATGTCATTTCATATATCATCAATAAAACATTGGACGTTCCTTGCATAAAAGTTTGGCGCTCTCTGTTTTTCTTTTCTTCTTTTACTTTATCAATACAGTTATGCTCTTATACACACTCATGTATCAATACAGTTATGACTGAAAAAATCCGATCAACCAAGCCGAGGACGAAGGCAAGGAAGATTGTGAGGTGCCTGGAGAACTTGCTAGATTGTTACAGCAGGAAGAGAGGGCCATACAGCCCCATGAAGAGTCAGTTGAGACGATAAACTTGGGAACAGAAATGGACAGAAAAGAAGTCAAGATCGGCGCAAATCTCGAGATTAATGTTAAATAGTGGTTGATACAGATGTTGCAAGACTATGTTGAGATCTTCGCCTGGTCATATGAAGACATTCCTGGTTTAGACACTAATATCGTGGTACATCGTATGCCGACTAAAGAAGATTGTCCTCTGATTAAACAGAAGGTCCACCGTATGCGCCTGAAATGTCAGAGAAGATCAAGGCAGAGGTTATGAAGCAGTTCAACACTGGGTTTCTAGCTGTCACCTCATATCCGCAGTGGGTTGCTAACGTCGTTCTATTACCTAAAAAGGACGACAAGGTACGGATGTATGTAGCCTACAGAGACTTGAACAGGGCGAGCCCCAAGGATGACTTCCTGCTTCCTCACATTGATGATCTAGTTGACAATATCGAACAACACAAAATTTTCTCCTTCATGGATGGTTTCTCTAGCTATAACCAGATCAAGATGGCTTCTGAAGACATGGAGAAGATAACCTTCGTCACACAGTGGGGCACCTTCTTCTACAAGGTGATGCCTTTTGGGTTGAAGAATGTTGGGGCAACTTATTAGCGAGCCATGGTCGCCATGTTCCATGATATGAGATACCATGAGATAGAGGTATATGTTGGTGACATGATAACCAGGTCTCAAACCAAAGAGGAACACCTAGATCATCTGCAAAAGTTGTTCGACAGGTTGAAGACATACAAGCTGAGGTTGAATTCGAACAAGTGCACCTTTGGAGTGAGGTTTGGTTAACTTCTCGGTTTCATCGTCAGTGACAAAGGTATCCAGGTAGACCTTGTGAAGGTAAAAGTCATACAAGAGATGTCGGCTCCTTGTACAGAGAAGGAGGTTAGAAGTTTCTTGGGACGCTTAAATTATATCGCCAAATTCACTTCACATCTGATTGCTACTTGTGAACCCATCTTCAAGCTTCTAAAGAAAGATCAAGTGGTAAAGTGTAATAATGAATGCCAGACTACTTTCGAAAGGATCAAGGAATACCTTCAAGAACCACTAATTCTGATGCCTCCGATTTAAGGAAGACCTTTGATATTATACTTAACAGTGCTAGACCATTCAATGGGGTGTGTGATGGGCCAACATGACGAGTCTGGTTGAAAAGAGCATGCAATATACTAGCTTAGCAAAAAATTTACTGACTGTGAGACAAGATACTCACTACTCGAGAAAACTTGTTGCGCTTGGGCATGGGCTGCTCGCCAACTAAGACAGTATATGTTGGCCCACACTACTCTGTTGATATCTAAGGTGGACCCAATCAAATACATCTTCGAGAAGCCCGCACTCTCCGAAAGAATAGCGAGATGGTAGATGATCTTAACTAAATATGATACACAATATACAACCCAAAAATCAATCAAGGGAAGTGTATTGGCTGATCATTTGGCTCATCAGGTCGTGGATGACTACCAATCCATGAATTTTGAGTTCCCGAGCGAGAATATTATACTGGTGACTGACTACGAAGAACCTGGACCGAATGAAGGACCCAAGGAGGGATCTTGATGGACTATAGTTTTTGACGGATCTTCGAACGCAATCAGTAATGGCATTGTCGCCGTAATCATATCTCCTGAGGGCTACCATACTCCTTTCACTGCCCGACTAAGTTTCAACTGCACTAATAATATGGCGGAGTATAAAGCCTGCATCATGGGTCTCAAAGCTGCTATCGGCCTCAAGATCAAGTTTTTAAATGTCTTCAGGGATTCATCCTTAGTGATAAGTTAGATCAAAGGCGAATGGGATACGAAGCATCTGAATCTCATCCCATACAAAGAGCACATGCTAACATTGCTCCCGCACTTTGAGGAGGTAACCTTTGAACATTTCCCATGAGAGGAGAATCAGTTAGCGAACGCGCTAGCCACCATGTCTTCTATGTTCAAAGTCAAGTGGGACAACGAAGCTCCCCGAATCACTATTGAAAGGTTGGATGAACCATCGCACTGCTGTGAGATTGACACTGAAGAGGTAGCAGACAAACCCTGGTTTCACGAATTAAAAAGGTACCTCGAGACTCAAGAATATCCCGAAGGGGAATCTGTCAACGATAAGAAGTTTCTGAGGAGGTTCGCCGCGAAATTCTTCCTCATTAATGGAATCCTCTACAAGCGTAAGCATGACTCTACCTTATTGTGGTGTGTATACAAGAGAGAAGCAGAAAGGATTATGACAGATCTACATGAAGGTACCTTCGGAACCCATTCAAGTGGACATACCATGGCTAAGAAGATCCTACGGGCAGGATACTACTGGTCCACTATGGAAGCAGATTGTTATCATCACACCCGAACCTGTCATAAGGGCCAAATCTATGCTGATAAGGTGCATGTGCCTTCGGTTCCTTTAAATGTCTTGACAGCTCCCTGGCCTTTTGCAATGTGGGGCATTAACATGATCGTAGAAATCAGTCCTACCGCTTCCAATGGGCATCGCTTCATCCTGGTATCCATTGATTACTTCACAAAGTGGGTTGAAGTTGCCTCCTTTTCTATTGTGACCAAGAACGTGGTGTTGCGGTTTATCAGGCATAACCTGATTTGTCGGTATGGTGTGCCAGAGAGAATTATCACGGATAATGGTACGAATCTCAACAACACAATGATCACCGAGCTCTGTAAACAATTCAAGATACAACATCATAACTCTTCTCCCTACCAGCCGAAGATGAATGGCGTTGTCGAAGCGGCTAACAAGAACATCAAGAATATTATACAGAATATGACGGTGACATACAAATACTGGCACGAGATGTTACCATTTTCTCTTCATGGGTATTGTACCTCGGCACGGACATTAATAGGGGAAACACCCTACTCTCTGGTATATGGCATGGAGGCAGTTCTACCCATTGAGGTCCATATTCCTTCTTTAAGGGTTATGAAGGATGCAGGTTTTAAAGAATACGATTGGATCCAGACCCGACTTGATCAACTAAATCTGATTGATGAGAAGAGACTTACTGCTTTCTGTCATGGTCAGACGTATCAAAAACAGATGATCAAGGCTTTCAACAAAAAAGTCAGACGCCAAGAGTACCAAGTCGGGGATCTAGTGATCAAGCGCATCATACTGCCACAAGGTGATCCCATGGGAAAATGGACTCCCACATACGAAGGGCCATTAGTGATTAAAAACATTTTCTCAGGTGGAGCCATGATTCTAACCACCATGGACGATGACGACCTTCCTCACCCTGTCAATGCGAACATAGTGAAAAAATACTACGCGTGATAAAAGACCCGCTAGGTTGACTGGCCTAGGAAAAAATAAGGGATTCCCAGCGAACCAAAAGGGTTCGGGCAAAAATAAGGGATGAAAATGAAAAAAATTGTACACCCGGCAAGTCGAAAACCTGAAAAGGCGGCTTGGGCAAAAAAGGGTATCCCGGTGGACTGAAAACCTGAAAGAGCAGTCTAGGAAAAAATTAGGGATGTAAAGTGTATCACTATGTCCCATAGGATCACCTTGCGACCAGACCTCAGTATCAACGGTCAAGCTCAAATGGCACCGATCAATCTAATCAGCTTCAGACAAGAAGCAAAGTGATGAGACGCTCAAAGACATAGCGGAAATAGCAGAATTGGAACCCAATGGGATTGTTGCACATAGTTGTTTTATTTTTGTTGTACACAATATTGTATAACTTCCTTTTACGGCGGCATTCTCTTACTAGAGCGTCAGCTTCCTTGTACAAAAACGCCTGTTATAGGCCAACTTCGAAAATTAATACAAATCATTTTTACAAAACTATTTGTTTTCCTTTTTCTGTTTTGTTTTGCAAGAACATCCAATGATTTATTCTTGATATATTCATTTTAATATGATTGTTGTTCTTTAATATTTACATAAGAAATAGAAAGACAATTGCTTGTAACTTAAGAAACAGGGGAAAAAACAAAAAATGTCAAAACCTGATAGTTACTCTATCCAGCAGGTACCAGAGTAGAGACAACTTTGAAACACAGTCATCAGTGCATACGACCTTGTGACATTTGTACTCCCCACAGAGTAAAGAGGTGATCAAAGCATTGATCTCAGCTTCCCCAAAGCAGGAGGTAATTTCCCCAGCCAGTTCCCTTCAGAGAACTGTCAGTTATATTCCCCCATCCGAATTTCATAATCGTAATAGGGTCATAAAATTTGTCTCCCAAGCAGAGTTTACTTCCCTGAATGCAGAAACTCAATCCCCGATAGAGTTTATCCCTCCATCTATGGAAGTTCACTTTCCAACAAAATTATTCCCCCGCAGAGCTATTCTCGAACAGATTCTCTCCCTAGAAGAATATTCACAAACAACAAGGAGTAAATCTCCAGCATAGTCATCTTCATTCACCATCCCCAACGGAAGTAAAAGAACCACAGTTCTCTACAACAGTCAGGAATTCCATACTCTCCAGCAGCAGTAAGGGATTTATTTTCCCAGACTCGGATATGTCACAATAGCATCTCATGTTCACACATCATAACATGTGCATACATGTTGCATACAGTATAATCTCATTTATTTTTAGAATATCATCTCGCCATGCATTTCATGCATCGCATACAATTAACCCTCTTATCTTTTCAGGAAAAACAATTATCACCAACAATTCCAGCAGTTATACAGGTCACGTCTGTAGATAACTAATGGAAAACCATTTCCTGAAATCAAGCGGGTCAACTAATCTACATGGTCAAATGAAGCAGCCTTACTATCCAGGTTCCTTCTCATAGCCCTACCATTCAGGCTTTCATATCGAAGAAACCCTACTGTTGTACCCAAAAATTTACCCTCCCATTTTCCACATAGGATGCTATCCCATGGTTCCTCAAACACTCAATTTGGCTCAAAAGTCTATCAAGCAGATTCTCCTCCTAGGCAAACCATCAACAATTAGGGTTTGGCGCTTCTCAAAGAAAGTTGAGCCCTCAAGGTTTCATTTGATTTTTCGTAAGTCTTCATATCTCCTCGGAATTGTTTAAACCAGTTTTCAGACCTCGCAGTACAAGTTTTCTCAACCAATGGTCCAGATAACTGAAAACAACTACAGCAACCCCAAAATCAACCCTTTCGCGAGAACAATTTAAAGTGCTTGTAAACTTCTTCATTATTCGATATTTTTGAGTGGTTTTTTCTTGCGTACGATTCTCCTTGATGATATCTCCAATTTCTCTTCGCAAATCAAGAATTAATTACGCGTATAAGATCACCAAAATTTGAATGCGTTAGAAGTCACATCTTGAATTATGACCTAATTTCAAGTAACGACCGTCTGATTGTTAATTCTTCAAATTACAAGACCTTGAGACGATTATTTTTGCATATTGTCCTAAGTGATGTCATCAACAAATTCTCTTCAAGGATCTAGGACGAATTATGCTTAAAAAGCTATGAAAAGTTGGTGAAAACGCTACGGGTCATTTTGTGATTTAGAATGTTCTTAACTCCTGAGTTTAGTTTATGTCCTAATCGTTTCCTCAAGACATTTGCTTTTATGATGAGATCGTTCATGGTATAGAATGTTAGGTGCGGGATTTATTGGATGGTTTGTTGATTAGTTCAAGTCATGGGTGTTTGAAGCATTGGTGATTATTTGAATTAAAGTGGATTTTTGACTGATGTTCTCGAGGATTTGTTGGTTCTTTCAAGATTGGTTCATGGATTCAGCTGCATTCATCATTTTGAGATATTCTGACTAATCACGTTTGAAATATCCGCTTTCAAAATCAATTTTCATTTATGCGGACAATTTTGAACCATACAAATCATCATCATTTCAAATTCAAATTTATTTTCAATAAATGGTTTGTATCAAGTATTCCATAATCCGGAAGAATTTACCCGAAACTCAAAAATTCAATTCCAATTCAACGATCATCATCCAAGTTTTCAAATAAACTTCAAGGTTCGTTGATTTATGTTACAAAAGAACAATTTCAGAATATGTTTCAAAGAGGATTACAATTTAAGATACAAATCACATTTGTCTTGTTCACAAAAGGAAAAGGAAAGAAATAATGCTTCTTCATTCGCTTCATCTTCAAGAAACTCATTCACTCCTCGTTATAGCCTCTTTGTCTTTCAACCTTGATCGCCCAATTCTCAGTTGCACATGAAACAAGGAAAAGAAAAAATTAGCAAGTATATGAAAATTCAGGAACTATTTGTTTAGAATGAATTTCTTCTCATCATTAGGGTTTTCTCAAAGAATCAGTATACAGTTTAAGGAATTCATCATTTAATCATTCTTACCAAAAAGCCCAACAAAGGCCTCATTTATCTTTGCCAATCAGTTTTTTTGATCATCGGCCCAAAGCATCATTTTCATTGCAAATCACAAAAAATATGTATGTTCTTTTGCTACACAAAGAAAATGTTGTCAAAAGAAACAAGGAGGAAAACAATTTGCGTCTCAAGAAAAAGGAAAAGGAAGAGAAATATAAGAAGCCAAATACTGTCAAGTGCAGGCTGCATTGCAACCCTGCATTGCTGCCCAAACCTGTTAGCAAAAACAGCCTAGCAATTGCATAAATTAGGCAACATAAAAAACTGTATCAAGACAGCCAGCAGGTTACACCATTTCAGCAAAAAAAGAATCTGCAGCAATAAAGATGTAACAACAGCACGCCCCAAGTGTTCAAAAAAACATGCCAAACATTTCCCCCCAAAAAAGTAAGCTCATTACTATTATAAAAATACACAGAAGGATCAAAACCAAGGGGGGCAGGAACAACTGCAGCAGTATCACCAAAACAAAAATCATCCTAAGAGTTCATTTTTTTAGGAAAGTAAAAGAAAAAGAAATCAAGCCTAAACAGCAACCAATCCACATACATAAACAGTTTTGGTGAAAAGAACCAAGCATAAAAAAAATCCCCATTGATTCTGTTCATCATCTCCTTTAAACCAAAACCCTTCAGAAAAGCATTTATTCAGAAAGATAGAAAGATCAAAACCAAAAGTTCACAGAAGCCTACTTCCCTGTCAAAGAAAGCGCAGAGTCACTGTAAACCTCTGTAAGTCTTCCTCTCCTGCATCATGAATATATTGTTTTTGAGCTCTGTCAAAATGTAATAAAACAAGAAACTAGCATATACAGATTATCAATTGCATGAACAAATAAAATGATAATGCAGTAAGAAGAAGATACACAATATTTTTTTCTTCTTCTTTTTCTTAAAAAATAACACGCCTCCGCCTCACAAACCTGTCAAACCCATTCACAATCAGCATCCAACAATCTTGCCCTAACCATCACAGACCTGTAAATTTCTCTCAGAACACCTCAACACCAACAACCACAATAATATAACGGATCACACCACCTCTCTCACTCTCTATTTTTTTTTGCCAATCTATCGCTATTATCGCTACGACCGCCGGGACCGCTTCCCATCTCAACTTTTCTTAATTAGTTTAATTTAGGACTTTGTGAATAATTTTATTAATTAACATTTTATTGTTTAGTTAACTTTCTTTTAAATTGTTTAATTCCTTCATAAAAGATATTAAAAAAATATATAATCATTTAAAGCTTTTTTTGTGAATAATTAACCCTTTTTTTTGGACATTTTTTGAAAGTGTTTTATTTTCTTCATAATATAAAAATACCAAAAAAACAAAAATGTATACAAATGACTTATCTTCTTTTAATCAATTATTTTATTTTCTTTTCTTTCCATTACTTTTCACAAACAAATACTTAGAATGTTATTTCCATACCTTGTTAATTAATTTTATTTCATAGACTGTTATAATTTTAATTAATCGCTCAAATTCGATTTGGTTGTATTATTTTCTATTTGAACTTTTTAATTGCATTCGGCTCATCCCCATTTGTAAAAAATTGTACCCCTATTTCCGAAATTTCTGTAATAGCGTAGAATTTTAATTTCCGCAATTTACTATTTTTCTTTACACTGTATAGTAATTAGGCATGCATGGCAAGACATAAAATCAAGCGCTAGATAACCTAATTTTAAAATACAAAATTAACTTGAATCAAAAACACTTTTCACACGCGCATCTCTAGGGTAACCTCGCTTGTTGCCTCGGAAACATAGTCATATCCCTCGAACATGGGACGTTTTAGCAATGAACCTTCGATAAAAAGATCGTAGTCCCTCGATGACCCTCGACATTTCCTTCGATAAAATGATCTCGTCCCTTACGAAAATTGCTAAAGCGTCTCATAAGTTGCTTTCGATGACTGTAAAATTGACCCGCGCCTGTCCCTTTACATCCAACGATGGGGCTTCTTACCAAATTAATGGTAAGATAGCAACATTAAAAGGAGGAAGAAAAGAACAATTGAAAACCTTTCGAGTAGATAGATTCGCTCCTAGTTACTCGCTTGCTCACGATAAAAACATTTTTACACCTACACTTTCATCTCAAAACATTTTCAAAAGACAAAATATTTTGTATAAGTTCTTATAGAGACGAGAACCATTGTAAAACATCTTTTCAAAACACTTTCCGAAACACAATCCCTAAACACATCTTTGAACCACTTTTCGAAGCAAAATTTTGTACGCGTTCTTATAGAAACGAGAACCATTTCAAAGAGATTTTTCAAAACACTTTCAAAGCCCACACCACAAGCACACTGTCAAACAAAAGCAAGTGATCTAAACGAGTAACTAAGAGCCCATGGAAAACTATGGATGAAAAGGGTGCTAATACTTTCCCTTTTCATAATCTACCCCCCGAACCCGAGAAATAATCTCGAAAGGTCTTTTCTGTGATTTTTTACCTTTCCTTTTGGATAAAAGAAAAGTCAGTGGCGACTCTTGCTATCCGCACAAATGCGATCAAAACGCAAAACACCAAGTCAGTTATCCCACCATATCACACCTACTATCCAGGTTCCTTCTCATAGCCCTAACGTCCAGGCTTTCATCTCGAAGTAACCCTACAACCTAGGTTCCTTCTTATAGCCCTACTATCAAGGCTTTCATCTCGAAGTAACCCTACGACCCAGGTTCCTTCTTATAGCCCTACTATCCAGGCTTTAATCTCGAAGTAACCCTACAACCCAGGTTCCTTCTCATAGCCCTACTATCTAGGATTTCATCTTGAAGTAACCCTACGACCCAGGTTCCTTCTCTCTTATCTCCAGATAATAGTTTACAACACTGTAAGACCTAGACCCGACCAGATATGGTAGATCTCACACTTCCCCAGTAAGTTGTGGTACAACCTGGAACCTAACTAGATATGCAGCTTACTCCCCACCTCCTCAATCAGGAGTTAATTCCCAGTAGATTAGTGGACAACCTAAGCTCCTATACTCTATCTCCCAAGACGTAAACTGAGATTCCCCGGTAAAGCTCCTCTCAACGGTAGGTACAGGAATTATCGCAAAGGAATATCTTATGCGACCGATACCTTTTCTGGATGGCATCTTTAAGCCCATCTCCGAAGGTTCCAAGTCGACTTCCAAATTGCATCTGTAAGCCCATTCCAGATATCACCAATCAGTGTTACTTCATGTGAGTGCAAATTTATGGGCACTTTAGTGTTCAATCATCTTCTACCTTCAGATCACGAAAGGCAGACCAGCCAATCTACATCCTCAGGATTAAAAAGATTGAACAGGGGCAGCTGTTGTACCCCAAAATTCTCCCTCCAATTTTACTCAACATATGTTCATTGAAATCCTCAACTTGCCCAAGGATGCCCAAGGATTGATCAGGCAAATGCTCTCCTAAGACAATGAACCTCAAACTAGGATTTCCATTTTCATCAAGATGGGTGAACTCCAAAGGTCTCAAATATTTTCCATGGTCCTAATATATTCTCAAGAACATCCATGTCAGGTCTCATGCCTTGCACAAAAAGTTTGCTCAGATGCCTAGAAATCAACTGTACTAGGTCAAAAGTCAACTATGACCCACATACAGTCAAACTTCAAGATTTTTAGTCAACGTCAACATTTTGAAGCAATATCCATAATTTGATCAATGGTTGGCCATGATTCCTCAAGGAATTCCCCAAATTCATCAAAACTCAAAAGTTGCTAAATTAGGGTTTCTATAGGAAAAGTCAACCAAACTTTGACCAGGCATAACTTTCTCATATTTTATCAACAATTTCCCATCCAAGGCTCATTTTAAAGAGGATGTAATTCCCTACAACTCGTCTTCATACCTCAAGTTCAAAAAATGCACTCATGAAAATATATGAATTCAGACATTACAGGTTATTTCAAAAAGTCAACAAAAACACCTTTTGGGTCAAAGATTCTTACATTAACATGGAAGATCCAATTGAGATGAAACTAATAGGGTTGTTTAGAGGACATATTAAGCTTTCTAAAAATTCCATGAACACCCTCTTAGGGTAAAAATTGAGAGAGATATGCATTGTCAAAGTTGGCCATTTTTGGAAATTTGCACAAAGTCAACCATGCCCAAAATGCCTTTTTCTTCAAATGGGCCCAACTTTTTATGCTTGTACCTTGTTCCTAACATGACCCACGACCTATGAACCACTCCATGCCTAATTAAATTATTTATTTGATTTATTGTGATTTTATTCGTTTAAAATTCAAATAAAATCAAAATAAATCATGTAAATTACTTTTGGATTGATTTTGGCATTGAATGAGGATGATATATGCTGGCATATCAGGATCAAATCGTATCAAGGATGATTGGAGCAAGAATGGCATGATTTGGCTCATTTTGGAAACAAATAATGCATTGAACAATCAAGATCTTTTCTCCATAAATTTCAAGATTCAAGTTGTTTTTTGTTGACCTAATACGCTCTATTACATATACACAATGCAGCCAAGGCAAAAGGAGGAGGGTTTTGGTCGTGAAAAGCATCAAACAAAATTCAGTTTTTTGGCAAAAAAGTTAGGATCGGATTTCATCCCACATGACGATTCAAGGTGATTCAAGACCACCAATCCACTCCTGGACATCTCCTAAGGCTAGCAGCATTGTTTGCACGCGTGAAAGATCCAGAAATCATCACTTTACAATGTCACAGTTTATCATATTTTTTGAATTTGGTTTTGTAAATTTATGCATCATAAATAATTTCTAAGCATGCTTTCTTGTGTACATCATCATTTAGAACATATTGGTATGGTTAATTATGAGTTTCATCGCATATACTGATAGTTGCCATTATTAGGGTTTAAGGTCGTGTTTGAGAGTTTTTTTATGCAGGTAAAATCAGGGCAAAAGAGGGATGCCATCATACTCGTGAGATCAAAACGAGTTGATCTGTATACTTGGAATTGATTTATCATGCCTGGCATTCATTTTTGAGATTTGCAGAGCTGTAGTTGCAGGGCTGTATACTTGAAATTAGGTTTTTTTATTAAAATTAGTTTTTTTGGGGGGAAATTAATTAATTTAATGATATTGACCTGATTGTTTTCATAATTATAATTAATTAGACAAATTAGGTTTAATTCACAAATATTTAATTTTCTCAATAAAATACCAAAAAATATTTTTCTTTAATTAATTAGATTTAGGTTAAGATTTCAAATATTTTTCTCAATAATAAAATACAAAAAATATTTTCTATCTAATTGATTAGATTTTTTAGGACTTAGACTTTATTCTCGTATTTAATTTGTCGCGCGCGCCTTTACTTTCTTTTAATTCAAATTATTGTAATTGTTTCAAGCTTGTAATAGATTAATTAGGATTTTAATTTCCGCATCTTTATTTTCAGTCAAATATTTGTGTATCTGCCCAAAAGCCTTGTAATAGCTAGGACTTTAAATTCTTTCACTTTTTAAATTCTGCAACTATTAAACTGCTAGATGTATGGACATTAGGATTGTATGCGAAAGATAAATCAATGATTAAAAAGGTAGATAACCCTAATTATGCAAAGATAATTAACTGGAAAAAAAAGCACACATGCACATGCTCACTCCTAGGGTTTGCCTCACTTGGTTGCCTCGGAAATAATGGTCGTGTCCCTTGAAAGTAGGGATTTCTTAGCAATGACCCGCAATTCAATTTCGTCATAAAGATCATAGTCCCTCATTGTCCCTCAAGTTTCCTATGAGAAATGATCTTATAACGATAGTCCCTTCGAAATGCTAAGGTATCCTTACTTGTTGCCTTTAGTGATCATTTCCTCCCTTTGAATGTCCCTTAAAACTCCAACGATGGGGCTACCTACTCCTTAATAGAAGGATAGAATTGTCTAAAGGAAACGAGAATGAATAGTCTTTTTCGAGTAGGTAGAAAATATTAAGTACTTGCTCAAAACAATAAAAACTCTTTTACACAAACACTTTCAAAACAGTTTTCAAAAACAACTTCGTCACACTCTTGAGGACAGATACAAAGGTTATCATGAAGTTAAACAAAAACTTTTCAAAACACACAAGAAATTTCAAAATGATCAAATACCTAAGAGCCCGTGGAAAACCACGGATAGAAAGGGTGCTTATACCTTCCCTTTCTATAATCTACCCCACGTACTCAGAAATTATCGAAAAAGGTTTTTTTTGTTCTTTTTCCTTTTCCTTTGTTGGATGAAATAAAAGTCGGTGGAGACTCTTGCTTACCGTGACATTTGCGAGAAAAAAAATGAAAACCAGTATTAACAGTCGGTTCTGCCACTGTATCACAGTAAGCAACTAAGAGACTGTAGATAATTACGGATGAAAAGGGTGCTAATACCTTCCCTTTTCATAATCTACCCCCTAAACTGAAGAAAATATCTCAAAGTTCTTTCTTGTTCTTTTCACCCTTTCTTTATTAGATAAAAGAAAAGTCGGTGGCGACTCTTGCTATCCGTAACAATTGCGATCAAACGCAAAAGTCAGTTCTTCCACCCTATTACAGTGATGATCTTCACATTGTCTCATATGTGATTGGTCAAAGAATAATCATCACACAAAAATCTATTGTGGATCTTCTAGGTTTGGAGTTTTTGAAAGCAAAATGTACATTTGGAATGGAGTTTAGGTCTAATGCTCAAAAGAATGCTCTCTATCAATTGTTGTTTAAGAATTACACCACTGAGAAGAATGAATCAAAAGTAAAAATCTTTGTGACAACTTAAGAATTTGACATAAGATCATTCTGGGTTGCATAAACCCTAGATCTCAAACAAGTTCTTCATATTATTTCAACATCATCCAGCAGTTCATGTTGTATTACTTGCTTGCCAAAAAGAAGGTGAATCCTCCCTTTGTTCTGTTTGGTCATTTGAAGGAGGCTATCAGAAAATCATGAAGAAATCAATATAAAAGGGTCTCTTCTAATATTCCATTTGGACGTCTTCTAACGAACATCTTTGTAGAAAGTGGCTTGGTAGATTTTCTGACAAAAGAGGCCAAGTTCACAGAATACTTGATTTACAGTGTTGGAGAACAATTTAATGGACAGGACTTGAGGAACATGACGATAATCCAAAAACTAAAAAAGAAACACTTGGGTGAGCAAGCTGAAGTCTCCAAGAATAGAAGAATCCTTGTTTCCAACTTTCCTCTATTCTCCAAGATTGGTAACTTAATTGACGTAGCTGCATATGTTGTGAGAATGGCTAGAGCAGGACATGATATATCGAATTTCGACATCACCAAATATTCTTTTGATAAATATGATTGTTCTAAATGAAAAAGGAAATAAATATCATATTATTCTAATCATGAAAGAAAGAAGAAGAAAGAGTCTAAACTTCTTAAAGATGCCATTCTGGGAGTTGAAACTTCTGTAATGTCTAGTAAGTTCGATACTTATGTACCTGTTTCATTATCTGTTTCTAAAAGTATTAATTAAATCTCATCCATTCCAATCACCATGATACAAACATCATCGGTCACATCCTCTTTTATTCCATCATCCACCATTACTACTTTTGTTCTTGTTTCAGTTGCAAATATTCCAACTATTTCCAATACCACTACAACTGAAATTCATGTAACTTCAAATAAGTCTTTTCCACCATCCACTACAAACATTTCTAAATCCATCACCACCACACAAGTTCTTGCTTCAAATACTATTCCATCTCTCACTACCTTTATTCCATCAGAAGCAATACACGTTTCTACATCTCCATTAATCTCATCTCAATTACTTCCACAAACTTCTCATTTTTCAACTTTTAATACCAATCTTCATTTTGCTTTATTTAACAAAGAAACCACTCTCCATGACTCACCCATCATTCATCCTAATCCAATTTATCCCTTTATTTTTGAAATGTCTAAAAGGACAATCTCTGATAATCAGGGAGCTATCGAAATTTCCTCAACTGAACCTTTCACTTGTTTGGAACTTTTCAATATGAACGAATAACCTTTACCACAAAATCCTCATGAACAAACTTCTGAACCAAGCCATCTTAAATCCAACCTATCCTTGGTTGTTTATGAAAATTTTGTTCCTAAAACCTTGGATGAATGCATTAACATTTTTAGAACTAAAGCTATGAAAAGAGTTTTGAAATTAAGGGCAGAGGCAAGTACAAGTATTGAGCCTCAGGACATGGATGGTTCTTGGAAGAATTTTTAGAAGTGGATGTCTTCTGAAGTTGAAATAATGAATTCTTTTGCTGAAGCATCCAGAATTGAGGATGTTAAAATGGTAACTAAAAGAAAAGAAACAAGAGAAAGAGTCAAATATGTTTAACTACTTGCTGCAAAACAAAAAGAAGCAGAGGAAGCCAGGCTTAAGGCTCAAAAGGCAAAAGAAGTCAAAAAATCTGAAGAAGCCAAGTTGGCTAAAGAAGCTGCTAAGGCTAAATAAGATGCTTTGGTTGCTTTATCTTCTAATCCTGCCATTGCGCTTATTGAAAAAGAAATTTTTTGAAATTAGAGCTGAACAACAGGTGTTCCGAGAAAGTATCATTGAACAGAAGGTTGTCAATGAGAATGTTCAGAACATGCTACAGCTGATTCTACAAAAAGATTTATGCTCCTACTCTTGCTCCTGAACCCTAGGCTCTAGGACTTTCTTTTTCCTTTTACTTTTGAACCAAAAAAATATGCTTGTTCTCTTCTGATTGTTTGCTGTTTCTTTAAATTTTCTTTTAATATTAGTTTGTTCTACTTCGTGGGACTTACTTTTTATGGACTGTTTGAAATTACTTTTGTTGTTGTTTAATGTTTTTCATGAATAATTATCTTTTTGATGACATCAAAAAGGGGGAGAAGTATAATAATTTTGATGAACTCTAAAGATAAATGCATCATGATAATTAAATGATATAAGATATGCATTTACCACTAACGTGTGTTTGTTTGTTTGACAATTAACCAAGGAAATCTAAACAAGTTCACTAGGCATTCTAAGACAGGTCAAAATTAAAGAACTATATTAAAGTTCTAAATAACTAATTTTTCATATAATTGAAGATGTATATTATGCGAACATATGTTCAAAAATCAGATAGACCCAATACTGTTCAGATGTTGAGAACTTTCTAAAAGTTAAAGTCATCTTAATTTTGGTATCATAATGTTCAGAAGATGTAAAATGTAAAGATGTGATATTCAGAAAATAAGAATCAAAAGCAGAAGCAGATGCCTCCTAGTAGAACTGAGAAAATTAGAAGTTGAAGATTGTCTGAAAAATTTGGATAGAAGATTCAATAAGAAGAAGCTATGATGAATTCAAGATCTCAATTGATTATATTCTCATCTAAATCAAGACTTATAAGGACTCAATAGCTGAGCTATTGCAACTAGGGGGAGTTCACCTAGAAGGTTCACACTCAGGATATCTGATCCTCACCCAACCTGTGACTCAGGGGGAGTTTCTCATCATAAGGATAAGTATTCCTTAACCTTCTTATTTCCCTGATTATGAATATGTATAAAATTGTGTAATCAAAATACATTATTTTGTCATCATCAAAAAGGGGGAGATTATAAGAACAAGATTTGGTTCTGCAATATTATCTCTGAGTTTTGATGATAACAAATGAGTATGTTTGTATGAAAAAATTTGTTGTACTAATGTTTGTTATTATTGAGTACTAAACAAACAAGTTCTACTTCTGATGAATGGCGTGGCCAAGACATTGGAAAAGAATTAGTTCCGCTGCTACACAAGTTATGTTAAATAGTAGAAAGTGGTATGCTTCTGATGGATGGTATGGCAAGACATTAGAAGAGAATTAGTTTCACCTCTGCGTTACACAAGTTTTGTTGAACAGTAGCAAGATATTCCAGAAGGATCTGAAGTGTAAGCTCTGGTGTTTGTATAAAGAAACCAGTCAAAATATCTGAAGAAAAAAGTTACTACTTAATTCCAAATGCGGAAGACTCATGTTTCTAAAGATTGTGTGTTCCAAAGAAATAAAGTTAGAAGATCTGAAGACAGAGTTTCTACTGAAGTTCAGATGCTAAAAACTTAGTTTCTAAAAGACAACTTATTTCAAAGAAGAAAAAGTTAAAAGATATGAAGACAACCTTTCTACTGAATTCCAGATGGTGAAGACTTTGTGTTTCTAAAGACCCAAGGTTCTAAAGACAAGGATTCTTAAAGAACCAAGTGTTAAAGATTCTTAAGACGGAAGGTCTGAAGATTCCAAAGACTTGAATTTCTAAAGTTCCAAGGTTATCTACAACGGGTTCTCAAGACCAAGTGCTGAAGACTCTAAAGATATAGCTCTTAAGACTCTGAAGACTTGAAGCTCTTCTGATCCAAGGTTATCTACAACGGGTTCTCACGGCCAAGTGCTGAAGACTCTGAAGTTGCAGTTCTGAAGACTCTGAAGACTTGAAATTCTGAAGACCTTATGTTATGTTCCTGCTTCTAAACTCATAATCTCATAAGCCTCTGAAGTGCAAAAGGAAATAATAAAATGGTTACATGGCACAATAGTACACAATACGAAAAGCCTTATTCAACTACCTCTCCACTAGCTTGAATTGTGGAAGAGATAAGGACACAACAGTATCATTTGTAATGACTCTTTTTCAAATAGCCAATGACTCTATTTTGCTCGACTATATGAGAAAAGAATCATATGTTTTAAAAAAGCTGCATGTTGCAAGTTGCATGTTGTTGGTGTTCAATGTTAAAAATGAATGTTGTCGTTATTGGAACATAACCAAAAAAATTTCAACCACTATAACAACAACAAGAACAGCTGTTATCAAAATGATTCTACAATCTGTTGATAATGATTAAAATGAAATCATTGATTCACAAATTTCTTAATTTCATATGCTGCACAAAGCTTGCTAAGTCACAGAAGATAATAAAGATGATCATGAAAGCTCCAATTACAAATCTGCAACATAAATGTTGTGCTCTAAAGTGATCATTGAAGGAAATAGAACAAGGGTTGCTGTCCATAATGTTCTAAGGTGAATCAAGATGAAGAATTTCTTCTCTTTACTACATCAAGACCAACAAAGCTTTTAGAAGATTATGAAGAAGAAGACTTTAGCGATTCAAGTGGTTTGGGTTGTTGTCCGTGAAGAAGCTACTTGAAGAAAAGAAGACCACACATTAAAGCTACAATATAATGTAATATCTTTTAGTGTGTATTAGGTTCTTCTGATGTACTTAATTTTGTTTACATCTAGCTTGTGTAGAAGCATTATTATTGTTAACAAATGTAATTCACACAGTTGTTTGATGATTCCTTGAGAGACTCGGTTGAGTCAAGATTCTCAAGAAGACTTTGGTTGTGGTAATTATAGATGAAATCTTGGCAGTGGATTCTATTGGGTCAATGGTAGTCATATCTCAAAGGGGACTGAGTGAAGGTCCGTCTTGTGAGATCACTGATGGATATCATTGGAAGGAAATCCTGGTAGGAGATTCTGAGGGATCGGGTTCTATTGGGTCAATGAACATTATATACAGCCTGGATAACTGAAATTGTCATTGGATGTTAGTCACTGGTGGTTTCCCGTGCAATTATAATAAGATTGGTTATAGTGGATCAAGTCCTTGAGTTTAAGGCAAAATCACCTTGGAAGGATAGACTGGACTAGCTTGGGGGTTTCTCAAGTGAAATAGGATATATTTCATGTTCTTTACTCTTGCTTATGCTTTAGAGTTTATGTTTTCTTAACTTAATTAGAAGCATTACTTAGAAGTAACACTCAGAAGCATTGTTCAATGAATAATGCCTAGAAGCGAAAGTTATTCAAGAAAGAAAAAGTCAATTCACCCTTTTTTCTTGTGTTTTCTTCACACCTTCGAGAACATTGGGTAAATGGTCCCCAAATTGGGAAGGTGCGTTCCAAGTCATCCAGGTCTTTTCGAATAACGTGTATGAGATTGAAGAATTAGAAGAAGATCGAAGACTTTTGAGAGTAAATGGTAAGTATTTGAAATAATATAAATATATGCTTCAGGAAGTCAAAATATTAACAGAATGATCAAAATGAAAAATGAAAGCAAAAAATGGTAATAGAAGGTTTCCAAATGGCTTAGATATTTGTTACACATTACCAAAGCAGTTAAAGTCCTAAAGGAATTAAAAAACTACAACATGTCACTAAGTGCTAAAGTCAGGGGGAATAGAAGCCTTCATTCGTTTATACTTCTCAACAAACACCAACAGATAACGTTCGATCGTGGACTTGCTCATAGTAAGAGCTTTAATTTTGGTTCCCAATTTTTATGCCCTTTCGACATGATGAACTTCCACTTTGATCTCCTCATCAAGCTCCTTACAATAAAGTTTCTTGATTTCTTCCTGGCGAGCTTTGGCTTTCTGGATATTGGCTTGCAGCGTTTTAATTTTTTCTTCCCAAGCAGAAATGTTGGTAGCAGAATCTTCGAATCCTTTTTTGCTCTGTGAAAAAGACTTCTCCAACTCTTCAACCTTGGTGGTAGATTTAGTGGCTGCGTCCCACTCTGCCACTTGATTTTCTAGTTTGTTGCCAATCTTAGTCGAAACTTATTGCTTACGCAAGAAATCTACAGAGACTTGATCCAGGAAAAAACCAAGGTCAACGATGATGTCTTCGACCTCTAGGGAAACATTTAGGATGTCCACCTGTTTCAAAAATTCTTCGATGTTGTAGCAAATATGAGTGTTATTTTCTAACACTTTAATTAAATCAACATCAAAGGGTTTTGCCTTGATTTGTTGAAGGAGTTGATCAGCAGGTTAAGTAGATATTTGGCCTCCAAAAGTGGTTCAATAATTGGAACCTTTATCAGAAGATCTAGCCCTTGCACTCATCACTACCTTCAAAAACCCACTTAAGATTGGCGGCCTTCAAGTCATCCAATGCTTCTTGAGAAATAAGAGTAGTAGTAGTGCTCGAAGGGTCCTTGAAGTCCTTAATTATTATGAAAGGTGATGAGAATCGCTTGGAACCTCTGGTTGAACCTTCTCACTTTTGGCCTCTTCTTCCTCCTCTGGATTTTCCATGTTAGGGTTGGACATGTGTTCATATTCTTCAATCGGCTGAGTTTCATCATGATGAGGGATTATTGGTGAGGATTTATATGGTTTTTCTTGATCTGGTATTCGTTGACTTGGATTTCCATGTCAGCATGCTCTCCATATTCGCTCTCATTTATGGAGTCAGATGTCTGAGACGATTGAGGTAAAGTATGAGGTGGTTTGTTTTGTTGGAATTTGCCAAGAAGATTGATGTCGTTGTTTGATCCTCTGTTTGATCCCTTTTGGGATATAGGGTGAACATAAGGAGAGCTTGTGCTCACAGGGATATCATATTCTATGCTGGAAGTTGCAGTGCCGGCTTGATCACCCTATGAAAGGAGAAAGAATGAAATATTAATCGAAAATAATAAAGATGTAACGAAAGAAAAACAAAGTAAAATCAAAATACCGTGAGTCCTTCATCCCCAGAGCTAGAATTATCACTTTCCTCCTATTCAGAGACAATTTGAGCTGGCTTGGGGTCAATGTTTAATGATATATAAGCAATAGACTTCCTTGGCTTAGACACAACAACAACTTTTTGTTCAGGGATGAAGTCAGTGATTTTTGACTTCTTCTTATTTTTCGTTGGCTTCTTTGTATTTGGAGAGAGATCTTTAGCATCTGATTGAACTGGTATAGGTGGAGATTGAGTTTGTTTTTGTTTCTCAGAGTGGAAGGAGGTCTTCGAGTGTTCTAAAAACATCGAAAGGATATTATCAAAGTACAGTTGATACATACAAATGATGAAATATTTAAGTATTGAGAAAATACCTTTACTAGCGCCTTCGTCAAGTCAAGTTCTTCGACTTGATCATCGACCTTCGATGAAGCAGGAACTTTCTTTGCAGCTGCAACTGCAGCCTTGTCTTTTATACTTTGTTTCTTCTTAATGGATAAAAGAAAACAATGGGTTCAACTGATTAAGGTTAAGAAATCATGTAAAAATATTTCGAAGAATAAATCGAAGGAGACTTCCATTTCACACCTTCACCGGATGGAGAGAGTATTTGAACATACTCTATTAAAATAAAGGTGGATTTTGAAACTGTCTAGAGAATGCTTAGTCGGAACCACTCATTCGGCTGGTTTTTTGGGTTCTTGTTGAAGGAGTTTTGGATGAGACCCACAGACAAAATATTCTGGGAATGGAGGTCCAAATGCCAAGCCAAAATCAATGTTTGGAAATGGTGGGAATTTAGGTGGTTGGACTTTAAAAGCTAACTGATACCAATCTTCAGGCTTGACGCACAAAGGTATTTTCAAATAAGGGAGTTTCTTTGTGAAATTTTCATTTAAAATTAAAGCTGCTTCACGGATGGTTCGATTAAGATCATCAGGCTTGTATAAAATTTCAAAGTACTTTTTGAACGCTTTAATTTCTTTGATATGAGTTGTTTTAACTTTCTTGAATCATTCCTGTATGGAAGCAAAAACACGAGTTAAATGTTGAGAAAAGTCAGCTATGTCGAAGATTGTAGTGGTGTAATATTATTCCCTCCACCAAGTGTCGGTCTCTTGTGTGCAATAGGTTGATGGTCGAAATGAAATGGGATTAAGAGTGGTATTGTTTGCATAGAGAGAAATGTGTTTTGTGCATTCAGGTTCAAAAAAACCACATTCTATAAAGGAAAAGAGTGCCTTTCTTATTATACAGTGGTTTAGGAAATTGTTTGGATGAGGCTAAACTATCGAGAAACCAAATTAGGTTGATATCTAACCAAAACCATTTAGTTCTCCGAGGGTATCAACCTAGTGTCAAGAAATTGAGGAGTGAGAAAAGACTGCCATAGAGCCACGTATTATGCTTCTTGATCCTTCGAAAGAGCAAGAAATTCACGTTTAAACCATTCAGGGCCGTGCATTATTTGAGCAAATTAAGGGAGCCATCGAATAAGTAAAATTATCGCATTTTGTGAACATCATCACAAACTCAATGAAGGTTTCTTATATAATTGTCCCTTCATTATTTGGGGTTAGTTGGACCAATATTGTTCATTCGATCCTCCTACTATTCACCTATTCATTTCTTCATTAATAATGTCGTGGGTGGAGATTGAAGGTTCAAAAGTGGCATTTAACCACAATTGGAGTAGCCAAAATGGCCCAACAAAAATAATGTTCGTTCCTAACTGGAATTTCCTTAAGATCTCGACGGAATCTACTAGAGACTCATAGAGGGAACCTAAAATTATTTGGCTCAAGCACAACTTGTGTCCATCATGAATTTGGTTCGCCATGGTGATATATCTCTTTGTTACTTGAAGAAAAATCGAGAAGAAAATGCAGCGAGATTGCCATAATGCTAGAAAAGCAATATGCTCTTTGTCCGAGACTTCTTCAGTGGATTTGTCGTGACGGTCAACTATATAATGGGTAAAAGTAGGTTTTCCACCTGCAAATTTGATGGTATCTTTGTCCATCTTAAATGGATCTAAATTCTCACCAATAGGTCAAAGCCGACTGATGGAAACAATATCAAACAGAGTCAGGGTCATCATTCCACAAGGGAAATGAAATGTTTTATGGGTAGAATCCCAGAAGTACAATGAGGCCACTAACATACTTTGGATATGCCTAGGGCCAGATTTTAACATCTGAATCATGTCATAAATCTCCATATCTTTCTAGAATTGGATTTTCTGATTCTCAACCTTAGTGAGCCAGGAAAGATATGGTTCAGGGTCTTTCATCAGAGTACAAGATCGAAACACTCTAAGAGTGTTGGTCATATAGTCTAGGTTAATACCGCCTTCTGTTTTTGAAGCGTCAGTCAAAGAATTCACTTGTTCATCCATATATTTCTGGGTATCAGGTTTCCTACCTTTATCATCAGGTTTTTGTTTACTATCCAAAGGTTTTGTACGATGATAAACATGGAAGAAATATTTAAGTTTTGCTACATCTGTATTAGGGTCAGGAAAATGATCCATATATGTATGTGTTTAACCATAAATACTAATAGGGATGAGTACCTGAGATTAGTAGATTTTTACGCTTCTCTTTAAGAAGAGGAGGCTCAGGAACATAGTTCTGATTTCCTAGCAACAACGGTGTTGTTATCTTGGTGATTGGTATGGAAACTTCTTTTTTTTCTTGGATATTTTGATTTTAGGTGCCATTGTTGAACTTGAAGCTTAGAAGATGAAGATTTTGAAGAAGAAGCTCGAAAAAGTGCAAGTTTAAGAGTGCAGAAGTTAGAAAAGTATTGAAAATGAAAGGTTTTGGTACTTATAGGAAGAAGAAAATGACATTTCATTTTCGTGACTGAAGAGTTAGTGGGGCACATGTTATGCTTTGAGAGGATGCAGAAGCAATTACCTAGGCAAGTTACTTCCATACTCCTATTTTCTAGGAGTAATGATTCAAAGCAGCAATGCACGTCTCAATGAAGCATTTCTGAAAAGGGGTCATCATGACCATGACGTCACAACAGTAATAGCTGACGGGTCGAAAGCTTTCAAAAAATGTCCTCTCCTCACTTTGATCAAACAAGATATTTTTGGGTGGGAAATTTTTAGCTATAAATTCGACGCTTAAGTTTGATTACTTGGCAAAGAGGTTTTTCAAGAGAAATCAAGAAAAATGAAGTTCGGTTTTGACATAATATAATCTTTTTGACCAAAGTTGGATGAAATAAAGCAAGAAGCTTAACATTTTTGAAATGATTCGAAGTGGGTTCAACAAGAATATTTGAATTTTGGCTCTTATTTGTTCTTTTGAAATGAGACACGTGGAAGCCTGTGAAAGATCGAACGCATGCAAGCGAGAACGTGTTCTCTTCTGAAGAAAAGACCATTCGTGTCGAATTAGTATAAATAGGAGTCTTTAGTTTAGATTTCTGGGTGTTTAAATATTATACAAATTACTCATATTCACTCAAAGTATCAAAGGACACAATTGAAATAATTGTCCCAATCGTGGAACTAGCTCCGCAACATAATAATTGTATGCACTCTTTGTAATATATTTTTAAAAATCAATTGAACTTTATTTATTTCTTAAACATATTTGTTACAACTAAACAAACTCCAACGAGACTAAAACAATAACACATACAACATTATAAAATTACATAACTGAACTTGTTATCAAAGTATCACAATCGTCAATATAATATCTTCTGATCCATGCATCATATGAGAAACATCATTATCACTTTTGACTTCGTCCAACCAACTTTCTTGTTTTCCTGTCACAATTGAGGTGGTCGTTCTATATCTCTGAATTCTTCAGATGATTTCACCATCTTGGTACTCCCCTTCTAACCAGCACATCAAGGACCTCTTAAGATAGTTCGTGGAATGGATGTTCCAAAATTTCATTTTAATCAAAAGTTTGACAATAGAGAAAATAACATAACCATCGCTTTTGAAAATTATGTCAGATGCCATGAGAAAGAAATTTGAGAGAAAGTGAGAAGAAATGTGAAAATATAGTGGAGGATGGAGGTTGTATTTATAAAAAATAAAAAACATATAGAAGCCACTTGGGGTGACACCTACATATAAAATTTGTACATAGGAGCCACGTGGGGTGGTACCTTCTTTTTCTTAAGCACATAAGCGTCATCTGAGGTGACGTGTACACTTTAGTTTTACATGTAGGAGCCACTTGGAGTGGTGCCAACACTATATTGTAAACTGAAACATGGTTATTTAGGTCAATATTTTGAAAAGTTGGTTATTTGTGAAATTTATTTGAAAACATGGTTATTGCAGAAAAAATTCTAATATTCTGACATAAAAAAGTTAATATGTATATCGTTCATACTTTGGTTAACAGTTTGTATAAAATTGGTTAATATTGTTCATAACATGATTAATAAGTTCTCAAAGATAAAAAAAAAATTAATAAAAAAAAATTAGTTAATAGAGTATAAAAATTGATTAATACATTTATAATTTAGTGTCAGAATATACTTAATATTATATATTTTATTAGTTGCTGAAGTAGTAAATATGATTAATAAATTATAAGTTAAATAAGTAGTTAATAACATATTTTTGTGATTAATACAATTGCGAAATTGGTTAATGATATAGCCTTATATTTATATTATAAAATAAATTTAAAAAAATATTTTTTTAAATAGTTATTTTAAAAAAAAAATTATTATAATAAAAAACATTGTTTACCACCGTGAACAATGTATATAATATAAGTATGACAAAATATCTTATTTGGTCCCTTAAGTTTATCTCGGGATCCATTCTGGTCTGTTTTTATTTATTTTTAAAATGTTTTCACACCCAAGAATCAAACCCTGGTTTGGAGGGTTATTGGTCATTATGTGCTACCACCCAACCACTTCACATATATTGATTAAGTGTTCATTGATAAAATTAAACAACACCAGTTACTGCAACTTGACAAAACCCAACAACAACATCATCAGTTCCAGAAAACAAAAAACGAAAATGTGAAACAAAATCAAACAAGTTAAGTGCGAAACGAAATCGAACAAATGAAATCGAAAATATGAAACAAATCTCCATTACATCATAACAAGTGTTTTGCATTCTTTACACAATTAGAGTTGTACTATAATATTTTACCATTATAGTTGTTTTTGCATACATTTCTCCAAGAACAGATCTGGAAGGTACAACCTATTTATTCCACTTCTTGAAAAATATTATGGTGTTGTTCATCTTCCTCAATGGCAAAAGTCATTGTAATTCCACCTATTTAGAACACAACCGCAGCCACTGTCGTCGTTATCATCAGGAATCTAGAAACACCATCTCTTTAATTTGGAAGAAATAATTTATATCCCTAAACCCAGCCCCAATTTATATGTATGGAACAAATTGATTTGAAATAATCAAAAATAAAATAACTAAGCAGTAATAAAAATAATAATAAATTTAGATCTATTAATCTATTATTAGTGTTGAGGAATTTCAACGTTGAAAAGAAATGACTACCTGGATTTGTATTGTTTGACGAATTACAAGTACAAATAGAGCACTTGTGACCGACTTTAATGAACTACAAATTTATGGGTAAATGTTTGATTGTTTGTGTTGAGAGAACGATGGAAATAGTGACATGAGAGAAAGAATTTAGATAATAAAATCAAATCATTATATAACACATACAAACAATAATATAATGGTCTAGTAGTTTGATATGTTGTCTAGCAATCAAATGTACCTATGTTCGAATCATGTCTAAAATAAAAAAACTTAGAAATTTTCTGTATATTTAATAACCTCACATATCACGCGTAAAGACCATGCTAGATACTATGTAAATAGAGATATAAGACCATAATAGATCCCGAGATAAATTTAAGAGAAAATATATATATATATATATATATATATATATATATATATATATATATATATATATATATATATATATATATATATATATATATATATATATATATATATATATATATATATATATATATATATATATATATATATATATATATATATATATATATATATATATATATATATATATATATATATATCGTATAAAGTGATATCAACATAGCATAAATAAAATCCAGAGCTTTATAGGTTGTCGAAACCTTTTTCTTTCTCTAAATTGAGTTAAATAATATATAAAACAGATACTTAAAAGATCGTGGGTCTTTACTCTTTACCATTTGAAAGAAAATAATACTAGGTCCATGCAATATCTGGTGACACGTAGGAAACAGAAAGCGCGTGGAGACACGTATATCTGATGCGGTTGGACGTGGCCACGTTTTTATTGTAGGACCCACAACCTACGTGGGTACAACGTGTGAAAGCGTGTTCTCAGTTTCGGAAGAACGAGTGGTAGTCATCAATGACGGTGTGTGTTGTCTAGAATGGCCAGTAGGATGGTCCCACGTCAAATGTTGGGTCCACTTTGAGAGGAAATTGTGTGCTTATGATGAAATGAAGTGGCAATGTGGCATGGGATGGGGCTTCATACTAGAACAATGTTTTTAGCCCCTACCAAAGTAGACACGTGTAAGTCAAATAATATTATAGTGTTTCTTTCATTGTTTTGTGTAGAAAACATGCTTTTATAAAATATACTCAACATGTGTTTAAAGGGCGAAATTCAGATTTATATAAATTAAGTTCTATTTGGACCAATTAAATCTTGGTTTTGATTTATGTAAGGATGGTAAGCCCTCGTATTGTTTCGTTTAGATCCGTCTTACTACAGTATTAGAGTGGGGAGAAGGCAAACATAATTGAAAATGTAGATTTAAAATTTTAAATCATCTCATAAAAAATAGAGATGAAACCGGATGGGGTCTATAAGCAGTGTATATGTAAATGCTAAATATTACAACAAAAAACAATATGAAAAATATTTGTATATATAAAAGTTTCAAAAAAATATAGATGACATACTGATAGTGTAAATTAAATTTATATTGTCAACCAATTACTATCATGTATTATGTATTATGACACATCATTATTTTTAAATTTATAATATAAGAAAAATTATTCTATCCAAAAAATTTATTTTGTTCTTTTATTCTAAAAACACAACACGTGATATTCTGTGGGATGATCAAATTATCTGTCCAACCCTCTTCTTTTCGTTGCCCATCCAAATATCCAAGACAACCGTTTTTTCCTCTTCTCACAATTCCAAAATTGCCGTCCATGTTCTACGGCGGTTACTTCTTCATAGCAAATGTGATTGTCTTCGTCTTTCTCTCTATCGCTTGTTTCTCCTTCCCTCACGGTGGTGAGATTGTCATCGTCGCCACCATTATCCTCTAATCAACACACTCCCAACACGAATCGTGGCCAACTCTTTACCCTAATCACGAATCCAAGACTAAACTTCCCTAATTCTCGTCCCTACACCTAAATCAAAAATTCAGAAACACAAAACCTAAAGACTTTGAACCGCGGTTACACGGTGATTAGGCACGTATTTGCGTAATTAGCTTAGGGAAAAACTCTGGAGGAGGCTCATATACGTTGAAGCATGAAGAAAACTGGAGAAACATAGGGAAGAGCAACCTACCAGTGGCGATGGCGACGATGACGGAGACCTTTGACGAGGAAGATACCTTCTGCCAGGTAACTCTTCTTGCTTCTCTCTTTTCCCTCTTGCTTTTCTTTTATGTATTAATTGTTTGTTTCTTCTTCTTATTCTTCATCTCTTCCCTTTTTGTTTTTCTGAAATTCGTATTGAGTAATTTTCTTTTGGGTGTGTTTCTTGTTTTATTGTACAAATTATAAGGAAGGTAATGAAAATGGATGTTGCTGAACCATTCAATGTTCTTGTCAATCCAGAAGCTCTGCGAATTCATGTAAGTATAAATATTTTCAAGTAGCTTTTTCGAGACATAAATGATTTTACAAAGCTCATGATATTTGTTAATTCATGGAGACAAATGTGATTCTCTGTGGAACATGAAAGCACAAGTTGGGCAGTAGCCTTAGTATTTATAGAAGAATGATGTATACTTTCTGGTAAAGTTTCTCTACTGTCCTCACTAATTGATGTGTAGGTTTTTATTTATTAATGCAATGTTTACGACTCGTGCCCATGTCAACCTGAATGACTCGAATTGTATTTTCTTGCAGGTTAAGATGTGCAATGAACTTTGAAGTAGTGAAAAACACAAGAAGGGGGGGTTGAATTGTAAAACTGAAATCTAATGCAATGAACAAGATATTTTTATCCTGGTTCGTTTGATCTCAAACTACTCCAGTCCACCCGTCAAGGTGATTTCGCCTCTCTCCAACGAGGTCTTAATCCACTATATTCAACTGAATATTACAGACTGCTTTAACAACTGCTAAAGCCTTCTTGATCCAAACCACAACCCGGTTTGTCAAGGAAACACTTTCTTACAAAGAGATAAAACTAAGTGTGTGAATGTTTTCTACAAAACTGTATCACAACTGTGATGTATACACAACTTAAAGCTTAGAAACTAGATTGCTAAACAATGATAGAATATCAGAATGTGTAGTGTTTAGCAAAACTGAGAGAAGGAAGATTTTGATCAGCTTTTATGCGTGTAGAGATTTGGAGAGCATTAGCCATTTCAATCTTCAAAGTCTTGTTTATATAGCACTGAGATGATGAATGTTGGATGCAATATTCTTGATTCAATGCTATTAACAAACTTTCCTTATCGAGCAGATCTTGTCTGGAATGAGGCCGTTGGTATTAATTTGCTTTCAATGCACAGTACCGTTGCTTACTTAATGCAAGTTCTGGCTTGGCTCATTCTGACTCTGCTTAGCTGCCGATGAACTGTTGTGTTTCTTTATCAGAGTGTTGAGTGCAGTCTTGTTCATCAGGCTTCAGCATATACGTGAGTTGATCATCTGATTCTGATATGGCAACTTCTGATGCTGATGTCTGAAACTAAATTCTGATGCTGAATAGGTGTGATCTTGCTTATATCAATCAGAGTATCTGCAAGTCAGAACATAGTAATTTTAGGCAGCAGATAGTTCATACTTGAATCTTATAAATAATATATCTTTTCACTTTGTTATCATCAAAACTTAAATATAGGGTAGTAGATTCAAACTTTTTTCTAACAATCTCCCCCTTTTTGATGATGACAAAAACTAGATATTTTTAAATGAAAATAACGTGAAAAGGTATCAGAAAGATGCATCAGAGTAAGAAGTAAAAGGATAAGGAGTAAAGAGATATCAGAGTTGAGAGATACTCCCCCTGAGTTTATTACTTCCCTTTGATTACAAGTGTTCTTCAGGATCAGATCTTTTTTCCTTTCTTTGAACATCAGAGTATCAGAGTCTTTGACTATCAGAAGCTTTAGATCAGCATGTCAGAGCAGAGCTTCAGAGCTTTTCTTGTCAGAGCTTTGCTTTGGATCAGAGTATCAGAGCGGATCAGAGCTTCATAGTGATCAGAGCTTCTAGTCTTCAGAGTGTCCAGGAGCTTCCTTGTACCTGTAGACTTTAAGCAAAACAGAAAAACATTTTCAAGTAATAGAGTTAGAATGTTTGAGAATTTCTGTCTAGTTAGCCGTTATTGTTTAAAATATCATTCTTGTTCTCCCCCTTTTTGTCAGCAATCAAAAAGTGTAGGTGATGTGCTAAAACAATTAGGATCAGAAAAACTTGTCATATTGAAATGGTTCAGAATCAAAACATGAAAATAGTACAAAACATATTCAAACAGTACATCAGAAAATCAAAGAAAACATGAAAAAGACATGAATGAAAAAAGACTAAGGTTGAGGAGGCAAGCGTGTGAACAGGTTCTCCAGCATGGCTTTAATCTGATCAGCAGTCTCATTCTGCTTGTTCACCATGCTGACAACAGTGTCAATCTTGCTATCCTGCACATCCATTCTTTCTTTCATCTTCTGGTCGTTTTCATCCATCCTCTGCTGCAGACGCATGTCATTCCGCTTTAGTTCTTCCAGAGTCTGCCTGTCCAAGGCAGCTTGAGAAGCATCAGAAGCAGGAAGCTTCTGAGAGCTTTCAGCAACATCTTCTGCTTGACTTTCTTCAGCTTGAATGGTCTTGTCTTCTTCTGATTGCACCTTTGAAGCTGGCTGTTTCTCAGACCAAGGTTCACTATCCAGAGGGAGCACGTCTTCTTTCAGAAGCTGACTTCCAACTTCATTCAGAAGCTTGCTGAAATTATGTTGTGCCTGCTCATAGTTGATATCCTGCAACTTGAGGGCTTCAGCACGTACCCAAAGTCTGAATTGTGACCAGAGCTGATCAGAAGCAGCTGGGTCAATCATTCCAGGACAGACTTGCTTCAAAGAAGCAATCCATTGCAGCACACCTGTTTCAAAATTCATAATACCAGAGCCAACATCTGGTTGTTTTGGTTTTGGGATGGCAATTTTATGTTTCAGATCAGCAAGACGGTCAAGACTAGTTAAGTCTATGAAGGTCCTGCTGGGGTTTTCAGAGGTTTTCTTGGCAGCTGTTTGTTTTGGAGAGGGAGTTTCAGAATCAGAAATTATGATTGGACTGGGTGGTGTTTTGGGAGTATTTGGTGGTGTAGATTCTAATGAGGATGGCAATTGTGCTAGGGTGATTGTTGTTCCACCTGGCAGCTGGATTGCCAGAGGTGATGGTTGAGGTGAATGAGGTTCAGATGGTTGAGGAGAAGGAGTTTCAGAGTGATGAAACTCTGGTTGAGGTGATGGTGGATTAATTTCTGGTTGAGGAGAGGTTGTTGGAATTTCTGGTTATTCAGGGATAAGGGGTTCTTCAGGAATTGATGAGAGTGGTTGTTGTTGTTGTTCTGGTTCTTCAACAGATTGCTGTTGTTCTGGTTGTGGAGGAGGGACAATTTGTGGTTCAGAGTTTGATTGATCAGAAGTGTGTTGATCAATGTCAGACAGCACTTTGTCAATTGCTGATGTTGTTGAGATTGTTGGTTTGGGATGTTTGGTTCTGGGTCTTCTGAGTTTTAATGCCTCGGAAGGGTCCTCTTCTGGTACAGTTTCATCTATGGTAGGGATGGGAATTGAGATTCTATGAGAGGTTTGAGGAGGAATAGATGCTGGAATAGTAGAAGAATTTAAAACAGAAGCAGCAGATAAATTACCTCTTTTCTTGGGTGTCTGCTGAGATGATCCTTCTGAAGGTGCCTTCCTCTTCTTCGTCTTCTTCAGAGTCACTTCTTGCCGAGGTTGATGCAGAGCTTTGATAATCAGATTTGGATCTGTACCATCTGCCTTGCACGCATCCAAGTATCTGAGAACCACCTCTGGTTTGGATTCTATCTCAGAAAATAAGGGAAAGTCACTCAGAGGAACTCTTCTGCTGGTGATATCAGCAATAGGAGTAGCTCTGGGTTCCTTCTGGATATTTTCTATCAACTTCATCTTCTTCAAGTTCTTTGCATTCAGAGGTTTCCCAACTGTTGGTTCAATGGTGCTTAGCTCTTGAGCTTCTATCAGATGCTCTATCAGCCTATTCTCTGTCATAATATCTGATATCAACCTTCCAAAGGGTATCCAATCCCTCTTGGTTCTTTCTTCTTCCCTGGTTTCCTTCACACTTGTTCTGAGGTGGTTGAACAGAAAATGAGCCAAATTGATTTTTACCTTCTGATCAATAAAGTAGATCAGAAACTGCTGATCCACATTTATGTAATCAGGTGAGCTGGTTGGCTTCCTATGGTTGAAGCACCCCAGAATTATGTTAGCCCAAACTCTGTAATGATCCTTCAGATCTTTGATCTTGCTGATGGGCACCCCATGGGTGAAAATCCTTGCAGCTATCACACCCACATCAGCACATCTTTCAGCCATGTCCACACAACGGACGCCACCGCCACTGTAACCGATTAGCCTTACAATGTGATCCTCAGTGATCACAATCTTCTTCCCCATAACAAAGGAGGTGACTAGATGTGTTGAAGCCTTGGCGTGAATCCAGAATTCCTTGACTAGCATAGGGAATGTTGGTCCAACCAACCTGTCAAAATACCTTTCCCACTTCTGTGCCCTAACTTCTTCAGTTAGGTCAAAACCGTTCTCCTTCAAGCTTCCAAAATCAATGATTAATTCAGAAAGTACTTCAAGATTCTTCACAGGAGTGAGGAGTGTTCTGAATGGCACTTGATATTGCTCAGATGATGCTTTCTTCTGAGGACCTGCAGAAGCACTGCTGGAGGTTGCCATGTTCACACACTAAAGGGTTTTGAGAAGAACTGAGAAAAAGGTTTTGCAAGAGATGAACACAGAAATATGCAGAGAATGCTTGAGTATTAGTGAGAAAACGTAAAGAATGAGAATGAGAGATTAATGTGTTTAAATAGAGTTTCAAAATATTTTGAAAAGATAAACGTTTTTAAGAAAGAGAAAAATCATGATTGCATTTTAAAAGCATGATTACTTTTCATTAAATGCTTGCTGATTTTGGGGGATTTGAGAAAGATACTTAAAAATGGTTACCAGACATGTGTCTCAATGCACCCAATCAGCGCTTTGCCTTCTCAGAAGCGTGCACGCGTTCTGCTTCAGAGATATGCTGATGATTGGATGACACTTGTTTGATGTAGTGATCAGCACGTCTGTTTTTGACCTTAGACTCTCAGATCTTTAGACTTGCATCTGATACAATCTGCATGTTCTATCTTTCTGAAGGAAGATTGATCAGAAGTTCACAGTAAAACAATTACATTCTGAAGATAAATATATGGAATTAAAACATTTTCACTCTGGACAAACTTTCATGCTGAGATGTTTCAGAATGAAATTAAACCTATCTTCTGAAAGGGGTTTAGTAAAGATATCAGCCCATTGATGGTCTGTATCTATAACTTTTAAGTTCAAAATACCTTTCTGAATATAGTCCCTAATGAAATGATGTTTTATTTCTATATGCTTAGCTCTAGAATGTAAAATGGGATTCTTACTTATGCAAATAGCAGAAGTATTATCACAGAGTATAGGAATGTTACTCTCAAAAATCTGGAAGTCTTCAAGCTGACTTTTCATCCAGAGCATTTGTGTGCTACATCCTGCTGCTGCTATGTACTCAGCTTCTGCTGTTGATAGTGCAATTGTTGATTGCCTTTTGCTGGACCAAGAGATCAGATTTTCTCCCAGAAACTGGCAGCTTCCAGAAGTACTTTTTCGTTCTACTCTGTCTCCAGCAAAATCAGCATCGCATTAGCCTACTAAGCTGTAATCACTAGATTTTCTATAAAACAAACCCAGATTAGTAGTACCTTTCAGATACTTGAAAATTCGCTTAACAGCTGTTAAGTGAGATTCTCTAGGATCTGATTGGAATCTAGCACAGATACAAACACTGAATAATATGTCAGGTCTTGAAGCAGTCAGATAGAGGAGAGAACCAATTATACCTCTGTAGACTTTCTGTTCTACATTTTTGCTTACCTCTTCTCTTTCCAGAATGCACGTGGGATGCATTGGAATCTTTGATGGCTTACATTCTGAGAGGTCAAATTTCTTCAGAAGATCTCTGATGTATTTGCTCTGATGAATGTAAGTTCCCTCTGGAGTTTGATTGATCTGAATTCCTAGAAAGAATTTCAGTTCCCCCATGAGGCTCATCTCAAATTCTGCCTGCATACACTTAGCAAATTTTCTTCCAAGAGAAGGATTAGTAGAACCAAAAATAATATCATCAACATAAATTTGACAGACTAAGATGTCATTCTTAACTGATTTACAGAATAGAGTAGTGTCCACTTTCCCTCTGGTGAATTCATTTTCTAACAGAAAGTTACTTAGCCTTTCATACCAAGCTCTGGGAGCTTGTTTCAGACCATACAGTGATTTCTTTAGTTTGAAAACATGTTCTGGATGTTTTGTATTTTCAAAACCAGGGGGTTGGTGTACATAAACTTCTTCTTCTATATAACCATTTAAGAATGCACTTTTGACATCCATCTGATACAGAGTGATGCCTCTATTAACAACAAATGAAATTAAAAGTCTGATAGATTCTAACCTGGCGACTGGGGCAAAGGTTTCTGTATAGTCTATCCCCTCTTGCTGACTATAACCTTGTGCAACCAGTCGTGCCTTGTTTCTGATGACTTCACCTTGTTCATTTAGCTTGTTTCTGAACACCCATCTTGTTCCAATGACGTTGAATCCTTTTGGTCTGAGAACGAGATCCCATACGTCGTTTCTGGTGAATTGATTCAGCTCTTCTTGCATTGCCAGAATCCAGTCATTATCCAGAAGTGCTTCATCAATAGAAGAAGGTTCAATCAGAGACACAAGTCCCATAAGAGTTTCTTCAGAGTTTCTGAAGCTTGCTCTTGTTCTGATTGGATCTTCCTTTCTTCCTAAGATAGTCTCTTCTGGGTGATCCAAGCTGCTTCTGGGTAATCTCTTCTGAGGTTGATCAGCAGCTGTTGTAGGATTGCTAGCAGTGCTCCTTTCAGACGTTGAAGGAATGTCTGTGTTGAGAGTTTCTGATGACTTGTCTTCAGAACCTGTAAATTCAATTTCTATACCTGCAAAAACTTCATTCTGCTTTGACTTTTCAGAGTCAAGCTTATCATCAAAACGAACACTGATTGATTCTTCCACAATCTGTGTTTCTGTATTGTATACTCTGTACCCTCTTGAGCGTTCAGAGTATCCTAACATAATACACTTCTGTGCTTTAGAGTCAAACTTGTTCAAATAATTCTTTGTATTTAATATAAAGCAAGTACATCCAAATGGATGAAAATATGAAATGTTGGGCTTTCTGTTCTTCCACAATTCATATGGAGTCTTTTCCAGAATAGGTCTTATTGAGATTCTATTCTGAATGTAGCACGCTGTGTTTATTGCTTCTGCCCAGAAGGTCTTAGCAACGTTTGTCTCATTGATCATGGTTCTGGCCATTTCTTGCAATGTTCTGTTCTTTCGTTCTACAACTCCATTTTGTTGGGGAGTTCTAGGACAAGAGAAATCATGCAGAATGCCTCTGTCATTAAAGAATGACTCAAAATCTTTGTTTTCAAATTCTCCACCATGATCACTTCTGACTTTAACGATTCTAAGATCCTTTTCATTCTGAACTTGGTTACAGAAGGTAACAAACATAGATTGTGACTCGTCCTTGTGTCTTAAGAACTTTACCCATGTCCATCTGCTATAGTCATCTACGATTACTAACCCATACTTCTTGCCACTGACTGAAGCAGTTTTAACTGGTCCAAATAAGTCAATGTGCAGAAGTTCTAATGGCTTAGAGGTAGAAACAACATTTTTGGATTTAAAAGAAGGTTTTGCAAATTTGCCTTTCTGACATGCTTCACATAGAGCATCTGAATTGAACTTCAAATTAGGAAGTCCTCTGACCAGATTGAGTTTGTTAATCTGAGATATTCTTCTCATACTAACATGCCCCAATCTTCTGTGCCAGATCCACTGCTCGTTGTTAACAGACAGAAGACATTTTACATTCTGACTCTTTAGTTCAGAAAGTTTGATTTTGTAAATGTTGTCTTTCCTCTTACCATTAAACAGGATAGTCCCATCTTTCTGACTAACAGCTTTACATGATTTTTGATTAAAGATTATATCATAACCGTTATCACTTAATTGACTTATGGATAACAGATTATGCATCAATCCATCTACTAGCAGAACATTATTAATAGAGGGAAGATTTCCATTACCTACAGTTCCAGAGCCAATTATCTTTCCCCTCTGATTGCCTCCAAAGCCAACGTGGCCTCCAGGCTTAAGTTCCAGGCTTTGGAACATATGCCTTCTTCCCGTCATGTGTCGTGAGCAGCCAGAGTCCAGGTACCATGACTGGTGTTTCTGACTTGCTGCTAAAGATATCTGCAACATGTATTATTTTATCCTTAGGTACCCAGATTTTCTTGGGTCCTGATTTGTTAGTTTTACCAAAACTCTGGTTGAATTTTGGTTTCACAGAGTTCTTACTGCTAGTGTATTTAATATCATGTGTGTGACCATATACAAAATGTGAATTTAGAGGAGTGTGTTTAATGGTTAAGTCCATGACATTCTTTGGTGTAGGAACCTTACCTTGGTATCCTATTCCTTTCCTGCCGTTTCTGCTAACTCCATATATCATTGAAGCCATTTTGCTTCTATCTATGCTTTTAGCTAGGAACTTCTGGAAACTGTGATCATACTCCTTGATGATCTCATCAGCGTTGCTGGGAGTTTCAGAAATTGGTTCCTTCTGAGAGTTTTGTAAAGTGTTTTCTAATTTTGAAATCTTATTTCTCAGCTCAGAACTTTCCAATTTGAGACTCTCAGTCTTATTAGAGTCAGATTCAAGATTCCTTTTCAGGTCTCTGAATTTAGCTCTAATTTGCTGATAACGTTCCAGAATCTCATTAAGGCTTTCAGCAAGTTCAGCCTTTGTAAAGTTAACAGCAAAGTTAGGAAATACCTCTTCAGTATCTGATTCTGAGTCTGATTCAGAAGCTTCACTATCTTCTGAGATGTTAGCCATGAGAGCTATGTTTTCCCTCTCATCATCTGATTCTGAGTCAGCTTCAGACGAGTCAGAGTCATCCCATGTAGCCATGAGACTTTTCTTCTTCTCTCTTCCAAACTTCTTTTTGGGCTTTTCCCTCTGAAGCTTTGGGCAGTCACTCTTATAGTGTCCTTGCTCATTGCACTCATAGCAGATGATGTCCTTGGTGTTTGGCTTTTTGCTACTGGAGGAGCCTTCAGATCTTCTGTATCCAGAGGAAGAATCTGTCCTTCTGTATCTAGAAGAAGACTCGTTCTGATCAGATCTTCTGGGATTCCTGAACTTCCTTTGTCTTTGCTTCCACAGTTGATTTACTCTTCTGGAAAGGAGAGAGAGTTCGTCTTCTTCTGATGAGGATCCATCAGATGTTTCTTCAACTGCCTGCAAAACTTTAGACTCAAATTTTTTGTTAGATTTTAATGCTAAAGGCTTACCTTGCTTCTGAAGCTCATCAGCTTCTAGCTCTATCTCATGACTTCTGAGGGAGCTGATAAGTTCCTCCAGAGTGATTTTGTTGAGATCTTTAGCTAGCTTCAGAGCTGTAACCATTGGTCTCCACTGCTTGGGTAAACTTCTGATGATTTTCTTGACATGGTCAGCAGTAGAGTATCCTTTGTCCAGAACTTTGAGACCAGCTACCAGAATATGGAATCTAGAGAACATGGTTTCAATGGATTCAGATTCTTCCATTTTGAACGCCTCATACTTCTGAATGAGCGCCAGAGCTTTTGTTTCTTTGACCTGAACGTTGCCCTCATGCGTCATTCTGAGTGAGTCAAAAATATTCTTTGCTGTGTCTCTGTTGGAGATCTTTTCATACTCAGTATAGGAGATGGCGCTGAGGAGGATGGTTCTGGCCTTGTGGTGATTCTTGAAGTCACGCTTTTGTTGATCAGACATTGTTTTTCTATCAATCTTCTGACCGCTTGCATTCACAGGGTGCGTGTATCCATCTGGCACCATATCCCACAGATCAGCATCATGTGCCAGAAAGAAGCTTTCAATTATGTCTTTCCAGTAATCAAAGTTTTCTCCATCAAAGACTGGAGGTTTGCCGCTGAATCTGTCTCTGTCCTCATTGTTGTCATTGCTGATGTGAGAATTGTTTCCTGCCATTGTGTTTTTCTGACGCTGGATCTTGTACTGACACGGTTAAGTGTTTTAGCTCAGAACCAGGCGCTCTGATGCCAATTGAAGTAGTGAAAAACACAAGAAGGGGGGGTTGAATTGTAAAACTGAAATCTAATGCAATGAACAAGATATTTTTATCCTGGTTCGTTTGATCTCAAACTACTCCAGTCCACCCGTCAAGGTGATTTCGCCTCTCTCCAACAAGGTCTTAATCCACTATATTCAACTGAATATTACAGACTTCTTTAACAACTGCTAAAGCCTTCTTGATCCAAACCACAACCCGGTTTGTCAAGGAAACACTTTCTTACAAAGAGATAAAACTAAGTGTGTGAATGTTTTCTACAAAACTGTATCACAACTGTGATGTATACACAACTTAAAGCTTAGAAACTAGATTGCTAAATAATGATAGAATATCAGAATGTGTAGTGTTTAGCAAAACTGAGAGAAGGAAGATTTTGATCAGCTTTTATGCGTGTAGAGATTTGGAGAGCATTAGCCATTTCAATCTTCAAAGTCTTGTTTATATAGCACTGAGATGATGAACGTTGGATGCAATATTCTTGATTCAATGCTATTAACAAACTTTCCTTATCGAGCAGATCTTTTCTGGAATGAGGCCGTTGGTATTAATTTGCTTTCAATGCACAGTACCGTTGCTTACTTAATGCAAGTTCTGGCTTGGCTCATTCTGACTCTGCTTAGCTGCTGATGAACTGTTGTGTTTCTTTATCAGAGTGTTGAGCGCAGTCTTGTTCATCAGGCTTCAGCATATACGTGAGTTGATCATCTGATTCTGATATGGCAACTTCTGATGCTGATGTCTGAAACTAAATTCTGATGCTGAATAGGTGTGATCTTGCTTATATCAATCAGAGTATCTGCAAGTCAGAACATAGTAATTTTAGGCAGCAGATAGTTCATACATGAATCTTATAAATAATATATCTTTTCACTTTGTTATCATCAAAACTTAAATATAGGGTAGTAGATTCAAACTTTGTTCTAACAAACTTGACAATGGAGTGTATATGGTTGTGCTTCCATTTCTCGGGTCGAAACCAATATAGAACACCAGCATTGATGCATTCTCTTGAACATTTTCTGGTTCCTAATGTTTCCTTCCACATGCTGCTTTGCTTTCTGTTTAAGATCAATGCATTGTGGATCAACAACACTCTCTGACCTCAACTTATATGTACCTTCAGGATTCAGACTTCGATCTAATTGCAGTAATACAGAACTTTCTTTAGCTATCTTCAAACTGTTATGCCCTTTTGAGTGGCTTTCTTTATTCTATTTCAAGATTCAATATGGCCTGATAATTAGTGATTTTGCAGATTGGGACAAGGGTTATTTATCCTTACTCATTGGATTGCCATTGAAATCATTCAAAATGAACATGAGGAGCAGGATCAAAAGTGTTGTATATCATGTTCTTTTTGCAGGATGTTTGGAGTATTTAGGCATGGTGCTTGGTCTGGAATTAGGTTCCGGCAGTTAAAATTGCTATAGAGTTTGTTATTTTCTGGTTAGGAGTTTGTTATGATTTGAATCGATCTCGACCCTTAGATCCTGAATTAGTTAGAGATTTTAAGCGGTTAGGATTGGTCGTTAGGAGGTTAGCTATTCTTCTCAATTTCTGAAGATTGGATGAGCTGCAATGTTTGAATATGAGTTATGTTTCCACGGTATTTTTCTCTTGTATTTTTATTGATACGTTTTCTCCTTTTCGTCGGAACAGGGTGGGAATTTTTGGTCTTTGACAACTCAGAGTTTGACCAAAAGATCCATGAAGAGAAAGCTTAATGGCCCTTTTACTATTCTGAACTGCTCCTTAGTTAGAGATGACTAACCTAGGTTTGCAAAAACACCTTATAAGTTATAAATGATGATCATTTCGCAGTATGTCAATTTCATTTAACATTTTCCTTTTGTTATTAGATTTGAGACTTGTTACCAGATTGCTTTGGCTATAAAGGATGAGGTTGAAGATCTTGAGAAAGTCGGCGTTACCGTTATCCATGTGCTAATTAAAGGTTGAAGGCCTAACAATGTACCTTGTAAAGCATTCACAAAAGGAGTTAGAATTAACAAGGCAAAGTGTGCAAACATGCAATGAAACAAAGAAAAAATCAATATTTCTTTTTGGGTGACCCGTTACCCAAAAGTTGGAAATCCTAGAAATTGGCTACTGACTTGGAGTAACTGGTTACCATAACTGGGTAACCGGTTACCAAAACTTTGAAAATTTTGGCCATTTGCTACTGACATGGGGTAACCGGTTACCATAACTGGGTAACCGATTATCAGAACTTTTAAAATGTTGGCCATTTTGCTTCTGATTTGGGGTAACCGGTTACCATAACTGGGTAACCGGTTACCACATAACAGTTTTGAAAAATATTGTGAAGGAATGGGTGGTACCTGGTTACCATATTTGGGTAACCCGTTACCCAAACAGAAAATAGTTTTAATAGATTTTTGAAATTTGGCTCATGGCTTAGGCAATTGACCAAACACAAGATCTTCACAGATTCAACACATGATTTTGAATCATTCAAGGTCTAGATTCAAATTACACATGGTTGATTAAGATCAACAATTAAACCTCATGCAACATCATCAATTTATTTCATCAATTAAGCACTTTCAAGCAAATAAACTTAATTCGAAAAGCACTTAATTCAACTATCCAATTCCGGATTTACACATAATTGTCAAATCAATTCACAAATCTTGTCTTAGATCTATATCCTCAATTCAAAATTCAACCTAGATTCAATTCATGCTTGATCAAAAAGTGCTTCTCAAATAATCACTTATTTCAAAAAGTGCTTAACTCAAGAAAACTCACCGATAGAAGTGAAGAGGAGGTTTAAATATAGAGATCTCAACAAATGGATCAACAATCAGAGAAGAATTGCTCTTGATCTTGACTTTTGGATCTTGATGCAATTGTTGTTGTGTTCTTGATGAAAAAGGTGTAGAATCTTAATTTGATCTTTGAGAGAATTGAGAGAAAAGTTTAGAGTGTTTGTGAGATTTTTATGAATTATGAGAGTCTCTCTTAGAAATTGGAGTGAATAAGAATATATAGTGTGATATTATGTGAGTGAATTTGGTTAACGGGCCTCAAATAACCACAAGTCAAAGTGCATATTTTTGAATCACTTGAGTGCGACACATTTCGGGCAAATTCGCGGGAACCTCGGTGCAATTTCTGAAGTTAAAATGTTAAACATAAATGTATCCAATTTCGAGAACGACCTCTTGTACGGAGATAGGCTCAATCGGATAAATGATGAGAAAGTTATGAATTTCCTAAGTTTCGCCTCAGACAACTTTAATTCCCAGCTTCAGAATTTTCAGTGAGTTGCACGCTCTTCGGGTCAAAAACGAAAGCCTTCGGGGTATTGTTTTCTCTTGAAAATAGAAACCAAAATTTAGATAACTCAATTAGTGAGACAATGCAACTGGAACGGGCTCGATACGATAAAATTGTCCGAGTTATGATTTATTGAATGCATCATAGATAAACATTTGCCATAATTTTCCCGTGCAAACGCACTTGATAAATCCATAGTTTTGGAGACCTTTTGAAATGAATTAGATTACGACCATGAGAGATGAAATGTAGAATACATCGATACGGAGTTTAGGCCACTGGAATGAGTTCAAAACGAGCAGCAGGCTTTGAGTTATGAGTTTTCTAGTGTGCAAAAACTGCACTTTCAACACACTTTCACTATATTTCTTCGAAACAACTAACACATTCGGAGACTCTCTTCAAAGAATTGGCTCTGGAGCCACACATGAATTTGAGAATACGTCACCAGAGATATATTGGTGAAAGAATTCCTGAATATGATGAACCAAATTGGCCTTGTGAATTTCCAAATACCCGAACCGTTGCAGACCGATTATTAGCATAAAAAAATATCCCGAGAGAATCCATTGACAAAATAAACGTCTCTTGCAATTTACCAAGGCTCATATGAAATACCTTGATCCCATAGCCATAGAACCAATGATATGTATACATATGATGATGGAATATAAGCCAAATTAAAGTCGAAATGAAGAGGATAATTTTTGGGGTACAACAGCTTCCCCTATTCAAACTTCTTAAACCTAAAGCAAGATTGGCAACGAAAGCCTTTCAAGCAATAAGGAGGAAGGAGATTGAATACAAAAATGAACTCAAAAATTTTCACTCTGAATGGAGATGACGTATCAACACGAGTATAACTTTGATGGCCTCTTGGCACTAGACTAAAGAACAAGTTCATAGATGGGAGGTAAACATCAAAGACCATGGAACCTGATCCAAAAATTCTAGTAATGACTAGACTTCTCAGAATGCCAGAATGCTGCATTCTGAGACAAAGTACGTGAGTAACAACTCAACTCCACAGAACTCTAGAATGCTGCATTCTGAGGAAGAAAAATAAACGGCATAAAGGTGCTAGTAACAACTAGACTTCACAGAATTTCAGAACGCTGCATTATGAGAAAGATGGTAAAGACCGAAAGATGCTAGTAACAACTAGACTTTACAGAATTCCAAAATGCTGCATCCCGAAAAAGGTAAAGACCAAAAGATTCTAGTAACAACTAGACTTCACAAAATGCCAGAATGTTGCATTCTGAGAAAGAATAACGGCCTTACAAGGGAAGACTGGTAACAACCAGACTTCTTAAAATACCAGTAATAATTGGTCTCGATCAAACTGGAAGATTTCCTTTCTGAACCAAAACCCATTGGCACGTTAATCACAATGCTAGGGGACCGAGTGAAGGTACGAGTAATAAATCGACCTTAAGAATACTCCAAAGAATGTGACATAATGGATCACAAACCAAAACCAAGAGTAACAACTCCTGCTTTAAAAGGAACTAGTAGCGACTAGACCTCGATGAGTACTCCTCTGGATACCATTAACAATTGGATCCACAAAACAAGGTGAACATCTGATAATCTCGAACCCGGAAGAAGCTGTAATGATTGACCCTAACCAAGGAATTATAGAGATGACATGAGGCAAATATTAATCTGCCTTGGTAGAACCTAGTAAAGACTAGACTCAACCAATACGAAATGAACACTAGAAGGCTGCACTAAAAATTGAGGTGACATATCACGAACTTGACCTTAGTAGGAATGGTATCTACCAACCCACAAAGTTGCACTAGGGCAAAGCTAAAAAACAACAAGGAAAACGAGTAACAACTTGATAAGGGAGGACTAGTAACAACAAGACTCAAAATACCAGAACACTATATTCTGAAAATAAAGAAAACACCTGATAATATCGAACACGGAAGAAGCAGTAATGACTAACCGTAACCAAGGAATTACAAAGATGAAATGAGACAAATATTAATATGCCTTGGTAGAACCTAGTAATGACTAGACTAAACCAATACAAAATGAATGCCAGAATGCTACATTCAAAAATTAGGTGACAAGTCACAAACTTGACCTTGGTATGAATGGTATCTACCAATCCATAAAGTTGCACTAGGACGAAGCTAACAACAACATGGCAAACAAGTAACAACTCGATAAGGGAGGACTAATAACAAATAGACTCCTCAGAATACCAGAAAGTTGTATTCTGATAAGATATACGAGTAACAACTCGACATCAAAGGTGCTGATAAAGACCATACCAAAGGAAACGCTACGCCAGGACAAGACTTGATCGTAACATGTCCAATGAGTAGCGACTCAAAAAAGGACGACATCGAATAAGGACTAGAATCGTCAAGACCAAAAAATAGAGATACATTAATAACGAATGAATGCAACCCACTAGAACCTTCACGGAGATGAGGAATTCCCTTAGGCGAGAGGTAAGAAGGGGACTGTCTTACACGAAGTAAGGGACCAGAGGATAAAACGACAAACTCACAAAGAACAAAGACCAGTCAAAGGGAACTCCTAAAAAAAGTTACCGACCAAAGAAGGATTTAAGGGAAGAACAACGATCGAAGGCGAACTCACAGGGGATAAAAGATATGCATGTCCGATCAGAGTTACACATATACAAGTGAAACTGGGTATCAAGAGACAAATGTAAGGAGTTGATAGCCAACACAAGAAAGAGACTAATCGAAGAAAGCCCCAATAAGAAAGGATGCATTCACCTAACCAAGAATTCCAGACACTAGACTTTGAAGAGACGTTGAAGGACTCTTAACAGAGAAGGTTAGCTTAAGCTAATTAAAGGAGAACCTGACTAGCCCGGATACCAAAGGCAAGGAACTGACTAAGAAGGACCTTTAGAGAGCATCGATCAAAGGTGAACTCTACAAGAGAAAGCGACCAACTGTAGGGACTCTAAACAAGGATTTCCAACACATGTTGGACTTTAAGAGATTGCAAATACACAAGAACTACAAAATCCCTCAGGCTAAAGGTGGGGTGTAATTCTTCAAGAGTGACAATTATCTGAGTTACCACACACCAAGTATGGAAACTCAAATACTTGAGAAGCAAGAAAGGCTATACACTGACTCTTACTCATACTCTAATCGCAAAGGAAAACACGGGCAAAAATATCGCAACAAGATTTTTCAAAAAGCAAGACACTTAGTAAATGAAATAGATTGTGGATTTATGAGAAACTGACACGAGGTCAAGAATGCATGCAGATAGAAACACAAGAATATATGTCTTAAGGAAAACCTGTGGAAAATACCACTCGTGTTTATGATTGATAGAATCTCTTCAGAAATACAAAGGGTGCCTGAAAAAGACTTTAATCTGGCTTATGCTTCAATGCATGTTTGAGATTTTTCTTTTTGGCGTAATGCTCCAAATCAATGGAAATGCCACATGTTTTTAGAAGATGTAATGCAATTCAATGATGATTTACTATATGCAAGGTGCCGAAGCAAGGATATTTGTTGGGAACTCAAAGGATAGAATCTCGTCTTCTGACTTCTGCTGAAGAAAGTCCACAACCTAGAACTAAATCCTGATCTCGGTTGAGGATAATAATCCTAACCTCAGTTGGAGATAATAATCCTTGACTTTTGTCGAATAATTCCATCAACCCAAACTTAGGTCTCTGAATTTTTATGGAGGAACACCAATACATGGATTTACGTCCCTAACAAGCTGAGGACAACGATCTTGACTCCCTGACCTGCTCTTCAAATTCACAAGTTGTCTAGCCTGCGACGGGACTTAACTCGATCAATCCAGAAGTGGAGGAATGCCCTTGCATAATGCCTTGCCCGAGTCTGTAGGGATTTTGAAAAACTTGCCTCGAGAGGACTTTCTGAGATCTGTACCATCAAGATAAATAGCCCCAGTGTTGTAGACTTTGGAACACGGCTCCTGGCTAACCAAAGTTGGAGATGGTTTCAACCATGTCTGGGCGAATGCTCTTGATTACTTAGAACTTGAGAGAGTCTTCGAATCTTGGCGTAATTGCCCCAGATTAATGGAACTCTTACTAAACAAAGTACTCACACACTTAGGCCCCTTAGGGTACCCAAACTTTGAGACACCTCCATCTTTGCCCGACGAAGTATTATTACTTGACAATAACTTGCCCCTGCTCAACAAAGTCTTGACAAACCTTTTGTTCATCTCATGCTCATAAAGAAATGAGAAGCTCACGAAGTTTTGAAGAAAACACCTCCTCAAGGTAATTGACTTACGTCTTGAAAGTAGGTTAGTACACAACCATATTTCTCATCTTGAACTGCTTCATTCTCCAATCGGATACTTGAAGAAAATGTCCCTCGGGACCAAACTGAAAGTGATACACCATTTCTCAATGGAGACTTCTAGACAATCAAATTTTGAAAACTACTTCAGATCATTTCTCAAACTGATATTCTTTTACTCAACATAGTCAATAGAAGGTCTGCCCTAGATTAGACCATTTATCAAAATGATTTACCTTGAAATGGTATCCTGAAGCAATCTTTCCCTCGAGACAATGAAACTTCCATCTGATGCTTATTATGCAAGCTTACTCGATGTTTAAGCACTTATTCATATGCAAAGAATGTTTATTCTAAGAATGATAATTCTAATGCAAAGCTCATGTTTGTCTTGAAGTTTAAAAACACTTATTGAAAAGATGTTGAAACATCAAATTTTCTTGTGCAAAAGAAAGTAAAAAGATGGAGTGATACCAACTCAAAAGTTTTAGCAAGCCTCCTAGGAGTCAGATTACCATACTCTTGTTACAGTATTACTTTCAAATTAACCCATACTTCAGTTAGGACTTTTAAGGGTTGTAACCTGGTCTGGCTCACGGTTTAAAAAAAAGGATTTAAGGCAAAAAAAAAAATGGTGCCCACCCATTCTCCGCGATGTTCTCCATTCATACGTTCAGTTAACTCGATACAAGCACTCATCTCTCAATAGAAGTTTGGAATGGTTGAGGAGTCACACGAGGTTTTTTGGATATGCAGTCACTCGCTTTCTCATCCTTCTTTTGTGCTTTTGGTCACACGACTTTGTTCTTTGCTGAGGATTTTTTTGTAATCCTTTTTCGCTTTTCACGCTTTTTTTTCTACCTTGATTCCCCTAACTTTTTCCTAGACAAATTCCTTTTAAATTTGACTCTGAAGTCCAGCGGGATGCCCTGACTTTTTCCTAAGCGACTTGTTTTTCAAGTTCCGACTTAGTCGGGCTTTTTGTCTATTTCTTTCATCATTATTTTTCATTTTGAACACGTCGTGTAACTTCAAGTCGTTTTCGACTTTGTTGGAAAGATTATGACTGCTAGAGTCCTTAGTAGATGAGGGATAACCATTGTGGTATCGTCATCTGTTGACCTCCTGACGTGCAAGAGATACCCATTGGAATATCGTTCTTTTTGATGCACGCTGCTGATAAATGAGGATTAACCATTGCGGTTTTGACTTTCCTCAACCTTTTGATGGATAACCATTGTTGTATCTTTAGATGCACACTCCTGATGAGTTCTGAATGCTCGATCAGATTAACTGAACACTTCCGTGCCTTGGGTTAAATGTGAGAGTTTTTTCTGACAAGAAAAGAAACTCATGCTTCAAGGCTCAAAGGGGTTGACGAGGGTCTATCTTCCTTATATCTCTGGTGTTTGGGAATTTGAAATAAGGTTTGTACATTGTCAGCAGGGTTTTTATTCAAAAGCACATCGTTTGAAATTTTTGGTATATTTCTCATCATCCTCCCTATAGTGGTTTTTGCTTTATTTAACAAGAGTTATGTATCAAAAAGCAAAGAAAAACATTAATGAGTGAATACGAACGGATTAATTCAAGATAAACATGTTCAATGCATTATGATTATTATTCAAGAATAAGAAAATTTTGCATACAAGAAAGTATTGAACCAAAGCAAGAAAGAATACAAATGAGAATGCAAATGTAATTTGAAATTTCCATGTTGAGGAGACCAGTCTCTGTATGGACTTATTGCTTCAGGTGATGATCTGGCAGCCATGACATTCACTGAGTCAAAAGAGACTTAAAATTTGAATGGCTGGTGCGAAATTGATAGCCTTTGCGTCAAGCCGGTCTTGAACCCTTTCTTTAAAGGCCATGCAGTCTTCAATGGAATAGCCTAGTGACCTAGCATGGTAATCACATTTCACATTAGGATCAAAATCCATAGAATAAGGAGGAATGACATGCTTCAATGGCATGGGTTCCACCAAGGAAAGCTTGACCAACTGAGGGAATAACTGACCATAAGTCATAGGAACAACGTCGAACACCCTTTTTGGCTTCCTGTCCTTTTGCTTACCCAGTTGCATACGTATTTGTCAATATGTTTGCTGCTGAGGAGCAAAGTGAACTGGATGAACATAAAGAACATGCTGATTTTGATTAACCAACTGATTTCCACAACTTGTAAATGGCTTCCAGTGAGAACTTTCTGGGAGTATAGGTTTTGGACGATGTGACTCAGGTCGTGATATTGAACTTTGAAAAGGAGAAGACGTAACCCTATTCTCTATAGCAGTTGGTATAAGATTGATTTGTAAGCTTAGACTTTCGGGAGTGAGGAGAATTGTCCCTGCATCAAGCAAATCATGGACTTGGTGCTTAAAAGCTATGCAATCTTCAATATCATGACCATGTGCCCCAAAATGGAATTCACACCTAGCACTGTTGTTAAAGCCATGCGAGAGCCTTTCACGCATAGCGAAGATTCAGAGTTTAACCAAATGAAATACTAGCAGGCGAGAAAGAAATTGTGCATACATCATTGGAATAAGATCAAATTATTGTTCAGACCGTTTTGGCCTCTGCTGACAGGCTTTACCCTTTGAGTCCTCTTGGGAAATGACAACTGGTTGCAGATGGGAAGATCCTGGAACACAAGGCTATGTAGAAGATACTCAATGACTTCAAAGAGTCCCCCGATTATGGGGAGGAATGGTAACTAATCTTTCCTCAACATTGTCCCCAAAATTTCCATAACCAAACTCAACCGAGCCTTCAACTGAGTGTTCTCCTCTCTTAAGAATTCTTGCTCACAGATCAAATCCTGCATGTCTAGCATCAAAAACCCCATCTTCTCTTTCATCTCATCTAAATCCCCACGAAGTTGTTCCATATCTTGAATCTGATCATAGAGCGACAATAAGTCAAGATTTGCAGTTCTGAAAAGAAAACACCGAGTCTGAATAAAGATTCTTCATTCTGAGTACCTGCTATGGATACATGAAGATGCATGAAGATGCATGAGGTGAATGAGCGGATGCAATACCATGTTCAAACATTTTCAAGGAACCTGCATGCTTTTAATTTCGATTTTGATCCAATAAAAGATGGATAGCCGCAACATAAGGCTCACAAGCACGGTTCCTTGGAAATAGAAAGAACACGTGTGTTAACTCTTTTTCATGCATATATTTTTTCACATTTCTTTTGTAAAAAATAAATATGCTATGATGCAGGTGCAATGATCATGGGATCAAGGTTTCCATAACAAGAGATATATGTTATGCCATTTCTGACCATGTTGAGAAAACTAAAAATTAAAGGTCCGGATCATAACCCAAAAGATCATCCTGAGTACCGAAACCAGAAACTCAAAAAATAGATCTGAGACCCACAGAGTCAACAACAGAACATAACATTCACCATATGTACCTGTAAGATATATTCTCGCCTCACTCACGGGTCAAATCTAGGTCAGGATACGGCAAGGGTAACTCAGAATCATGGGTCCGCTTGAGGCCACTATCGTCGAAACACCTACGTGAAACGATAACACCTCATTTGAACCTCAACTGAGCATGGACGACATGGCCGTACTATAAAACCAAAGTCAATTAGCCGTTCATGTTCCCCTATATCCCTAGGGTTCCTATGGTTGTCACTTGGCCTGGGTATTGGACCTTTTACCTCTTGTAACACCCACCCAACATGAATAGAAACGACACAACAATTCCACAAGCATATGGAAAGCGATAAAATACAATGTGCATATATGCTCATGTAGCCAGGTATGAATAAACAAACTGTAAAGCATAAAAAGTAAAAACCCCACGGATAAACCGAACAAGAGCTAGGATTGACTCCTAGATGGACCAGCAATAGGTCAACCTCTCCCCAGTGAAGTCACCAACTGAGACAACCGACTGAACAATCAACTGATAATGAAATCAATGAAGTCTCCATCAAATGTTTTTTATCCCACGGGAAAGGGAAAGGTAAACATCGAGAAAACCTGAGAAGGGAGAAGTCACGATCTTGTGACTGAGAGATCGGGTAAGGGAATCTGTTATGCATAGGTAAGGTATTATTACCCCACATACCCGTAGTACTCTATGGTATCCACTCTTGTTATCTATCTTATGGGTGTTTTAGAATCTATATCTAGGCTTAAGAGCTAAAATAAAATGCAAAGAGTGAATGCATGCAAAAGAAAATAATGTAGGAAAAATTAAAGTTGTGCTCGCTATGACCCTACCCCAATGCCTACATATCCCTTTTAAGGAATCAGATCAGCTGTAGTTCGGCTCACATATTTGGGTTTGCTTGTGTTTTTTAATGAACAATGTTAAATTCAATCATTTCACCGTTGCTCGACCATTGGAGACTCACGCATCTGTAGTGGAAAGGAAATAACATGCTCTTACCTAACCAGGTGTTTTTAAAAAGAATAAGTGCCTGAAGGCAGATGATGTTACATTCGCGACTCTTATCAAGTAGGCATGATGCAACTCGACCCTTGGGGAATTACGTGTCATATTGAATAGAGTAGAAAAATAACACATCTTTTTCAAGTTCCAAAGAAAGGCCCGAAGGCGGAAAAAGTTTGTATTTGTCAACATTTTTTACCTTAAAGAAGGATTTGAAAGTTTTTAGACGTTTTATGCATTTGCCAAGAAATGAGTTTTAGTCTTAAATGTAATGATGCAAAAGAAAGAAAAACATCTAAGGAAGACTATCTAGTTTTATCCCTAATGTTATCATAGAATGATTGATCCTAAGGTTGAGAGGATGAAAAGGGAAATCTCTACCCTATGTTAGCATGCATGGTTACAAACCTAGTGTCTAGCTCGCAATCTACTCTGATCGAGCGATCCTAAGGGAGCATACAAATTCCTATTCTAAGGAAACATGGTATAACGAACAAATAAGCAAACAAGTACTTTGACAAAAGCACACAGACCTGAGTAACACATACCGACTCGAAGGGATGAGGGAAACAAGAGACATTCTTTAGTTAAGGGGAGCGTATCACCTGAAGCAAACAAGCGGGAGATAAATGAAATAAGAAAAACACGGAGCATCAACATTGTCCAACGTAAGCTCAAGACAAAATATGGGGGTTTGATTGAAAAACCCTTCCCCACTTGACAGATTCAACACACAAGATTTTCACGACTCCGAAGTATCGACGTACAACATGAGCTAAGGATGACATGGACTAGAATGTGCGGGGGTCGATTACAGACCCTCCTTGCTCGCCTCCTTTTGAGGACTTCCATAGGGGATGGGGAATATATGCAAGCATAAATGTAAACACACGTGCAGAATACCTACTTCAAAGGTGGGATTTTAAACAAACACAAGTAGAAAACAAGTCACATATGCATAATTGCCTTAAACATTTCTTTAGATAAACCAGAGGGATTCCTGACATATATCAGCAATAGAAATCCCCGTCATACATCTCTATTCCTAATTGACATGGCAAGGAAAGAGGGAAAATCCCTACTTCTGATGATCTCTAAAAAGAAACAAAATGTAGAGAGAAATAGAAGGGGAATGTACCAAATGGATAACAATTCATAGATGCTAAGTAATGACAAAGAAACCCGGTAAACTTCATGAGCTGTTAGCACCAACAAAGAAAATACCATCAGTATATGCGCTAGTGTATCAACAGCTAAAAATCGGAATATGTAGCAGACACATCCAAATATCAAAATGCACATGCACGAATTACAATCCATAAAAGATACAAAGATAACAATCACACAATGGAATGTTTAGTGAACACATCCACGTGATACTAGAGTACCTTCACGAAAATAGGATTTATGCGAGAATAATATCATTTGTGCATCATACGCAAAATTTCACTAACAAGTGATTGCATAATATGCCATTCAACCAATAATCATGTGCTAATTAAAGGTTGAAGGCCTAAAAATGTACCTTGCAAAGCATTCACAAAAAGAGTTAGAATTAACAAGGCAAAGTGTGCAAACATACAATGAAAGAAAGCAAAAATCAATATTTCTGTCTAGGTAACCGGTTACCATAACTGGGTAACCCGTTACCCAAAAGTTGGAAATCCTAGAAATTGGCTACTGATTTGGGTAACCGGTTACCATAAATGGGTAACCGGTTACAAAAACTTTGAAAATTCTGGCCATTTGCTACTGACTTGGGGTAACCGGTTACCGTAATTGGATAACCGGTTATCAGAACTTTGAAAATCTTGGCCATTTTGCTTCTGACTTAGGGTAACCAACTGGTTACCATGTAACAGTTTTGAAAAATTTTGTGAAGGAATGGATGGTAGTGGATTACCATATTTGGGTAACCCGTTACTTAGACTGATAACAGTTTTAACAAATTTTTAAGTTTGGCTCATGACTTAGGCAATTGATCAAACACAAAATCTTCACACATTCAACACATGATTTTGCATAATTCAAGATCTAGATTCAAATTACACATGATTGAGTAAGATCAACAATTAAACCTCATGCAAAATCATCAATTTATTTCATTAATTAAGCACTTTCATACAAATCAACTTTATTCAAAAAGCACTTAATTCAACTATCCAATTCCGGGTTTACACATGATTGTCAAATAAATTCACAATTCTAGGCTTAGATCTATATCCTCAATTCAAAATTCAACCTAGATTTAATTCATGCTTGATCAAAAAGTGCTTCTCAAATAATCACTTATTTCAAAAAGGGCTTAATTCAAGAAAACTCACCGATAGAAGTGAAGAGGAGGCTTAGATATATAGACCTCAACAAATGGATCAACAATAGGAGAATAATTTCTTTTGATATTGACTTCTGGATCTTGATGCAATTGTTGTTGTGTTCTTGATGAAAAAGGTGTAGAATCTTGATTTGATCTTTGAGAGAATTGAGAGAAATGTTTAGAGTGTTTATGAGATTTTTATGAATTATGAGAGCCTCTCTTAGAAATTGGAGAGAATGAGAATATATAGTGTGACATTATGTGAGTTAATTTGGTTAACGAGCCTCAAATAACCACAAGTCAAAGTGCACATTTTTGAATCACTTAAGTGCAATACATTTCGGGAAAATTCGAGGAAACCTTAGTGCGATTTCTGAAGTTGAAATGTGAAACATAAATGTATCCAATTTCTAGAATGACCTCATTTCCAAAGATAGGCTCAATCAGATAAACAATGAGAAAGTTATGAATTTCCAAATTTTCGCCTCAAACAACTTTAATTCCCAGCTTCAGAATTTTAAGTGAGTTGCACGCGCTTCAGGTCAAAAACGAAAGCCTTCGGGGTATCGTTTGCTCTTTAGAATAGAAACCAAAATTCAGCTACTCAATTAGTGAGACAATGAAACTAGAACGGGCTCGATATAATAAAAATCGACCAAGTTATGATTTTTTGAATACGATGCAAATAAACATTTGCTACAATTTTCCCGTGCGAACGCACTGGATAAATCCACAATTTTGGAGACTTTCTGAGCAGAATTAGCTTATGACCGTGAGAAATGAAATGTAGAAGACACTGAGACAAATTTTTGGCCACCGAAACAAGTTCAAAACAAGTCGCGGGCTTTGAGTTATGAATTTTCTAGTGCACAAAAACTTCACTTTCAGCACACTTTCACTGTATTTCTTCGAAACAACTCACACATTCAGAGACTCTCTTCAAAGAATTGGCTCTCGAGGCACACGTGAATTTGAGAATACTTCACCAGGGATATCTTGGCGAAAGAAACCCTGAATATGACGAACCAAATTGGCCTTGTGAATTTCCAAATACCCAAACCGTTGCGGATTGATTATTAGCATAAAAAATATCCTGAGAGCATCCATTGGCGAAATAAACGTCTCTTGCAATTTACCAAGGCTCATTTGAAATACCTTGATCCCATAGCCATATAACCAATGATATGTATGCATATGATGATGCGATATAAGCCAAATTAAAGTCGAAATGAAGAGGATAAATTTTGGGGTACAACAATGGGGAACCTAGGGAAATAATTCTCCAGGCACTTTACGACATCTCGCTGCCACCCTAAATTAGAAGCATCATTAGAGTCTATCATCCAGGGGAGAGATGAATCCCTCTGAGCATACATAGAGAGGATAAAAAAATAAGCTGTCCAAGTTTCCATGATTGACAGGATGAAGAAATACCTCCTCGAGCGAGGATTACGCCCCCACACCGACTTTGCTAAGGCAGGTGGCATAAAAACCCCTGTAACACTGGATGCCCTCCTGCTCAAGGTACATGCGTACATCTAGTATAAAGAGAAAGAAGTTGCCAACAATGTACGAGACTTGCGACATCAAGAGAATGTAAAAGTTTCAAAGAATGACAAGCCCTCGACATCCCGTCGGGGAGAAGAAAACAAAAGGGAGGATAAACCCCACGATTCGCGGGATTACAAAGGGCCAGCTGGTCGTTTCCACGACTACACACCCTTGAACACTTTGCACGAGTGCATCCTGACCGAATGCCCCAACTCTGAGTTCCATCAAGCCAGAGTTCGATTTCCTCGATAGATGATGTTCAAACCATGGGCAGACAAAACTAAGTATTGCCAGTTCCACAAGAGGCACGGGCACACGACAGAAGACTGCATCCATCTGAAGGATGCCATAGAAATCCTCATCTATGATGGGCATCTCAAACAATATAAAAAGAAGGAAGGTCCTCGGGAGGATGAATAAGAGTCCAAGAAGGTCATCAAGAGGAGGCTCACCCTAGTCAAGCTGATATCGGTGCCCTCCACCGTGCATCTAAAGATAAAATACTACAACGCAGAAGAACTTGTTGCCACCATCCACAGAGACATGCATGCTACAAGGAGAGGCTTCAAAGTAGCCTATAAGGGTTTAACCTCCATAAAATCATAGCCCCCAGCAACCAGTATACATGCTCTTTCTTATAGTTCTAAGGAATCAAAGTCATTACCACACGTCGACTCGATCGACCTTGACAACCGCTTCTCCAAAGAAAACATGCGAGGTTAGAGGAAGAAGGGGAAATAAGCCCAGCTGACCATAAAAATCTCTTCCTCGTCGGAAAGCGACAAGGAGCCCACACATCCTTTGAGCTCGATTCTAGATAGGGAGTTTGAGATCACCCCCTCGATAGTGATCCCACTAAGGGAGTCGAAATCGGTACGGGCTCCCCAACCTGGCGAGAAGACTGTTAGAATAAGATTTGGATCTGTGTTTAAGTCTCTGTGTTTTAATGATAACAATGCATATATTTTATGAAGAAATTTTTTAGTTCTAATGGTTTCATTGATGTGTGTAAATATTAGAATTCTTGATAGTCTTAATCAAGATATCATTAGAATAACTTTATCACTTGGAAGAAAAACCATTGAGTTCGTTTCTAATAAAACATCAGTAGTTATATTAAATGCTGAATGTTCGATAGGAAAAGAATCTCGATGAGTTTCTAAGAAGAACTCAAGCTTTCAACATAAAGTTTAGAAGTCAAGATTTGTTCACCAAAAGAGTTGCTGCTCATATCTCTAAAGACAAAGTCAAGATTCTGAAGACTCAGATAATTCATGGAATGCACACTTCTATTCAACATCAGAATTATTCCATCAGAAGAAAGGATCAAAGAAAGAAAGATCTTGTGGACTCATTTCAAATCAACATCATATAGTCCATTGGAAGACAAGATCAAAGGATGATATAATCTCAAGTCAATACTCAACAGAAGAACTATTGTGACCATTTCTAAAGAAACATCAGCAATTCTAAGGAATACTGAATGTTCATCAGAAATGGAATCAAGCATGTTCTCAGGAAAGCGTCACTCTCATTATATCAAAAATGAAGATCTCAGATATCCAGAGAAGTTTTTCCTCAGATAAGTTGTTGCTTGTATATCTAAATACAATGTTTAAATATCTGAAAGAATCTGAATCTACAACAAAGAAAAATCTTCTATATCATTATCATTCTTCAATCAGAAATCAATCCAGTAAGAAAAGAATCAAAGTTCAAGAATTCAAAGACTTGAGAATCAAAAAGGTTGTTGCCATAATATCTGATTTCAAGATATAAACATTAGAAAAGCTTTTGTATCAACATCATAAAAGCTTTTTCCTACAACGATAAGACTTGTTTCTCACATAAGTTATTGCTTAAATATCTAAAGACAAGAATCCACTATTGAAAGATTATGAAATGAAATATCTTCTCTTTTAATCTTCATCTCTTAGATTAAGAATACACCTTCAAGACTAGTTCTAAGATCATAAGTCAAGCTTCGTGTTTCAGAAAGGTTGTTGTTATTATTTCTGAAGATAAGTCATAGTTCGGATAACTCTGATGCTCCTATACTATAACGACAAAGTAGTTTTTGAACTACTCATCAGTCAATTATCAGAAGAACAAAGACAAAGTAATTGATCTCTTCCAAGCTTAATACTTTAGAATCAAAAGTACATTATCAGAAGATAAAGATCAAGAAACTTAGTCAAGAAGAATACAATACAAACAGTACACCACAAATTCCACTATCATGATATTGGTTGTACTGTTAAACGAAGTTGTCTCTCACGTTTTATGCTAACAACTGCAAGTAGCAGGCTAAGGAAAGCGTCATTTTGTACTGTTCCAAACCTCACTTGACTATATCTGTTAGGAATCAATTATTGGAAGCATGAAGGACTTTTTTATCCTTACAACTACTTTTTTGAAGGCTATAAAAGGAGATCAATGAAATGAAGTAAAGTTGCTGGAAATCTGTGGAAGCAGATGTTGTTGAAGCTGTTACGCTGAACAGGATGAAGCCAACCACAAATAAAAGAGAAAGAAAAATTCTACAAGATGATACTCAAGTTCTCATTAAGTACATCTTGGTAAAAATATGAAAAAGTAAGGAGTTATTGCTCATAACTTGCTCAACAAAGAAGATGAAGAAGAAGAAGAACACTACAAGATGCTACTCAACTTCGATTCAAATACATCTTTGTAGATCAATGTAAAATATACAAGAGTTGTTTCTCATATTGTGTTATAGTTTTTAATTATTCATGTAAATTGTTTGAATACAAGATTTGTTGCTCATAATTATGTTAAATAATATGTACTTTCACTAGGAGTAATCTGATTATTAAGAAGCACTCATGTAATCTTCATAAAAATAATTCTATTCAGAATTGGTGTTACCTTAAGTGATCTAGTGAAGATTTTATACTTGGGAAGACTTTGTTTGCAGTCATCGTGGATGAAATCCTGTTAAGAAAGACCAGGTTGGTCAGATTTCTTATGGGGTCAATGATTGTTATATCTCGTGGAGATCACTAAACATATCATTGCATTTTTCCTTGAGAGACTCGATTGAGTCAGGATTCTCAATAAGGCATCGGTTGCGGTCTATGCATAATCAGCAATAAGGATCAGCTAAACTTGTTAGGGTTGTCAGCAAAGTTGATCAAACTTATTATTGTAATTCGTAATCAAATTTTTTATAGTGGATTAAGTCCTTGTTAAAGGCAAAATCACCCGAGGAGGGTGGACAAGATGTAGCCTAGTTAATGGCGAACTTGGATAAACTGAATGTGTCTCTTTATATTTCTAGTATTCTATATTCTTTCGTAGTTTTATCAAATAGTTTTTAAAAGGTAAAAGTTTTGAAATTCAAATTCAAACCCCCCTTTCTTGTGTTTTTCTCTACCTTCAATTGGTATCAGAGCCCGACTATGTTATTGATTTTTGAATCAAACACTTAACCATGTAGAGAGATCCAGAAAGAGAAAAACTATGAATAATATAGATTTAAATGAAAGAAATAGGGATCAATTTCAAATATTTAGTTTTATCAGAAAAGGAATCTTAGTTATAAGAGTATCTCAGAAATATCAACTACAAGATGCATCAGAAGATATTCTCTCAACAGTCAGTTGAGAAAATCATGAGAAGAAATCATCAAAGGGGTTATCTATTTATTCCAAAATGAGTTATGAATTCCTTAAGCAAAATGGTTCAAGAAAGGCCTCCACATCCTAACTTAAAACCCTTTCCTCATCTCCTGTCAATAATGGAAGTACTCTCTGGGCATAAACAAAATAATATAGAAGAACAACCATATGATGTTCCTGAAGTTACCTTCTCTACAAACTTGAATTCACTAAAAGTTCTTTGTGAACCTTTTGTGGACTTTCAAAATCTTAAGGATAATGGTTATGATCTTTTGGCTGGTGTAATAAGTCAAGGATGGGAAGACTACTTTAACCTTCTTAATGGACTCATTCTCCCTCATCTTGTGAGGATTTTTGGGTTCGTACAAAATCATTTTCCTGTCAAGTAGTTTTGTTCGTTAAAGGGAAGAAGGTCATCATCAATGAACAAATCATTGCAAGAATCTTTAATCATGATGGAAAAGGAATAAGATGCTATAAATCAATTAGCAGATGGTCGGATATGGTAGAAATTTATCAAATTATCTTCAAATCACGAAAAGCGTCAAAGAAAAATGGTCTTCATGATAATCTAAGAATTTAGGCCAAAATTCTTGAATCATCAATCATCCAAGTACCCTCTAAGAAGTATGCATCCATTATATCTGGAGATCTTTTATATATACTGTATTTTATCTCATTGGGTGTTTGTATAAACTCCCCTCTCTTCTTTTCTACCATCTAAGAGATAATGTGAGAAAGACAAGAGATGGAAGTGAAAGGACAAAGAATTATATTCCTCTTGGAAAACGCATCTCTTGTATCATTGCTGAAAGCATTAAAATAAAAGACCTGGATGAAAAGACCTTGAGATAGCTATTGGGGAACCTTTCAATATTGTAAACCTGGTAGAGTTGGGGATTCTGGAAAAGGTATCTAAACCACCTGAAGAAAAAGCTATAAATTCCAGTGTACCAAGAAAATCTCCTTAGTTTACAATTTAGAATCAAAATGAAAGTCTGAAGGTGATGTTTCCCTTTAGAAACTCCAGCATGGAAGCAGACCTTAAAGAAGAAAGGATAAGAAATAGTAAGAAACCACATCTCTTCCCACCTGTCAAGAATCTGCTTAGTAAGAAAAGATCAGCTATCAATGCCGTGTTTCAAAACTCTGAATCTTCTCAGAAGAGGAAGAAACAAAAGAAAAGGAAAAGTATAACTATGGGAACTACTAATGTAATCACAACTATTCTTCCCTTATCCTCTTGTGAGTTGACTAATTCTCAGTCTGATGCCATTTGTGTGAGTTATGATATTAAGAACATAGTTTTACCACATCGTACATCCACTTCACTATTTTCCACAACTATTATCACCTCTTCACTTCCTCAAACATTCACAACCTAGAAAGCCCCTTCACAGTCATTTTTTTCAGAAACTTTTATCCCAACCACCACCATCACATCAATATCTTCCTAGTTAGAAACAGCTGGATCCTCCGCTGTAAACTTAATTGATTTTTCTAAGACCCTTCCGAATCTTATTTCAAATACCTTATTCTATTTGATAAAACGAACCATTGTTGTCTCAAAAACTCTTCCTGATTCCAAAATAATCACGTCAATACCACTAAAAGATGTCACCACCGATATTGCACCAACCACATTTTTAACCAGTCCTTCTAATTTTTTTATTACAATCATCTCTCATGTTACCATCACTCAAACCCTACAAGTTTCAACAACCTTATCAAAAGCTTCTGATCCTTCCCCACCAAAATCTTGTCAGTAATCAGAATTCATCAATCAACTCAACATAACCAGAAGAGACTTCTGCTGAAGAAATTACTTTTGACCATCATTTATCTGATACATCAACTTTATGTATTGAAGCTATCATCTCGTTTTTCAAAGAAAATGCTTTGGGAAAAATTGAAAAACTCCATAACTTATCTAGCTCAAGTACTGATTACTCTTATTTGGGAAACACCTGGGATAAGTTTAGCAAATGGATAAATGCTGAATTTCTCCGAATCTAGAATCTTTCTTATTAGACCAGAGATAAGTACTTATTGAAGCGAAAGAAATAGCTCTAGATCTAGAAGCTCAGAGAGCAACTGAGAAAGAAGCGTTGAGAAAGAGGTCACAGAAAGAGAAGCTGCTAGAAAGGAACAAGCTGAGATTGAAGAACTTTCCAGAAAGAGTTCTGGATTATTTCCGAGGCTTCTAAAGACAATGGATGAGATGTAGAAGGAACAAGTGACTGTTAGAGAGATGTTAGCCAAACAAGTGGAATTCAACAATTTCATTAATTATTTTATTAGACAGTTTGAACAAAACAACCAAACCACTTTATTATCGTTAAGTTATGTTCGAATATTTTTCTTCTTAACTTAGCTATTTTTTTCCACTTCATGCATGTTACTGTTTGTTTGCTCAATCAAGAAAAATATTGAAATCTTTTTTTGCTGATAAGAAAAGTTAATTAGTAAAATCTATTCATTTTCATGTTTCCTCTTATCATATTTAATTATTATTTTAAGTCCTTTGTGTTTGATTTCATTACGTAAGAAAATAAATTCTCTTGTTGTGTCTTTCTGATGTTGCCTTTTGATTAATGTTTGTTATCTGTTGTTTTCTTGTCTGTCTGTTAGGAGTTAATTTTGTGTATGTTGAGGGTCTCTCTGATGTTCTATTTTATTTTTTGTTTTACGTCTGTACCCTTTTCCCCTTGAATGAATTAAATTTGATACTTGAAGGTCTCTAATTTCTTTTATCACTATGTTTCATATGTTTAAGTAATCCTAAGTATAAATTCAATCAAGTCCTTATATTATTATTGTCTATTGTTTTCTTGGAGATTTGTTGATTAATATCCTTACTCTTTATGAATTCAAGTCTCTTGTTTTGTCTTTTGAATTTAGTAAGATGTGCTTAACATGTCTAAAAAAATCAATTAAACATTTCCTATATCTTTTTGATTATGACAAAAAGGGGAAGAAAGAGTAATGATTTTGGTAGATATCCATTCTCTAAACCCCATAATTTACATGACATTCTGACATGATATAAACTTTAAGAGTACTTAGAATGTTCATGACTTCTATAAGAACATTTCAAATGAAACATTGCATTCACTCTGATAAATCAAGTTTTGATAAAGAACGACCATTGTTTCAAATGTTATGAAAAAGCATGGATAATATAATAATCTTAAAGGTTAAATCAATGATGATTGATCATATTCAAAAAGGATAACAATGCTCTTAAGCTCTGAAAGGTCATAAGCTTATGATTCAGGGGGAGATTGTTTATCCCAGGGGGAGTTTCCAACTCAGGGGGAGTTTTCTAAACTCTTATATTACTTTGTTTATAATTTAACCCTGTAAGCTTGTTCCGTTAAAATACATGGTTTTGTCATCATAAAAAAGGGGGAGATTGTTAGAACAAGATTTGGATCTATGTTTAAATCTCTGTGTTTTGATGATAACAATGCATATAATTTATAAAGAACAATTTTAGTTCTAATGGTTTCATTGAGTGTGCATATATTAGAATTTTGGATAGTCTTAATCAAGATATCATCAGAATCACTTTATCACTCAGAAGAAAAACCATTGAGTTCGTTTCTAATGAAACATCAATAGTTCTGTTGAATGCTGAATGTTCGACAAGAAAATAATCTAGATGAGTTTCTAAGAAGAACTCAAGCTTCTAAAGAAGAGCTCAGAAGTCAAGATTTTTTCATCAAAAGAGTTGCTTCTCATATCTATGATGACAAAGTCAAGGTTCTGAAGACTCGGATAGTTCATGGAACGCACACTTCTATTCAACATCTGAATTGTTCCATCAGAAGAAAGGATCAAAGAAAAAAAGATCTTGTGGACTCATTTCCAATCAAAATCATATAGTCCATTGGAAGACAAGATCAAAGGATGATATCTTCTCAATTCAATCTACTCAATAGAAGAACTATTGTGACAATTTCTAAAGAAACATCAGCAGTTCTAAGGAATAGTTGAATGTTCATCAGAAAAAGAATCAATCATGTTCTCAGAAAAGTGTCACTCTTGTGATATAAAAAAACGAAGATCTTAGATATCCAGAGAAAAGAATTCAAGATCAGAAATCAAGATGTAGTTGACATAAGCTATTACTTCCAGCTCAATCCAAAGATCATAATTCAAGAGATCAGAAAGAAGAAATTCAACGTCAAAATCATATGTATTGATATAAGCTTCTACTTTAAAAATCAGACATCAGATATGAAGCTCAGAAAAGCTAATTATCAAAGATCAAGATAAGATCAAGACAAAGTGTATATGAAAAGCTTTCAATCAAAGAAGTTGTGATAAGCTATTGCTTGTATATCTGAAGACAATGTTCAAATATCTAAAAGACTCTGAATCTACAAAAAAGAAGAATCTTCTGGATCATTATCATTCTTCAATCAGAAATCAATCAAGCAAGAAAATAATCAAAGCTCAATAACTCAAAGACTTGAGAATCAAAAAGGCTATTGCCACAATAATTTATCGAGTGATATTTAGGTTATATCATATCGTGTCCACAAAGATTGGTGAGAGGGAAAAACTACCGTTCAAAAGTTTCAATCCTTCTAAGTTTGGAAAAGGGGTTTGCGGATAAAGTAAATAAGCAGTAAAGAAAGTGATAAGCAATCATCGGCAGCCTAAGAGAATTCAATCTGGAATCGCATTTCACTCTACCATTCAAATACTTAAATTTGTTGATGAATTGCATGCAACCTAAATCACTTATCAATACTGTGATACCGTGGGAGAATTGCCTTGAAGTTTTGCGTTTCGATCGCACTTGTGCGGTTTGCAAGAGTCGCCACCGACTTTTCTTTTATCCAAAAGGAAAGGTAAAAAAGCACATGAAAGACCTTTCGAGATTATTTCTCGGGTTCAGGGGGGGGGGGGGGTAGATTATGAAAAGGGAAGGTATTAGCACCCTTTTCATCCATGGTTTTCTATGGGCTCTTAGTTACTCGTTTAGATCACTTTCTTTCATTTGATTGTGTGCTTGTGGTGTGGGCTTTGAAAGAATTTTGGAAAATCTCTTTGTAATGGTTCTCGTCTCTATAAGAATGTATACAAAGTTTTGTTTCGAAAAGTGGTTCAAAGATGTGTTTGTGAATCGTGTTTCGAAAAGTGTTTTGAAAAGAGGTTTTGCAATGGTTCTCTTCTCTATAAGAACGCATATAAAATGTTTTGTCTTTTCAAAATTTTTTTTGAAATGAGAGTGTAGGTGCAAAAGTTTTTGTCGTGAGCAAGCGAGTAACTAAGAGCGAATTTATCTACTCGAAAGGTCTTAAATTGTTCTTTTCTTCTTCCTTTTAATGGTGCTATCTCACCATTGACTTGGTAAGAAGCCCCACCATTAGATGTGAAGGGACAGGCGCAGGTCAATTTTACAATCATTGAAGGCAACTTGTGAGACGCTTTAGCAATTTTTGTAAGGTACGAGATCATTTTAATCGAAGGCAACATTGAGGGTCATCGAGGGACTACGATCTTTTTTATCGAAGGGTCATTGCTAGAGCGTCCCATATTCGAGGGACATGATTGTATTTCTGAGGCAACGAGCGAGGTTACCCTAGAGGTGTGCGTGTGAGAAAGTGTGTTGGTTTCAAATTATTTATTATTTGATTAGGTCATCTAGCGATTGATTTTGAATCTGACCATACATGCCTAGTTACTATACAGTATATGAAAAAACAGTAAATTGCGGGAATTGAGATTCTACGCTATTACAAAGTATTCGGGAGTGGGGGTACAATTGTTACAAATGGGGATGAATCAAATGTAATAGCAATGTCCAAATATCAAGCAATACAACCAAATCGAATTTTTGTGCAATTTAATATAAAGCTACGAGAATTTATGAAAATAAAATCAACAAAGTATGAAATGAAATGTATTTACTTGAAAAGAGAAAAATAAAACCTATTCTAAAAAATTGATTAAATTATAATCTTTATTATTATTATTTTTTTTTGTATTTTATTAATTATGTAAATTTAAAGAAAGAAACTAAACTAATTTATTGTTTTTGGTGTTTTATCATGTCAATTAAAATTAAAGCAAAATTTAAAAAGAAACCAAATGATAAAAATTAATTTATAAAAAAAACTTAAATCAGTTAATATTTTAAATTATATTAGTAATTTTGTTAACAACTAAAATATAGGAAGAAGAACAAATGAAAAAGAAAGAAGTAATATGGGCTTAAGAAAATTGATTTGGGGTGAGGCCCAAACCAATGTATGCTATTGCTGTTAATAAAACAAAGCCAGATAGGGGGTGGGTTAGCAAAACGCGTATGGGCGTTAGGGGTCTATAAACGAAATAGGCCCAATGTTTAAACTGCATAAGCGTTTGATTAAGGGAAACAAAAACAAATTAGGGTTCTTGACCCTTTTGTACAGCGGCACCGCTCATCTCCTTCGTCCCTCTCTGTTCATCTTTTATTCATCCTAACTCATCCATTTTTGTTCATCTTCTCACTTTATGCCTCACCTCTTCCCAATTTCATGAACAAAACATTCTTGGCCTCTCTAACTCATCCAGATTTGCGTTCTTTTCTGAAAACCCTATGTTCTGATTTATGCCTAAAATGTTCGAATCTAGCTTATCTGATCTCCCTCCTCAAATTTCTGTTGCCGGAGCGATCTCTCTCACCTCCTAACCAAGCTCTAATGGTTTTTTTCTTGAAAAGGTGAAGTCCTGTTTTTGTTAAAGCTTACACGATTTCCATGTTTTTTTGTCTTGTTATGGGTTTTTCTGTTAATCCATCTTATTGTTCATTGAAATGCAGGAAAATATGTTATGAGGAAGGTAAAGAGACCATACCTGTTTGGAACTTTTTCTGTGAAATGGAAAGGAATGGTGAGACTGAGAGTGGCGCTCCCTGGTGGCGGGATTTGCGAGGGGGAAGAAATGAAGATTGAAGGCGCACTTCTGGTAACCTTCTTATATTATCTTTGTTGAGCAATGATGCTGTTTTTCTGGACTTTGTGATTTTTGGGATTTGAATGCTTGGGGCTTGTTGCAGTTTTGATACTTTGACAGTTTTTGAAGTTTTGTGATTCTTGGATATTTGTGTAGCAGTTTGAATGATCTACTGAGGGTTTAGCTTTGTTGACAGTTTGAAATTTCTGGTTTTGATTTGTGGATTTGTTAATGTTGAGTTAACAGGTTTTGGTTATAGATTTAGTTTTGATACATGTTTGATGGATTATGATTTTGTTTTTTTTGTGGTTTTCTGTTGTTGGTTTTGACAGTTTGGTTTGAGGTTTTTTTGAAGGTTGTTGTTACAATTTGGTTTTGGCGAGTTTGTTGAGTGTTTTGAATGTCTTAGAGTTTGGAGATTTGTTTTGGTTTTGGAGTTTGAAAGTGATAACTGTGTTTGAGATTGACAATTTGTTGATGGTTTTTGAGGCTTGACAGTTGTTTTTGATATTTGGCTTAATATGTTTTGTTGATGGGTTGTAGGTTTGTGAGTTTGCTGATGGTTTGGGAATTTTACTGGTTTTTTAGTTTATGAAATTGTATTTTGGATTTTGGATGCTTGGACAATTTGTTACAGGTTTGTGACTTTTTTCTTCTAGGCTTGAGATCAGGTTTTTGGTTGATGGCCGTTTGAAGGTTGGTTTGACAGTTTGAAACTTTGTTTTAGTTATGGTTCAGACTTTTTTTGGTTTGACAATTTTGTGGAGGTTTTTGTTATACAGGTTTTTGAGGGTTGGAGACTTGTATTCAGTTTTTTCTGAGTTTGATAAAATGTTTTTTTTTCTCTTCCTTGATTCAGCGTTTTGCTTACTATTATATTGATGTTTCTTTTTGAATTCTTATTCAAAAAGGGGGGAAAACAAAGAAATTGAATATTTTGCTATGTTGTTCCTTTGGCTTTTTGATGGCAATTTTGTTTTCTAGCAGCTTCTATGCAATTGTGACAGTCAAGGCAGCAGGGCTGTGCATCCCTAGGTGACTTCTTTCGTCTCTTCTCTCTCAATGACCCTAAGAGTCAATTGCTCTTTTGCCTTTTTCTGAAAAGTTTGCAATAAAAATGGAAAATGATGAATTGGCTTATTGAACAAGCCTATTGCTTGTTTGACTTAGTTTATCATATTGCTACACTTTTATTTGCTGCCTGCTCTAGCTTATGCTGTTTGCTGTTTACTTTTTATCCAATTTTGTTTGACTCAGTTTGTTGCATTTGTTTGGTGATGCGCTGCTGTTTGCAATATTTTACTTGTTTGGACAGCTTTGTTGTTTGTTGCCTAGCTTGTGCAGCTTGCTTGCATTAAGTTTGTATTATTCTGTTTGTTTGGATAAGTTTGCTGCATTTGTTTTGTTTGGACAGCTTGCTTGCATTTATTATTTCTTCTTTTTGTGAACCAAGAAGAATAATTCTCTTGTAATTTGCAAATAGAGAAAATAAAAATGTGATGAATTAAAAATAGCCTTCTGATTCTAAATTTCAAACTTTAATGATGAACACTTTTTCTTTTGAAAATTCTTGCTCATGTCAAATTAATTTGTACTAACTTTTTATTTCTTTCATTTTCATGTGAGCACAATGGAGAGGGCAAAGCATGGAAGGCAAGAACCATAGGGAAAGCAAGGAAGGTCTTTGGAGATAGCAAAATAACTTCAGTCAAACTTAGGCATAGATTAGTTCTCTTAGGCCAATCAAGCATTTGAATTTTTCCTTGTATTTTAGAACAATCATTCTTGCATTGTATCCAATAGTTGTACTAATTCATTTTCAAATACGATAAGTTGTAAAACCTAAAGTATTTAAATAATAAATTGTGTTGTAACAACTTTTGAAATAAATGGAGAAAGTCTTATGAGATATTCTGGTGTTAATTGAAATCCTTTACTGTCAAGAACTTGTAATTTTCTCTTCGCATCTTCACTGATTCTTAAAGATTCCCAATCAAGATAATTGAAACAAAATGCTCCAATCTGATAATTTAAATTCCAATAATTATGTAATCTTGCAACTGCATTCCAAACAAACACGCACTATCCATTCAATTTCCTAAACAAGCAAATGTTTTAAAAGATGCAAATCATATGGTTAACCTGGATTAAACGATCATGAATATCTTACATGACAGTCTTAAATCCATCTTTTGTCCCAAACAACCATGCCTTGAGAACAAACACTATTTTTTCAGTAAACTCGAGGAAGCATGAAAACATGTGAAAGCCAATTGGATCTTTGAGAATTCATTTCTTTTGAGAATTGCAAGAAAAACCCTAATTGCTGGTTTATCGCCAAAGGAGAAAATATGTCTAATCGATTCCTGAGCCAACTTGAATATTTGAGAAACCCTAGGGTTGTGTCTTCTATGAAAAATGGGAGGGAAAATTTTGGGGTACAACAGCTGCCCCTATTCAATCTTCTTGAACTTGAAGAGTTAGATCGGCGAGTTTTGTCGTTCGTGACTCGAAGGTAAAAGATGATTGGACACTAGAGTGCCCATAAATTTGCACTCGGCAAAGGTGTAACTGAGGGAATGGGCTTAAAGATGCCATTTGGAGAATATGTTAGAATCTTGTTGGAGATGGGCTTGTAGATGCCATCCAAGAATGTTTGGTTGTAAATCGACAGAATAAGCATCAAAATGGTGTTCGTATTTGGAACGTATCTGAACTGTATTTATCCTTGAATCTGAATAAGTAACAGAATGGCAACCGTGTATGGAGCGTATCTGAACTGTATCTTGAAATTGAAATTTGAATAAGCGACATAATGGCTTCCGTGTTTGGAGCGTATCTGAATTGTATCTTGAAATTAAGTCTGAATGAGTGACATAATGGCTTCCGTGTCTGGAGCGTATCTGGACTGTATCGGTACTTGGAATCTGAATGAGTAACAGAATTACTTCCGTGTCTGGAGTGTATCTGTATTGTATCTGTACTTGGAGTTTGAATAAGTATCAGGATGGTATCCTTGTTCGGAGCGTATCTGAACTGTATCTGAAGTTGAGATCTGAATGAGTGACAGAATGACTTCCGTGTCTGGAGTGTATCTGTACTGTATCTTAAATTAAGTCTGAATGAGTAACATAATGACTTCCGTGTCTGGAGTGTATCTATACTGTATCATGAAATTGAAATCCGAATGAGTAACAGAATAACTTCCATGTCTGGAGTGTATTTGTACTGTATCTAGAATCATTGCACATTTGTTAAAGATAGCTGTTAATCTTATCCTGAAAAGGGTAAAATGTTAGCTGAAACACAAAGTTATGTTGCATGAAATGTATGATGCAATAAATGTGTTTTTATCCATGTTTATGATATATGAATGTAATGTATGTGCATATAAGCTGATTTGCTGTATTGCTGAGGAAGATAAATCCTTGACTGCTGTAGGGGAAAATAAATTCTGCTGAGGATTCCGTTGTGAGAGTAGTGCCATATACTTCTTGAGGAATCTGCCTGGGGAATCCAGAGAATTTTAATGACTTCTACTAGGGATTATTTACGAGGGTCTTTCTTCTGTTGAGAAGTAATAAAAACTCTGGGGAAAAAGTTTATCCTGTAATGAAAACTCTGGGGAAAAGCTTATTCCGCTGGGGAACTCAGGAGTTTGGGTTGTATGCCAATCTACTGGGAGTTACCCTAGGTTTGGGAGAAACAAAAGTTAACTGTTATCTGGTTGATTTTCAAGCTTCAATACAACTTGTTGGAGAAACCCGGAGAAATTGGAAGATTTCCGCTGTGGGTTGATAGTTCGAAGTTTCGGCTCCGCTGGGGATTGGTGGTTGGTAGTCTCAGCTCCACTGGGGATCTGTAGTTCAAAGTATTGGCTCCGCTGGGGATCTTAATGACGTGTTGTAGGGATTGTTCATGGAATAGCCTAAATACGTTTTCCTACTCTTTCTACCTGTCAGTAATTGTTCTTTTTCATCATGTTTATTTGTAAACAGTAATTATGTTCAAATGCATATGTTCATTAATGAATCATTGGACATTTTTGCAAATAAAACACAAGTGTAAAGAAAAAGGCAAATAGTTTTCTGTACTTTGAAAGAGATATCTTTGTATTTACTTTGAATAAGTGTTTTGTACAAAGGAGACAAACATCCTAAAAAGAGGATGGCGTCATAAAAAATGAGAAAAATTTATACAAAGAAAGATGGCTAAGTGTAAAAATCCCATGGGGTTCCCATTCTGCTATAGCCTTCATAACTCTGAATATCTTGTCCATTCGTTGCTTCATCCGAAGATGATTGGATTGATCAGAAGCTCCAGGTTTGTCTGTGAAGAGATTTTCCTTAAAGTGATCCGACGAGACATAGTCATACGCTTTAATTCCCTAACTTTTTCCTGGATCGCCCTTTCGGGTTTTCAGTCCACCAGGAAACCCTTTTTTGCCCAAGTCGCCCTTTCGGGTTTTCAACTTGCCGGGTGTACAAATTTTTTATTTTATCCCTAATTTGTGCCCGAACCTTTTGGTCCGCCGGGATGCCCTTGTTTTGCCTAGGTGTGTCAACCTAGCGGGTCTCTTATGCGTAGTATCTTTTGACTATGTCTGCGTTCACAGGGTGCGGCAGATCGTCGCCGTCCATGGTGGTTAGAATCATTGGCCCACCAGAAAAGATGTTCTTGACTACAAATGGTCCTTCATAGGTAGGAGTCCATTTGCCCCTGGGATCACCTTGTGGCAATATGATGTGCTTGATCACAAGATCTCCAACTTGATACACTTGGCATATGACTTTCTTGTTGAAAGCTTTGATCACCCGCTTTTGATACGTCTGACCATGGCAAACAGAAGTAAGTCTTTTCTCGTCAATTAAGTTTAACTGATCAAGCCGGGATTGGATCCAATCGTCTTCACTCAAACCAGCATCTTTCATGATTCTCAAGGAGGGAATCTGAACCTCGATAGGTAAAACAGCTTCCATGCCATATACCAAGGAATATGGTGTTGCCCCAGTTGATGTGAGAGCCGTGGTACAGTACCCGTGGAGAGAAAACGGTAGCATCTCACGCCAGTCTTTGTAGGTGACTGTCATTTTCTGTATGATCTTTTTAATGTTTTTGTTCGCAGCTTCGACAACACCATTCTTCTTTGGCCGATAGGGAGACGAATTGTGATGATGAATTTTGAACTGCTCGCACAGGGCAGTGATCATAGTATTGTTAAGGTTTGTACCGTTATCAGTGATGACCCTTTCGGGAATATCGTACTGGCAAATAAGGTTCTGCTTGATGAAGCGGGCAACAACATTCTTAGTGACGGATGCGAAGGAAGCTGCTTTGACCCACTTGGTGAAGTAATCAATGGCCACCAGAATGAAGCGGTGTCCATTGGATGTTGTAGGCTTGATCTCTCCAATCATGTCGATTCCCCACATAACGAAGGGCCAAGGAGCTGTTAAGACATTTAGAGGGACTGGAGGCACGTGTACGTTGTCTGCATAGATCTGACATTTATGACAGGTACGGGAGTGTTGATAGCAGTCAGCTTCCATGGTAGACCAGTAATAGCCTGCCCTTAGAATCTTCTTAGCCATCGTATGCCCGCTAGAGTGAGTACCAAATGTACCTTCATGCAATTTAGCCATGATCTTTTCAGCTTCAGCCTTGTCCAGACAACGGAGCAGAATAGAATCATGATTGCGCTTGTACAGGATGCCATTGCTCAGGAAGAACTTAGCTGAGAATATCCTTAAGAACTTTTTGTCATTGACTGAAGCTCCTTCAGGGTATTCTTGAGCCTCGAGATACCTTTTGACTTCATGAAACCAAGGCTGGTCCACTACTTCTTCGGTATTAATCTTGTGACAGTGTGCGGGTTCGTCCATCCGTTCAATGGTGATCTGGGGAGCCTCGTTGTCCCAATTAAGTTTAAATATGGATGACATTGTATCTAGAGCATCTGCTAACTGATTTTCTTCTCGCGGAAAGTGCTCGAAGGTAATCTGCTCAAAATGTGGTAACAATGTCGAGACATGTTCTTTGTAAGGGATGAGGTTTGGATGCTTAGTATCCCAATCTCCTTTGATCTGACTGATGACCAAAGCTGAATCTCCAAACACAACCAAAGATTTGATTCCCAGATCTATAGCAGCCTTGAGTCCAAAGATGCACACTCAGTTAGAACATAGTTTGATTCTACAACCCTCAGTTAGAGTTTTGATGATAACAAAATACAAGATTAAATAATTTATAAGATTTATATAAGACATATATGCTACTTAAAATTATGTTGTGTATTTACAGAAACTCTGATGGAATCAACATCAGAATATCAGTATCAACATCAGCATCAGAAGATATGTCAGCATCAGAAGATCAAACATGTGCTATACACGAAAGCCTGATGAACAGAATCTGCGCAAAACATACTCTGACTCTGAGCAAGATACTTACCATGGCACCAGTACTCTGAAGCGTCAGAATAAGCTAAAGCCAAGAACACTCTGATTTTCATTAAGTAGAACATTCTGAAGTGTCAATGTTACTATGCATTCAAGACAGATTAATTACCAACGACTTTATTCCAAGACAAAGATCTTCTCAATAAGGAAAGAACGTTATGAGCATTGAAATGGATTTATGGACAACAACGTATCTATTCCAAGGCTATTTAAACAAGTCAGTGAGAAAAGAATTGGCTAATTCTTTCATACGCACATACGCATAAGCTAATCATCTTCACGTTCTCACTCATCCAATTTCCTAAAGCTCTCAACCGCTTACTCTATAACATTAGCAGTCTAGTTTCATCTAAGCTTCATATTGTGTATTATCACAGTTGTGATATATAGTTTTGTAAGAAAAAATCAAACACACATATTGTTCATTTATCTGTAAAAGAAATTCCTTGAGATAAACCGGTCTGTGGTTAGACTCAAGAAGGCTTTAACAGTTGTTAAAGCAGTTGTGTATTCAATTGAATATAGTGGATTAAGACCTCATTGGAGAGAGGCGAAATCACCTTGACGGGTGGACTGGAGTAGTTTGAGATCAAATGAACCAGGATAAAAATAACGTGTTGTCTGCATTTGATTTCAAGTTTTACAATTCAACCCCCCTTCTTGTGTTTTTCACATCTTCAATTGGCATCAGAGCGCCTGGTTCTGAGCTTATAACACTTAACGGTGTCAGTACAAGATCCAGCGTTAGAAAAACACTATGGCAGGACCACATCAAAACATCAGCAATGACAACAATGAAGAAAGGGACAGATTCAGTGGCAAACCTCCAGTCTTTGATGGAGAGAACTTTGATTACTGGAAAGACAGAATTGAAAGCTTCTTTCTGGGCCACGATGTTGATCTGTGGGATATGGTGACTGATGGATACACGCATCCAGTGAATGCAAGTGGTCAGAAGATTGACAGGAAAGCAATGTCTAGTCAACAAAAACGTGATTTCAGAAATCATCACAAAGCAAGAACAATTCTTCTCAGCGCCATCTCTTACTCTGAATATGAAAAGATATCAAACAGAGACACTGCAAAGAATATGTTTGACTCTCTGAGAATGACGCATGAAGGAAACATTCAAGTTAAAGAAACTAAAGCTCTTGCGCTCATTCAGAAGTATGAGGCATTCAAGATGGAAGAAAGTGAATCAATTGAAACGATGTTCTCAAGATTTCAAATTCTGGTTGCTGGTCTCAAAGTTCTGGACAAAGGGTATTCTACCGTTGATCATGTTAAGAAGATCATCAGAAGCTTGCCAAAACAGTGGAGGCCAATGGTCACAGCGCTGAAGCTAGCTAAGGATCTCAACTAAATCTCTCTGGAGGAGCTTGTCAGCTCCCTCAGAAGTCACGAGATAGAGCTAGAAGCTGATGAACCTCAAAAGCAAGGTAAGCCATTAGCTTTAAAATCTAACATAAAATCTGACTCCAAAGTTTTGCAGGCTGTAGAAGAAACCTCAGATGGGTCCTCATCAGAAGAAGATGAACTGTCTCTCCTCTCCAGAAGGGTGAACCAACTGTGGAAGCAGAGGCGAAGAAAGTTCAGGAATCCAAGAAGATCATAGAATCAGAATGAATCCTCCTCCAGATACAGAAGGTCAGAACCCTCCTATGGATACATAAGATCTGAAGGCTCTTCAGGAAGCAGAAAGCCAAACAACAAAGACATCACCTGCTATGAATGTAACGAGCAAGGACACTACAAGAGTGATTGCCCAAAGCTTTAGAGGGAAAAGCCTAAAAAGAAGTTTGGCAAGGAAAAGAAGAAAAGTCTCATGGCTACATGGGATGACTCTGACACATCTGAAGCTGACTCAGAATCAGATGATGAGAGAGAAAACATAGCTCTCATGGCAAACATAACAGAAGACAGTGAAGCTTCTGAATCAGACTCTAAATCAGACACAAAAGAGGTATTTCCTGACTTTGCTATTAACTTTACTAAGGCTGAACTAGCTGAAAGCCTTAATGAAATTCTGGAAAGATATCAGCAGATCAGAGTCAAATTCAGAAACCTGAAAAGGAATCTTGCTTCTGACTCTGATAAAACTGAGAGTCTCAAATTGGAGAATTCTGAGTTAAAAGATAAAGTTTCAAAATTAGAAAATCTATTACAAAACTCTCAGAAGGAAACAATTCTTGAAACTCCCAGTAGTGCTGATGAGATCATCAAGGAGTATGATCACAACTTTCAGAAGTTTCTAACTAAAAACATAGATAGAAGCAAAATGGCTTCAATGATCTATGGAGTTAGCAGAAATGGCAGAAAAGGAATAGGATACCAAGGTAAGGTACCTACACCAAAGAATGCCATGGATTTAGTTATTAAACGAACTCCACTTAACTCACACTTTGTATATGGGCACACACATGACATCAAATATACTAGTAGTAATTATTCTGTCAAACCAAAATTCAACCAGAGTTTTGGTAAAACTAACAAATCAGGACCCAAGAAAATATGGGTACCTAAGGATAAAATAATACATGTTGCAGATATCTTTAGCAGCAAAGCAGAAACACCAGTCATGGTACCTGGACTCTGGCTGCTCACGACACATGACGGGAAGAAAGCATATGTTCCAAAGCCTGGAACTTAAGCCTGGAGGCCACGTAGGTTTTGGAGGTAATCAGAGGGGAAAGATCATTGGCTCTGGAACTGTAGGTAATGGAAATCTTCCCTCTATAAGTAATGTTTTATTAGTAGATGGATTAATGCATAACCTGTTATCCATAAGTCAATTAAGTGATAACGGTTATGATATAATTTTTAATCAAAATTCATGCAAAGCTGTTAGTCAGAAAGATGGGACTATCCTGTTTAATAGAAAGAGGAGAAACAACATTTATAAAACAAAACTTTCTGAACTGAAAAGTCAGAATGTAAAGTGTCTTCTGTCTGTTAACAACGAGCAATGGATCTGGCACAGAAGATTGGGACATGTTAGTATGAGAAGAATATCTCAGATTAACAAACTCAATCTAGTCAGAGGACTTCCTAACCTGAAGTTCAATTCAGATGCTCTGTGTGAAGCATGTCAGAAAGGCAAGTTTGCAAAACCAGCTTTCAAATCTAAAAACGTTGTTTCCACCTCTAAACCATTAGAACTTCTGCATATAGACTTACTTGGACCAGTTAAAACTGCCTCAGTCAGTGGCAAGAAGTATGGGTTAGTAATCGTAGATGACTATAGCAGATGGACATGGGTAAAGTTCTTAAGACACAAGGACGAGTCACACTCTGGGTTTGTCACCTTCTGCAACCAAGTTCAGAATGAAAAGGATCTTAGAATCGTCAAAGTCAGAAGTGATCATGGTGGAGAATTTGAAAACAAAGATTTTGAGTCATTCTTTAATGACAAAGGCATTCTGCATGATTTCTCTTGTCCTAGAACTCCGCAGCAAATGGAGTTGTAGAACGAAAGAACAGAACATTGCAAGAAATGGCCAGAACCATGATCAACGAGACTAACGTTGCTAAGATCTTCTGGGCAGAGGCAATAAACACAACGTGCTACATTCAGAATAGAATCTCCATAAGACCTATTCTGGAAAAGACTCCATATGAACTGTGGAAGAACAGAAAGCCCAACATTTCATATTTTCATCCATTTGGATGTACCTGTTTTATTTCGAATACTAAAAATCATTTGAACAAGTTTGACTCTAAAGCACAGAAGTGTATTATGTTAGGATACTCTGAACGCTCAAGAGGGTACATAGTATACAATACAAAAACACAGATTGTGGAAGAATCAATCAGTGTTTGTTTTGATGATAAGCTTGACTCTCAAAAGTCAAAGCAGAATGAATTACTTGCAGGTATGGAAGTTGAATTCACAGGTACTGAAGACAAGTCATCAGAAGCTCTCAACAGAGACACTCCCTCAACAACAGAAAGAGGCACTGCAAGTAATCCAGCATCTTCTGTTGATCAACTTCAGAAAAGACCATCCAGAAGCAGCATGGATCACCCTGAAGAAACAATCTTAGGAAGAAAGGAAGATCCAATCAGAACAACAGCCAGCTTCAGAAACTCTGAAGAATCCCTCATGGGACTTGTCTCTCTGATTGAACCATCTTCAGTTGATGAAGCACTTCTGGAAAATGGTTGGATTCTAGCAATGCAAGAAGAGCTGAATCAATTCACAAGGAATGACGTATGGGATCTAGTTCCTAAACCAAAAGGATTCAACGTCATTGGAACAAAATGGGTGTTCAGAAACAAACTGAATGAACAAGGTGAAGTCATCAGAAACAAGGCACGATTGGTAGCACAAGGTTATAGTCAGCAAGAGGGGATAGACTATACAGAAACCTTTGCTCCAGTCGCCAGGTTAGAATCTATCAGACTTTTAATTTCTTTTGCTGTTAATAAAGGCATCACTCTGTATCAGATGGATGTTAAGAGTGCATTCTTAAATGGCTATATAGAAGAAGAGGTATATGTGCACCAACCCCCTGGTTTTGAAAGTTCAAAAAATCCAGAATATGTTTTCAAACTAAAGAAGTCACTGTATGGTCTGAAAAAAGCTCCCAGAGCTTGGTATGAAAGACTGAGTAACTTCCTGTTAGAAAAGGAATTCACCAGAGGGAAAGTGGGCACAACCTTATTCTGTAAGACAGTTAAGAATGACATTTTAGTATGTCAGATTTATGTTGATGATATCATTTTTGGATCTACTAAACCTTCTCTGGGAAGAAAGTTTGCTAAGTGTATGCAGGCAGAATTTGAGATGAGCCTAATGGGGGAACTGAAATTCTTTCTGGCCATTCAGATCAATCAAACCCCAGAAGGAACTTACATTCATCAGAGCAAATATATCAGAGAACTTCTGAAGAAATTTGATCTCTCAGAATGTAAGCCATCAAAGATTCCAATGCATCCCACGTGCATTCTAGAAAAAGAAGAGGTAAGCAAAAAGGTAGAACAGAAGGTCTACAGAGGTATGATTGGTTCTCTTCTTTATCTGACAGCTTCAAGGCCTGCTATTTTATTCAGTGTATGCATTTTTGCAAGATTCCAATCAGATCCTAGAGAATCTCACTTAACAGCTGTTAAGAGAATTTTCAAGTATCTAAAAGGTACTACTAATCTGGGTCTGTTTTATAGAAAATCAAGTGATTACAGCTTAGTAGGATACTGTGATGCTGACTTTGCTGGAGACAGAGTAGAACGTAAAAGCACTTCTGGAAGCTGCCAATTTCTGGGAGAAAATCTGATCTCTTGGTCCAGCAAAAGACAATCCACAATTGCTCTATCAACAGCAGAAGCTGAATACATAGCAGCAGTTGGATGCAGCACACAAATGCTCTGGATGAAAAGTCAACTTGAGGACTTCCATATATTTGAGAGTAACATTCCTATCCTCTGTGACAACACTTCTGCGATTTGCTTAAGTAAAAATCCAATTTTGCATTCTAGGGCTAAGCATATAGAAATAAAACATCATTTTATTACGGACTATATTCAGAAAGGGATTTTAAACTTAAAATTTATTAACACAGACCATCAATGGGCTGATATTTTCACAAAACCACTTTCTGAAGATATATTCAACTTCATTCTGAAACATCTCAGCATGAAGCTCTGTCCAGAATAAAACTGTTTTAATTTTATATATTAACCTTCAGAATTGTGTTTATTTCTCTATGAACTTTTGATTAATCCTCTTTCAGAATCTTAGAAATGCAGATTGTATCAGAATCTATCCATGAAGATTTGAGTGCTTCAGTTCAAGGATAGAAGTATTGTTCACTCAAGTAAACAAGTGTCATCCAGTCATCAGATGTTTCCTGAGGATGAACACGCGTTCACACTTCTGAAAAGGCAAAGCGCTGATTGGATGCATTGAGACACATGTCATGGGTAACCGTTTAAGTATCTTTCTGAATCCCCTAAAATCAGCTAACATTAAATGCTAATAATCATGATTTATTTCTCTCTCTTAAACGTTTATGTTTTCAAAAACTTTTTAGAAATCTATTTAAACACTTCACACCATTCACACCTTTTACCCTTACTTTTGTTTTCTCTCAATATTTCTGTTTTCTGTGTTCTTATTTACTCAGAAAACCCTTCAATCTCTTTCAAAAACCCCGTGTGAACATGGCTTCCTCCAGCAATCCTTCTTCAGGTTCCCAGAAAGATGCATCATCTGAACAATATGAAGTTCCTCTCATAACGCTTCTCACTCCAATCAAGAACCTTGAAGTTCTGTCTGAAATAATAGTGGATTTCAACAGTCTCAAGGAGAATGGTTTTGATTTATCAGAAGAGATTAAATCTCAAGGATGGGAAAAGTACTTTGACAGGCTGGTGGGTCCAACATTTCCTATTCTGGTAAAGGAATTTTGGATTCACGCTTCTTCTTCAAACCATCAGGTCACTTCCTACATCATGGGGAAGAAGATTGTGATTACTGAAGACCTGATTGCAAGACTGATAGGGTACAATGGAGGTGGTATTCACTGTATTGATATGGCAGGAAGGTGTCAAGATGTTTCCCTAATTGCAAGGGAAATTTTCACGCTGGGGCTTCCCTCCAGCAAGATAAGGGACTTAAAAAACAAGCACAAAATTTGGTCAAAGATCATTCTGGGCTGTTTCAACCATAGGAAGCCTACCAGCTCTCCTGATTACATAAACATAGATCAACAGTTTCTGATCTATTTTATTTCTCATAAGGTCAAGATTAATCTAGCTCATCTTCTGTTCAACCATCTCAGAACAAGTGTCAAGGAAACAAGAGAAGATGAACGTACTAAAAGGGATTGGATATCCTTGGAAAGACTGATATCAGATATTCTGACAGAGAATAGGCTGATTGAACATTTGACAGAGGCACAAGAAATCAGCACCCTGGAACCTTCTGTTGGCAAGCAGCTGAATGCAAAAAATCTAAAGAAAATGAAGCTGATAGAGAACATTAAGAAGGAGCCCAACGTCACTCCTTTTGATGAAATCTCCAGCAGAAGAGTCCCTCTGGACGACTTCCCTATGTTCTCAGAAATTGACTCTAAGCCTCAAATCATTCTGAGATATTTGGATGCTTGTAAAGCTGATGGTACAACACTAAATCTGAATATTCAAGATCTTCAACAGAAAGCACCAGAGGTTGTTCTGAAGAAGTCGAAGAAAAGAAAAGCTGCTGGAGAAGGATCATCTTAACAGACTCCAAAGAAAAGAGGTAATCCTGTTTCTGTAACTGTTTTATATTCAAATGCTGTTTCCACATCTACTCAAATTCCAACTCCATCTGAAATCCCAACACCTCAAACTATCGATGATTTTGACATTGACTTTGACCCTTCTGAGTCATTAACCCTCAGAAGATCCCGCTCCAAACCAAAAAATCCAAATACTGCAACCATACCAGAACCAGAACTTGCACAAGTTCTCTCTGATATTGACCAACACTCCTCCGCTCCCCAACCAGAAAATTCAAATCCAAACACAGAAATTCCCATCTCACCACAACCTGACATTCCACTCTCACCAATACCAGAAACTCCAGTCTCTCCAGAACCAGAAATCCCACAACCTTCATCTCCTCAACCAGATATTAATCCACCCACTCCTCACCATGAACAATCTCCACAACCTGAGACTCAAACCTCTGAGGCTCAACACTCTGAATCCCCTGAACCACAACCTTTGGCCATTCAATTGCCCAGTGGTACCACTGTTAATATTCCTCAACTTCCCTCTTCACCAGAAATAACTCCACCAAATATCCCACCTAGTCCAATCGTAATTTCTGACTCTCCCACTCCCTCACCTAAGAAAAATTCAGATGACCATAGCAAGACTGTCATTGATCTAACAGTCTTTGAACGCCTTGCTGCAATAAACCATAAAACTGCTATCCCTAAACCTAAATAACCAGATGTTGGTTCCAGCATATTGAACTTTGAAACAAATATGTAGAAGTGGATCACTTCTTTGAAACAAGCAAGTCTGGAACTGGTTGATCCTGCTGTATCAGACCTCCTCTGGACACAATTCAGAAGATGGGTATGCGCTGAAACCTTCAAGTTGCAAGACCAGAGCTATGGACAGGCTCAACAGAACTTCAGCAATCTGCTGAGGGAAATGGAAGGTCCAGTTCTGAGCAAGCTGCTGAAGGAAGAAGTTCTCCATCTGGACATTGCGCATTAGTCTGAAAAGCGTCCAGCATCCAAAGTTCAACTTGCAGAAGAACATTTAATTCAAGCTGAAGACTTAGGTCAAGTAGAAGAAACTATAGGAAGCTCTGAGAAGCAGCATGTATCTGAAGATCCTCAAGCTTCTTCTCTTGACAAGCAGACTCTAGAGGATTTAAAGAGATCTGATATGCTGATGAATGAAAGGATGGACAAGCAGGACATCAAGATTGATTCTATAGCAAACATGGTATCTAAGCAACAGGAAACCAGCAATCAAATCAAGAGCATGTTGGAAGCTCTGTTCACATGACTTCCTCCTTCTTCTTAGAAATTTTCTTGTGTTTTCCTTGTTTTCTTTACATGTTTGTCTGTAATATTTTCACTTGTTCTAAACTATCATTGCTTCTGTTTTAATACAAACATCTTTTGCTCTGATCTTTTTAACTCTGATTATTTGTGCTTTTTGATAACTGACAAAAAGGGGGAGAAAGAATGATATTTTTCAATAACGGATTACTGAGACATAAGTCTCAAACATTCTAACATTCTTATATATTTGAATCTATTTGTTCTGAAAAGCTTACATGTACAAGAATCTGATGAACTCTGATAAAGTAAAGTTCTGATGCTCAAAGAAAGTTCAATAAAGTTCTGATGCTCAAGGTCTCATGGAATTAAAGGGAAGTAATCAACTCAGGGGGAGTTTTTCTCTTCATTACTCTGATACTTTTTATTCCCTATCTTCTTAAATCTGATACCTTCTATTCGTTAATTGATTATCTCTGATAGCGTTTCCTCTCTATCCTTAAACTCTGATACCTTTCATCATTTTATTTTAATTGAAAAAATCTGGTTTTTGTCATCATCAAAAAGGGGGAGATTGTTAGAACATAGTTTGATACTACAACCCTCAGTTAGAGTTTTGATGATAACAAAATACAAGATTAAATAATTTATAAGATTTATATAAGACATATATGCTACTTAAAATTATGTTGTGTATTTACAGAAACTCTGATGGAATCAGCATCAGAATATCAGTATCAACATCAACATCAGAAGATATGTCAGCATCAGAAGATCAAACATGTGCTATACACGAAAGCCTGATGAACATAATCTGCGCAAAACATACTCTGACTCTGAGCAAGATACTTACCATGGCACCAGTACTCTGAAGCGTCAGAATAAGCTAAAGCCAAGAACACTCTGATTTTCATTAAGCAGAACATTCTGAAGTGTCAACGTTACTATGCATTCAAGACAGATTAATTACCAACGGCTTTATTCTAAGACAAAGATCTTCTCAATAAGGAAAGAACGTTATGAGCATTGAAATGGATTTATGGACAACAACATATCTATTCCAAGGCTATTTAAACAAGTCAGTGAGAAAAGAATTGGCTAATTCTTTCATACGCACATACGCATAAGCTAATCATCTTCACGTTCTCACTCATCCAATTTGCTAAAGCTCTCAACCGCTTACTCTATAGAATTAGCAGTCTAGTTTCATCTAAGCTTCATATTATGTATTATCACAGTTGTGATATATAGTTTTGTAAGAAAACATCAAACACACATATTGTTCATTTATCTGTAAAAGAAATTCCTTGAGATAAACCGGTCTGTGGTTAGACTCAAGAAGGCTTTAACAGTTGTTAAAGCAGTTGTGTATTCAGTTGAATATAGTGGATTAAGACCTCGTTGGAGAGAGGCGAAATCACCTTGACGGGTGGACTGGAGTAGTTTGAGATCAAACGAACCAGGATAAAAATAACGTGTTATCTGCATTTGATTTCAAGTTTTACAATTCAACCCCCTTCTTGTGTTTTTCACATCTTCACATGAAACCAAGGCTGGTCCACTACTTCTTCGGTATTAATCTCGTGACAGTGTGCGGGTTCGTTCATCCGTTCAATGGTGATCTGGGGAGCCTCGTTTTCCCAATTAAGTTTAAACATGGATGACATTGTAGCTAGAGCATCTGATAGCTGATTTTCTTCTCGCGGAAAGTGCTCGAAGGTAATCTTCTCAAAATGTGGTAACAATGTCGAGACATGTTATTTGTAAGGGATGAGGTTTGGATGCTTAGTATCCCAATATCCTTTGATCTGACTGATGACCAAATTTGAATCTCCAAACACAACCAAAGATTTGATTCCCAGATCTATAGCAGCCTTGAGTCCAAAGATGCACGCTTCATACTCTGCCATGTTGTTCGTACAGTTAAAGCAAAGTCTGGCGGTGAAAGGAGTATGGAAACCTTCTGGGGATATGAGTACCGCGCCGATAACATTTCCAAGTGCATTGGAGGCATCATCAACGTACAGGGTCCATCGGGATCCTTGTTCAGGTCCGTCATATGGTCTAAAGTCTTCAACATTGTCCAATGTCATGATGTCTTCGTTAGGGAAGTCGAACTTCATGGATTGATAATCTTCGACAGCTTGATGGGCCAGATGATCGGCTAGTACACTCCCCTTTATAGCTTTTTGGGTCGTGTACTGTATATCATATTCGGTCAGGATCACCTGCCATCTAGCTATTCTTCCAGACAAAGCAGGCTTCTCAAAGATGTATTTTATCGGATTCGTCTTAGATATCAGCAAAGTGGTATGAGTTAACATGTACTGCCTTAGCTGGCAAGCAGCCCATACCAAAGCGCAACAAGTTTTCTCGAGCAGTGAATATCTTGTTTCACAGTCGGTAATGTTTTTGCTAAGGTAATAAATGGCATGCTCTTTTCAGCCAGACTCGTCATGCTGCCCCAGTACGCACCCCATTGAATTCGCTAGGACGGTCAGATACATGATTAGCGGTCTTCCCTCGGCGGGTGGCATCAGGATAGGAGGTTCTAGCAAATACTCCTTGATTTTATCGAAAACAACTTGACAGTCGTCATTCCATCTAACTACCTGATCTTTCTTCAACAGCTTGAAGATTGGTTCACAAGTAGATGTTAGGTGAGAAATGATCCTAGCAATGTAGTTTAGGCGTCCCAAGAAACCTCTGACCTCCTTCTCAGTGCGAGGAGCGGGCATTTCTTGTATAGCTTTGACTTTGCAGGATCAACCTCGATGCCTTTGTTACTGACAATGAAACCCAAGAGTTTACCGGATCGGACTCTGAATGTGCACTTGTTTGGATTCAATCTGAGCTTGTACTCCTTCAACCTGACAAATAGCTTTTGCAAGTGATCAAGGTGTTCTTCTTCAGTTTGTGATTGGGCTATCATGTCATCTACGTAGACCTCTATCTCATGATGTATCATATCATGAAACAAAGCTACCATGGTGCGTTGATAGGTTGCCCCAGTATTCTTCAGTCCAAATGGCATCACTTTGTAGCAGAATGTGCCCCACTGTGTAACAAAAGTAGTTTTCTCCATGTATTCATGTGCCATTTTGATCTGGTTGTAACCTGAGAATCCGTCCATGAAAGAAAATACTTTGTGCTAAGATGTGTTGTCGACCAGGATGTCGATATGTGGAAGTGGAAAATCATCTTTAGGGCTGGGCCTGTTTAAGTATCTATAATCCATGCACATTCTCACTTTGCCGTATTTTTTAGTCACAAGCACAATGTTAGCAACCCATTGAGGATAGGAAGTAACAGCCAGAAATCCAGCATTGAACTGCTTCATAACTTCTGCTTTGATCTTCTCGGACATGTCAGGTCTCATGCAGCGGACTTTTTACTTCACTGGTGGACAATCTTCTCTTGTGGGTAGACGGTGTACCACAATGTCTGTATCAAGTCCCGGCATGTCTTCATATGACCAGGCAAAGATTTCAACATAATCATGCAGTAGTTAAATTAGGCGCTCCTTGACACTCGGATCTAGATTTGCACCTATCTTGATTTCCTTTCTGTCCTCCTCAGTACCTAAGTTGATTGTATCCAACTACTCTTCATGAGGCAGAATAGCCCTTTCCTCTTGTTGTAGAAGTCTAGCCAATTCTCCTGGCACCTCACAATCTTCCTCACCTTCGTATTCGGCTTGGTAGACCAGATCATCATAGTCACTGAAGGTTATAGCAGTATCCTTACCCATGGGATCCGGAATGGAAGAGTACCTGCATTTGTGAGTGTGGGTGTGTGTAAGGGCGTAGCCACCTTAAAACAAATAAAATGTAAAAAGAAAGACAGTGAACACAAAAGTTTATATGAAAAACGTCCATGATTCATTAAATGGCATATGAAGATGAAAAATAAGAACCCTTAAAAATGGACCTTTGTGCCTTGGGTAAGACACAAGGTTAAAAAAGTACGAATTATTTGTGAATTATTACAGATCCAACAGAAATGGAAAAGATAAATTACTGCGGTATGAAATTAATCGGAACAAAGTCTTTTGCTTCCCAGTTGCACAGTCCTTCACCGACAGTAGGAAATATCCAGTCTTCCAAGCTGCCCTCTTCTTCACTGTCCTCTAGTGCATTAACCCCTTGGTGACTGATCTTCACAGGTGGCCCTCCAGCACGGGCGCGACGCACGACCTTCTGAGCAGTTGAGGTGAACCCTAAGCCAGACTTGTCTGATTTGAAAGAAAAGTCTGGAAGTTGCCCCCAGATTGTGTTTCCTCCCTCTTCAACCACTGCTTTTGCATCCTTGAGAGAAGACATCCGAGGCGGAGTTCTGGTAATCATGGGTACAGAGGACACTGTCTTGGTTGCCGCTATCTCCTGAACTACCTCTTCAAAATGCTGGAAAGGAGTTTCGATGAATTCGCCATCCAATTCTACATAACAGAAAGAATTCAGATGACTGATCATGTATTCCTCTTCGCCATGAACAGTTATGATTTTCCCCTGGACAGGGTACTTGAGTATTTGATGCAGAGTAGAAGTGACAAATCCAACATGGTGGATCCAAGGTCTTCCCAACAGGCAAGAGTAAGAAGGACGGATGTCCATCACATAGAATATGGAGTTGAAGGTTTCAGTTCCCACCTTAATCGGGATGTCGACCTCCCCGTGGACCATCCTTTTAGAGTCGTCGAAAGCTCTCACAATGATATTGATGGGTTTCAGAGTTAAGTCTTCACAATCCAGTCTATCCAAGGCTTTCTTTGGCAAGACGTTTAAAGACGAACAAGTGTCTACCAGTACGTGTGCTAGGGTTGTCCCTTTGCATTCCACCAAGTCATGCAAAGCATCATTATGTTTTCTCCCTTTTGAAGTTAAATCTGCATCGGAGAATCCTAGACCATTGTCAGCTGTTAAACTAGCCACACATTCCTGGAACTGATCAGTGGAGGTTTCTTGTGGCACGTGGGCCGTCTTCAAAAATCTTATCAGATCCTTAGCATGAGCTTCTGAATAAAGCAACAGGGCCAATATGGAGATCTTTGAGGGGGTTTGCCCTAGCTGTTCCACCACATCATAATCGCTTTTCTTGATTATTTTCAAAATTTCCTCCATTTATTTTTGAGAGGTTTCAGGGATGATCAACAGCTGAGCCCTCGTCTTGATGGGCTCTTCTTGGATCCCTTTCCTTCGAACATCAGTAGCAGCAGAGGGGATGACCACGGGGGTTGTGATTTCTTCTATGATTGGTGTACTGGCAGATATGTTTACCGGTGTAGAGATAACCTTAGGAGCAGCTGAGGGTCCAAAAATTGCCTTTGGAGGGGAAATCTTTGGAGAAAAGATCCTTCCACTACGGGTAACTTTGCTTGTTCCGAAAATGTTACCGATGTCGAAATTGTCTTCTTCAGAATTCTCCTCCTTGGCAGTCTGTTCAATCTATTTGAAACCATGGTAGTAGATTTCTCCACCATAGTTCCATGGTACTGATTTGTCGGACTTGTACGGGACTGGCCCGGGCATGGTTATCTTCAAAGGTGCAACCTTCGGAGCGGATGTAATCCTAACAGGTCGTTTAGGGACCTTGGAAGGATTGGCGAATATGGTTATTATTGAAACATCATTAACAGGGGTTGATAAAACAGGAGACTTCTCGAATAGGATTTCTTGGTTATCAATTAGGCGTTGGATGCCTATCTTCAACAATGGACAGTGGGTTAATGAGGATGAACAAAGGTGACAATCTTCTTCACAACCTGGGAAAACCCCAACCTTCAACAAATTTAACTTGATCATAGGGAGCAGAGTTATCAAATCATCTACAGTAGCAACAAACAGATCCTCCTCAACAACATGGGAATTGTGGTCATGCCTTGGCATTGGAGCAGAGATAACATTGGGTTTTTCAGGTGCGTCGAATTCAACTTCTTTAGCATCTATCAAATCCTGAATTTTATTCTTCAGGGCCCAACAATTGTTAGTGTCGTGCCCCGGACTCTCCAAATGGTAAGCGCACCTGGCGTTCGGATGGTAGTATGGAGAAGCAGTGTTAGGATTTTTAGGGGCCTCTTTCAGCATGGCCAAATTCAACTTCAGGAGATGTGGTAGGACTTGAGCTGGAGTCATGTTTATCTTGGTGAATTACCGTACAAGCCTTTCCACCCTTTGTTGGTTATTTCTCTGTTGGTCATTTCTCGGCTGATTGTTTCTGGACTGATCAGATGCAGACTTCTGAATCATAACGGCCCCCACCGCTGGCCGACGCTCAACTCTTCCTTGACCCCTCTAAGAGTAGACAACTGGCACTTCCTTCTTTCCTGTGAAAGGTTTTCTGATGGTAGCAGAAGTAGATGCATCTTTTTGAATTTTCCTGCTTTTAATACCGGCCTCCACTCTTTCTCCGGTTAGAATCAAATCAGTGAACCCAACAGACGAACTTTCAATCAGGTGATTGAAGAAAGGACCTGACAGGGTACCCAGGAACATGTCTACTAGCTCCCTCTCAGATAGAGGTGGTTGCACCCTTCCGTCCAAATCTCTCCATTTTTGGGCGTAGTCTTTGAAGCCCTCATTGGTAGCCATGGCCATACTCTGTAGCTGAGTACGGGTTGGCACCAAGTCGGTGTTGTATTGATACTGTTTATAGAAGGCGGCTGCCAAGTCTTCCCAATTATGGACGTCTTCTCTCTCCAACTGGTAGATCCAATCAAGTTGTGTTCTTGACAAACTGTCCTGGAAAAAGTGAACCGATAAGTCTTTGTCAGAAGAATGTGGTTGAATTTTCCTGACATAAGATCATAGGTGCATCTTTGGGCAAGACACCCCATCATACTTAGAAAACAGTGGCACTTTAAATTTAGGAGGGAATACAATTCTAGAAACCAACCCTAGCTCCTCAAAATCCAGCCCCGATACTCTTTGCACTTCCATAGCAGCTAGACGTTCTTCTAAGTTCTTGTATTTGTCATCGGCCGGAGGGTACTGCTGTTCAGAATAGTCCTCATCTTCCTCTTCTTCTGCTTCAAAATCAGATGGCACTGCCGTTCCTTTACCTTTTCCTTCCCCTTCCTCAGAGGTTGATGGAAATTCCAAGACCCTTCTGGCTTGTCCTTCAAACCTTCTGCCCATGATAGCCACACCGGCTCGCTTCTTCTTCTTTTTCTCTTTTCTTTTCTCTAGCAGAGTCTTGAGCTCCTCCTGCCCCTTGGCCAAGGTCAAGAGTAGTTGTTGAAATTGTGAATTCTGAGCTTGCAAGTCTTTAACCGTTTGTTCAAGATCCATGTTGCTGAAATAAACAGTAGAGGGATGAGGAAACTTCTTGCAAATACCTGCTTATGCATATGATGAATGATATGTATTCATGTAATGCTTTCAAGGATTCAGAAATTCAAATTTGTTTTAAACAAAAAAGAAACACACGTCATATTAATAAGATAGAATTTGTTAGTACATCAATGCCCCTTGGGAAAAATAATACAAAATTCTAAGGTAAAAAGACGTTGCGCATCCTCTTTGGCGCAATGTAGGTGTTGAGAGTCTGCTCTTCGTGAAGTAACCGAGTGAGTTCTAAAACCTTCTTCTCGCTTGCGTAGAATTGGGCTTCAAAAGTATCGAGTTCTCCCTTGAGCTGTATCCAACTCCTTTGTAGATCTTCGAGTGATGTTGGCATGTCAGGATGTAGGAGGGTGTATGGAACCTCTCCTTCCTTAACTGGCTCTATAATCACTGGGAGAATGGAGGGTTAGGGCATCATAAGACTTTGGGCGCGGGTTCGTACCCACTTGAGGTAAGGCTCAAGGGGGATGGATTTCTTGTGTCCCAAGGTCTTACTGTCTACCTTGTTAGGCATCCTCCAAGCTCGGATGAACCTTTGTTGAAATCCTTGATTGTCATTGTCGAAGTTGAAAACCAAGCCTTGAATCAGCATGTCATGTGGGCCATCCCTTCGGGCATAACCAAACTGTCTCAGAGCCAAGCAGGGGTTGTAGGTGATACCTCCCCTAATGCCAAGTAGAGGGACATTAGGGAATTCCCCACAACGGTCGACGATGATAACATTCTCTCTGGATCGAGAACACCAATGAATATCTGAATGTGTAAGAGTCATCAATCGTTGTGACCACTTCAAACCTTGCTCATTCTTCATGACTGATTGGGGAAGATGAGAAATAAACCATCTTGCCAGAAGAGGAGTGCAACACATGAGAACACCTCTTTTCCTCATTGTTCGAGTGTGAAAAGAGTGTAAGATATCCCCAAGTAATGTAGGCACTGGGTTCCGAGACATGAAAATTTTGACAGCACTCACATCTATGAGTTGGTCAGGGTTTGGGAACAAGACCATCCCATAGATGAGAAGAGCTACGATCTCCTCAAAAGCTTGTAAGTCCAAGGAATTCCAGCAGCTTTGGGCCTTCTCAAACAGGAACTTTGCCAAGAAGCCTTTAACACCACTTCTAGTTTCCCAATGACCTGTGACATCTGATGGTTGCAAGTACAGGGCTTGAGAAACATCTTCGGGCTTTGGATCTCTTTCCGTACCGTTGAAGGGTAGTTGATTGAGAATAGGAATCCTCAAGAGTTGAGAAAATTCCTCTAAAGTAGGCACCAGCTTGTAGTCAGGAAATGTAAAGCAGTGATGCAGAGGGTCAAAGAACTGGAAGAGAACTTTCATCATGTCTTCCTCTGTGTTGGAAGTGACTAAGTTGAGAAGACGACCATGCCTCTCGGTGAATGGAGAATTCTCAGGAATCCTTGAAGCTAGCTCCTTGAGTTGTGGAGGAATTCTTACAAGGTTGACCTGGATAGTTTTCCTGCGAAGTGAATCCATAGCTTACAAAACAGGAACAAAGATGAACTTCCAAAATCCTTGAAATGGTTAGTGGATGCATATGATGCTTCATGATGTCCATGATGTTATGCACAAGTATATATGTACAAGAAAATCACACAAGTTCCTAGTTTAGGCTTGCATGGGGTTTCATAGGTAAGTACCCTCTTGAAGTTTAGCTGGCTCAACCTGTCCTAGAAATAGTAACCGGGTTCTAAGGAGCTCAATATCACCGGATTGTTTCCTTGTTCATTGTTTCAATTCAGCCTCTTACCGGCGACCGAAATATTCCAAGGAACTAACCCTCAATGAGTGTAGTATTGAGTATCTACCAACTTCGGACTGCACCAAAGCCGGTCATCTCACTACATCCTAAAAGGCCAAGTTGGTCAAGTAAAGGTTCTAAAAGTTCGTTAGTGCTTCATGACATCACTCAGCGGCCCCGTATTCTCTTTGATTGACTCAAAGGCTACCGGTACCCACAAATATGTCACACTAACATAGCTATTGCTTAGACCGTGTCGGTATACCCCGCACAGTTTCCACAACGTATTGCTATTTACCTAAGAATGTTTCCCAAATCCGGGTAGAGGATTCAAACCCAAACAATAGAACCAAAGTAATCAACCAAAGTATCATGATTCAACAAGTTTTGAAAACGAAAAACAAATGTATGGTTCAAACAAAAACGCACATGCAAGGTAAATACTTACCACAATCCTACAATCACAACATGAAACGAAACGAATCCTAAGTACAAAAATCATACTAAACATTCTAAAACAAAACAAACTCAATCATGAATAACACCTAGTAAAAATTAATCGGTAGATGAAAAATACACAAAAGTGAGAGGAAAAAAATACTCATCCACAATCTTGCAAACAATAGACTAAATTATGAATTCATCCAAAAACTCATATTGAAAATACAAAGGCAAGAATTACAAGGGCTTTTTAAGGTTGTAATGTGGCTTGATTAACAAACAATGGATAAGTCCTAAAGCTAATCAAAACAAAAACTTTCCTTAACCTAAGGGAGTATTCAACTCTTATAAAGACTCAAGCAAAATAATTTCAATCAAACTTCTTCTTCATTCCAAATTTCAAACCAACACACATCACTTATTATCAAAATATTATTCGAGCTCTTTTTGTTTTTGTTTTTCAAAACTTTTCTCTTTTTTTTCTTCTTTTATTTCTTTTTCACTTTTTTTCTTTATTTTTCAACCTCATAGTAATACACACTAGCACATAAACATTTCTCTCCCCAACTTGAATTTGACCATATCATAATGTGAATACTCCGTACTTTCTAAGGCAAGGCAAAAATCAAAACTATAAATCATAGTTAAGGGTTCAAGAAAACAAATAATCAATGTCCATACAAAAAATAAATTAAACACTCATTGAAAAGCATTTAGATAAAACTACATGGACATCGACAAAAAAGTCAAAAGGGGATACTAATGATCACATACTCATAAGGTGAATTGACTATTTGGCCAAGGTAGTTGTGATCAAAATGAAACAAAAAATGCCTTGATCATGTTCATGCTTTCATACAATCAACACAAACAAAATATTAAACATAATAAAATCAAGTTAAAACTGAAGGAAAATTGCGATCAAAAAGCGCAGCGGAATATAAAATTTTACTTTAGCGATCCTTACGAATGGGCATGGTCAGTGATAGAAATATTTACCTCTTGTGGCGATTCAGACCTTTGATGTTGTGATCACGAGCGTTGATGAAGAGCAACGCCTCTACTCAGTCCACACGAACAGATCGCTTCCGGTCACAGTGCTAGCTGATCACGAACGGAAACCTTGAGTGAGAGAGAGAATCAAAAACGAAATTGCATCAAGTGAAATTGCTTCATCATAAGGGATCTATTTATAGAATCACTCGTGTGCGCTACAAGCTAAAAGCCCAATTAAGGCTATAAGCTAAAAGCCCAATTAAGCTTATGGACATCATACCTTATGATGTACCATATATCACTTATCCACGTGGTACCTTACCACTTTCCGTATTACACTTAAGTGCACTGTACCTTACGGTGTTCCTTATTTATTATATCTCTCATCAACCTGTCCTTATGTGTGTGACCCTGTAGGTTTTCGCGACGTTGGCAATTATATTAAATCAGACATTTAATATAATAAACAGTGAGCGGTATCTAGCAACACATCACTGTTACCCAAGTTACGAAAATGCCATGTGATCTGACCAAACCTTTTCTGTGATAATATTTATGTTGTACAATTACCCTTTTGCCCTCATGTCTATATTGAACACAAGGCATACACTGTGTCACCCTTGTCCAGTTCAATATTGGGCCCTTAGACATTTATCCTGTTATGCAGGATGAGCAAATTCCATCTAGGTCACTCATGTCCCTTAGTATGCTTTGTGAAGTACCCATTAACCGTCTTTATAGTCATCCAGTTACGGATGACGTTTGATCAGCAATAAAGTACTTGACTCTACATCTAGGGTCCATAGTGGTTTCAGGTCGAAGGGTGGTATACACCATTATCATCATGAGAATATCTTATGACACTTTGCATAACATTCTATGTAGTATTCTCATAGCGGGTCAATCCAGTATAAATATTACTCCTAATATTCATACCTATGTCAAGACTTGATAACTCCTTATCTATGATCCATGAGATGTGATCATCAATCTATCTTCATAATAATCTTAATGCTTTAATGTTATCCCACTTCACATTAAAACTTGACTACGGATACTTTAAGAATAGTTTCTTATGTTTAATGGGATCTCATGATTAAGTCACACTTAACATTTCATTAAACCAATAAACCATTCTAGGGACTTTATTATTTTGGAAAGCAAACATAATAAAGAAATGCCTTTTATTATTAATAAATAATTCAATACAAGTACCAAAAGTATTGCCCTCTAGGGCTTACACCAACAAAAACAAGAATTATGGCCTCCAGCATATATGAACAATGGAAAGCTTCCTCACAATTGGAGTAAAAACGAAACTAAAGTGATTCAATCAAAAGCAAGTAATGCAAAAAGAATGAATGGTATGGTAATTATACAAATGATAAGTTTCCTAAACATGTTATACTATAGAAAGCGATAAACGAGTACCTGACGTGTACCAAATTCAAAACAATATCATTACCATACATTTGCGAGTTGAATCAATCAAAATCAGAAAATCACCTCAAAATTCTTCAAGTTACCAGACCAAAGTTGGAGTCCAAACAACAACAAAAGAATTAGAAAAATAATACTATTATTATTTACTAATACAATGCCTTGGTGAAAGTGGGAGAAAGGAGGGTCAAGTGCAATTAAAAATAATTCACGGGCGCAACTCAGGAGAGTGCACTAAGTGGGCTCAACCGTGCTAAGCACGCTACACCAGTAGTAGAAAAACCATGACACCAACATGCATTCCAATAGAACCCTCCACAATCATCTACACTATCCTCATTTACACATCTAAACAATATTTACAACACAAACACACTTCCACAAGCTAAACACGGCAAGCTTGCGGAAAATCACCAAAAACAAAAACATAAAACAAATAATATAAACATACTAAAAGAATGGGTGAAAATTGATTAAACAAGTTGTAAATTGAAAATTTGAGAATTTTACGAACAATCTGAGTACAACTTATTTAATGAATGTTCACCATACTACCTAAGCTAGAATGAAAAATTAACAACAAAACAAAAAACAATAAAACATGCTTATTTTACGTTGTAAGCTCGACGCCTGATATTTAAAAAACAACACATTGCTTCGGACGAGCCAAATGCTTCACTCCCGCCTTCGCTCAAATCTCTTCAAGCTCTAACTGAAACTACACATCTAACCACACTTTGGCAAACGTGAAACAAAACGAGTATACTATATACAAATGTATAAATCACATAAATGTACAAAATAAACAAGTATGGAGAAAATGTACAATACACATTATAGACATATTTATGAAACTTATAAAGAAAAACTATCGCGGTGTAGTTAACATCAACACCATTCCTCGTCAACGACACCATTTTGCTTGCCTCTAATTTTGTTAGACGCGGTATAGTGGCAATAAAAAAGTAAGTATTAATTTACCGGGTGATATTTAGGTTATATTGTATCGTGTCCACAGAGATTGGTGAGAGAGAAAAACTATTGTTCAACAATTTCAATCCTTCTAAGTTTGGAAAAAGGGTTTACTAAAAAAGTAAATAAAGCATTAAAGAAAGCGATAAACAATCTTCTGCAGCCTAAGAGAATTCAATCTGGAATCGCATTTCACTCTACCTATCAAATACTTAAACTTATTGATCAACTACACGCGACCTAAATCACTTTTAAATACCATCACGTATCGCTCACACTAAGGCTATCTCTAACGCAAAGTGATACATCACCGGTATTGCTCTCATCAACGATATCTCAACCGACTCAAATAACCTGGATGCATTTTATAACCGATACCCACTTGAATACTAAGCCTAAATCTATGTCTAGAGTCTAGGACCTAATAGATATTCATTCAAGAAAGAGATTCGTAAAGCATATGTATACGGAAAACCAAAACTCTACAATTAAGCAAAAATCAAGAATAAACACTTGTATTAATTTATAAAAGAGATTTCATACAATCCCATGATCAAAAAATGTACATACAATAAGAGTAAAGATATACATACAATACCCACCATAGGAATGATACGTAGGGAAGAAGGAGATGAATAGGAAACTTCTCGCGATGTCAACACGATCCGAGACCACCCATAGCCAATCGACATGATGAACCACCCAATGATGTTGCTTGAACCTCTAAGCTACAAATAATTTGATCAGAGCTCCTCCAAGAGGGAAAGAGATGATACAAACCTAAAAAAATAGGTTGCTAAACTATTTGTACAAAACTGATCTCAGTAGATCGCGCTTAGCGGGCTCACCGAGCTAAGCAGATTGCACGATATTTACACATCAAACTGACCTAAACCATGCTAAGCGCGCTATCCTCTCTAAGCGGGCTTAAAAACAAAAATTCAGTCAAAATGTCAAAACACAAGCAGCAGGTTACAAAATGCGCTGAGCGCACCCGCGCTTGGGGGCCTTTTACGCGCTAAGCAGGCTCTCCTGAGCAAAACTTCTCAAAGCTGGTCTTTTATTCAGAAAACGCGCATCCGGAGTTGTGCCTTCGACACCTTATTCCTGGATGCTCTAAAATGCAACAAATACCTACAAAATGAATGAAAAACATCAAGCAATACATTATGTACACAAATAAACACAAACTAAACGTATTTACATAAAAGTTGAGTTTATTCAACGATTATTAACAACAAAGAGTCGATAAGTGCAACAAAAAGTATATACAAAAATAACTACAATTTGCACTTATCAACATCATCCATTGGAATCACGTGAGACAAATCTAAAATATACTTTCAGAGTTGTGACACATGGAACACATCATGAAAATTTGACATATTTGGTGGCAAGGCCATAATATATGAAACACTTCCAACTTTGTAAAAAATCTGATACGAACCAATAAACCTAGGAGTAAGCTTTTTCGACTTCAGCGCACAGCCTACACCGGTCATCAAAGAAGCTCTCAAGAATACATGGTCTCCTGCTTGAAACTCAAGATCCTTCCTCCTCTTATAATGGTAACTCTTTTTTCTACTCTGCCAAGCCTTCATCTTATCTCGAATTAACTTCAGTTTCTCCGTAGTCTGTCGCACAATTTCGGGTCCCAGCACTACACTTTTACCAGATTCATACCAACACAAAGGCGTTTTGCACCTCCGACCATACAGTGCCTCGAAAGGTGCCATCCCAATGCTAGCATGGAAACTATTGTTGTAAATGAACTCTATTACTGGAAGATAACTATCCTATGTACCTCCCTGCTCAAGATCATAAGCTCTCAACAAATCCTCTAATGACTGAATAGTTCTCTCTGTCTGACAATCTGTTTGTGGGTGATATGTAGAACTCAATCTCAGCTTAGAGCCCAACGCATCTTGCAATCCCTTCCAAAAATCAGAAGTAAACCTCGGATCTCTATCGAATATAAAACTTGACATAACTCCATGAAGTTTCACAATCACACGGATGTAAATCTTTGCCAACTTCGGCACGAGAAAACTGATATAAATCAGAATGAAGTGAGCTGATTTTGTTAGCCTATAAACAATCACCCAAATTGTATTATGTCCTCTTGGAGTACTTGGAATCCCCATCACAAATTCCATTGATATACTATCCCATTTCAACTCCGGAACATCTAAAGGTTTCAATAATCCCGCAGGCATCTGATGTTTATTTTTCGACTTCTGGCAAGTCAAACACGCATACACGAACCGTGCTATATCCTGTTGCAATCCGGACCACCAAAATAAGTTCTTCAAGTCATGATACATCTTAGTAGCTCCCGAATGATTACTCAAACTACTTTCATGACTTTCTTCCAGAATCATCTTTCTCATCTCTGCATTACCAGGAATACAAATTATGTCGTGGAATCTCTACACACCTTGGTCATCTACTTTAAAATCATCGTCCTCAGATTAGTTACTCCCAACCATAAAGTCTACCAAATTCAAATCTAACTTTTGAGCCTCTTTAATATTATATAAGAAATAATTTTTAATCTTTAACATTCCCAACATCACACTCTACAGTGTCACTTCAGAGACTAAACTCATGTCTCTGAATTGTTCGATCAATTCTACATCACAGTTTGTGTCACTTCACATGACACTTTATGAACATAATAAAACATGCAACATTCTACAATTCTCAACCCAAACAATACATGTCAATTCTAATCAATTTATCACATAAATTTCATCAATTTAAATCGATTACTACAATCAATTTCAAACACAAACTACACCCAAAATCTAACACTCATATCATCACATACCCAATATTATACCACTTACTAGAGAGTCAAAACCCAAACCTTGCCTTAGATTATATTTTCCTCAAGCTTCAATAATGGTTCCTCTTCTCTTAGCTCTTCCTCTTTCTCACGTCTTCTTCTCTCGTTTCTACAATCGATCAACCAAAAACACTCTTCTATTCCTCTTGTTTTTACTTATCTAGCCTTTGGACCCTTAATATCACTATTCAAATTATGCCCTTCTTCATAATACTATAATAATTTAGTTAATTATTATACTATAATAATAAATATAATATTTTAATTCAAATAATACTAATAAATTATTTATCTCTCTACACCCTTATGTTTCTACATTTTTAGTCATACACCCATATTATCTTAACTCTGATAATTTATACGACATCTAATTCCCAACAAATGCATAACAACACATCAAAAAATTCGCTAAAGCGTAAAAATACATCACACTGGCTAATTAATTAAAATAAAATAATTCAAATGAAATCGTGGTGTTACAAGCCGTGTCAAGAGGAATGCTTGGGTTGCATTGAAGAAGAGTGGAAAGTCATGGGTTCAACACGGGCGGCCGTATCGCCTGACGCGGGCCATGTTGGCCAGTGGCACTGATTTTTATTGTTTTCTTTAGTTTTCCCTATGTGTGGCCTGCGAGGGTGTTTTGAGTATTTCCAACTGACCTAAGTGGATTTCCACTATTTATAGGAGTTTTCATGATGTATTAGGAGACTTTTTTGGCGAGTGGATAATTTCGACGATTGAAGATTGAAGCATATGCAATTGTTGGAGAACAAAGACTTTTCATGAGTGGAACAAATTGAAAATCAAAGTTCACATGTAATTTTTAATGTCTAATTTTTATTCTGAAATTACTTTGAACAATATGAGTAGCTAAACCCCCCAATGGTAGGGGTGTCCCTGATTTGATTCTGTAAACAACTTAGAGTTCTAATTTCTTTAATGCAAAAGTTTTTCATATTTAATTTGATCGTTCAATATTTTTAATGCTTTCCCTGTCGGACCAACAAGGATTAATTTACAGTTAACAATCAGCTAGACCGTGGTTGTTAAGGTTTTTGTATGATTAGAGTATAGTAGATATCACCTAGGACTAGGGATACCCAATTGTATCGGTTAATTCTTGATAACACCATTGCTTGATTTCATCATAATTCTCTAAGGACTTAGGATTTAGGATGAATGTTCGAAGGTTTTCCCGCTAAGGTTTTAAGGGAAAATAAACTACAGATCTGGTAATTGAATATTATGAACTTGTTGAAGAAATCAAGGTTCAAGGTTATTACAAGGAAAATTATACACTTTACCCTAGCATGTTGCTCATATCTATGAAAAAGTCAATTTGTAATTCTGCTTATTTTTAAGTGATAAATTCTAAATCAAACCCCAATTTAATTTTTTTTGTTTAATTGAACCACAAATTTAACTCGGTACTTATACGTAGTCCTCAATATTGATATTCAGGGAATTTCCCTATTATTACTACAGAGGAAAAATAGTACACTTTCTATTTTTCTGATCATATTTTTGGCGCCGTTGTCGGGGAATGCCAAAATATATAGTTTAATTTGAGTTCAATTTGAATTTTGTTTCTCTGCAACTAAAATTTTATTTTCTGTTACTTTTATATTTTTTTGTTACATATTTGTGTCTAATATTTGTATGCGAGGAAATCCATCATCTGAATTTCCTTTTGATGCATAAATCGAAAGAACTTCTCATGTAAGGCATAGACAAGCTCAAATAGGAAGATTGGCCTCCGACTAAGAATATTCAGATCATACAGAGTCAGAGTCAGAACATTATTCAAGTTCAAAGTCCGAAAAGGAATAAGAAACTATGGGTGAAAATCCACCAACACCTGAGAGACTTCTTAGGGACTATGGAGGAGTAAATTCTCCAGCAGGTCGGTTGACTATTGTGAATTACCGGTAACTGTTGCAAATTTTTAGCTACACCCTTCAATAATCTAACAGCTTGAGAACAAATCTTTCACCAAGAAGATAAATGAAGATGCGAATAAGCATTTTCAAAGGTTTCTTACTATGAGCACTACTTTGAAGATTGAGGGGAACTCTGAAGAAGCAAAGAACTTAAGAATGTTTCCATTCACGCTTTCTGAAGATGCTGAAGAGTGGTTTTACTTATTGGCTTCTGGGAGTATTACCACTTGGGAAGAGATGGAGAAAACTTTTCTTGATGAATTCTTTCCTACATCTATTTACATTCGCAAAAGATATGAAATTGTGAATTTTAAGCAGAAAGAAGGAGAGCGACTGGGTGATGTGCATAAGAGGTTCAAGAGGTTATTTGTGGCTTTTCCCACTTACAATATAGATCATACTGAGCAAATGCAGATATTTTTAAATGGCCCCAAAATGAAGAGAAAGCTGCTTATTGACACAATTATCGGTGGCTCATCCAACTTTACAACAACCACTGGTATTAAGAAGATCATTGAAGTCATTGTTGCAAATGAACACCTAGAATTGTATGACAGAGTTACAAGCAAACCATAGGGAGTGATTGATTTGATGTTTAAAGCCAACAAACAACTCAAAATTAAAGAAATAGTTGATGCAAAAGTGGAGAAAAGGTTGAAGGCAATGAAAATAGGTGCTCAATAGGTAGCTCAAGTTCAACAGACACAAAATAATGTTTGTGAAATTTGTAGTTGACCATATATTAATGTTCAATGTCTTTCAACTCCACAACAAATTGAGGAGATAAAATTCTTGAAGTAGAATAATTCATATTTTAACACCTGTAATATAGGGTGGAAGAATCATCCCAACTTCTCATGGAAAGAAAATCAGCAACAAGCTCCACAAAAGGAAGAATGGGAGGTAGCTATTGAAAAGATAACTACCCATACCTCTCAATTCCAAGAAGAGACAAGGAGAAATCATAGGAACAACACAATTGCAATGAAATTTTTGAAGTTCAAATGGGACAGATTGCACAACAATTATCTCTGAAAGCACAAGGAAATCAAAAAATTCATGAGAATGTTAATGTTATCACAACAAGGAATGAGAAAGTTGCTAAAGAAAAAGAAAAAGAGGTAAAATTTGATGATCATATCATAGAAGTAGATTTAGAAGTGAGATAGAACATAAAAAAAGAGGAAAAAATGGTGTCACTTGTGAAGCCAGATGCAAAGGAGACTAAACCAGTGATTAAGTTGTCATATCACTACTATAAAACGTGCAAACAACAATGCTAAAGTCACCACGGTTCTCCCCAAAACTGTAGTGACACTGCTAAACTAATGCGCTAACTTTTTTTAATTGAAAATTTAAGGTTATAATTATGGTTAATTCCATAATTATGGTGATACAGTCCAACTTTCCTGGGTTCGATCCTCAGCTTCCTCAAATAGTTTATCCCTTTTACATTAATGCATGCATTGTTAATTATATTTATATATAATTAATAAAAATAATAGGGATATCACTACGACTCTATTGTACAACCATTGTTACACACTGTCAATTCTTTATATATATTAAACACTAAGTACCCATTCTTCAGCTTATAAAAGAAACAACCCTAACACCAACATCATCAACATCGTCGAGAAGAAGAAAACAACCCTAACACTCATTGTTGTTGTCCAGTTTCGTCTCGTTGTCTCATTTAAAGAGTAACTCATCCAAAGGTGTAAAATCTCGATCTGTAAATTTATGTGGTTGTGACAAATGTATGGTTTCGTACCAATGCAAGAGGGGTTAAAATAAAGTAAGGTTTTTTTGGAGATGTCTAAATTGGTGGAGTGGTGAAACATGTAATTTGTTCATATGGGATGATGAACAAAAATTGGAAGATGAGAGTAATATGATGCCAAAGTTGGAATATGTTGGGTATTTGAAGGTTATGTATACAGATTCAAAAAAAAAAGAACAAGAATTTGAAGAAGAAACTGAAGTCAGAGAGGTTTTATGGAAATTTGAAGATGTTATGTTTTCTTATCTCCTTTATGTATAATATTTAATTTGTTATAAAATGTAATAGTTGAATTAGGGTTTGAAATTTGAAAACGTTGTGTTTTCTTATATCCTTTATGTTTAATATTTACTTTGTTATGAATTGTAATAGTTGAAGATGCAGTGAACTTGATAGGAATATGCAGCTATCAGATGATTTCTTACGAGTAAGTTCATCGGAATAATTTTCATTATGTGTTTTATATATTTTGTAGTTTAAGCTGATAGGTTAAGTTGAATGTTTAAGTTGAATGTTTAAGGTGAATGTTTAAGTTTATAACCTTAAGAGAGTTAAGCAGATTAAAACTTCATTACAAAAGACTTCCATTACTTGATCAAAAACCATAATAAAATCTAAATCTTCTCGTTGAGATAAAGTCAGACCAATCATAGACATCCTCATCAACATCAGAATTGAAAAAAAATCATTTGCCTTCTCAAACTTCTTCTTCTTCTTTTTCTTCTCCTCACCCTGAGAGCTCTCATTAGTCTAAATGCAACACCCTCTACAGCAACATCTTGAATCTGAGAATGGTTTTGCATCAAAACACCCTCTACAACTACATCTTGATTATGAGGCTAATTTTTCACCACAACACCCTCTACAACTACATCTTGATTTTGAGGCTGGTTTTGCACTAAAATACCCTCTACAACAACATTTTCAATCTCAGCATTGTTGGTAGGTTGAGCAGGATAACACATGTTGATTCTTATGGATGAAGTTGTTTTTGTGTTTTGGTTCTTCTGCTTTTATATTGTACCTCCTGATTCTTCATCTTCTGCTCTTGGAAGTTTACAAACCAAACTCATCATTGTTTCTTTAATTCTATACTCTATATTTTCTCTTTGAAGTTGGTAAAATTGCATACCTTGAACTGCTCAAATTTTTATGTACTTAATTGAATTGTGTACTTGTAATATAAGTCTTGATATCAATTTGAAATTGGTTTAATGCTGATTCTGGTATGAAAATTTGACATTTATTCATATGAAATATCACAACGGTTAATAGGAATAATCATTGTTATAAGGCGCGTGCTTTCCAGTTTACTACAACGATCATTGGACCGTGATTGTAAGTAACGAATATACAACCACACGCTACATAACAACGCCTGGTCCCACATGGTTATATATATTTCCCAACTATTGCTAAATGCCTTTTCCGTAGTAGTGTATCCCTCTCGAGTAGCAAACAAGGACACAAAAGAGAAAGACTTTGATAAATTTGTCAAATTGTTCAAAAAGCTAAAGATCAACATACTGTTCTTTGAAGCACTCGAGAAAATTCCCTTGTACTAGAAATTCGTGAAGGAGGTACTATAAAAAAAGAGACCAACAGGAGATGGATTGGTTGAGGAGAAATTATATGCAATCACGCTCTAGAATAGAATACCCATTAAGCAGATGGATCATGGACTAGTTTCAGTATCGTGTGTAGCGGTAGAAATATTGAGACTAAGCCATTGAATTGACTTGACTTGCACAAATCAAATAAAAATTCCCACCGTACTTTATTGTTTCCAAAGGAATGGGAAAAGAGCGAATAACCCAAAAAGGGGGTGATAATCTAAGTTCAGGGGTTGGTTATGCAAAGGGAAGATATTAGCACCCTAAACATCTATGGTACTCCCAGGAACCTCTTTGAAAATTTGTGTATTTTGGATATAAATGTTGTATACAAAAATAGATTTGTGGGGATGAGAAAATAAGTATTTTTATAATTTTTGCACCCGCCGCGGTTGCGAACCTTTAGTGCCTACGTACCACCTTTTGGGTAATAGAGAATCAGGGTACTCGTAGTTCACCTTTAAAATTTTTAAAACACATGTGTGTAGGTTAATTTTAAGAGACGAGACATCATTGTCTTATCCGGGTGGAATAACATACTTACTACCCACGATTATGAGAAAGGAGAATTTGCGTCATCTCAAAGCTGAGGATATAGCTTGGATTTTTAAATCAACAAAGCCTCGCTCAAAAGCAAAGTTGAAAATATCTCACTTCACTATATATCATAGAAATATAGTAGCTCGCATCACTACAAAGATTGACAAGAGTCTATTATTTTGAGAAAGTTTTAAGAATAAAAGAAAAAAATGGAAAAATGGTTTGAATGAGATAGATTGAATTTTAATCTTCTCAAAAAAATGTCAAAATATCATTAAGTTTATTAAGGTTTGATTAATAAAAGATTTTTGAAAAATGCATGGACCTAAGTCCAAGTTTATTGTGAAAGTGGTTCAAGTTTGGAAAACAAAAATAGTTTAGAAAAGGAGGGAGACGATTTTTGAAATTAAAGAAGATTGGAGGAGATGAAGGGACTATCCTAAAGCATAAGGTAAAAGTTAGGGAAAAGAACCATCTAACCAACAAGAAGCTAACACTTGACACAACGAGTCAATGTAGATTTCCCATCCTTTAGATTTGAAACCAAACAAGCAAAGATAATAAAACCTCTTAAGAAAACCAAGTGTCAAAGACATAAAGTCTTCACAAAAATTGAGAAGAGTAATGAATGTATACAGATGAATTCCCAATCCCAGACAAAGCATATAATTAGAATAACCTACACACAAAGAAAAAAAACAATCCAATGTCTTGGGGTAAACCCCAATAACTCCGGACAAAATTGCAATAGAAGTCACAAGGGTCTCAAAGTAGGTCAAGGTCTCTAATCCTAAGTCCAAGAAGTCCATGACTCCAAAGTGCCAAGGATAGTAACCAAATAGTCCAGGTAACATTAAAGTTTTTTATGGTTCAAGTTTATTATTAGGTATCTTCAAAAAGAAATGAAAAGCTCAAGTGAGAAAAATAAAAACGATATAAAAAATAAATGCTCAAGTGAGCAAAGATGAAAATAGCATGAATTGAAAATGCTAAAATAAATGTTGCTTAAAGTAAAAGCAAATAGTAAAAGCCTAAAAATAAAAGTCAATTGTTAATGAGTTAGAAATTAGAGGTTAGTTGAATGACCATCTTGAAACTTGCATTTGAAAACTCATTAGAAGATTGATAAAATCAAAGCCTCTCAACAACAAGTTTCATTTGATTTTTGTCAAGTATATCATTCATTTCAAAATCTCAAGGCAACAACAAATGACCAACGATGTTTAAATGATTTATTTAGTCCAAAATTTATAATGATTCATTAGAGGATTGATAAGACAAAAGCCTCCTAACAATGAACCTCAAGGTAATTAGATCAAAGGTTTCAAATTAATCATACTTGGGCTTGCAAACATAAGTTTGGGCCACGAATGATCATTTCTCAAATTGAGACAAAATTTAGCGCTATGTTAAGCAATCGTAATTGAATTTATATATAAGTTTCACCTATTTTGAGGCTGGTCATTAGCAATATATGTGCCATATGTTTGGAGAGAAGATATGTAGATCATCTTCTAACAACATGTAGCACAATGAGAAATGGATAAGATGAAGAGGAATGAGATATATTTGAATAAAAAATTTAATTAAAACTATCATTAAAATCATCTATCCATTTTAGTGGAGTTAAACTCAACACTCAAGATCAAATGATGTTAATGAAGTTTATGATCAACAATCACATAACCAGAATATATTAAAAAGATAAATTGCATTTAATGAATAAAATAAAAGGAAAAAAATGATTTTTAAAATGTTTTAAAAATAAAAATAAAAGGTAAAATAACAAACTATATTCAAAGTATCAAAGAAAAATTAAAAGAGACCATAGAAAAGTCGGAAATGATCTCAAATATTTTTATAAAATTTTTGGTAATATTTTTTTTTAAAATAGAAAAGTATTTTTTTACTAATCAAAATCACTCAAATAAGTGAAAAAAAGATCAAAAATAGTAAACGTCAAAATAAAATTCTAGAAAAATTTCAGAAAGCTAGAAGTAAGGAAAATAATTTTTATAAAAAAAAATTAGAATTTAAAAATATCAAAAAGTATTTTTAAAACAATTAAAATAAGGAAATCAAAACAAAAATTATGAAAAATATAAACCTCAAAATTAAAATATGAAAAAATATTCATAAAATCAGAAATAATTCAATGTATTTTTGTATATTTTATTATAATTTTTGGATAAAAAAGAAAAGTGTTATGATTTTTTAAAGATAAAAGAAATTAAAAAATAATTTTGTAAAAATAAAAACAAATCTGAAAAACCACGCTCGTTGGATCTCTCTCACTTTTACACGCTGGCAGATCCAATGGATCTGAGGTTAGGGAGCATCATGGACACAAGCTGGAGCGCACGCATACAACACAAGAAAATCCAACCAATAAAAATAAAACAATTGGCTCAATGTCATTGGTTGAAGAACGACATGTAGGTCGTCTTCAACCTCCAACCTCATGCAAGTAGGGAAAATCCAAGATCCTTGAATATGTAAATTTACGCGTTCATAGTGGTACCATTAGATGCGTCTACTTGAGACCATCATAACCATATGCTCGCGAAGAATTTATATAAAACACAACATAGTCGATTTTGAAAAAACCAGATATGTTTGAGAATGTTAAAATCGAAAATCAGAAGCATCAAATGCATTGTTTCACCAAAATTTAGTTAAGAGAAAGCATCCGTGAACATCATAGACCATTCCAATAATTTGAGTTAGAAGATTTGGTGCCTTAAACTACCTGAACGAAGTCAGATGAACTTGCTCTATAAATGGACTTCACTAGCATGATTTAGGGTGCCTCAAAGCTTGATTCTTCTTCTACTAGCTTCAGGGAAGTTCAAGGATGAAGGATTAATGAAGAAATTGGATTAAAAACTAGAGAAAAGGGGGATTCAAAATCTCAGAAAAGTGAGTTATGGAGGGAGTTTGACAAAGTGATTTTAGTTGTTCAAGCTTGAGAAAATGAGTGGAATAGAGCCTGTATGTATAGGAGAAGCGAATGGAATCAAGAGTAGGGGTGAATGATGCAAATTCAAATGAATTCGTGCACACATGTGTACATGAGCAAAGTGTGTTCACATGTGCATCAAAACTCATCCAAATGATGCGTTTTGATGCTCTAAATGATTCAAACATATTTTCTAATCATGTTTAAGTGGAAAACGTGTGGAAATTTGGTGATTAGAAGGCAAATTATGAATTTCAAATTCTGGCTTTGGAGAAAACTTCAGTTTCAAGGTACCAACTTTGAATCAATGGTATTCACAAACTTTACAATGTGCAAATAATGGGATCAATTGGATACTTGATATAGGAGTTGTGATAAGTCAAAGTTGAGAAAAAGATGTTGACTTTTTGTACTTGGAAAAATTCTAAGTTTTACTTCAAAATTGACCTATAATGTTTTGCATCCAAACATGGCCTTCCACCCAAAATTTACTTTTTACCAAAAAAGGTGGCATGAAGTAGATCTCTTAAATGACATTTTGAGATTTGAACCACTTAAGAAATCCAAGAATTGAGAAAGTTATGACTTTGTGAAGTTGGTGAAAATCCATGAAATGACCTATAATCTTTTGCATTCTTAGGGTATCTTCCACTCATTTTCAAGCTTTGCACATAAAAGAAGAGTTGAATTTCACATACTTATGATCATTGTGGAAATATAATGGGCTCAAGGAGATAAAAGTTGATAAAGTTATGACTTCTTGAAGTCACATAAGGGAATTTGATGGCCTACCTAGGGGACTTGTAATATTTCTTCATCATTAGGCATATTCCACATAAAATTTTCTTGAAAGTTTTGAAGTGATTGGTTGACAACTCTTTAAAGATAAGCATGTATTTGGAATAAATAAAAAATAACAAAATATGAGCAAGATATAGCTCTTAGAAGTTTGAAACCCTAGCTCCTAGAGCACCAAAATGACATGGAAACCCCTTTCAATTTTGACAAGCTTTCTTACAAAAAAACTATTTCCATGTGAATAGAAGTTGTTGTGGATGATAATAAGAAACCATAGCATACAAAACCACTTCCAAATGTTAAGAATTGAGAGAGTTGTGCATTTGTGATCGAGGAATCAAGAACTTGTCCAATTAGGTTAAACTTCTTCAATCAACCCTTGCATCTTTTGATTTTTCTTTGACAAATTGAGGCATGATGAATCATATTAGACATCTTCATGACATTACTTCAATGTATCTTCAATTATGAAGCTTGAATCTGAATTAAAATTTGTTGAAGAAGGCATGGAAATAAACTCATGAACCTATGAATCACCTGATGAAATGTCTTGTGCCCTCACCTATAAGATCATCAATTAGAGCAAACATTCATTGTATTTATTAGTTAAAAATTAATAAATACAAAACATAGATGATCACAATATATAAATCAAGGTGCTTAGTGATTCCTCATGAGCAAACTTAAAGATAGGGAGAAGAACTAAACCCTAGTGCGATATTATTGTGATTGAGTTGATATGAGATGAAAGAGGAATCTTAGGGAGAAAAATTGGGGTACAATAATTGCCCTTATTAAAGTGTCTTCTATCTGAGATACATAGGTTAAAATCTTCGTGTCGATTCGATTGAAGATACTTAAATATAAAACAAGCCCTATTTTTGGCCCTAAGATACCATGCAATGCGTATGATTGTGCATGAAAATAAACAAATCCAAAGGTGACACGGGACACCACTGGGGAAAAAGAAAATAAAAGATCAATAGAAAATTAGACCAGAAAATAGATCACTGGTAAATAGAAAACTCGACTCTATTGGGGTAAATCCCAAGGAGGAGACAAAGTAACATCAACTCAAACATTGAGGAGAGAAAATACAGGATGTGAGTGATCGACAGATAACCGAAAACTATCCATTCACTAAGAAGATAGAAAAAAAGGTAATGTCGACCCACATGGGGGAAATAATTGGTACGGTAATACTAGAAAACATCAATACTAAGGTAAGCCACAAATGAACAGCATCAGTACGTATAACTGAAAACAAACAAACTTCTTTAAAGCAAAGTGAATCTTAACGACTGATTATCTCCCATAATGACGAGACTACCATTCATCGAAGTAACAAATCTCAAAAACGAACTATCTCTTATAATGACGAGACTACCATCCATTGGAGTAACAAATCTCAACAACGAACTATCTCCCGAAATGACGAGACTACCATCCATTGAAGTAACAAATCTCAACAATGAACTATCTTCCATAATGACGAGACTACCATCCACTGGAGTAAAAAACCTCAACAACAAACTATCTCCCATAATGAAGAGACTAACATTCATTGAAGTAACAAATCTCAACAACGAACTATCTCCCATAATGACGAGATTACCATCCATTGGAGTAACAAATCTCAACAACGAACTATCTCCCATAATGATGAGACTACCATTCATTGGAGTAACAAATCTCAACAACGAACTATCTCCCTTAAGGACGAGACTACCATTCATTGGAGTAACAAATCTCAACAACGAACTATCTCCCATAATGACGAGACTACAATCCATTGGAGTAACAAATCTCAACAACGAACTAACTCCCATAATGACGAGACTACGATTCATTGGAGTAACAAATATGAATCTTCTCTCAGAACTAACATTCTTACTGGGGAAGTACATGTTGCTCAAATAAAGGGACCTGCCAACTGCTGTTATGAGAAGGTGTTGCAATAATGCTGCTGGGAAAAGAAATATGACTTCTTGGGGAAATACCAATATATTCTTGTTGAGGAGATAAAATCATCACGTCTAAAATAAATGCACATTATCAAACCAAGGCTGAAAGCCTGCAGAAATCAAAATAATAATGTTGTTGGGGACCATAAATTCAAACCAGAAATAAACCAGAGTGAAACAGTCAACCAAGATAGCACCTGATGAGAAATAAACTCAAAAGGGAAAAATGGATCTAACCAGATAATAAGCTGAAAAGGAATGCTGAAGAAAAATTCTTCCACAGGGGATAACTCCGTGGGGAAACTGAAAGAATATGCACTTTATGCTTAAGGTTGACACTCTATTGGAGAGATGGTAACATAACTCTGCAAAATAGGGTAATACGCCAATAAAATATTAATGAATGAAAATGAGCAATGAAATTCAATTCAGGTATGCATGATGTATGTGTGAATGTATGAATGTTGTCATGTATATGCTGACAAAAAAGACATACAACATTGGGAGTAACTAGACAAAACAAGCTTGGGTAAAGTCAAAACTCAGCTAAATCACATCCAGGAGGAAAATTTCACAAGAAAGTAAGCACCAATTGAGGAAACAAATTCCTATTCCATGACTTAACGCCACTGGGAAGAAATATAATCCAAAAATAATCAAGTCAGAACAGTAAATCAAAACAGATACAAGGATTTAACATCCTTTTCCAGGCTTCATCGGGGAATATCACACATACTTCAATGGGGAAAACAATGTTTCTACGTCTATATTTCCACTGGAGATTAAAATAATGACTTCAATAGGGAAGATGAAAATCATGCCATCGAGATATCAATTGGGGAACTTGTGTTGACTTCAATAGGGAGGAAAATTCCACATCGTCGAGGGGAGCCCAAAATACATTCTTCAATACCAAGAGTGAAGATTATACAAACCTCCTTGGGGAGAAATTATGAAACCACATGGGGATAACAACTTTCGGGGAGAAACATTATCTCAACTTTACTTGGGGGTTTAAGAAGTTAAGCAATACAGCAAGAAGTCAAAATTATGGAGATTTTAAATCAAACCCAGCACTTGGCGGGAGAAAACCAAAAAAATTGATAATTATTTCAACACTTCTTAGAAAAGATACTGCCCTTGTCTAGTTGCCTAGGAAATAAACAACAAAAATAATGCCAACACTGCAGAAGGGCGACGCTTTGCAAATGATTCCACCTCAGCACGCAAAGGGAGAAGGGACTCTCATCATATGAGCGAAGACCTTACTGGGGAATCTAGGATAGAGGCTTCAGACCATGCAAACCCGAAATCAAAATGAACCAAGACTTGACCGGAGAAAATGGGATCACAAACCCAACACCGCACCATACATCAATTGGTATCATCTCCAACTATCTAAAAAACACAAGAAGATCATATGCATACCAACAAAAGTGACCTGTGAGAACCTTCCTGGGAAATACATACCTCCAAAATTTAAGAGTTCGTCCATGCTTGGAATCACCATTTTTGTTTTTCTTGAGTCAACAAAATCTAAAGTAAAAAGTAATTTGTAAGTTCTTTTAAAAAAACAATTTTATTATTTAATCTTTTTGTTTTGAAAATTACTATCAATAATAAATGGAGTCTTTGTAAGCAGAATAAAATAAGAATTGCAAAGAATTGGATAAAAGCTCAAACTTTATTAATAGAATGGTAGTATGCGAATGGCGAGACCCCATAGATGATTACGAAGTTTGGAAAATGGTAATATATTGGAAAAGGTACATTGAAATACAATGACCATTGTTCTCCCTAACAACTTTGAATTCCTGAGCAGCGACTTCTGTTGAAGTATGGTGATAATCTGAGAAGATTGTTGCTTCAATGATCAAGTCTTGTCCGACGCAGTTACTTGCCAAGAAATCCATAAATTTTGCCTAAGTTTACCTTGCGGGTTTTTAACCTAGCGGGAGAATATATTCTATTTATGTCTCTTATTTTCGCCTAGACTACCCTTTCGGGTTTTCAGCCCACCGAGACGCTCTTTTTTGCCTAAGCCTCCCTTTCAGGTTTTCAACTTAGCGAGCTATTTTTTTATTTCTTTAGGCAAAGTATTTCTTGACTGCATTAACATTCACAGGACGTGGGAACTCCTCGCCATCCATAGTTTTAAGAATCAATGCACTGCCAGAGAAGGATTTCTTGACAACATATGGGCCTTCAAAATTGGGAGTCCACTTTCCCCTAGAATTAGTGTTAAAAGATGTGATCTTCCTGAGCACGAGGTTGCCTTCTCTGAATTCGTGAGGCTTGAACTTCTTATCAAAAGCTTTCTTCATTCTCTTCTGATATAACTGACCATGACACAAAGCTGTCATTCTCTTTTCTTCAATCAAATTCAATTGGTCAAACATATCAGAAGAATGTAAAAGCCCAAGACATAAGATATTTCTCAAAGCCTGTTACCAAAACAAATCATGAGTTCTAGCCCAACAACCAAAAGGACAAAGTTCACATCTCAAGAAATTAACATATCATAATTATAAAATCCCAACAAGCAAGCAAATTGATGCATCAAAGTTAACATCACAGCAAAAAGTGAAAATATTCCAAGAAGCCAAAAACAGACATCTCACAGGCCTGCTATTTTAATCCAGATATCAACACAGAAACCCTAAACGGTATCACTATAAAACCATTCAATTGCACAAGTTTCAGGGGGGATTCACTGTTCAAAATATCAGAAGCTGCACAACAGTAACAACTAGAAAACTCTGACCATCAACATCATCTTCATTATTCACAAAAAAAACCTTTCAGATCTCAAAATTACACACCAATAATCACATAACACTCATCAAGCTATCAAGCTAAATAAAACCCTAAGCTTTCATCATTTTCACTATAACACAAACCCTTAAGAATTTCAAAACGAAGAAGAAGAGGAAAAGAGTAAAGGACCGGAAAGATCTCACCGGAAGAATTTCAGAGGCATCATCCTTATCATCATCGCCAATCTTATCGCCATCTGAACACTAGGGTTCCGAAACCCCCTTCAAGATCTACGCTCGATTGTTGACCCCTTGCAAAATCGAACATCATATTCGTGTTCAGAAGGAGGAGGTGAACAAGAATACATAGAAAAGTTGAGATCATAGAAATTGATGGCGGCGCCTTCGTCATCTTCATCAGCATTGTCGTTGATCTTCATCATCGCTGCCACGTATTCATCATCACCATTGTGATGCTCATATCTGCCACCGTAGACCTACATGATAACTATCGCGTTCGATTGGGTCTTCTAGGTTTTATAATAATTTTATCTGTTGGTGTTTGAATGAAAGATAGAGAGATGAGAGAGTTTGAGATAGAGAAATAGGAGATTTGGTTAATGGGTAGAGATGTTATGATATTATGTTTTTACATTTCCTAATCTGATTAGAATTACTCCCTCTAAATGTTGTTGTCGTTTTTTGCATGGTTGGCCCGGTACGGTGGTGACAAGTGTCACCACCCATGAGACACTTGTCGCCGTTCAGGTGGGAGTTCATAATGATTCTGCATGCACAACTCAGCTTTCGCTACGGTGCATCCTCACCCAGTAGCTGTTACATAGTCATCAGATTAACATCAACGCTTCAGATATCTGCTTCCACGGTGCACCCTTCTGGAGCAGCCACACTGGATCACACACAACCTCTTCAGCAGTTGGGCTTCCTTCATGTTGGGCCTGAACGCCCAACTCTTTTCAACACCCCCCAAATTACACTTCATTCAGGCCCTTTTCTTTTTATTTCTTTATATTTTATTTTATATAATTTTGTTTACATAATTTCGTTTATAACATATAAAAATACAAAAAAGATATAAACATTTTTTAGCTAAATAATTAAACTAAAAAAATATTATTTTAATATTATTACTTATTTTTCTAATTAATTTTATTAAATAGTTTGTTTTAGTTTCATTAATTGTTTATTTTTAATTCGACTGGGTTGTATTAATTGTTTATTTAGAATTTTAATCATATTGTCGATTCGACTCATCCCTATTCGTAAACTTGTGCCCCCATTCCCATATGGTTTGTAATAGTTTAGAATTTTATTCTCTTTGCTATTTTATTTATATGTTTAAATTTATATCATGCAATTTTTGTTTAAATTAGAACACATGACCTTCTCTTGGGATCATCATCAACGAAACAATATCACCTACAAATGCACACTTGCACACATTCCATAGTTTGGTTCTGGGCTTTTCTACAGCGACAACTATTCGATCAATTGTTCCAATTGGTCGTTTAGAATACTAGTGACATGTTAGTCCCACTTTCTAGGAGCATGCATATAGCCACCTTGTATGGGCTTTTGATTTTTATCTTATGCATTGAAGCAACTCTCTTCTCTCCCCTTGGTCCATATACCAAGCATCATCATAAAGGGTCTCATAGTTGAGTTTGGGCATGGTCATTCTCACGAGGTTAATCAAGTTTTGCACTTGGTTAACCATAACCCAAATCAACCACTTTGGTCCATATACCAAGTGTTTCCATGCACAAAGGGTCTCATGGATTTAGGGTAGGATCACCTACTCTCACGAGATTAATCAAGAACACCCCTTGGTTAATCATAACCCGATTCAACTCCCATACCCCAAGCACTTCCTTTATCTTGTGGATATTTATGTTATGACCTTGCGATCGGTCGTTGACGCAACTCAGGTATATTGCCTGATTAATGGTTGATTAAGGAGGTTCCAAGAGTCATTCTGTAGAGTTGTCTTATCTCATGCAGTTTGAAGAGGCAACAGACCTACTCTGTTAGGTATCATTGTGACCTCATTCTTATCTTTTCATTTTAATGCTTTCTAGAGATCATGGTAAGCAGGAATAGAGATGCATGAAAGGGACTTCCGTTACTGATACCGATCAGGAATCCCTCTTGTTTATTTTAAGACCTATTTAAGGCAATTCTTCATGTGTGCCTTGCTTGCTACTCATGTTTGTGTGCTTTTGCTAAAGCACTTGTTTGCTCACTCGTTTGGTATTTACCATGTTCCCTTAAGATTGCTCGTGTAGGGTTAGTCCATGATCTAGACATTAGGATTTTTACCCATGCATGCTAACATAGGGTAGAAACTTCCCCTTTTCATCCTCAATCTTAGGGTCAATCATTGTATGATAACATTAGGGCTAGAGATTAGGATAGTCTCCCTTAGTTGCTTTCTTTTCTTTGCATATTGCATCTTAAAACTAAAACTTCTTCCTGGCAAATCATAAAACACCTCTAATGAGCATAAATCCTTCTTAAAGGTAAAAAATACAAACCAATCTTAATTGTTTGTGCGCCTTTTGGCTTTGTTTTAAACTTTTTAAGTTGATGTTGCGCCATCCTTGCCCTGTTATTTCACTATCTTTTAGTCGATGTTTCACCATCGCACATATTTTTGATCCTACCTTGATTCGCAATATCATTGTTAGGTGTGATGTTTTATCATCCAAATTGTTGATGTGTCTCCATCTTTGCCATGATATTTTTCTATCTTTTTGCCGATGTTTTTCCACCGCACATGTTTTTTATCCTACTTTGATTTTCGATATCATTGTTATGTGTGATGTTTTATCATCTGGATTGTTAATGTCTCGTCATCTTTGCCATGCTATCTTGTTATCTTTTTGCCGATGTTTCACCATCGCATATCTTTGTTGCCGATGTTTCGCCATCGTGTATATTTGTCATCCTACTTTGATTTTAGATATCATTGTTAGGTGTAATGTTTCATCGTCTTGTCTGATATTTGGTTATCATGCTGACATTTTATCATCTTATCTAAGTTTGTGTTGCCATGTGATGTCTTGTCACCCTTTTTTGTTGCTTTATTATCGTTGTTGATGTTTTTCCATCTTGACTGTTTCTTTTTTCTTCTTAATTAAAAAACACAAACCAACCAAAATATATGAGCCGAACTACGGCTGCTCTGATTCCTTAAAAGGGATACGTAGGAAGAGGCTTTTGTGGGGCCTAATCGAGCATATCTTTGTAAATATTCCTTTCTTTTCCCCACACTTTCTTTTCCTTTTTCTTTGCATGCATTCCATTTTCAGCTTTAAGCCTTAGATATAGATACTAACACACCCATTAGATTAGTCAACAAGAGTGGATATCATACAGTACTACGGGCGTGTGGGGTGTTAATACCTTCCCCTCGCGTAACCGACTCCGTTACCCGATCTCTCAGTCACAAGACCATGATTTCACCTCTTCAGGTTTTCTCGATGTTTACCTTTCCCTTCGGTGGGATAAAAGACGTTCGGTGGCGACTTCATTGATTTCATTAATATATGACGGTTTGGCCGGTTGTTTCAGCTGGTGACTTCACTGGAAGCAATGATGTTGACCAAATGCTGGTCCATCTCGGAGTCAATCCTAGGTCTTGTTTTCTTTTCTTTGGGTGTTTATTTTCCATGCTTTTAGTTTATTTATTTATACATGTTTATCTGAGCATATGTTTGCATTGCATTTTATTGCTTTCCATATTGATTATCTGTTGTGCTGGATTCTGGTTTTCTTGGTGGGTGGGTTGTTCCATGAGGTAATAGGCCTTATGCCTAGGCTATGAGTGAATTCCATAGGAACTAGGAATAAAGTGGCCATGGCAGCTATGAGGCGGATGTCTTGTAGACCTGACCATGAGACTCATAACTTCAGAGATAGCTCGGATAGGTGTTATTGTATGATGATAGCAACAGATGAGATCTCGTACTCTGGTTTGGCCTTTGACCTTACCACAACCTATTATTTACCCGTGAGTGGGGAGGGAATTATTATCACAGGTACAAATTGTGACTATTTGTTTTGTTGGTGACTATTTGCTCTGGTTATGTTGGTGACTTGAGTTCTATTGGTGTCCATGTTCTGATAGTTACTGTGTGTTTTATGGAGACTTTGATACTGTCAGTGACTACTTATTCTCCTAGTTTTGTTCTGGACTTCTCACCTTGTGATGGCCGTTTATTTGGGCAGTTCAACAGTTATGTTATATGACAAGGAGATTTTGATCTGATACAATTGCTGATCTACTTGGTACTTGGCTCTTTTGTGTTCCAAGGTGGTGTCGTACCTTTGATCTGGTGATGTTCATCATTCAGTTTAGAGACAGTGCAACCATTTTCCATGTTTATGGAACCTTGATCCTATGTTATCACACATAATCTGTTAACATTATTTCGACACACATGTTCTTTCCATTTCCAAGGAACCATGCTTGTGAGCTTTGTGTTGCACTTCTCCATCTTTTACTGGTTTAAAATAAAAATTAAAAGCATGTGAGTTCCTTGAAAATGATCGAACATGGCATTACATCCACTCATGCACATCATGCATATTCATGCATTCATAACAGGTACTCAAAGTGGGGAATTCATATTTCGACTCAGTTTTATCTCCAGAGTTATAGACTTGAATCCTTGCTATCACATGTTCAGAGATCAGTTGTGGAATAACTTTATGGGGGTATTGGCCAAGATGAAGATCCAGATGTGGTTGTTATGGTATACATGCAAGCTTTGGCCCATTATCGAGAACTCTGTGAGAAGGAGGATAATAAGTTGAAGACTCAGTGGAGTCAGGTCATGGAAGTCTTGATGATAGTATCAGCAATCCTACATCTACCGTTGCAACATGAGTTATTCTCTTCTCCCCATCTTTTGGGATCTCTTTCAATACATGGAATGCTTTGTGGATTGCATCCACTATCTTGAGTGCTTGAAACGTCTTATCTGCAAATGGTTCCCATTTCCCAGTTGAATTCAAGGTATATGTTTTATCAACAAGGTTAGAGGAATCTAGGAGATCAGTTGTGATCCCATATCAGTGCTTTATTCTCATTTGTTTCCAAACTTGTTTAAGCTTCAGTGGGTTAGGCTCTATGCTTCAGTATTGTCTACAAATTCCCCTTCCAAATTATGTTACCAACTCCATATGTGGTTACCACGCCGGGGTACCCGATTATTCAAACAGGGGCACTCTCTATAGCTTTGGTCCACCTGATCTTCTCTTTTGCAGTCAGTGTTTGTTCCCCAAGTGAATCCATGGGGCAAAGCTTTATGTAGAGAAAGAAGAAGCCTGAGAAGTATGTTGATACCATCTCAATGCCTTACATCTTGGAACTTCCTTGTCTGTTGGGAGTTCAGTTGATTAAGCTTCGTGCTTTAGAGACTATTCAGTCGATTGATCTCTCTCCTGATGCAAATGCTAGGTATGTCTCTCATTCTAGGGCATTTGGCTGTGATGTTAAAGATTTAAAGGGTTGAAGTATAAAACCTAGCACCTGCCTGGAGTCTTTCTCAAAGTCCAATTTCTAAGGTGACAGACAATTTCTAACTTTTCGCCTGGTACAACGTTCACCCTCTCTTTTGAGAGAATCTTCTGTGAACATCATCTAGGGCACTCGGCTATTCAGTTGAAGACAGTTTGTCATCCAAAGATAACGTCCAATCTTGGATCACTTCAGATGCTATTGTGTCCATATCAAAGGGGAATATCTTATCCAAGTGAACCTCGAGGTTCCTGAAGATCATTTGAAGCAATCAGTCCATACAGAGTCAAGTCTCCTCAACCATGGATATTTCAAATTTCATTTGCATTCTCATTTGCAATCTTAATTGTTTTGTTCAGTGCTTTCTTGTATGCAAACTTGCTCATCTTTTTTAATGTTAATCATAATGCATTGAATATGTTTGTCTTGAATTAATCTGTTCGGTATCACTCTTATTTTACTATGTTTTTGATACCCAACTCTTGTTAATAAAGCAATGACTCTTGAGGGAGGATGACAAAAATTTACCTAGAATTCAAAATGGTATGCTTTCGAGTAAAAACCTTGCTGATGATGTACAAGACTTGTTTCAATTCCCAAACACTGGAGATATAAGGGAGATAGACCCTCGTTAACCCCTCTGAGCCTTCGAAGTAGGAGTTTCTTTTCTGTTTGAAAAAAACCCTTATTTTTAACCCGGGGCAGGGTAGAAGTTCAACTAATTTGATCGAGCATCTAAATTTTAGAAAAAGTGTCCCATCTGAGGATCACCACACCTTAATCCTCATATTATGAAGTCGGGAAAAGATCAAAACCACAATGGTTATTTCTTCACAAAATCTTGAGGTCGAGATCGAATCGATACAACAATGGTTATCCCTCGCCAACCATGGAATAAGGCAGTCAATTTCCTCCAAAAGTTCAAAGACTTAGGGTGACACGACTTATTCAAAAGGGAAAGTATGAATAATAAAGAAAAAAAATCCCGCTAAGTCGAAACTTGAAAACAAGTCGCTTAGGCAAAATTTAGGGCATCCCGCTGGACTTCCAAATTGAAATTCCAAATAATTTATCCAGGAACAAATTAGGGAAAGCTAAAAGGAATTTGAAAAGCCTGAAAGCAAGAAAATGATTATTCAATAAAAGTCCTCATCAAAAGAAAAGTCGTGTGATCGAACACCCAAGAACCAAAGGTTAAGTGACTGTCGTGTCCAACAAAATTTTGTGGTTCCTCAACCATCATAGACTCTTTTGAGAGATGAATTCTCGTGTTAAATTAACTGAATGTAGGACTGGAGAAAATCATAGAAAATGGGTGGGACCCAAAAATTTTGAGCCTTGAATCTTTTTTTCTAAAAAACCGTAAACCAGGCCACATTACAACCCTTAAAAGTCCTAATTGAAGCATGGGTTAATTCGGAAGAAAAACTATTACGAGAATACGGTAACCTGACTCCTAGGAGACTTGCCTAAAACTTTTGAGTTGGTATCACCCCATATTTCTATAGAAATTTTTTGATGTTTCGGCATCTTTTCAATAAATGTTTTCTAACATCAAGACAAGTATATGATTTGTACTAGATTTATCATTTATAGGATAAAAAATTCTTTGCATATGAAAAAGTGCTTAAACATCAAGCGAGCTTGCATAATGAGCATCAGATGAAGAGTTTAATTATTCCGATGGACGAATTACTTCAGGAATCTGTTGAAAAGAATGATCTTAATCTGGGGCATGCTTTCTAGCTACTTCCTTTAAATTGAAGAAGACTGGATTGAGAGGTTTATCAAGAATTTTTTGTTTGATGATTGTGTGGAAGATTTGTCTGCCCCAAATCTCTGATTGAGCAATGGTATATCTTTCCCAATTGGTCCCGAAGGAAAATTTTCTTCAAGCATTTGCTTGCGCGCGAAGTAGTTCGAGTTGAGAAGTATGATTGTGTAATAACTTGTTTCAAGGCGTAAGTCAATTATCCTGAGGAGGTGTGTAAGATTAAGATTGCGCCTAAGAGGGGGGGTGAATTAGGTGATGGTCGATTTTTGACTTATTTTATACTTTCTGGTTTTGATTTAGTGCTTTGAAAACTGTAAAGTGCAGAAAGTAAAGAGACACGGAGAATTATCCTGGTTCCTTCCACAACCCGGAAGTACGTCCAGTCCCCTTGCAAACACGCAAGAGATTTTACTATATTGTTAGAACTTTTACAAGACTCTTCCTAGTCTTATCCACTAAAGAACCTAACAAATAACCAAGAACACCCTCTTGGATTTCCAATAAGTCTAATGAGAACAATCCTCTCAAAAGATACCTCTTGTTTCCAATAATGGACAACAAGGAACAAAAGTAATCTAATACTTAATTCCAACAATCCTGGAAATAAGTTACACTTTGTATGTTTTTATGAAGTATGATTTCTTGAAAGATGTTGATCACATAGAGTGACTTCTTTGAAGTTTCTTCTTTCTTCTCTTGTAAGCAATTCAAACTGTAACACAATGGTTAGATAATGCTCAAAGATTTCTGTTCTTTATATGTGTGAAAGTGCAGAAAATCTTTGTTCTTAAAAGTTAAGAAATATGAAGTTTGAATATTTTACAAAGTTCAGATTTTATTGCAAGAGAAGAGTTGTTTATGATTTGAAATATTTTGTAATATATAGTAATCAAGATACCTTTCCAAAAGGACACTTTTCTGTTTGTGAAACTTGACAAGATGCAATGTTTGATCATGCAACTATTTGAGAAAAGGTATGAAGGATATCTTGAAACCAGTTCAGATTTTTCAAAATTTTCAATGTGCAAATCGATTAACATAACATGCAAATCGATTGCACGTGTTTGTAACGTTCAGAATTTCAAAAAGTTTGAAGTGTAAATCGATTAGCATTTAGTGTCAATCGATTTACAAGTGTTTAAAAAATCAGTTTGTTCTGTGATCAATCGATTTACACAACCTGTAAATCGATTGCTGGCAGGAGCAAACAGTTTTTTGAAAAAGCATGTGTAAATCGATTTACACAAGATGTTAATCGATTTACAGCAGAGAAAAACTTAAAAATTGTTTTGAAATATAATTGAAGTGATGTGGCAAGTGTGTATATCATTTTTGAGCATTTCTAATCAATGTATTTTAATTGATAATTGATATACTTGATTGCTTGCCAAGTTCCTTGAAGCTTTGAGTGAATGATGCTTTAAGATGATTTCCACTTCTTTTCCTTCTTTCCATAATGCTTGTTTGTCTTTCATCAAACTAGCTTATTTGTCTTTCATCAAAACTAAAGTTGAGTTGAGGCTTGAGATTACATTCTCCCCCTTTTTGATGATGACAAACCATTTTCCTTTATGTGTTGATCAGAATTTGAGCAAAAGGTGTTTTCTCCCCCTGAGAAGATTTCTCCCCCTATGGAGAAAGAGATTTGAAAGTTTGCTCTGTAAAGACAATGAAAACAAACAACCATAAAGTGCTATTACATCCTTCTCCCCCTTTGACATTATCAAAAAGAAGGGAAAGATGCAACAAGAAAGTATACCAGAAAGAAATGTATAGGAACATGAATGAAAAACACAAAACTTTCAAAATTATCGAACAAAGTTTTAAGAACACAATACATAAAATGAACAAAATAAAACAAGACAAAATCCATAATGATACTTATACTAAGAATTTAATAACATTGATCAAGAACATTTTAGAAAGGTCCTTGATAAGGAAATTGTTGTTGAAGAGGTGGTTCGGTGTATTGAGGAGGCGGAGGTGCAGGATTGGTTGGGTCGTATGGAGGGATATGAAGATGTGAATAAAGATATGAAAATTGTTGGTTCACATTATTCTGAAAAGCATCTATTCGAGATGAGGTAGAGTCATTTATCTCCGTCCATCGAGCATTGATGTTAGAATTGAGAGAAGCAAACTGTTGCGTCATGAAATCCATAACATCTTGATTTGTGGGACCAGAAGCAGCAGCAGGAGGAGGAACTTCATGGTCTTCTTCATCTGCATTATGACCTTCATCGCCGACCACATCTTCTCCAATGTAAGTTATGGTTTTTGCTTCAGCATTGAAATGAACACCCATTCTTGAATCAAAATTTTTGATGGAGATCCTAGTGGAGATTGGATCCATTTCAATCCGCTCAAATCCAGTGAAATCTATATCAAAAGCTGCCATAATCCTTGTAATGAAATATGCATATGGTAGAAAGGTGGCCCTTGCGGCAACTTTTAGCATATGCATCACAATCAATTTTGCCCAATTAACCGGGATTCCATTTTTCCTTGCATAGATGATTTGCAATTCTAGGTCGGTCACTGTACAATGATTCCCTGCTCTAGGAAACAAAATATACACCAGAAAATAGTGAAACAACCTATCATCAATATGGAAATTTCCAGCACTCCATGTGTCCCTAGCTGGAGTAACCCCGCCAAGACTGCGAATCCGCTTGGCACGGTATTCAGATTCTGATAACCTTCCAATGCTATAGAAAAATTCGCGCTTCTGATAGTTTTCCCAAGCAGCATCTTCTGGATCATAGAGGGTACTTCCAGAATATGGAATGTTCAAGATTCTGCCAATAGTTTTGGAATACAGAGGGATTCTTTTTCCAAGGACATATGTATAACATTTGTTGTTGTCATAGCACATGTTGCTGTAGAAAATTCTAACCAGATCCGGGTAATAGAAACCATGTGAAGATATTAATGGTTCTAAACCATAAGCAATGAAATCTCTTTGAAATGAGAAGCATTCATCTGGAAAAGTAGATAACATACCAAACTTTGGAGTAGAGATGATTTTCTTTTGAAAATGCTTGAGAAATCTGTCCCGCTGTGGATCCGAGAGGTACTCGAGCACAGAGTTTTCAGATGTTGACGAAGCTGGCTTCTTTCCTTTCTCTGAGGCAGAGGCTTTTCTCTTGGGAGCCATGGATCTTGTTAGGGTTTTGAAAAGAGAGATATAGAGTTCTTTTGTGTTGTTATGTGAGAGAGTGTGTTGGTGTTATGAGATAGTTTTGGTGAGTTTAAATAATATAGAGAGTAAGTGAGGTCTTTATGAGGTTTTAATTTGGTAATTTGGTCAAGGTTTTATTGATTGGGCAATAGTAAGGTGGGAGGTTGAGAGACAATGAATGTTTGACCAATATATTAAAAGCTCATATAGGTATCACATGATAAAACAAAATAAATTGCATAGAGAAAATACATAAAAAATGCTTCAGATTCTGTGGTAAATCGATTTACCCCTTGGTTAAATCGATTTACACAGAACATTTTCATAAAAAGTAATTTTCGTTCAGTGGTAAATCGATTTACATATTGTGTAAATCGATTTACACACAAGATTTTATTAAAAAATGATTTGCTTCAGTAGTAAATCGATTGACATATTGTGTAAATCGATTTACACAGAAGATTTTATTAAAAGAAATGATTTGCTTCAGTAGTAAATCGATTGACATATGGTGTAAATCGATTTACTTAAAGAGAAAATTTAAAACATCATTATTTTTAACATTTGAAACAATGTCTATCCACATATATATGTACATTAAGGTATAGTCAAGGATTGAGTGCACCTTAAATATCTTGTTCATCGAGGATTCCAAGTTCACGACGAATTTTGAAAAATGCATCCTTTGCAAGTGGTTTTGTGAAGATGTCCGCGAGTTGATTTTGAGTGTCCACGAATGTGATCTCGACATCTCCTTTGAGTACATGGTCTCGGATGAAATGATGTCTGATGTCAATGTGTTTCGTCCGGGAATGCATAACTGGATTTTTCGTAATATTGATCGCGCTTGTGTTATCACATCGAAGAGGAATGCATCCAAGGTTTACTCCATAATCAAGTAATTGTTGTTTTAGCCAAAGAATTTGAGCGCATCCACTTCCAGCCGCAATGTATTCTGCTTCGGCAGTGCTGAGAGCTACGCTTGCTTGCTTTTTGCATGACCATGAAACCAAGGCATTTCCAAGAATGTGACATGTTCCACTTGTACTTTTGCGATCAGTTTTGCAACCTGCATAGTCAGCATCAGAATAACCAACTAGATTGCACATACTACCTTTTGGATACCATAATCCGACGTTGGTTGTTCCTTTGAGATATTTTATTATGCGCTTGACTGCTGCAAGGTGAGACTCTTTAGGATTGGCTTGATATCTTGCACATAGGCAAACGCTGAACATAATGTCAGGTCTACTTGCTGTTAAGTAAAGGAGTGAGCCAATCATTCCACGATACTTAGTTATGTCAATAGAATTTCCTGATTCATCTGGGTCAAGATAGGTGCCGGATCCCATAGGAATTGCACTTTCTTTGCTACTTTCCATCTCAAACTTCTTTATAAGGTCTTTGCAATATTTTGATTGGTTCACGAAAATACCATGTTTGAGTTGCTTAATTTGAAGACCAAGAAAGAAATTCAATCTTCCCATCATAGACATCTCAAACTCTCCTTGCATCATAGACGAAAATTCCTTGCACATATTTTGGTTAGTTGAACCGAAAACAATATCATCTACATAGATTTGTACAAGTAAGGTATGATGATTAACATTTTTTATGAAGAGAGTGGTATCAACTTTACCCTTTACAAACCCTTTTTCACATAGGAATGCGCTTAGTCTATCATACCAAGCCCTTGGTGCTTGCTTCAGCCCATAGAGAGCTTTCTTCAGTTTGAAGACATGATTAGGATGTTTGAAGTCTTCAAATCCGGGAGGTTGCTTTACATAGACTTCTTCATTTATGAATCCGTTGAGAAATGCGCTTTTTACATCCATTTGAAAAAGTTCAAAGTCCAATGAGCATGCATATGCAAGTAATAGTCTTATTGCTTCCAAACGTGCTACCGGAGCAAAAGTTTCTTCAAAATCAATTCCTTCCTCTTGGTTGTATCCTTGAGCAACTAGTCTTGCCTTGTTTCGAGTGATTATTCCATTTTCATCCATCTTGTTTTTGAAAACCCATTTGGTTCCAATGATACGTTTATTTCCTGGATTAGGAACAAGTTCCCAAACTTCATTCCGCTCGAATTGGTTTAACTCCTCTTGCATGGCAAGGATCCATTGATCATCTTCTAGTGCTTAAGCCACTTTAGTAGGTTCAACTTGAGATACAAACGCCATATTTAAGCATGCATCCTTAAGATTTAGCCGAGTAGATACTCCTTTGCTAATATCTCCAATTATATTGTCGATTGGATGATCACGATGAGTTCTCCATTCTTGAGGAAGATCATCATCATTTTCATTTTGATGTGAAAGTTCATGTGTTTGTTCCGGATTGACAATTTTGCCATCTCCGTAGGAAATCTCATGAGATAAATCTATAGAATCATCATCATCACAAATAGCAACTTCCTCCTTGGAGGTGTTAGATTCATCAAAAGAAACATGCATTGATTCTTCTATAGTTAAAGTTCTTTTATTGTAAATTCTAAAAGCTTTGCTAGAAAGGGAGTAACCAAGAAAGATACCTTCATCCGATTTTTCATCGAACTTACCGAGATTGTCTTTGTCGTTGTTAAGGACAAAACATTTGCACCCGAAAATATGAAAGTGAGAGATATTTGGTTTTCTTCCTTTGTAGATCTCATATGGAGTTTTCTTTAGTATAGGTCTTATAATCACGCGATTGCTTACATAACATGCCGTGCTTACCGCATCCGCCCAAAAATATTTAGGCAAACTTGAGTCACTTAGCATGGTTCTAGCAAGTTCCACCAAAGACCTATTTTTCCTTTCAACTACTCCATTTTGTTGTGGAGTTCTTGGTGCTGAAAAATTGTGGAAGATCCCATTTTCTTCACAAAATTCTTCAAATAGACTGTTTTGGAACTCTCCACCGTGATCACTTCGGATTGATGTTATCTTTGATGACTTCTCATTTTGAACTTGCTTTGCATATCTCTTGAATGCCTTGAATGCTTCATTCTTGTGTACTAAAAACAAAGTCCAAGTGAAACGGGAAAAATCATCTACAATAACTAATGCATAAATGTTACCTCCGAAGCTTCTTGTTCTAGATGGACCAAAAAGATCCATGTGCAACAATTGAAGTGGTCTTGTTGTTGAAACCACATTCTTTGGTTTGAAAGTTGATTTGGTCTGTTTGCCCTTTTGGCATGCACTACATAATTTGTCTTTGATGAACTTCATCTTTGGTAGACCAATAACTAAGTCATGCTTAACCAATTTGTTCAAGTGCTCCATGTGAATGTGAGCAATCCTCTTATGCCATAACCAAGCGTCATTGTTGTTTACCATAAGACATTGTACCTTCATAGACAAATCATCTAGAGTAATCACAAAAATATTGTTAGATCTTATACCTTTGAGTTTTACCTCATTGGTTGCCTCATCCATAATAAGACATTCTTCTTTGTTGAATTTGATCTTGAACCCTCTATCGCAAAGTTGACTTATGCTAAGAAGGTTGTGCTTTAATCCTTCAACATAGAGAACATCCTCAATTTGAATGGATGGAGGTGTGCCAACTATTCCAACGCCAAGAATCTTTCCTTTGGTGTTGTCTCCATAGGTGACATACCCTTTGGCTTTATGTACTAGATATGAAAATTGGTGTACATCTCCTGTCATATGCTTTGAACATCCACTTTCAAGATACCAAACATTTGAAGTGGATTTCAAGCATACCTACAAAAACAAATTATTTCTTGTTAGGTACCCAAGTTGCCTTGGGTCCTTCATAGTTAGTTCCCTTTTTCACCCATGCATAATGTCCACTAGCCATACTGAAATTTCTAATATAGCATGCATTTGGTGTGTGTCCAATAATACCACAGTAAAAACAGTTTGGAACAAATTTGCTCTTGTATCTAGGCATTTGTTTTCTTTTAGATACATTAGCATTTTTCTTTTGATGATTATGAACAACTTGATTCTTTTCTACTTTCTTGGGATTGGAACTATTACTAGCCTTTACAAAAACAGTGGGATTGTTACTTGGTTTCTTAGTATTCACATAACCAAGACCTCTTTTATCATTTGGATAACGTTGTTGGCTTAGTAATCCTTCCAATCCTATTTGTCCTTTTTCATATCGTTCAATGACTCTTTTCAATTGAACAATTTGAAAGACATTTGATTCACACTTGGAGCATGCAAAGTTTTCCTTTTCTTTTATAAAATTCTGTTTTTGAAGATCAAAATCTTTAGTCATGGTGTCAATTTTTTCTAGACAACTTAGAAGTTCTTTTTCTTGTTTTGACACCTTTTTGTATAAACTTTTGCATTCTTTCAAGAGTTCGTCAATTGCACCTTGAACATCATCATCAAAAAGATTAAATTCATTACTAACCTCTTCTTCATTATCGGAGTGATGCGATGCCATTAAGGCTAAGTTTGCACATTCGTCGCTTTCCGATTCCGATGAACTGCTCATATCATTATCTTCCCATGCTATGTAGGCTTTCTTTTGTTTTGAGTCCTTTCCTTTGAATCCATTTTTCTTTGGGAGATTTGGACAGTTTGGCTTGATGTGTCCTTGCTTTCCACATTCATAACATGAGACATCTTGAGTTGATGTGGAGGCTTCTCTTTTCTTGAAGTGCTTTCTCTTATGTGCATGAGATCCGCCTTTGTCATTTCTGCCAAAAAACTTCCCAAGTCTTTTCACTAGAAGCATGAAATTTTCATCTTCTTCCGGATTGTCTTCTTTTACCACTTCTTTTGAATCAATTTTTAAGGCAATGTTTTTGGACTTCTTTTCTAGATTCTCATGTTTTTCAAGTCTACCGAGTTCCGTTTTGTATTCTTGAAGTTTGCCGAATAATGTAGCGGAAGTCATTGCAGAGAGACTCTTCTTTTCCGAGATTGCCGTTACCTTTGGTTGTCATTCCCTAGTCAATGATCTAAGGATTTTCAAGTTGAGTTCATCATTTGACAGGGTTTTACCAAGAGCAATTAAGTGATTTGTCAAATGCACAAATCTCTTTTGTAAGTCAAGAATGGATTCTCCGGGCTGCATTCGAAATAGTTCATATTCTTGACTCAAGGTATTTAGCCTTGATCTTTTTACTTCAGCCGTTCCTTCATGAGTTTGAACCAAGGTATCCCAAATTTCCTTTGCTGTTTTGCAGTTTGAGACACGGAAAAATTCGTCCATACTGAGAGCACCTTGAAGAAGGTTTATTGCCTTTTTGTCATAGAGAACTTTCTTTTTATCATCGTCGTCCCATACAGTTTTGGGCTTTGCAGACCCAACGCCATTGATTACCGTTATTGGGATAAATGGACCATTTTCAACAGCATCCCATACTTCCTCTCCTTGTGCTTCTAAATGCGCCTTCATGCGTATTTTCCAAAAGTCAAAATATTCACCACAAAATAGAGGAGGCTTGTTGTTACTACCACCATCTCTGAAAACTGGTTGATGATTTGCGGAAGCCATTCTGGATCTCTAGGAGCAGGTTACCTATAACCTGCTCTGATACCAATTGTAAGATTAAGATTGCGCCTAAGAGGGGGGGTGAATTAGGTGATGGTCGATTTTTGACTTATTTTATACTTTCTGGTTTTGATTTAGTGCTTTGAAAACTGTAAAGTGCAGAAAGTAAAGAGACACGGAGAATTATCCTGGTTCCTTCCACAACCCGGAAGTACGTCCAGTCCCCTTGCAAACACGCAAGAGATTTTACTATATTGTTAGAACTTTTACAAGACTCTTCCTAGTCTTATCCACTAAAGAACCTAACAAATAACCAAGAACACCCTCTTGGATTTCCAATAAGTCTAATGAGAACAATCCTCTCAAAAGATACCTCTTGTTTCCAATAATGGACAACAAGGAACAAAAGTAATCTAATACTTAATTCCAACAATCCTGGAAATAAGTTACACTTTGTATGTTTTTATGAAGTATGATTTCTTGAAAGATGTTGATCACATAGAGTGACTTCTTTGAAGTTTCTTCTTTCTTCTCTTGTAAGCAATTCAAACTGTAACACAATGGTTAGATAATGCTCAAAGATTTCTGTTCTTTATATGTGTGAAAGTGCAGAAAATCTTTGTTCTTAAAAGTTAAGAAATATGAAGTTTGAATATTTTACAAAGTTCAGATTTTATTGCAAGAGAAGAGTTGTTTATGATTTGAAATATTTTGTAATATATAGTAATCAAGATACCTTTCCAAAAGGACACTTTTCTGTTTGTGAAACTTGACAAGATGCAATGTTTGATCATGCAACTATTTGAGAAAAGGTATGAAGGATATCTTGAAACCAGTTCAGATTTATCAAAATTTTCAATGTGCAAATCGATTAACATAACATGCAAATCGATTGCACGTGTTTGTAACGTTCAGAATTTCAAAAAGTTTGAAGTGTAAATCGATTAGCATTTAGTGTCAATCGATTTACAAGTGTTTAAAAAATCAGTTTGTTCTGTGATCAATCGATTTACACAACCTGTAAATCGATTGCTGGCAGGAGCAAACAGTTTTTTGAAAAAGCATGTGTAAATCGATTTACACAAGATGTTAATCGATTTACAGCAGAGAAAAACTTAAAAATTGTTTTGAAATATAATTGAAGTGATGTGGCAAGTGTGTATATCATTTTTGAGCATTTCTAATCAATGTATTTTAATTGAGAATTGATATACTTGATTGCTTGCCAAGTTCCTTGAAGCTTTGAGTGAATGATGCTTTAAGATGATTTCCACTTCTTTTCCTTCTTTCCATAATGCTTGTTTGTCTTTCATCAAACTAGCTTGTTTGTCTTTCATCAAAACTAAAGTTGAGTTGAGGCTTGAGATTACAAGGTGTATCTTCAAAACTCCATGAACTTCTCATTCCTCTATGAGCATGAGGTAAAAAAACGGTTTTCCAAGATTCCACTAATATGGGGAAATCAAGTCAAGATCCATTGACTCTAAAAGTTCCTTCAATCTGGGGCAGTTATGTCGAGATTCGACAAATCTCTCAAAGTCCCAAGTGATCAAGGTCTGTTACCCAAGATTCATTGAAGCCACTTCTAATGTTGATTAGTCGAAAGCCATGTTTCAAAGTTTGTAACACTGGGGCAATTTATCTGGATGGTACAAATATCACGAAGTCCTTTCAAGGTGAGTTCTTTAACATCCATACGGACTAGGGCAAGACATTATACACGGGGAATTTCTCCACCTCAGAGTTGATCAGGTTAAGTCCAGTCGCAGGCTAAACAACTTATGAATGTGAAGAGCTCAACAAAATGTCAAGATTGTTATCCTCGGCTCATATGAATTTTAAAGTCTATGAATTGTTGTTCCGTCGTTGGAAGTTAAGACCTTTATTTCCGATTGAAGTCAGGATTGCTATCCTCATCACATATCTCAGAAAGTCCTCTCAAGGTGAGTCTTTTCAAAGATCAGTCAACCTAAAGTAGATACGTCGAAATTCAACGAATCTCTCTGTGGACTTGTTGTGTCAGAGAATTATTCAGAGCTCGAATAATCTGGGGAAGATCATCTCAACTCAAAAGGACCCTTTCCAGCAAAGTAGTCACACTATCTGGAGCATGTTCTATGATCTGTTTCACAGAAGTTATCATTTTATTTGCTTATCTGTGTAATTCTCCATTACCAGAGCAACATCTTTCAAGATAATTAAAGTATCCCTAACCTGGATCACTCCCTACAGAGCAACACTGAAGTTTCTACTTCTCCAAAAGAATATATATTCCTCGGAATAGAGCGTCCTTACCCTGACTGAAGATTTGGTTGGATATCTTCTTATTCTCCGGTGAAGTCACTTTATGAAGAACAAATCTAATTGAGATTAGTCGTGGGTTTATACAGAAATCTGAAGTTTCTATTGCTTCCTAGTGAATCTCCCAAAGCAGAATATTTTAAAGATTGGCTAATTGGAATTTCGGATTAAGAGAGTCTCATTCTCCAAGTGCTTGAAGTTTTATTTCCCCAAACATCACCTAGAAAAAGAGAATGTTTATTCTCTGAAGTGGAGTGTTCTCATTCCCAGTCGAAGTCGAGAGTTCCTTTGGAAATTTCTCCTGCTCCCTGGTGAAGTCACTTCATAAAGATTTCTTGTTCAAGAATTCTCTAATCTCCATAGCAGAAGCATAGTTTGAAGTTTGTTATGCTGAGAATCTTTTATCATCCCCAGTAAAGACTATTCAAGTCTGTCCTGTTTCTTAGCAAAGTCATGGGAGCATCATCTCATTTCCTCAGAGGAGGCTGTTTATGAGGATCTCTTGTCCAAGATTTCTCATTCCCCAATGAACTTCCTTATTGGAGATCTTGCTCTCAGGAATTTTCTTTCCCCCAACTAATTTGTGTTGAGTTTTATTTCATATCTCCAGTAGAGACCATTGGCTGAGATCTCTTATGCAGAATTTCTCCTTTCCCTGGAGGAGCTACCTTCGGAAATCTCTTATTCAGAAATCCTCATTTCCCTTGTGAATTGGCCTTATCAAGAAATCTCCTATTCAGGAATTCTCATTTATCCAATGGAGTCGTTTCATCGAAAGTGCTTATTCATAGAATTATCTCTTTTCCCAATAGATCTCAATCCTGGATGTTGATAAGTGTTACTTCTCTAAAAGAGTGCGCTATTGTGATTGTTAGTCCCGGGATAGAGCATCATAGCAGGATTTCATTTTGGTTGAAGCACGTCCTTATTCCCCAGTGGAGCTAATGATTTTGTTGAGTTTCTCATACGAAGAATATCTCATTCCTGACAAGAGTTCTTTTGTAAGGTCGCTCACCCCAACATGGATCTTCATATCCTTGATAGTATAAGGGCTCTTTATCCCTAGTGATAGAGTATGGCTGAAATATTTCCTCAGGCAAGTTCAGAACGTCAAAATTATGGTTCAAAGATACCCTTATTTTCCCCAGGTGAAGATTGGTACTCCCCAACGGTAGTATCCTCGGGGTGGTCTGGTTAGAATTCTTCTGTTTAAGAATTTTCACGTTTCCCAGTCGAGACTGCTTTCATTAAGGACTTACATCAGAAGGTCCCAGCTCCCAACAATGTTCTCTTTATCTGTGGAAGGAGATATTGGATCTTTTCCCAGAAGGTTAAGAGGTGGAACATAGGTCAATATTTCTTCTGTACTACAATTTATTTTCACAGTATTCTCCCCAAGAAGTTATCCCCAGTGAGAGATTGACAAGTTATCAAACAAAAGTCAGTTTTGATATGATCTTCTCTAGCGAAATTTGCAATTTATTTTTGCGAGTTTTATCAGGGTTCGGCCTGTGATTATTGGTCTTTTCATTTCGCCAATCTGGGGCAGTCAAGTTGAGGATCGATCTCTCAAAGGTTGTCATACCGTACTTGGGGCATTAATGTTGTGATTTTGTTCATAGGAACTGTCGTTCACTCTGTAAGTTGCAGCTTGTCAGTACCCATGCAAGAGTCTTACTTCTAACTTTTGAACTCTGGAACATGCAATTCCCTGTAGAGTTAGTTCTCCTCAGCATTTTCATGTGAGGGATTCTCTAGGCGGATAAGGTTTTTGGATACTTTCATTCCCCAACCAAGTCTGGATAAGGATTATCTCGTTTCTCAATACAGACTATTCCCAGTGGAGTTTACATTCCGATCTGAATTTTCTTTAAAGTTTGCATTCAGAAATTCTCATTTTTCCATCTGAGTTGTTTGTTGGGGCATTCAATATCAAAAGAATCATTTATCATCCTCAGTAGGGTTGATGTTGGCTGAGATTTCCATTTCCATAGTAAAGTTGATGTTGTCTGACTATCTTCATGGTCTATTCTATGACTGTATATCCAAGGTTCCTTTAATCCTTGGGAGTCGGGTTATTTGTGAAGAAATCCATGGCAGATTCATTCCCGGAAGGGGTTGCCGCTTTTATAGTTTGGTATCTCTTATCCCCAGCAAAATACTCCCCGACAAAGTTTGATATCCTTAGTGGAGTTTGTATCCTCAGCAGATTTTTGTTGCCCATAAATCTTTTTCAAGAGAAAGGCTTCATTCTGAGACTTCAAGTTTGAAGACATCTCATGTTCCCAGTGGAATTGCTTAGATGAGAATTCAAATTCTGAAGAAGTTTCAACTCCCTAACGGAGTTGACAATCAGAGATTCTTCGTCCTGATCTCTCATTTCCCAGCTAATTTGTTGCTTGGGGCATCCTTATTTAAGGATCTTTCCTTATCCTCAGTGCAGTCGTTATTGGTCGATTAATTCAGATTTTGTTAATCTTCGACAAATAGTAGAGAAGTTTTTTATGGAAGTTTCCCCAACGAGGGTTATGATTCCCATGTATAGTTTGTTATATTGGTGTAATTCTCAACACAACGGCGCACCAACTTTTCCATGCGATTACAGTCTCGCCCTAATCTTATCCCACAATACCCCATCTTCATTTGGCATTCCTTCTTGTGGTTGACCAGTTTCGACCCGACCTTTTCCAGCAGAGTTTGCAATTTATTTTTGGAACTCCTCTCAGTGTTTGTAGCCTGTTTCTACTGGTTACTCAGTTGTTACTCCCCACAGAGTTTCAGCTCTACAATAATTTCTCTCCAGCGATTCCTTATATCTTCTCTTCTCCAACAGATTTTTCATTTTATTTTTGCAAGTCTTGTCAGATTTTGACTTTCTTGGTTGTTGTCTTCTCGATTGGACATTCCCTAGTGAAACATTTAAACACGTATCATTACATTGCATCTACCAAAATGCGTAGCATTTCCATTATATGGAGCATTACTCTATAAAAAATTCAAACATGCATCGAAACATAAGTTATTACTATTTTTGTTTTCCCAAGTGAATTTGCTAATACTTTGGATTATATCCCTATTAAGGTATTCATCCTCAGTGTCTCAGTTTCACCCCATACAAATACCCTTTTGATGTTAATAATTTGAATGGTTGAGTGTCTACTCTTGATTGTAGTTCAGTTTTTCCCTGGCGCAGTTTTCTCGGGTTTAGTCTTCACTACCCTCGTCGGTTCATTCCAATGTCTATTGACGTACCTTTTGAATACCAGTTTTGTCCTGATATTCACTTTCAGCAGGTTTTCAGTTGTACGCCCTAATCACCTTGCTTTGAGTCGAGCTTTGAGTTTCGTCTCCTCACCCGCGCATGAAATCCAGTTTCGTCCTGGTACTCATCTAGTTTAGTTTTGTCTAACTTATAATGAGTCGAGTTTCGTCTCGTTTTGTTTTCATACCTTGGACTTCCATCATGGTTTGTTTACTGAACCCTTTATCAGTTCTCGTTTACCGAGTCTCTTTGCAGTGTTCGTATTACGTCCCTGGTTGAAATCAGACTCTTTTGTATCTTGAATTCTTCTATCAATTTTCGTTATTGGCCATCCATTGATTTGAGACCAGCAAGTGCTTTGAGAAACATGCGCTCTCATCATTTTACTTTGGGTCAAGTTTTGATCTCGTCGCATGTGCATGAAATCCAGTTTCGTCCTGGTACTCATCTAGTTTAGTTTTGTCTAACTAGTTATAATGAATCGAATTTCGTCTCGTTTTTGTTTTCATACCTTGGACATTCATCAGTGTTTGTTTACTGAACCCTTTATCGGTTTTCGTTTACCGAGTCTCTTTGCAGTGTTTGTAACTGCGTCCCTGATTGAAATCAGTCTCCTTTTTCCTTGGATTCTTCTATCAGTTTTCGTTACTGTTTATCCATTGATCTGAGACCAGAAGGTGCTCTGAGAAACATGCACTATCATCAATTTTGCTATGGGTCGAGTTTTGCCTCATTACCCGTGTGTGAAATCTAGTTTCATCCTAGTACTCATCTAGTTTAGTTTCATCTAACTAGTTTTTATGGGTCGAGTTTCATCTTGTTTTATTCCTCACTCCTGAGATTCTTTCAGTTCCTTCATACTGTCTGTCTTAGGTTGAGATTAGTAGGTTCTCCTAGAATCACCCACTCTAGCCACTTTTCCCCGCGTACTTTTCCAGAGTTTAGTTTAGCCTACTATTTGTGGTTTTAGTCTTATCTCACCCCTTTTGTGGTCCAGTTTTATCCTGATGCATTTACTCTGAAGTTTAGTTTCGTCTACTCTTCTAAGTTTTTGTTCTGTTTCAATTTTGTTAAAATCGGCGTTACAACTTCATTCTGACGCATGTCTTGGGAGGTCCAATGTTCATTAAACCATATGTTTGCTAAATCCAATTTCGTTTGGCATCTTCTAAATCTCGCGCCTGCTGGCCTTCTTTGCCTTTGAGGGAGGGTTTTACTTCTTCATCAAGAGTGTAAATTTTTGAGTTCTCTTGTATTCAATCATCTTCAACTCTGAACGCTCGAAAGTTGTCACTTTTCTCACTTATCTGGTTAAAGACGATTGAATAGGGGCAGTTGTTACACCCCAAAATTTACCCTCTTGATTTAGGCTTATGTTTCATCATAAACTTCATATTGCATTGCATTCATAAATTTTGATGGGATCAAGGAATTCTTAAATTCCTGGTTTTCTTCAAGTTGTGGAAGTGTTTGTATTGATAATCAGTCCAAGATGGATCTCATATCCTCATCATTTTGATCATTTGGGCTACCAAGGTTTCTCAGGTCTCAGGATATCTCATTGATACTTTGTGACATCATGGGATTCATGATTTGCATGTGTTGAAGTGTGAGATTAGGGTTTGTAGTCATCATGTTTGAGCTTGATCAACTGAGGTTCATTAGTGTTTGAATGTAGTCTTATCATTCATCAAATTTTCTTCAAAGGTAGGATATTATTCTTAAGCTCAATGATTAGAGATGGTTTTTTATGTGGTTTTTTATTAAGAAGGGATTTTATCCGATTTCTGAGATCAAGAAATGATTGGTTATTTGTTGATTTAATTTGTTGAGTTCAAGTGGCAAATATGTGATGCAAATCCAAGTGAAGATCTTTGGGCTTTTTGAGTACGTCATTTTCTTAGGCTTATGATTAAAAGTTGTCTTATGGTAAAGAAACTTTTAAGGAGGTTGATTTTCAAAAGAGTTTATTGGAGGTAATTAGTTGATTTATCTTCTTAGTTAGAATGTTTTACATTTTCAAGATGAAAAGTGAGAAAGGATTTGGCGGTTATTGTATTTTAAATTCAAAATCATATTCATTACATAAGGACTTTACAAGAAAAGTACATATTTCTCAAATATCACAAGAATTCAAGTCTCTTATTACCTAATTTTCAAGAGCACACCAATTCTACACAAGTCCTTTGCAAGGTTTCAATCTTCATTCAAATTCTTTATTCCTCATTCAACAATTTCTCAAAATATTCTTATTTTTAAAAACTTTACAAGTTTTATTACAACAAGTACAAGTTTGAATGCATGTAGTCCTAAGTCTGATAATTTCTAAGCCCTAAGAGTTTTACAAGACAAGTAAATAAGAGTTTCTAATTTGTTCTATGAGATTCCGTCGCAAGACTTTTTCTTCTTCAAGTTTCACCATTGCTCTTCAAGTTTATCCATGGTATCCTCTTGTAAATTTCCTTGCCGTTTTCCACACCATCACATAAAACAAAGAAAAGAGGAATAGTTAGAAAATCATCAAGATATTGAGTAAAAATTCCAAATATGAACAAATATTTCAAGCAATATTTTTTTGGTGACTTCATCGTTAGGGTGTGGAAGGGAATCAGAATTTAAGGGTGGTTTTTCGATCACATTCAAGCAACCAATGCCTCATTTGTTTCAAACATAATCAGAATCTCAAGATCAATCATGGGGCCTAATTCTCTACTGCAAATCACAAACAATTTGGTTCACAATAGAGAGTTTAAAAAAAACAATTTACTGCACAAGTTTCACAACTCAGCAAAAAGGCTCATCACAACATTCAGTAAAATGCAAAGTCAAAAATTGCATTTTCAAGCCCAGTATAGCATCACAGTCCAACCCAAAACAACAAAGTATCATAGTCTGGAAAATCAGAGTTACAAAAATTCCTAGCTCAATAACAGAATAGAGGTAGGAAATATAAGTTCACATTTCAGAAAAATAGTATTTAGTAAAACAAAGTCAGAATCACAGCCCAGCCCAAGCAGTAAAGCATCACAAGTCCATATTTCAGAAATCACAAAGCTATCACATATCAGAAGAATGTAAAAATCCCAAGACATGAGCGATTTCTCAAATCCTGTTATCACAAGAAATCATGAGTTCTAGCCCAAGAACCAAAAGGCCAAAGTTCACATCTCAAGAAATTAACATATCAGAATTATGAAATCCCAACAAGCAAGCAAATTGCTACAGCAAAGTTAACATCACAGCAAAAAATGAAAAGATTCCAAGAAGCCAAAAACAGACTTCCTACAGGCCTGTTATCTCAATCCATATATCAAAACAGAAACCCTAAATGGTATCACTATAAAACCATTAAATTGCACAAGTTTCAGGGGGGATTCATTGTTCAAAATATCAGAAGCTACACAACAGCAACAACCAGAAAACCCTGACCATCAACATCACCTTCATTATTCACAAAAAAAACCTTTCAGATCTCAAAATTACACACACAAAATCACATAACACTCATCAAGCTATCAAGCTAAATCAAACCCTAAGCTATCATCAATGTCACTATAACGCAAACCCTTCAGAATTTCAAAACGAAGAAGAAGAGGAAAAGAGTAAAGGACCAGAAAGATCTCACGGAAGAATTTCGGAGGCAACATCCTCATCATCCTCGCCAATCTTATCGCGATCTGAATGATATGGTTCCGAAATCCATTTCAATATCTACGCTCGATTGTTGACCCCTTGTAAAATCGAACATCAGATTCATGTTCAGAAGAAGGAGGCGAACAAGAATACACAAGAAAAATTGATATCGGAGCAATTGATGGAGGCGCCTCCGTCATCTTCATCAGCACCTCCATTTATCTTCATCAGCGCCGCCACATGTTCATCATCACCACTGTGATGCTCATATTCGCCACCGTAGACTTCCATGATAACTACCGCGTTTGATTGGTTCTTCAAGGTTTTATAATAATTTTATTTATTAATGTTTGAATGAAAGATAGAAAGATGAGAGAGTTTGAGACAGAGAAATATGAGATTTGGTTAATGGGTAGAAATGTTATGATATTATGTTTTTACATTTCCTAATCTAATTAAAATTACTCCCTCTAAATGTTGTTGTCGTTGTTTGTATGGCTGGGCATATACGGTGGCGACAAGTGTCACCACCCATGGGACACTTGTCATCATTCGAGTGGGAGTTCATAATGATTCCGCATGCACAACTCAGCTTTCCCTGTGGTGCATCCTCACTTAGTAGCTGTTGGATAGTCATCAGATTAACATCAATGCTACAAATCTCTGCTTCCATGGTGCACCCTTCTAGAGCAGCCACACTAGATTGCAACAACCTCTTCAGCAGTTGGCTTCCTTCATGTTGGGCCTGAACGGCTAACTCTTTTCAACACCCACCAAATTACACTTCATTCAGGCCCTTTTCTTTTTATTTCTTATTATTGACTTTTGTATAATTTTGTTTACATAATTTCGTTTATAACATATAAAAATACAAAAAATATATAAACATTTTTTTAACTAAATAATTAAACTAAAAAAATATTATTTTAATATTATTATTTATTTTTATAATTAATTTTATTAAATAGTTTGTTTTAGTTTCATTGATTATTTATTTTTAATTCGATTGAATTGTATTGATTGTTTATTTATAATTTTAATCGTATTATCGATTCGACTCATCCCTATTTGTAAACTTGTGCCCCCATTCCCATATGGTTTGTAATATTTTAGAATTTTATTTTCTTTATATGTTTAAATTTCTATCATGAATATTTTGTTTAAACTAGAACACATGGCCTTCTCTTGGGCTCATCATCAATGAAAAGGTATCCACCTACAAATGCACACTTGCACACATTTCATAGTTTGGTCCTGGGCTTTTCTACAACCGCAACTATTCAATCAATTGTTCCAATTGTCCGTTTAGAATACTAGTGCCACGCTAGTCCCACTTTCTAGGAGCATGCATATAGCCACCTTGTATGGGATTTTGATTTTTATCTTATGCATTGAAGCAACTCTCTTCTCTCCCATTGGTCCACATACCAAGCATCTTCAAAAAGATTCTCATAGTTGAGTTTGGGCATGGCCATTCTCACGAGGTTAATCAAGTCTTGCCCTTGGTTAACCATAACCCAAATCAACCACTTTGGTCTATATACCAAGTGTTTCCATGCACAAAAGGTCTCATGGTTGAGGGTAGGAGAACCTACTTTCACAAGATTAATCAAGAACACCCCTTGGTTAATCATAACCCAATTCAACTCCCATACCCCAAGCATTTCCTTTATCTTGTGGATATTTGTGTTATGACCTTGCAATTGATTGTTGATGCAACTCGGGTATGTCTGATTAATGGTTGATTAAGGAGGTTCAAAGAGTCATTCTGTAGAGTTGTCTTATCTCATGCACTTCGAAGAGGAAACGGACCTACACCGTTAGGTATCATTGTGACCTCATTCTTATCTTTGCATTTTAATGATTTCTAGAGATCATGTTAAGAAGAAATAGAGATGCATGAAAGGGACTTCCGTTGCTGATTCCTGTCACGAATCCCTCTGGTTTATTTTAAGACCTATTTAAGGCAATTCCACTTGTGTGCCTTTCTTGCTACTCATGTTGGTGTTCTTTTGCCAAAGCACTTATTTGCTAACTCATTTGGTATTTACCATGCTCCCTTAAGATTGCTCGTGTAGGGTTAGTCCTCGAGCTAGACATTAGGAAATTTACCCATGCATGCTAACATAGGGTAGAAACTTCCCCTTTTCATCCTCAACCTTAGGGTCAATCATTGTATGATAACATTAGGGCTAGAGATTAGGATAGTCTCCCTTAGTTGCTTTCTTTTCTTTGCATATTGCATCTTAAAATAAAACTTCTTCTTGGAAAATCATAAAAACCTCTCTAATGAACTTAAATCCTTCTTCAAGGTAAAAAATACAAATCAATCTTAATTGTTTGTGCACCTTTTGGCTTTATTTTAAACTTTTTTAAGTTGATGTTGCGCCATCCTTGCCCTGTTATTTCACTATCTTTTAGCCGATCTTTCACTATCGCACATGTTTGTTATCCTACCTTGATTCTCAATATCATTGTTAGGTGTGGTGTTTTATCACCCAAATTGTTGATGTTCCACCATCTTTTCCATGATATTTTGCTATCTTTTCGCTGATGTTTCGCCATCACACATGTTTGTTATCCTACTTTAATTTTTGATAAATTTTTAGGTGTGATGTTTTATCATCTGGATTATTGATGTCTCATCATCTTTGCCATGCTATCTTGTTATATTTTTGCCAATGTTTCGCCATTGCATATCTTTGTTTCCGATGTTTCACCATCACGTATGTTTGTCATCCTACTTTGATTTTCGATATCATTGTTAGGTGTAATGTTTCATTCTCATGTCTGATATTTTGTTATCATGCTGACGTTCTATCATCTTATTTGAGTTTGTGTTGCCATGTGATGTCTTGTCATCCTTTTTTGTTGCTTTATTATCATTGTTGATGTTTTATCGTCTTATATGATGTTTCCCATCTTGACTGTTGCTTTTGTCTTCTTAACTAAAAAACACAAACCAACCAAAATATATGAGCCAAACTACGGTTGCTCTGATTCCTTAAAAGGGATACGTAGACATAGGATTTTGTGGGGTCTAATCGAGCATATATTTGTAAATATTCCTTTCTTTTCCCCACACTTTCTTTTCCTTTTTCTTTGCATGCATTCCCTTTTCAACTTTAAGCCTTAGATATAGATCCTAACACACCCATTAGATTAGACAACAAGAGTGGATACTGTAGAGTACTACTAGAGTGTGGAGTGCTAATACCTTCCCCTTTTGTAACTGACTCCCTTACCCGATCTCTCAGTCGCAAGATCGTGATTTCACCTCTTCAGGTTTTCTCGATGTTTACCTTTCCCTTTCGGCGGGATAAAAGACGTTCGATGGCGACTTCATTGATTTCATTATCAGATGACGGTTCGGCGGGTTGTTTCAGTAGGGAAAAAGCCAAAGAATTGGCATAAGAAGTTGGACCAAATATTATGGGCATGTCGAACTTCTCCTTAAGAAGTTACCAATACGACACCATTTCGATTAATCTATGGTCTTGACGCAGTGTTTCCAGTAGAAATTTGTCTGTAGTCAACAAGAATTCAGAGACATCAAGATATTCCTTCTGAATCTTATTGGAATATGATGTTAGATGAACTGGTTGATTTAGATGAAGAAATACTGGGAGCTTTCGACCTCTTAAGGATACCAAAGAAAAGAGTGGAAAAATCTTATAATAAGAGAGTAAAATCCAAGACATTCTTGCCTGAAGATTTGTTGTGGAAGGTAATTCTCCCAGTGGATCGAAAGGATAAGATCATGGGAAAATGGTCTCCTAAATGGGAAGGGCCTTTTAAGATTATCCAAGTATTTCCTGGTTGTGCCTATGAGATCGAAGAATTAAGTCAAGATAAAATACTCTTGAGAGTAAATGGTAAATATTTGAAAAAACATAGACATGCACTTCAAGAAGTTAAAATAATCAGAAATTGATCTCAGTCAAAGTATATATATCCAAAATGGGAATTCATTAAGTTGGCCAAAATGGCTCCAAATCATTACATATATCCATTCTGAGGGTTCAAATATTCGTTACATAAGCATGGTTGTACAAAAGAGAAGTCTAATCAAAATGGAAGAGTAGCCTTAATCTGGAGGTATTTGGTCTTCTGAAGTTTCAAGCGCCTTTCACACAAAGCCCTCAACAGATGGAGAGCTTCAATCATTGCACCCAAGGCTTGGGCTTGTTCAGTTTACTTCAATCTACTTTTAATCTCCTCCTGGACCTCGAAGCCGATTCAGCAGCAGCAACCCAAATGAAGAAGGAACGGAGTTGGTTGGCAAAACATCTAGTTGTTGACGTGAATCAAAAGCATCTATTGTCTTTGGGTTGTTTGGAGAATTTTAAAGAAAGGCCATGGCTTTGTTGATAGAAAGATTGTGAAAGAGATGAAGTTCTTGAGGTTTCTTTTTAAATGCATAGAGACAAAGAATATCAGACGTTTGGAAAAAATTCCAAAGGGAGATGTTTGTGGCTACTTATAGAAGCCAGGGAAGAGTGTTTTCCCTCAAAGTCATTTAATGTTGCAGAGTGAGTGGGACACGTGGTGATCTTTGAAGCGGTTGTATAGGCAAGTGATGAGAACGCTTGCCATACTTTCCTAGATTATAGGGATAATGGTCATCATGGTAGCGTATAACGACTGATTGATAGTGACATATTAGAAAAAGCATAATGATGGCTCTGATGTCATCATTGGTTGGTAGAAGAGGAAAAGTTCACTATGAACTTATGTTACCAATAAATAGACAGGTGTCGAATACAGACATCAAATAATGACTATTTCTTCTTGTGTCGAAATTGACATTCTTGGGGGGCAATTTGTTAGCTCCTAAATTTAACACTCACATATATTGGCCTTATTGGCTAAAAATAGATTGAAGAAATATAAGTTGAAGATACTTCGACATAAGAGCCGATTAAAGGAGTTGTGTCAAAGTCATCCTTGCTAAGAAGGAAAAAACACTTAGAGAATTTCTAAGTTAAAGACAGTTTCGACCGAATAGCTCTTGTATCAGCAGCAAGTGGATTTGAATCTGAAGAAAGGAGGGAAAGGCAGTTCAGATGGCAGTTGGGAAAAGTGATGTGGCGTGAAGATAGGGGTTGAATGACATGTAGAGGACACTTGTCCTTATCTTGGAACTAAGCAATTGTTCGACAATTACTTATTACTAGTATAAATATAGGAATTTTGTGTAGAATTTCGTGTGTTCAACTCATTGCACAAGTCACTCAATTTTATTCAACTACCCGTTGTGAGAGAAAGAATATTGAGAGTGTATATTTGAATCACCATACTTTATTTCAATCAAAGTCTTTACATTTCTTTACAATCCTTTCCATTTAACATTTTCTCCAAACTTTACCATTACAGCCTTTTAAATTACTGTAAATTTACTTTATCATGTAGTTTACTTGCGTTTTTACCAAGTTTTTACCTTCACCCTGCACATTTAAACCTATCCAAGCCTTTACTCTTAAATTCCAGTCGAACTTGTTCATTAACAACGTTAAGATTTCTTATCAAACCCCAAAAACACTTAGCATATATCCTAGGATAAAACTGATCGATCCTGCAAGTAACCAAAATAACCTTTTTTGGAAGATCGACGGTTGTTTATCAATTTTCACGGTAAACAGAATTGCAGTTGATCAGCAAGCCTTGAAGAACCTAATCAATTCCTCCCAGAATATAGTTTTTCCAAAACCCAAACCAAAACCAACCAAACTAAATGTTGGTAAATTGTTGCTAGATTATGAGATAAAAATGCAGGAATGGGTCAATACTCTGAAGCAAGTTTGCATCAACAATCTAAACCTAGATGCTTCTAACTCCCTCTGGACCCAGTTCAGAAAATGGTTTAATTCATAATCCATCAAGATGATGGAAATAAGCTATGAGTATGCTCAGAAGAACTTCTGTGATCAGCTTAATGTCTTTAAGGATCAAGTTCTAAAACTCAGCAAAATGAAACCTCTTCTACAGTTGTATAACGCTCCCTGAGAATCTCCACAGAAACCAGAAGTTCGAGAACCATCTCCTGAACCTCAACCTATGGTCATTTACAAAGACAAAGGAAATTCAGTGGAAGAATCTTCTACGAACGTAACTATTGAAGAAATGGATCTAACTTCTCTCGTACTGAAAACTCTGGATGAGTTGAAGAAAGAGAATGAAGTTGTTAATGAAAGATTGGATAAACAAGATGAAACCAACAAAGAGATTAACAGAATTATGGGCAAGCAAGAAGAATCTAACACTAAGGTCAAAGGCCTTCTGCAAGCATTGTTCACACGCCTTCCACCTCCACAACCTTAAATCTAGTTGTTTATTTATCTTGTTGTTGTTTTGATGTTTTTGCTTATCTTCTGTATGATTGTTTTCATTCTAATACATGTCTTTTTATTGTTCTAATATTTTGTTTTTCTATTTTTTTACTTATTTTATTCTTTTTGATTTATGACAAAAGGGGGAGAAGTGAAAATATTTTGATATAACAGTTCTAGACTAAGTCTCAAACATTTCAATATAATGTAACTTTTGATTCTGAAAGTTTACAGGAATAGTCTTCACTATAAACTTGTGGTATGCATTACCAGCCTTCAACATAGGCTGCTCAAATCTTCCAACATATTTATGTTGTATTTGAGTATTCAACTCAGGGGGAGACTATGATAATATCTCTTACTATTAAGTTACATAATTGTTCATCAAAATATGTAACTTTTGTCATCATCAAAAAGAGGGAGATTATTAGAACATAGTTTGGTCATACATCTAATTCATAGTTTTGATGATAACAAATACATAATTATTGTGAAGAACAATTATGCACTCTAATCGTTTATTGGATGTACAGGAAAGTTATGATGAAAGCTAAGAAGATAATGACGTGAATAAAAAAATATGAAGCTCTGAAGAGAATGCGCTTATAAGAAGCTCATAAGCGAAACTAAAAGTGACACGCCAGTAAAACAAGTTCTGATGCATAAGTCAAACTCCTGAAGCACCAAGATTCTAGTTATACTCTGATAAGAAAGTTCTAAAAGAACAAAGAAGTTTCAACGTATTCATCAAATTGAAGTTCTGAGACCAAGCATTCAATGAATTCATCAAATTAAAGTTCTGAGACCAAGCACTCAAAGTTCTGAATACTCTAAAGGTCAATCAATAAAAGATCAAGAAAGTAACGGCTGAAACATCATGACTCAGAACAACATATGTATTTTTGGAGAGGATATTAAACCTCATTTCTTCAACCTTCTGAAATAAGCATATATGTCTCCAACGAACCTTTGAACCTTTTTTATATAAATGGATCTATGAAGATGAATAGAATAGATAACTTTCATGCATACGAACAAAGAGAGCTCTAAAAACTCTCAGATATTTTTATCTCTTAAGTTATTCTTTGTGTTATAATTTATTTAAACATCACTGTTGCGATATAGCTTGTTATAAGCATTTGTAAACTTATTGTATAATTGTTTAGAATTGTATTTCCTTGAGAAAACAAGTTGTGGTTTGATATCAAGAAGATGTTGATAGTTGCTGTTGTACCCCAAAATTTTCTCTCCCATTTTACTTAAGACATGCTCATTGAGGTCTTAAATTTCTCAAGGTTAACTAAGAATTGATCAGACAAATTCTCCTCCTAAGCAATGAACCTCTAATTAGGGTTTCACTTTTCACCAAGATGTGTGAGCTCAAAAGGTCTAAAATGTTTTCCATGATACTAATATGTCTTCAAGATTGTCCATGAAAAATTTCATGCCTTACACTACAAGTTTGCTCAGTCAATTTCTTAAATGTTTGAAAATCAATTGTACTAGGTCAAAGGTCAACTATGGCCTATATACAGTCAAACTTCAATATTTTTGGTCAAAATCAACATTTTGAAGTGATATCCATCATTTGATCAAGGGTTTATCACGATTCCTCAAGGAATGCTCTTAATTTATCAAAATTCAATAATTGCTAAATTAGGGTTTCTATAGGAAAAGTCAACTAAACTTTGACCAGGCATAACTTTCTCATACTTCATCCATTTTTCCCCAACCAAAGCTCATTTTGAAGAGAACCCAATTCCATACAAATTCTTTATTCCCTAAAATTCAAGAAAGCAACCATTTGAAAGATACAAGCTCATACATTATAGGTCATTTTCAGAAAGTCAACAAGAGACACTTTTTCCAAGACCATTTACATCAAGATAAAGTCTTCAAATGAAAAATTAATCAAAAGAGGGATTGAAGTAGACATCTAGGGATATCCAAAAAGTCAAAGATCATCATCATGAAATAAAAATTGAGTAAGTTATGGATTGCCCAAGTTGGGAAAATTTGAGAAAATTCAAAGATTGTGCATTGACAAAATTTGAACTTTTAGGTCAATGACCTAACTTTTTGAGGTTCAAACACTCTCATGACCTTATGAAGGACCTATAAATCCATTTTTGCATGCCTTTGATTTTATTTATATTTATTTTGATTTTTGTTTAATTTAAAATTAAATAAATACAAAATAAATGCATAAAATAATATGTTAATTATTTGGACATCTAGGCTAGTGTTTTGGGTCAGCCTTAAGGCCCATTTTTCTTGCAAAATATGTCCAGGTTCACTCAAGACTCAACATGGCATGAAGTCTTCAAATTTGGCAAGTTGTCAAATGGAAATATTTTGTTTTCATCATGGCTTTATGGGTTGGATTCTTTCCCTATTTCCTTCCTAATCTCACCTCCTCTATTTATACAACACAATTGCAAGCATTACACACGCAGAAATTGCCTCACAAGAGCTCTACAAATTTCTCAAAATTTCAACAAAGTTTTAAAAAATCGAAACACGTTTTGCAGATATCCTCAATTCAAACTAGTGATCATACATTGCTCTTGAGGTTCCCAGGGACCTCTTCCAACCATTCTCAAGCCTTGAAAATTCCTAGATCACTAGATCCACGCATCACTGTTTTGGTATAATCATAAACTGAAATATTTATATTTACGAATTATTGAATGTTTTAACATGTGTGCATAAGTTTCTGGGCATTATTAGAACAGATTAAGAGAATTACATGGAATGCATGACGTCTAGATCATGAGATTCCATGTTCAAGTCGTGCAAGGGTTTTTGATTATTAACTCAGGATCCAAGATTTGGTGGATCGGAGAAGACGACCGGAGCTCTGCTCCGGCGTCTTTGACCTATTGATTCTGTTTGGGAGCAGGCGTGGCAATATCGCTTGTTATGATTGGCTCATTTAAATTTCATAATGCGCGCGTTTGGATAACTAGGATCTAATGTTTGTTTCCTTTATTTTGTTTTTGTTTTAATATGATAACAATTGAGTTAAATGGTTGGGTGGTGAAAGGCACGTATGTTAGGCTAGAGGACTTGGGTATGATCCTAGACTTCAGCTTTTTCCATTTTTTCATGTTATATTTGCAGATTAGGTGCTTCAAAGCCAGATGTACTCACCATGTACCATCAGCCCATCACCACTTGATCCCGATCCAATGCATCCAACCAAGCAGACCACCATGCGCCTTCCAAAGCTGCCCTCACTGGATCACAAAGTAGACCTGGGCTCTTCTTTACATGGGACTAGTATTTTTTTTCAAATCACACCCCTAGTTTTTGTTTTACCACCCTGGCCCATTTGCATTTTTCTTTTATTTATATGTTTTATTTGTTTATTTCTTTAAATTTTTTTTAATTATAATATAAATAGATAAAATCACAAAAAATATAGTTTTAGGTTTTTTTTAATTAAATTAATTTTGTAATTTAATTAATAATTATTCTAACCATTTTCTTTAATTTAAAATTAATAGAACTTAAGATTTTAATATTAAAAATACTAATAACTTAGAATGAGGTTTATTTTATATTTCAATTTAATAAATTAATTGAGTTAATTATTTTGACCTTTTTTTTTATAAATTAAAAATCTATTTAGAATTAGGTTAAAGTTCCATATTTCTCAAATAAAAAATGCCAAAAAATATTAGGTTGTATTAGAATTTTTTAATTAATAAATTTCTTTTAGCTTCATTTTTATCTAATAATTAGACTTAATTTAGTTTAATGAACAAAAAAAAAATAGTTCACTTTTTAACTTTGAATTAGTCTAGGGTTATACGTCATTTCATTTCGCTTGCATTATTTACTTTCGCACTTTTTTTATACTAATGTATTTGCATAGGGGATGTAATAGAATTAATTAGGACTTTTTTACTTTCTTTATTTTCCCCCATGTTTTGGACTTGTAATAATCTCCCTACCTGAAGTCTTGTAATAGTTAAATTTATATTTCTGCACTTTTTATTACTGCAAATTATTAACTGTTTAGATGCATGTTAACTAGGATTGTATGGAAAGAATAACAAACAAAATGCTAGCAAACCTAATGCAAAGACAAAAATAACTGAATATAACACAATTGCACATGTACACCTCTGGGGTATCCCACTTTGGTTTCCTTCGGAAAACAATCACAATTCTTGAAACGTGAGAGATTTTAGTGGCTACCCTCTGGTTTAAAGATCATAAGTCCCTCGATGACCCTCTCGACGTTGCCTCGGTATGATCTTAAAATCCTAGGGTAGTTACTAAAGTTTCTCACATAGTTGACTTTGTAACTGTATAAATGTCCCTTCGAATGTCCCTCAAACATCCAACGACTAGGGCTACCTACTCACTAATAGTAGGATAGCACTGTCTAAAGGAAAAGAGGAAAAGAACAACCTTTTGAGTAAAATAGATAGTTGTTAGATGCTTGCTCAAAAAAAATTTTACATTGACAAAAAAACTATTTCAAAAACATTTTCAAACACTTTGTATATGTTCTCTACCATTCCGAGAAACATTAAAAAGTTTTCCGCACTAAGGCGCTTTCAAAAATACTTTTTTCAAAACACACAAAGCACAAGGTATTTCAAAATGAGCTAAGCATCTAACACCTTCCCTTTCCATAATCTACCCCCTTACTCAAAAATAATCTTGAAAGGTATTTTTTTTCTTTTCACCCTTTCCTTTGTTGGATAAAAAAACAGTTGGTGGCGACTCTTGCTTACCGCAACATTTGCAAATTCAAACGCAAAACCATTACAAAAGTCGGTTCTGCTACCGTATCACAGAACTAGCGACTCTTCTGGGGATCATAGTAAAAAAATGGGGTTACTTGAGAGTTTAGTTTATTCTTTAATTTCTTTACATTGTGTGTTTTATATGCTTTACTTTTGAGGGCTTCTTTGGGTTGTTACTAAGAGATCCTACACCCAGATCTGGGGCACCTTTTAGGCAAGTAGCAATAGATCGTGGGGACTGTACGGGGTATACCGACATGGTTAAAGAGATAGCTATGTTAGTGTGACACATTTGTTGGTACCGGTAGCCCTTGAGTTTAGTCAAGGAGAATACGGGGCCACTGTGTGGTATCATGAAACACTAACTGACCTTAGAACCTTTAATTGAACAATTTGGCCATTAGGTAGTAGTGAGATAGCCGACTTTAGTGCAGTCCGAAGTTGGTTGATACTCGATACTACGCTTATTGAGATTGGACTTTTGGGATATTTCAGTCGCTAATAAAGATGCTTGCACTTAAGAAATGCCCGATGAAGAAAGATCAGTGATATTGAGATTCCCTAGAATTTGATTACTTTCTAGGACAGGTTGAACCAACTAAACTTCAAGAGGGTACTTACCTACGGAACCCATGCAAGCCTAAACCTAAGGACTTGTTTGTGTGCTTGTATATATTTGTTTGTACATAACATCATGGCATCATAACATGGCATGTCTCACTAACCATTTCAAGGATTTTTAGGACTTATCTTTATGTTGTTTTATAGGATGTGGCTTCCACTCGCAGAAATACTATCCAAGTTAACCTCGTAAGAGTGCTTCCTCAACTCAAAGACTTGGCGTCAAGGGTTCCTGAGAATTCTCCATTCACCAAGAGACATGGTCGAGTCCTCAATCTGGTTACCTCAAGCCCTGATGAAGACATGATGAAAGTTCTCTTTCAATTCTTTGACCCTTTACACCATTTCTTTACATTTCCCGATTAGCAATTAGTGCGTACCATGGAGGATTTTCTCAGTTATTGGGAGTGCCCATTCTTAATAAATTACCCTTCAACGGTATGGAAAGAGACCCAAAATCTGAGGAGATTGCTCGAGCTATGTATTTACATTGGTCTGACATTGTGGCAAATTGGCAAACAAGAAGTGGTGTCAAAGGGTTTCTAGCCAAGTTTTTGTTTGAGAAGGCTCACTATTTTTGGGATACTCTGGATTTACAAGCCTTTGAAGAAGTGTTGGCCCTTCTCTTATATGGGATGGTACTATTTCCTAATCTGGACCAACTCATAGATGTGAATGCGGTCAAAGTTTTTTTGTCTCGTAACCCGGTTCCTACTTTACTTGGAGACATTTTGCCCTTTCTGCACGCCCGTATTGTGAAAAGAAGAGGGACCCTTATGTGTTGCACTCCTCTGTTGGCTAGGTGGTTTATTTCACACCTACCTCGATCTGTTTTAAAGAATGAGCAAGGCATGAGATGGTCTAATAGGTTGATGTCCCTCACGCATTCGAATATTCACTGGTGTCCTCGATCTTTGGAGGACATCGCCATCATTGATCGCTGCGGGGAATTACCCAATGTCCCTCTCCTAGGCATTAGGGGAGGAATCGCCTATAACCCTTGTTTGGCATTGTGATAGTTTGGGTATGCTAGGAGGGATGGTCCTCATAATGCACTTGTCCAAGGAATTGCATTCGACTATGAGAACGATGTCTAAGGTTACTGTCAGAGATTCATAAGAACTCCATTCCTTTGGAGCCTTATCTTAAGTGGGTACGAGCATGTGCTCAAAATCTCATGATGCCTTATGAGGACATCCTACCTATCATCATGGAGCCTATTACCGAGAGAGATGTTCCTTACATTATTCTCTATCCAGACGTGCCGACTAATATCGAGGATTTACAAAAATCTTGGATTCAACTCAAAGAGGAACGAGACACCTTTGAAACCCAGTTCTACGCAAGCGAGAAGAAGGTTTTGGAGCTCACAAGACAACTTCATGAAGAGCAGAGTTTGAATGCCTATATTGCAGCGAAGAGGATGCGATCATGGGAAGCATGAGTCCTTTCAGTTTTAGGAGCTTTATTTTATATTATCTTTGTTTCTTCCATTGTTAGCCCAAGAGGCATCATTGTAACTGTTTAAACTTATTAATGCAATTAATGTTTTTTCTCTATTTGTCTAAGCAAATTTAAATCTTAAAAGTCCTTAAAAATATTGCATAAGCATATCATGCATGTCATCACATAAACGGGTTTCAGGACATGTTTCTTATCTTTTCGTTGTTTATTTCAGCAAAAAGAAATGGCTCTCGAACTGAATATCGAGGACCTTCAAGCCCAAAATGCTCAATTCCAGAAGATGTTCTTGGCTCTGGCTAAGGGACAAGAAGACCTGAAGGCTCTGATTCTCAAAGACAAGAAGAATAAGACAAAGAAACCAGTGGGTGTCCCGAATATGGGAAGGAGATTCAGAGGACCAGCGAAGCGAGCTCTAGAATTCGTAACTCTGTCAAATGAAGGAGATAATCAGGAAGAGAAGGAAAAGGAAGAAGACCACGCTCCAGGGTCTCATGAAGAAGAGGCTGATTATGTTGAAGAGCAGTATCCTCCAACTGATGACAAATACAAGCAGCTGAAGGATCGTCTTAATGCTATGGAAATTCAGAGGGTACCTGGTCTGGATTTTGAAGAATTAGGGTTGGTTTCTAGAGTGGTCATTTTGCAGAAGTTCAAGGTTCCCGTATTTGCTAAATATGACGGGGTTTCATGGCCTAAGCTGCATCTAAAATCCTATGTTAGGAATATCCAACCTCACACCGCTAATAGGAATTGGTGGGTGCATTTCTTCAAGGAAAGTTTATCAAAGACTCAATTGGAATGGTTCTATCAGCTAGAGGGAACCAACATCCACAACTGGGAGGATCTGGCTGCTGCTTTCTACAGGAAGTACCAATACAACGTTGACCTTGCTCCAACCCGTACACAACTTCAAAGCATGTCTATGGGTTCTAGTGAGGGTTTCAAAGATTATGCCCAGAAGGGGAGAGATCTTGCAGGAAGAGTCCAGCCTCCTCTGTCTGATAGAGAGCTGGTAGATATGTTCTTTGGTACATTGTTTGGTCCATTTTCAACCACTTGATTGGAAGCTCTTCAGTTGGGTTCACTGAGCTGATATTGATAGGTGAAAGAGTAAAAGTTGGTATCAAGAGCTGTAAGATTCAAAGGGATGCATCTTCGAGTATAGTGAAAAGGCCTTTTATTGAAAAGAAGGAGGTCAGTGCTGCTTATGACCAGAGAAATCAAAGTAAAATTGAACACCTTCTGAAGGTAGGAGCTGTGATGATTTTCAAACCTGCACCAAATCAACAACAAAATAATCAGCACAGACAGGATGCGCCCAGAAGATAGTTCACCCGGCTTAACATGTCCTTATCTCAGGTTTTGCCACACTTATTAAAGTCTAATCTGGTCACTCTGAGGGAGGCTCCTAAAAATCCAAATACTACATCTCCTCGTTATAACTCAAATGCTCGATGTGCCTACCACTTCGACAGTCCAGGGCATGATACAAACGATTGTTGGGCTCTGAAGAACGAATTGCAAGATCTTATTGAGGCAAAAGAGATTGAATTTGACCCTCCTGAGACCCCTAATGTGATAACTGCACCAATGCCCAAGCATGGCCAGAGTGTTAATGTTGTTGATGACGACCTGTTTGTTTCTTCTAATGATGAACTAGCCACTCCTCTTCCGGTGGTTAAGAAGAATCTCTTGCGAGCCGGTTTATTTCTGGGTTGTGGTGAAGGTTGCCACCTGTGTATGTCTCTACCTAATAGTTGCTTGTTTTTGAAGATAGGTGTCAAACGCCTGATGAACAACAGGGAAATTCTGTTTGAGAAGACTCCCTCTACAAGAAGTTTGTGCAAAGATATTTCAATTATTACCATCAGGATTACATCCACTCCTAAGTTGCTCCTTTAATTATCACTTTTCCCGGGTTGATACCATATTCCTCCGATAAAGTTGTTCCTTGGAATTATGGGGCTGATGTTTACTACCATGATGTCAAGCAAGACTTACTGGCCATTAAGAATGAAGATACTGAAGATAATGATCCTAACATCGATAACATTTTTGGGACCAATAAAATCACCAGAAGTGGAAGGATTTTCTCTCCTAAAATCTCTTCGAAGATTGTTGCCATTCCTTTGGTTATTCATGTTACCACTCCTGTTGCTACTCTTGTTGCTAATCCTATTATTACTCCTGTTGCTAGTCCTATTGTCACTCCTATTGTCATTCCTGCTACAGAGTCAGCTGAGACTCGGGACAAAGAAATACTAGTTGAGCCTGCCCAGACGGAGGCACCTAAAGAAGCCATTCCTGAAGCCTCTAAATGAGAAATGGAGGAAATTCTGAAGATTATACGGAAAAGTGATTACAATGTGGTGGAACAATTGGGGCAATCCCCTTCAAAAATTTCAATGCTGGACTTGGTTTTATGCTCTGAAGCGCATGCCAAGGCTTTGGTGAAATTCCTGAAGTTTGCTCATGTGCCACAAGAGACTTCTGCCGACCAATTTGAGGACTATGTTGCTAATCTGACTGCTGACAATGGACTCGGTTTCTCTGATGATGATTTGACGTCGAAAGGAAGAAAGCATGATGATGCCCTGCATGACTCTATTGAATGGAGGGACACTACCGTGGCTCATGTTTTGGTGGATACAGGTTCGACATTGAATGTGTTGCCTAAAAATGCTTTAGACAAATTAGACTGTAAATGATTGACTTTGAATCCCAATAACATTGTGGTGAGGGCTTTTGATGGTTCTAAAAGAATGGTACACGGGGAGGTGGACATCCCTATTAAAGTTAGTGAAGAAGTGAAAAACACAAGAAGGGGGGTTGAATTGTAAAACTGAAAATCAATGCAATGAACACGATATTTTTATCCTGGTTCGTTTGATCTCAAACTACTCCAGTCCACCCGTCAAGGTGATTTCGCCTCTCTCCAACGAGGTCTTAATCCACTATATTCAACTGAATATTACAATCTGCTTTAACAACTGCTAAATCCTTCTGGATGCAAACCACAAACCGGTTTGTCAAGGAATCACTTTCTTACACAGAATAGAAATCTAGGTGTGTGAATATTTTCTACAAAACTGTTTATCACAACTGTGATACTACACAACTTAAGCTTATGGAAACTAGATTGCTAAAATAATTTAGTAAGGAATTTGGAGCTTTTAGAAAACTGAGAGTAAGGAAGATGATGATTAGCTTTTAGGCGTGTAAAATTGATGTGGAGCATTAGCCAATTCAATCTTCATTGACTTGTTTATATAGCATTGAAATTGATGAACGTTGGAGCAATAATTCTGATTCAATGCCAATAACAATCTTTCCTTATTAAGCAGATCTTGTCTGGAATGATGCCGTTGGTAATAACTCGTCTTGAATGCACAGTGTCGTTGCTACTAAAAGCGTGTTCTGGCTTTGGCTCATTCTGACGCTGCTTAAGTGCTGATGAACTGTTGTTGTCTTTATCAGAGATCAGAGTGTTGAGCGCAGTTCTGTTCATCAAGCTTCAGCATAAGCGTGAGTTGTTCTTCTAATTCTGGTATCTGATATAGCATCTTCTGATGCTGATGTTGATATCCAATATTCTGATGCTGATTATGATGTACTCTTGCTGATACCTATCAGAGTTTCTGTAAAACAGAAAGTAATATTTTAGGTAGCAAATAGTTCTTACATGAATCACATAATTAATATATCTTTTCATTTTGTTATCATCAAAACTTAAACTTAGGGTAGTAGATTCAAACTTTGTTCTAACAATCTCCCCCTTTTTGATGATGACAAAAACTAGATATTTTTTAATTGAAAATAGCGTGAAAAAGTATCAGAGATAACTAAATGATAAGTTGCATCAGAATTAAATAAGGATTTATCAAAGATAAGGGATAAAGAGATATCAGAGATAGGATCGGAGATACTCCCCCTGAATTTATTACTTCCCTTTTTAATTCCAAGAGTTCTTTAGGATCAGATCTTTATTGAATTTTTGAACATCAGAATGTTAGAGCTTTGACTATCAAAACTTCAGATCAGAATATCAGAGCTTTATCAGAGCTTTGCTTTGGATAAGAGTATCAGGGCTTTGGTCTTCAGTGTATCAGAAAGCATTCTTGTACCTGTAGACTTATGCAAAAACAGAAAACATTCAAGTATATCAGAGTTAGAATGTTTGAGACTTTTTGTCTCAGTAATCCGTTATTGAAAAATATCATTCTTGTTCTCCCCCTTTTTGTCAGCAATCAAAAAGTATAAGTGATGTGCTAAAACGATTAGAGCAGAAAAACTTGTTATATTAAAATATTCAGAGCCAGACAAAACAGTACAAAAGATATGCAAAGAAAAACATTGAAAATATCATGAATGAAAAACTAAGGTTGGGGAGGAAAGCGTGTGAATAGAGTCTCCAGCATTGCCTTAATCTGATCAGCAGTTTCAGTCTGCTTGTGCACCATGCTGACTACTGTATCTATCTTGATGTCCTGCACATCCATCCTTTCCTTCATCTTCTGATCATTTTCATCCATTCTTTGCTGCAGACGAATATCATTCAGCTTCAGCTCTTCCAGAGTCTGCCTGTCCAAGGCAGCTTGAGAGACATCAGAAGCAGGAAGCTTCTGAGAGCTTTCTGCAACATCTTCAGCTTGACTGACTTCAGCTTGAATTGTCTGATCTTCTTCTGGTTGAACTTTTGAAGCTGGACGCTTCTCAGACCATGGCTCACTATCCAGAAGGAGCACGTCTTCCTGTGGCAGCTGACTTTCAACTTCCTTCAGCAGCTTGCTGAAGTTCTGTTGTGCCTGCTCATAGTTGATATCTTGCAACTTGAGGGCTTCAGCACGTACCCATATTCTGAAACGTGACCAGAGCTGGTCTGAGGCAGCAGGATCAATCATTCCAGGGCAGACTTGCTTCAGAGAAGCAATCCACTGCTGTAAACCTGTTTCAAAATTCACAATGCCAGAGCCAACATCTGGCTGTTTTGGTTTTGGAATGGCTATTTTATGTTTGAGATCAGCAAGACGGTCAAGGATTGTTAAATCGATGAAGGTCCTGCTGGGGTCTTCTGTAGTTTGTTTGGGAGATGTTTGTTTGGGAGATGGAGTGGGAGAATCAGAAATAATAATTGGACTGTGTGGGGTTTTTGGAGTATTTGGAGGGGTAATTTCTGGAGAGGATGGCAGCTGGGCCATGGTTACAGTTGTTCCACATGGAAGCTGAATTGCCAGAGGTTATGGCTCAGAGGATTGAGGAGAATGAGGTTCAGGAGATGGAGTTTCAGAATGATGAAACTCAGGTTGAGGAGGTGATGGTGGAGGTGATGGTTGAGGTGATGGTGGATGAATTTCTGGTTGAGGAGAGGGAGAAGGAATTGCTGGTTGTGGAGAAGGAGGAGGAATTTCTGGTTGTTCAGGAATATGTGGTTCTTCTGGTATGGGTGAGAGAGGTTGTTCTGGTTGAGGAGAGTGGGCAATTTCTGGTTCAGTGTTTGGATTATTTGAGAGGTGATCAGAAACACGTTGATCAATGTCAGACAGAACTTTGTCAAGTTCTGATGTTGTTGAAGTTGTTGGTTTGGGATGTTTGGTGCGGGGTCTTCTGAGAGTCAGTGACTCAGAAGGGTCATCTTCTGGTTCGGTTTCATCTATTGTTGGTATGGGGATTGGAATTTCATGTGAAGCTGGAGTTGGGATTGATGTTGGAATAGCAGAAGAATTTAAAACAGAAGCAGCAGATAAATTACCTCTTTTCTTGGGAGTCTGCTGGGATGTTCCTTCTGAAGTGGCCTTCCTTTTCTTCGTCTTCTTCAGTGTAACTTCTGGTTGAGGTTGGTGCAGATCTTTGATATTTAGCTTGGGATCTGTACCATCAGCTTTGCACGCGTCCAAGTATCTGAGAACCACCACTGGTTTAGATTCTATCTCAGAAAATAATGGAAAGTCGCTCAGTGGGACTCTTCTGCTGGTGATGTCAGCAATAGGAGTAACGCTGGGTTCCTTTCTGATATTCTCTATTAATTTCATTTTCTTCATATTCTTGGCGTTAAGAGGCTTGCCAACAGTTGGTTCAATGGTGCTTAACTCCTGAGCTTCTATAAGGTGCTCTATCAGCCTATTCTCAGTCAGAATATCTGATATTAACCTGCCAAAGGGTATCCAATCCCTCTTTGTCCTTTCTTCTTCCCTGGTCTCCTTGACGCTAGTTCTGAGGTGATTAAACAGAAGATGAGCCAAGTTGATTTTTACCTTCTGATTAATAAAATAGATCAGAAACTGCTGATCTATATTTATATAATCAGGGGAGCTAGTTGGCTTCCTGTGATTAAAACACCCCAGAATGATCTTCGCCCAAACTCTGTGGTGATCCTTTAGGTCTCTGATTTTGCTGGGCACCCCAAGGGTGAAAATCTGTTCTGCTATGACACCAACGTCAGAGCATCTTTCAGCCATATCAATACAGCGGGCGCCACCGCCACTGTAACCAATCAATTTTGCTATGTGATCCTCAGTGATCACAATCTTCTTTCCCATTATGTAGGAGGTGACTTGATGAGTTGAAGAGGGCGCATGAATCCAAAACTCCTTGACTAAAACTGGGAACGTTGGTCCAACCAACCTGTCAAAATATCTCTCCCATTTCTATGCCCTAACTTCTTCTGTCAAGTCAAAACCATTTTCTTTCAGACTGCCAAAGTCAATAATCAGTTCAGACAACACTTCTAGATTCTTCACTGGTGTAAGGAGTGTTCTGAAAGGAACTTGGTACTGTTCAGAGGAATCTTTCATCTGAGAACCTGCAGAAGCACTGCTGGAGGTTGCCATGTTCACACTTAGGGTTTTTCTGAGAAAACTGAGAAAAAGGGTTTAAGTTTGAAAGAGATGAACACAGAGAAAATGCAGAAAATATTTGAGAGATTATGAGAAACGGTAAAGGATTAATGTGAGAAGTTAAAGTGCTTAAATAGATTTAAGAAATTTTTTGAAAGTGTAAACGGTTTCAAGAAAGAGAAAATAAAATCAAGATTACGTTTTTAAAACATGATTACTTTCATTTAATGCTTGCTGATTTTGGGGGATTTGAGAAAGATACTTGAAACGGTTACCAGACATGTGTCTCAATGCACCCAATCAGCATTTTGCCTTCTCAGAAGCGTGCACGCGTTCTTCTTCAGAGATTTGCTGATGATTGGATGACACTTGTTTGATTTAGTGAGCAACACGTCTATCCTTAAGCTGATACGCTCAGATCTTTAAGACTAGCATCTGATACAATCTGCATGTTCTATCTTTCTGAAAAGAGATTGATCAGAAGTTCACAGTAAAACAAATACATTCTGAAAGATAATATATGGAATTAAAACATTTTCACTCTGGGCAGATTTTCATGCTGAGATGTTTCAGAATGAAATTGAATCTGTCTTCAGAAAGGGGTTTAGTGAAGATATCAGCCCATTGATGGTCTGTATCTATAAATTTGAAGTTCAAAATTCCTTTCTGAATATAGTCCCTAATGAAATGATGTTTTATTTCTATATGCTTAGCCCTAGAATGTAAAATAGGATTCTTACTTAAGCAAATAGCAGAAGTATTGTCACAGAGTATAAGGATGTTACTCTCAAAAATCTGGAAGTCTTCAAGTTGACTTTTCATCCAGAGCATTTGTGTGCTACATCCTGCTGCTGCTATGTACTCAGCTTCTGCTGTTGATAGCGCAATTGTGGATTGCCTTTTGCTGGACCAAGAGATCAGATTTTCTCCCAGAAACTGGCAGCTTTCAGAAGTACTTTTACGCTCTACTCTGTCTCCAGCAAAATCAGCATCGCAGTAGCCTACTAAGCTGTAATCACTAGATTTTCTATAAAACAAACCCAGATTAGTAGTACCTTTCAGATACTTGAAAATTCGCTTAACAGTTGTTAAGTGAGATTCTCTAGGATCTGATTGGAATCTAGCACAAATACATACGTTGAATAAGATATCAGGTCTTGAAGCTGTCAGATAAAGGAGAGAACTAATCATACCTTTGTAGACCTTCTGTTCTACCTTTTTGCTTACCTCTTCTCTTTCCAGAATGCACGTGGGATGCATTGGAATCTTTGATGGCTTACATTCTGAGAGGTCAAATTTCTTCAGAAGATCTCTGACATATTTTCTCTGATGAATGTAAGTTCCCTCTGGAGTTTGATTGATATGAATTCCTAGAAAGAATTTCAGTTCCCCCATGAGGCTCATCTCAAATTCTTCCTGCATACACTTAGCAAATTTTCTTCCAAGAGAAGGATTAGTAGATCCAAAAATAATATCATCAACATAAATTTGACAGACTAAGATGTCATTCTTAACTGACTTACAGAATAAGGTAGTGTCCACCTTCTCTTTGGTGAATTCGTTTTCTAACAGAAAGTTACTTAGTCTTTCATACCAAGCTCTGGGAGCTTGTTTCAGACCATATAGTGACTTCTTTAGTTTGAAAACATGTTCTGGATGTTTTGTATTTTCAAAACCAGGGGGTTGGTGCACATAAACCTCTTCTTCTATATAACCATTTAAGAATGCACTCTTGACATCCATCTGATACAGAGTGATGCCTCTATTAACAGCAAATGAAATTAAAAGTCTGATAGATTCTAACCTGGCGACTGGAGCAAAGGTTTCTGTATAGTCTATTCCCTCTTGCTGACTATAACCTTGTGCTACCAGTCGTGCTTTGTTTCTGATGACTTCACCTTGTTCATTTAGCTTGTTTCTGAACACCCATCTTGTTCCAATGACGTTGAATCCTTTTGGTCTTGGAACAAGATCCCATACGTCATTTCTGGTGAATTAATTCAGCTCTTCTTGCATTGCTAGAATCCAGTCGTTGTCCAGAAGTGCTTCATCAATAGAAGAAGGTTCAATCAGAGACACAAGTCCCATGAGGGTTTCTTCAGAGTTTTTGAAGCTTGCTCTTGTTCTGATTGGATCTTCCTTTCTTCCTAAGATAGTTTCTTCTGGATGATCCAAGCTGCTTCTGGGTAATCTCTTTTGAGGTTGATCAACAGCTGTTGTAGGATTGCTAGCAGTGCTCCTTTCAGACGTTGAAGGAGTGTCTGTGTTGAGAGCTTCTGATGACTTGTCTTCAGAACCTATAAATTCAATTTCCATACCTGCAAAAACTTCATTCTGCTTTGACTTTTCAGAGTCAAGCTTATCATCAAAACAAACACTGATTGATTCTTCCACAATCTGTGTTTCTGTATTGTATACTCTGTACCCTCTTGAGCGTTCAGAGTATCCTAACATAATACACTTCTGTGCTTTAGAGTCAAACTTGTTCAAATAATTCTTTGTATTTAACATAAAACAAGTACATCCAAATGGATGAAAATATGAAATGTTGGGCTTTCTGTTCTTCCACAATTCATATGGAGTCTTTTCCAGAATAGGTCTTATTGAGATTCTATTCTGAATGTAGCACACTGTGTTTATTGCCTCTGCCCAGAAGATCTTAGCAACGTTTGTCTCATTGATCATGGTTCTGGCCATTTCTTGCAATGTTCTGTTCTTTCGTTCTACAACTCCATTTTGTTGGGGAGTTCTAGGACAAGAGAAATCATGCAGAATGCCTCTGTCATTAAAGAATGACTCAAAATCTTTGTTTTCAAACTCTCCACCATGATCACTTCTGACTTTAACGATTCTAAGATCTTTTTCATTCTGAACTTGGTTACAGAAGGTAACAAACACAGAGTGTGACTCGTCCTTGTGTCTTAAGAACTTTACCCATGTCCATCTGCTATAGTCATCTATGATTACTAACCCATACTTCTTGCCACTGACTGAAGCAGTTTTAACTGGTCCAAATAAGTCAATGTGCAGAAGTTCTAATGGCTTAGAGGTAGAAACAACATTTTTAGATTTGAAAGAAGGTTTTGCAAACTTGCCTTTCTGACATGCTTCACACAGAGCATCTGAATTGAACTTCAAATTAGGAAGTCCTCTGACCAGATTGAGTTTGTTAATCTGAGATATTCTTCTCATACTAACATGCCCCAATCTTCTGTGCCAGATCCACTGCTCGTTGTTAACAGACAGAAGACACTTTACATTCTGACTTTTCAGTTCAGAAAGTTTGATTTTATAGATGTTGTTTTTCCTCTTTCCATTAAACAGGATAGTCCCATCTTTCTGACTAACAGCTTTACATGATTTTTGATTAAAGATTATATCATAACCGTTATCACTTAATTGACTTATGGATAACAGATTATGCATTAATCCATCTACTAGCAGAACATTATTAATAGAGGGAAGATTTCCATTACCTACAGTTCCAGAGCCAATTATCTTTCCCCTCTGATTGCCTCCAAAGCCAACGAGGCCTCCAGGCTTAAGTTACAGGCTTTGGAACATATGCCTTCTTCCCGTCATGTGTCGCGAGCAGCCAGAGTCCAGGTACCATGACTGGTGTTTCTGATTTACTGCTAAATATATCTGCAACATGTATTATTTTATCCTTAGGTACCCATATTTTCTTGGGTCTTGATTTGTTAGATTTACCAAAACTCTGGTTGAATTTTGGTTTCACAGAGTACTTACTTCTAGTGTATTTAATATCATGTGTGTGACCATACACAAAATGTGAATTCAGAGGAGTGTGTTTAATGGTTAAATCCATGACATTCTTTGGTGTAGGAACCTTACCTTGGTATCCTATTCCCTTCCTGCCGTTTCTGCTAACTCCATAGATCTTTGAAGCCATTTTGCTTCTATCTATGCTTTTAGCAAGGAACTTCTGGAAACTGTGATCATACTCCTTGATGATCTCATCAGCACTGCTGGGAGTTTCAGAAATTGGTTCCTTCTGAGAGTTTTGTAAAACATTTTCTAATTTTGAAATTTTATTTCTCAGCTCAGAATTTTCCAATTTAAGACTCTCAGACTTATCAGAGTCAGATTCAAGATTCCTTTTCAGGTTTCTGAATTTAACTCTAATCTGCTGATACCTTTCCAGAATTTCGTTAAGGCTTTCAGCAAGTTCAGCCTTGGTAAAATTAACAGCAAAGTCAGGAAATACCTCTTCAGTATCTGATTCTGAGTCTGATTCAGAAGCTTCACTATCTTCTGAAATGTTGTCCATGAGAGCTATGTTGGCTCTCTCATCATCTGATTCTGAGTCAGCTTCAGACGAGTCAGAGTTATCCCATGTAGCCATGAGACTTTTCTTCTTTTCTCTTCCAAACTTCTTTTTGGGCTTTTCCCTCTGAAGCTTTGGGCAGTCACTCTTGTAGTGTCCTTGCTCATTACACTCATAGCAGATGATGTCCTTGGTGTTTGGCTTTCTGCTTCCTGAGGAACCTTCAGATCTTCTGTATCCAGAGGAAGAATCTGTCCTTCTGTATCTGGAAGAAGACTCATTCTGATCAGATCTTCTGGGATTCCTGAACTTTCTTTGCCTCTTCTTCCACAGTTGATTCACTCTTCTGGAGAGGAGGGAGAGTTCGTCTTCTTCTGATGAGGATCCATCAGATGTTTCTTCAACTTCCTGCAAAACTTTAGACTCGGATTTTTTGTTAGATTTTAATGCTAAAGGCTTACCTTGCTTCTAGGGTTCATCAGCTTCTAGCTCTATCTCATGACTTCTAAGGGAGCTGATAAGTTCCTCCAGAGAAATTTTGTTGAGATCTTTTGCTAGCTTCAGAGCTGTAACCATTGGCCTCCACTGCTTTGGTAAGCTTCTGATGATTTTCTTGACGTGATCAGCAGTAGAGTAACCTTTGTCCTGAACCTTGAGACCAGCTACCAGAATCTGGAATCTTGAGAACATTGTTTCCATGGATTCACTTTCTTCCATTTTGAATGCCTCATACTTCTGAATGAGCGCAAGAGCTTTAGTTTCTTTGACCTAAATGTTACCCTCATGCGTCATTCTGAGTGAGTCAAACATGTTCTTTGCTGTGTCTCTGTTGGAGATCTTTTCATATTCAGCATAAGAGATGGCGCTGAGAAGGATGGTTCTGGCTTTGTGGTGATTTTTGAAGTCACGCTTTTGTTGGTCAGACATTGCTTTCCTATCAATCTTCTGACCGCTTGCATTCACAGGGTGCGTGTATCCATCTGTCACCATGTCCCACAGATCAGCATCATGTGCCAGAAAGAAGCTTTCAATTCTGTCTTTCCAGTAATCAAAATTTTCTCCATCAAAGACTGGAGGTTTGCCGCTGAATCTGTCTCTGTCTTTATTGTTGTCATTGCTGGTGTGAGAATAAGTTACTGCCATTGTATTTTTCTGACGCTGGATCTTGTACTGACACGGTTAAGTGTTTTAGCTCAGAACCAGGCACTCTGATGCCAATTGAAGAAGTGAAAAACACAAGAAGGGGGGTTGAATTGTAAAACTGAAAATCAATGCAATGAACACGATATTTTTATCCTGGTTCGTTTGATCTCAAACTACTCCAGTCCACCCGTCAAGGTGATTTCGCCTCTCTCCAACGAGGTCTTAATCCACTATATTCAACTGAATATTACAATCTGCTTTAACAACTGCTAAAGCCTTCTTGATGCAAACCACAAACCGGTTTGTCAAGGAATCACTTTCTTACACATATTAGAAATCTAGGTGTGTGAATGTTTTCTACAAAACTGTTTATCACAACTGTGATACTACACAACTTAAGCTTATGGAAACTAGATTTCTAAAATAATTTAGTAAGGAATTTGGAGCTTTTAGCAAACTGAGAGTAAGGAAGATGATGATTAGCTTTTAGGCGTGTAAAATTGATGTAGAGCATTAGCCAATTCAATCTTCATTGACTTGTTTATATAGCATTGAAATTGATGAACGTTGGAGCAATAATTCTGATTCAATGCCAATAACAGTATTTCCTTATTAAGCAGATCTTGTCTGGAATGATGTCGTTGGTAATAACTCGTCTTGAATGCACAGTGCCGTTGCTACTAAAAGCGTGTTCTGGCTTTGGCTCATTCTGACGCTGCTTAAGTGCTGATGAACTGTTGTTATCTTTATCAGAGATCAGAGTGTTGAGCGCAGTTCTGTTCATCAAGCTTCAGCATAAGCGTGAGTTGTTCTTCTGATTCTGGTATCTGATATAGCATCTTCTGATGTTGATGTTGATATCCAATATTCTGATGCTGATTATGATGTACTCTTGCTGATACCTATCAGAGTTTCTGTAAAACAGAAAGTAATATTTTAGGTAGCAAATAGTTCTTACATGAATCACATAATTAATATATCTTTTCATTTTGTTATCATCAAAACTTAAACTTAGGGTAGTAGATTCAAACTTTGTTCTAACAGTTGGTTCTCAGAATTTGACTCCACTTTCTACGTGATGGACACCCGCCCGTCTTACTCTTGTTTGTTGGGTCGCCCTTGGATCCAGTGGGTCGGTGCTGTTACTTCTACTTTGCATCAAATGCTGAAGTATCCAGTTAATGGAAAAATTGTTACAGTCCATGATGAGGAATAATATATGATGAGCCACTTGGACTCTTTTAGGTATGTTGAGATGGACGGCGAGTTCATTGAGACCCCCTGCCAAAATTTTGAAAAGGTTCCTCAGACAATTGCTGCAACTAAGACTGCTACCAATGTTCCAAAGATTACTAGGCCTCCATTGAAGATGGCTTCTCTAAAGAATGCGAAAGAAGTATTCGAAGAAGGTGGGTGTACCATTTGGGGAAAACTCCCTGATATCCCCTACAAATCTGACAAGTTTGATCTGGGTTTCACTTCAGGAGCTCAGAGAGATGTTCGTCGTGCTCGCGCCAGAGGACCACCACTATGCATCAGCAACCATGGAATCAATGCTTTGGAGGACAGTGACAATGACTGTGACATGGACAAATGGATCTTCCCAACTATCAGCGGTGGAATCAACAATTGGAAGGCCAAGGACTTTGTTCCCATTACTTTCATCCAGGAGTAATTGTCTTTTTTTTTTTGATATGTAATATTTAAATAATATAAACTTTAAATCCTTGTGTCTTACCCGACGCACAATGATCTATTTGTGAGGGTTATCATTTCACTTTCATATGTCATAAATAAATCATTGGACGTTTTGCATACAAATTTTACGCTCTCTGTCTTTCTTTTCTGCTTTTACTTTATTAGAATAACTATAATCTCTTACACACACCCACATATCGAACTGCAGATCCATGTCCACTCTGGTTCCCATTGATAACGGTTCTATGATTGCCGGTTATGACTTTGAAAATCCGATCTACCAAGCCAAGGATGAAGGTGAGGAAGATTGTGAACTACCAGGAGAGCTTGCTAGACTGATACAACAGGAGGAAAGATCAATACAACCTCATGAAGAGTCGGTTGAGACAGTAAACTTGGGCACTGAAGAGGATAAAAAGGAAGTCAATATAGGTGCCAACTTGGAGCAAAGTGTCAAAGAACGGTTAACTCAGATGTTACATGACTATGTTGAGATCTTTTCCTGGTCATACGAAGACATGCAGAGGTTGAACACTGATATTATTGTTCATCGTTTACCAACAAAAGATTATTGCCCTCCAGTGAAGCAAAATGTTCGTCGTATGCGTCCTAAGTTGTCAAAAAAGATCAAGGATGAAGTTATGAAACAGTTTAAAACCGGGTTCTTAGCTATTACTTCCTATCCATAATGGGTTGCTAATGTTGTTCCGGTACCTAAGAAGGACGGTGAGGTACGTATGTGTGTGGATTACAGAGACTTGAATAGGGCAAGCCCCAAGGATGACTTTCCGCTTCCCCATATTGACATTCTGGTTGAAAACACCGTGCAACATAAGGTATTCTCCTTCATGGATGGTTTCTCCGGGTATAATCAGATTAAAATGGCACCTGGGGATATGGAGAAAACAACCTTCGTCACATAGCGGGACACTTTCTGCTACAAGGTTATGTCATTTGGGTTGAAGAACGTCGGGGCAGCCTATCAGCGTGCTATGGTAGCTTTGTTTCACGATATGATACATCATAAGATGGAGGTATACATCGATGATATGATATCCAGGTCACAGACTGAAGAAGAGCACCTTGATCACTTGCAAAAGCTGTTTGAAAGGATGAAGAAGTACAAGCTAAGACTAAATCTGAACTAGTGCACTTTTGGGGTAAGATCTGGAAAGCTCCTAGGTTTTGTTGTCAGCGACAAAGGTATTGAAGTAGACCCTTCAAAGTTTAAAGCTATACATGAAATGTCAACTCCCTGCACCGAAAAGGAGTTAAGGGGATTCTTTGGATGTCTAAACTACATTTCCAGATTCATCTCCCATCTAGCGGCTACTTAAGTGGAATGACGACTGCCAGACTGCCTTCGACAAAATCAAGGAATATCTTCAAGAGCCTCCAACTTTGATGCCTCTGGTTGAAGGAAGACCTTTGATCATGTACTTAACAGTGTTGGAGAATTCAATGGGATGTGTGCTGGGGCAGCATGACGAGTCTGGTAGAAAAGAGCATGCAATATACTACCTTAGCAAAAAGTTTACCGATTATGAAGCAAGATACTCACTGCTCGAGAAAACTTGATGCACTTTAGCATGGGCTTCTTGCTGACTAAGACAGTATATGTTGACTCACACTACCTAGTTGATATCTAAAATGGAACCTATCAAATACATCTTTGAGAAGCCCACTCTCTCCGGAAGAATAGCAAGATGGAAAATGGTCCTGACTGAATATGATATTCAATACACAACCCAGAAAGCAATCAAGGAAAGTGTATTAGCTGATCATTTGGCTCATCAGGTTGTAGACGACTACCAATCCATGAATTTTGAGTTCATGGATGAGAACATCATGTTAGTGACTGATTGTGAAGAACCTAGACCAGATGAAGGACCTGAAAGAGGATCCTGATGGACTATGGTTTTTGACGGAGGTTCTTATGCACTTGGCAGCGACATCAGTGTTGTGATCATATATCCCGAAGGCTGTCATACTCCTTTCACTGCCAGGTTATGTTTCAATTGTACCAACAATATGGCTGAATATGAAGCATGCATTATGGGTCTCAAAGCTGCTATTGACTTGAGAATCAAATTCTTGAGTGTATTTGGAGACTCGGCCCTGGAAATCAGTCAAATCAAAGGAGAATGAGACATGAAGCATCCTAATTTCATCCCTTACTGAGAGCATGTGCTGACACTAATTCCACACTTTGAAGAAGTTACCTTTGAGCATTTTCCACGAGAGGAAAATCAATTAGCGGACGCGCTAGCTACTATGTCATCCATGTTTAAAGTCAGATGGGATAATGAAGCTCCTCAAATCACTATTGAGAGATTGGACGAACCAACATACTGTTATGAGGTGGATACTAAATAAGTAGTGGACAAACCTTGTATCCACGAAGTGAAAAGATACCTCAAAGCCCAAGAGTATCCCGAGGGAGCTTCCATCAATGATAAAAAGTTCCTAAGAATATTCTCTACCAAGTTTTTCCTCAGTAACGGAATCCTCTACAAGCGCAACCACGATTCTACTTTGCTTTGATGTGTAGAAAAGTGTGAAGCAGAGAAGATTATGGCATATGTGCACGAAGGTACCTTTGGAACCCATTCTAGTGGGCACACAATGGCTAAGAAGATTCTGAGGGAAGGGTACTACTGGTCCACTATGGAAGCACACTATTATCAACATTCTCGAACTTGTCACAAGTGTCAGATCCATGCTGATAAAGTACATGTGCCTCCGGTCCCTTGAATGTCTTGACTGCTCCTTGGCCTCTTGCGATGTAGGGCATTGATATGATTGGAGAGATTAAACCTATCGCTTCTAATGGACACCGCTTCATCTTGGTTGCCATTGATTACTTCACAAAGTGGGTTGAGGCAGCCTCATTTGCTTATGTTACCAAGAATGTTGTGTCCCGTTTCATCAGACATAACCTTATCTATTGGTATGGTATTCCATAAAGAATAATTACAGACAACGGTACCGATCTCAATAATACTATAATCACTGAGCTCTGTATGCAATTCAAGATTCAGCATCATAACTCTTCTCCCTACCGGCTGAAGATGAATGGCACTGTAGAGCCTGCTAATAAGAACATCAAAAAGATCATACAGAAGATAACAATGACATATAAAGACTGGCACAAGATGTTATTGTTTTCTCTTCATGTTTACCGTACCTCAGCACGCACGTCAATAGGGGCAACTCATTTCTCTCTGGTATATGGTATGGAAGTTGTCCTACTCATCGAAGTCCAGATCCCTTCCTTGAGAATCATGAAGGATTCAAGTTTGAATGAAGACGAATGGGTTTAGATTCAACTTGACCAATTGAACCTGATTGACAAGAAGAGGCTCGCGGTTGTTTGTCATGGTCAGATGTACCATATGCGTATGATCAAAGCTTTTAACAAGAAGTTCAGACGTCAGGTATATCAGTTTGGTGACCTAGTATCAAGCGCATTATCCTGCCACAAGGTGATCCCAGGGGAAAATGAACTCCCATATACGAAGGGTCATTTCTGATCAAGAACATATTTTCTGGTGGAGCCATGATCTTAACCACTATGGACGGTGACGACCTTCCGCATCCTGTAAACACGGACACAGTTAAAAGATAATACACATGAGCAATGACCCGCTAGGTCGACTGGCCTAGGAAAACATAAGGGCATCCCGATGAACCAAAAAGGTTTGAGCAAAATTAGGGATACATATATGAAAAAGTCTGTACACCCAGCAAGTCGAAAACCTAAAAAGGTGGCTTGGGCGAAAAAGGGTTTCCCAGTGGATTGAAAATCCGAAAGGGCGGTCCAGGAAAAAGTTTGGGATTAAAAGTGTACAACTATGTCCCATTGGATCACCTTACGGACAAACTTCGGTAACAAGCGTCAAGTTCAAATGGTACTAATCAATCTAGGTAGTTTCGGCCAAGCAACAAAGTGATGAAATGCTCAAAGATATAAAGGCAATAGCAGAATGGGAACCCAATGGGATCATTTCACATAGTTATTTTTCTTTTTATACTACTTTGTACAGTTTTCATTCTTACGATGATATTCTCCTACTAGGATATCCGTCTCCTTGTACAAAAGTGCATGTTATAGGCAAACTTCTTCAAATCAATACAAAGCTATCTCTCTGAAAGCATAAAACTATTTGTTTTTATTTTTTCAATTTTGTTTTGCAAAAACGTCCAGTGATTATTTTTAACATATGCGTTTGAATATGATCACCGTTTACAAATATGCGCATAAAAAACAGAAAGACAGTTACTACGGGCTTTAAGAAACAGGACAATGTCTAAAAGCCATCTGCAAATCCCCACAGACACTTTCTCCAGCAAGTACAGAAACAGAGACATCCTACTGCGAAGTCACTACCATATGTTCAACATATAGCCTAATGATGACAGAGGTTCTGATATCCCTTGCAGAGTAAGAGTTTCCAATCATCTCTCTATCATCTTGAAGAAATCCTCAGCATAGTTCATAAATCTCTTGGGTTCCTCAACAAGGCTTCATAAAAACCCCCCGAGCAGTTTACGGAGTTTTCTTTCCCCAATAGAGTTTATTTCTCTAGCTACGGAAATCCATCTTCCAGCAAATTCAACTTCAATAATAATGAAGAACCATATTCTTCATCCCCAGCAACAGTCGCAGATTTATTTTCCCTCAATTAAACGATGTTACAAAGAAAGTTGATCGGTTCACACACTACATTCATGCATCATTTTACAAGTGTCATAGAAAATGCGTACAAAATACATATAGCACAATCTCATTTATTTTGAGAGCATCATCATGCAATGCATTACATACATCATGACATTGCATACCGCTAATTCTTTACCTTTTTCAGGAAAGATCAACAAACAAATATCATCATCAGTTTTCAAAAGTTCCAGATTAATTCCTGAAACAGGACAGGGCAACTATCTGAAGTAACAACTCGGTAAGTCACTGTGAAGCCTGGAATCTGACCAGATAGCAGTTTACAGTTATTGTGAAGCCTGAAATCTGACCAAATAGCAGCTTACAATTATTGCAAAGCCTGGAGTCCGACCAGATAACAATTAAATCTCATCAATCACTGTGAAACATAGACCCGAGCAGATAGCAGTTAACATCAAGTACAAACACTGTGAAGCCTGGAATTCAACCAGATAACAGTTTACAACACTATGAAGCCTGGAAGCCGACCAGATAACAGTTTACAACACTGTGAAGCCTGGATCCGACCAGATAGCAGACAATATCGTTGCTGAAGCCCGAAATTCGACCAGATAATAGTCAATCTACAATTTAAGACACTATGAAACCTGGACCCGACCAGATAACAGTATAAGTTACTGCGAAGCCTGGAATACAACAGGATAGCAGATTAATCTGTCAAATTGCTACAAAGCCTGGAATCCAACCAGATAGCTGTTTATTCTGTCAATTGTTATGAAGCTTGGACCCGGCCAGATGACAGTATACCTTAAATTCAAGTTGAAGTCTGGATCTGACTAGATAACAACTTAATTTCTTCAAATCACTGAAGCATGGACCCGGCCAGATAACAATTTAAGTCACTGAAGCCTGGATACGACTAGATAACAGTTTAACCTTAATAAAATTACTACGAAGCCTGGAGATCAACCATATAATAGTTAATTTCATATTCCCCAGTAAGTCGTTGTGACGCCAGGAATACGACAAGATAACAATGAATTTTATTATCTTCAGCAAGTTATTGTGAAGCCTGGATTTCAACCAAATAACAGCTAACTTGCATCCCTCCAGTCAAGAGATCATTCCCCAATAGATTAATGGACAACTAAAGCTCCTAAACTCTATTCCCCAAAGAGAAACCAACATCCCCCAGCGGAGTCCTCCTCAAACAACAGGAACAGGAATCCCCATAAAGAGATCTCTTATGAAGTCAGTATCTACTTTGGATGGCATCTTTAATCCCATCTCCGACAACTCTCAATCATCCTCTCCAAATGGCATCTGTAAGCCCATTCCCGATATGATTAACCAACGGCGTTATTTCACGCGAGTGCAAATTTCTGGGCACTCTAGTTGTTGTACCCCAAAATTTTCCCTCTCATGTTTTCCAAGATTTGCTCTTACATGGGTTCTTACAAACACTTGCTTAAAGTAAATAAGAATTTTGAAGATAAGTAAGGTATCTTCGATTGGCATCGGGACAAGGTGGTTTCGATTGGCATTGGGACAAGGTGTCTTCGATTGGCATCTGAGAAGGTTGTCTTTTGATTGGCATCTAGATAAGGAGCTTCGATCGGGTGACCAAAATCCATCGACACAATCTTGGAGAACAGGACTTCGATTGAGCATGGGTTGTTTCATGCTTGATTCGATTGACAAGGAAATGGCTTCCCCTATGCGTGCCTTCAGCACACAAGGCCAAGACTTCTTCAGATTTTCCTTCAATCTACTAGGCAAAAAGCTTCCTTCGACCCACAAGGCAAATACATACTTCGTTCCTGATTCAATGCGCTAGGAAATGGCCTATTTTATGCTTGCTTTGTCCTCTCTCATGCTAGCATCCACAAGGAATTGGCCTCCTTTGTGCCAGCTTTGTCTGGGTAATGGTCCCCTTTGAAACAGTTTTGATTCCACATCTAAAATCCTTAACACACAGTTTTCAACCTTTCGACACCTAGTAAGGCCTATTCGAAGGACACACAAGTGATTCCTTCGAAGGAAATGCACTTGGTCCAGTCGAAAGACATGCAATGGTTGGAGACAATTTTTGTTTGTTGGCCAAAGTCTTGCATACTACCAGGACCAAGCCTCATGCACAAGCATATTCATTCCAAAGGAAGCTTCGACTGGCCAGAATGACGTCTTTCGATTGGGCTAGTTGGGTAGTGTCAGAGCCAATCAAAGGACAAGGTAACTCAGAGCCATGAGGAGCAATTCACAACCAACCGAAGGATAAGGCAACTTAGAGCCATGAGGAGAAATTCAGAGCCAATCGAGGAGAAAGTAGTGAGATAGCTGGCCTCAGTATAAAGCTGAGTATTGGTTGATACTCAATGCCGCACTCATTGAGATAGGATTTTTGGGATAGTTCGGCCGCGAGAAAAGATCGCTTGAGCTGAAACAATGCCTAATAAATAAAGATCAGTGATATTGAGACTCCTTAGAACCTGATTACTTTTCTAAGACAGGTTGAGCCAACTACACTTCAAGAGGGTAATTACCTTTAAAACTCATGCAAGCTTTTAAACATAAGGCTACTTATGTGACTTGTTTTCATTCATTACCTAACAACTTGAACTCCTTGCAGGGTTTTGTTTGTAATCATTATCTAACAACATGAATTCCTTGCAGGACTTGTTTATAGTCATTATCCAATAATCTAAACTTCTTGCAAGACTTACTTGTCTTCGTCACCTTAAAATTTTTGCTTGATGCATAACATACACATCATAGCATCATACCATAACATTTCCTTAACCATTTCAAGGATCTCAAGAGGTTGTGGTACAGGTTATGATAAATCGGATGTCTAGGAAGGGGAAAGGGGATTTATTTTCCTCTAGCCAATACCGTCAAAGGATCAAAGAACGACAACTTGAGTTAGAGGCTATGACCCACTTGACATGGTGAGCTTGATTCTCGTAGAAGTACCTTCAACGATATGAAGTTCTTCAGTCAAAGTTGCAGTCATATTCTAACAACTTTTTATGTTTACCCCACGAGATCCTTGAAAACATTCCATGCATGTCATTACATAACAGGTATTCCAATACAAGTTTCTCATTTTCTCGCTGTTTATTTTAGCAAGGAAAATGGTTCTCAAACAGAAAAACAGAGATCTCCAAACTCAAGAGGTTTCGTTCATGGAAATGTTCCTCAACCTATCCAAGGGGCAGGAAGAATTGAAAGCACTCCTCAACGGGAACTTAACCAAGAAACATTCAGACAACAACAAGGATGACCAGTTGGAACAACTGCAAGCTGAGATGGAAAGGATGAGAATCCAGATGAGTAATCAAATGGCTCTTATCCAAAGTTTAGCTCTGGAACAAGAAGAGTTGAGGTTTCTCACCAGCAAGCTTCATCAAGACGGATACAACCGTATGAAGCAAACGGTCGAGACTAGGGATCAAGTCGTTAATCAGCCCCTGATGAGACAAGAAGTTGGCTTTGTGGAGAGTAGACCTTTCCAAATTGATGCTACGTCACGAACCCAACTGCCACCTCGCCAACAATGATAGGGTAATCGGCGTAAGCGGGATGCACTCACTAGGCAATACACCAAACTCAAAATACCAATGTTGCAAGTCTTGCAACACATGTTGAAGTTTAATTTGGTCACATTGAAGGATCCTCCTCGGAATCTTGATACTTCCGCTCCTACTTATCATCCCAATGAAAGGTGTGCATATCATTCCAACAGTCTGGGGCATGATACTGATAGTTGTTGGACGTTGAAATATAAAATTCAAGACTTGATCGATGAAGGAGCGTTGGAATTTGCACAAGATGGTCAACTGGAATTTTTTTGCCATTCCTCAAGGGCACACCATTTGAAGTGACAAGCCAAGACAAGGAGGCTTTTTGTTCATCTAGAATTTTTAATTTGTAATTTCTTTTGATTGTTCGAACATTTGTTTCATATCAAACTTTGTGATTTCATCAATGCATTGCATATGTTTGTCTTGAATCAATTCATTAGTATTCACCATATTCAAACTGTGTTTTTACTTCCTTTTTGAGAAGCCTGGATTTCGACCAGATAGCAGCTAACTTGCATCCCTCCAGTCAAGAGATAATTCCCCAATAGAGTAATGGATTACTAAAGCTCCTAAACTATATTCCCCAATCAGAAACTAACATCCCCGACAGAGTCCTCCTCAAACAACAGGAACAGGAATCCCCATAAAGAGATCTCTTATGAAGTCATCATTTACTTTTAATGGCATATTTAAGCTCAACTCCGACAAATCTCAGTCATCCTCTCCAAATGGAATCTGTAAGCCCATTCCCGATATGATCAACCAACAACGTTACTTCATGCGGGTGCAAATTTCTGGGCACTCTAGTTGTTGTACCCCAAAATTTTCCCTCTCATGTTTTCCAAGATTTCCTCTTACAAGGGTGCTTACAAACACTTGCTTAAACTAAATAAGAATTTTGAAGATAATCAAGGTATCTTCGATTAGCATCGGGACAAGGTTGTTTCGATTGGCATTGGGACAAGGTGTCTTCGATTGGCATCTTAGCAGGTTGTCTTTCGATTGGCATCTAGACAAGGAGCTTCGATCGGGTGTCCAAAATCCGTCGACACAAGCTTGGAGAAGAGGACTTCGACTGAGCATGGGTTGTTTCATGCTTGATTCGATTGACAATGAAATGGCTTCCCCTATGTGTTCCTTCAGCATACAAGGACAAGACTTCTTCAGATTTTCCTTCAATCCACTAGACAAAAAGCTTCCTTCGACCCACAATGCAAATACATCCTTCGTTCCTGATTCGATGCACTAGGCAATGGCCTCTTTTATGCTTGATTTGGCCTCCCTCATGCTAGCATCCACAAGGCATTGGCCTCCTTTGTGCCAGCTTCGTCTCGGTAATGGTCCCCTTTGAAACAGTTTCGATTCCACATCTAAAATCCTTAACACACAGTTTTCCACCTTTTGACACATAGTAAGGCCTATTCGAAGGACACACAAGTGATACCTTCGAAGGAAATGCACTTGGTCCAGTCGAAAGACATGCAATGGTTGGAGACAATTTTTTCTTGTTGGCCAAAGTCTTGCATACTACCAGGCCCAAGCCTCATGCACAAGCATATTCATGCCAAAGGAAGCTTCGACTGGCCAGAATGAGGTGTTTCGATTGGGCTAGTTGGGTTGTGTCAGAGCCAATCAAAGGACAAGGCAACTCAGAGCCATGAGGAGCAATTTAAAGCCAACCGAAGGATAATGCAACTCAGAGCCATGAGGAGCAATTGAGAGCCAATCGAAGAGCAAATATCTGAGGGGATTTCGAAGAAGCCCTGATAAGGGAAACTCTGAATAAATTCGAATTGGAATTCAGAGTCATCAAAAAGAATAATGCTCTGACAAAGAGAATTATGAGCAATTCCAATTGATGCAGATGGTGACTTAATTGAAGAAACTATAAACAATTGGAATTCAGGGTCATCAAAGATCTTAGAAATTCGAATTGATGTAGATGGACTCAATCGAAGGACAATAAGAATGAAAACAGAGCCACTCGAAGGAGGAAACTCAAGGCCAATCGAAGGGCATGGCTTGAAGGTATTCGAAAGAATGAAGTATGTCCAACTTCATCCCAAAGCTCAAAGAGGCATGAATATTTCAAAAATGGAAGTCCTTTAATGTGTCTGATTTTGCCTTCAAAGCCTGGTTAATGGCTGCCCCTTGCCATTTCCATGCACCCTCCATCTCTTATAAATACACATACATATGCACAAGGAAATACATAGATACTGCCTCATACACGCACACGCTGCCTTAGAAAAATCATACTAAATTCAAAATTTCATAGTTTGAAACTAGTTTTACAGGTACCCTCAGTCCATACTAATAAATCACGCCTTGATCCTGAGATCTCCAGGGGCATCTCCAACACCACAGAACCATACATTACTGTTGGTAAGGAAAAATGTAAATAATTAAACTTTCCATTTTTTGCATGTCATATTAATTTGCATTCAGAATCGAAGGACCTGGGTGTGACACCCAGGTCCATGTCTCTTTTTCATCTCTAACGGCTATATTGTAGATCCAGCCTAAATAGACCAATGAGCACAGAATTGAAAGACCTGGGTTTGACACCCAGATCATGCTTTTATTTTTGCTAACATTTTTTGCAGATCAAGTTCCCTCCACAGGAAATCCATCAGGCACTTTTAACAAGGCCACTGGCTGGATCGAAAGCCACATCCTTCCCTGGATCGAAGGATGGCATCCTTTATTGGATTGAACGATAATCTCCTTCATTAGATCAAAGGATACCTTCCTCTTGATCGAAAACTTCCTCTTCATTGGATCGAAAGTTGCCTTTTCCTTTGGATCGAAAGACTTGCTTTTCTTGTATTTTTATTTTTTATGTTACTTACTTCTTTTTAGTTTCCTTTTTTAAATTAACAATCAAATAAAAATCACAAAAAACAATAGGTTAGTATTTTTTTAATTAAGTTAATTAAATAAATTAATTAATTATTTTAACTTTTTCATTAAATTAAAATTAAGTAGACTTAGGCTTGTTTTTCTTTCATAAACAAAAATAACCAAAAGATTTTCTTTTCCTTGGGATTCTTAGACGTTATTTTCTATTCGCGCGCATTTATTTATTTTCGCACTTTTCATATTATTGTAACTGCTCATGGGTTGTAATAGAATAATTAGGACATTTACTACTTTTATCTCTTAATGCTTGGAAATGTAAGTAATCCCCAAAGCCATGTAATATCGTAGGATTTACGTTTCCGAACTTTAAATTCCTATACATATTAACTGCTTAGATGTATGCCTAATAGGATTGCATGACAAGAACATTAAAAGAAAACGCTAGCAAACCTAACAAAAAAAGACAAAAATAACTAAATACAACACATCTGCATATATACACCTCTAGGGTATTCCTACTTTGGTTGCCTTCGAAAAACAAAATAGTCATGTCCCTCGAAAGTAGGGATGCTTTAGCAAAGACCCTTAAATCAAAAAGATCATAGTCCCTCGATGACCCTACATTGTTGCCTTTCGGTAAATGATCTAGTCCCTTAAACAAAATTGCTAAAGCGTCTTTATATGTTGCCTTTATGATTGTACGATGTCCCTTCAAATGTCCCTCAAACATCCAACGATAGGGCAACCTACTCACTAATAGTAGGATAGCTCTGTCTAAAGGATAGGAGGAAAAGAACAAACCTTTCGAGTATAAGTAGATAGTTCTTAGATGCTTGCTCAAAACAAATTTTCACACTTACATAAAAACAACTTTCAAAACACTTTCAAAAAACACTTTATCAACACTCTTGAGGACTGATACAAGAGTTATCATAAAGCGAATCGTCACACTAAGGCATTTTCAAAATACTTTTCAAAAACACACAAAAGCACAAGGTATTTTTCAAAATGAGCTAAACATCCAAGAGCCCGTAGAAAACTACGGATGGAAAGGGTGCTAACACCTTCCCTTTCCATAATCTACCCCTTACTCAGAAATCTCTCGAAAGGTCTTTTTCTGTTCTTTTCACCCTTTCCTTTGTTGGATAAAAGAGAAGTAGGTGGTGAATCTTGTTTACCGTGACATTTACGAACACAAACGCAAAACCAGTATAACAGTCGGTTCTGCCACCATATCATAGAACTGGCGACTCTGCTGGGGAAAATATCAAAAAATGGGGTTACCTTAGAGTTTAGTTCATCATTTTAAATTGCTTGTATGCTTTGCTTACTTTATCTTTAAGGGTTTGTTAGGGTATTCTTGTAAAGATCCTACACCCGGATCTGGGGCACATTTTTAGGTAAACAACAATAGATCGTGGAGACTGTATGGTGTAGACCGATATGGTTGAAGCGATAGCTGTGTTGGTGTGATACTTTGGTTGATACCAGTACCCCTTGTGTTGAATTGAGAAGAGTACGGGGCCGATGCATGGTGTCATAAAGCACTAACGGGCCATAAAACCTTAGTTGAACAAACTTCGCCATTAGAAAGTAGTGAGATAGCCGACCTCGTATAAAGTTGAGGATTGGTTGATACTCGATGCCACACTCATTGAGATAGGATTTTCGGGATATTTCGGTCGCGAGAAAAGATCGCTTGAGCTGAAACAATGTCTGATAAAGAAAGATCAGTGATATTGAGACTCCTTAGAACCTGGTTACTTTTCTAAGACAGGTTGAGCCAATTAAACTTCAAGAGGGTACTTACCTTTAAAACTCATGCAAGCTTTTAAACATAAGGCTACTTGTGTGACTTGTTTTCTTTCATTACCTAACAACTTGAACTCCTTGCAGGGTTTTGTTTGTATTCATTATCTAACAACATGAATTCCTTGCAGGACTTGTTTATAGTCATTATCCAATAATCTAAACTTCTTGCAAGACTTACTTGTCTTCGTCACCTTAAACATTTTTCTTGATGCATAACATACACATCATAACATCATACCATAGCATTTCCTTAACCATTTCAAGGATCTCAAGGGGTTGAGGTACATGTTATGATAAACTGGACATCTAGCAAGGGGTAAGGGGATTTATTTTCCTCTAGCCAATACCGTCAAAGGATCAAAGCACGTCAACTTGAGTCAGAGGCTATGACCCACTTGACATGGTGAGCTTGATTTTCATTGAAGGATCTTCAATGATACGAAGTTCTTCAGTCAAAGTTGCAGTCATATTCTAACAACTGCTTATGTTTACCCCACGAGATCCTTGAAAACATTGCATGCATGTCATTACATAACAGGTCTTCCAATACAAGTTTCTCATTTTCTCGCTGTTTATTTCAGCAAGGAAAATGGTTCTCAAACAGAACAACAGAGATCTCCAAACTCATGAGGCTCAGTTCATGGAAATGTTCCTTAACCTATCCAAGGGGTAAGAAGAATTGAAAGCACTCCTCAACGGGAACTTAACCAAGAAATATCCACACAACAACAAGGATGACCAGTTGGAACAACTGCAAGCTGAGATGGAAAGGATGAGAATCCAGATGAGTAACCAAACTGCTCTTATCCAAAGTTTAGCTCGGGAACAAGAAGAGTTGAGGTTTCTCACCAGCAAGCTTCATCAAGACGGATACAACCGTATGAAGCAAACAGTCGAGACTGGGGATCAAGTCATTAATCAGCCCCTGGTGAGACAAGAAGTTGGCTTGGTGGAGAGTAGACCTTTCCAAATTGCTGCTACATCACGAACCCAACCGCCACCTCGCCAACAATGATAGGGTAATCGATGTAAGCGGGATGCACTCACTAGGCAATACACCAAACTCAACATACCAATGTCACAAGTCTTACAACACATGTTGAAGTTGAATTTGGTCACATTAAAGGATCCTCCTCAAAATCTTGATACTTCCGCTCCTACTTATCATCCCAATGAAAGGTGTGCATATCATTCCAACAGTCTGGGGCATGATACTGATAGTTGTTGGACGTTGAAATATAAAATTCAAGACTTGATCGATGAAGGAGTGTTGGAATTCTCACAAGATGGTCAACTAGAATATTTATGCCATTTCTAAAGGGCACACCATATGAAGTGACAAGCCAAGACAAAGAGGCTTTTTGTTCATCTAGAATTTTCAATTTGTAATTTCTTTTAATTGTTCGAACATTTATTTCATATCAAACTTTGTTATTTCATCAATGCATTGCATATGTTTGTCTTGAATCAATTCATTAGTATTTACCATATTCAAACTGTGTTTTTACTTCCTTTTTGTGATATTCAACTCTCGATTAAAAGCTCTAAGCCTTTAGAGGGAGGATGACGAAAACGATACCACAATCTCTACAGTATGCTTTTGAACAAACCTCGTTGACGATGTACAATCATTGTTTCAAATCCTAAACAGTGGAGTTATAAGGAAGATAATCCCTAGTCAACCCCTTTGAGCCTAAGAAGTAGGATTTTTTCTTTTCATACAAATTAAAACCCTTAATCATAACCTGGGGCAGGGTAGTTTTCTCAGTTAATTCATATGTGCATTCAGTCGCAAGCCCTACCTTCATACACGACAAATAGTGTAGAAGATTCCTTCCAAAAGATGGTGATGGTTCCGCATAATCATTAAGACAGGCAGTCATTATTTTTTAAAGGAAAAGCCCGCTAATTCAAAACCTATGAAGGAGACTTAAGAAAAAAAACAAGGGTATCCCGCTGACTGTAATCACAAAAGAAACAGTTCAGGCAAAAGTAGGGATAACAAAATAAAAAAGAAGAGGTCCTAGAAATCCTCAACAAAAAAAGAAAAAGTTACAAAAATGACTGCATTCTCAAACAAACGTTCAATTTCTGAACCATCACCAAGTATCAGAGCAAAGATTCCAGACTCAATTGGGATCTAAATGCAGAATTAGTTGAGTATAGGATTGAAGAACATCATGAAGAACGGGATGTGTACAAATAAATTTTAAGCCTTTATCCTTTTTTTCTTAAACCATGAACCAGGCCACATCACAACCCTTAAAAGTCCTAACTGAAGCATGGGTTAGTTCGAAAGCATACTACTACAAAAGGTACCCAGACTTCTAAAAGGTTTGGCTATAACCCTGAGTTGATATCACACTCTTATAAAATTTGTTTGTTTTACTAAAAAATGAATTTTCAAACTTCAAGACATACATAAGCTTTGCATTCTTTAAATAACATCGCTTGCATATGACTATTTGTTCAACAGCAGAGAAATTTGCAGACGAATATTCAATGAACGAAAATCCTCTCAATGAACAGAGTCACCTCAGATGGAAAAAAAAATTCCTGTAACAGGCCTTCCATATTCAGGGGGCATGACATGGTGCCTAACACATCTGGGGCAAACTAGTCAAAATTCCCAGAAATCTCTCTTAAAGTCCTGAATAGCCGGGGCAGACCTCCATCAATTGGGGCATCAAGTATGATTTCCATCAAAAGAGCACGTATAATACAACAAAATCAATGTTCCCCAATGGATTTATTCTCAAAACAACAAAACAGGAATTCCCAGCGTAAACATTCTAAATAAAGCAGATTCTATTCTAGAAACGATTCAAGTACGACCCAGAGACAGATGCCATCCTGACACTTATTCTAGATTCTCCTCTAGAAACGGTTCAGGTACGATCCAGAGACGGATGTCATTTTGACACTTATTTTAGATTCTCTTCTAGAAATGGTTCAGGTACGATCCAGAGATGGATATCATCCTGACACTTATTACAGATTCTCCTCTAGAAATGGTTCAGGTACGACCCAGAGACGGATGTTATCCTGACACTTATTCCAGATTCTCCTCTAGAAACGGTGAAGGTATGATCCAGAGAGGGATGTCATCCTAACACTTATTCCAGACTCTCTTATAGAAACATTTAAGGTACGATCCAGAGATGGATGTCATCATAACACTTATTTCAAATTCTCCTCTAGAAATGGTCCAGGTACGATCTAGAGACGGATGTCATCCTGACACTTATTCCAAATTCTCCTCTAGAAATGGTTCAAGTACAATCCAGAGACAGATATCATCCTGACACTTATTCCAGATTCTCCTCTAGAAATGGTTCAGGCACGATCCAGAGACGGATGTCATCCCGACACTTATTCCATAATCTCCTCTAGAAACGGTTCAGGTACGATCAAGAGACGGATGTCATCCTGACACTTATTCTAGATTCTCCTCTAGAAACGGTTCAGGTACGATCTAGAGACGGATGTAATCCTGACACTTATTCTAGACTCTCCTCTAGAAACAGTTTAGGTACGATCTAGAGACGAATGTTATCCTGACACTTATTCCATATTCTCCTCTAGAAATGGTTCAAGTATGATCCAGAGACAGATGTCATCCTGACACTTATTCTAGATTCTCCTCTAGAAATGGTTCAGGTACGATCCAGAGACGAATGTCATCCTGACACTTATTCCAGATTCTCCTCTAGAAATGGTTCAGGTACGATCCAGAGACGGATGTCATCCTGACACTTATTCCAGATTCTTCTCTAGAAATGGTTCAGGTACGATCTAGAGGCAGATGTCATCCTGACACTTATTTCATATTCTCCTCTAGAAATGGTTCAGGTACGATCCAGAGACGGATGTCATCCTGACACTTATTCCAGATTCTCCTCTAGAAACGGTTCAGGTACGATCCAGAGACGGATGTCATGCTGACACTTATTCCATACTCTCCTCTAGAAACAGTTCAGGTACGATCTTGAGACAGATGTCATCCTGACACTTATTCCAGATTCTCCTCTAGATACGGTCCAGGTACGATCCAGAGACGGATGTAATCCTGACACTTATTCTAGACTCTCCTCTAGAAACGGTTCAGGTACGATCCAGAGACGGATGTCATCCGGACACTTATTCCAAATTCTTCTCTAGAAACGGTTCAGGTACGATCTAGAGATGAATGTCATCTTGACACTTATTCTAGATTCTCCTCTAGAAATGGTTCAGATACGATCCTGAGACGGATGTCATTCTGAAAATTATTTCAACATATCTTCATGTACAATCACGACATAGATTCATCCATAAAATCCCTGCAGATATTTCCTCTACTAGATACCTTCTCCAGCAGGTACAAAGGCATAGACATCCTACTGCAAGGTCACTTCCATATTCTCAGTATGCAACGTAATGGTGTCCGGTGTTATCATATCCACGGCAGAGCAAAATCTCTAATTACTGCTCCAAAAGTTCCCTAGTGAAGTCGCCAAGCTTCTCAGGATTCTCCAGCAGGATTGCACAAAATCCCCAAACATTGCACGGAGTTTTCCTTCCCCAACAGATTTTATTTCTGTAAACGATGGAAATCTATCTCTCAGCATTCTACTTCAACAAAATTTGAAGACACACATTCTTCACCCCCAGCTACAATCAGGGATTTATTTTCCCAAATTCAGCAACACTGCAATAGACCAGCCGACACGTTCATACATTGCATTCATGCATCATTTTACAAACATCATGGCATATGCAGCACAAATGCATATATCAGTCTCATTTATTTTGAGAGCATCATACAGTTCATACATCATGACATCGCATGAAATTGACTTTACCTTTTCAGGTTGAATTCGTAGATAGACGAACACTATCAACTTATACAATAAGTCAAAGATTAATGCCTGAAACCAAATGGGTAAAATATCTACTCGACCAAGTCGTATGAACTCCCAGAACAAGACGAGTTTACCAATAAATACAGCTGGCCACAGATTAATGGCCGAAACCAAATAGGGAACTATCTATGTGTCTAACATTGCCAAGTTCCAGATTAATACCTGAAACCAGACAGGACAACTATCTGTGAACAACTGATTATAGATTAATACCTATAACAAGCCAGGAAAACTATCTACGTGAGGAGATTGAAGATTAATACCTGTAACAAGCCAGGAAAACTATCTTTCTTTCTAAGGTAAGAGATTAATACCTGAAACCAGCCAGAACAACTATCCCAACGACCAACAAAAACATGTTCCAGATTAATACCTGTAACAAGCCAGGACAACTATCTGTGAATGATCGATTGTAGATTAATACATGTAACAGGCCAGGAAAAATATCTACACGAGCAGATTGAAGATTATTACCTGTAAAAAGCCAGGAAAAATATCTTTCTTTCTAAGGTCAGAGATTAATACCTGAAACCATTCAGGAAAACTATCTCAACAACCAACAAAAACAAGTTCCAGATTAATACATGTAACAAGCCAGGACAACTATCTGTGGGCGATTGATTATATATTAATACCTGTAACAAGCCAGGAAAACTATCTACATGAGAAGATTGAAGATTAATACCTGTAACAAGCCATGAAAACTATCTTTCTTTCTCAGGTCAGAGATTAATACTTGAAACCAGACAGGACAACTATCTCAACGACCGATAAAAGCAAGTTATAGATTAATACCTGAAACAAGACAGGACAACTATCTATGAACGACTGATTGTAGATTAACACCTGGAACCAGACAGGAAAACTATCTACACGACCATATGAAGCAATCTTACACGGGTTTCTTCTCATGATCTCCAGATGCAGTCTAACACAAACTCATCCTGAAGCAATCTTACATGGGTTTCTTCTCATGATCTCTAGATGCAGTCTAACACGGACTCATCTTGAAGCAATCTTACACAGGTTTCTTCTCATGATCTCCATATGCAATCTAACACGGACTCATCCTGAAGCAATCTTACACGGGTTTCTTCTTATGATCTCCAGATGCAGTCTAACACAGACTCATCCTTAAGCAATCTTACGCGGGTTTCTTCTCCTAATCTCCAGATGCAGTCTAACATAGACTCATTCTGAAGCAATCTTACATGGATTCCTTCCCGCAGTTTCCAGATGCAGTCTAACACGGACTCGTCCTGAAACAGCCCTACACAAGATATTTTTATTACATTTTCAAATAATGGTTAATTCCATTATCCCCGGAAAGTCACTGTGAAGCCTGGATTTCAACCAGAAAGCAACAAACTCTCATCTCTCTAGTATAGAGATAACTCTTCAGTAGATCCTTGGACAACTGAAGTTCCTAGTTTCCATTCCCCACAGAGTTTTCCTCAAGCAGGAGAAGAACAGAAATCAGTCTTCCTCAGTGGACTCCTCTTCATACAGTAGGAACATGAATCCCCCATAAAGAGACCTCTCATGAAGTCAGCATCTACTTTAGATGGAATCTTTAAGCCAACCTCCGACGACTCTCTGTCATCTCCTCCAAATTGGATTTTGTAAGCCCATTCCCTACACGATCAACCATCATATCATCGAGTGCAAATTTTTGAGCACTCTAGTCTTCAATCATCTTCCACCTTCAGATCACGAAAGGCAAACAAGCCAATCTAAAACTTCAAGTTTAAGAAGATTGAACACGGGCAACTATTGTACCCCAAAATTTTCCTTCTCATGTTTTCCAATATTTCCTCTTACATGGGTGCTTACAAAAACTTTCTTAAAGAAAATAAGAATTTTGAAGATAAGCAAGCTATCTTCGATTGGCATTGGGACAAGGTGGTTTCAATTGTATTGGGACAAGTTGTCTTCGATTGGCATCTGAGCAGGTTGTCTTTCGATTGGTATCTGGACAAGGAGCTTCGATCGGGAGTCCAAAATCCTTTGACACAAACTTGGTTCACATGACTTCAACTGAGCATGGGTTGATTCATGCTTGATTAGATTGACAAGGAAATGACTTCCCCTGTGCGTGCCTTCAACACACAAGGACAAGACTTCTTCATATTTGCCTTCAATCCACTAGGAAAAAAGCTTCCTTCAACCCACAAGGCAAATACATCCTTCGTGCCTGATTCGATGCACTAGGAAATGGCCTCTTGTATGCTTGCTTTGGCCTCCCTCATGCTAGCATCCACAAGGCATTGGCCTCCTTTGTTTCATCTTCGATTGGGCAATGGTCCCCTTTGAAACAGTTTCGATTCCACATCTAAAATCCTCAACACACAGTTTTCCACCTTTCAACATCTAGTAAGGCCTATTCGAAGGAAACACAAGTGATGCCTTCGAAGGACATGCACTTGGTCCAATCGAAAGACATACAATGGTTGGAGACAATTTTTGCTTGCTGGCCAAAGTCTTGCATACTGCCAGGCCCAAGCCTCATGCACAAGCAAATTCATGCCAAAGGAAGCTTCAACTGGCCAGAATGAGATATTTCGATTTGGCTAGTTGGGTAGTATCAGAGCCAATCGAAGGAAAAGGAAACTCAGAGCCATGAGGAGAAATTCATTGCCAATCGAAGGATAAGGCAACTCAGAGCCATTAGGAGCAATTCAGAGCCAATGGAAGAGCAAAGATCTGAGGGGCTTTCGAAGAAGCCCTGATAAGGGAAAATCTGAACAAATTCGAATTGGAATTCAGAGTCATCGAAAAGAATAATGCTCCGATGAAGAGAATTCTGAGCAATTCAAATTGATGCAGATGGTGACTTAATTGAAGAAACTCTAAACAATTGGAATTCAGGGTCATCAAAGATCTGAGCAATTCAAATTGATGTAGATGGACTCAATCGAAGGAGCTATAAGAATGAAACCAGAGCCATTTGAAGGAGGTAACTAAAGGCCAATCGAAGGGCATGGCTTGAAGGTATTCAAAAGAACGAAGTATGTCCAGGTTCATCCCAAAGCTCAAAGAGGCATGAATATTTAAAAAATGTAAGTCTTTTAATGTGTCTGGTTTTTCCTTCAAAGCTTGGTTAATGGTTGCCCCTTTCCATTTCCATGCACCCTCCATCTCTTATAAATACACATACATATGCACAAGGAAATACATAGATACTGCCTCATACACGCACGCGTTGCCTCAGAAAAAGCATACTAAATTCTAAAAATTTTATAGTTTGAAACTAGTTTTGCCGGTACCCTCAGTCCAAACTAATAAATCACGCCTTGATCCTGAGATCTCCAGGGGCATCTCCAACACCACATATCCATACATTACTGTTGGTAAGGAAAACAAGTAAAGGATCAAACTTTCCATTTTTTGCATGTCATATTAATTTGTATTCAGAATCAAAGGACCTGGGTGTGAAACCCAGGTCCATGTCTTGTTTTTTAACTCTAAAGGCTATATTGCAGATCCAGACTAAATAGACCAATGCGCACAGAATCGAAATACCTGGGTTTGACACCCAGGTCATGCTTTTATTTTTGCTAACATTTTTTGCGGATCCAGTGCCCTCCACAGGCAATCCATCAGGCACTTTCAACAAGGCCCCTGGCTGGATCAAAATTCACATCCTTCCCTGGATCGAATGATGGAATCCTTCATTAGATCGAAGGATAATCTCCTTCATTGGATCGGAGGATACCTTCCTCTGGATCAAAAACTGCCTCTTCATTGGATCGAAAGTTGCCTTTTTCTTTGGATCGAAAGACTTGCTTTTCTTGTATTTTTATTTTTTGTGTTACTTACTTCTTTTTAGTTTCCTTTTTTTTAAATTAACAATCAAATAAAAATCACAAAAAACATTAGGTTAGTGTTTTTTAATTAAGTTAAGTAAATAAATAAATAAATTATTTTAACCTTTTCTTTAAATTAAAATTAAGTAGACTTAGGCTTGGTTTTCTTTCATAAACAAAAATAACCAAAAGATTTTATTTTCCTTAGGATTCTTAGACGTTATTTTCAATTTGTGAACATTTATTTATTTTCGCACTTTTCATATTATTGTAACTGCTCATGGGTTGTAATAGAATAATTAGGACATTTACTGCTTTTATCTCTTCATGCTTGGACATGTAATTAATACCAAAAGCCATGTAATAGCGTAGGATTTACGTTTCCGCACTTTAAATTCCTGTACATATTAACAGCTTAGATGTATGCCTAATAGGATTGTATGACAAGAACATTAAAACAAAACGCTAGCAAACCTTACAAAAAAAGACAAAAATAACTAAATACAACACATCTGCACATATACACCTCTAGGGTATTCCTACTTTGGTTGCCTTCGGAAAACAAAATAGTCATGTCCTTCGAAAGTAGGGATGCTTTAGCAGAGACCCTTAAATCAAAAAGATTATAGTCCCTCGATGACCCTACAGTGTTGCCTTTCGGTAAATGATCTAGTCCCTTAAACAAAACTGCTAAAGCGTCTCTATATGTTGCCTTTATGATTGTACGATGTCCCTTCAAATATCCCTCAAACATCTAATGATAGAACTACCTACTCACTAATAGTAGGATAGCTTGTCTAAAGGATAGGAGGAAAAGAACAAACCTTTCTAGTATAAGTAGATAGTTCTTAGATGCTTGCTCAAAAAAAAAATTCACGCTTACACTAAAACAACTTTCAAAACACTTTCAAAAAACGCTTTATAAACACTCTTGAGACTGATACAAGAGTTATCATAAAGAGAATCGCCGCACTAAGGAATTTTCAAAATACATTTAAAAAACACACAAAAGCACAAGGTATTTTTCAAAATGAGCTAAGCATCCAAGAGCCCGTAGAAAACTACGGATGGAAAGGGTGCTAACACCTTCCATTTCCATAGTCTACCCCCCTTACTCAGAAAACTCTCGAAAGGTCTTTTTCTGTTCTTTTCACCCTTTCCTTTGTTGTATAAAATAAAAGTTGGTGGCGACTCTTACTTACCGCGACATTTGTGAACATAAACGCAAAACCAGTATAACAGTCGGTTTTGCCACCGTATCACACTAGTGTTCAATCATCTCCCACCTTCAGATTACAAAAGGCAGACAAACCAATCTAAATCCTCAGGTTTAAGAAGATTGACCAGGGGAAGTTTTTGTACCCCAAAATTTGCCCTCCAATTTTACTCAAGACATGCTCAGTGAGGTCTTAAATTGCTCAAGGTTGACCAATAATTGATCTGACAAATTCTCCTCCTAAGCAACAAACCTCTAATTAGGGTTTCACTTTTCACCAAGATGTGTGAGCTCTAAAGGTGTCAAATGTTTTCTATGGTACTAATATGTCTTCAAGATTGTCCATGACAAACTTCATGCCTTACACTACAAGTTTTCTCAGTCAATTGCTCAAATGTTTGAAAATCAATTGTACTAGGTCAAAGGTCAACTATGGCCTATATAAAGTCAAACTTCAAGATTTTTGGTCAACATCAACATTTTGAAGTGATATCCATCATTTGATTAAGGGTTGATCATGATTCCTCAAGGAATTCTCTTAATTTATCAAAAGTCAAGAGTTGCTAAATTAGGGTTTCTATAGGAAAAGTCAACTGAACTTTGACTAGGCATAACTTTCTCATACTTCAACCATTTTTCCATAACCAAATCTCATTTTTAAGAGAAACCAATTCCCTACAACTTAGCTTTTTCCCTCAAGTCCATGAAATGCACCATTTGAAAGATACAAGCTTATACATTACAGGTCATTTTCAGAAAGTCAACAAAAGACACTTTTTGCCAAGACCATTTACATCAAGATAAAGTCTTCAAATGCAAAATTGATAAAAATAGGGATTGAATTAGTCATGTTGGGATTTCCAAAAAGTCCAATATCATCATCATGAGATAAAAATTGAGCAAGTTATGGATTGCCCAAGTTGGGAAAATTTGAGAAAATTCAAAGATTGTGCATTGAGCAAATTTGAACTATTAGGTCAATGACCTAAGTTTTTGAGGTTCAAACACTCTCATGACCTTATGAAGGACCTATAAATCCATTTTTCATGCCTTTGATTTTATTTTTATTTATTTTTATTTTTGTTTAATTTAAAATTAAATAAATAAAAAATAATTGCATAAAATAATAGGTTAATGATTTGGACATATGGGCTAGTGTTTTGGGTCAGCCTTAAGGCCCATTTTTCATGCAAAATATGTCCAGGTTCACTCAAGACTCCACATGGCATGAAATCTTAAAATTTGGTAAGTTTTCAAATGGAAATATTTTGTTTTCATCATGGCTTTATGGCTTGGATTCTTTCCCTACTTCCTCCCTAATCTCACCTCCTCTATTTATACAACACATCTGCAAGCATTACTCATGCAGATAATGCCTCATAAGAGCTCCACAAATTTCTCAAAATTTCAACAGAGTTACAAAAATTGAAACACGTTTTTCAGGCATCCTCAATTCAAACTAGTGATCGTACATTGCTATTTTGGTATAATCACAAACTCAAATCTTTATTTTTACGAATTGTTGAAGGTTTTAACATGTGTGCATAAGTTTCTGGGCATCGTTAGAACGGGTTAAGAGCATTACATGGAATGTATGGCGTCTAGATTGTGAGATTCCATGTTCAAACCATGCTTGGGTATTTGATTCATAACTTAGGATACAGGAGTTTTTGGCCAATCTAAGGCCAGATTCGTGATCAGGGCGAAATTTTAAGCGAGATAGGGTCTTTCTTTTGTCTTAAAACTATTGATTTTGCAGGATCCAGGATTTGGTGGATCGGAGAAGACGACCGGAGCTCTCCTCCGGCGTCTTTGACCTGTTGACTCTGTTTGGGAGTAGGCGTGGCAATATCACGTGTTATGATTGGCTTATCTAAATTTCATAATGCGCGCGTTTGGCTGACTAGGATCAAATGCTTGTTTCCTTTATTTTGTTTTTGTTTTAATATGATAATAATTTAGTTAAATGGTTGGGTGGTGGAAGGCACGTATGTTAGGCTAGAGGACCTGGATTCGATCCCAGGCTTCAGCTTTTTCCATTTTTTCATGTTATATTTACAGATCAGGTGCTTCAAAGCCAGGCGTACTCACCATGTACCATCAGCCCATCACCACTTGATCCCGATCCAATGTATCCAAATGCGCAGACCACCATGCGCCTTCCAAAGATGCCCTCACTGGATCACAAAGTAGACATGGGCTCTTCTTTACTTGGGCCTAGCGTTTTTTTTTCAAATTACACCCCCAATTTTTGTTTTCCACTCAGGCCCATTTGCATTTTTCTTTTATTTATTTGTTTGATTTGTTTATTTCTTTTAATGTTTTTTAATTATAATATAAATTGATTAAAAAAAATATAGTTTTAGGTTTTTTTTAATTAAATTAATTTTGTAAATTAATTAATAATTATTTTAACCATTTTCTTTAATTTAAAATTAATAGAACTTAGGATTTTAATATTAAAAATACCAATAACTTAGAATTAGGTTTATTTTATATTTAAATTTAATAAATTAATTGAGTTAATTATTTTGACCTTTTTTTATAAATTAAAAATCTATTTAGAATTAGGTTAAAGATCCATATTTCTCAAATAAAAAATTCTAAAAAATATTAGGTTGTATTAGAATTTTTTAATTAATAATTTTATTTTAGCTTCATTTTAATCTAATAATTAGGCAATTTAGTTTAATGAACAAAAAAAATGACAAAAAGAGTTCTCTTTTTAACTTAGAATTAGTTTAGGGTTAAACATCATTTCATTTCGCGCACGTTATTTACTTTCGCACTTTTTTATACTAATGTATTTGCATAGGGGATGTAACAGAATTAATTAGGACTTTTTTACTTTCTTTATGTTCCCCCAAGTTTAGGACTTATAATAATCCCACTCCCCGAAGCCTTGTAATAGTTAGATATACATTTCCATACTTTTTATTACTGCAAATTATTAACTGTTTAGATGCATGCTAACTAGGATTGTATGGCGAGAATAAAACACAAAATGCTAGCAAACCTAATGCAAAGACAAAAATAACTGAATATAACACAATTACACATGTACACCTCTAGGGTATCCCACTTTGGTTGCCTTCATAAAACAGTCACAATTATTGAAACGTGAGAGATTTTAGTGGCTACCCTCCCGTTTAAAGATCATAAGTCCCTTGATGACCCTCTTGATGTTACCTCGGTATGATCTTAAAACCCTAGGGTAGTTACTAAAGTTTCTCGCCTAGTTGAGTTTGTGACTGTATAAAAGTCCCTTCGAATGTCCCTCAAACATCCAACGACTAGGGCTACCGACTCACTAATAGTGGGATAGCACTATCTAAAGGAAAAGAGGAAAAGAACAACCTTTCGAGTAAAATAGATAGCTGTTAGATGCTTGCTCAAAATTTTTTTTACACTGGCACAAAAACTCTTTCAAAAACTTTTTTAAACACTTTGTATACGTTCTCTACCATTCCGAGAAACATTACAAACTTCTCCGTACTAAGGCGCTTTCAAAAGTACTTTTTTAAAAACATACAAAGCACAAGGTATTTCAAAATGAGCTAAGCATCTAAGAGCCCGTAGATAACTACCGATGGAAAGGGTGCTAACACCTTCCCTTTCCATAATCTACCCCCCTTACTCAAATAATCTCGAAAGGTCTTTTTCTGTTCTTTTCACCCTTTCCTTTGTTTGATAAAAGAAAATTCGATGGTGACTCTTGCTTACCGCAACATTTGCGAATACAAATGCAAAACCAGTACAACAGTCGATTATGTCACCGTATCACAGTTGCCTTCGTGATTTGCAATCATCATTCATTAGTGGATTAAGACCTCGATTGAGAGAGGAGAAATCACCTTGACAGGTGGACTGGAGTATCTTTGAGTTCAAAGAAAACCAGGATAACCATCATGTCATATCGTGTTAATTTTTGAAAACCCCAATTCAAACTCTCTTTCTTGTGTTTTTCTATCCTTCACATGTCTCTACCAATGAAGCTCTTCTTGATCAAAACTGGATTCAAGCCATGGAAGAAGAACTCAGGCAATTCTTAATCAATGATGTTTGGGATCTAGTACCAAGACCCAAAGGAACTCATGTGATTGGAACCAAATGTGTTTTTCGGAACAAGCTAAATGAAAAAGGTGAAGTGGAAAGAAACAAGGCTTTATTGGTTGCATAAGCATATAGTCAACAAGAAGGAATAGACTATACTGAAACCTTTGCACCAGTCTCCAGGTTATAATCTATTCGTGTTTTAATTTCCTTTTCTATTAATCATAACATCATCTTATATCAGATGGATGTTGAAAGCACGTTTTTGAATGGTTACATAACTAAGGAAGTTTATGTACACCAACCTCCTGGTTTTAAAGACAACAAAAATCCTGATTTTGTTTTCAAACTCAAGAAATCCCTGTATGGTCTAAAACAAGCTCCAAGGGCTTGGTATAAGAGACTCGACACTTTTCTTTTAGAAAATAACTTCAACAAAGGGAATATTGATACTATTTTGTTTTGTAAAACTTTCAAAAATGATATCTTGGTAGTTAAAATATAAGTTGATGATATATTTGGTTCTGATAATTCTATTATGTGCGAGAATTTTGCCAAGTCTATGCATAATGAGTTTGAAATGAGCTTTCTGGGAATCCAAATCAATCAAGAAAGAGATCAAACCTTCATTCACCAGAGCAACTATGTCAAATAACTTCTAAAGAAGTTTGACTTATCTTAATACAAGACATCAAAGACTCTTATGCATCCTACTTGTATTCTAAATTAGGACGAGGTAAGTAGCAAAGTTGATAAGAAGTTGTACAGAGGTATGATAGGTTCTTTACTTTATTTGACTACCTCTAGGCCTGATATATTATTTAGTGTATGTTTATATGCTAGATTCCAATCAGATCCCAGAGAATCCCACTTAACTGCTGTAAAACGAATCTTTAGATACTTGAAAAACATTGCTAACCTTGGTCTGTGTTATAGAAAATCAGAAGAATACAAGTTAGTAGGGTATTGTGATGATGACTATGCCGGTGATAGGCTTGAAAGGAAGAGTACCTTTTTAAGTTTTCAATTTCTTGGATAAAACCTCATTTCATGGTCTAGCAAGAGACAATCAACATTTTCTCTCTCAACTGCTGAAGCCGAATATACCTTTACGGAAAATTGTAGCACTAAAATTCTCTAGATGAAGAGTTAGTTAGAAGATTATCATTTACATGAAAATAATATTCCTATCTTTTGTGATAATACTTCTACCATTTGTTTATCTAAGAATCCTATCCTACATTCTAGGGATAAACATATTGAAATTAAACATCATTTCATCAAAGACTATGTCTAGAAGGGTGTTCTCTCTTTAAAATTTGTAGACACTATACATCAGTGGGATGACATCTTTATAAAACCCCTTGCTAAAGATATCCTTATTTTCATTCTAAGAAATCTAAACATGGTTTCATGTCCAGAATGAAAAAGATGTTGTTTCAATCTGATGAAGCACTAAATGTAATATATGCTTCTAAGATTTTCTGTGTAGGATTCTGAATAATGTGACTTTTGATCAAGTGAAGTCTTCATGAATCAATTGTAATCATGAATCATCTATTCCTTGAATGGATAATTTATGTGAATACTGAAGAACCTACTTTATCAAACAAGTTACTAATAAGTAAAAGGATTCTTGTTCAGATAAAAGACTGTTATGGCTCCGAATCACCTTGAACTTTGTGTGATATCTTAAGGGAGATGATATTCTTAGGAGTATACAAAAATCGTCATGCTTTACCCTATGTCAGTGATTGTTTTTTCATTTCCTTGTGAGATATTCCATTTGGCCTATGTCATTCGTCAGGTAAGTCATGTCTTTCATGTGTCATTTCTTTTTCCTCTCACCCATCTTCCATCTTTTCTCTATCATGCCTTCACAAATCATTATTTGCCATCATCAAAGATTCATTTATCTATCCTCTTATTACCTTTTTTATTTATGACAAAGGGGGATAAATTAAAATGATTTTGAAAGTGTTTACTCATAGAGTATGAAACTCAAACATATATAATGATGTTGCTACTAATTGGTTTTTTGATGTTTTCATTCCAGGAACTCTAAACAAGTTCACCGAGTTTATTCTAAGATTGGTTGAAGATGAAGATCCTAGTCAAAGGTTGAAAACCTTATGGATGATATCAACTCTTATCTCATATCTAAGAAGTTGTACACTTTGTGAATATATGAATATTCAAACAGATGTACCAAACACAATCAGAAGTTATAAACTTACTGAAAGTAAGGTAATCTTGCTTAGTATCATAGTATTTAGAAGTTGTTAACTTTATGAAAATATGAAATTCAAACTCAAAGCTCAGAAGTTGTGCTCTCCTGAAAGGAAGTCAAGTCAACATTCTGATGCATGCTCTCATACAGAGATGTCACTCAAAATTTGTGCTCTGATACATGTGCTTCAGCAACGTACACTCTATTCAGAAGTTGCGAACTATCTGAATGTCTGTTACAATGGAGAATATTAGATCAAACTCTGATGCTTGAGAAGCATAATGTTTTGGTTGTGATATCAGAATCATGGTCTAGAAGCGCTGGTACATAATACATGGCATTATTCAATCGGGCTCAAATCAAGTTTTGGTTCTTCATCAAGTGCTAATAGAAACCAAGTTTTAAGATGAAGATCGTGCATTCTAGTCAGACTCTGATGAATTGCTGTAGGAAAGTGTTACTTCTCTATTTATTATGTTCTGATACTCAAAATTTATTTTGAGTCTTAGGCTCAGGGGGGGACTCTGAACAAGCTTAAATGAAATTTTGGGTTTAATAGATTTCGGGGGAGTTGTGAGCTTAACTCGGAATTCTTAGGTTACGGTGATTAACCTATATAAATTGTTCTATAAAAATACATGGTTTTGTCATCATCAAAAAGGGGTAGGTTGTAATAACAAGAAGTGTTTCCTACACCTCGCCTTGAGATTTTGACGATAACTTCACATGTTATCTTAGAGAACAGTTGTATACACTAATGGTTTCGTCTAGTGTGTAGTTGTTGCTATAACATTCTGACTCTGGTACAAGGCGTGTGACGTCATCAGGTTCTAAACATAGACTATGGAAGAAAACATGTGGTTACATGTTTCGTTAAAGTCAAGGTTCTAAACTGATCTTCTGCAACGTGTCTTAGGAACGTTAGTACAAGAAGTTATGATTGTGGCTTTGTGGTTTAGCTTTGGAGGACTTATAAAGCTTTACTTTTGTGTTACAAGTTCTGAAGATTATAAAGACAAGGTTCTGCTGAACAAGTTCTGATGATCTGAAGAAAAGCAAGTTCTTACAACCAAGTGCTGAAGACTCTAAAGACTAGGTTTTATGTGACAAGTTCTGAAGACTCCAAGACTTAGGTTCTAAGGCTTAAGAAAGATTCTTCTATAACAAGCTTCAATGGTCAACATTCAAATATCTGAAGCCTTTGTAGATCAAGAATAAAAAGTTCAAAATGGTTAACGTGTGATAGTGTACAAAAGGTACATAAAGTGAATGTGACCTTTACTCTTCTAGATAGTGACTACTCTCATTATAACCATTGAGAACCAACAGCTAGATTTCCAATTTACCTTTATACCCTTTTAATGGATCTCTTGTACAAGCTATAAAAGGAAGACTTGGAAGCTGAAGAAAAGTAAAAAAACAACATTACAACAACAAATATATTCGTTCAACTCAAGCTTAACGAAACTACACCAAAGCATTTTGCAAACTCTATAGAGAAATCATCTGTGTATAGTTTTGTAAATAATCAAGGAGTTGTTTCTCGTATCTTGCAGTAGAACACTTAGGTGTTCTTCATTATACTAAAAAGCCTGTAATCTTCTTACAAGAATAAAATTTGTAATACCTTGAAAGTACTCAACTGTTGTTGAATGATACCTTGAGATACTGAGTTAAGGTCTGAGCTCAAGAAGACTCCTGGTGCGGATTGAGTGGATTTATAGTAAGGATCGATGGACTTATTGGGGGTGCCAATAAGGTTGATCAGCCTTGATGTGGGTTGTTCTGTAATCAATTTGGTTATAGTGGATTAAGTCCTTGTTGAAGTAGAAATCATCCTTGTGAGGGTGGATTGGAGTAGCTTAGTTAACAACAAACCAGGATAAAAATCATTGTGTTCATTTACCATTTTATGTTCTAATCGTACTTGGTTTGTCACTAACAAAAGGATTTTATTTGGTGAAACCCAATTCAAACCCCCCTTTCTTGTGTTTCTCACACCTTCAAGGGTTACCCGACTTAGAGGGTTGGTTGCCTTTTACCGCCTTTTCATTATTTTGGTGCTAAAATTATTTATTTCTCAGCCAATCATACATGCATGTGAATCTAAATTATGCCAGACTATCAAGATAAACTAATCAGAGAGTACTTCTCAGGGTCCAAGTACTATGGTACAATTCTACATGTTAGACTCATATCTCTTTTGGGGAAACCTAGGGTGCTCAAGAAAAACCTCTTATTGTCATACTTTTTTTTATTTCTTGAACCTCAACCTTTCATCTCTAAAACTCTATATACTTTCTAGGTTTCCCCAGACTCAAACCTTTTTGAAAAATTTTCTTTTGGTTAAAATTTTGGGAAAATGGTGAAAAGTGGTATTTTGAAAAAAAAAATGAAGAAAAACGAACACGCAAAGATAAAACAATAAAATTAGAAGCAAAGTAAAAGAAACTAACTCCCCCAAACTTGAACTAAACATTGTCCTCAATGTTTTGGCACAAGTGAGGCGGGGTAGAACTCACAAGGTTCTTACTCAGGAGGTGCAAAGTGGTCTTTCAAACTTTTCAACTTCATCACATTTTCATGCTCCTCCTTTGCGAGCCTTTTTTATTAGCTGAAAACAAAAACACACAAACAAGAAAATATATTATCAACAAAAAGCGTGGGTTGCCTCCCACGTAGCGCTTTGTTTAACGTCACATGGATCGATAGTTCATGAGTGTAGGAACTCATGGTGGTTCTTTCGAGAAATATTCCTCGGTCTAACTCTCTATAATATTTAGTTTCCATGGCCACTTATCAAGCCATCTCTCATACCCCTCGCCCTTCTTTTTCTTTCTTTTGTAGGTTGGTTCATATTTTTGAACTTGTGGGGGTGGTTCTGGTTCAATCCTGCGTATCAACTTTTTAGGTTTGGATTTAATCCTTTCATCTCCCTCCTCAAGTGTCAACCTTTCCCTCTTAACACTAGTAATATCCCCAGTTTCATAGTCCTTTAGTTTTCTCTTTTTATGCAGGACCTAGGAAAAAGGCACCTTGGTGTGGATCTTTTCCAATAACTCCATATACCTTTTGTGTTGGGAGTCTGTCTTAGCTTCCACAAATCTTTGTGGGAAATAAATTTGTGGGTTGTAGGGAGGAGAAGCAATATAGGATGCCCCATTCTTTACCTCTTCGACAACCTCGTTTTCGGGTGGTATCGGTGGATTTTACTTAATTTCTAACATTTTCTCACCAGAACTCTTCTCAACCTCATTATCACTCTCCCTATGGTTTTCAACTTGTTTTTCACATCTGGTTGTTACGACATCCACATGTCTCTCAGTGAAGGGTCCTAGAGGTGTGTGTGCAAGCAGGGAGATTTGGGTCTCTTATGCCTTGTTGCAAGTCACGAGGGACTCAACCACTGTATTTAGATGCCTAAGGGTTTCAACAGTATGGAGATTCTACTTTATAAACTCTACATTTTGGAGAGTTTGTGTCGCCACAAAGCTCTCCATCATATATTCTAGGTTAGAGCGAGCTTGCGTCGCAATGAAATCCTCCATTAACATTTAGAAGTTGGATTCTTGGGAATCTTCTGGTTCCTCAAGATAATGGGAGTGGTTATTATAGAGAAAATTTGGATATCCATCCACCCTAGGTTATAGAAACATGAGTCTTCATGGTAACTGTTAGCACAATCGATCATATTTTGGATAGACTCCATGCCAGCCACGAAGAAAACAATGAAATAGAAAAAATATATATTTACAAAAAATAAAACTCCATTCTATACGGTGATCAAACCGAGATTCAATATAAAGCGCAATGGTCCCCGGCAATGGCGCCAAAAACTTGACACACTATAAGTGTACAGCTATGCGAAGTAGTAAAAGATTATCGAACCACAAGGACCAATGGTTGAGTACCGAACTCTGTTATATTGGTTTATATCTAGAGAAATCGAAATTTTGTGTTTTAGGAGCAACTTAAGTAAAAAAGCACTTAAGTGGAAAAACAACTTATTTAAAAAGCACTTTTGGAAATAGCTTAAATTAAATTATAATAAAACAAACATGACTTAGGGTCATGATCCTTACTTCAACTTCTCTATATGATCTGATCACTTCTATCATGAGGTCTTTTTACACAAATTATAGGAAATAGATAAATATGGACAATACCTGCTTTCGCTAGCGTATTTTCCTACCTATGACGAATAAGTCGCTTATCGGCTTTCGCTCGCGCAGAATTATTTGTCAAAGATTGTTATTATTGCACAACTATTAAAAATGGGACATTTCTCAATTTTATTTGAGCACTTTTGCGTCACCGAACTTAATTGTTTGAAAACTTGCTATCGGGTACTGATGCATGTCCTTTTAGATCACGAACGGTACCTGAGAACTGTTTACTTTCATAACAAGGGTTAAAATAAAAACTAAGGTTCTAAAATAATAGTGAAAATATTTTCTTGTAATCGACAGCGATGGATCATACAAATTGTCATGAGATAAGTCTCATGATCCCTAGTCCCTAAAGAATTATTCACTCATGGTGAGGAATTGCACAACAGACACAATATTCAATTTAGAAGACATAATAAATGATAAAATAATAAAACAATGATAAAAAAAACTATATAAATAAAATATCTTGAACCAGTGCTCCAATGGAGACTTGAGTTACAGAGCGTGAAAAGAAAACATGGAATAGAAAAACTTGATAAAAACTCAAGAGTACCTATGAGTTTTTATATTAGAATTCTAATAGTGGAATAAATCTATGTTATAAATAGCCATTACATCGGGAAATATCTCAAATCAATGCCCATTAAGACTAGAATCAGCCCAAATTGGAATGCATAAAATTCCCAAAATGGCGATTAATCGAACCAAAAAAGGAAACAAAATAATTGGAAATGTGCCTGCATGTGACAGGCCATAACACGCATTACGGGAACTCGTAACAGGCCACATATATATGTACCAGACATGATCTCAAGGGGGTCTTTAGTCTGGAGCCCGTTACTAGCCGTAACAAGTGTTACGGGCACCTATAACTGGCCTCTGGTTTTTGTACTGAAGACTACTGAGTTTTTTTCCCATGTTTCATATGATTTGATCCTTCTTTCATCCAGAATAATTTAGTAAGGCCTGAAAACAACAGAAACACAATACCAAAGCATAAAGCATATAAAAATGAAGGAAAAGCGGATAAAAACAATGAAGTAACAAAGTAAAACATCTAATAAAAACGATGCAAAAACTACTTATCAAAAGTTGACTAACAAACCTTGTTCACATAGTTGACTAATTTTAATAAGATTAGCAGTCAATCTTTTGAGAAACAACACATTGTCTAACCTGGGTAAGCCATCACACATCAGCTTTCTAACTCCTTTGATTTCTCCATTAAATCCATCACCAAATTTAACATAACCTGTTGGATGTGGCTTGACATCCACCAAAATCTTCTGGACCCTTGTCATATGTCTAGAGCATCCACTGTCAAAGTATCAGTCTTCACTTGTTGAGTCTCTCAAAGAAGTATGTGCAATAAGGTTAACATCCCTATTTTTAACACTTCTCTTTTTTCTCACTATGTTAGCCTTGGAACGAACTGGAGTTCTTTGATCTCCATACAATTTGAAACATGAAGGATTTATATGACCAACCTCACCATAGAAGTGACACTTCAAAGTGGACTGAGGTTGGTTTTAAGATTTATCACATCTTCCAGAATGTTGTAACATGAGTTTCAACATGATTATCTTTTTCTTCTTTTTAGTAGGAAAGACCTTCTCCTCTGAGATTCTCCTCAGTTTATTATCATATTGATAACAAACTTTGGTATCTTCATTTTCTTTCACCATATTTGTAGAACCAGTCAAGTTATCAAGCTTGGAAATTAGGCGTGTTACCTCAGTTTGTAGATGAGAAACAGAACTAAGCAGTTGCTTCTTCTCATTCTCCAAATCAGTAATGATCTTGTTTTGCTCTTCCTCTTTCTTTAGGCTTTCTTCACACTTTTCACAAGTATCTGTATAGGACACATACAAGTCTTCATAAAGATCATTCTCATCATATTCATCACAAGCTTTAACTTCATCTTTCCATCTTTCAGATAGAGCCAACACCAGTTTGGCAGTCTCAGAATTGTTTTCATCTTCTAGCTTATCATCATCAGACCAAAATGCATTGAAACCTTTCTATTGCTTCTTGAGAACATTTGGACATTCAGGTCTGATATGACCAAATCCTTCACATTCAAAACATTGAATGCTTTTGCTTTGACTTGACTTCTCTTTTGTTCTTGTTTTCTTTTGAAAATAAAGATTGTTTTCTTCTGAAAATAAAGATTGTTACTGATGTCATAAGGAATGTTCTTGACATCTAGTTGAGGCAATTGGAGAAAAATGATCAAACAATGAAGTCGCCATTGAATATTTATTTATCCCAAAAAAGGTAAAGGAAAACATCGAAGAAAACCTGAGAAGAGAGAAATCAAGGTCTCGCGACCAAGAAAATGGATAACGGAGTCGATTACACAAGAGAGAGGTATTAACACCCCTCACATCCGTGGTACTCCACGAGATTCACTCTTGTTGTTCTAATCAAAGTGTGTGTCTAAATCCAAAGCTAACAAGCTAAATGGAATGCATGAATGCAAAGTATATAAAAAATAAAGGTTTTTTTAGTAGTGTCTGCCGCGGTTGTGGACCTTTGTTCCTACGTGCCACCTTTCGTGCAATAGGGGATTAGGGAACTCATATTTCACCTAAAAAGGTGTTTTGGTTTGTTTTGTGTTTTTCAGGAAGATAGTGTTACATTCGTACTCTTCGTCTTCCTATCATCGCAGAACACAGTGGCAATGGCCTTCTCCTTTATCGATCCACATCCATTTGTCTATGTGCTTCAACGTCTCAAGTTTTCCACTATCTCATTCATCTCTGCTATTTCGTCTCAATGTCTCTGCGTGTTCGACGCTTCCACAATGGCTTCAACTTCATCTCAATATTACTCTTCTCAATCTCTTAGTTGTAACAACAACAAATTCAAGGTATGCTAAAATGCATAAACGATGCAGTTCAGAGACACACAAACACAATCGCAAATGGAGATTCGAGATTACCTCCCGGAGCAGCTCTGGTGGGTTCTTCTAAGTTAAAAATACGGTGATAAAATCATAGAGAACTCTTCATAAAAGTAGGTACCTATACTTTTTCCTCCCTTCGAATTCACATTTTATCAGTGCTTCATCTTCTTCAAATTTTTTATTCTGATTCGCGAATTGTTGTTGTTTATACTGAGAAATTGTTGTTGTTTATGAGATTGACAAATTGAATTGAAGATGATGCAGATTCTGTGGCGAAACAGAGGTGATAAAGATTGAAGTTTATTATGCGAAGATTGAGAATGAAGTAGAGAAGAGGATGATGAGGGTTTTGTAGACAAACTCAAATAGAAGTTTGGAGAATTTTAAGAGAGTTTTGTGATATTTATGTGAGTTTTCTTCTCTCTAAATTTTTGTGTGTATTCTTTTCTCTGTGATTGTACGTGTATTGTTGGGTGAGAAACGTGAGTGACTTTTTCATGAGTTGTGAATTGTACTCTCTTTTTTTTTGTTTCTGATTTAAAAATGTTGAGCTGGAAATTGATGTAAGGTCACAATTTATTCTGCTTCTGATATTTTTTCTAATTCTCACGGCTTTCCTACTTTTCTCATGTATTTCTTTTCTTGATTTTCTGTTTGGAATTGTGAATTCAGCATTGTTATTTGAATGGGAGTACACTGGACTATTCTCATTTGCTATTTTCCTGAGGTGCGAACTAGCGCAAATTGGTTATGGCATATCCACTAAAATTGCTTTTTGGTTTTCGTATTAAGGCAATTCTTTCGAATTTTTCTGCAGGGACATGAACTGCTTCTGATCTTTGTTATGCAGGTTTCGAACAAGTTGCAATATTTTGAAATAGGGTAGGGCTGATTGTTGTGCAGCTTTGGTTTTTGAGTATGGAAAGATGGCCACGGTAGGGTATTTCATGAAGCTTCAACATGAACTTTTGGCATTAGGACTTTTAGAATTAAGGACATGCTTTGTAACTTTTCAAAGTGTAAATCCACCATTTGTAACTTGTATGTTTTTATTTTATTTTTGAATGAATCATGAATAGACTGTGATGGAAACTTGATGGATTTGAACAACGTTGTAACTTAAATTGATTGAATAAAGGCTTTGTTGGACATCTTGAATAAAATTGAATGATTTTTTTATGAAATGCTTGATCTTGAATGAATTTGAATAAGATTTGTAATTTTAGAATTGCCTTAAATCATGGTGAACTTTGATGGAACTTGCTTGATATAATGCACCACCTAAGAAATACCCTTTAATAAAGCTTGAGCATGCCTTGTGAATGATTTTTACACTATGCTTTTTCAATGGTGTAACTTGTCCCTTGAATTTAAAAATAAAAAGTACTTGATAAATCTTCAACTCCAAATTTTAGTGACAAATCCAAATCACTTTGTATCTTAATGAAATAAACTCTATCTTCAACTCTCAAACTCCAAGTTAACTTGTAATTTCAATTCCAAATGATCTAAATACATTTTCCTTCTTTGTGATTTTTTTTAAGCATTTGAGAAACTTTGACCAAATCTTGAACAATTCTTGAGCAATTTGTCTTGACGGAATCACTTGAATGAAACTTCATTTTAACGAAACCCTAAATCAATCCATAGAAGTTACTTTCATGAACAACTTCCTTGATCACCATTTTTCTTTTGATGCCATGATTTGTTCTTTGCAACCACAAACCCTTGAATCACTGATCTCAAGAATGACGCCTTGTCCTTGAAGAATCTTTGAAAGATAAGAATGGAAGCATGAAAGAGAACCTATAATGAACCTCAATTGATGAATTAACAAAAACCCAAGCATGATGAGATGTAACCATAATTATTTCCATACTCTAACACAAAATATTGAAACCCTAATTATCTTGAGAAATACAGAGAAATAAACTTTGATTCATGACCTTGGTAAATTTTAGAGAAGAATAGCCATGTAGCTTGATGAAAAGAGGTCCTCAACAGCCATGCATCAAAACTCTAATTCCTCAGTTCAAGCACTGTAAAACCCTTAAAATAGTTGATCTTTTGAACCAAAGATGCTTTATGAATGCATGCATGTTATGTTGATGAAATGAGAAGCTTAAGCCAAATAACAGCAAAATATGAGGGCAAATTTTGGGGTGTAACACTAGTCTTCCTCTGAATTTCTTTCCAAGAAGGACAATGCTATTAGAAAGATCCTTATCAGTATCCAGCTCAGCGTGACATTTATCATCTTCAGTAATAGATACAAAAGTTATGCCTTTGTTCTTTTTCTTAGCCTTGTCACCAATAGCCAAATCAAATGTTTGAAGTGGCCCAATAAGTTCATTAACTCTCATGTGTTGATGTCCTGAGCTTCTTTAATTGTTGTGACCTTCATGTCAAATCTTTTAGGCAAGGACCTAAGAATATTTCTGACCAGTTTTGTTTCTGACATCTTCTCTTCTAACGCACTGGAAATTTCATTAATCTTTATTTGATATTCCTGAATTGTCTCATCATCATCCATCCTCAAATTCTCGAATTTTAAGTTGAGAAGCTGAAGTCTTGAAATGTTCACTCTAGAGATAACTTCATAAGTCGTATTGATAATTTTCCAAGCTTCATTGGCTACAGTACAGGTATTGATCATCTTGAACACATTCTTATCGACTCCATTGAATATAGCATTCAAAGCCTTGGAATTTCCAATAGCTTCTTTATCATCATCTTCATTCCACTCTTCTTTAGGTTTCATAGTTTCAGTTCCAGTATATTTTCCATCTTTGTCAATATCCTTCACAACAGGACGCTTCCATCCTTTCAAAACAGCCTCCCAAGCCTTGTTGTCCATAGCTTTCAGAAAATCTATCATTCTAACTTTCCACCAGTCATAGTTTGAACCATCCAACATGGGTGGTCTGTTGTTATAACCTCATTATTTTTCCATAGTGCCAGAAAATATATCCCTGAATCTCACCCAGTAACTATAATAGGGTGCCTGCTTTGATACCAATTAAAATTCTAAGACGCTCAATATCAGAAGTCAAGACTGATGTCTCGACAACATACAATGTCACAACAGATTTTATGACGTCTGTTGATAGAATAACAAACAAAAATAACAACACGTCAGAATTATAACTTGTAGAAAACTAAAGAGCACGCAAGAATTGTTAACCCAGTTTGGTGCAAACACACATACTCTGAGGGCAACCAAGCTAGGAAGCAAATCCATTATTAAAAGTATCAATTTGAAGCTAAGCTCCCCCGTTTACAACTTCTCGCTTAATCCCTACCCAATGAAACTTCTACCTAGGCACCTCCTAGATATGGAAAATCGACATCCCACTTCCAATCACCACGGTGATAAATACTCCCAATCACAGGAAAAGACAATTCCAATCCCATAAACAGTTAGGAAGTACACACTCCTTAATTACAACTACTTGGTCTTGCTTAACAGCTTTGACAAGAACAATACTCACTCTTACTTCACAGCTTCGAGGAGAACAATAACTTAACTAACAGTCAAACTCAATCAGTTAACTCAAATGTACCAAAGATACATGAGGACATACAAACAAAAAACACACACGGAGAACCTAAGGACTATCAAAACCTAAACCCTTACTTTTCACAAGGTTTTACAATACAAATTATGCTTAAAAACTAGGTCTTGGATGAGTGCTTATATATGCTTCTGCAATTGGGCTTGGACTGACTTGGATTCTTCAATCAACTCCAATCTTCAGCTGAAAAATCTCTGCAGAATATTCTTAACAAAAATAGAAACAAATGTCATAAAAAGTTTCCTAAAAAGTCTCAATCCATCATTTTTAGTAACAAATCAAATCAACACTTGTTTCTAACAAAATCCTTGATTGGCCAACACCTATAATGAGTATAGAATATTCCAGATACTCATATCTTCAAATTAAAACTTCAAGGATATCTAAAAGCATCGCCTGCTGCACAGCCTCAGGATGTCACAACATCTTCTGTGACATCTGGCATTAAAACACATAATAGCAAAATTGTTATGACAATTAATAAAGATGTTGCAGCATCTTACCAGCATCAACAAAGAACCATGTTATGAACCATGCTTAGCCTAAATTTAGCCAACCATTAAAACATGGAACTAACAAAATGAAAATTAAATTTTGGTACTTTGAAATATTTCAATTTCTTCAAAATGACCAATTCTCCAAGTTTTATTGATTTTCAAGATTCTACTTGATCAAATTCATCCATATTCCGTATTTTTCATGAAATTTTACTTGAGGAGTCCATATTTGACTAAAAATCTCAAAATTCAAAGTTTGACTTTGAGCATAACGCAATCTTTAACACATTGGGTTATCTTGAGGAATATGGTATGATGATATTGAAGACCCCTTTAGTGATGTTCATTGTAAATCAACCTTTAAAAACCCTAATTCCTTATTTTTAATTGAGGGTTCCAAAAACCCTAATTCTCCTCAAGCATTTGATGAATCGATGATGAAACCCTAATGTGATGAGATTGTGATGAAGATAATGACCATCATGAATGAATGAGAAGTTTGAATAATTGAGGAATCCATATGTCTTTGATCAACCCAATACTTGTGCTCTTTGATCCAACATAACTATCATGTACAACAAACAAACAAAACAAGGCAAACCCTTGCACTTCATGAGGTTAGTGATGCAGAGATTAATGACATGATCCCTTGATGTTATGAAATGGTACTAAAAAGGGGGGGGGGGGTGGAATCTTAGGTCAAAAATTAGGGTATAACAGATGCCCCTATTTAAGTTTCTTCTATCCAAAGATATGAAGATTGAAATCTTCATCTCAATGGGATTGGAGATACTTAAATACAAAATGCACAATTTTTGGCTCTAAGATGCCTCGAAGATGAAAGATGCTGACTTATGCAGAGAATATCAATAAAATAACTAGGGAATACTCTAGTTCATATTTAGAAGAAGGTCCAACTCCACTAGTGAAAATAATGAACAATGCAATGGGAAGAGAGGGAAACTCTGCTAGGGAAAGAAGCTGGATTCCACTAGGGATAGATTGCAACTTTACTGAGGAAAATCCCAAAAGAGGAGAAAGAGAAAACAAGATAACACCATCTCAATACATGAGAGTAAGGAAAGGATAACATTGACTCACATATGACGATAAACAAGCCTCCAAAATGGATTTTAGCTTCTTCTTTAATCGAGTCTTTCACTCAGAAAGGGTGATAAACCTCCCCCACGATTTTGGTCATAAGACAAGAACGAGACTCTGTTTCTTCTTTAACCAAGTCTTCCACATGGAAAGGGTAACAGACAAGCTCCTTAAAATGTAACCTATTGTATAAGGACTTCACAACGAACTACCTATATCATATTTAAGAGATCAATCACCCATTAGAGTAAATAAGATTCACAACAAACTATCTATATCATATCGAAGAGATCAACCATCCATTGGAGGAAATAAGATTTCACAACGAACTATCATTATCATATCAAAGTGATAAACTATCCATTATAGTAAATAAGATTCACAACAAACAATATATATCATATCGTAGAGATCAACCATCCATTGGAGTAAATAAAAATCACAACAAACCATCTCTATCATATCTTAGGGATCAACCATCCATTGAAGTAAATAAGACTGATATCTGGGGACATCTTCTCTGGGGATTAACAGACTGCTCAAACGAGATTGTTATTTTCCATCCAAAAGGGAATCCAGGGACATACAAGCTTCTCAAATAAAGAGACCACCACTTGTTGTCAGATAATAATTTTGAGAGTATTCATATAATGCCACCGGGAAATAAATTCCACATCCTTGGGAACTGTAAACAGATTCTTGTTGAGGACGTAAAGTTTTCACATGTACAAAATAAATGCACTCCCAATATATTTGTTAGAGACAAGCTTCAATCCTGGAATAAGCTGGAGAGAGACAGCCAAACAAGACTCTTCCCAATGAGGAATAAACTCAATTAGGGATCTATCCTATCCAGAGATGGACGGGAAAGCTAAAGCAAAACCTTTCCACGAGGAAAAAATTCAGTGGGAAGTCAAAAGGAATATACACCTTTCTTCCTACAGGTGACACTCTATTTGAGGGAGTAAAACCATCATTGGGGAAGAGAGGTACACTACTGGGGGATAAACACAACCAAAGTAAGTGGACTCAAAAACATCAAGAAATATATATGTGTATAAATAATTTAAGTATGAATGAATGAATGAATGCCATGTATATGCTAACAAAATAGACAAAATAGATAAATATATGATAACACTGGGAATGACAAAACAACACCAGGGTATAACCAAGCACTCAGAAAATCCTAATAAGATAGAATTATCACTGGAGATAAAACAAATGCCACTTGATGGAGCAAAGTCCTACTATAAGGCTCAAATCTCTCTGGGGAGAGAAAAAAGCTTCTTGGGAAGAAAACTCAAAGTTTAGTCTTCTAATATCAATGATCCATTAAGGGGATAACAACATGAATTCTGCTTCAGCTGGGAGAAAAAATTATGCTCAGTTGGAGATACCTGAATTAAGGCTTAGTTGGGATCACTGGGAAACATTGCCATCTTACATTCTTTGTAAAATAGATCATAAGAAGTTTTTTTTGCTTTAGGAGAAAACCTAGTTCCACACTTCGAGACTTAACCATTCTTAGAGTTATGGTCAACCACTACTACAAAAAAGGAAAAGACAATGCTTTTTTTTGCCTTTAACAGCACTTTAAAGCGCTGCCTAAAGCAGCACTGCTAAAAGAAAAGACAGTGCTTTTTTTCAACGTAAAAGCGTTGCCTTACATCCACTTTAGACAGAGCTTTTAGAATAGACAGCGCTTTTTAATTTTTTTCCAGATAGGCTTTAGACAACGCTTTCCTTTAAAAGCGCTGTCTATTCCCCCACTTTAGACAGCGCTTTCAGACTTTAGGCAGCACTTTTTGTTTTTTAACTTTTTACAGAGATTTTCTCCTAAAGCGTTGTCTATTGTTTACAAATTTTTTTTAATAAATTATCTATTTTAATCAGAATTTTTATCATATTTGGTAGCTTCATTCCAATATTTTGATCTAGATTTTTAGAATTATCTTTTATGCTCCATATTCGATAGCTTCATTCTAATAAAATATACATATATAAAAATTGCACATATATATAAATTGATGATATAGACAACAACAATTTACAAAATTTATGATACAAGTTAAAATTCTACAAGTTAAAATGCCTAAAATATTCAAAATTGAATTTACATCTAAACATCTTTCTATCTTCGAGAATTCTCATGAAACAACAATAACATGAATATCTTAGCTCTATCTTATACACATGTACCTATAAACCTGGGGAAAAAACCAAATGATCAAAATTCATAACATGATAATATATATTAACGTTTCACTTTATTAATTCGAATTTAATTTATACTCAAAACTTGAAATTTCTCATAAAAGGAAATAAGACAATATACCTTAGCTTATAAAATTCTCAACCCGATAATGAATTGACACCATCCGTCCATAAGTTCATCCAATTGATCTTTTGAGTAATGTGCACAATTGAATTCCTCAAAGTACTACATATATAATAATATAACATAGTATGTGATTTAGTTAAAACAATATTTCATTTTATGAGAAACACAAAATATGAAAATAGTATGTAATTCCTAAGTTAGAAATCCATACCGTGGATGGAATCTCTAATCGATCCAAAAGAATAGCTGGCGAGGACATTACACATGGAAAGAAAATACGAATATATATCAGGATATACCCCAAAAAATATATATAAAATGACAATGCCAAAAATTAACATAAACATAAACTTAGATGTAAACACAAACATAAACATAAACATTTTAATATCTTACCTCTTTCACTAACATCTCTTTCTTTTCTTGGTTGGAACATGAATTACGTGCTTCTTAACAACACGGACAAATGGATTTATCCAAATTCCCTCATTATGATCATTTCTGATATATGATTCATCAACTATAATATTCTCATCTTGATCATTTATAATATACGACTCATTCCGTCTAATACATGACTCATTCTCATCATCAATACAACGGTTTCTCTGCATGCTTACCAATCTCTCAAACATTTTGGGACAATCCTGAAGATCTTCTTCAAGTGCATCTGCAATCTCTTCGACTCGATCAAAATCGTATATATCTGTGTCCTTGTCGTCTGAAGTATAGGCCGTACTATTTTTCTCCCCCGGTTCAACGTTGTCGTTACTTTTTTCACCGTGAAATATCCAACACGTATAACTTCTATCAATTCCATGCATTAGTAAATGCGATTTCAATCCATCTGCGTTAACCCGACCCACATAACAACAACCCAAGCAAGGACACTTCATTCGACTGGGGTCTTTGGCGTGTTCAATAGCAAACTTAACGAATTCCAATACCCCATTCTCGTACTCTTGTGACAATCGATCGACAAACATCCATTTTTTCTACTTATTCAAGTAAACAAAAACACTATAAACGAATTATTCTCTTTTTGTTTGAATTAAACGAATTATTTCTAGAAATTTATTTCTAGAATTAATAACATGGACTAAATATATATATATATATATATATATATATATATATATATATATATAAAATTCATAAACCATTTAAAATAACAAAAAAACCTATCATATATATCATCTTTTATATTCCAAAATATAGAACCAAGAATCCAAAAAATGCTAAAAATGCTAAATGTTAAAAATGTTGTTGTTATATATCAAGCCCTACCAAGAATCCAAAAATTAAAATGCGTACATATAACCCAGTTTAGACATCAATGGGAGATAAACACATTTGGACATCAATGGATATTAACACATTTTCAAGGATGATAACTCAGTTTGGACATCAATGGAGTTAAACACATTTTCAATAAAGAACATACCTTGAGAACCGGTCGGTGTGGGTGGAGGAAAACGGAGCGAGACGGTGGAGGACGGTACGATGGCGAACGGTGAGGACGATTTGAGACGGAGACGGAAATGGGTTTCGCGAGGGAAAGGATTTCTGTTTGTGTGTGATAGTGATACTGTGAATACAAATGTTCTGTTTTTTTTAATTCTGACTTATAAGGGTTTAGACAATGCTTTCTAAAAGCGCTGGCTAAAGTGTACCTTAGACAGCGCTTTTGAAAAGTACTGGCTAATAGTGACCTTTAGCAGTGCTTTTCTATTTTTTTTTAATTTTTTATGACTTTAGACAACACTTTTCTATTTTTTAAAAATTTTTTATGACTTTAGACAGCGCTTTCTTAAAGCGTAGTCTAAAGTGGCCCTTTGCCAGCGCTTATGATAAAGCGCTTTCTAAAGAAATCCTTTAGCAGCGCTTTTTAAAAGCGTTTTCTAAGGTCATATGATTAGTAGCGCTTTTACTAATTATTTTATACGTTTTCCGTGTTTTTTTTATTCACTTATAGCAGCGCTTTTGTACAAAAGCGTTGTCTAAGGTGCGCTGTTAAAACTTACTTTTGACGTAGTGAACATTCCCTTTTTGCATTCATAAATCAAAGGAAAATATTTTTCACTCTATCAAAATGCAAAAATCACTTGTTTTTGTTTTAAATATCATAAAAAAATGAAATTTTGTAGAAGCATAAGATGAAATGGGAGTTCCAAACAAATGGGAAAAGGCTCAAATGATAGAATGGTAATCCGCGAATGGCGGGACTCCATGGATGATTACAAAATTTTAGAAAATGTTAAACATCAGGGAAAGATAGGAATTCAAAACAAATGATCAAAGGCTCAAAATTTACTTGTGATGTATGGATGATGTTTTAATGGAGAAATTGAAGGAAACTTGAGTGAAATGGAAGATTCGAAGTTAGGGTTTTGAAAGTGAGAAAATGGAGTTTTTGAGTGATTTTTTAGATGATTGAGTTCTAAGCATTGAATGCATTTTATAGAGGTTTCATATGGTCCTCATAAATGAATGAGATTGAGCTTGATTCAATTCTAATGCTAGTTTTCACATCAAGTTTCAAAAGTTCACTTTGTGCATTATGGTTCCAATGTGAAACATGGAGGGATTTGTGGAAAATAGTAGATCTTTTTCTGCACATAGGAGGCTACTTCTAAACATTGAGATAGTGTCTGATTATAATGAACAATGTATGGTCTCAATGAAAAAGTTTTGGAAAATTTCATGCTTTATCAAAGTGGATATGAAGCTTTCTGGAAAAATAATCCATGTATGGAATGTGAATTGGATAAAGCCTCAAGTTTTTGTGTAATACACTTAGGACTTGTGTAAAACATTAATTATATGGACATTTGTAAGTAACATAGCCTGCAAATATCTTGGTTGAGGCATAGGTTTGGACATGAATTTGAACATGGACATGAACCTTCAATTCAGCTCTAGCATGGCTACTTCATCTCTTTGAAACTTGCTCAAGTAAAAGAAATCCATGCTCTTTGTATCATTGGAAAGATGGTCCCATACTCTATAACTTTCATGTTGATCACTTGTCTTGAATAAAATTGCATCTTGGAGAAAACTGGCCATCAAAATTGAATATTGTAACTGAAAAACACTTAGAAATTTTTGGGTGTTTTTGGCAATTTTAACAACTTTGAGATCTCATCTTTCTATATTGCTATAAGAAATTGAGGAATGCTTTTGAATCCAAAATTTTCATAATATTGAATTAAGTAGTATTATCTTTAAGTACATCCCTTGGGCATGAAAAATGGTTGCTTGGATTGATCATAAATTGGCCGTAAAGTCATGCACTTGGTAAGGTCAAAACACTTAGAAAAATTTCTATGTGTTGAGATTTTTCAACAACTTGGAACATCAACTTTAGATATCAATTCAAGCACTTTAAGGATCATTTTGACTCAAAATATTTTCATCACATTGAAATATGCCATCAAAGCTTTAAAAAGAGTCATTGTTTGTAAGTTTAGGATACTTGAAGAGCAAGATATGATCATGAAAAGTTGGTAAATGAACATGAATTTTTGGTACTTAGAAATATTTCAATTTCTTCAAAATGACCAAATCTCCTATTTTTATTGACTTTCATGGTTCTAATTGATCAAATTCATCCATCTTCCATATTTTCATGAAATTTAACTTGAGGAGTCCATATTTGACTAAAAATCTCAAAAGTAAAAGTTTGAGTTTGAGTTGTTGACTTTTCCAAATGAATTCAAATCTTCCAATTTCAGTGAGATCTGAAGGTTGAGAAAAAAACAAGAAAGGGTGGTTTTAATTTGGGTTTTAAAAATTATTTCTTTTGGAAACGCTTCTCATAAACAAACAATGATATATAAGCTAGAAAAAAAGTGACACAATTAGTTTATACAAGTTCACTTTTAAAAAGGCTACTTTGTTCCACCCGCCAAGGTGATTCGGCCTTAGAAAAGGACTTATTCTAATAATCTAGAAAGATTACAACAACGTCTAAGTGTTTAGGAAAACACATTTTCTATCTCAAGTAATTTTGAGTACAACTTAGTCACTTAAAGAAACAAATCTAGAAAGATTTACAGTTAAACAGTGTTTACAAGAGTGCTTTTAAAAAGCAGATTTAACACCACAATGAAAACAAATGTTAACACACAAATATGAGCAACACTTCTTATGAATACAACAATGATAAAATGACACAATAATGAGCAACAACTCTTGTGTTATAGAGAGTGAATAGTTAACACAAAACTGAGCAACAACTCTTTGTATTTTTGAATATCTTTTGAATATTTCCTTTCTTTGTTTTTCCTTTCACTTTTGATGCTTCAATTTTTTTCTGTGAATCGTTTCACGCAATCATTTTGTTAAATCGTTGATTTCAAAATGAAGTAGTTATCCTTATATATAGGCTGAGATAAGAAGACTGTTGGAAAATGTCACTTTAACTTAGGGCTGTCAATAAACCAAACCAACTCAAAAATAGTTCGTAATTCGTGACGATAATTAAATCGTTGAACTAGGTTCATGAACCAAATGAGCTTAATATGAGCTAAAAATTAAGTTCGTTAACTAAATGAGTTGAACTTGAATTATACATAGTTCGACTCGTTAGGTTCATGAGTCAACTCGGTTATATATGAGATGGATTATATCGTCTTTAAGATTAAATTTAAACATTTTCTCCTAATCTTAACTCTATATTTTCTTTTAATCTAACGGTTTTTATTGATATTTTATATTCTCAATTGAGCAAAATATTTCTAAAAATAATTATACAAATAAAAGCAACACCATATAAATTCCAATATTATTTTTATTTTATTCCTATATTTTTTATTTAAAAAAATATTAACTTAAAATGTCAAATATATAAGAATAATAGACTTTAAAAAAATGACTTTTTAGTTCGTGAAGCAAGCAAGTTGAACCTAACGAGATGAACTTAACGTGTTGAACCGAGTTGTTCGTGAACTTCTAACGAGTCGAGTTTGAGATGGAAAAAAAGTTTGTGACAAACTCGAACTGATATTTGAATTGGACCAATTCTTAATAGTCGAGCTGAGCTGAGGCGAGTTCGATTCGACTCGACTCATTTCTAGCCCTACTTTCACTAAGTTTCCTGCTACTACATTAGCATATGATCATGGGAGATAAAGAGCATACTAAAACTTTATCCGTACACTTCGTTCGCCACAGATAAAGGAAAAGGTGTTGTACTGTTGTATTATATTCCTTCTTGTGCAAGTTTCTGAGCTTTTCTTCTGATGAGATACTTCTGAACTGAAGTAGTAAGGGAACGCAGAAGAGATCACGTCTTTGTTATTTAATCTTCTGGTGAAATGTTTCTGATAAGAAGTGATGAGTATTCCAAAAGATGATTCATTGTAATGTTTTCAAATGTATCAAAGTATTTCAAAATCACAACCTAGTCTTCAAACATGTAGCACAAGCTTATCTGACAAACAGTTTCTTGATATTTGAGCTGGAAGCAAAAGCTTATCTAAGAAGCACTTTATCTTGATATCTGATCTTTGAAGCAAAATCTTAATATCAGATCTTTGAAGCAAAAGTTTGATATCTGATCTTTGCATGGAGATTCCTTTTTCTGGACACACTCGTGACTTTTAAAGCAACATCTAATCTGAGAAGTACGCATGGATTTATTTGTGGCGAACATTCAACATTCATTAGAAATACTGATGTTTCTTTAGAAACGCATGGAATACTCTTTCTGATGCGTGCTAAGAATAATTCTGATGATTCTTCAGACAGCAATCCTAAATCAATTAGAATACTTTATCTTCACACTAAAGAAACTATTAGAACACAAAATTATTACATATAAAATATATGCATTGATATCTTCAAAACTCAGAGATTACATGCAGAACCAAATCTTATTCTAACAATACCTTGTGATCATAATGCAATCTTCAACACAATGGGGTATCTTGAGGACTATGAGATGATGATATTGAAGACCCCTTGATTGATTTTCATTGGAAATTAACCTTCAAAAACCCTAATTCTTTATTTTTCAACTGAGGGTACCAAAAACCCTAATTCTCTTCAAGAATTTGATGAATCCATGATGAAGCCTTAATGTGATGAGATTGTGATGAAGATAATGACCATCATGAATGAATGATAAGTTTGAATCATTGAGGAATACATATGTCTTTGATCAACCCAATACTTGTTCTCTTTGATCCAACATACCTTCCTATATAAGAAACAAACAAAACAAGGAAAACCTTTGAACTTTCATGAGGTTAGTGATGCAAAGATGAATGACTTGATCCCTTGATGTTATACAATGGTGCAAAAAAAGGGTGGGATCTTAGGTTAAAAATTAGGATACAAAAGTACCATAAATACCTTTATCGATTAATTAGTGGTTTCTTTAGGAGAATAATAGCATTTTTGAATCCATATTCTCTATATTTTCAAAATATGAAATAAGGTCTTATAATTATTCTCTAGCAATATCAATATGTATATTCTTTGATTGCATATTTTTACTAATATTTTTTTTAAATGAGGATGGAATATAAAAAGGAAATTGTTACAAAAGGATAGCGGGATGTCAGCCAAAACCCTATCAAGAGGAAACAAACCTAAAGAATGGCAAACCTAGCCTATTCTTTACAAAATTTGCTCTCAAAAAAGCAAGTATGGAATCAAAATAAGAAGAACCAGCGAGAGTAAGACCAATGTTAGCAAGCGCATCCGCACAACTGTTGTCTTCCATAAAATATGAGAGACCACAATATTCCAATTAGTGACTATGTTCATACAATTTACCCATCTATTTCTAATGTGCCAAGGCACCAAAAAATGAGACTTAAATGCCTTGACCATCGCAATTGAATCTGACTCCAATCAAAGGTTATGCCATTTTTTCTCATGGGAAAACTCAATTGCAACAATTACACCAAAGAGTTCGGCAATGAGGGAATTGGACATACCCAAACCAACACAAAAAGCTCCCATAAATCTGCCATGACTATTTCTCGCAATTCCTCCACAAGCAGAAATACCAGAAGCTGAAGCTCTATCACAGTTAAATATAATCTAGTTTCTTGGAGGGGGTTTCCATATTATCTCAATAATTTTTGGGGCTTTAGGAGGATGCATGGTGACCCAAAAATTCCTTAAGGATCACAAACTTATGCATATCCAGATAAGTGGCAGCCGTGGTATTACCAGCAAGGGTGACAACCTCCAGAATATAAGAGATGGAAAAATTAAGATTAAAACTACCATTGTTAAATCTAACCTTGTTGCGGACTGACCATATGATATTGAAAACAAAAATGACAAGAAAACTGAAGGCAATCTTACATTTCTCCCATGCCACTTCTATTAAGCATCTTATCAACACCATACCTCTCAAGAATTGGTTCCTAACATTTCAAATTTTCCCCTAACCAATGCCAAAGGTGTGATGCAAACTTGCAGTAAAAAAAAGTGTTGAGAAGATTCTTCAGCCTTTTTACAAAGATCGCAATGTAAAGGAAAGAAATTTTTTTGTGTTTCCATTGATCATCCTTAGGCACCTTGTTATGGAGAAACTTCCACACAAAGCACTAATTTGAGGGAAGGATTGATGTATACCAAATCCACTGCCACCAGTTTTTCGAATACCTTTCGATCTCTTGAAATCATAAGCAGTTTTATAAGATAAATCCCCATTCGTAGAATGCATCAAAACTTTTGAATCTGAATGGAGATCAAAATGGATATGGCAAGAAATAATCCTCGTATGAATAAAAACGGGAATGATAGTAAGATATTTTTAGAAATCCCACATACCATTAACCACAATGTTGTTGACCCTTTGATCCATAATAGAAGACGAATTCTCCAATCTGAGATGAAGCGGTGCCCCACACCAACTATCAAAGTAGAGACTAATCGATTCACCATTACCCAAACACCAAGAAAAGTTTTCCTCAACAATAAATAATTCTGATTTGAGACTAGACCAAAGAGAAGAGAAAATATGGTGATTTAAGGGCTTTCCATTTCTAAAACCTCTTTGTCTAAGCAAAGCTACCCAAGAATTGGTAGAATTCATCAGCCCACGGGCAAGCTTGAGGTTATACGCCTCATTCAAATTCATGAGTGATCGCAAACCAAGACCACCTTCCTCTATAGGATGACACATGGTTTTCCACGTCACATTTATAACTTTAGCCTTAGAAGCTTCTTCACTCCAAATAAACCTCTTTATCGCACGTTCAACATCTCAAACGAGGGACATTGGCCACGCATAAACATTCATACTATGAATAAGCATACTTTGGATGACGCATTTTACTAGCTCCACTATCCTAGCAAAAGAAAGTAAAGTACCCTTCCAAGAAACCAACTTATTTATAACATTATCCGCAATATGACGCAAATAATACACCTTAGGCTTTCCTTTGAAGATTGGAACACCAAGATAAACAAAGGGAGTATAACCAATTATAAAACCCAAAAGCTTCGGCAGAATATTCAACCTTGAAGAGGTCATGGCTCCATCGAAGATGTGAGAATCGCTACAATTGACTCTTTGACCCGAGATGTCTGCATATTCTTCAAACGTAGAAATAAGAGTTATAATATTGGATATTTTATCTTTGCAAAAAATGAAAACATCGTCAGCATAAAGGATATGAGAAGGCACTGTGATGTTATTCGGCCTCTTGATAAGCTCAAGTTTCTTAGAAGAGATAAGCAAGTTAATCTTACTGCTAAGGATTTCTTTTACAAGACAAAAAAGCAACGGAAAAAGCGGTTCTCCTTCGCGAACTCCACGAAAACAAGTGAAATATCCAATAAGCACCCCATTGACATTAACCGACAAGTAAATGGAGTTGAGGATAATCTTGATCCAAGAACAAAATGTATAATTAAAACCAAACTTTTGCAGCACATTCAGCAAAAAGTCCCAATTCAGCATATCAAAATCTTTGGTGCGATGTCCACTTTTAGAGCAACATTACCACACCAAGACTCTGTATCAAGTAAGTTGATCGCCTTTGATGCTAAACCAATACAATCATAGATGTTCCTGCCATGGATGAAACCAAGTTTCTCCTACGAGACAAGCAGAGGCATAATAGTTGCAAGTCTGTCCGCTAATACCTTGGAATTTATTTTAAACATGAAGTTAGAAACAACAATTGGACGGAATAGATCTAATGAGTCAACATCTTTGATTTTGGGAATAAGAATGATATAATTAGTGTTAAAAGCCAAAAGGATCATGCCTGATGAAAAACTCAATGACAACATCTGAGACATCATGTTTGATAATATCCCAATATTTCTGAAAGAAAACCGCCCCGAACCCATCCGGTCCAGGTGCATTGTCGATATTCAGGATGAAAACTGTAGCCGTAATTTCATCAGTAGAAGGGGTGGCTATTAAAATAAGGTTTGTTGCTTTGTCCACTAAAGAAGGAATAATGATATCAACTAAACTGAAGTCCTGCAAAACAGAGATGTTAGCTGAAAACAGATTTCCAAAATAGTTCACACTACACTCCGTTATCTCCTTAGAATTGGTAAGAATTATATCTCCATTCTTGAGCATGGATATTAGCCTAAATTTCTCCTTAATCTTGGAAATTTCTCCAACTTTTAAGCTCTTCCTTCAGGAATTGCAGTTTTTGGTAAGGATAAACATTGGACATCCAAAAATATTATGCGACCAGACTGAATCAATCAACAACCTGCATCCCTCATGAATAGACCAAGTTCTAATGAATTTGAATTGAGAAAAATTCCTAGAAATTTTTATATGGAATTCGATAACAAGTGGATAATGATCATAACAAACTTTAGGAAGGGTGAAAACAACAATGGTGTTACAAGTATCAGCCTATAAAGAATTCCCAATACACCAGTCCAATCTCCTTCCGACGAAGAACGAAGGATCTCTTTTATTTGACCAAGTATATCTAGCCCCAGTAGTAGTAAAATGAATGAGATTATTGTTGTCTGTCCAACTTTTGAAAATCAATCATTGATCTCTTTGTAGGACTATTTCTTCCCCGATGCTCATGGGCTCCAAAAATAGCGTTAAAATCTCAAAAATAAGCCCAGGGCATACTATTGTTAATATGAAGATCATTAAGATCTTTCCAAAGCTCCTTCATTTTGTACAGGTTAGAAGAAGCATATATTGCTGCAAAAGCCATTAAACAGTTATCAACAAGAATATTAAATGCAACAAACTGATCAGATTTTGAAATAATGCTCTGATTGAAGTCATCCTTACACAAACACCAAAGGGAGGGTTGCTCCAGGTTGTTGAGAGAGAAAATCTTTAAACCATGTTTGTAAACCAATTATTAGGATACTTAGCATAACTTATCTTTGGCTCTACAACAAAAAGAAAATTAGGATTGTGACTCTTCAAAATTCTCTTCAAGGATAATCTGAGGAAGCCTTAGCCACACCTCTTATATTCCAAAAAAGCACTTCATTGTGACATTTTCTTAGGCCCTGCTTGAGACCGTGAAGAGTGTTTTTTCTTCAATCTAGAGGATTTTTGTTGCATTATGTTAGCAACAACATTAGAGAAGACACCTTCAGGTTGATGGGAAACCTCCGCGAGATTCTCCTAGGAGTATTAAAAAATATTCGTTGTTATTGACCACCAAATCCGGAGTTTCTTCGACAAACACCAATACAAAAGATCCAGAATCATCTAGAGGTTGAGATACAAAGTTTTGTGAATTGTTAGGAACCATACTAGGGTCATCATCAGCATTGCCTTTCATCCCAGTATCATGACTTCTTCTTTCATCCTCCTCAACATTATCTTGGCAGTCGTCCTCAACATTATAATCAATATTCTGAATTATAGCCAGTTCCTCTCCATCTGCTGCAGCACGAGTGACATTATCCTCATGAGGCATCGATATAGGCTTCTGTAAATTAGGAACATTAGATTTGGGAACTGATGTATAGTTATGTTTCCTCAACAGTTTACAATCTTGCCCCATATGACCTGTTTTTCTACAATGACTATAGAAATTAGGTAAGTTTTCATATTTAATATAAGAGAAGAAAGAAAATCTTTCCCTTTCTACCAACACGTTGTGATTCAAAGGCAATTTCAAATCCATATCCACAAGCACCCTGACAAATTATCCAAAGGTTCGATTCACCTTATGTTTAGCAGCAGCCGAATCAATACAAATAGGTGTCCCAACATAACTTGCAATAGCAAATAAAATCTGGGGTCTCCAATACTTCTGCGAAAGCCCAAAAATTGAACCCAAACTTGAGTAGAAGTGTTATTTTACAGAGCGGGATTAAAGTCTTTCGTCCAAGTAAGGAGTTTCAAAGTTCAAGGATTTTAACTGATGGAGCCTGAAGCCTTACTCTACGCATATCTTCCGTATTAGAAAATGTGAATTCATAGAATCCACTTCCCAATGATTGAACTCCCCTGTTTTTCACCTTAGACCACAACAGATGAAGTTTCTTTCTAAGAGAAACCATTGTTAGAGGTGTGGTATCTTTTGGCCAAAGCATTCTACCATGAAAGTTGTTCTTACATTCTTCAAGTTCAATTTTGTGTTGTATCCTAATTTTTTTCCCTAAGATCCCTCATCATCTCATATTATCAATATATCAAGATCACACATTAAGGTTGGTTCTCCCTTTTTATTTTATCCTATCTTTAAGTTTGTTCTTGAGGGATCACCAGGCACCTTGAATTGTGTATCTTATACATGTGTTCTTTTAACTAACATCAAAATATATGTATATGTATCTTTGAATGTTCATATTGTAGGTGATGACACAGTTGCATTCATCTCACCATCTAACATAGGGTTTGAGGGGTGGTCTTCAGTCAAATGATTTTTTAATGGATTGCAAGAGTTCATGTTTTAAGGATATGTCCATGACACCAAAGATTTGTGGTCCAAAGAGTTCCCTCATTTTATTTAGGTCAAGTTCTTCTCAAAGTTGGTGGTGACATTAGTAATAACTGACAAAATATATAGAGTTGCCACCATTAATTTTTATCCTAAGATGGGAATATAACGGAATAACCTTAATCGAGGATATAGAGATTTTAAGTTCTTGACTCACTTTAGACAAAGGGAAGGTGTTAGGCACCCTTCATCTACCTTGTTTACAAGGATACTAGGGTTTAAGTTTAAGGTTTAGGAATACGATTTTAATTTTTTAGTTAGGGGAACTCGCCACGGTTTTTAAGTCGTATGCTTATGTATCCTCTTATGAGGAATCAGAGTCTCGATTTGTAGTTCGCAGTATTTGGTGGTGGCATTCATCAAGAAAATTTATAGGCTCATGTGTTTATTTCAATGCCTTCTTCAATAATTTTCATTGATACTTAAGCTCCGCATTTGAGTGTGTTTCAAGACAACATCATCTCAAGGCCTATTGTGATTCATCATGCATTATTTTACCAAGAAAGTTCAAAAAGATTCAAGGTTGGTTCAACAAGTTTGACCTAATTGAGCAAGTGCTTGATTAAGTGATCACATGTACATAAATCTCTCAATTTTCAACATTTTGAGTTGGTTCTTTTTTCTATGGATTTTTATCGTCATCTACAACAACCTCTCTTCACATGACAAGATCCAAAGTTGCAAAAAAAATCATCAAAAGTTGAAAGGAGTTTCAAGTTCTTTTGACACTCTCTGAGCTAGGTTTTATTGACTTCCAAGGACCATATCTTGCTCATTTTTTAAGATTTTTGATTTACTCCAAAGCCATGACTCTCTTTAAATGGGCCTTAACAAGCTCTCTTCAGTAATCTAAGGCTAATTTTAAATGGAAGATCACTAATGGTTGAGAAAGATTACAAGTCTCCGTGAAAAGCCTTTAAACTTTAGGGTTTGACTTCAAATGATCATAACTTGGTCAATTTTTATCTCCTTGAGCCCATTATTTTTCCATAATAATCTTCGGTATGTCTACTACAACATTGTTTCAATGTGCAAGACTTGAATATGCTTGGAAAGTGGTTGAAGAATTGAAAAGATTATAGGTCTTTTGTGAATTTCCCCAAATTTATTCATCATCTTCAAAAGACCATAATTCTTCCAATTTTTATGATTTTTGAGTGATCTCAATTCCAAAATTCGATTTAATAGGTTTACTTCATGTCATCTTCAGATATCAAGATCAAATTTTGAGTAGAAGGTCATGTAATTTTGAAGAACATTATAGGTCACTTTAGATTTCTATACTTAAACAATTTCTAAGTACAAAAATCAGTTTGTTTTTCACGATTTCAAGAGGACATAACTTCTAGCTCAATTATCCAAATGGAGTCTTTCTTGGCATATTGTGAAGATTGTGACCTTGTCTTTCAAATGCCTCAACATTCATGTCTAAATCCTCATGAGTTGTGTGCACCATGGATTCAAAGTTGGTACCTTGGAACTGAAGTTTCACTCACAGACATATTGCAAATTGACTAATGTGGCTTCTAATGATCAATTTTGTGTGTGTTTTCCACTTAAACATGTTTGAAAAGTTGCTAAGGCTGGATTAAGGATTGAAACGCAAGAATTAGATGGGTTTTGATGAGTTAGAAGTCACACTTTTGTTATGATCATGGTGCACACAATTTCACTTGATTACTTACCATTCACCCTCTCTCACCATTGCATCACATTCTCCTATAAATAGAGACCTCCTCTAATTCATTTTACAAGCTTTAGAGAGCCAGAAAACCTATGTCAAACTTCCTACATACCTCTCAATGCTGTAACTTTAAATTTGGTTTTAGAGCTCTTTTCAATCCAATTTCAAGTCAAGTTTTAGAGCAATTTCTTCATACTTCATTCAGGTAGTTTAAGGCATCAATTCTTCTAACTCAAATTACTAGAATGGTCTATGATGTCCATTTATGCTTACTGATGGTTTAATTTTGATCAATCGATGCATTTGGTGCATCTATTTTTGATTTCAAAAATTTTCAAAACTCTCTGGTTTTTCTCAAATCAACTGAGCTATACTTTAAATAAATTTTTTGTGAGAATACTATTAAAATAATCTTGAAGAGACGAAGCGAATGGCACCAAGCTGAGCTCCTGATTTTACAATTTGTAAGACCTGTAATTCGCGATTTGTTGGAGGTTGAAGACGATCAGCGTATCATCTCTCAACCAATGACATGGTGCCACAGATTTTTTTCAAATATTTTTTTAATTAATGATATGGTGGTTAATTCACTAATGACCATGATATGCACAATGCAACATATCCCTTGGATTTGATTACTAATGTGTTTTGACATTAATCCAATGGTCTACATCTTTTTGGTTTTATTTTTATTTTTTGATTTTATATTTTAATTGTTTTAAACTTCAAAAATTTATAAAAAAATTCATTTTAACTTCTAAAATTATGAAAAAATTATCATTTGTGGCCCAAACCTATATTTGCAAGCCCAAATATGTTTAAATTGAAACCATTAATCCAATCTTTGAAGTTCATTGTTAGGAGGCTTTGATCTTATCAACCCTCTAATGAACTTCATAACTTTGGTTAAGTAAATCATTTGAACATCGTTGATCATATGTGGTTGCTTTGAGCATTTGAAATGAATGATATACTTGACAAAAAGCAAATGAGACTTTATTGAGAAGCTTTGATTTTATCAATCTTATAACGACTCTCAAATGCAAACTTCAAGATGGTCATTCAACTAACCTTCTAACTTCTAATTCACTAACAATTAACTTTACTTTGTGCTTTTACTTTATGCCTTTATTTTACGCCTTTATCTTACGCCTTTATTTTTATGTACCATTTATTTTATTATTTACATTCCATGCCACTTTTCTTTTGCTCACTTGAGCATTTATCTTTATGCCATTTTATCTTTGCTCATTTGAGCTTTTATTTTCTTTTAAAGACACTTAATAATCAACTTGAACAATAAAAAACTGTAAAGTTACTTGGATTTCTTGGTTACTATCCTTAGCATTGTAGAGTTGCGGATCTCTCAACTTAGGATTAGAAGCCTTGGTACTTTTGGACCTTGTGGTTATGTTGTTATTTTGTCTGAAATCCTTGGGGTTTACTCCAATGCATTGTGTTGTTTTTTCTTTGTGTGCAGGTTATTTTGATTATATGCTTTGTCTGTAATTAAGAATTCCTCTGTATACAGCCGTTACTCTGCCTAATTTTTGTGAAAACTTAATTCATCTGAAGCTTGGTATTTCTCAAAGGTTTAGTATTTTTGCTTGCTTGGTTTCAATCCAAAGGATGGGAATTCTACATTGACTTCATATGTCAAGTTTTGACTTCTTGTTGGTTATATCGTTCTTTTCCATGGCTTTTACCTTATGCTTTAGGATAGTACCTTCATCTCCTCTTATCTTCTTTAATTTAAAAAATATTCTCCCTCCTTTTCAAAACTCTTCTTGTTTTCTAATTTGAACCGCTTTCATAATAAACTTGGACTTAGGTCCATGCATTTTCAAAAATCTTTTCTTAATCAAGCTTTAATAAATTTAACCATACTTAGACATCTTTATCAAGACTAAAAGTTAATTAACCTCATTCAAACCATTTTTCCACTTTAGCTTTTTACTTTAAAACTTTTCTCAAAAGATTAGACTCCTGTCGATTCTTGCAGTGATACGAGCTACTATACTTCTACGATATGTATCTAAGGGAGATATTTTCCACTTGGGTGTTGAGTGAGGCTTTGTTGATTTTAAAATCCAAGATATTTCCTCCACTTTGATATGATGCAAATTCTCCTTTCTCATAATTTTGGGTAGTAATTATGTCTTCCACTCAGATATGATGATGATGTCTCTTCTCTTAAAATTAACCAACACACATGTAATTTAAAATTTTTTAGTTGAACTACGAGTACCCTGATCCCATATTGCACAGAAGGTGGTACGTAGGCACTAAAGGTTCCTAACTTCGGTGGGTACAAAATTGTAAAAAACACTTCTTTTCTCATCTCCACCATCTATTTTTATATACACTTTTTATAGCCAAAATACACAGATTTTCAAAGAGTTTCCTGCGTAGATGTTTAAGGTGCTAATACCTTCTCTTTGCATAAACAACCCCAGTACCTAGATTCTTTCCCCTCTCTTTTTGGGTTTATTCGCTCTTTTTCTATATCCTTTAGAAACAATAAAACGCGATGGAGATTTTTATTTTGATCATTGTGAGTTAAATCAATCCAATGGCTTAGTCTCAATATTTATACTGCTACAAAAAACGGGCACTCTGCTGGGGATAAAATCTCTAAGTGGGTTGAGCCTATCTTTGTTTATTTGTGTCTGTTCTATTTATTTTATTGTATATTATTTGTTGGATATATGCTTGTGTGTATGGATTTTTCTGGTTTTCAGGGTGCTTGGTGATCTCTTGTAAGTCCTCTACCCGGACTTGGGCAAACTTAAGATAAGATGGGTGGTATAGTCGTGTTAACTTTGACGGACGAATCCCAAAAAAGGAGACATGAGATCCCCCACTCAGTGGAGGCCCCTTTGACTGTATTACCTGTTTATCGAGCAATCGGAAAGACTTATTGCTTTCGACCTGGGAGCCTGCTGAAGTTGATGATTGTAGAACCCTTAACCCAACTTGGCCTATTAGGTGTAGTGTAAAGACTATGACAGAGCAATCCGGAAGTGGTTGTCACACGATGCTACGCTCAAACGAGTTTCTTGAGAATATTGCTAATTACCGAGCTAATCGGGACATTGGTAATATCCTAAGGAAGAATGTAGACTCTGGAAACTTTTTAGAACCTTGTTTAGTAGGTGATAAACCAATAGTCCTTACCTTATGTGTAGTACCTTTGAATTCATGCTTGTGACCTCGAACCTATGAACCCCCATGTTTGTGATCTTGTGTATGATTGTTGCATCATGCATTCATGCACCCATAAGCATTCTTTAAACGATTTTTCAAAGAACTTGAGGTTGACTGTTGCAAATATCTTAGGTACTTTTTGACCATGGATTTTGGAAAGAGAACGACTCAAAAGTACAGTATCAAGGATCCTAAGATAGAGGAACTGATGAGTTTGATTCCTGAGATTGAGAGTTCTACATATTTCTGGAAGAAGTATGGAGCCATTGTCCCTCTTATGAAGCTCGAGATGAAGGAGGGTATTCTTTCTACATTGGTCCAATTCGATAATTTCTTACACTTTTCTTTTACTTTTCCTGATTATCAGTTAATTCCCACATTGGAAGAGTATTCTTACTTACTTGGTTTACCTATTACTGATTGTGTTTTGTTCACCGGCTTAGAAAGAGAGCCTAAATATCATGAGATTTCCATTATAATTCACTCGAGGAAGTATGAGATAGAGGCTAACATGACTACCAAAGGAGGAATCAGGGGTTTAACTACTCAGTTTCTATGGGAGAAAGCTCGTTACTTCGTCAAGATGAAGAGTACAACTGCTTTCGAGGCTATATTTTCTTTGCTTGCATATGGGTTGTTCTTGTTCCATAACAACGAAAAATCTGTGGATGTTAATGCCATTAGGATCTTTCTGACTGGGAATCCATTCCCTACGCTGCTAGGAGATACTTATTATTCTATCCATCTTCAGAATTTCTATCAAGGAGGGATGGTCATCTATTGCACACCGTTGTTATATCAGTGGTTTATTTCTCACTTACCTAGGTTTTTTGCTTTTTAGGGATATCAATAAGGAACCATGTTGGTCCCCGAAGATTATGGCTCTCACTCATTCTGACATTGATTTGTATCATCAAACTTATTATGATGTGGAGATTATTGATAGATGTGGTAGTTACCCTAATGTGCCTCTTCTTGGTACAAAGGGAGTAATTAAATACAATCCCATTATTGCACATTGTCAACTTGGATATCTGTTGTACCCCAAAATTTTCCCTCTCATTTTATTCAAAACATACTCCTAGAGGTCCTCAACTTGCCCAAGGATGCCTAAGGGTTGACCAGACAAATCCTCCTCCTAAGACAATGAGCCTCAAACTAGGGTTTCCGTTTTTATCAAGATGTTTGAGTTCCAAGGGTACCAAATGATTTCCATTGCCCTAATATGTTCTCAATATCATCCATGCCAAGTTTCACGCCTTGCGCTACAAGTTTGCTCAGTCAACTGCTCATATGCCTGAAAATCAATTGTGTTAGGTCAAAAGTCAACTGTGACCCATATATAGTCAAACTTCAATATTTTTGGTCAACATCAACATTTTGAAGTAATACCCATTGTTGCACCCCAAAATTTGCCCTCCCATATTCTTCAAGAAATTGCCAAGCCAAGTCACAAAATTCCCCAAGGGTTATGCAGCTCAACTGTCTCCTATACAGTCAAAACTAGGGTTTGTGTTCTGATCAAGAATTGAAAGTTTTCAAAGGCCCAATCAAGTCTCATATGCCTACAAATGTGGTCAAACATCCTCATATCAAGTTTCAAGGCATTCAGCTCAAAATTGCACAGTCAAAACCCTAGATTGCACTACAGTCAACTGTAGGGGCAAAATGGTCATTTGGCAGTCAAAAGTTCAAATTTTTGGTCAACATATCATTTTGAAGCCACAAACATCATTTGATCAATGCTTGATCATGATTCTCAAAATTTGGCTCAGAAATCATCAAAGATGCAAAAGTTACTATATTTGGACAGCTGAAAAAGTCAACTGAAATTGACCAGGGCATAACTTTCACATGGATTATCAGAAAAATTCCATCCAAAGCTCATTTTGAAGAGAAAGACATTTCCTACAATTCATCTTCATATTCCAAGTCCAAGAAATGCTCTCACAAAAAGTTATCAATTTCAACATTATAGGTCATTTTCAAAAGTCAACAAAAAGGGACTTTAGGTCAAAGGCCATAACTTGAGATTGGTAAATCAAAATGACATGGGACCAAAGGCATTGGTTAAAGGACTCAAAGACCTTTCCAAAATGTCCAAGAACATGTGAAAAGCTTAAAAATTGAGCAAGTTATGCCTTGTGGAAGTTGGGAAATTTTTGGGAATTTTGAAAAGTCAACAATGGTTCAAATGACCTAAAAATACAAATGGGCCCATTTTTCTTCCATGATCCATCATTCCAAGCCTATGCACGACCATTTGGCCCAAAGGGAAGTATTTTCTCAATTTTTAATTATTTATTTGAATTTATATTAATATTAATTCATTTAAATTATTTAAATATGTGAAAAATATAAACTTGACCTAAAAAAATCTTTTCATGCATGTTTTACTATCAATATCACGTGCACATCCTAATTAGGCAAGTTTTGGTTTGATTTGAGCTGATTGAACAAAATTGCACATAAAAAAGATTCAAAAAAGATCTTACAAAATCAAATATGCAAATCATTGAATGCCATGGATATTGTTCAATTTTGTTGACCTAAAAGCTTCTATACATATTCAGAATCACAACCCTAAAGCATTTAGACTCCAAGCTGCGCTGAAAACTCCATCACAAACTTGAAAAATTGCCATAAAAACTCAAATCTGAAAACGTTGTTAGAGGTGGTTTTAAGCCCTAATACTCATTCCAAAAGCTTGCTCGTGGACTCCTGATCATATTCCAATCAATATCAACCACAAAAGCTCCAGGAATTGGTACCTGTAACTCAAACTGTAAAGCAAAACTTTTGAAATCGCATATCATAATTCATACATCTTTTTGCATTTTTGTTTATGAATTCTTGTTCAGTATGAAGTTTCCAAGCTAACCATTGTGCTTAATTGTATTTTTATTGACCATACGCGATGATGCCATGAATGAGATTTAGGGTTTGCAGGTTTCAAAATTAGGGATTCTTAATACAAGCAAAATTAGACCATCCCAGTAACACCATTGCAATCAGCTCATCAAGACGAAGAAAAAGCACTAGTCGCGATCAATTTATGATCACCATAGCGCTAGTCGCTATTTTCTTGAAGCCTGCCTAAAACCACGCTTCTAAAACCGTTGCAATAGGATCTTGTTTCAGAAAAAAAAGAAATACGTGAGGAAGACGATGTGCTGGCAACCACTGGGTGGCTCATTCAAACCAGCGCGCGCTTTTGTGTTTTTTTAGGGGGCCACTAACCAATGTTTCTTTTTATTATTTATTTGTTCTAATATAATAACATGCGCGTAGTAGCTCAGATGGTGAACGTTGATTGCATTAACCCTCATGACCTGGGTTCAAGTCCCAGGTCTGGCAAATTTCAATATTGTTTTTCAATGTAAATTCCCATGCAGCGCTTCTGTGGAGACGTACCATATGCCATCCTGATCCAAGCACACACGTGTCCCAGACGACCACACCAAAGGCATAGATCCAAGGAGTACCATGTACCATAGTCAGACGCGTCACATGTTGCACAAAAAAGTCAATGGATTTCAAGCTATTGGGCCAGAATGCTAGGCCTATACCTCCTAAATTGGGGCCTGAACCCCCCCTGGTTTGCTTTTCTTTTCATATTTTATTTTTTTTAATTGTTATGTTATTTGTTTTTTTATTTGTTTTAATTAATTAATTATTTTTACAAAAATATGAAAAATATCATAAACTCAGAAAAAGGCAAAAAATATAATATTTATTTTATTTTAATTATTTCCATAAATAAATGCATGTAAATAAACTTAGTTTTAATTAGGTTATAATTTTAATCCTTTTAATAACTAAAATCCAAAAATAGAATTAGGTTTAATTTTTATTCTTCTTAATTTCCCTTTTTACAATAATATTGCTTATTTTATTTATTTTCTATAATTAAATTTTGCATGTAAATTAACTTAGATTTAAATTAGGTTAAAACTTAATATTTTCGCAATAAATTTAAAAACCATTAGAACTAGGGTTTAGCATTTTATTTTTAATTTCAATAAATTCTTTTTCTTTTAAATCTTAAAAAACATAAAATACCAAAAACATTTAATTCTAATTAATTATTCTTTCTATTAAATCTTAAAAAATACAAAAAATACCAAAAAAACATTCTTTTTTATTTTAATTTTTAATTAATTTATTAACTTTAATTTTTTTACGAAAGGGTCCAACGCCCATATTTTTAATTGTTAATTTCGCGCATTTATTTTATATCGTTTCAATAATTATGTATATGTCCCAAAGCCTTGTAACAATTTAACTTTTCGCACTTTTACTTTGCTTTATTTAGTTTCCGTCAAATCGGGTCCGGTTTAATTTTGGCGATGTGGACCCGCGCCATTTGTAATAGTTGTAGATTTATTTTCCTCGCAAATATTAACTGTTAAACAAGCATGAAAGAATGTATGGACTTAAAATAAAATCAAGCGTAGATCACAACAAACATGACAAGACAAATAACTGAAACATGACACACAAATTTGCACACACCACCCCTAGGGTATGCCTCACTGTTGCCTTTCGAAAGGTGATCGTCGAGTAGAGGATGTCTTAGTAAGTCCTCATGATCCGGGAACCTGGCATGAGGGTAGCTTCTAAGGTGTCTTCCTGTTGCTCTGGTGATCACCATGTCCCGAACCCTCGAATTGACCCGAACACCTCCAACGGTGGTGCTACCTACCTCTCAATGGTGGGATGGCACTACTTTAAAGGACATTTACACAGACGAATTCCTTAGGGTAGGTAGGTTCTCAAGGATACTTGCTCTCTTCAAAAACAAACAAAAAAACCTTTTCACACTGACACTTTTCCAAAAGCTTTCAAAGCAAATTTTTCAAACACTCTGACGTACGAGTCGAACTGAAATTTTTCAAAGAAATTTTTTAAACCCACATTGAAAAGCAAACAAACATTTTGAAAACACAATGAGCAAGTATCTAAGAGCCCATGGATAACCATGGATAGAAAGGGTGCTAACACCTTCCCTTTCTATAACCTACCTCCCGAACCGAGAGCAATCTCTTTAAGGAATTTTTCTGTGCTTTTGTCCTTTCCATTTGGAGAAAATAAAAGACGGTGGCGACTCTTGCTTCCGCGACATTTCGCGAACCAGCGTTAAACAGTCAGTTCCAGATCCACCGATCACAGAACTGGCGACTCTGCTGGGGACACTTAAAGTGGGGTGTACCTTAGGGCTAGCTTATAACTATGTTTTCAATTGTTTTCCTTGTGTGCTTTAAATTGTGGACTGTCTCGGGAGTTCTATAGATCCTAACCCGGATCTGGGGATACCTTCTTAGAAAGTAGCAACAAGGCTGTGAGGGAACTGTGCGGGGTATACCGACATGGTTGAAACAGTCTGCTACGTTGATGTGGCACTTTGGTGTGTACCGGTAACCCTTGAGTTCAGTCAAGGAGAGTATGGGGCCTCCGCGTGGTGTCGTGAAGCATCAACAGACCTTAGGAACCTTAATTGAACTATCTTGGCCTCTTTAGGGTAGTGAGATAACTGACTTTGGTGCAGTCCGAGGTTGGTTGATACTCGATACTACACTCAATTGAGGGTTGCTTTCCTGGAATATTTCGGTCGCCAGTTCAGTGGCTAAATCGAAACAATGAACAATGAAAGTAATCCCGTGATATTGGGACCCTTAGAACCCGGTTACTTCTAATAGGACAGGTTGAGCCCACCAACTTCAAGAGGGTACTACCTAGACCTCATGCTGGCCTAAACTCTAAGGGCTCTTTTGTGTGACTTGTGTGCCTTTGTACTTGCCTACTTGCATGCTTGTTAGCTGACACATGAATTTCTTGCAGGTTCTGTTTATAGTCCTTAACTAGGACTCATAACAGGGTACTAAATTTCTTGCAGGGTTGTTTATAGTCCTTAACTAGGACTCATAACAGGGTACTAAATTTCTTGCAGGGTTGTTTATAGTCCTTAATTGGGACTCATAACAGAGTACTAAATTTCTTGCAGGGTTGTTTATAGTCCTTAAGTGGGACTCATAACAGGGTTACTCACATTACCCCATGCATAGCATGACATCATATCATTGCATACATCCTAACCCATTTCAAGGATCTCAAGGGCTTGTGATGCAGGTCATGATGAATCAACTATCCCGGCAAGGGGCAAAGAGGATTTATTTTCCTCTAGACCAGGTTGCCAGGGGCTATGACCCACTCGATATGGTGAGCTTTGACACCTAAAGGGTGATCCCCAGGCTAAGGTTATCAGGGGCTACGACCCACTGGATATGGTGAGCCTTTGACCCTTGAAGAAGGACTCTCAACAACATGAAGTTCTTTCAATCAAGCTACCGGTTTCAAATTTTAACAAATTTCTTGTTTACCCCGCGAGATCCTTGAAAACATTGCATGCATATCATATATATCATTGCATTACAGGTATCCCTTTTGCAGGTCACTTACCTTTCTCGCTGTTTATTTCAGCAATGGCCTCACAACAAGATAACCAGGACCTTCGCGCTTAAGAGTCTCAGTTCAGGGAAATCTTCCTAGGTCTACCCAAGGGGCAGGAAGAGTTGAGGGCACTCCTCATGGGGAATCTGATCAGAAAAAGTCCTGAAGATGACAAGGACGAACAGCTGAAACGTCTACAAGCTGAGGTAGACACATTGAAAACTCAGATGCTGGGGCAAAGGGCCCTCATTCAAGGTTTAGCTCAGGAGCAAGGAGAGCTGAGAGCCATGGTCAGTCAGCTTCCTCAAAGCATGAAGCAACCAGCCCAAATCAGGGACCAGGTCATGAAACAGCTCCCAAGAGGGCAAAGGTCGGGTCCAGTAAATAGACCTCTCCGAGTTGCTACTACTTCACAGGTTCAACAACGACCTCGCCAGAAACAGCAGGTTGATCAGAACAGGTCGGACGAGCCTAAGAGACAATTCACCAATATCAACATGCCATGGTCACGAGCCTTGCAACACATGTTAAGGATGAACCTGATTGCGGTGATCAACCCTCCTGCAAATCCAAAGACCTCTTCTCCAAGCTACAATCCAGAAGCCCGCTGCGCTTATCACTCTGACAGCCCGGGGCATACTACAGATGATTGTTGGAGCTTGAAAAATAAGATCCAAGACATGATCGACGCTGGAGAGATTCAGTTTAAAGTACCCAAGACTCCCCACGTGATCACTGCTCCCTTGCCAAAACATGGCTAGGATTGAGAGATTTTTGTTCATTCGAATGTTCAAGTTGCAATTCTCTTTTGTTCAAACATTTACTCATGTTAAACATTATTATTTCATTAATGCATCGCATATGTCTGTTCTGAAACAATATATTCGTATTCACTAAATGCAAATTATTTTCATATTTTTTCTGATGTCAACTCTTGATCTAAAATTCTAAGCCTCTTGAGGGAGGATGACGAAAACGATACCACAATGTACAGTATGCTTTTGAACAGACCTAGCTGATGAGGTACAGGCATTGTTTCAAATCCTAAACACTGGAGTTATAAGGAAGATAATCCCTCGTCAACCCCTCTGAGCCAAAGAAGTAGGAGTTTTTCTTTTCGAAATTCAAAACCCTTCATTATAACCTGGGGCAGGGTAGTTCTCTCAGTTGATCCAAGTGCATAACGAATGGCACCAAAAGATCCTTGCAAAACAAAGAAAGACAGTAATGGTTCCGAATGATCAATGAAGAAAGGCAGTCATTACCTCAAAAAAAAAACCCATTAAGTCAAAACCCATGAAGGAGACTTACAAAACTGGGGCATCCCACTGACTGTAAATCCAAAAAAGGAAACAGTTCAGGCAAAAAAGAAAGGGATAAGAAAATCAGACAAGAAAGAGGTCTTACAAACCCTCAACAACAAAAAAGGAATGACTTCCTATTCAAAATAAGTTATCAACATCTGAATCATCACCGGAAAATCAGAGCAAAGACTCAAACAAGGTCTAACGTATGATCAACTGAGTTTAGGTTTGGAGAACATCACGAAGAGCGGGTGGGTACAAATAAAATTTGAGCCTTTATCCTTTGTTTCTTAAACCGTGAACCAGGCCACGTTATAACCCTTAAAAGTCCTAGCTGAAGCATGGGTTAGTTCGAAAGCATACTGTGCCGAAAGGTATCCTGACTCCTTAAGGCTTACGGTAAATACGGAGTTGACATCACGTTTTACAAACATTCACTTGTTTTATGAAAAAGAATGCATTTTCAAAATCTTCAAGACAGACATAAGCTTTGCATTTTAACATAACTTTGTTTGCATATGACTTTTGTTTGAACAGCATGAAAATTCGCACGACGAATGCCTAATGAACAGAAGTACCTCCAATCAAGGGGCAGACATGACCATGGTCCATTATCTGGGGCAGTCCAATCAAGATTCTGAGAATCTCTCAAAGGGCCAGCTAGCTCGGGGCAAATCTCCGCCAGAGTCACTTGGGGCATTCCAGCAACGAATCTTGTCCGGTCAGACATATTCTGGTGACATGACAGAACACTTCTAACAGGGGCAATTCCCTGCATTCTGAGAGCATGGACATAGTCGAAAAAATACTACGCACAATCAAAGACCCGCTAGGTTGACATACCTAGGCAAAAATAAGGGCTTCCCGGCGAACCAAAAGGGTTCGGGCAAAAATAAGGGATGAAATGAAAAATCTGTACACCCGGCAAGTCGAAAACCTGAAAAGGCGGCTTGGGCAAAAATGGGTATCCCGGTGGACTGAAAACCCGAAAGGGCGGTCCAGGCAAAAGTTAGGGATTAAAGCGTACGACTATGTCCCGTCTTCTTGTCATCTGTCTACCAGAAGAAGGTTTGTCCATCAACAACTATCAGCACCCCACAAGTGCCTCCCCCACAAGAAACAGGGGCAATAAAGGTTGGTCTAAGCAGTCTGATTGTTCTATCCAATACAGTTCAATACTCCCCCAAGAAAAGTCCATATCCCCAAGCAACAAGCTTATCCCCAGTAGATTCTGGAAGCTTATCCCCGCAAAGCACGAACGCGTCGCCCGGCTTTATTCAAAGAGTTATTTCCTTAACAGGATATAACTGGGTTATCCTCAGCCAAAAGCCACGGAAAGAGCGTCGTCGCCGAAGTCTTCTTACCCCAGTGAAGTCTATCAACACTTCCAACAGCAAGGATATCCTCAGCAAACTATTATCAACACTCAGCAAGGCATCCCTCTTCCCACAGAGTATTGCTTCCCAGCATAGTCACTAGAGTATCTTTTCTCCCCGCAGAATCTTCCATTTGCCAAGTTTATCCCGCAAGGGAGTCCTCTTCTCCTACCGGTATTCTTGCAGTTATCATCCCCAGCGGAAGCAAAATCTATTCTTCCACATCAGCCCAGGATACGACTTCCCGGCACCCGTCAAGGATTTACTTTCCTAGACGAAAAACACATTCATAAAACGTCACATACATCATTATAGCATGCATAGACGCATCATATCACCCCAATCTCATTTATTTTTGAGAACATCTTAAAATCATGCAATTCATGCATTATGACATTGCATACAACTAATTCGTTACTTTTTCAGGAAAGAACGATCAACAGATAAAAGTCTTTACCCGTTGAGGTAGTAATCGACCCAGATTCCTTCATCACCCTGTTGAGGTAGTAATCGTCCCAGATTCCTTCATCACCCCGCTGAGGTAGCAATCGTCCCAGATTCCTTCATCACCCTGTTGAGGTAGTAATCGTCCCAGATTCCTTCATCACCCCACTGAGGTAGTAATCGTCCCAGATTCCTTCATCACCCTGTTGAGGTAGTAATCGTCCCAGATTCCTTCATCACCCTGTTGAGGTAGTAATCGTCCCAGATTCCTTCATCACCCCGTTGAGGTAGTAATCGTCCCAGATTCCTTCATCACCCTGCCGAGGTAGTAATCGTCCCAGATTCCTTCATCATCCCGCTGAGGTAGTAATCGTCCCAGATTCCTTCATCATCCTGCTGAGGTAGTAATCGTCCCAGATTCCTTCATCATTCTGCCGAGGTAGTAATCATCCCAGATTCCTTCGTCATAGATTTGGAGTAGCAATCGTCTCAGATTCCTTCATCACATCCTTATCAAACAAAAAAAGCCTTCTCTAGTCCAGCTAAATCGACTCCCAACAGATTTTCTGATAAAGACTCAGCAAAACTTATGGTTCCCTCTCCGACGATGAGTGTGAGGTGATATTCTCTTATGGTTCCCTCTCCAACGGTGTGTGAGGTAGTAATCCCTTTTTCAGATGTTTCCCTCTCCGACGATGAGTGTGAGGTGATAATCTCTTATGGTTCCCTCTCCAACGGTGTGTGAGGTAGTAATCCCTTTTTCAGATGTTTCCCTCTCCGACGATGAGTGTGAGGTGATAATCTCCTATGGTCCCCTCTCCGACGGTGTGTGAGGTGGTAATTCCTTTTTCAGATGTTTCCCTCTCCGACGACGAGTGTGAGGTGATAGTCTCCTATGGTTCCCTCTCCGACGGTGTGTGAGGTGACAATTCCTTTTCCTATGATTCTCTCTCCAACGGCGAGTGAGGTGATTCCCTTTTAGATTATAATTTCCTATGGTTCTCTGCCCAATACTGCGAAGATAATGATTCCCGTCAAGATTTTTCTCAACGAGCGTTGTTGAGATTAAAGTCGCCCAAGGTTCTCTTACCATTCATGCTAAGGCAGTAACCATCCTTGGTTCATTCATCGCCGTTTGAAGCTCCAGATCTAGCACCTGTAACCAGTCAGGACACATCTATACCAAGCATCTAAAATCAGCTCCTGCAACGTGTCAGGTACTCATTTTCTCTTTTGCAGGTATGCAGGTTCTCGCTAAGGAATCTCCTACGCGATCAACATCCAGATGGCATCTATAAGCCCATCATCCTATCCAACAATCTCCAAATGGCATCTATAAGCCCATTCCACCATCACTGCTACTATGTGAGCGCAAATTTCTGGGCACTCTAGTGTCCAATCATCTTCTACCCTCGGATTACGAAAGGCACGTCAACCAATCTGCATCCTCAGGTCTAAGAAGATTGAACAGGGGCAACTGTTGCACCCCAAAATTTGCCCTCCCATATTCTTCAAGAAATTGCCAAGCCAAGTCACAAAATTCCCCAAGGGTTATGCAGCTCAATTGTCTCCTATACAGTCAAAACTAGGGTTTGTGTTCTGATCAAGAATTGAAAGTTTTCAAAGGCCCAATCAAGTCTCATATTCCTACAAATGTGGTCAAACATCCTCATATCAAGTTTCAAGGCATTCAGCTCAAAATTGCACAGTCAAAACCCTAGATTGCACTACAGTCAACTGTAGGGGCAAAATGGTCATTTGGCAGTCAAAAGTTCAAATTTTTGGTCAACATATCATTTTGAAGCCACAAACATCATTTGATCAATGCTTGATCATGATTCTCAAAATTTGGCTCAGAAATCATCAAAGATGCAAAAGTTACTATATTTGGACAGTTGAAAAAGTCAACTGAAATTGACCAAGGCATAACTTTCACATGGATTATCAGAAAAATTCCATCCAAAGCTCATTTTGAAGAGAAAGACATTTCCTACAATTCATCTTCATATTCCAAGTCCAAGAAATGCTCTCACAAAAAGTTATCAATTTCAACATTATAGGTCATTTTCAAAAGTCAACAAAAAGGGACTTTAGGTCAAAGGCCATAACTTGAGATTGGTAAATCAAAATGACATGGGACCAAAGGCATTGGTTAAAGGACTCAAAGACCTTTCCAAAATGTCCAAGAACATGTGAAAAGCTTAAAAATTGAGCAAGTTATGCCTTGTGGAAGTTGGGAAAGTTTTGGGAATTTTGAAAAGTCAACAATGGTTCAAATGACCTAAAAATACAAATGGGCCCATTTTTCTTCCATGATCCATCATTCCAAGCCTATGCACGACCATTTGGCCCAAAGGGAAGTATTTTCTCAATTTTTAATTATTTATTTGAATTTATATTAATATTAATTCATTTAAATTATTTAAATATGTGAAAAATATAAACTTGACCTAAAAAAATCTTTTCATGCATGTTTTACTATCAATATCACGTGCACATCCTAATTAGGCAAGTTTTGGTTTGATTTGAGCTGATTGAACAAAATTGCACATAAAAAAGATTCAAAAAAGATCTTACAAAATCAAATATGCAAATCATTGAATGCCATGGATATTGTTCAATTTTGTTGACCTAAAAGCTTCTATACATATTCAGAATCACAACCCTAAAGCATTTAGACTCCAAGCTGCGCTGAAAACTCCATCACAAACTTGAAAAATTGCCATAAAAACTCAAATCTGAAAACGTTGTTAGAGGTGGTTTTAAGCCCTAATACTCATTCCAAAAGCTTGCTCGTGGACTCCTGATCATATTCCAATCAATATCAACCACAAAAGCTCCAGGAATTGGTACCTGTAACTCAAACTGTAAAGCAAAACTTTTGAAATCGCATATCATAATTCATACATCTTTTTGCATTTTTGTTTATGAATTCTTGTTCAGTATGAAGTTTCCAAGCTAACCATTGTGTTTAATTGTATTTTTATTGACCATACGCGATGATGCCATGAATGAGATTTAGGGTTTGCAGGTTTCAAAATTAGGGATTCTTAATACAAGCAAAATTAGACCATCCCAGTAACACCATTGCAATCAGCTCATCAAGACGAAGAAAAAGCACTAGTCACGATCAATTTATGATCACCATAGCGCTAGTCGCTATTTTCTTGAAGCCTGCCTAAAACCACGCTTCTAAAACCGTTGCAATAGGATCTTGTTTCAGAAAAAAAGAAATACGTGAGGAAGACGATGTGTTGGCAACCACTGGGTGGCTCATTCAAACCAGCGCGCGCTTTTGTGTTTTTTTAGGGGGCCACTAACCAATGTTTCTTTTTATTATTTATTTGTTCTAATATAATAACATGCGCGTAGTAGCTCAGATGGTGAACGTTGATTGCATTAACCCTCATGACCTGGGTTCAAGTCCCAAGTCTGGCAAATTTCAATATTGTTTTTCAATGTAAATTCCCATGCAGCGCTTCTGTGGAGACGTACCATATGCCATCCTGATCCAAGCACACACGTGTCCCAGACGACCACACCAAAGGCATAGATCCAAGGAGTACCATGTACCATAGTCAGACGCGTCACATGTTGCACAAAAAAGTCAATGGATTTCAAGCTATTGGGCCAGAATGCTAGGCCTATACCTCCTAAATTGGGGCCTGAACCCCCCCCCTGGTTTGCTTTTCTTTTCATATTTTATTTTTTTTAATTGTTATGTTATTTGTTTTTTTATTTGTTTTAATTAATTAATTATTTTTACAAAAATATGAAAAATATCATAAACTCAGAAAAAGGCAAAAAATATAATATTTATTTTATTTTAATTATTTCCATAAATAAATGCATGTAAATAAACTTAGTTTTAATTAGGTTATAATTTTAATCCTTTTAATAACTAAAATCCAAAAATAGAATTAGGTTTAATTTTTATTCTTCTTAATTTCCCTTTTTACAATAATATTGCTTATTTTATTTATTTTCTATAATTAAATTTTGCATGTAAATTAACTTAGATTTAAATTAGGTTAAAACTTAATATTTTCGCAATAAATTTAAAAACCATTAGAACTAGGGTTTAGCATTTTATTTTTAATTTCAATAAATTCTTTTTCTTTTAAATCTTAAAAAACATAAAATACCAAAAACATTTAATTCTAATTAATTATTCTTTCTATTAAATCTTAAAAAATACAAAAAATACCAAAAAAAACATTCTTTTTTATTTTAATTTTTAATTAATTTATTAACTTTAATTTTTTTATGAAAGGGTCCAACGCCCATATTTTTAATTGTTAATTTCGCGCATTTATTTTATATCGTTTCAATAATTATGTATATGTCCCAAAGCCTTGTAACAATTTAACTTTTCGCACTTTTACTTTGCTTTATTTAGTTTCCGTCAAATCGGGTCCGGTTTAATTTTGGCGATGTGGACCCGCGCCATTTGTAATAGTTGTAGATTTATTTTCCTCGCAAATATTAACTGTTAAACAAGCATGAAAGAATGTATGGACTTAAAATAAAATCAAGCGTAGATCACAACAAACATGACAAGACAAATAACTGAAACATGACACACAAATTTGCACACACCACCCCTAGGGTATGCCTCACTGTTGCCTTTCGAAAGGTGATCGTCGAGTAGAGGATGTCTTAGTAAGTCCTCATGATCCGGGAACCTGGCATGAGGGTAGCTTCTAAGGTGTCTTCCTGTTGCTCTGGTGATCACCATGTCCCGAACCCTCGAATTGACCCGAACACCTCCAACGGTGGTGCTACCTACCTCTCAATGGTGGGATGGCACTACTTTAAAGGACATTTACACAGACGAATTCCTTAGGGTAGGTAGGTTCTCAAGGATACTTGCTCTCTTCAAAAACAAACAAAAAAACCTTTTCACACTGACACTTTTCCAAAAGCTTTCAAAGCAAATTTTTCAAACACTCTGACGTACGAGTCGAACTGAAATTTTTCAAAGAAATTTTTTAAACCCACATTGAAAAGCAAACAAACATTTTGAAAACACAATGAGCAAGTATCTAAGAGCCCATGGATAACCATGGATAGAAAGGGTGCTAACACCTTCCCTTTCTATAACCTACCTCCCGAACCGAGAGCAATCTCTTTAAGGAATTTTTCTGTGCTTTTGTCCTTTCCATTTGGAGAAAATAAAAGACGGTGGCGACTCTTGCTTCCGCGACATTTCGCGAACCAGCGTTAAACAGTCAGTTCCAGATCCACCGATCATACCCATCATTTGATCAAGGTTTGATCATGATTCCTCAAGGAATGCCCCAAATTCATCAAAACTCAAAAGTTGCTAAATTAGGATTTCTATAGGAAAAGTGAACCAAACTTTGACCAGGCATAACTTTCTCATACTTAATCAGAAATTTCTCATCCAAGGCTCATTTTGAATAGAACCCAATTCCCTACAACTCATCTTCATCCCTCAATTTCAAAAAATGGACTCATGAAAAGATATAAATTCAGACATTATAGGTCTTTTTAAAAGTCAACAAAAACACCTTTTGGGTCAAAGCTTCTTACATGAACATGGAAGATCCAATTGAGATGAACCAAAACGGGTTGTTTACAGGACATCCTAGGATTTATAAAAAGTCTAAGAACACCCTTTTAGGGTTAAAATTGAGGGACATATGTATTGTCAAAGTTGACCAATTTTTGGAAATGTGCATGAAGTCAACATTGATCAAAATGACTTTTTTTTTCAAATGGGCCCATGTTTTCTTGTTTAAAACTTGTTCCTAAGATGGTCCACGACCCCTGAGCTTATAGATCTATTATTTTATTATTTTTATTATTTATTTTGATTTTTTATCCATTTAAATCAAAATAAATCAATTTAAATAGTAGAATAATGAAATAAAATCCAAGATTTGATTTTATGAGCATACTATGAGTCAATGAACAGCTAGCAAATCATCCAAATTCGTGAAAAAGCTAATTGATTGCAAGATATTATGATTTGGCTTGTTTTAGAAACAAATAATGCAAGGAACAAAATCATATCAAATCTCCATAATTTGCAAAGATGTGATCAGTTTTTGTTAACCTAATTCACTCCAATATAAGCACATAACATTCTCAAGGCAAAAAAAAATAAGGATTTGGTCGTGAAAACTAAAAAACCAAACTCATTTTTTTGTCAAAAAAGTGTAGATCATATTCTCTTCCATAGACCAATTCAAGCAATTTCAAAGCCAGCAATCCGTTCCTGTATGTGTTCTGAAGCCATTCCAATCATCCTCAAGTGACCAAAACATTCAGAATCATAAAATCCATAACTCGGTTCTTCAACCTTTTTTTTATTTTTGATTACATGCATACATGCGTTTTCAATGAAATTTAACCATGTATTTTTGTTTATCATAAGGTTTCGATGCTTTCTGATTTGTTTGATTGAGTTTTAAGTGCAGGAATCAAAGGATACCATTGCTAGGGTTCCAAGCTTCAAATTATGGCTTTCTGATTTAGACATAATTGGGACAAACCAATGCTATCATTGTGTTCAGGGGACCAAAACGAGTTGATTCATAGCTCCACCATTAATTTATATTGCATATTTTGAATTTTGATTTTTGAAGGGGGCTTTAGTGACGCTTAAATTGTTTCTATAAGCTATAGTAACAGATGCAGTTCGTAGGTAAAAGTGTGGTAAAAAATGACAGTTCTGGGGACAAGATGAGTGATGTGGCTGACTCCCACTGGCCGGTTTGAATGTTGGCGCGTTTTTTTGGGCATGCCACCTTGTTTACGTTATTTTATTATTGTTTTATTATGTTAACGAATAAGCCATATAGCACAAATGATAAAAGGCAGCGCTGGTGAGAGAAGGGACATGGGTTCGATCCCAGGTCCAGGCATCTTATTATTTTATTTTTCTAACATATCTTGCAGGATTCCATGCGCCTCACCTTCACAAGACCATCATGCGTCCTCAGATTCAACCATGGGATCATCTCCATCCCAGATCTAACGCCTCAAGCATGCAGGCGCGTGGTGGACCTTCTTGGCCAATATCTCACTAGATCAAACGTCAGCTTCGGGCCAGCTATGTTGGGCCTAGAAATTTCAAACAATACAACTCCAGGACTGCTTTCACACCAGGCCCAGTTTAATTTTTCTTTTTAATTTCTTTTATTTATTTTAATTATTTGTTTAATTATTTTTACAAAAAAAACAAAAATATTTTTTTTTATTAAATCAAAAAATCACAAAAACATTAAAATCAGATTTTTTCTCATAAAATATTTTATTTCATTAATTAATTAGATTAATTTAATTAGAGAAATTTAAATTCCTTTTTTCATAATTAAAATCAATTAGAAAATTAGAGTTAATTTGCAAATAGTTAAATTTCTCAGTCAAAAAAATAACAAAAAATATTTCCTTTGATTTTAGACTTTGATTCCCGTATTTAATTCATCGCGCACGCAATATTTTTTCCAATTATTGTATTTGCTTCGGGTTTGTAATAGCTTTTAATTAGGGTTTACCATATATTATTTATTATTTAATCCCTAGTTTTTGGTTATGTAACCCCCTCCCCAAAGCTTTGTAATAGCGTAGATTTACTTTTCCGCTTTTAATTTCCACAACTATAAACTGTCTAGATGTATGGATAATAGGCTTGGATGCAAAAGACAAATGAAATTAAAATAGTAGAAAACCCTAATTGTGCAAAGAAAATAAACTGAAATCAAACACATGCACATGTTCACTCCTAGGGTTTGCCTCACTTCGGTTGCCTTTGGTAAACGGTCATGAAGTATAGGGAATTTTAGTTGTCGCCCTCTAGTCCCAAAAGATCAAAAATGACCCATTCGAATGTTTCCTCGGAAAGATCTTTAAGACTATAGGGTAATTACTAAGGTTTCCTAACCATTGCTTCAGCGACCGTAATTGTCCCTTCGAATGTCCCTTTAACTCCAATGATGGGGCTACCTACTCCTTAATAGTAGGATAGCGCTGTCTAAAGGAAATGAGAAAATGAACAATCTTTTTCGAGTAGGTAGAAACTCTTAATTACTTGCTCAAAACAATAAAAACTCTTTCACACAAACACTTTCAAAACAGTTTTCAAAAACAACTTCGTCACACTCTTGAGGACATATACAAGGGTTACCATGAAGTTAAACAAAAACTTTTCAAAACGCACACAAACAATTTCAAAATGAGCAAGTACCTAAGAGCCTGTGGAATACCATGGATAGAAAGGGTGCTAACACCTTCCCTTTCTATAATCTATCCCCCGTACTCAGAAACATCTCGAAAAAGGTTTTTTTTGTTCTTTTTCCTTTTCCTTTGTTGGATGAAATAAAAGTCAGTAGTGACTCTTGCTTACCGTACATTTGCAAACAAAAAACGCAAAACTAGTAGTAACAAAAACAGTCAGTTCTGCCACCGTATCACAATATCCAATGAGAGATAAGCCAAACAGCAATCATTTGAGTGGTTTCTTTCTCAAAGAAGGAGAAGATCACAAGGCATCTAAGGAAGTGATTGAAATGGCTTGGCTCCATATTCATAGAAAGGGTAGAAATGACTTGGGACTAAGAGGTTAGAGCCTCATCACCGTTGGGTAAAAGCAAGGGCAACTCAGTTGAAGATGCCTTATTCTCTTGAAGAACCTATATCTGATATATTTATGAGGCCTACTCCTCCTCTCTTATATGATGTGGAAGAACTTCAGCTTTCCCTGGTTAGGATGCAGTAAGAGAATGAAGCATGAAAGAATAAGTACCAGATTTTGGAGGTGTCCTACTCAACATAATTAAAAGAGAAGGATGACTTGATCGAGATTCTTGAGAGTCATGTTATGGAGATGATGGAGAAGCAAGAGGATTTATTTTCCTCTAGAGTTCATCCTGATCTCGGTCACTCATTTTTTGATTCTAGTGGATGGAAGGAAGTCACAGACAAGTATGCATAAGAGAACAAACAGTTGAAGGCTGAGATTGTAAGAGTCAGAGGAAAGCGTCAACGTGTGGAGATATCTTCATCAGATTTGGCTCCTTAGGATTTTTAAATTCTATCTTTATTCTCTTGTACTTAGGGTTATTAAAACTTATACTAAAAGTTGTAATCCATTCCAAAACTATTATTAAACTGAGTGTTTTCGGTATTTCCAAATGTGTTAGTACTTCAATATTTGCAATTGTTTTTTATTCTTTGAGTTCCTTGAATAAAATAAATAAATCATATGCATTGCATATCATGCATCATTTTGCACATATTTTTGCATTCATGTCCATTCCCATGTGTCTTATTGGTTTCTCTGCTTTAATAGTCAGCAAGCTGTCTCATCGCTACAATATCGGGCTAATTTTAAAAAGAAGATGGAAAATCTTTAACAAGAGAATTGTGAGCTGCGTGAAGAAGTTACTGCTTTGAGAGAAGATATGGCTAATCTAAATATTTTGGTAGAATCGTTGGTGGCTAATCAGAATCAGCCACCACCTCCTCCTCCTATGTCTCCTCGTACTACTCAGCCATAGCAGACAACCGTTATTTTAGAGGTTCTGTCAGTTCCTATCTCTGTTACTCCAGTTAGTGCTACTCAATATCGTATGCCTCGCGGTTACCTATGGGGAATGCCTGAGAATTTCATTCTAGAAGGTTATAATCCTGCTGCTCAAGTTACTTTGTTTGCTCAAGTTAGTGTTGTTTCTGCACCTCCTGTGGTTTACGCTACTCCTGTTGAAAATAATGAGATCCATCATGTTACGCCTCCTATAGTGAATGATATGCCTATTATTAATGATAAAGTTTATCATCTTGCTCCTCCACCGAGTGAAAGTTTGGGCTTTTATGACCGAATGGGTGACTTTCAGGATCAACTCAATGAAATGGAGAAAGAAGTAAAGGCTCTCCTAGGGAAAGAGTTATTTGGACAGAATATCAGTGATATTTGTTTATTTCCTAATGTGAAAGTTCCAACAAAGTTTAAGGTTCCAGAATTTGAGAAGTACAAGAGAAACTCTTGTCCCTATGACCACCTGGTGATGTATATCAGAAGGATGTCCACTCATACTGATGACCAACGCTTACTCATTCATTTCTTCCAAGATGGTTTAAATGGTGCTACTTTGAAATGGTATATGGGATTGGATAGTAGTAACATATGCACATTCAATGACTTAGGAGAAGCTTTCTCGAAACAGTATAAGTACAACATGTTCATGGCACCTGACTGTGACCAGCTGAGAGCAATGGCTCAGAAAGATAAGGAGTCATGCAAAGAGTATGTGCACCGTTGGCTCAAAGTTGTTTCCAAAGTGGTACCCCCAGTGGGAGATAAATAAATGACAAAGGTCTTCCTAAAAACCCTTGGTTCATTTTACTATGAAAAAATGGTGGCGAGTTCGCCAAGGGATTTCACTGAAATAGTAAGTATGGGTGTCCGTCTAGAGGAAGCCGTCAGGGAAGGACGATTGACAAAAGATGAAGGTTCTACTGGAACAAATAAAATATCATATGGGTTTTCTAATAAGAAAGAAATTGAAACAAATTTTGTTGTTTTTGAAGAAAGAAGGGTTAGACCTCCAAGAAGACGTCATCAGCATCAACAACAAGTTGCTTTTATAACTCTGATTGTCAGCGTGGCTCTGACTATTGTTTCCTATCAGAGAGAACCTCAACAAGGTAATCAAGGGCAAGGTCAAAAGAGAGAAGCTTTTGATCCTATTTTGATGAGTTATACAGGATTGTTTCCGGCTTTAATTTAAAAGAAATTGGTGCAGACTAGGTCTCCCCCTGTTATAATCTCAACTTTACCATGGTACTATAAAGCTGATCAGACTTATGCTTTTCATCAAAGAGCCCCCGGGAAGAGCATTGAAAACTGTTACCCATTGAAGTCTTAAGTACAGAAGATGGTAAGATCTGATCTCTTGTCTTTTAAAGATGTTGGTCCCAATGTGAAAGATAATCCACTACCAAAACATAGAGGTGTAAGTGTTGTAAATATGGTTGCTGGTTTGTCCTGGGGACTTCCAGATATTTGATATCAATCTGGTCGGAGGTAATTTAGTGAATTCATGTTGATCTTTGTGAGTTCAGATATTACACATACGATGATGCCTCTTGTAGTGTTTGTGGTACAGATGTCCATGGATGTCTTAAAGTGAGAGTTGATCTTCAAAAAATGATGGATGAAGGACTTATCCATATAATCAGACCAAGGGTTAAATATGAAGAAGAGGTGAATATGGTTTATGGATGTCCCAAGGAATTCTGGATTTTTGATGCAAACTATATGGATGATGATCTGGTACAGCTGCATGCCACATTTTGCCACATGGATGGACAGGAGGTACGTCATCATGGGTCCTGTCAAATCTATTATAGGGATTCTCGTGGTTGTTATGTTGTGAGAAGAGGTGTTCAATTTCTATTAGATAAAGGTACTATCATATTCATAGGAAACAAAGATGATTATAATGGAGTTAATATGATTGAAGACTACTCTGTCAAGGCCATGTCTGATGACGAGTATGTTTTTGCTTATGAGTTCTTTTCTTCTGATGAAAGTATATTTTTTGATAATGATTTTGTGATTCCTGAGTATGCTGAAGAAGCAGGGGTGAATGTTATTGGGACATATTTTGGTGTTTCCGCTCCTGTAGAGATTACATACCACAGTAAGCCTGTTGTTTCTCCCGTGGTTATTTGTCTTCCTGGTCCAGTCCCATATGAATCCGATAAGGATGTACCTTATAAGTATAATGAAACTATCCTGGAAGATGGTGTGGGAATTACTATCCAACATTTGTCCCATGTTGAGAATATTGCTGAAGCTAGTCGGGTAACTCGCAGGGGTCGTGTCTTCGTCCATACCTTTCGAGGAGATGTTAATTCTGGTAGGAAGGTTGTTGAGAATGCTGAACCTAGGAAATTGGTAGGAAAATCTAGTGGCGCCACCTTGGAAAAGGATGTTGATGATCTATTAAAAATCATCAAGATGATTGATTACAAGATTGTGGATCAGTTGTTGCAAACTCTATCTAAGATTTCCATTTTAGCCTTGTTGATGAAATCTTCTTCTCATCGGGAATCTCTAATGAGGGTGTTGGATCAGGCTTTTGTTGAAAGTGATATGTCTCTGGATCAGTTCAGCGGTGTTGTGGGGAATATTACATCTTGTTACAATCTGAGCTTTTGTGATGAGGAATTACCCGATGAAGGGAGATACCATAACTTGGCTCTGCATATATCTATGAATTGTAAGAATGACTCTTTGTCCAATGTGCTGATAAACAATGGATTTTCTTTGAATTTCATATTGAGAAGTACTCTCATGAATCTTAAATACTATGGAACTCCCATGCGCCCAAGTGGCATTATAGTAAAAGCTTTTTATAGTTCGAGAAAATTTGTAATTGGAGAGGTGGACTTACCTATTCACATAGGTACGCAATTATTCCAAATCACCTTCCAGGTTATGGATATTGTCCCGACCTATAGCTGTTTATTGGGACTAACTTAGATCCATGAAGCAAGAGATGTTACTTCAACCTTGCATCAAAAGCTGAAATTTGACAGTGAAGGAAAGGTAGTCATTGTGAATGGTGAGAAAGCTTTATTGATATCTTACTTATCTTCCTTTAGCATTGTAGAAGTCGTTGAAGCCGATGTTGGAAATCAGTTCCAAGATTTGTCTATTGATATTTTAAGGAAGAATGCATATTTTATCACCTCATTTAAGGATGTGCAACAGGTAGTGCAGAAAGGCCCTAGAAAGGTGTGGGGGCAGGTTATTAATCCACCTGTGAACAAGAACGAGACTGCTTTAGATTTATCCATGAAGAAGGATGTTGTGAAGCCGAAGTCTGCTCTGAGTAAATATCAATATATCTTTCACAATGCAGGATATCTCCACCCGACTACTCCAAAGATCAATGTTATTCTTGAAGATGATTCAGAGCAAGAGATGTCAAACTTTGTGACACATGGAGTCAGAATCCAGAATTGGATCATTGTTGATGTTACTTCTTGCATTCACATCTCAAAGTAATTTTTTTTTGTTTGTCTTTTCAAAAATATTTCACTCTGCCTAAGGTGAAAGTAATGATGTTGTATGAGCGTGTCTGTTGTTTTTAATTCTAAAATCATTAATAAAAGTTGTTTTTGATTTGTAAAATTGTGTCTTTATTTTATGCTTTTTCTTGGAAAATGGTAATCAGAAAAAACCTTTCAAAATAAATAATAACTGCAAATAAATCTGCATAATCACTTGTTACATGTGTCAGCTTTTAAAATCAATCATAAATCATATGTGCGGATTAATTAAAAAACTTGTTGAGTATAATGACTCTGCACCCTCTCCAAACTTTGAATATCCTGTGTATGTGGTTGAAGAAGAAGAATATGATGAAATCCCAGAAGAGGTTTCATAGTTTCTTGAGCATGAGGAAAATACCATTCAACCGTATAAAGAGCCATTGGAGACGATTAACTTAGGTTCAGAGGAAGATTCGAAAGAAGTCAAGATTGGGGCAGTGCTTCATCCTGATGTGAAGAGAAGGTTAATTGAGTTGCCGAGATAGTATGTGGATATCTTTTCTTGGTCTTATCAAGATATGCCTGGTTTGGATACCGATATTGTGGAATATTATTTGCCTCTAAAGCCTGAATGTCCACCAATCAAGCAGAAGCTGCGAAGAACTCATCCTGACATGGTACTGAAGATTAAAGAAGAAGTTTTTAAGAAAATTGATGTTGGTTTTCTTGTAACATTAATGTACCGTCAGTGGATTGCCAATATTGTTCTAGTACCAAAGAAAGACGGAAAAGTCTGCATGTGTGTTGATTATAGATATTTAAATAAAGCAAGTCCGAAAGATGATTTCCCATTGCCATATATTGATATGTTGGTTGATAGCACAACAAAATTCAAAGTGTTCTCATTCATGGACAAATTTTCTGGATACAATAAAATTAGGATGGCTCCTGAGGACATGGAAAAAACAACATTTATCACACCCTAGGGAACATTCTGTTACAGAGTGATTCCCTTCAGGTTAAAGAACGCTGGTGCAACGTACCGGAGGGCTATGACAACCCTATTCCATGATATGATGCATAAGAAAATTTAAGTATATGTCGATGATATGATCGTCAAATATCAGACAGAGGAAGAGCATATAGAAGACTTGTTGAAGTTATTTCAGCGTTTGAGGAAGTATCATCTCTGTTTGAATCCGAATAAGTGTACTTTTAGAGTCTGTTCAGGAAAGTTGTTAGGTTTCATTGTCATCCAAAAAGGAATTAAAGTTGATCCTGATAAAGAAAGTTAGAGGCTTCCTTGGATGTTTGAATTAAATTTCCAGATTTATTTCCTATATGACTGCAACATGTGAACCAATCTTCAAGCTGTTGAAGAAAGATCAAGGTTGTGTATGGACGGATGATTGCCAAAGGGAATTTGAAAGGATTAAAGAGTATATGCTCGAGCCTCTTATCTTGATCCCTCCTGTTAAGGGAGGACCATTGATTATGTATTTGGTTGTGTTAGATAACTCCATGGGCTATATTTTGGGACAGCAAGATGAAACAGGAAGAAAAGAATATGCCATTTATTATTTGAGAAAGATGTTCATTGACTGTGAGTCATGATGTTCTATGCTAGAAAAACATGTTGTGCTTTGTCCTAGAAGGCAAAGAGATTACGACAATATATGTTGAATCATGCTACTTGGCTGATTTCCAAAATGGATCCAATTAAGTATATTTTTGAAAAGCCTGCTTTTACTGGAAGAATTGCCCGCTGGTAGATGTTGTTGTCTGAATATGATATTGAATACCATACTCAAAAGGCTATTAAAGGCAGTGTGTTGGCAGAGTACCTTGCTCACCAACTAGTTGATGATTATCAGTCTATTAAGTTGATTTCCCTGATGAGGATGTGATATTTTTGAAAGTAAAATATTGTGATGAACCTTTGCCTGAGGAAGGTCCTGATCCTGAATCCTGATGGGATATGGTGTTTGATGAAACTATAAATACTTATGGAAAAGGAATTAACGATGTGATTATCACTCCCCATGGGTCACATATCCATTTCACTGTAAAGAGGTTATAGATCTCAGAATAAAAATTCTTGATGTATAAGGTGATTCAGCTTTGGTAATAAATCAGATTAAAGGAGAACGTGAGACTCGTCACATTGGCTTGATTCCTTAGAAATATTACAGAAGAAGATTATTACCTTTCTTCAATAAAGTTGAATTCCATCATATTCCCAGAGATGAGAATTAGATGGTAGATGCTTTAGCCACTTTAGCTTCCATGTATCAAGTGAATGCTTGGAATGATGTACCTCAGATTATAGTTTGACATCTTGGTAGACCAGCTCATGTGTTTTCTACAAAGGGGACGTCAGATGAAAAACCTTGGTATTATGATATTAAGCATTTCCTTCAGGCTCAAGAATATACGGTTGGTGCGTCGAACAAAGATAAAAAGACATTGAGAAGGTTGGCAGGTAGTTTTTTCCTCAATGAAGATGTGTTATAAAAGAGAAATTATTACATGATCTTGCTCAAATGCATGGATAGAAATGAAGCAGACATGTTGATGCATGAGATCCATGAAGGTTCTTTTGGTACCCATGCCAATGGACATTCGATGGAAAAGAATATGCTTAGGGCAGGATACTATTGGATGACAATGGAATCTGACTGCTACAAATTTGCGAAGAAGTGCCATAAATGTCATATTTATGGTGACAAAATTCATGTTCCTCCAACACTTCTCAATGTTATTTCTTCCCCGTGGATTTTTTCTATGTAGGGTATTGATATGATTGGAATGATTGAACCCAAGACGTCGAATGAACATCGTTTCATCTTAATGGAAATTGACTACCTCACCAAGTGGGTGGAAGCAGCTTCTTAAGCTAATGTCACCAAGAAGATGGTAGTACAATTTATCAAGAACAACCTTATATGTCGGTATGGTGTGCCAAGTAGGATTATCACCGATAACGGCTCAAATTTGAATAACAAGATGATGACAGAACTTTGTGAAGAATTCAAGATTGTGCAACACAATTCGTCTCCTTACAGGCCTAAGATGAATGGGATTGTTGAAGCTGCTAATAAAAATATTAAGAAGATCATCCAGAAAATGGTTGTTACCTATAAGGATTGGCATGAGATGCTTCTTTTTTCTTTGCATGGGTATCGTACATCTGCCTGCACTTCAACAGGGGAACCCTTGTTCTCTCTTGTATATCGTATGGAAGCAGTGCTCCATGCGGAGGTTGAGATTCCCTTTTTGCATGTAATAATGGAAAGCGAGTTGTCAGATGCTAAATGGGTCCATAATAGGTTTGTCCAGTTGAATTTGATTGAAGAAAAGAGAATGACAGCCTTGTGTCATGGTCAGTTATATTAGAAAAGAATGAAGAAAGCTTTTGATAAAAAGGTCAGGCCTCGTGAATTCAGATAAGGCGACCTTGTGCTCAGAAAGATCATGTCTTTTAACGCTAATGTGATACGGTGGCCAGAACCGGACTGTTTTGAAATGCTGGTTTGCGTTTTTCGTTTGTTTTCGCAAAATGTCGCGGTAAGCAAGAGTCTCCACCGACTTTTATTTTATCCAACTGGATAGGAAAAAAGCACAGAAAAATTCCCCTTTTTGAGATTTTGAGTACGGGGGGTAGATTATAGAAAGGGGAGGTATTAGCACCCTTTCTATCTGTAGCTTTCTATGGGCTCTTAGGTACTTGCTCATCATTTTAAAAATTTCTTGTGTGTGGTTGATTTGAAAAAAAGAGTTTTTGTTTTTACTTTGATTTAACCCTTGTTTTTGTCTTCAAGAGTGTTACGAAGTTGTTTTGAAAACTTTGTTTGAAAAGTGTTTAGTGTGAAAAAGTTTGTTTTGAGCAAGTACCTACTAGCATCTACCTAATCGAAAAAGAGAATGTTTATGTTCTTGTTTCCTTTAGACAGTGTTATCCCACTATTAGTGAGTAGGAAGCACCGTCGTTGGAGTTTTAAGGGTCAATTCGAAAGGGACGTACGATCACTAAAGCAATGCTAGGATGTCTTAGTAATAACCCTAATGTCTTGAGATCAATATTCGAGGCAACAATATCCGAGGCAACCTTTCCGAGGCAACTTTTCTGAATGGGACTTTGATCTTTGTTTAGACAAGAGAGTGACCACTAAAGTATCCTATACTTAATGACCGTTTACCGAAGCCAACCGAAGTGAGAGTATATCCTAGGAGTGCGCATGTGCGAGTGATTCAATTTCAAGTTCATTATCTTTGCACATTTAGGGTTTGCTAACCATTTTAAAGTTAATCATACATTCTTGTCATGCAATCCTAATATCATACATCTAACAATTAATATTTGCGAGAATTAAAGTGCGAGAAAATAGAACTACTCTATTACAAGGCTTCGGGTATTAATTACATAGCAAAAAAAACCCGCTAAGACGATAAATAAACAGAGAAAGTCCTAATTAATCTATTACATCCTGTGAGCAATTACATCAATACTATAAAATAAAATAAAGCGCCCGCGATGAATTAAGAACGAGAAAAGTTAGGGTTTTGACCCCTCTAACCTAATTAAAAGAAAAAACATTTTTTGGTTGTTTTTTGATTATTTTAAGAAAAAAAGGTTTTAAATTAAATATGCAAAAACCTAATTACTAATTAAATTAAATCAAGAAGATAATAAATTTGACCTATTTTTGTGTTTTTGGTTATTTTTAAGAAAAAGAAAATAGGAATTAAATTAAACTACAATCCTAATTTTCTAATTATTTTTAATTTATTTACAAAAGGAGTTAAAGTTACCTAATAAATTAAATAAACTAATTAAATTAATTTTTTGATAAAAAATAAACTAAATCTAATTGGATGACAAATTATTTTTTTATGATTTTTTTGATAAAAAAGAATTAATTTTGTGTGAGTAAAAATAATTAAATTAATTAATTAAGAAAATATAAAAAAGAAAAGAAAAGAGAATGGGCTTGTGAAATAGCAATTGGAGGGTGTGTCAATAGCAATTCTGGGCCCAAACAATTCTGAACCATATTGACTTTTCTGATCCAGTGTTGTGCATTGACCAGGGTGCATCATGGTCCTTCATGTGATGGTCTTCAGATCTGGCCTTCTGGAGATCCAAAGGTTGAATCTTGAGGGTACATGGTGGTCTCCACGCCTTGTGTGCATGCCTGATTAAGCAAATGAAAATAATATGAAACATGGGGGGACCTGGGATTCGAACCCAGGTCCTTTGGCCTTTTCCACTAGCCTTGTTACCAACTGAGCTACGTGCGCGTGTTGTACATGAAATAATAATAAACAATAATATGGAAAACAAACAGAATAACCATTATCCGCGCGTAAATTCCAATGGAGCAATCAAGGCTTGCCACGCCATCGTCCCTGTCCTCTCTCTGTTGCTAAAAGGTTCAGTGACTTTTACCTACGGACAAATGTCCGTAGCTATAACCCTTGCATGTCTCAAAATCAAACAGAGGCACGATAAATGGATTCTAATACTATAGATTAAATCGCCTTAGCCTGCTGAGCATCATGGTGCCCTTCTTGTGGACCAATTTTTCCTATATAAAAAGATCCTAAAACGAGACACAAAACCCTAATAATGGAAAATCTCTATAGAGTTAGAAAAAATGCAATTAATTGTTATGAATAGCTTGCAAATGCTTCAAGGAACAAGAATATGTAGGTAATTCATGCTACAAGTTCCAAAATCATGTGATTCGATTTCAAGAAAAAGCCATGGTCGTGGATCACTTACAGTGAGTTCTAGCGCAGGAAAATGCTTGTTCTTGATTGGTACAGCTTCCTTGTATGTCCAGGATACAAATGGGATGGCTTAGGAATCCTGAAAATGCCTGGAAGTACAAAATCAGATCACCACTTTCTTTGAGTTTTTTCAAGTTTGGTTCTCTTTCTACACACCTCTAAACCTTGTGTTTTTTGTCTGCTTTTGTTCACTATATATCACTAATCAAATTAGGTTTACAAAAGTCCATTCAATCTTTATCAATTATGGCTTTTGATCTTGATTTGATTTCCATGAAAATCTTTCTAAAAATAGGCCAAAACCAATCTTTTCATGCACACATAGGCCTTGCACGATTTGATTCACTTGCTAGCTGTATATGGAACCCGAAACATGCACCAAATCTCAAGATTTAAAAGGTTTGGATATTTTCATGATTTATTTTTATTTAAATTGATTTAATTGAAATAAAAAATCAAAATAAATGGTAGAAATAAAATAAAGGCAAGTGGAAAGATCTAGGGCCCGTGGACCATGCTACCAACTCAAAACAAGTGAAGTTAGGCCCATTTGACAAAAATTACAATTTTGAGGCATATTTGACTTTTGGCAATTTTGCAAAAAAGGTCAACTTCACCAATGCATAACTTCCTCAATTTTGACTCTTTGAAGGTGTTCTATGACTTTTTTATAAATATTTAGATGTCCTCTAAACAACCCTTTTGGTCTCATCTCAATTGAGTCTTCCATGTTCATGTATGAAGCTTTGACAAAAAAGGTGTTTTTGTTGACTTTTCAAAATGACCTATAATGTCCAAATTCATAACTCCTTATGAGTGTATATTTTGAACTTGGGAGATGAAGATTAATTGTATAGCATTGCATCCTCTTCAAAATGAGCTTTGGATGGGTCATTTCTCATAAAGTGTGAGAAAGTTGTGCTTGGTCAAAGTTGAGTTGACTTTTCTTGCAAACCCTAATTTAGCAACTTTTGGGTTTTGATGAATTGTGAGCAATCCTTGAGGAATCATGATCAACCCTTGATAAAATTATGAATAATACTTAAAATGAGGATTTTAACCAAAAATCTTGAAGTTTGACTGTATGTGGGCCACAATTGACTTTTGCCCTAGCACAATCGATTTTCAGGCCTTTGAGCAATTGACTGAGCAAACTTCCTCTGCAAGGCTTGAAACTTGACATTGATGATCTTGAGAATATATTAGGACAATAGTGAGCATTTGGGACCCTTTGGACTCAGACATCTTGATGCAAAATGAAACCCTACTTTGAGGTAGATTGCCTTAGGAGAGAGTTTGTCTGGTCAACCCTTGGACTTCCTAGAGCAACTTGAGGATCTTTCTTGAAGTGTTTTGAGAAATATGGGAGGGAAAAGTTTGGGGTACAAAAGCTGCCCCTGTTCAATCTTCTTAAACCTGAGGATGTAGATTGGCTTGCTTGCCTTTCGTGATCCGAAGGTGGAAGATGATTGAACACTAGAGTGCCCAGAAATTTGCACTCGCATGAAGTGGTACTGGCCTTGCAATGTCGGGAATGGGCTTATAGATGCCATTAGGAGATTAATGACGGACGATGGGCTTAAAGATGTCATCCGAAGGAGTGTCGATCGCCTAAGAGATTCCTTAGCGAGAGCTTGTATACCTGTTGTTGAGGAAGACTACGCTGGGGAATGATGATCTCTGTCTTGAGAGAAAAATTGAATTTTAGGAGCTTTGTTCATCCGTTATTCTACTGGGAAATAGTCTCTTGGTCGAGGAGGTGAAAATGAACTATTATCTGGTCGTGATTCAGGCTTTATAGTGATAAGATCGACTGCTATCGGGTCGTAATCCAGGCTTTACAGTGACTTACTAGGGAGATGAGATTAAACTTGCTATTCGGTCGTGATCCAGGCTTCAACTTGAATTTAGGGCACACTAATATCCGTTCGAATCTGGGCTTCTTAGTAATTGTCCAGGTAAACTGTTATTTGGTCGAAATCCAAGCTTCGCATTACCTTTTACTGTTATCTGGTCATAATCCAGGCTTCAATCCTTTTATCGTTATCTGGTCGTAATCCAGGCTTCACGATGCTTTATACCATTATCTGGTCGAATCCAGGCTCCATGGTGTCCTGTAATGCTATCTGGTCGTAATCCAGACTTCATAATACCTTACTTCTTATCTGGTCGTAATCCAGGCTTCAGAAGAAATCAAATGGTTATCCGGTCGCCTCTGGGCTTCCATTTGATTTTGGGGCCTACTAATATCCAATCGAATCCGAGCTTCTTAGTAATTGGCCGAGTAAACTGCTATTTGGTCGTAATCCAAGCTTCATAGTGTCCCTTACTATTATCTGGTTGTAATCCAGGCTTCAGTGTCTTTTATCGTTATCTGGTCGTAATCCAGGCTTCACGATGTCTCATACCATTATCTGGTCGAATCCAGGCTTCATGGTGTTCGGAGAAATAAAGATACTATCCGGTCGAATCCGGGCTTTATGACTTGTATTAAAGATATACCACTATCTGGTCGTAATCCAGGCTTTGCGGTGTCTTTGGCTGCTATCTGGTCGTAATCCAGGCTTCACAGAAACTTGTATTTCTATCTGGTCGTAATCCAGGCTTCACAATAACTTGCTGAGCTGTTATCCGGTCGTAATTTGGGCTTCGCGGCTTGTGTTTATGTTATACCACTATATGGTCGAATCCAGGCTTCATGGTGTCTCGCACTGCTATATGGTCGTAATCCAAGCTTCACAGTAACTTGATGAGCTGTTATCCGGTCGTAATCCAGGCTTCACGGCTTGCTGGGGATTAAACTATATCTGGTCGAATCTGGGCTTCATAGCTTAGAGATAAACCACTATCTGGTCGATTCCAGGCTTCGCGGTGTTTGATATTGTTATCCCGTCATTCTCTAGGCTTCACAATATAATATAGAAATCAAGATACTATCCGGTCAGATCCGGGCTTCATAGCTTGAACTTTGTGAGAATTCGATTGTATCTTTCCTGAAAGGTAAAGGGTTAGTTGTATGTAATGCATGATATGTATCAAGCAATGATGTTCTCAAAATAAATGAGATTGCGATGTATGATGCGTATGCGTATGTCATGATGTATAGATATGCAATGTTTTTATGATATTCTCTAACTGAGGAAAATAAATTCCAGACTGTTTTTGGAGAGTAAAAAGAGTTTCGCTCGCTGGGGATAACGACCGAAGATGATTGTGAGAATAATCCTGCTGACGAAAAAAAGACTCTGTGGGGTAGGGATACTCTGTCTGAAGATCCGCTAATTTAGATAAATAACCTTAACCGGGGATGAATTACTGTTGTTGGCGATAATGAACCCTGTTGGGGATTGAGTTTCTGCTTGTGGAAGAAATAAACTCCACTGGGGATAATTTTTTTAGTGCTGGTGATAGATAAACTCTGCTTGGGGAGAATCGATGTTTTTAGATACCTTTTGCTCTGCCGAGAGTGAATGTAACTCTAGTCGTATTCTCTGGCTAGGTCTATCCCTATACCTGGTGGACAGAGAAACTGTATGGTTTGGACATTTCTTGTTTGCCCCTGTTCCTGATATTACGAGTAATCGTCTTTTGTTTCGCATGTAAGTATTTATGAGCAGCAATTATTGTCAAATGCATATATCAAAAATGAACATTGTAAGTTCTTGCAAAACAAAACAGAAAAAGAAAAACAATTTGAAATCTCTTTGTGAAAATGAATTGTATTGATTTTGAAGTTGGCCTGTAAATAGGCGTTTTTGTACAAGAGGCTGACGTCCTAGTAAGAGAACACCGCCGAACAAATAGAATTTATACAATTTGTGTAAAAGAAAGAAAAATAGCTATGTGAACAATCCCAGTGGGTTCCAACTCTGCTATTGCCTTTATATCTTTGAGAGTCTCATCACTTTGCCACTTGGTTGAAGGTAGATCAGATTGATTAGTGTCGTCCGAGCTTGAGAGTCGATACTGAAGTCTGGTTGCAAGATGATCCAATGAGACATAGTGTTACGCTTCAATCCCTAATTTTTTCCTGGACCGCCCTTTCGGGTTTTCAGTCCACCGAGATACCATTTTTTGCCCAAGCCTCCCTTTCAGGTTTTCGACTTGCCGGGTGTACATATTTTTCATTTTCATCCCTTATTTTTGCCCGAACCCTTTTGGTTCGCTGGGAAACCCTTATTTTTGCCTAGGCCAGTCAACCTAGCGGGTCTTTGATTATGCGTAGTATTTTTTCACTATGTCTGCATTGACGGGGTGAGGAAGGTCGTCACCATCTATGGTGGTTAGAATCATAGCTCCTCTTGAGAAAATGTTCTTAACCACAAATGGCCCTTCATACTGTAGCGGTAGAAATGTTCAAGACTAAGCCATTGGATTGACTAGACTTTACATAAATCAAAAATAAAAATCGCCACCTCACTTTATTGTTTCCAAAGGAATGGGAAAAGAGCGAATAACCCAAAAAGGGGGAAAGATTCAAGGTAAGGGGGTTGGTTATGCAAAGGGAAGGTATTAGCACCCTAAACATCTATGGTACTCCGCAGAAACCTCTTTGAAAAATTTGTATATTTTGGTTATGAAAATGTGTTATATGAAAAATGGATGGTGGAGGTGAGAAAAGAAATATTTTTATGATTTTTGCACCCGCCGCGGTTGCGAACCTTTAGTGACTACGTACCACCTTTCGTGCAATAGGGGATCAGAGTACACGTAGTTCCTCTTTTAAAGATTTGAAACACAAGTGTGTTGGTTAATTTTATGAGATAAGACATCATCGTCATTGTCCGTGTGGAAAACATACTTACTACCCACAATCATGAGAAAGGAGAATTTGCATCATCTCAAAATGGAGGATATGGCTTGGATTTTAAAATCAACAATGCCTCACACAACAACCAAGTGGAAAATATCTTACTTCACTACATATTGTAGAAGTATAGTTGTTTGCATCACTACAAGGATTGACAAGAATCTAATCTTTTAAGAAAAGTTTTAAAATAAAAAGCCAAAGTGACAAAAATGGTTTGAAATGAGATTGGTTGACTTTTCGTCTTCTCACAAAAAATGTCAAGGTATTATTAAATTAATTGAAATTTATTTATGAAAATGTTTTGAAAATGCATGGACATAAGTCCAAGTTTATTATAAAAGTGTTTCAAGTTTTAAAACAAGAAAAGTTTTCAAAAGGAGGGAGAAGATTTTTGAAATTAAAGAAGGTAGAAGGAGAAGAAGAGGTTATCCTAAAGCATAAGGTAAAAGCCAGGGATAAGAACCATCTAACCAACAAGAAGCTGATACTTGACATTATGAGTCAATATAGAATTCCCATTCTTTGGATTGAAACCAAGCAATCAAAGATACTAGACCTCTTGAGAGAGCCAAACTTCAAGTGTATTAAGTCTTCGCAAAAATTGGGCAGAGTAACAAACCAATGTCTTGAGGTAAACCTCAAGAACTCCAGACAAAATATCAAATAAAATCACAAAGTCTCCAAGATAGGCCAAGGTCTCTAATCCTAAGTCCAAGAAGTCCAATACTCCATAATGCCAAGGATAGTAACCAAATAGTCCAAGTATTATTAAAGATTTTTATGGTTCATGTTGATTATTAGGTGTCTTTAAAAGGAAAAGAAAAGCTCAAGTGAGCAAAACAAAAATGACATAAAAGTAAATGCTCAAATGAGCAAAATAAAAAGATGGCATGAAATGAAATGCTCAAATTAAATGGTACATACAACATAAAAAATAAAAGCATAAAGTAAAGTCAAGTGTTAGAAATTAGTGGTTAGTTGGATGACCATCTTAAAACTTGCATTTGGAACTCATTAGAGGATTGGTAGAACCAAAGCCTCCACACAACAAGTTGCATTTGCTTTTTGTCAAGTATATCATCCATTTTTGAATTCTCACAAGTAACATTTAATGATCAATGATGTTTAAGTGATCCGCGTTGACCAAAGGTGTTGTAGATCCATTAGAGGATTGGTAGAACCAAAGCCTCCACACAATGAATCTCAAGGTTATTGGATCAAAGAGATCAAATTAACATACTTGGGTTTGCAATCATAAGTTTGGGCCACGAATGATCATTTATTTGGATCGGGACAAAATTTAGCGCTATGTTAAGCAATCGTAAGTGGACTTATGTAGAAGTCGCACCTATTTTGAGGTCGGTCAATAGCAATCTATGTACTTTATGTTTGGATAAATGATATATAGATCATCATCCCTTAACATGTAGCACAATTTAACAAAACGAAAGGGATAAGATGAAGAGGGAGGGGAATGATAAGCTAATTTGGATTACCATTTCAAAATTCTTTCATCTTTAAATTCAACCACTCCTCTAGATGGATTAAAGTACTAAACATATCATTAATCTAAAACACCAAAAATGAATTTAAATAATTCACTCTTAGGTAGATTTGAATTGATGAACATTTATCCAACTTCATCTACATCACAAAGTCCTTTGAGTTTAAAAACAAATTGGACATTTAAAATAGCAATCCAAATTATCCATCAAAGAGAGTGCAGAAAAATATTTGAGTCAAAACAGCCCCAAAAATAAGGCAGCAAAAGTATTTTTGGCACTGTTACAATCAATTGTGCCTAGACAGCAACCTATTGCACCAATGCAGTTTTTTATCAAATCAATTTTCTGTGACAATCAATTGCAATGTTACAACAATTGATTGCAACCTGTTAAAAATCAGTAGAAAACAGCATTTTAAAGATCAAATTCTTGTTCTAACTTTTCATCAAACACCTTATGATCATGGATCCAATTGAACATGAAAATTCCAGCAAATTTTGAGAAAATAGCACTATTGGAGTTATAACAATAGTGCTCAATGAATCAAAACCAGAAATCCACAAGAAGTCACATTGTGAAAGATGATGATCCAACTTACCAAAGGTAGAATTTGAGAATTATCAAACAACTTCCAGAATTTGCTTCAATTCAATAACAAGAATCAATCACCAAAGCTTGGATGTAGAGAATTGATGAAGAAAAGGTGTTTGGATGAAGGTTTAGCTCAAAGATTAGTAAGCTTCAATGCAAAGCTTACTAACTTTTTGAAAATGGAGTTTGAGTGAATTTGGTAAATGGAGAGAATTGAGAGATTTTTTAGCAAGATGATTTTGGCTATCAAAAGCTTGTGATTTGAATGAAATGAGGTCTCTATTTATAGAGTTTTATGATTGGGATTAGTGGTAATTTGGTAATTGATTCTTGGAGCCAAATTTGAATTAATGATATAATTTCAAATTATGCAGAAAAAAATTAGAGCCAAAATGATAACAGTTTGAAATTTGCTGGCTTTTTTAAAAAAAAACACACGCGCATTTTGCCATTATGAGTCGATACATAGGTGGTATGTGTCGATACATCCTAGCTGCATAACACAGCATGTGTCGATACATGCCTCTATGTGTCGATACATACTATTATTCTAACACATTACAGAATCACACAAACTGCATGAGTCGATACATAACACGTATGTGTCGACACATGCTAGTTAAACAAACAGGATGAGTCGATACATACATGCATGTGTCGACACATGTTGGTTATTCAAGCAGGATGAGTCGATACATACATGCATGTGTCGACACATGCTAGCTATAAACAACAAAATGAGTCGATGCATACCTTTATGGGTCGATGCATGCTGGATTTTTTTTGCCACAGTAGGATCAATCAACTTTGCATGACCTTATTTGTTGGATGCTTCGACTTGGTACCTACAAAACACAAATTATGCAAAGACAAAGACAAATATTTTTTGTATTTTGGTTAGAGGTTAGTCAACAACACATATACAAGATACACAACCAAGGTGCCTGGAAATTCCTCAAGGGCAAACTTAAAGATAGGAGATAGAGAAAGATGAAGAACCAACCCTAATGTGATCTTGTTATGATCAAGTTGACATGATATGATAGGGGAATCTTAGGGGAAAAATTGGGGTACAACACATACGTAGGGGTCCATTTGCCCCTGGGATCACCTTGTGGCAGTATGATGCGTTTGATCACCATATCCCCGACTTGATACTCTTGTCGTCTAACCTTCTTGTTAAATGACTTGATCATCCGCTTTTGATACGCCTGACCATGACAAATAGCAGTAAGTCTCTTCTTGTTGATTAAGTTCAGCTGATCAAGCCGGGTCTGGATCCAATCGTCCTTGCTCAAACCCACATCCTTCATAATCCGAAGAGAGGGTATCTGGACCTCAATAGGTAAGATTACTTCCATGTCGTATACTAAAGAAAAGGGTGTTACCCCTGTTGAAGTCCGCGTTGAGGTTCGGTACCCATGAAGAGCGAATGGTAACATCTCATGCTAGTCTTTGTAAGTCACCGTCATCTTCTGCACAATCTTCTTGATATTCTTATTAGCTGCTTCAACAGCCACATTCATCTTCGGCCAGTAAGGAGAAGAGTTGTGATGTTGTATTTTAAACTGTTTGCAGAGCTCGGTGATCATTGTATTGTTGAGATTTGTACCATTGTCCGTGATGATCCTTTCTGGTACACTGTATCGACAGATCAAGTTGTGTCGGATGAACCGCGCCACGACGTTCTTGGTTAATGTAGCAAAGGAAGCTCCTTCAACCCACTTTGTAAAGTAATCAATAGCCACCAGAATGAAACGATGCCCGTTGGATGCAGTAGGTCTGATCTCACCGATCATGTCGATGCCCCACATTGAAAAAGGCCAAGGAGCTGTCAAAACATTCAGAGGAGCTTGAGGTACATGCACTTTATCAGCATAGACTTGGCACTTATGACAGGTCTGAGAATGCTGATAGCAATCGGCTTCCATAGTAGACCAATAATATCCTTCCCGTAGGATTTTCTTTGCCATGGTATGTCCACTGGAATGAGTTCTGAAGGTACCTTCATGTAACTCTTCCATGATCCTTTCTGCCTCGTTCTTATTCACACATCGCAGCAAGGTTGAATCCTGGTTATGCTTGTAAAGAATCCCATTGCTAATGAAGAACTTCACAGCGAACCTCCTCAGAAACTTCTTATCATTAACAGATGCACCCTCGGGGTATTCCTGAGCCTCAAGATACCTTTTTACCTCGTGAAACTAGGGTTTATCTGCTACCTCTTCCATCTCAATATCAAAGCAATGTGCGGGTTCGTCCAACCTTTCAATGGTAATCTGGGATGCTTCATTGTCCCACCTAACCTTGAACATAGAAGACACGGTAGCTAACGCGTCCACTAACTGATTCTCCTCTCTTGGGAAGTGTTCAAAGGTTATCTCCTCAAAGTGTGGAAGCAACGTCAATACATACTATTTGTAAGGAATAAGATTTGGGTGCTTCGTATCCCACTCGCCTTTAATATGACTGATCACGAGAGCGGAATCTCTGAATACACTCAAGAACTTAATCCTTAGGTCAATAGTTGCACGCAGGCCCATGATGCACGCTTCATACTCCTCCATGTTGTTGGTGCATTTGAAACATAGTTGGGCGGTAAACGAAGTATGACAGCCTTCAGGAGATATGATCACAGCGCCAATGTCGTTACCTAAAGCGTTTGAAGCTCTATCAAACTACATAGACCATCGGGATCCTTCCTCAGGTCCTTCATTCGGTCCAAGTTTTTCACAGTCGGTCACCAACATGATGTTCTCATCCGGAAACTCGAAATTCATAGACTAGTAATCATCCACGGCCTGATGTGCCAAATGATCTGCCAACACACTCCCCTTGATTGCCTTTTGGGTTGTGTATTGGATGTCGTACTCAGTTAAGATCATATGCCATCTCGCTATTCTTCCGGACAAGGCAGGCTTTTCGAAGATATACTTGATTGGGTCCATCTTTGATATCAATAGGGTAGTGTGAGTCAGCATATACTGTCTCAGCCGGCGAGCAGCCCATGCCAAAGCGCAGCAAGTTTTCTCAAGCAGTGAGTATCGGGTCTCATAGTCGGTAAACTTTTTGCTAAGGTAATAAATAGCATGCTCTTTTCGGCCAGACACGTCTTGCTGCCCCAACACACACCCCATCGAATTGTCGAGTACTATCAAGTATAAGACCGAAGGTATTCCTTCAACTAGAGGCGTCAAAATAGGGGGATCTTAGAGATATTCCCTGATCCTTTTGCAAGCGGCCTGACATTCATCATTCCATCTTACCACTTGATCTTTCTTCAACAGCTTGAAGATTGACTCACAAGTAGCAGTCAGATGTGAAATGAATTGAGCAATGTAATTCATACGTCCTAAAAAGCCTCTGACTTCTTTTTCTGTGCAGGGAGCTGGAATCTCCTGTATAGCCTTCACCTTGGCAGGATCCACCTGAATACCTTTATCACTAACGACGAAACCCAACAGCATACCAGACCTTACTCCGAAGGTGCACTTGTTTGGGTTCAACCTTAGCTTATACATCTTCAACCTGTCGAACAGTTTCTGGAGATGGTCAAGGTGTTCTTATTCAGTTTGGGACCTTGCAATCATGTCATCAACGTATACCTCAATCTCATGGTGAATCATGTCGTGGAACAAAGAAACCATGGCGCGCTGATATGTTGCCCCAGCATTCTTCAATCCGAACGACATGACTTTGTAGCAAAAGGTACCCCACTGCATAACGAAGGTTGTCTTCTCCATGTCTTTGGGAGCCATCTTAATATGATTGTAACCAGAAAAACCATCCATAAAGGAGAAGATCTTATGATGTGCGGTGTTGTCGACCAGAACATCGATGTGAGGCAGTGGGAAATCATCCTTGGGGCTCGCCCTATTCAGATCCCTATAGTCTACACACATCCGTACCTTACCATCTTTCTTTGGTACAAGAACCACGTTGGAAACCCACTGTGGATAAGAAGTGACGGCTAGAAATCCGGCGTCAAACTGTTTTATGACCTCAGCTTTGATTTTCTCAGACATCTCTGGGCGCATGCAGCGAACTTTCTGCTTTACTGGAGGACAGTCTTCTTTAGTTGGCAAGCGGTATCCAACCCAGGAATATCTTCATAAGACCAAGCAAATATCTTGAGATAGTCGCGTAGCATCTGTATCAATCTTTGCTTGACCCTAGGCTCCAGATTTGCACCTATCTTGACCTCTTTCTTGTCTTCCTATGTACCCAAATTTACTGATTCAACCGGCTCTTCATGGGGCTGTATGGCCCTCTCTTCCAGTAGTAACAGTATAGCAAGTTCCCCAGGCACTTCACAATCATCCTCACCTTCGTCCTCAGCTTGGTTGATCAGACTTTCAAAGTCATAACTGGAAGTAGCAGAGTCGTTATCAGTGGGATCCAGAGTGGATTCAGACCTGTATATGTGAGTGTGTGTAAAATAGTTGTTTTGCAAGTTAAAAAGACAAACAAGGAGCGCAAAATTTGAAATGCAAGAAAATGTCCAATGTTTTATTAATGATATATGGAAATGACAAATAATAAGCCCTCACAAACAAAGCCAAGGTGCCTCGGGCAAGCCACCGGGCCGTTAAGTTTCAAATTGTCTGTTACAAATCTCAAAACAAAAGTCTATTACTGTGTAATAAAAGAAACGGGCATGAAGTCCTTTTCCATCCAATTGTTCAATCCACCATTGGTAGTCGGGTAAATCCAGCTATCGAACTCTGACTCTTCTTCATTGTCTTCAATTGCATTCACTCCCGGATTACTGATGTGCAGGGGAGGTCTTCCAATCCGCGCGCGCCGAACAACCCTTTGAGCCTCTACAGTAAAGCCCAAACCAAACTTGTCAGTTTTGTGCGCGAAGTCAGGGAGTTGACCCCAATTTGCATACCCACCTTTTTCAATAACAGCCCTAGCATCCTTGAGGGAAGCCATCTTCATTGGAGGTTCTTCAACAACAACTTCAGTTGATGCCAGAGTCTGGGGGACCTCTTTAAAGTTCTGACACGGGGTTTCAATGAACTCTCCCTCCATCTCCACATAGCGAAAAGAGTAAAGATGACTTACCATGTACTCCTCTTCACCTTGCACCGTAACAATCTTCCCCTTTACTGGATATTTCAACATCTGATGGAGCGTAGAAGTCACTGCCCCGACCTTATGAATCCACAGGCGACCCAGCAAACAAGAATAATATGGTCGAATATCCATCACATAGAACGTAGACGCAAAATTCTGAGAGCCAACTTTAACAGGGACGTCCACTTCCCCGTGCACCATCCTTTTGGACCCGTCAAAGGACCTAACCATAATATTACTCGGCTTCAGAACCAACCCTTCACATTCCAGCCGGTCTAATGCTTTCTTGGGTAAAAAATTCAATGAGGACCCAGTATCCACCAATACATGGGCCAAAGTAGTGCCCCTGCACTCGATCGAGACGTGCAGAGCATCATTATGATTTCTTCCTTTGGCATTCATATCTGCGTCGGAGAAACCCAACCCATTGTCAGCGGTCAAACTAGCCACACAGTCTTTAAATTGATCAGCAGAAGTTTCCTGCGGCACATGCATAGTTTTATGGAAAGAAATCAAAGCCTTTGCATGGGCTTCCGAGCACAACAATAAGGATAACATGGAGATCTTCGACGGGGTCTGCCCCAGCTGCTCGACTATGTTGTAGTCTCTCTTCTTGATAATCTTCAGAATTTCCTCTATCTCCTGCCTAGACGTTTCTATAATGACCTTCTTAGGTGCCTCTATCCGGGCAGGCTCACCTGTGACTTCTTTGCCTCGAGTGTCAGATGACTCGGCGACAGGGGTGATAACTGGAGTAAGAATTGGAACAGTAGCTGATGTACTGGCAGATGGAATGACAACAGGCTTTTAAACAGTTGGAGGGGAAATCTCGGGAGAGAAAAGCCTTCCACTTCTAGTGACCTTTCTAGCCCCGACAATATTGCTGATATCAGCATCAGTTTCTTCAACCTTCAAGTCTTGTTTGATCCCATGACAATACACATCGGCCCCATAGTGCCAAGGGACAACCTTATCCGAAGTGTATGGGATAGGACCAGGGATAGTAATGATTAATGGAGAAACTCTTGGAACGGATGTAATCCTAACAGGCTTTCTCGAGGAAGCCTTGGAAGGATTGGCAGAAATGGTTATGATGGAAACATCTTCAACAAGAATCAACGGAATCAAATGGCAACCAGTAGGCATGATTGAACATAGGTGGCAACCTTCGCCACAGCCCAGAAATAAACCGGCCAATAATAGGTTCTTCTTAACTGTCATCAATGGAGTAGAAATGTCTTCCACAGAGGTCACAAATAAATCATCATCCACAGCATTTACTCCATGCTTGGGCATAGGAGTAGTCATGATGTTGGGCTTCTCCGGAGCGTCAAACTCAATATCTTTAGCTTCAATCAAATCTTGCACCTTATTCCTCAAGGCCCAGCAGTTATTTGTATCATGCCATGGGCTATCGGAGTGATAGGCGCAGTGAGCGTTCGGATTATATAGCGGAGATGTGGTGCTGGGATTCTTCGGGGCTTCCCTCAGAGTTACAAGGTTGGTCTTCAACAATTGCGGTAGAATTTGAGATAAGGTCATACTGAGTCGAGTATACTGTCTTTACGGTCTCTCTACTCTTTGCTGATTGTTGCGTTGTGGGGAAACGCTGGGTCTTGATATTACTACTGCATTTACTGCTTGACGGTGCTCAGGTCGGTTTTGGCTCCTCGAGCTGTAAACTGCACTAGCTTCTTTCTTGAAAGGCTTCTTTTATGTACTTGATGAAGCACCTTTTTGTATCTTGCCACTTCGGATACCAGCTTCCACTCTCTCCCCAGTCAAAATCAATTCAGTGAACCCAGATGATGAACTGCCGATCAGATGATTAAAAAATGGACCAGACAAAGTCCCAAGAAACATATCCACCAACTCCCTATCAGACAGAGAGGGTTGGACTCTTCCAGCCAGATCTCTCCACTTCTGAGCATAGTCCTTAAAACCTTCGCTTGCACCCATAGACATACCCTGAAGTTGAGTACGCGTGGGAGCAAGTTCGGCATTATACTGGTATTGCTTGTAAAAAGCAGCAGCAAGGTCCTCCTAATTGCGGACATTAGCTCCTTCCAATAGATAAAACCATTCAAGCTGAGTCCCTGACAGACTATCTTGAAAGAAATGAACCCACAGATTTCTATCAGCAGTGTAGGGTTGGATTTTTCTGACATACGAGCGAAGATGGAGCTTTGGAAAAGATGCTCCATCGTACTTAGCAAAAACCGGAGCTTTAAACTTGTGAAGGATCACCACCCCAGATGCTAGTCCCAAATCCCCAAAATCCAAACCAGGGACCTTCTGAATCTCCATAGCACTCAGACGATCTTCAAGTTGTTTGTACCTATCCTCAGTGAGAGGATACTGTTCTTCATCAAAATCAGTGTCATTATTAGAGACTACAGGACTAGGACCCTTTTCCTCCTCTTGATTCTCTCCTCCTTTAGATGAATGAGACAGATCAGCTTCCTGTCGCAACCTATTCCCGAATATATGACCCATATTCAGCAGAACCACCTTCTTCTTCTTCTTCTTCTTCTTCTTTTCCTTCAGGATGAGAGTCTTCAAATCCTGTTGTCCTTTGGCCAAGTTCAAAAACATCTCTTGGAATTGAGCATTATGTGCTTGAAGAGCTTTGATGGCTTGATCGGTAGGTATTTCAGAAGACATTCTGTGCTGAAATAAACAGCGAAGAAGACGAGAATCTTGTAATGATACCTGTAATGAGGTGCATGATAATGGAATGCATATGAAATGATTTCAAAGACTTTGGGAGATTTAAATTTGCAAACCAAGAAATGAACAAACTTTATTAGATTAAACTTGTAAAAATGTTTAACAATGCCTTTAAGGCGTTACAAAAGAAATAGACTGAAAACAAATCTAAACTAGAAAAAGCAAAAATCAAAAATCCCATGGTCGATTCCCCTTCGTGCTGACGTAGTCATTGATTGTCCTTTCATTCTCAAGTTGCCTCGTGAGCTTCAAGATCTTCCTCTCTTGCTCATGATACTTGTCCCTATAGGTATCCCTCTCTTCTTTCAGCTGAATCCAGGATCTCTTCAATGCCCCAAGATCAGTAGGCATGTAGGGATAAAGGACTGTATAAGGAACGCCCACTTCATTGGTATGCTCCACAATCATTGGTAACACAGCTTCATAAGGCATCCCAAGCTTTTGAGCACGGGCTCGAACCCACTAGAGATAAGGTTGCATAGGGAGAGAAGTCTTTGGTCCTAGCTCATGAGGGTCACACCTGTTCACCATGCCCCAAGCTCGTATAAATCTGCGGCGATGCTCATCAACATCCTCCTTGTAGTTAAATGCAATATCTGTAAGAAGTAGCTCATGAGGACCGTCTCTCTGAGCCTAACCGAATTGTCACAAATCTAAACAAGGAATGTAGGTTATCCCTCCTTGGATTCCGAGCAATGGGACATTAGGGTATCCCCCACATTGATCAATGACAATAATGCTTTCCATAGCCTTAGAACTCCAAAGAATGTATGCATGGGAAAGGGACATTATCCTGTAAGACCATTCTAAACCTTCCTCATTCTTCAACACGGACTTGGGGAGATGCAAAATAAACCACCTTGCCAGCAGCGGCATGCAACACATGAGGGTCCCTCTTCTACGCGTCGTGCGAGTATAGAGGGCATGCAAAATATCACCCAAGAGGGTAGGTACAGGATTACGAGACAAGAAGATCTTAACCGCATTCACATCTATGAAGGAATCTGGATTAGGGAAAAGAACCAAACCGTAGATAAGGAGAGCTAAGATGTCTTCAAAATCCTGAAAGTCCAAGTTATCCCAGAACTGTTGAGCTTGATCCATCAGAAATTTGGCCAAGAAACCTTTAACCCCGCTCCGTGTCTCCTAGTTGGATACTACATCAGCCCTTTTTAGATGTAAGGCTGAAGCAATGTCCTCTGGTCTAGGAGCCTCTTCCAAACCTGTGAAGGGCATATGCTCAAGGATGGATATGCTCAATAAGTGGGAAAACTCCTCCAAAGTGGGAACTAGCTTATAATCCAGGAAGGTGAAACAATGATGCACCAGATCAAAGAACTGGAAAAGCACGCTCAACATTTGCTCATCAAACCTGGAGGTAACCAAGCTAAGGAGCTGACCATGTCTTCTAATGAACGAAGAAGTATCAGAAACTCTCAGGGCTAAATCTTTGAGTTGAGCAGGTATTTGCACAAAGTTAACTCGGATGGTGTTTCTGCGCATTGAAGCCATAATCTGCAAAATAGAACAAAGATAAATCCCCTTGGTCTTTGAAATGGTTAGTCTAATGAAGTATGCATGCTATGTTATGATGCATGATGTCATGATAAAACACACAACAGGTATAGAAGATAGCAGACATGGTAAAGGCAAACAAATCACACAATAGCCCTTAAGTTTCAGGCTTGCATGGGGTCTAGGTATTACCCTCTTGAAGTTCAGTTGGTTTCAACCTGTCCTAATAATAGTAACCGAGTTCTAGAGGTTCTCAATATCACTGACCATCCTCCACCGGTCATGGTTTCAGCTCATGCAATATTTTCTTGCGGCCGGAACTATCGCGAGAGTACGGTCTCAATGAGTGTAGTATCGAGTATCAACCAGTTCGCAGCTTTACACCGAGACCGGCTATCTCACTACTTCATATGGCCAAGTTGGTCAATTATAGGTTCTAAGGTCAGTTGATGCTTAACAACCCATATAGCAGCCCCGTATTCTCCTCGTTTCTCCACAAGGGATATCGGTGCCAACTAATGTGCCACATTAACGTAGCTACTGCTTCAACCGTATCGGTCTACGCCATACAGTTCCCTCACAGTTTATTGCTACTTACCTAAAAGGTGTCCCTTAGATTCGGGTTAGGATCTATAGTAACTCCCGATACAAAGCCCTCAAAGGTAAAGCAAACAAATCAAACAATAGAAGCAATTATGGTGAACTAATCCTAATGTATACCCCACTTATTTATTCCCCATCAGAGTCGCCAGTTCTGTGATACGGTGGATAGAACTGGACTGTTTTGAAATGTTGGTTTGCGTTTTGCGTTTGTTTCTGCAAAATGTCGCGGTATGCAAGAGTCGCCACCGACTTTTATTTTATCCAACTGGAAAGGAAAAAAGCACAGAAAAATTCCCTTTTTTGAGATTTTGAGTACGGGGGGCTAGATTATAGAAAGGGAAGGTATTAGCACCCTTTATATCCGTAGTTTTCTACGGGCTCTTAGGTACTTGCTCATCATTTTAAGAATTGTTTGTGTGTGTTTGATTTGAAAAAAGAGTTTTTATTTTTACTTCGATTTAACCCTTGTTTCTGTCTTCAAGAGTGTTACGAAGTTGTTTTGAAAACTTTGTTTGAAAAGTGTTTAGTGTGAAAAAGTTTGTTTTGAGCAAGTACCTACTAGCATCTACCTACTCAAAAAAGAGAATGTTTTTGTTCTTGTTTCCTTTAGACAGTGCTATCCCACTATTAGTGAGTAGGTAGCACCATCGTTGGAGTTTTAAGGGTCAATTCGAAAGGGACGTAGGATCACTAAAGCAATGCTAGGATGTCTTAGTAATAACCCTAATGTCTTGAGATCAATATTCGAGGCAACAATATCCGAGGCAACCTTTCAGAGGCAACTTTTCTGAATGGGACTTTGATCTTTGTTTAGACAAGAGAGCGAACACTAAAGTATCCTATACTTAATGACCGTTTATCGAAGGCAACTGAAGTGAGAGTATATCCTAGGAGTGCGCATGTGCGAGTGATTCAATTTCAAGTTCATTATCTTTGCACATTTAGGGTTTGCTAACCGTTTTAAAGTTAATCATACATTCTTGTCATGCAACCCTAATATCATACATCTAACAATTAGTATTTGCGATAATTGAAGTGCGAGAAAATAGAACTACGCTATTACAAGGCTTCGGGTATTAATTACATAGCCAAAAAAACCCGCTAAGACGATAAATAAATGGAGAAAGTCCTAATTAATCTATTACATCCTGTGAGCAATTAAATAAATATTATAAAATAAAATAAAGCGCGTGCGATGAATTAAGAACGAGAAAAGTTAGGGTTTTGACCCCGTCTAACCTAATTACAAGAAAAAAACAATTTTTGGTTGTTTTTTGATTATTTTAAGAAAAAAAGGTTTTAAATTAAATATGCAAAAACCTAATTACTAATTAAATTAAATCAAGAAGATATTAAATTTGACCTATTTTTGTGTTTTTGGTTATTTTTAAGAAAAAGAAAATAGGAATTAAATTAAACTAAAACCCTAATTTTCTAATTATTTTTAATTTATTTACAAAAGGAATTAAAGTTACCTAGTAAATTAAATAAACTAATTAAATTAATTTTTTTGATAAAAAATAAACTAAATCTAATTGGATGACAAATTATTTTTTTATGATTTTTTTGATAAAAAAGAATTAATTTTGTGAGTAAAAATAATTAAATGAATTAATTAAGAAAATATAAAAAAGAAAAGAAAAGAGAACGGGCCTGTGAAATAGAAATTAGAGGGTGTGTCAATAGCAATTCTGGGCCCAAATAATTCTGACCCATATTAACTTTTCTGATCCAGCGCTGTGCATTGACCAGGGTGCATCATGGTCCTTCATTTGATGGCCTTCAGATCTGGCCTTCTGGAGATCTAAAGGTTGAATCCTAAAGGTACATGGTGATCTCCACGCCTTGTGTGCATGCTTGATTAAGCAAATGAAAATAATATGAAACATGAGGGGACCTGGGATTCGAACCCAGGTCCTTTGGCCTTTTCCACCAACCTTGTTACCAACTGAGCTACGTGCGCGTGTTGTACATGAAATAATAATAAACAATAATATGGAAAATAAACAGAATAACCATTATCCGTGCGTAAATTCAAATGGAGAAATCAAGGCTTGCCACGCCATCGTCTTTGTCCTCTCTCTGTTGCTAAAAGGTTCAGTGACTTTTACCTACGGACAAATGTCCGTAACTATAACCCCTGCATATCTCAAAATCAAACACAGGCGTGATAAATGGATTCTAATACTATAGATCAAATCGCCTTGGCCTGCTGAGCATCATGGTTCCCTTCTTGTGGACCAATTTTTCCTGTATAAAAAGATCCTAAAATGAGACACAAAACCCTAATAATGGAAAATCTTTATAGAGTTAGAAAAAATGCAATTAATTGTTATGAATAGCTTGCAAATGCTTCAAGGAACAAAAATATGTAGGTAATTCATTCTACAAGCGCCAAAATCAAGTGATTCGATTTCAAGAAAAATCCATGGTCGTGGATCACTTACAGTGAGTTCTAGCGCATGAAAATGCTTGTTCTTGATTGGTACAGCTTCGTTGTATGTCCAGGATACGAATGGGATGGCTTAGGAATACTGAAAACGCCTGGAAGTACAAAATTAGATCACCACTTTCTTTGAGTTTTTTCAAGTTTGGTTCTCTTTCTACACGCCTCTAAACCTTATGTTTTTTGTCTGCTTTTGTTCACTATATATCACTGATCAAATTAGGTTTACAAAAGTCCATTCAATCTTTGTCAATTATGGCTTTTGATCTTGATTTGATTTCCATGAAAATCTTTCTAAAAATAGGCCAAAACAAATCTTTTCATGCACACATAGGCCTTGCACGATTTGATTCACTTTTTAGCTGTATATGGAACCTGAAACATGCACCAAATCTCAAGATTTAAATGGTTTGAATATTTTCATGATTTATTTTGATTTAATTGAAATAAAATATCAAAATAAATGGTAGAAATAAAATAAAGGCAAGTGGAAAGAGCTAGGGCTCGTGGACCATGCTACCAACTCAAAACAAGTGCAAAAAGTTAGGCCCATTTGACAAAAATTGCAATTTTGAGGCATATTTGACTTTTGGCAATTTTGCAAAAAAGGACAACTTCACCAATGCATAACTTCCTCAATTTTGATTCTTTGAAGGTGTTCTTGGACTTTTTAGAAAGCTTGAGATGTCCTCTAAACAACCCTTTTCGTCTCATCTAAATTTAGTCTTCCATGTTCATGATTGAAGCTTTGACAAAAAAGGTGTTTTTGTTGACTTTTAAAAATGACCTATAATGTCCAAATTCATAACTCCTTATGAGTGCATATTTTGAACTTGGGAGATGAAGATTAATTGTATATAGTTGCATCTTATTAAAAATGATCTTTGGATGGGTCATTTCTCATAAAGTATGAGAAAGTTATGCTTGGTCAAAGTTGAGTTGACTTTTCCTACAGACCCTAATTTAGCAACTTTTGGGTTTTGATGAATTGTGAGCAATCCTTGAGGAATCATGATCAACCCTTGATAAAATGATGAATAATACTTCAAAATGAGGATGTTGACTAAAAAACTTGAAGTTTGACTGTATGTGGGCCACATTTGACTTTTGTCCTATCACAGTCGATTTTCAGGCCTTTGAGCAATTGACTGAGCAAACTTCCTCTGCAAGGCTTGAAACTTGACATGGATGATCTTGAGAATATATTAGGACAATAGTGAGCATTTGGGACCCTTTTGACTCATACATCTTGATGCAAAATGAAACCTTACTTTGAGGTAGACTGCCTTAGGAGAGAGTTTGTTTGGTCAACCCTTGGACTTCCTTGAGCAACTTGAGGATCTTTCTTGAAGTGTTTTGAGAAATATGGGAGGGAAAATTTTGGGGTACAACAGCTAATTATAGGCGCAAGTGGACTCCCAATTATGAAGGCCTATATGTTGTCAAGAAAGCCTTCTCTAGCGGTGTATTGATTCTTGAAACTATGGATGGTGAGGAGTTCGCATGTCCCATGAATGTTGATGCAGTCAATAAATACTTCACCTAAATAAATAAAAGAACAGTTTGCTAAGTTGAAAACCTGAAAAGGCTGCTTAGGCAGAAAAGAGCGTCCCAGTAGGCTGAAAACCCTAAAGGGTGGTATAGGCAAAAGTTAGAGACACAAACAGAATAAATTTTCCATGTAGATTAAAAACCCTCAAGGGTAACCTAGGCAAAAGGTAAGTAATTGTGTCAGATAAGACTTGATCGTTGAAGCAACAATCTTCTCAGATTTTCATCACACTTCAACTGAAGCCTCTGCTTGGGAGATAAAATTTGTTAGGAAGAATAGTGGTCATTGTATTTCAATGTATCTTTTCCATGTATTTATCATTTTCCAAAACCTTGTAATCATCTATGGAGTCTCGCCATTCGCGGACTACCATTTTATTAATAAAGTTTGAGCCTTTATCCAATTCTTTGTAGTTCTTATTTTATTTTGTTTACAAAAATTTCATTTATTATTGATAGTAATTTTCAAAACAAAAGACTTAATGATAAAAACATGTTTTTGAAAAGAATTTGCAAATTAATTTTTACCTTAATTCTGTGATTCAAGTGGGACAAAAGTAGTGGTTCCAAGGATGGATGGACTGTGAAGTTTCATAAATTCTCCCAAAGAAGTATCATGGGTTACTCTTGCTGATATGCGCATAGTTCACTTGTGTCTTATTCCTTGGATTGATGGATTTCATACCAGTTGATATATGGTGTGGTGTTGGGTTTGTAATCCCATTTTCCCCAGTTAAGTCTTGGTTCATATTTTCTCCAAGTTGGTATATGGTGTTGGGTTTGTGTGGTTTGATACCTATCTCTCATATTCCCGAGCTAGGTCTTGATTCAGGTTTCTCTAGCTAATTGTGATTATTTCCTCAACCATGTGGTGATCAGACAAAGATTGCAAAGTTATATAGTATTTTCTTAGTTGATTGGATTCTTTCTCCTCGTGTGTTGAGAATGGATGTAAAATTTCTTGCAGCGCATTATTCTCTCCAATTACGGCATTATTGTTGTTGTGTGCTCCCCAAGTAGCCAGACAAGGGCAGTATCTTTTCTAAGAAGTGTTGAAACAGATATCAACCTTTTGGGTTCTCTCTCACCAAGAAATGGGTTTGATCTAAAATCCCCATAATTTTGTCTTCTTGTTGTGTTGTTAACTTCTTAATTCCCCTGGTGAAGCGAAGATGATGCTTCCTTCTAAACTTGTTAACCTCGAGAAGTTTTCTAAATTCTCCCCAGAGAAGTTTGTGTAACCACTACCCTTGATATTCAAGATTTCTTTTAGGCTCCCCTCGGCGTGCGTGGTTTCATTTTCCCTAATGAAGTCAGTACGGAATCCCCAGTTGAAGACTAGACAATGTGGCATTATCTTCCCTAGCGGAGTCTGTATGATATTCTTCGGTGAAGTCTGGAGGAGGGTGTTATATCCTTGCAGCTATTTTGTTTTATTGCTATCAGATTTTGCTTTGATTATTTTTCAAACCTTGTTTCTTCTTAGTGAAGTTAAGCCATGAAGTATGGCTTTGTTTCCTCAGTTGGTTCTTACTCTCTTATGGAATCTTCATCATGGATGTGATTTAGCTGAGTGTTGTCCTTACCCAAGTTTGTTTTGTCTGGTTATCCCCAATGCATTATGTCTGTTTTGTCAGTATATACATGATAACATTCATATATTCATACATCATGCATAGCTTAATTAAAATACATGACTCATTTGCATTCATTGATGTTTTTGTTGGCATATTATCCTCTTTGCAGAGTTATGTTATCCTCTCTCCAATACAGTGTTAACTTTAAGAAGAAAGTGTATATCCTTTCAATTTCCCCACTGAGTTATCCCTCATGGAAGAATTTTGCTTTATACTTCCTACCCAGCTTACTATCTGGATGGATTTTTATCCCCATTTGAGTTTACTCCTCATTGGGTGGTGTCTTTATTGATTGTTTCACTCCAGTTTATTCCTGGTTTAAATTTGTGGTCTCCGACAGCAATATTATTTTGATCCCCATAGGCTCTGAGCCCTGTATTGAGAATGTGCATTTATTTTGCACATGAATACTTTACCACCTCAGCAGGAATGTGTTGTTATTTCCCCACAAAATCAGGAATTCATTTCCCAGCAGTGTTATTGCAATTCCTTTTTGTAACAGCAAGTGGCGGTCTCTTTATTTGAGCAACCTATACTTCCCCAGTAAGTCTGTTAATGCCAGAGAAGATGGTTTTACCCCACTGCATAACGAAGGTTGTCTTCTCCATGTCTTTGGGAGCCATCTTAATATGATTGTAACCAGAAAAACCATCCATAACGGAGAAGATCTTATGCTGTGCGGTGTTGTCGACCAGAACATCACTGTGAGGCTGTGGGAAATCATCCTTGGGGCTTGCCCTATTCAGATCCCTATAGTCTACACACATCCGTACCTTACCATCTTTCTTTGGTACCGGAACCATGTTGGCAACCCACTGTGGATAAGAAGTGACGGCTAGAAATCCAGCGTCAAACTGTTTTATGACCTCAGCTTTGATTTTCTCAGACATCTCTGGGCGCATGCGGCAAACTTTCTGCTTTACTGGAGGACAGTCTTCTTTAGTTGGCAAGCGGTATCCAACCCAGGCATATCTTCATAAGACCAAGCAAATATCTTGACATAGTCGCGTAGCATCTGTATCAATCGTTGCTTGACGCTAGGCTCCAGATTTGCACCTATCTTGACCTCTTTCTTGTCTTCCTATGTACCCAAATTTACTGATTCAACCGGCTCTTCATGGAGCTGTATGGCCCTATCTTCCAGTAGTAACAGTATAGCAAGTTCCCCAGGAACTTCACAATCATCCTCACCTTCATCCTCAGCTTGGTTGATCGGACTTTCAAAGTTATAACTGGAAGTAGCAGAGTCGTTATCAGTTGGATCCAGAGTGGATTCAGACCTGTATATGTGAGTGTGTGTAAAATAGTTGTTTTGCAAGTTAAAAAGAAAAACAAGGAGCGCAAAATTTGAATTGCAATAAAACGTCCAATGTTTTATTAATGATATATGGAAATGAAAAATAATAAGCCCTCACAAACAAAGCCAAGGTGCCTCGGGCAAGGCACCGGGCCGTAAAGTTTCAAATTGTCTGTTACAAATCTCAAAATAAAAGTCTATTACTGTGTAATAAAAGAAACGGGCACGAAGTCCTTTTCCGTCCAATTGTTCAATCCATCATTGGTAGTCGGGTAAATCCAGCTATTGAACTCTGACTCTTCTTCATTGTCTTCAATTGCATTCACTCCCGGATTACTGATGTGCAGGGGAGGTCTTCCAATCCGCGCACGCCGAACAACCCTTTGAGCCTCTACAGTAAATCCCAAACCAAACTTGTCAGTTTTGTGCGCAAAGTCAGGGAGTTGACCCCAATTTGCACACCCACATTTTTCAATAACAGCCCTAGCATCCTTGAGGGAAGCCATCTTCATTGGAGGTTCTTCAACAGCAACTTCAGTTGATGCCAGAGTCTGGGGGACCTCTTTAAAGTTCTGACACGGGGTTTCAATGAACTCTCCCTCCATCTCCACATAGCGAAAAGAGTTAAGATGACTTACCATGTACTCCTCTTCACCTTGCACCATAACAATCTTCCCCTTTACTGGATATTTCAACATCTGATGGAGCGTAGAAGTCACTGCCCCGGCCTTATGAATCCACATGCAACCCAACAAACAAGAATAATATGGTCGAATATCCATCACATAGAACGTAGACGCAAAAGTCTGAGAGCCAACTTTAACAGGGACGTCCACTTCCCCGTGCACCATCCTTTTGGACCCGTCAAAGGCCCTAACCATAATAATACTCGGCTTCAGAACCAACCCTTCACAGTCCAGCCGGTCTAATGCTTTCTTGGGTAAAAAATTCAATGAGGACCCAGTATCCACCAATACATGGGCCAAAGTAGTGCCCCTGCACTCGATCGAGACGTGCAGAGCATCATTATGATTTCTTCCTTTGGAAATCAGATCTGCGTCGGAGAAACCCAACCCGTTGTCAGCGGTCAAACTAGCCACACAGTCTTTAAATTGATCAGCAGAAGTTTCCTGCGGCACATGCATAGTTTTATGGAAAGAAATCAAAGCCTTTGCATGGGCTTCCGAGCACAACAATAAGGATAACATGTAGATCTTCGACGGGGTCTGCCCCAGCTGCTCGACTATGTTGTAGTCGCTCTTCTTGATAATCTTCAGAATTTCCTCTATCTCCTGCCTAGAGGTTTCTATAATGACCTTCTTAGGTGCCTCCATCCGGGAAGGCTCACCTGTGACTTCTTTGCCTCGAGTGTCAGATGACTCGGCGACAGGGGTGATAACTGGAGTAAGAATTGGAACAGTAGCTGATGTACTGGCAGATGGAATGACAACAGGCTTTTAAACAGTTGGAGGGGAAATCTCGGGAGAGAAAAGCCTTCCACTTCTAGTGACCTTGCTAGCCCCGACAATATTGCTGATATCAGCATCAGTTTCTTCAACCTTCAAGTCTTGTTTGATCCCATGACAATACACATCGGCCCCATAGTGCCAAGGGACAGCCTTATCTGAAGTGTATGGGATAGGACCAGGGATAGTAATGATTAATGGAGCAACTCTTGGAACGGATGTAATCCTAACAGGATTTCTCGAGGAAGCCTTGGAAGGATTGGAAGAAATGGTTATGATGGAAACATCTTCAACAGGAATCAACAGAATCAAAGTTTTCTCGAACAGGATCTCATTGTTATCCATCAGGCGTTGAACACCTGATTTCAATAAATGGCAACCAGTAGGCAGAATTGAACATAGGTGGCAACCTTCGCCACAACCCGGAAATAAACCGGCCAATAATAGGTTCTTCTTAACTGTCATCAATGGAGTAGAAATGTCTTTCACAGAGGTCACAAATAAATCATCATCCACAGCATTTACTCCATGCTTGGGCATAGGAGTAGTCATGATGTTGGGCTTCTCCGGAGCGTCAAACTCAATCTCTTTAACTTAAATCAAATCTTGCACCTTATTCCTCAAGGCCCAGCAGTTATTTGTATCATGTCATGGGCTATTGGAGTGATAGGCGCAGCGAGCGTTCGGATTATATAGAGGAGATGTGGTGCTGGGATTCTTCAGGGCTTCCCTCAGAGTTACCAGGTTGGTCTTCAACAATTGCGGTAGAATTTGAGATAAGGTCATACTGAGTCGAGTATACTGTCTTTACGGTCTCTCTACTCTTTGCTGATTGTTGCGTTGTGGGGCAACGGTGGGTCTTGATATTACTACTGCATTTACTGCTTGACGGTGCTCAGGTCGGTTTTAGCTCCTCGAGCTGTAAACTGCACTAGCTTCTTTCTTGAAAGGCTTCTTTTATGTACTTGATGAAGCACCTTTTTGTATCTTGCCACTTCGGATACCAGCTTCCACTCTCTCCCCAGTCAAAATCAATTCAGTGAACCCAGATGATGAACTACAGATCAGATGATTAAAAAATGGACTAGACAAAGTCCCAAGAAACATATCCACAACTCCCTATCAGACAGAGGGGTTGGACTCTTCCAGCCAGATCTCTCCACTTCTGAGCATAGTCCTTAAAACCTTCGCTTGCACCCATAGACATACCCTGAAGTTGAGTACGCGTGGGAGCAAGTTCGGCATTATACTGGTATTGCTTGTAAAAAGCAGCAGCAAGGTCGTCCTAGTTGCGGACATTAGCTCCTTCCAATTGATAAAACCATTCAAGCTGAGTCCCTGACAGACTATCTTGAAAGAAATGAACCCACAAATTTATATCAGCAGTGTAGGGTTGGATTTTTCTGACATACGAGTGAAGATGGAGCTTTGGAAAGGATGCTCCATCGTACTTAGCAAAAACCGGAGCTTTAAACTTGTGAGGGATCACCACCCCAGATGCTAGTCCCAAATCCCCAAAATCCAAACCAGGGACCTTCTGAATCTCCATAGCACTCAGACGATCTTCAAGTTGTTTGTACCTATCCTCAATGAGAGGATACTGTTCTTCATCAAAATCAGTGTTATTATTAGAGACTACAGGACTAGGACCCTTTTCCTCCTCCTGATTCTCTCCTCCTTTAGATGAATGAGACATATCAGCTTCCTGTCGCAACCTATTCCCGAATATATGACCCATATTCAGCAGAACCACCTTCTTCTTCTTCTTCTTCTTCTTCTTTTCCTTCAGGATGAGAGTCTTCAAATCCTGTTGTCCTTTGGCCAAGTTCAAAAACATCTTTTGGAATTGAGCAATATGTAATTGAAGAGCTTTGATGGCTTGATCGGTAAGTATTTCAGAAGACATTCTGTGCTGAAATAAACAGCGAAGAAGACAAGAATCCTGTAATGATACCTGTAATGAGGTGCATGATAATGGAATGCGTATGAAATGATTTCAAAGACTTTGGGAGATTTAAATTTGCAAACCAAGAAATGAACAAACTTTATTAGATTAAACTTGTAAAAATGTTTAAGAATGCCTTTAAGGCGTTACAAAAGAAATAGACTGAAAACAAATCTAAACTAGAAAAAGCAAAAATCAGAAATCCCATGGTCCCTTCCCCTTCGTGCTGACATAGTCATTGATTGTCCTTTCATTCTCAAGTTGCCTCATGAGCTTCAAGATCTTCCTCTCTTGCTCATGATACTTCTCCCTATAGGTATCCCTCTCTTCTTTCAGCTGAATCTAGGATCTCTTCAATGCCCCAAGATCAGTAGGCATGTAGGGATAAAGGACTGTATAAGGAACGCCCACTTCATTGGTATGCTCCACAATCATTGGTAACACAACTTCATAAGGCATCCCAAGCTTTTGAGCACGGGCTCGAACCCACTCGAGATAAGGTTGCATAGGGAGAGAAGTCTTTGGTCCTAGCTCATGAGGGTCACACCTGTTCACCATGCCCCAAGCTCGTATAAATCTGCGGCGATGCTCATCAACATCCTCCTTGTAGTTAAATGCAATATCTGTAAGAAGTAGCTCATGAGGACCGTCTCTCTGAGCCCGACCGAATTGTCACAAATCTAAACAAGGACTGTAGCTTATCCCTCCTCGGATTCCGAGCAATGGGACATTAGGGTATCCCCTACATTGATCAATGACAGTAATGCTTTCCATAGCCTTAGAACTCCAAAGAATGTATGCATGGGAAAGGGACATTATCCTGTAAGACCATCCTAAACCTTCCTCATTCTTCAACACGGATTTGGGGAGGTGCAAAATAAACTACCTTGCCAGCAGCGGCATGCAACACATGAGGGTCCCTCTTCTACGCGTCGTGCGAGTATAGAGGGCATGCAAAATATCACCCAAGAGGGTAGGTACAGGATTACGAGACAAGAAGATCTTAACCGTATTCACATCTATGAAGGAATCTGGATTAGGGAAAAGAACCAAACCGTAGATAAGGAGAGCTAAGATGTCTTCAAAATCCTGAAAGTCCAAGTTATCCCAGAATTGTTGAGCTTGATCCATCAGAAATTTGGCCAAGAAACCTTTAACCCCGCTCCGTGTCTCCCAGTTGGATACTACATCAGCCCTTTTTAGATGTAAGGCTGAAGCAATGTCCTCTGGTCTAGGAGCCTCTTCCAAACCTGTGAAGGGCATATGCTCAAGGATGGATATGCTCAATAAGTGGGAAAACTCCTCCAAAGTGGGAACTAGCTGATAATCCGGGAAGGTGAAACAATGATGCACCAAATCAAAGAACTGGAAAAGCACGCTCAACATTTGCTCATCAAACCTGGAGGTAACCAAGCTAAGGAGCTGACCATGTCTTCTAATAAACAAAGAAGTATCAGAAACTCTCGGGGCTAAATCTTTGAGTTGAGCAGGTATTTGCACAAAGTTAACTCTGATGGTGTTTCTGCGCATAGAAGCCATAATCTGCAAAACAGAACAAAGATAAATCCCCTTGGTCTTTGAAATGGTTAGTCTAATGAAGTATGCATGCTATGTTATGATGCATGATGTCATGATAAAACACACAACAGGTATAGCAGATAGCAGACATGGTAAAGGCAAACAAATCACACAATAGCCCTTAAGTTTCAGGCTTGCATGGGGTCTAGGTATTACCCTCTTGAAGTTCAGTTGGTTTCAACCTGTCCTAATAATAGTAACCGAGTTCTAGAGGTTCTCAATATCACTGACCATCCTCTATCGGTCATGGTTTCAGCTCATGCAATCTTTTCTTGCGGACGGAACTATCGTGAGAGTACAGTCTCAATGAGTGTAGTATCGAGTATCAACCAGTTCCCAGCTTTACACCGAGACCGGCTATCTCACTACTTCCTATGGCCAAGTTGGTCAATTATAGGTTCTAAGGTCAGTTGATGCTTAACAACCCATATAGCAGCCTCGTATTCTCCTCGTTTCGCCACAAGGGATATCAGTGCCAACTAATGTGCCAGATTAACGTAGCTACTGCTTCAACCGTATCGGTCTACACCGTACAATTCCCTCACAGTTTATTGCTACTTACCTAAAAGGTGTCCCTCAGATTCGGGTTAGGATCTATAGTAACTCCCGATACAAAGCCCTCAAAGGTAAAGCAAACAAATCAAACAATAGAAGCAATTATGGTGAACTAATCCTAATGTATACCCCACTTATTTATTCCCCATCAGAGTCGCCAGTTCTGTGATACGGTGGATAGAACTGGACTGTTTTGAAATGTTGGTTTACTTTTGCGTTTGTTTCCGCAAAATGTCGCGGTATGCAAGAGTCGCCACCGACTTTTATTTTATCCAACTGGAAAGGAAAAAAGCACAGAAAAATTCCCTTTTTTAAGATTTTGAGTACGGGGGGTAGATTATAGAAAGGGAAGGTATTAGCACCCTTTATATCCGTAGTTTTCTACGGGCTCTTAGGTACTTGCTCATCATTTTAAAAATTGTTTGTGTGTGTTTGATTTGAAAAAAAGAGTTTTTATTTTTACTTCGATTTAACCCTTGCTTCTGTCTTCAAGAGTGTTACGAAGTTGTTTTGAAAACTTTGTTTGAAAAGTGTTTAGTGTGAAAAAGTTTGTTTTGAGCAAGTACCTACTAGCATCTACCTACTCGAAAAAGAGAATGTTTTTGTTCTTGTTTCCTTTAGACAGTGCTATCCCACTATTAGTGAGTAGGTAGCACCATCGTTGGAGTTTTAAGGGTCAATTCGAAAGGGACGTAGGATCACTAAAGCAATGCTAGGATGTCTTAGTAATAACCCTAATGTCTTGAGATCAATATTCGAGGCAACAATATCCGAGGCAACCTTTCCGAGGCAACTTTTCTGAATGGGACTTTGATCTTTGTTTAGACAAGAGAGCAAACACTAAAGTATCCTATACTTAATGACCGTTTATCGAAGGCAACTAAAGTGAGAGTATATCCTAGGAGTGCGCATGTGCGAGTGATTCAATTTCAAGTTCATTATCTTTGCACATTTAGGGTTTGCTAACCGTTTTAAAGTTAATCATACATTCTTGTCATGCAACCCTAATATCATACATCTAACAATTAGTATTTGCGATAATTAAAGTGCGAGAAAATAGAACTACGCTATTACAAGGCTTCGGGTATTAATTACATAGCCAAAAAAACCCGCTAAGACGATAAATAAACGGAGAAAGTCCTAATTAATCTATTACATCCTGTGAGCAATTACATAAATATTATAAAATAAATAAAGCGCGCGCGATGAATTAAGAACGAGAAAAGTTAGGGTTTTGACCCCGTCTAACCGAATTACAAGAAAAAAACAATTTTTGGTTGTTTTTTGATTATTTTAAGAAAAAAAGGTTTTAAAAATATGCAAAAACCTAATTACTAATTAAATTAAATCAAGAAGATATTAAATTTGACCTATTTTTGTGTTTTTGGTTATTTTTAAGAAAAAGAAAATAGGAATTAAATTAAACTAAAACCCTAATTTTCTAATTATTTTTAATTTATTTACAAAAGGAATTAAAGTTACCTAATAAATTAAATAAACTAATTAAATTAATTTTTTTGATAAAAAATAAACTAAATCTAATTGGATGACAAATTATTTTTTTATGATTTTTTTGATAAAAAAGAATTAATTTTGTGAGTAAAAATAATTAAATGAATTAATTAAGAAAATATAAAAAAGAAAAGAAAAGAGAATGGGCCTGTGAAATAGAAATTAGAGGGTGTGTCAATAGCAATTCTGGGCCCAAATAATACTGACCCATATTAACTTTTCTGATCCAGCATTGTGCATTGACCAGGGTGCATCATGGTCCTTCATTTGATGGCCTTCAGATCTGGCCTTCTGGAGATCTAAAGGTTGAATCCTAAAGGTACATGGTGATCTCCACGCCTTGTGTGCATGCCTGATTAAGCAAATGAAAATAATATGAAACATGAGGGGACCTGGGATTCGAACCCAGGTCCTTTGGCCTTTTCCACCAGCCTTGTTACCAACTGAGCTACGTGCGCATGTTGTACATGAAATAATAATAAACAATAATAAACAATAATATGGAAAATAAACAGAATTACCATTATCCGCGCGTAAATTCAAATGGAGAAATCAAGGCTTGCCACGCCATCGTCTTTATCCTCTCTTTGTTGCTAAAAGGTTCAGTGACTTTTACCTACGGACAAATGTCCGTAACTATAACCCCTGCATATCTCAAAATCAAACACAGGCGTGATAAATGGATTCTAATACTATAGATCAAATCGCCTTGGCCTGCTGAGCATAATGGTTCCCTTCTTGTGGACCAATTTTTGCTGTATAAAAAGATCCTAAAACGAGACACAAAACCCTAATAATGGAAAATCTCTATAGAATTAGAAAAAATGCAATTAATTGTTATGAATAGGTTGCAAATGCTTCAAGGAACAAAAATATGTAGGTAATTCATGCTACAAGCGCAAAAATTAAGTGATTCGATTTCAAGAAAAATCCATGGTCGTGGATCACTTACAGTGAGTTCTAGCGCATGAAAATGCTTGTTCTTGATTGGTACAACTTCGTTGTATGTCCAGGATACGAATGGGATGGCTTAGGAATACTGAAAACGCCTGGAAGTACAAAATCAGATCACCACTTTCTTTGAGTTTTTTCAAGTTTGGTTCTCTTTCTACACGCCTCTAAACCTTATGTTTTTTGTCTGCTTTTGTTCACTATATATCACTGATCAAATTAGGTTTACAAAAGTCCATTCAATCTTTGTCAATTATGGCTTTTGATCTTGATTTAATTTCCATGAAAATCTTTCTAAAAATAGGCCAAAACCAATCTTTTCATGCACACATAGGCCTTGCACGATTTGATTCACTTGTTAGCTGTATATGGAACCTGAAACATGCACTAAATCTCAAGATTTAAATGGTTTGAATATTTTCATGATTTATTTTGATTTAAATTGATTTAATTGAAATAAAATATCAAAATAAATGGTAGAAATAAAATAAAGGCAAGTGGAAAGAGCTATGGCTCGTGGACCATGCTACCAACTCAAAACAAGTGCAAAAAGTTAGGTCCATTTGACAAAAATTGCAATTTTGAGGCATATTTGACTTTTGGCAATTTTGCAAAAAAGGTCAACTTCACCAATGCATAACTTCCTCAATTTTGACTCTTTGAAGGTGTTCTTGGACTTTTTAGAAAGCTTGAGATGTCCTCTAAACAACCATTTTCGTCTCATCTAAATTGAGTCTTCCATGTTCATGTATGAAGCTTTGACAAAAAAGGTGTTTTTGTTGACTTTTAAAAATGACTTATAATGTCCAAATTCATAACTCCTTATGAGTGCATATTTTGAACTTGGGAGATGAAGATGAATTGTATATAATTGCACATTCATAAAAATGATCTTTGGATGGGTCATTTCTCATAAATTATGAGAAAGTTATGCTTTGTCAAAGTTGAGTTGAGTTTTCCTACAAACCCTAATTTAGCAACTTTTGGGTTTTGATGAATTGTGAGCAATCCTTGAGGAATCATGATCAACACTTGATAAAATGATGAATAATACTTCAAAATGAGGATGTTAACTAAAAAACTTGAAGTTTGACTGTATGTGGGCCACAGTTGACTTTTGTCCTATCAAAGTCGATTTTCAGGCCTTTGAGCAATTGACTGAGCAAACTTCCTCTGCAAGGCTTGAAACTTGACATGGATGATCTTGAGAATATATTAGGACAATAGTGAGCATTTGTTACCCTTTTGACTCAGACATCTTGATGCAAAATGAAACCCTACTTTGAGGTAGACTGCCTTAAGAGAGAGTTTGTCTGGTCAACCCTTGGACTTCCTTGAGCAACTTGAGGATCTTTCTTGAAGTGTTTTGAGAAATATGGGAGGGAAAATTTTGGGGTACAACAGCTAATTATAGGCGCAAGTGGACTCCCAATTATGAAGGCCTATATGTTGTCAAGAAAGCCTTCTCTAGCGGTGTATTGATTCTTGAAACTATGGATGGTGAGGAGTTCGCATGTCCCATGAATGTTGATGCAGTCAATAAATACTTCACCTAAATAAATATAAGAACAATTTGCTAAGTTGAAAACTTGAAAAGGCTGCTTAGGCAGAAAAGAGCGTCTCAGTAGGCTGAAAACCCTAAAGGGTGGTATAGGCAAAAGTTAGAGACACAAACAGAATAAATTTTCCATGTAGATTAAAAACCCTCAAGGGTAACCTAGGCAAAAGGAGAGTAATTGTGTCAGATAAGACTTGATCATTGAAGCAACAATCTTCTCAGATTTTCATCACACTTCAACTGAAGCCTCTGCTTGGGAGATAAAATTTGTTAGGAAGAATAGTGGTCATTGTATTTCAATGTATCTTTTCCATGTATTTATCATTTTCCAAAACCTTGTAATCATCTATGGAGTCTCGCCATTCGCGGACTACCATTTTATTAATAAAGTTTGAGCCTTTATCCAATTCTTTGTAGTTCTTATTTTATTTTGTTTACAAAAATTTCATTTATTATTAATAGTAATTTTCAAAACAAAAGACTTAATGATAAAAACATGTTTTTGAAAAGAATTTGCAAATTAATTTTTACCTTAATTATGTGATTCAAGTGGGACAAAAGTAGTGGTTCCAAGGATGGATGGACTGTGAAGTTTCATAAATTCTCCCAAAGAAGTATCATGGGTTACTCTTGCTGATATGCGCATAGTTCACTTGTGTCTTATTCCTTGGATTGATGGATTTCATACCAGTTGATATATGGTGTGGTGTTGGGTTTGTAATCCCATTTTCCCTAGTTAAGTCTTGGTTCATATTTTCTCCAAGTTGGTATATGGTGTTGGGTTTGTGTGGTTTGATACCTATCTCTCATATTCCCGAGCTAGGTCTTGATTCAGGTTTCTCTAGCTAATTGTGATTATTTCCTCAATCATGTGGTGATCAGACAGAGATTGCAAAGTTATATAGTATTTTCTTAGTTGATTGGATTCTTTCTCCTCGTGTGTTGAGAATGGATGTAAAATTTCTTGCAGCGCATTGTTCTCTCCAATTACAGCATTATTGTTGTTGTGTGCTCCCCAAGTAGCCAGACAAGGGCAGTATCTTTTCTAAGAAGTGTTGAAACAGATATCAACCTTTTGGGTTCTCTCTCACCAAGTGATGGGTTTGATCTAAAATCCCCATAATTTTGACTTCTTGTTATGTTGTTAACTTCTTAATTCCCATGGTGAAGCGAAGATGGTGCTTCCTTCTAAACTTGTTAACCTCAAGAAGTTTCCTAAATTCTCCCCAGAGAAGTTTGTGTAACCACTACCCTTGATATTTAAGATTTCTTTTAGGCTCCCCTCGGCGTGCGTGGTTTCATTTTCCCTAATGAAGTCAGTACGGAATCCCCAGTTGAAGACTAGACAATGTGGCATTATCTTCCCTAGCGGAGTCTGTATGATATTCTTCGGTGAAGCCTGGAGGAGGGTGTTATATCCCTGCAATTATTTTGGTTTATTGCTATCAGATTTTGCTTTGATTATTTTTCAAACCTTGTTTCTTCTTAGTGAAGTTAAGCCATGAAGTATGGCTTTGTTTCCTCAGTTGGTTCTTACTCTCTTATGGAATCTTCATCCTGGATGTGATTTAGCTGAGTGTTGTCCTTACCCAAGTTTGTTTTGTCTGGTTATCCCCAATGCATTATGTCTGTTTTGTCAGTATATACATGATAACATTCATATATTCATACATCATGCATAGCTTAATTAAAATACATGACTCATTTGCATTCATTGATGTTTTTGTTGGCATATTATCCTCTTTGCAGAGTTATGTTATCCTCTCTCCAATACAGTGTCAACTTTAAGCAGAAAGTGTATATCCTTTCAATTTCCCCACTGAGTTATCCCTCATGGAAGAATTTTGCTTTATACTTCCTACCCAGCTTACTATCTGGATGGATTTTTATCCCCATTTGAGTTTACTCCTCATTGGGTGGTGTCTTTATTGATTGTTTCACTCCAGTTTGTTCCTGGTTTAAATTTGTGGTCTCCGACAGCAATATTATTTTGATCCCCATAGGCCGTGAGCCCTGTATTGAGAATGTGCATTTATTTTGCACATGAAGACTTTACCACCTCAGCAGGAATGTGTTGTTATTTCCCCACAAAATCAGGAATTCATTTCCCAGCAGTGTTATTGCAATTCCTTTTTGTAACAGTAAGTGGCGGTCTCTTTATTTGAGCAACCTATACTTCCCCAGTAAGTCTGTTAATTCCAGAGAAGATGGTTTTACTTCGATGGATGGTGGTCTCTTCGTTATGAGAGATAGTTTGTTGTTGAGGATATATTTACTCTAATGATAAAGACAGTTTGTTGAAAGATTCTTACAGAAATTTGTTACCCTTCCCGAGTGAAATCTTGATTAAAGAAGGAGTTGAGACTCGTTCTAGATGGAACACCGGAATTTTGGGAAACTTGTCATTGATTTATGTTTTTATACCTTCATCCTTGAGTTTGTAGTTCATCATCATTCGTTAGTCTGTATTTATCTTTTTCTCCTCATTGGACTTTACCCCTATACAGTTGAGTTGTTCCCAACCATAGATGCTGATGTCAATCATTTGTTCCCAACCATAAGTGTTGATGTCAAACCTATGTTCCCAGACATAAGTGTTGATGTCAATCATTTGTTCCCAGCCATAAGTGTTGATGAAAAACCTTTGTTCCTAGCCATAAATGTTTATGTCAATCATTTGTTCCTAGCCATAAGAGTTGATGTCAATCATGTGATTCAAGTCATATGTATTAATGTTAATCATTCGTTTACTAGTCTCGATGTTGATGTTTATCATCATCTCTGAGCCGGTTTTATCTTATCTTTTCTATTTGCGTCCTGTGGGTGGTTAATTCACGATCCCATGTGAGTTGATGTTACTCTCTTTTTTCTATCTCCTCTCTGAGTAGATAGTTCAGTTATTTGTCGATCATATTTATCCATTGCTTTGTCCTAATTTATTGAATTGATGATACTTTTTATCCTCTTTGGGTCTTACCCTAATAGAGTTGAGTTTTCTTTTCCCCAGCGGAGTTGATTTCCCTCCAATGGAGTTGAGTTTCTTTACTCTAGTCGAGTTGGTAACTCTTCATTTTAGTTACCTCCTTAATAGTTTTTTGCTTGCATTGTTAAGAGTTTTCGTTGCTAGAATCCTACTATGCATTTGGATTCTTTAATCGTGATTTTGGCTTTACCTATTTATAGTCATCCCTAGAGTTGTGTTGTTCCCCAGCAATTTATTTTCCCAATCGAACTCTCTTTTTGGTCCGTTGGTTTTACTTTTTGCTTTTTGCAGTGATGTCTTTTTGCCCCTATGGAGTTCATCTTGTACATTCATAATCATAAGTTTTGCATGGTATCTTAGGGCCAAAAATATGGTTTGTTTTATATTTAAGTATCTTGAATCGCATCGAAACGAATTGTTGTACCCCAAAATTTGCCCTCCCATATTCCTCAAGATTTGTCAAGAATGATCTTTAAGTTGCTCAAGTTGACTCAAGAATTGGACAGTCAAATCACCTCCTAAGGTAGTCAATTCAAAATTAGGGTTTTGTATTGCATCAAGGTCCTTACATCCAAATGGCCTCAAGTGCTTCCCAATGTCTTAATATGTTATTAAGTCAATCCATGTCAAATTTCAAGCCTTGCAGAGGAACTTTGGTCAGTCAATTGCTCAAGAGGTCCAAAAATCGACTGTGCTAGGGCAAAAGTCAATTGTGTCCCAAATACAGTCAAACCTCAAGATTTTTTGTCAACATTCTCATTTTGAAGGATAACTCATCATTTGATCAAGGGTTGATCATGATTCATCAAGGATTTCTCAAGATTCATCAAGATTCAAAAGTTGCTAAATTAGGGTTTTGCAGGAAAAGTCAACTCAACTTTGACCAAGCATAACTTTCTCATAATTTATGAGAAATGACCCATCCAAAGCTCATTTTGAATATGATGCAATTTCCTACAATCCATCTTAACACCCCAAGATCAAGAAATGCTCTCACAAAAAGTTGCAAATTTGGACATTATAAGTTATTTTTTAAAGTCAACAAAAACATCTTTTTTTGCCAAAGCTTATAACTTGAGCATGGAATATCAAAATGAGATGAGACGAAATAGGTTGATTAGAGGACATCTCAAGGTTTCTAAAAAGTCCAAGAACACTTCCAAAAGTTCAAAATTGAAGAAGTTGTGCATTGTTGAAGTTGGGCATTTTTCCAAAATTGCTAAAAGTCAACTATCCTCAAAACTCCAATTTTTGACAAAAGGGCCCACTTTTTCCCACATTATATAGTCTTGTCATGCCACACACGTGTCCCATCTTTAATTTCATGACCAAAAATTTATTTTTCTATTTTATTTCATTTTTATTGATTTAATTCATTATTAATCAATATTAAATCAAATAAAATTTAAAAATTGATGTACGGGGATTCTTGTGATCAATACAGCTTGCAAATATCATGTGCAACTCAATCAAACTCGTGCCAAGTCAAAACATGCACAAAATATCAGATTTGATGCAAATATGGCAACTTGGTTATGGTGATCAAAATCCAATCTTCAATCTTCAATGCACTTGATTTCAGACCAAAAGACCAAACCTAATTCATTCTATAACACTCACACAAGTCACACAAACCTAGAACACACGAAACTCTACAGAAATGGCCAGAAGAACTTGAGAAAAAAGCTTGAAAAGTGGGAGATCGAATTCTTGCTTAGGGGCATTTTCAAAGCAAAAGCACAACACTATTCCCTTGCCTGATATCCTGTGAAGCTGTAGCAATCAAAACCGGACCTTGAGACCATCTAAAACTCGTTGTAAGTGTTCTTGAAAACGACTCTGAACATGAAAACGTAACTCATCATTCTTGCATCTTTTTGCCAATTTTCTTGTACATTCATACTTACCAGTCAATTTCCAATGATTCTGTATTATTTAATTTTGTTTTCGTGACTTATAGCCCTGGATTCAAAGCTAGGGTTCGTATTCTTGGTTTTTGGGCATTCTTGATACAGGCATAATCAGGACCAATAATGGCCATGTATGAGTTCAGGGGAGAGAGACGAGTGCATTGGCACTCTTAGCTTGCATTTACATGGCCTAGGAAGGATTTTTGAGAGATGCTACGAATCTTCCGGCGGATAAAAATCTGCATGTAAGGAACCAGGGTGATATGAAGAAGATGATAATGTGGCTGGGCATGATTGGTTCGTTTGAATCATTAGCGCGTTTTTATTTTTTGGCCAGGCATAATTAACTATTTTGTATATTATATTTATTTTCTATTCCCATAACAACTAAGCAGTTTGGTTGGAGTGGTTAAGCGCGTAGGCATATGAGCACTGGGACCTGGGTTCGAATACCAGGTCCCCCAAAACTTGATTGAATTTTGTTTTCAGGTAATCACACGCAGCGCTCAATGATTTGGTCCACCATACACCTCAAGGATCCACCTGCCAGATGGCTTGCAAGGCAAATCCAATGATCCAGATTGGAGGTTCACCAAGGACCCTAGTCAATGCACGCCTAGCAAATTGGAAAAGTCAACGAGGCTGGGACATTTTGGGCCTGGAGATTTACTCTTTGCACCACCAAATTGGGCCCAAATCCCCTGGGTTTATTTCTTTTCTCTCTTTCATATTTCTTTTTTAGTTAATTGTTTATTAATTTTTTTTATTATTACTAACTAATTTATTTTTCCTAATAAAATCAGAAAGCATAAAAAATATTATTTTTATTACTTTCATTATTTTATTTTATTTTGTAAATAAATCTTAATTAATTAACTTAGTTCTAAATAGGTGTAACATTTAATAACATATTTTGCAAAAATTAAAATTGATTTAGAATTAGGGTTTTAATATTTTTTAACCATTCTTATTTTATTGCCTTAATTAAAATAAAATCCAAAAATATTTTCATTTAATTATTTAATTCAATTATTAACTTAGACTAATTTTTAATTCAAAAATAACAAAAATATGCTTTATTGATTAAAAAGGGTCAAAACCCTAAGACACTTCGATTTAATTTTTTCGCGCGCGAATTATTTTTTATCCATATTTCAATATTGTAACTGCTTCGGGAATGTAATAGTTTAACTTAGGATTTTATTTATTTATTTATCGCTTTTATTTACTTTTCGCCAATTTAATTTTGAAGGGTTTTGTCTTTGGCGATGTAAATACTCGACGCCTTGTAATAGCTTACATTTATTTTCCGCAATTTAATTTCCACAACCATTAACTGTTAGATGTTTGAATAATAGGCAATGCATGACAAGATCAATTTTAATTTAAAATCAACAGTAGTTCACCATAACATGTACAAAGATAATATAACTGAAAAACAATACACTCGCACATGCCACTCTTAGGGTACACCTCACTTGGTTGCCTCGAACGTGGTCATTGAGTATAGGAAGTTTTAGAGGTCGCCCTCTTGTCCAAAGATCATAAGTTGCCTCGAAACGGTTGCCTCGGTTGAAATGATCTAAGACATTAGGGTTACCGCTAAGGCATCCTAACGTTGCTTTAGTGACCACGTGTCCCTTAATCGAATTGACCCGAAAACTCCAACGACGATGATACCTACTCCTCAATAGTGGGATAGCACTGTCTAAAGGACATTTGCACAATTTAATTCCTTTTTGAGTAGGTAGATGTTCTTAAGTACTTGCTCCTTTTAAAAACAAAATAAAACTTTTCGCACTTACACCCCTTTCAAACAAAAACTCTTTTCAAACCCACAAACACAAAGAAAAGCAAACTTTTGAAAACATAATGAGCAAGTACCTAAGAGCCTGTGGATAACCACGGATAGAAAGGGTGCTAATACCTTCCCTTTCTATAATCTACCTCCCGAACCCGAGAATCATCTCAAAAAGGAATTTTTCTGTACTTTTGTCCTTTCCTTGTTGGATACAATAAAAGACGATGGCGACTCTTGCTTACCGCGACATTTTGCGAAAAACAAACGCAAACGCGAACCAGCATTCAAAAATAGTCAGTTCTCATTCCCACCGATCACAGAACTGGCGACTCTGTTGGGGAATATTATAAGTGAGGTGTACCTTAGGATTAGATCACTATGTTTTCAATTGTATGCTTTGTATGCTTTAATTTTGTGGGCTTGTATCAGAGTTCTATAGATCCTAACCCGGATCTGGGGATACCCTTTAGGTAAGTAGCAATAAACTGTGAGGGATCTGTCCGGCGTAGATCGACACAGATGAAGCAGTAGCTACGTTGGTGTGGCACCTTAGTCTGTACCGATATCCCTTGTGTTGGAACGAGGAGAATATGGGTCTTCTAAGGAGTCATTAAGCACCAACTGACCTTAGAACCTTAAATTGACCAACTTGGCCATAAAACAGTAGCAGTATGCTACACTCATTGAGACTAAACTCTCGCGATGATTCCGGCTGCAAGAAAAGGTTGCTAAACTGGAATTATGACCGATTGAGGGTAGTCAGTGATATTGAGATCCTCTAGAACCCGATTACTATTTTTAGGACAGGTCTTAACCAACTGAACTGAAAGAGGGTAGTACCTAAGCTCCATGCCAGCCTGAAATCTAAGGGCTCTTTTGTGTGACTTGTGTGCCTTTACCATGTTTGCCTTTTGTGGATACTTGTGGTGTGCCTTTACCATGACATCATGACATCATAACATTGCATACATTTTGCATAAAGACTAACCTACTTCAAGGACAAGAGGGTTTCATCTTTGCTCTGTTTTATAGGTCAGCATGATACCCATGCGTAGGAATACTATCCGGATCAACTTTGTCCAAGTACCTACCCTGCTTAAAGAGTTGGTTGTCAGGATTCCAAACACTACTTCCTTCATCAGAAGGCATGGCTCTCTGCTCAGTTTGGTCACCTCAAAGTTGGACGAACAAATGATGAGTGTCCTGGTCCAATTCTATGATCCGCTGTACTATTGTTTTACTTTCCAGGACTTCCAGCTGGTTCCTACCCTAGAAGAGTTCTCTGAGCTGCTCGGTATCTCTATTCTGGAGCAGACTCCATTTACTGGTTGGGAAAAGACTCTCAAGCCCGAAGAAATTGCTGCAGCCCTTCACTTGACCAAAGAAGAGGTAATGGCTAACTGGGAGACTAGAAGTGGAGCTAAGGGTTTTCTGGCTAAGTTTTTGGTTGACAAAGCTAATTACTTCTGGGACAGCTTAGACTTCAAGGCATACGAGGACATTCTGGCTCTCTTGATTTATGGTCTGGTATTGTTTCCGAATCCTGACACTTTTGTTGATATTAATGCCATAAAGATCTTCATCTCTCAGAATCTGGTACCCACTCTCTTGGGTGATATCCTTCATCAGCTCTATGCTCGTACTGCCCGAAAACGGGGAACTTTGATGTGCTGTGCTCCTTTATTGTCGAGGTGGTTTATTTCGCACCTCCCTAAATTCGTACTGAAGAACAAAGAAGGAATGGGCTGGGCTTATAGGGTAATGTCTCTTTCTAATAATGAAATTATCTAGACTCTCAAAGGTATGGATGAGGTGACTATCATTGATCGCTATGGAGATTATCCTAATGTTCCATTGATCAGAACCCATGGAGGGATTTCTTACAACCCATGCTTAGCTCTTCGTCAGTTTGGAAGAGCCTGAAGAGAAGGGCCTCATGAGATGTTGATGCCTCATATCATCTTTGATTTTCAGGGAGATAGCGACGAGTTGCGTCGTAGATTCATAAGAGCTTGGGACAGAGTTCACCAATCTGACCCACATGAGTTGGGACCAAAGACTTCTCTGCCAATGGAACCATATCTCAGATGGGTCTGCATCCGTGCCCAGAAGCTAGGTATGCCATATGAAGTTGTCAGGCCTGTTGCTCTTGAAGTTGCTAATAAGGAGGGGTTTCTTCCAACTATTCTCCACCTTTATATGCCCATTGATATTGGGACACTGAAGAGGTCTTGGATGCAGTTAAGGGATGAACGGGATTCCTACCGAGAGAGGTTCAATGAACAGGAACAGAAGATCCAGAAGCTGACTAGGAAACTGGAGAACGAGCGGATCCTGAATGATTATGTCCGCACTGAGAAGAAGAGACCATGGGAGCATTGATGGACCTTTGAGGATTTCTTTTACAGTTTTCATTTACTTTTCAGTATTTACATTCTTGTAACGCCTAAGGGCAATTTGTTGAACAATTTAAATTTCGAAGTTTAAATCTAATAAAGTGTGTTTCCTTTCTTGTTTACAAATTTGAATCCCGATTGTCTTTGAAATCATAAATCATACGCATTTCATCCCATGCACTTCATAAACAGGTACCCCATTACAGGTCTCTTATCGTCTTCGCTGTTTATTTCAGCAATCATCATGTCTGCTGAACCTTCAACTGAGCAAGCTATCAAGGCCCTCCAGGCCCAGAATGCCCAGTTTCAAGAGCTATTCATGAACCTGGCTAAGGGTCAGCAGGACCTGAAGACTTTGATTCTGAAAGAGAAGAAGAAGAAGAAGAGGACCACCCTGTTCAATACTGGACGCAAGTTTGGAAACGGGCTGCAGAACGAAGTTGATCTGACCACCTCATCTGGAGGGAAGGATAGTCCACAAGAAAGGAGGGCTCCTAGCCCTATGGTCTCCGACAACGAGACGGACTATGATGAAGAACAGTATCCTCCTGTTGAGGATAAGTACAAACAGCTGGAAGACCGTTTGAGCGCTATAGAAATTCAGAAGGTGCCCGGTCTGGACTTCGGAGATCTGGGTCTATCATCTGGGGTGGTGATTCCCCATAAGTTCAAGGCACCTGCCTTTGCCAAGTATGACGGAGCTTCTTGTCCAAAGCTGCACCTCCGGTCATATGTGAGGAAGATCCAACCTTACACTGCAGATAAGAACTTATGGATCCATTTCTTTCAAGACAGTCTCTCAAGGACTCAGCTTGAGTGGTTCTATCAATTGGACGGAGCCAGTATCTGTAGCTGGGAAGATTTAGCTACTGCATTCTATAGGCAGTATCAGTACAACTCCGACCTCGCTCCTACGCGTACCCAACTCCAGGGTATGTCAATAGGAACGGGTGAAGGATTCAAAGAGTATGCTCAGAAATGGAGAGACCTTGCCGGAAGGGTGCAACCACCTTTGGCTGATCGTGAACTTGTTGACATGTTTTTGGGGACCCTGTCTGGCCCATTCTTTAACCATCTAATTGGAAGCTCTTCAGCTGGGTTTACAGATCTTATTTTGACTAGTGAAAGGATTGAAGCTGGTATTAAGGCTGGGAAGATACAGAAGGGTGCCTCATCGAGCACCAAGAAGAAACTGTTTACGAAAAAGTCCAGTGTTGTCTACAGTTCGAGAAGACAGAATATACCTAAACACCGCCAAGTTGTCAATGCGGTTGTTATTTCAAAACCTGCTGGTGCTCCTCAGCATCACAATCAACAAAAGGACGAGAGACCTCAAAGGAAATTCACTCGTCTCAGCATGACTTTGTCTCAGATTCTGCCACAGTTGCTGAAGACCAATTTGGTGACTCTAAAAGAAGCTCCGAAGAATCTGAGTACCACATCACCAAAGTACAATCCTAATGTCCGCTGCGCTTTTCACTCTGATAGCCCGGGGCATAATACAGATTATTGTTGGGTTTTGAGGAACAAGGTGCAAGACCTAATTAATGCAAAGTAGATTGAGTTTGAGGCGCCCGAGAGGCCTAATGTTGTGACTGCTCTCATGCCCAAACATGGAGTAAATGCTGTAGAGGAAGACTTGTTTGTAGTTTTTGTGGATGATATTGTTACCCCTCTGATGAATGTCAAGAAGAACCTGTTGCTAGCCGGTTTATTTCCGGGTTGTGGCGAAGGTTGCCATATGTGTTCTGTTTCACCTACTGGTTGCCCATTTCTGAAGTTAGGTATCCAAAACCTGATGGATAATAAGGAGATCCTATTTGAGAAGATTGTTGTTCCTCCCATTCCTACTGAAGAAGTTGCCATCATTACCATTTTCAACAATTCTTCCAAGGTTCCCTCGAGGAAGCCTGTTAGAATTACATATGTTCCGAAGATCGCACCTGTAATCATCACTGTTCCGGGGCCCATTCCCTACACCTCTGACAAAGCTGTCCCTTGGCATTATGGGGCAGATGTTTATGTTCTTGGAGTTAAGAAAGAGTTGGATGCTGATACCGACGTCAGCAACATTACTGGGCCTGCTAAAGTCACCCGCAGCGGTAGACTTTTCTCACCTTATATTGCTCCACCAACTGCACGAAGACCTGTTGTCACTACACCTGCAGGTGTGCCTAATGCCATTCCTGATCAAGTCCTTAGTCCTACCCCTGTCACCGAGTCATCTAATGCTCGGGGCAAAGGGATCACCATTGATGTGCCTGCCCAGACGGAGGCACCGAAGACCATTACTGTTGAAGCTTCCAAACAGGAGATGGAAGAGATTTTGAAGATTATTAAGAAGAGTGATTATAACGTAGTTGAGCAGCTGGGGAAAACCCCATCCAAGATTTCTATGTTGTCACTGCAATTGTGTTCAGAGGCTCACGCCAAGGCTCTGATTACCTTCCTGAAAATTGCCCACGTGCCACAAGAGACATCAGCTGATCAGTTTACCGATTGTGTGGCTAATTTAACTGCTGATAATGGTTTGGGTTTCTCCGACGCCGATTTGACTGTTAAAGGGAAGAACCACAATGATGCCCTGCATGTCTCCATTGAATGCAGGGACACTACTCTGGCACATGTATTGGTTGATACTGGTTCCTCACTGAACGTCTTACCCAAGAAGGCTCTAGACCAGTTGGATTGCGAAGGGTTGGAGCTAAAACCAAGTAACATTATTTCCAGGGCCTTTGACGGGTCTAAAAGGATAGTGCAAGGTGAAGTTGATATTCCAATTAAAGTTGGTTCTCAGGTCTTCAATTCTACGTTCTATGTGATGGACATTCGGCCATCCTACTCTTGTTTGCTGGGTCATCCATGGATCCACAAAGCGGGGGCCATAACCTCAACGCTTCACCAGAAGCTGAAGTACCCGGTCAGAGGGAAGATTGTGACAGTTCAAGGGGAGGAAGAGTACATGGTCATCCACCTCAACTCATTCAGATACGTAGAGATGGATAGGGAATTCATTAAAACCCCATTTCATCACTTTGAAGAGGTTCCTCAGATACTGGCATCAGCTGAGACTGTGATTGAAGATTCTCCTATGAAGATGGCTTCTTTAAAGGATGCCCGGGCTGTTATTGAGAAGGGTGAGTGTGCAAATTGGGGCCGACTTACACAGAAGACTAACAAGTTTGGTTTGGGTTTCACTGCAGAAGCTCAAAGGGCTGTTCGAAGTGTAAGGATTGGAACACCTCCCGTGTTCATCAGCAACTCGGGAGTAAATGCCATTGAAGATGATGTGGAGGAGTCTGAATTCGACAGCTGGATCTATCCTACGACCAACGGTGGACCAAGCAACTGGACAACAAAGGACTTCATCCCTATTAATTTTGTTACCCAGTAATGAACTCTTTGTTTTGAGCTTGTAACAGACAATGTTTTGAAACTTTACGGCCCGGTGTCTTACCCGGGGCACCGTGGCTTCATTTATGAGGGCTTTTGTGTGCCATTTTCATATATCATTAATAAAAGCATTGGACGTTTTTTGCATTTCAAATTTTGCGCTCCTTGTTTTTCTTTATTATATATTGCGAAACAACTATTTTACACACACTCACATATACAGGTCTCAATCCACTCTGGATCTCATTGGTAACGACTCTGCTACTGCCAGTTATGACTTCGAAAATCCGATCAACTTAGCCGAAGACAAAGGTGAAGATGATTGCGAAGTTCCTGGTGAACTTGCAAGACTGCTTCTCCAGGAAGAGAGGGCCATTGAGACACATGAAGAGCCGGTGGAAACAGTGAATCCGGGTACTGAAAAAGACAAGAAAGAAGTCAAGATCGGTGCAAACTTGGAGCTTAGTGTGAAACAGCGGTTAATTCAGATGCTGCATAACTATGTTAAGATCTTTGCCTGGCTTATGAAGATATGCCAGGGTTGGATACTGACATTGTGGTTCATCGCCTGCCTACCAAGGAAGACTGCCCTCCCGTAAAATAGAAGGTTCGCCGTATACGCCCAGAGATGTCTGAGAAAATCAAGGCCGAAGTTATGAAGCAGTTTGACGCCGGTTTTCTAGCAGTGACTTCTTACCCTCTGTGGGTTGCCAATGTGGTTCTGGTACCGAAGAAGGATGGTAAGTGTGATCGGTGGATCTGGAACTGACTGCTTAACGCTGGTTCGCGAAATGTCGCGGAAGCAAGAGTCGCCACCGTCTTTTATTTTCTCCAAATGGAAAGGACAAAAGCACAGAAAAATTCCTTAAAGAGATCGCTCTCGGTTCGGGAGGTAGGTTATAGAAAGGGAAGGTGTTAGCACCCTTTCTATCCATGGTTATCCATGGGCTCTTAGATACTTGCTCACTTGTGTTTTCAAAATGGTTTGTTTGCTTTTCAACTGTGGGTTTAAAAAAGTTTCTTTGAAAATTTCAGTTCGACTCTTGTATCGGTCCTCAAGAGTGTTTGAAAAAATGCTTTCGAAAGCTTTTTTTTGAAAATGTGTTGGTGTGAAAAGTATTTTTGAATTTTGTTTTGAAATTAGAGAAAGTATCTAGAGTTGTCTACCTACCCTAAGGAATTCGTCTGTGTAAATGTCCTTTAAAGTAGTTCCATCCCACCATTGAGATGTAGGTAGCACCACCGTTGGAGGTGTTCGGGTCAATTCGAAGGTTCGGGACATGGTGATCACCAGAGCAATAGGAAGACACCTTAGAAGCTACCCTCATGCCAGGTTCCCGGATCATGAGGACTTACTAAGACATCCTCTACTCGACGATCACCTTTCGAGGCAAGGCAACAGTGAGGCGTACCCTAGGGGTGGTGTGTGATTTGTGTGTCAGATTCGTTTATTTTTGTCTTGTTCATGTCAAAGTGATCTATGCGTTTGTTTTTATTTTTGTCATTCATTCTTGCATGTATTTATTTAACAGTTAAAAAAAGTGCGGAAAGATAAAATTCCTAAACTATTACAAAGGCGCGGGTCCACATCGCCAAATTTAATCCACGACCCGATTTGACAGAAAATAAAGAAATAAAGTGCGAAAGATAAATATTACACGGCTTTGGGAGAATTACATAAATAATTAAAAGAAACAAAATAAAACGCGCGAATTAAATTAAAATTGGAAGCGAGGGCGTTGGACCCTTTAATGAAATTAGATTATTATTTACAAATTAATTCAATTAAAATAAAAAGAGAAATTATTTTTGAGGTTTTCGTATTTATGGTTTTTTAATGAGAATTAAATGAAATTAACTAATTAACCCTAATTCTACAACTTTTATTTATTAAGAAAAACATGTTAAAATTTAAACCTAAAATTAAATTAATTAATTAATGGCAATTTGATTTATAAAAATAAATAATTAATTATTAGTGAAAAGAAAAGAAAAAGGATAAAAATTGATTAAAACCCTAATTCTACAAATTTTTAATTTATTAAGAAAAATATTTGAATTAAACCTAAATTTAAATCTAATTAATTAGTGAGATTTATTTACAAAAAAATATTAATTAAATAAATATATTTTGATTTTTATGACTTTTCTGTTTTTTACTATTTTTTATATTTTATGAAAATAAGTTAAATTAAAGGAATTAATTAAAAAAAGAAATAATTGAAATAAATAAAATAAGGAAAAGAAAGAAAATACAATACCTTGGGGGTTTCTGTCCCCTTTTTGAAGGTGAATTGGAGTGGTTTGGCCATTTGTGTTCTGGCCTCATCATGCATAAGTTGTTCTACTTTGGCCATTTGGCTTTTGGCTTTTGGCCATTTGCGTTTTGGCCTCAACGTTCCTTAATCTTCTCAGGATGTCTGTCTCGCCATGCATTGGTGTCATGCATAAGTTGTTCTACTTTGGCCATTTGGCTTTTGGCTTTTGGCCATTTGCGTTTTGGCCTCAACGTTCCTTAATAAACCTGCATGGGATCCTGTCTAAATCTGCAGTGTTGAATCTCATGAAACATTAAATAAAATCATAAAATGCAAATAAAGTCAATATATGAAGAAATTTAATGTTTAGGCACAATATGGCATGTATGAATGATTATACCCTTTTGATCATGGAGATCAAATCAATCTTACCCTTACTGGAAAATTAGTGACCTGAATGCTTTTATGCCTTACTGGAAAATTAGGATCATGGAGATCAAGCCAGCCTTATCCTTACTGAAGAAGTAGTGAGGTGTTGGTTTGTAACTGTGATGGCTTGTTTGTAGTGAGAGAGAGATTTGTAATAAGGATTTCAAGGTTTTAGGGTTCTTGAAAGAATTTGATATTCTGACAATGTTGTGGCCAGGTTTTTTTCCCTCTTTTTTCTCCTCCTCCTCCCCCCTGGTTTGTGTGAAAAGAAGGTGATTATATAATGGAAATTAGGGTAAAGAAAATGGGCTTTGAATGTGCAATTGGGCCTCCAATGTTCACTTGAGTTCGTCACTTTCCAGGCTAAATCGCAGGGACTTAAGTGCAATTTTTGAATTTGAAATGTGAAGACAAAATGTAGCCGACATCGATAACTAACTCCTGTCCGAAAATCGGCTCAATCGGATAAACGGTGAATTAGTTATGAATTTTTGAAGTTTCAGCTCAGACAAACTTATTTTGGACTCCAGTGTCGACTCTGACACGTTCTTCAATAAAAAACTGGTATTGATCGGAGCATAATCCGGTCTTGACTTTTGAAGCAAAGTTGTAGATCTATGAGTCAGTGACCTTGTGTAAAAATATGAGCCCAATCCGATAAAAATTGACCGAGTTATGAATTTTCGAAGTTTCGGCCCAGATGAAATATTATTCAGCATTCAGGATTTTCAGCGTGTCACGCACTCTGAGCAAAAAACGAAGGCCTTTTGAATACCGTTTGAACTCAATACCTTCTGTGAAAATGTAGTCAACTCAATTTGTGAAATTTTTGCGCCGGAACCAGCTCGATACGATGAAAATCGACCAAGTTATGATTTTCTGAACATGACGCAAATAAACTTCTGTCACAAATTTTCTGTGCAAAAATACTTGATAAATCCACATTTTTGAAGACCTTCTGATCGAAATTGGCTTCCAGCCGTGAGAGATGAAAACGTAGATAATGTCAAGACGGAATTTTAGCCACCGGAACGGGTTCAAAACGAGTCACGATCTTCAAGTTATGAATTTTTTAGCGCGTAAAAACTGCACTTTCAGCACACTTTTTCACCATATTTCTTCAAGAAAACTCGCACATTCGGATACCTTCTTTAAAGAATTGACTCTTGAGCCGAACCTGAATTTGAGAATACGTTATCAGAGATATCTTGGCGAAAGAATACCTGAATATGACGCGCCGGGTTGGACTTGTGAATTTTTCTTGAAATATTTTGAGAAATATGGGAGGGCAAATTTTGGGGTACAACAGTTGCCCCTGTTCAATCTTCTTAAACCTGAGGATGTAGATTGGCTGACGTGCCTTTCGTAATCCGAAGGTGGAAGATGATTGAACACTAAAGTGCCCAGAAATTTGTGCTCACATTGTGGCAGTGTGATGGTGGAATGGGCTTATAGATGCCATTTGGAGATTGATGAATAGGATGATGGGCTTATAGATGCCATGCTGAGAGGTGATGGATGGTGGATGGGCTTATAGATGTCATCTGGATGTTGATCGCGTAAGAGATTCCTCAGCGAGAACTTGCGTACCTGCAAAAGAAAAATGATTACCTGACCTGTTACAGGAGCTGGTCTTCAAATTCTTTGTATAGATGTGTCCTGACTGGTTACAGGAGCTGGGTCTGGAGCTTCAAAAGGTGATGAATGAACCAGGGATGGTTACTACCTCAACAGGAACGGTGAGAGAATTTTGGACGATTTCAACCTCAACAGTAACGCTGAGAGAACCTTGGGCGACTTCAACCTCAACAGTAACGCTGAGAGAATCTGGGGACGATTACTACCTCCACAGTAACGGGGAGAGAACCATAGGCGACTTCAACCTCAACAGTAATCATTGAGAGAATCTTGGGCGACTTCAACATCGACAGTAATCATTGAGAGAATCTTGGGCGACTTCAACCTCAACAGTAATCATTGAGAGAATCTTGGGCGACTTCAACCTCAACAGTAATCATTGAGAGAATCTTGGGCGACTTCAACCTCAACAGTAATCATTGAGAGAATCTTGGGCGACTTCAACCTCAACAGTAATCATTGAGAGAATCTTGGGCGACTTCAACCTCAACAGTAATCATTGAGAGAATCTTGGGGCGATTACTACCTCCGCAGTAACGGGGAGAGAACCACAGGCGACTACAACCTCAACAGTAATCATTGAGAGAATCTTGGATAACTTCTACTTCAACAGTAACGCTGAGCGAATCTTGGGGCGATTACTACCTCCGCAGTAACGGGGAGAGAACCACAGGCGACTACAACCTCAACAGTAATCATTGAGAGAATCTTGGATAACTTCTACTTCAACAGTAACGCTGAGCGAATCTTGGGGCGATTACTACCTCCGCAGTAACGGGGAGAGAACCACAGGCGACTACAACCTCAACAGTAATCATTGAGAGAATCTTGGATAACTTCTGCTGAGTCTTTATCAGGGAAATATGTTAGGGGTCGATTTAACTGGACTAGAGAAGGCCTTGGACTGGATAAGAAACAGAAAATCTTAGGGTCGATTAACTGGACCGGTCTAGGTCTTGAAATGTCTTCAATTGGATAAGAAAACAGGGAGATCTTAGGGTCGATCTGACTGAACCAGAGAAGGCCTTGGACTGGATAAGAAACAGAAAAATCTTAGGGTCGATTTAACTGAACCGGTCTAGGTCTTGAATGTCTTCAACTGGATAAGAAACAGGGAGATCTTAGGGTCGATCTGACTGAACCAGAGAAGGCCTTTGACTGGATAAGAAACAGAGAAATCTTAGGGTCGATTTAACTGAACCGGTCTAGGTCTTGAATATAGCTGAGAACTTAACTGGATCTTTCCTGAAAGGTAAAGGTCAGTCATATGCAATGCATGATATGGATCAAGCAATGATGTTCTCAATATAAATGAGATTTGCAAGATATGATGCGTATATGCATGCTATAATGTATGGAAATGTGATGTTTTATGAATGTATGTTTTTCGTCTAGGAAAGTAAATCCTTGACGGGTGCCGGGAAGTCACTCCTGGGCTAATGTTGGAAAATAGATTTTGCTTCCGCTGGGGATGAAAGTTGCAAGAATACCGGTAGGAGGAGATAACTCCGTTGGGGAATAAACTTGGCAAATGGATTATTCTGCGGGGAGAAAGTACTCTAGTGATCTTGCCGGGGAGCAATGCTCTGTGGGAAGAGAGAGACTTTGTTGAAATGTTGATGGTAACTTGCTGGGGATACCCTTTGTTGTGTTGGAAGTGTTAATAGACTTCGCTGGGGAATAAGAAGAACTGTGTCGACGACGCTCTTTCCGGGGCTTTTGGCTGAGGATAACCCAGTTATATCCTGGTAAGGAAATAACTCTTTGAATAAAGTCGGGGGACGTGTTCGTGCTCCGCGAGGATAAGCTTCCAGAATCTACTGGGGATAAGCTTACCGCTTGGGGAGATGATTCAACCTTTCCTGGGGGAATCTTGATTGGACTCTCCTGGGGGAAGTTTTGAACTGTATCGGGGAAGTGACTCCATTGAATGTTTGATATACCGTCGGGGAACAATCTTTAGGCCAAGACTGCCGGGGATGCTTGTTAAGAATGCATGTATATCGTGCTGGGGAATGTTGAGATCTGCTGGTGGATACTCAATTTTCTTAAGGTTAACTGTATAACTCTGCTTGGGGAGAGCGCATGGACTTGCTGGCTCACTCTCTGGGGAGTTAAGATATCTGGTTATGTTCTTTAGCTAAACCTACCTTTACACTTTGATGGACAGAGCCATTAGATCGTTTGGACGACTCTTTATTGCCCCTGTTTCTGAGGTGGGAGAGGAAGACCTGTGAGGTGCTGATAGTTGTTGATGGACAAACCTTCTTCTGGTAGGCAGGTGACAGGATGACAGGACATAGTCGTACGCTTTAATCCCTAACTTTTGCCTGGACCGCCCTTTCGGGTTTTCAGTCCACCGGGATACCCATTTTTGCCCAAGCCGCCTTTTCAGGTTTTCGACTTGCCGGGTGTACAGATTTTTTTCATTTCATCCCTTCATTTTGCCCGAACCCTTTTGGTTCGCCGGGAAGCCCTTATTTTTTCCTAGGTATGTCAACCTAGCGGGTCTTTGATTTTGCACAGTATTTTCTCGACTATGTCCGCGTTCTCAGAATGTAGGGAGTTGCCCCTGTTAGAAGTGTTTTGTCATGTCACCAGAAGATGTCTGACCGGGCAAGATTCATTGCTGGAATGCCCCAAGTGACTCAGGCGGAGATTTGCCCCAGGCTATTTGGCCTTTGAGATATTCTCCGAATCTTGATTGGATTTCCCCAGATGATGGACCATGCTCATGCCATGCCCCTTGATTGGAAGTGCTTTTGTTCACTAGGTATTCATCGTGCGAATTTCCCTGCTGTTCAAACAAAAAGTCATATGCAAACAAAGTTATGTTAAAAATGCAAAGCTTATGTCTGTCTTGAAGATTTTGAAAATGCATTCTTTTCATAAAACAAGTGATTGTTTGTAAAACGTGATGTCAACTCCGTATTTTACCGTGAGCCTTAAGGAGTCAGGATACCTTTCGTAACAGTATGCTTTCGAACCAACCCATGCTTCAGCTAGGACTTTTAAGGGTTATAACGTGGCTTGGTTCACGGTTTAAGAAACAAAGGATAAAGGCTCAAATTTTATTTGTACCCACCCGCTCTTCGTGATGTTCTTCAAACCTAAACTCAGTTGATCATACGTTAGACCTTGTTTGAGTTTTTGTCCTGACATTCCCATGATGGTTCAGATATTGATGATTTATTCTGAATAGGCAGTCATTCCTTTTTGTTGAGGGTTTGTGTGACCTCTTTCCCCTTTTTTTTTGATTTCGTTATCCCTCTTTTTTTTGCCTGAGCTGTTCTTTTGTGATTACAGTCAGCGGGATGCCCCAGTTTTGTAAGTCTCCTTCATAGGATTTGACTTAATGGGCTTTTGATTTTGAAAAATGATGACTGCCTGTCTTTATGATTATTCTGAATCATCACTGTCTTTTGTTTTGTAAGGACCTCTTTGGTGCCATTCGTTGTGCACTTGGATCAACTGAGAGAACTACCCTGCCCCAGGTTATGATTAAGGGTTTTAATTTTCGAAAAGAAAAACTCCAACTTCTTTGGCTCAGAGGGGTTGACGAGGGATTATCTTCCTTATAACTCCAGTGTTTAGGGATTTGAAACAATGCATGTACTTCATCAGCGGGGTCTGTTCAAAAGCATACTGTAAAGATCGTGGTATCGTTTTCGTCATCCTCCCTCAAGAGGCTTAGAATTATTGAGAGTTGATCATCAGAAAAAATATGAAAATAATTTGCATATAGTGAATACGAATATATTGATTCAAAATAGACATAAGCGATGCATTAATGAAATAACAATGTTTAACATGAATAAATGTCTAAACAATCAAAGAACAACACAACTTGAACATTCGAATGAACAAAAGCTTTTTCATCTCAGGGCTTGTCACTTCAAATGGTGAGCCTTGGAGGGATGGTAGAAAAACTCAGCCTGACCATCTTGTGTGAACTCCAATGCTCCTTCATCAATCAGGTCCTGGATCTTGTTCTTCAGAGCCCAACACTCATTTGTATCATGTCCTGGGCTGGCAGAGTGGTAGGCACACCTCTTATTGGGATCATAGATAGGAGATGCTGTATTGGGGTTCCGGGGATGAGCCCTTAATGTGATCAGGTTCAACCTCAACAGGCGTTGTAAAGCTTGAAACAGCGACATGTTGAGCTGGGTGAATTGCCTCCTGGGCTTGTTTGGCTGAAGCTGGTGAGGTTGATGCTGAATTTGTGTCACTGGATCCTTTTGAGAAGCTCTCCCCTTATCTCCTTGTCTCAAAGGCGGTTGAACGATGACTGGCTTTTTACCCTTAGACGTTTGCCCCAGTTGGTTATTCTGAAGCAATTGGTTGATGAGAACTCCGAGCTCTTCTTGTCTTTGAGCTAACCCTTGAATGGCAGTCCCCTTCCCCAGCATCTGGGATTTCAATGCATCTACTTCAGCTTGCAGATGTTTCAGCCGTTCATCCTCAGCGTTGTTCCTAACCAAAGTCTCCATGAGAAGTGTCCTTAGCTCCTCCTGCCCCTTGGATAGATTCAGGAGGATTTCCCCGAACTGAATCTCTTGAGCAAGAAGGTCCTGGTTATCTTGTTGGGAAGCCATTGCTGAAATAACAACGGAGATGGTAAGTGACCTGTCCAAAGGGTACCTGTTATGCAATGATATGTATGATATGCATGCGATGTTTTCAAGGACCTCGCGGGGTAAACAAGAAAATTTGTTAGAATTCGGGTCCGGTAGCTTGATTGAAGGAAACCCATGTTATTGAGAATTCTTCTTCAAGGGTCAAAGGATCACCATATCCAGTGGGTCATAGCCCCTGACAGCCTTGGCTAGGGAAACCTTCTTCCAGTGTCAAAGCTCACCATATCAAGTGGGTCATAGCCCCTGACAACTCTGGCTAGAGGAAAATAAATCCTCTTTGCCCCTTGCTGGATGTTTGATTTATCCTGACCTGCATCACAAGCCCTTGAGATCCTTGAAATGGGTTAAGATGTATGCAATGGTATGATGTCATGCTATGCATGGGGTAATGTAGGTAAACCCTGTTACGAGTCCCAATTAAGGACTGCAAACCAAAACCAGCAAGAAACTCAGTACACTCTGTTAGGGGTCCCGATTAAGGACTATAAACAAAACCTGCAAGAGACTTAGTAAACCCTGTTATGAGTCCCAATTGAGGACTATAAACAAAACCTGCAAGTAACTCATGTGTCAGATAACAAGCATGCAAATAGTCAAGTACGAAGGAACACAAGTCACACAAGAGAAACCCTTAGAGTTCAGGCCAGCATGGGGTCTGGGTATTACCCTCTTGAAGTTGGTGGGCTCAACCTGTCCTATCAGAAGTAACCGGGTTCTAAGGGTCCCAATATCACTGGATTGCTTTCATTGTTCATCGTTTCGATTTAGCCACTGAACTGGCGATCGAAATATTCCAGGAAAGCAACCCTCAATTGAGTGTAGTATCGAGTATCAACCAACCTCGGACTACACCAAAGTCAGTTATCTCACTACCCTAAAGAGGCCAAGATAGTTCAATTAAGGTTCCTAAGGTCTATTGATGCTTCACGACACCACGCGGAGGCCCCGTACTCTCCTTGACTGAACTCAAGGGTTACCGGTACACACCAAAGTGCCACATCAACGTAGCAGACTATTTCAACCATGTCGGTATACCCCGCACAGTTCCCTCACAGCCTTGTTGCTACTTTCTAAGAAGGTATCCCCCAGATCCGGGTTAGGATCTATAGAACTCCCAAGACAGTCCCATAATTTAAAGCAAGCAAATCAATACAATTGAAAACACAGTTATGAACTAATCCTAAGGTACACCTCACTTTATAAAGGCTCCCCAGCAGAGTCGCCAGTTCTGTGATCGGTGGATCTGGAACTGACTATTTAACGCTGGTTCGCGAAATGTCGCGGAAGCAAGAGTCGCCACCGTCTTTTATTTTCTCCAAATGGAAAGGACAAAAGCACAGAAAAATTCCTTAAAGAGATCGCTCTCGGTTCGGGAGGTAGGTTATAGAAAGGGAAGGTGTTAGCACCCTTTCTATCCATGGTTATCCATGGGCTCTTAGATACTTGCTCACTTGTGTTTTCAAAATGGTTTGTTTGCTTTTCAACTGTGGGTTTAAAAAAGTTTCTTTGAAAATTTCAGTTCGACTCTTGTATCGGTCCTCAAGAGTGTTTGAAAAAATGCTTTCGAAAGCTTTTTTTTGAAAATGTGTTGGTGTGAAAAGTATTTTTGAATTTTGTTTTGAAATTAGAGCAAGTATCTAGAGTTGTCTACCTACCCTAAGGAATTCGTCTGTGTAAATGTCCTTTAAAGTAGTGCCATCCCACCATTGAGAGGTAGGTAGCACCACCGTTGGAGGTGTTCGGGTCAATTCGAAGGTTCGGGACATGGTGATCACCAGAGCAATAGGAAGACACCTTAGAAGCTACCCTCATGCCAGGTTCCCGGATCATGAGGACTTACTAAGACATCCTCTACTCGACGATCACCTTTCGAGGCAAGGCAACAGTGAGGCGTACCCTAGGGGTGGTGTGTGATTTGTGTGTCAGATTCGTTTATTTTTGTCTTGTTCATGTCAAAGTGATCTATGCGTTTGTTTTTATTTTTGTCATTCATTCTTGCATGTATTTATTTAACAGTTAAAAAAAGTGCGGAAAGATAAAATTCCTAAACTATTACAAAGGCGCGGGTCCACATCGCCAAATTTAATCCAGGACCCGATTTGACAGAAAATAAAGAAATAAAGTGCGAAAGATAAATGAAATTAACTAATTAACCCTAATTCTACAACTTTTATTTATTAAGAAAAACATGTTAAAATTTAAACCTAAAATTAAATTAATTAATTAATGGCAATTTGATTTATAAAAATAAATAATTAATTATTAGTGAAAAGAAAAGAAAAAGGATAAAAATTGATTAAAACCCTAATTCTACAAATTTTTAATTTATTAAGAAAAATATTTGAATTAAACCTAAATTTAAATCTAATTAATTAGTGAGATTTATTTACAAAAAAAATATTAATTAAATAAATATATTTTGATTTTTATGACTTTTCTGTTTTTTACTATTTTTTATATTTTATGAAAATAAGTTAAATTAAAGGAATTAATTAAAAAAAGAAATAATTGAAATAAATAAAATAAGGAAAAGAAAGAAAATACAATACCTTGGGGGGTTTCTGTCCCCTTTTTGGAGGTGAATTGGAGTGGTTTGGCCATTTGTGTTCTGGCCTCATCATGCATAAGTTGTTCTACTTTGGCCATTTGGCTTTTGGCTTTTGGCCATTTGCGTTTTGGCCTCAACGTTCCTTAATCTTCTCAGGATGTCTGTCTCGCCATGCATTGGTGTCATGCATAAGTTGTTCTACTTTGACCATTTGGCTTTTGGCCTCAACGTTCCTTAATAAACCTGCATGGGATCCTGTCTAAATCTGCAGTGTTGAATCTTATGAACACATTAAATAAAATCATAAAATGCAAATAAAGTCAATATATGAAGAAATTTAATGTTTAGGCACAATATGGCATGTATGAATGATTATACCCTTTTGATCATGGAGATCAAATCAATCTTACCCTTACTGGAAAATTAGTGACCTGAATGCTTTTATGCCTTACTGGAAAATTAGGATCATGGAGATCAAGTCAGCCTTATCCTTACTGAAGAAGTAGTGAGGTGTTGGTTTGTAACTGTGATGGCTTGTTTGTAGTGAGAGAGAGATTTGTAATAAGGATTTCAAGGTTTTAGGGTTCTTGAAAGAATTTGATATTCTGACAATGTTGTGGCCAGGTTTTTTTTCCTTTTTTTTCTCCTCCTCCTCCCCCCTGGTTTGTGTGAAAAGAAGGTGATTATATAATGGAAATTAGGGTAAAGAAAATGGGCTTTGAATGTGCAATTGGGCCTCCAATGTTCACTTGAGTTCGTCACTTTCCAGGTTAAATCGCAGGGACTTAAGTGCAATTTTTGAATTTGAAATGTGAAGACAAAATGTAGCCGACATCGATAACTAACTCCTGTCCGAAAATCGGCTCAATCGGATAAAAGGTGAATTAGTTATGAATTTTTGAAGTTTCAGCTCAAACAAACTTATTTTGGACTCCAGTGTCGACTCTGACACGTTCTTCAATAAAAAACTGGTATTGGTCGGAGCATAATCCGGTCTCGACTTTTGAAGCAAAGTTGTAGATCTATGAGTCAGTGACCTTGTGTAAAAATATGAGCCCAATCCGATAAAAATTGACCGAGTTATGAATTTTCGAAGTTTCGACCCAGATGAAATAATATTCAGCATTCAGGATTTTCAGCGTGTCACGCACTCTGAGCAAAAAACGAAGGTCTTTTGAATACCGTTTGAACTCAATACCTTCTGTGAAAATGTAGTCAACTCAATTTGTGAAATTTTGGCACCAGAACCAGCTCGATACGATGAAAATCGACCAAGTTATGATTTTCTGAACATGACGCAAATAAACTTCTGTCACAAATTTTCTGTGCAAAAATACTTGATAAATCCACATTTTTGAAGACCTTCTGATCGAAATTGGCTTCCAGCCGTGAGAGATGAAAACATAGATAATGTCAAGACAGAATTTTGGCCACCGGAACGGGTTTAAAACGAGTCACGATCTTCAAGTTATGAATTTTTTAGCGCGTAAAAACTGCACTTTCAGCACACTTTTTCACAATATTTCTTCAAGAAAACTCGCACATTCGGATACCTTCTTTAAAGAATTGACTCTTGAGCCGAACCTGAATTTGAGAATACGTTATCAGAGATATCTTGGCGAAAGAATACCTGAATATGACGCGCCGGGTTGGACTTGTGAATTTTTCTTGAAATATTTTGAGAAATATGGGAGGGCAAATTTTGGGGTACAACAGTAAGGTTCGAATGTGTGTTGACTACAGGGATTTGAACAGGGCAAGCCCTAAAGATGACTTCCCTCTACCTCACATCAATGTTCTGGTTGACAATACTGCTCAGCACAAGGTATTCTCCTTTATGGATGGTTTCTCCGGTTATAATCAGATAAAGATGGCTCCTGAAGACATGGAGAAGACAACCTTTGTTACTCAGTGGGGCACCTTTTGTTACAAGGTCATGCCTTTTGGATTGAAGAATGTTGGGGCAACATATCAGCGTGCCATGGTTGCTTTGTTTCATGACATGATCCATCATGAGATTGAAGTATACATCAACGATATGATTGCGAGGTCCCAGGCTGAGGAGGAACACCTTGACCATCTACAGAAGCTGTTTGATAGGTTGAAGTTGTACAAGCTGAGATTAAACCCGAACAAGTGCACCTTCGGGGTAAGGTCTGGTAAGCTACGAGGTTTCTTCGTGAGCAACAAAGGTATTCAAGTAGACCCTGCCAAAGTGAAAGCCATACAAGAGATGCCAGCTCCCAAGACAGAGAAGGAGGTCAGAGGCTTTCTAGGACGACTGAACTACATTGCCCGATTCATCTCGCACCTAACTGCTACTTGTGATCCAATCTTCAAGCTGCTGAAGAAAGATCAAGTGGTACGTTGGAACGATGAATGTCAGGCCGCTTTCAAAAGAATCAAAGAGTATCTCCAAGAGCCACCCATTCTGATGCCACCAGTTGAAGGGAGACCTCTGATCCTATACTTGACAGTACCTGACAACTCAATGGGGTGTGTGCTGGGGCAGCATGACGAGTCTGGCTGAAAAGAGCATGTTATTTATTACCTTAACAAAAAGTTTACCGACTGTGAGAGCCGATACTCACTGCTTGAGAAAACTTGTTGCGCTTTGGCATGGGCTGCTCGCCGGCTGAGACAGTATATGCTGACTCACACTACTCTATTGATTTCAAAGATGGATCCAATCAAGTATATCTTCGAAAAGCCCGCCTTGTCCGGAAGAATAGCAAGATGGCAGATGATCTTGACTGAGTATGACATCCAGTACACAACTCAAAAAGCAATCAAGGGAAGTGTATTGGCAGACCATTTGGCACATCAGGCAGTGGATGATTACCAGTCTATGAACTTTGAATTTCCGGACGAGAATATCATGGTAGTAACTGATTGTGAGACACCTGGACCGGATGAAGGACCTGAGGAAGGATCCCGATGGTCTATGTACTTTGATGGAGCTTCAAACGCTTTAGGTAATGGCATTAGCACTGTGATCATATCTCCTAAAGGCTCTCATACTCCATTTACCGCCCGACTATGTTTCAACTGCACCAACAACATGGCGGAGTATGAAGCGTGCATCATGGGTCTTCGAGCTGCAATTGACCTAAGGATTAAGTTTCTAAGTGTCTTCGGAGATTCCGCTCTCGTGATCAGTCAGATCAAGGGCAGTGGGATACGAAACACCTTAATCTTATTCCTTACAAGGAGTATGTATTGACGTTGCTTCCACATTTCAAGGAGATAACCTTTGAACACTTCCCAAGAGAGGAGAATCAGTTGGCGGACGCGCTGGCTACGATCTCTTCTATGTTTAAAGTCAATTGGGACAACGAGGCTCCCCGGATCATTATTGAAAGATTGGACGAACCTGCACATTGCTGTGATCTTGAGACCGAAGAGGCAACAGAAAAGCCCTAGTATCATGAGGTGAAGAGGCACCTTGAAGCTCAATAATACCCCGAGGGTGCATCTGTTAATGACAGGAAGTTTCTGAGGAGGTTTGCAGCCAAGTTCTTCATCAGCAATGGCATTCTTTACAAACGTAATCATGATTCGACCTTACTATGTTGTGTGGATAAGATTGAAGCAGAAAGAATCATGACAGAGCTGCATGAAGGTACTTTCGGAACTCATTCCAGCGGACATACCATGGCAAAGAAAATCCTTCGGGCAGGATATTATTGGTCCACAATGGAAGCCGACTGTTATCAGCATTCTCAGACATGTCACAAGTGCCAAGTCTATGCCGATAAGGTGCACATACCTCCAGTTCCTCTGAACATCTTGACGGCACCTTGGCCTTTTACAATGTGGGGCATTGATATGATTGGCGAGATCAGACCTACGGCATCCAATGGGCATCATTTCATCCTAGTAGCGATTGATTACTTTACGAAATGGTTTGAAGCAGCTTATTTTTCTACGGTAACCAAGAACGTCGTGGCACGGTTCATTCAGCACAATCTGATCTGTCGATACGGTGTACCAGAGAGGATCATTACGGACAACGGTAACAATCTTAACAAAAAGATGATCACTGAGCCCTGCGAGCAATTCAAGATACAACATCATAACTCTTCTCCCTACCGGCCGAAGATGAATGGGGTTGTCGAAGCAGCAAATAAGAAAATTAAGAAGATTGTGCAGAAGATGACAGTGACATACAAAGATTGGCACGAAATGTTACCATTTGCTCTTCATGGGTACCGTACCTCAGCACGGACGTCAACAGGGGCAACACCTTATTCCTTGGTTTATGGCATGGAGGCAGTCTTGCCTATTAAAGTTCAGATACCCTCTCTTCGAATCATGAAGGATGCAGGTTTAAGAGAAGATGACTGGATTCAGACCCGACTTGATCAACTGAATCTAATCGACGAAAAAAGACTTACTGTTGTCTGTCATGGTCAGACGTACCAAAAACGAATGATCAAGGCATTTAACAAGAAAGTCAGACGACAAGAGTATCAAGTTGGGGACCTGGTAATCAAGCACATCATCTTACCTCAAGGTGATCCCAGGGGCAAATGGACCCCTACTTACGAAGGGCCATTTGTGGTTAAGAACATTTTCTCAGGAGGAGCTATGATTCTAACCACCATGGATGGTGACGACCTTCCTCACCCCGTCAATGCAGACATAGTAAAAAGATACTACGCATAATCAAAGACCCGCTAGGTTGACTGGCCTAGGCAAAAATAAGGGCTTCCCGGCAAACCAAAAGGGTTCGGGCAAAAATAAGGGATGAAAATGAAAAAATTTGTACACCCGGCAAGTCGAAAACCTGAAAAGGCGGCTTGGGCAAAAATGGGTATCCCGGTGGACTGAAAACCCGAAAGGGCGGTCCAGGCAAAAGTTAGGGATTAAAGCGTAATACTATGTCTCATTGGATCACCTTGCATCCAGACTTCGGTATCGACTATCAAGCTCGAACGACACCAATCAATCAGATTCATCTTCAACTAAGCAGCAAAGTGATGAGATGCCTGAAGATATAAAGGCAATAGCAGAGTTGGAACCCAGTGGGATTATTCACATAGCTGTTTTGTTTTCTTTTCACAAATTGTATAAATTCTATTTGTTCGGCGGCGTCCTCTTACTAGGACGTCAGCCTCTTGTACAAAAATGCCTATTTACAGGCAAACTTCAAAATCAATACAAATTCATTTTCAGACAAATTTCAAATTGTTTTTCCTTTATCTGTTTTGTTTTGCAAATAACGTCCAATGTTCATTTTTGATATATGCATTTGACATTAATTGCGGCTCATAAGTATTTACATGCGAAACAAAGGACGAATTACTGGTAATATCAGAAACAGGGGCATAAGAAATGTCCAAACTATGTAGTTACTTTGTCCACCAAGGTACCAAGGTAGGTTCAGCTGAAGAATATGACCAAGATACCATCACTCCCCGTAGAGTAAAACAGTAATGGTATCTCTACCCACTGAGACTTGCAACTATGAACGAATCAGCAATGCTCTCCCCAAGCAGAGTTAGTCTACCAGCAACACTAGAAAGGCTCGGTATCCCCGGAAGGTCTTAATATTCCCCAGCGGAGTATGAAGATATTCCCCAGCAAGTATAAGAGTATCCCCGGCAGTCTTAATATTCCTCAACAGAGTATAAGAATGATCCCCGGCAGAATACAAGATACCCCCCAGTGGAGTCAATATTTCCCAGCGCAGTCTAAAAAAGGCTTCTCCACCAGAGTTGAATCATCTTACCCAGTAGATTCTGGAAGCTTATCCCCTGCAGAGCACAAGTAAATCTACCCAGCCAAATTCAGAAGGTTGTCCTCACAAGAGTCTAATTGGGTTATCCTTAGCAAGTTGCAACTAAAAGATCATCCCCAGCGAAGTTCTTTCTATCCCCAACGGAGTTTATCATTGAAATCCCCAACAGAGCTTACCAACAGCATCCCCAACGGAGTTATCGTTAAAATCTTCAAGCAGAACGTCTCTTCCCCACAGAGTAATTCCCCTCAGAATAATCTCTTCAGCAGTTTATTCCCCAACGAAGTTTTTCTCTCCTACAGGTTTATCATCTTCGTTCATCATCCCCAGTGAAAACGAAGAACTCAGCTCTATTCTCCAACAGCTCTGGGATTTATTTTCCCCAGCTAAAACATCACATTTCCATGCATCATGATACATGAATATACACATCATACCATGCAATCTCATTTATGTTGAGAACATCATTGCTTGATCCATCTCATGCATTGCATGTGACTGACCTTTTACCTTTCAGGAAAGATGCAGTTAAGTCCCCAACTTCGTCGAAGACCTGACCGGTTCTTAAAATATCAATTGAATTATCCTCGGTTGAATTTCAGATAAGGTTCTCAATCTCGACAGTTTCCCTACGTCATAGTGTGGACGAGTACTATAACCTCAACGGTATACTCCATTGAGCATGATTCAGTTCCTAGATCTTGATGTTTTCCTCCGTCATAGTGTGGACAAGTTCTATAACCTCAGCGGTATACTCCATTGAGCACGAGACAGTTCCTAGATCTTGATGAAGATGTTTCCCTACGTCATAGTGTGGACGAGTACTATAACCTCGACGGTATACTCCGTGGAGCACGAGTCAGTTCCTAGATCTTGATGTTTTCCTCTGTCATAATATGGACGAGTTCTATAACCTCAACGGTATACTCCATTGAGCACGAGACAGTTCATAGATCTTGATGAAGATGTTTCCCCCCAATTGGATTATGGACAGGTTCTTAAGACTCAGCCGAGGCATTCTCTCAGTTGACATACAAGCAAGTTCCTAAATCTCAACAAAAGTTAGACTTCCCCAGCAGAATCTTTTACAACAACAGGTATGCAAGTTCTCGCTAAGGAATCTCTTATGCGATCGACACTCCTGCATATGGCATCTGTAAGCCCATCCTCCTACCAACAGTCTCCAAATGGCATCTGTAAGCCCATTCCCGACATCACAATGTTGATACTACACCATGTGAGTGCAAATTTTTGGGCACTCTAATGTTCAATTATCTTCCACCTTCGGATCACGAAAGGCTCGAAAGCCAATCTATATCCTCAGGTTTAAGAAAATTGAACAGGGGAAACTGTTCTACCCCAAAATTTGCCCTCCCATATTCCTCAAGATTTGTCAAGAATGATCTTCAAGTTGCTCAAGTTGACTCAAGAATTGGACAGTCAAATCACCTCCTAAGGCAGTCAATTCAAAACTAGGGTTTTGTATTGCATCAAGGTCCTTACATCCAAATGGCCTCAAGTGCTTCCCAATGTATTAATATGTTCTTAAGTCCATCCATGTCAAATTTCAAGCCTTGCAGAGGAAGTTTGGTCAGTCAATTGCTCAAGAGGTCCAAAAATCGACTGTGCTAGGGCAAAAGTCAATTGTGTCCCAAATACAGTCAAACCTCAAGATTTTTTGTCAACATTCTAATTTTGAAGGATAATTCATCATTTGATCAAGGGTTGATCATGATTCATCAAGGATTGCTCAAGATTCATCAAGATTCAAAAGTTGCTAAATTAGGGTTTTGTAGGAAAAGTCAACTCAACTTTGACCAAGCATAACTTTCTCATACTTTATGAGAAATGACCCATCCAAAGCTCATTTTTAATATGACGCAATTTCATACAATCCATCTTCACAGCCCAAGATCAAGAAATGCTCTCACAAAAAGTTACAAATTTGGACATTATAGGTCATTTTTGAAAGTCAACAAAAACACCTTTTTTTCCAAAGCTCATAACTTGAGCATGGAATATCAAAATGAGATGAGACCAAAAAGGTTGATTAGAGGACAACTCAAGGTTTCTAAAAAGTCCAAGAACACTTCCAAAAGTTCAAAATTGAAGAAGTTGTGCATTGTTTAAGTTGGGAATTTTTCCAAAATTGCTAAAAGTCAACTATCCTCAAAAATCCAATTTTTGACAAAAGGGCCCACTTTTTTCCACTTGATATAGTCTTGTCATGCCACACACGTGTCCCATCTTTAATTTCATGACCAAACATTTATTTTTCTATTTTATTTCATTTTTATTGATTTAATTCATTATTAATCAATATTAAATCAAATAAAATCTAAAAATTGATGTAAGGGGATTCTTGTGATCAATACAGCTTGCAAATATCATGTGCAACTCAATCAAACTCGTGCCAAGTCAAAACATGCACAAAATCTCAGATTTGATGCAAATATGGAAACTTGGTTATGGTGATCAAAATCCAATCTTCAATCTTCAATGCACTTTATTTCAGACCAAAAGACCAAACCTAATTCATTCTATAACACTCACACAAGTCACACAAACCTAGAACACACGAAACTCTGCAGAAACGGCCAGAAGAACTTGAGAAAAAAGCTTGAAAAGTGGGAGATCGAATTCTTGCTTAGGGGCATTTTCAAAGCAAAAGCACAACACTATTCCCTTGCCTGATATCCTGTGAAGCTGTAGCAATCAAAACCGGACCTTAAGACCATCTAAAACTCGCTGTAAGTGTTTTTGAAAACGGCTCTGAACATGAAAACGTAACTCATCATTCTTGCATCTTTTTTCCAATTTTCTTGTACATTCATACTTACCAGTCAATTTCCAATGATTCTGTATTATTTAATTTTGTTTTCGTGACTTATAGCCCTGGATACAAAGCTAGGGTTCGTATTCTTGTTTTTTGGGCATTCTTGATACAGGCATAATCAGGACCAATAATGGCCATGGATGAGTTCAGGGGAGAGAGACGAGTGCATTGGCACTCTTAGCTTGCATTTACATGGCCTAGGAAGGATTTTTTAGAGATGCTACGAATCTTCCTGCAGATAAAAATCTGCAGGTAAGGAACCAGGGTGATATGAAGAAGATGATAATGTGGCTGGGCGTGATTGGTTCGTTTGAATCATTAGCGCGTTTTTATTTTTTGGCCAGGCATAATTAACTATTTTGTATATTATATTTATTTTCTATTCCCATAACAACTAAGCAGTTTGGTTGGAGTGGTTAAGCGCGCAGACATATGAGCACTGGGACCCGGGTTCGAACCCCAGGTCCCCCAAAACTTGATTGAATTTTGTTTTCAGGTAATCACACGCAGCGCTCAATGATTTGGTCCACCATACGCCTCAAGGATCCACCTGCCAGATGGCTTGCAAGGCAAATCGAATGATCCAGATTGGAGGTTCACCAAGGACCCTAGTCAATGCACGCCTAGCAAATTGGAAAAGTCAACGAGGCTGGGACATTTTGGGTCTGGAGATTTACTCTTTGCACCACCAAATTGGGCCCAAACCCCCTGGGTTTATTTCTTTTCTCTCTTTCATATTTCTTTTTTAGTTAATTGTTTATTAATTATTTTTATTATTACTAACTAATTTATTTTTCCTAATAAAATCAGAAAACATAAAAAATATTATTTTTATTACTTTCATTATTTTATTTTATTTTGTAAATAAATCTTAATTAATTAACTTAGTTCTAAATAGGTGTAACATTTAATAACATATTTTGCAAAAATTAAAATTGATTTAGAATTAGGGTTTTAATATTTTATAACCATTCTTATTTTATTGCCTTAATTAAAATAAAATCCAAAAATATTTTCATTCAATTATTAACTTAGACTAATTTTTAATTCAAAAATAACAAAAATATGCTTTATTGATTAAAAAGGGTCAAAACCCTAAGACACTTCGATTTAATTTTTTCGCGCGCGAATTATTTTTGATCCATATTTCAATATTGTAACTGCTTCGGGAATGTAATAGTTTAACTTAGGATTTTATTTATTTATTTATCGCTTTTATTTACTTTTCGCCAATTTAATTTTTAAGGGTTTGTCTTTGGCGATGTAAATACCCGACGCCTTGTAATAGCTTAGATTTATTTTCCGCAATTTAATTTCCGCAACCATTAACTGTTAGATGTTTGAATAATAGGCAATGCATGACAAGATCAATTTTAATTTAAAATCAACAGTAGTTCACCATAACATGTACAAAGATAATATAACTGAAAAACAATACACTCGCACATGCCACTCTTAGGGTACACCTCACTTGGTTGCCTCGAACGTGGTCATTGAGTATAGGAAGTTTTAGAGGTCGCCCTCTTGTCCAAAGATCATAAGTTGCCTCGAAACAGTTGCCTCGGTTGAAATGATCTAAGACATTAGGGTTACCGCTAAGGCGTCCTAACGTTGCTTTAGTGACCACATGTCCCTTAATCGAATTGACCCGAAAACTCCAACGGCGATGCTACCTACTCCTCAATAGTGGGATAGCACCGTCTAAAGGACATTTGCACAATTTAATTCCTTTTTGAGTAGGTAGATATTCTTAAGTACTTGCTCCTTTTAAAAACAAAACAAAACTTTTCGCACTTACACCCCTTTCAAACAAAAACTCTTTTCAAACCCACAAACACAAAGAAAAGCAAACTTTTGAAAACATAATGAGCAAGTACCTAAGAGCCTGTGGATAACCACGGATAAAAAGGGTGCTAACACCTTCCCTTTCTATAATCTACCTCCCGAACCCGAGAATTATCTCAAAAAGGAATTTTTCTTTGCTTTTGTCCTTTCCTTGTTGGATAAAATAAAAGACGGTGGCGACTCTTGCTTACCGCGACATTTTGCGAAAAACAAACACAAACGCGAACCAGCATTCAAAAACAGTCAGTTCTCATTCCCACCGATCACACGAAGATTTTGACCTTCGTATTCTGGATAGATGACACTTAAATAAGAGGAGTTGTTATACCCAAATTTTTGCCCCTAAGATCCCTCATTATCTCATATTATCAATACATCAAGATCATACATTAAGGTTGGTTCTCCCTTTCTACTTTATCCTATCTTTAAGTTTTCTCTTGAGGGATCACAAAGTACCTTGAATTGTGTATCGTGTACATGTTTTCTTTTAACTAACATCAAAATATGTATATATGTCTCTTTGAATGTTCATATTATAGGTGATGACACAATTGCATTCATCTCACCATCTATTATAGGGTTTGAGGGATGGTCCTCAATCAAATGGTTTTTTAATGGATTGCAAGAGTTCAAGCTTCAAGGCTATGTCTATGAAACCAAAGATTTGTGGTCCAAAGAGTTCTGTCACTTTATTTAGGTCAAGTTCTTCTCAAAGTTGGTGGTGGCATTTGTAATAACCAGCACAAAATATAGAGTTATCACAATTAATTGATGATACATAGATTCTAAGTTCTTGACTCACTTTAGATGAAGGAAAGGTATTAGTCACCCTTCATCTACCTTGTTCACAAGGATACTATGGTTTAGGTTTAATGTTTAGGAATATGGTTTTAATTTTTTTAGTTAGGGGAACTCGCCACGGTTTTTAAGTCGTATGCCTACGTATCCTCTTATGAGGAGAGTCCTAATTCGTAGTTCATAGTGTTTTATTAGTTTTTTTGTGGACTGTGAAAATATTTTGTATTAATGCTTGAACCAAGTCTGGATTAAAAATAGCGAAATTGTAGACGCAGTTCATAGTTAATATAAAATAGATTCACAATCCTTTTTGGAAATATCTTGATTTTTATATGTTAGTAGAAAAATTGTTAGTATTTGGTGGGTTAGCTATTTTAGAGTATAGGATGCAATATGCAAAAATAGGTTTGAATGAGAAAAAGATTTAATGCAATTAGAAAAATAGGATTAATATTTTAGAAAATATTTAATTAATAAATAACTATTTTTTCTAATTATTAAAAAAATATACTAAATATTTTTAATAAAAAAATTCAATAATCATTTATTAATAGTTTTTATGCAAGAAAAATATTTTTATGCAAAATATGCTAAAAAAATGATTATGTGACAAAAATAAAATAAAGAGAATAAGAAAATAAAATAATTAAAATTAATTAACTTAGACTCAGGAGATGTAAAAATGGAATTGAGTGGTGTATTTATTCAGGCGTCTGAGCCCAATTAGCTAGGGGATACGAATTATTGTTGAGCAGCAAAAACATGGGGTGTAAATAATAAGGGTCCAAGTTAAGAAATTGAACTTGGCCCAATTGCGTAGGGAGAGGTGTATAATTAGTTTGATAGTAATTTCTAAGGTCTGAGTAGCAATGAGTTTGAGGTCCAATTTATTTCTAAATGAATCTAATTAACTTCTACAAGGTAACCAATTAAACAAATATAATTAAGTTCTATAATAATAATGTAAAAAGAACAAACAAAAATCAAAATTGAAAATAACTTATAAAGTGAAGGAAAGTGTGTGTTTGTTTTTAAGCCATTGTCTGTTCAAGACAACGACCCAACTATTATTGACAATTGTTGATTCTCTAAATGATTATAGATTCTCCAAATAATATTGATTCTTCAAATGATTGTTGATGAAAAAAATTTAGGTGTTCTGTTCAAAATCCTAAAATTAATCAAGAGAGTTGCGTAGAAAGAATGTTTGTGAGAAAGAGACAGAAAATTATTGATGAAAAATTATGGTGAAGAGAGCCCTATTTATAGAATTAGAAATTAGGTTCTAAACACCAAAAAAGAAATTACCCAATATGAAAAACCTAAATTTCTATCTCGGTCAACAAGTTTAAAATTTATTTCCTATTTGTGACTCTATATAATATACAATTTGAAAAATATTTAAACTGAAAAAGATTTCATTTATTTTTAGATTTCTTGGTTATTTTTTTGCATAAGATAATGATTTTAATAAAAAATAATGATTTTAATAAAAAATAATGATTTTAATAAAAAATAATGATTTTAATAAAAAATAATATTTTGAAATATATTAAATATAGGAAAACGAAAATATTATTTAAATAAATAAAAAACACTTTTTTATGATATTTTTGGAAAGATTTATACAAATTGAGACTTGATTGAAACTTGGAGGACAAAATTATGAATCTAGACACTTTGTGTTTTTCTCAATATTATGATTGATTTTGTGATTAACAAAAATTGATTTTGAAAGATTTCAATTATTTTTAACATTTTGACTATTAAGTGTATAAAATCAAATATATAAAAAAAACAAAAAAAAAACCCTTAAATTAGAAAACAAAATTAATAATAAAATAATTGAAAATGACTTTTTTATCCTTTTTATTGAAAAACACACAAAAGAAAATAAATGATAAAAATTAGTGTAACGAGACTTAAACTCAGGACCTTCCACTTACTTGCAAGCCTTACTCCCTTACCAAATGTGCTATGTCATTCTATTCAAGATGAAAAGGCATATAGAAGTATGAGAAGGTGGAAAATATTTTGCTATTTTAAAAATATAAATAATTTAAAGTAAATTATTATATATTTTAAATAAGCAAAATAAATTACTATTAAACCAAATATTATTAATACCCACAAAAATTATGAAACCAAGTTTAAAAATAATTTTAATATTATAAAAATGGAGCGGGCAAATTTGGAGTATGACAGCGTTCATCAAGAAAATTCATAGATTCAAGTGTTTATTTCAATGCCTTCAACAAGTTTCATTGAGACTTAAGCTCCATATTTGAGTGCTTCAAGATAACATCATCTCAAGGCCAATTGTGATTCATCATGCATTATTTTACCAAGAAAGTTCAAAAAGATTCAAGGTTGGTTCAACAAGTTTGACCTAATTGAGCAAGTACTTGATTAAGTGATCACATGTGCATAACTCTCTCAATTTTCAAAATTTTGAGTTAGTTATTTTTGCTATGGATTCTTATTGTTATCTACAACAACCTCTCTTCACATGACAAGATCCAATTGTGCAAGAAAAATCATCAAAAGTTGAAAGGCGTTTCAAGTTCTTTTGACACTCTCTGAGCTAGGGTTTGTTGACTTCCAAGGACTATATCTTGCTCATTTTTTGAGATTTTTTGTTGACTCCAAATCCATGATTCTCTTTAAAGGGGCCTTAACAAGCTCTCTTCAGTAATCTAAGACTAATTTTGAATGGAACATCATTAATGGTTGAGAAAGATTATAAGTCTCCTTGAAAAGCTTTTAAATTTTAGGGTTTGACTTCAAATGATCATAACTTGGTCAATTTTTATCTCCTTGAGCCCATTATTTTCCCATAATAATCTTTGGATGTATACTACAACATTGTTTCAATGTACAAGACTTGAAGATGCTTGGAAAGTGGTTGAAGAATAAAAAATATTAGGTCTTTTGTGAATTTCCACAAATTTATTCATTATCTTCCAAAGACCATAACTTTTTCAATTTTTATGATTTTTGAGTGATCTCAATTCCATAATTCAACTCAAGAGGTTTACTTCATGTCATCTTCAGATATCAATATCAAATTTTGAGTAGAAGGTCATGTAATTTTGAAGAACATTATAGGTCACTTTGGAGTTCTATACTTAAAAAAAATCAGTTTGTTTTCTAAGTACAAAATCAGTTTTTTTTCCTCACGATTTCAAGAGGTCATAACTTCCAGCTCAATTATCCAAATAGAGTCTTTTTTGGCACATTGTAAAGATTGTGACTTTGTCTTTCAAATGCCTCAAGAATCATGCCCTAAAGCCTCCTGAGCTGTGTGCACCATGGATTCAAAGTTGGTACCTTAGAGCTGAAGTTTCACTCACAGTCAGATTGCAAATTGACTAATGTGACTTCTAATGATAAATTTTGTGTGTGTTTTCCACTTAAACATGTTTAACAAAGTTGCTAAGGCTGGATTAAGGATTGAAACGCAAGAACTAGCTGAGTTTTTTTGAGTTAGAAGTCACACTTTTGTCATGATCGGGGTGCATGCGATTTTACTTGATTACTTATCATTCACCCTCTCTCAGCATTGCATCACATTCTCCTATAAATAGAGACCTCCTCTACTTCATTTTACAAGCTTTAGAGAGCCAGAAAACCTTTGTCAAACTTCCTTCATACCTCTCAATTATGCAACTTCGAATTTGGTTTTAGAGCTCTTTTCAATCCAATTTCTTTGTTCATTCTTCATCCTTGAACTTCACTAAAGCTAACAGAAGAAGAACCAAGTCTTATAATGCTCTAAATTGTACTAGCCAAGTCAAGTTTCAGAGCAATTTCTTCATACTTCGTTCAGGTAGTTTAAGGCATCAATTCTTCTAACTCAAATTACCGGAATGGTCTATGATATTCATTGATGCTTACTTATGGTTTAATTTTGATCAATCGATGCAAATGATGCATCTGTTTTTAATTTCAAAAATTTTCAAAACTCTCTGGTTTTTCTCAAATCGACTGAGCTACACTTTAAATAAATTTTTTGTGAGGGTACCATTGAAATCGTCTTGAAGAGATGAAGCGAATGTCACCGGTCTGAGCTCCTTATTTTACAGTTTGTGTTACCAGCAATTCACGATTGGCTGGAGGTTGAAGATGACCAGCGTGTCATCTCTCATCCAATGACATGGTACCACAGTTTTTTTTCAAATCTATTTTTAATTAAAGATCTGGTGGTTTATTCACTAATGACCATGATATACACAGCGCACCAGATCTATTGGATTTGATTACTAATGTGTTTTGGCATTGATCCAATGGTCTACATCTTTTTGGTTTTATTTTTATTTTCTGAATTTATATTTTAATTGTTTTAAACTTCAAAAATTTATAAAAAATACATTTTAAATTTTAAAATTCTGAAAAAATTATCAAAAATACTTTTGATTTTTCTATTTCTGATTTTTATTTTTTCACAATTTTTTTCTTCACAATTTTATTTTATGATTTGGTATTTTTATAATTTTTCACTTTATTTGACTCGTCTTAATTATTTAAAAATACTTTTCTTGATTTTAAAATTCTGGGAAAATTCTGGAAGGATCCAATGACCTCTTGACAAATATTGGTGACCTCATTTTATTTTTATTTTTGATTTTACTATTTTTCACAAATTTTGTCTTGTTTTGCTTATTTCTTTAAATTTTTAAAAATAGTCTCTTACTTTAAAAAATTCGAAAAATTTTTGTCAACACTTATTGACTCATGTTTGACTTCTGATATTTTTTTAGAGTTTTTATTTGGTGTTTTAACACATTTTATATATTTTACCAATTATCTCCCTTTTATTAATCATTTAAATATTGTTTTATTAAATATATTTTTATTATTTTTGTTTGGTCCTGATTTAGGTGTTATTTTGGAACATTCCTCAACCTCATTGGATCTTGGGTGTTGATAGGTTGAAGAACTAAATCCACCAAAATGGATGAATGATGTTGATGATATTTGAAACCTTAATTCCATCTGATACATCTTCTCCCTCTTCATCTTATCCCTTTCTTGTTTTTACTTGTGCTACATGTTTTTAGAGAATAATATATATATCATTTCTCTAACATATTGGTTCATAGATTTTTATTGACTGATCTCAAAATAGGTGTGACTTCTACATAAGTCCACTTATGATTGCTTAACATAGCGCTAAATTTGTCTCGATTCATAAAAATGATCATTTGTGGCCCAAACCTATGTTTGCAAGCCCAAGTATGTTTAAATTGAAACCATTAATCCAATCTTTGAAGTTCATTGTTAGGAGCCTTTGATCTTATCAATCTTCTAATGAGCTTCATGAACTTTGGTCTAAGTAATTCATTTGAACATCGTTGATCATATGTGGTTGCTTTGAGCATTTGAAATGAATGATATACTTGACAAAAAGCAAATGAGACTTCTTATTGAGAAGATTGATTTTATCAATATTCTAATGATTTCTCAAATGCAAGCTTCAAGATGGTCATTCAACTAACCTTCTAACTTCTAATTCACTTAAAATTAACTTTACTTTGTGATTTTACTTTATGCCTTTATTTTACGCCTTTACTTTTATGTACCATTTATTTTATCATTTACATTCCATGCCGTTTTTCTTTTTCTCACTTGAGCATTTATCTTTATGCCGTTTTATCTTTACTCATTTGAGCTTTTATTTTATTTTAAAGACACTTAATAATAAACTTGAATTAAAAAATGTAAAGTTACTTGGATTACTTGGTTATTATCTTTAGCATTATAGAGTTATGGATCTGTCGGACTTAGGATTATAAGCCTTGATACTTTGGGACCTTGTGGCTCTGTTAATTTTTCTGAAATCCTTGGGGTTTACTCCAAGGCATTAGGTTGTTTTTTCTTTGTGTGCAGATTATTTTGATTATATGCTTTGCTTGTGATTAAGAATTCCTCTATATACAACAGTTACTCTGCCCAATTTTTGTGAAGACTTAATTCATCTGAATCTTGGTATTCCTTAAAGGTTTAGTATTTTTGCTTGCTTGGTTTCAATCCAAAGGATGGGAATTCTACATTGACTCCATATGTCAAGTGTTGGCTTCTTGTTGGTTAAATCATTATTTTCCCTGGCTTTTACCTTATGATTTAGGATAGTCCCTTCACCTCCTCTTATCTTCTTTAATTTCAAAAATCTTCTCTCTCCTTTTCAAAACTCTTCTTGTTTTCTAGTTTGAACCTCTTTCATAATAAGCTTGGACTTAGGTCCATGCATTTTCAAAAATAATTTCTTAATAAAAATTTAATCAATTTAACCATACTTTGACATCTTTCTCAAGGCTAAAAGTCAATTAACATCATTCAAACCATTTTACCACTTTGACTTTTTACTTTAAAACTTTTCTCAAAAGATTAGACTCTTATCGACTCTTGCAGTGATGCGAGCTACTATACTTCTATGATATGTAGTGAAGTGATATATTTTCCAATTGGGTGTTGAGGGAGGCTTTTTTTATTTTAAAATCCAAGCTATATCCTCCATTTTGAGATGATGCAAATTCTCCTTTCTCATAATTATGGGTAGTAATTATGTCTTCTACTCGGATATGACGATGATGTCTCTTCTCTTAAAATTAACCAACACACATGTGTTTTAAATTTTTGAGGTGAACTATGAGTACCATGATCCCCTATTGCACGGAAGGTGGTATGTAGGCACTAAAGGTTTGCAACTGCGGTGGGTGCAAAATTGTTAAAAATACTTCTTTTCTCATCTTCACCATCTATTTTTGTATACACTTTTTATAGCCAAAATACACAGATTTTCAAAGAGGTTCCTGCAGAGTACCATAGATGTTTAGGGTGCTAATACCTTCCCTTTTCATAACCAACCCCCGTACCTAGATTCTCCCCCCCTCTCTTTTTGGGTTTATTCGTTATTTTCCCATTTCCTTTGGAAACAATAAAGCGTAGTGGCGATTTTTATTTTGATCTGTGCGAGTTAAGTCAATCCAATGACTTAGTCTCAAAATTTCTACTGCTACACTTTGTATTCATCCTTTTGAATAGTGATAGAAGGCATGTCCCCTTTGATAATAGGTTGAGGAAGTTGTGAAGACGGTATGTCACATACCCCTTTCAGAGCTTGAGCAAAAAAATTCATTTGGTTTTGTTTCAGAATCTCTGATAAGGAAGGAGGAATAGTCTCATGATTCTTGGTATATGGAAGGACTTCTAGAAACATATTGATGAAATCCATATAGGCGTGTTGAATTTTGGGCAAGAGAAAAATTAGGGCTTCCATTTAACGCCTCTCACTTTCCAATTTGAGTTTCCCAATACCCATATTTTTACTATTAGAGATTACTACAAATAATATTACTCGATGTCACTTTTACTATAGGTTATCACTAAATCCTCTTAATTTCAATAACACGTCTCTTATTTATAAAGTTTAAAACCTCAAAGTTTCCCTAAAAACTTTTTCATTTTCTTTAATCGGATACCAACTTGAAAACCCAACAAATAGTTAAGAGTATTCCGAGCCACACATTCCTCGCTTCAACAAATAGTAATAAGGATTTGGGGACAACTATTAGAGGATTTTTGTAATGTACCCTATAACCTTCTAGTGTACCTCGCAAAATTCCAAAAATATCCTCAAATTTCATAAATGCGTTTCTGGACCCCGTACACATATAATTTATTCATTTTTGCGTTACAATTTATTCCAAAAATGCATTTCCAAAATGTTCGAAATGTATTTTTACGCTTCAATTTATTTTGAAAATTCATTTTCCAAATGTCTTTGGAAATAAATTTGCAGAAGATACAATTTTAATACTACTTATGCACTCTGCTACTTAACCTGTTAGTACCATGGTTTTGGAATTGGAAATAATTTTTCTATAACATGGTTCATAACAAAGATGTTATGGCAGATGTTCTAACATGTTGGGAAGGTTCATTGAAGAAAGATGTCATGTCAAATGTTTTGACTTTTTGTACCAGAACATGTACAGGTTGTTTTAAATCATGACAGATTTAATTGGATTATGTGATATTCCTTTTGGATATGTCTCAGTAAATTTCGCAGGTCAAGAAGACTTAATTTGGAACAAGTACATAAGTTACTAAATTGGGCCTTGAGACAATTTAGGAAACTTGGTATTGTTTATTCCAATATTTAAGGAGATTTTGCTGCACAATTGATGCATCACTCAGCTTGTGGATCAAGAAATATCTGGATGAAGATTTTAGAGCCCATGGACTGCAGAGATGTGGTTAAAGATAAGACCTAAACCTAATGTATCAATTCTTTCAATTAATTTTTCAATAATTTTGTAAATTAGGGGAAGCATAAGTCTTAGGTTTCGAGAGTCTATTGTGTAGTTGTAAGTCACCCATATATCTTTTGATATTATGTGGTAGACTAATTGTTACTTGATAGTTTGTCATGTTATTATTCTCACTCTTGAAGCTTTTAAGCAAAAGATATTAGTTTTGTATTTGAAGTGTAATCTTATATATTGGGTTGTTCTTGATACAGTTACTGGGATTGGGACTGTTAGATATCATTGAGGTGATTAGGAAGTGAGATGGGATTTCTCATATCTAGATGATGATTTCTAGGTAGAAGGTGCACAAGGTAGTGGTTAAGTCAGAAGTTGTAAGTTGAGATTTTTTAGGCTTAGAATTAATATTTTCATAGTGGATTTCCTTCCTGGCTTGGTAGCTCCCAGATGTAAGTGATGTTGCACTGAACTGGGTTAACAACTCTAAATGTTATTTATCATTCTGTAGTTCAGTTTAAATATCACTTATAATCTGTCTATCAACAGATGTTGTAACATCTTTAGTGACATTGTTCTGATGTTGGAACATTAGTATTAACATGTGTTTCAAGTGCCAGAAAATTTAAATTGGCATTAGAGCAGGCACCCTAGTCTATTGGGTAAGCTCCAGGGAGGTATATTTCTGGTACTATTTGTCTTTCGAAAAGCTAAAGTGATATCATTCGGGTAATTAATGGACACTAGAATTGTGAAGTTTGTCAGGTCGGAAGAATCCTGGTGTTTAGAAGACAGAAGGGAAGAGTATGAGTTAGGTCTCTGTAAATTTGAAGTTATCAATACCATAATCAATGGAATTCATAAGTTTTTTGTTCTAGACTTTTTATCACTTGTATTATGGCCAAAGATACTTTGGAAATTATCAAGTCCACTCATAAAGGCACATCTAAGGGTGTTTAGAAGAAAAGAGTTCATATGTGAGGCTGATCAAGAAGAAGATACTCAGGTCTCTACTTAAGAGGTCTGACATGAAAGTGACAAGCCCTTGAAGAAGGACAAGAGTAATTTTTTTCTTTTCTCAACTGCGTAGGAGCTTGTATTTTGGTCTCTAATGAAGGTTTTCTTATTGCTATTGTGTTCCTTGGAAGGAAATCCAATCAGTTTTTAAGGAGAATGGTCAGTATGTCTAGACCAAATGTTCAGAATATTTGTACTAGCATCCACAAGTCTATAATACTCAAGAAAAGGTTGGAGCTGGAGTAAAAGATTAATCATGTCATAGCATTTAGTAAACTAAGTGTGAAGACCTTGGATATTTTTGGAGCAGAATGTCCTATCTATCTTAAAGGTCAACTGTATGGGTTTTTCATTTCTTGGTCTAATAAGGAAAGTATTCTTGATTATGTATTTTCCAAGGATGTTACTAGTTTGACTAGAAGATGGACTTCTGATGTAGATTTTTGTATTGAAGATTTATTTCACGATGAGCTGGATGTTTTATTCAAAGATTTGTGTGTCTAGAATAAAAAGGGTTGTCAACTATGAAGAAAAGAGGAGGTGACTATTTCTTATCTTATGTAAGAGAAGGAAGATTTGTATACAATCTATAACTTTCAAGGTAAGGTGACTCTATTTATCTTCAAAATTGATTTCATGATCGAGTCTGTACGGATTAATCAGATAAGTTGGAAGAGTTTCTTCAAGTGGGAAGATGATTATAAGCCTAAAAGGGAATGGGTTTTCAAGCTATAATTAGCAAAGAGAAAACTCAAGTAACAAAAGGTTATTTTCATCAAAAGGCAAGATGAGTCAAGGATGTCAATCAAGAAGTCTCAACATTGTGTTGGACATCAGAATACTCAAGCTAAAAGCATATTCTTGCATTGCAGATGTTTCTTCTGTGAAAAAGATGATCATAACAGGGTATTTGGTTTTCTTTAACTTTCTCAAAGGTCAGACTCAACATTGGTTAACCTAGAAGTGGTTAAAGTCAGGAAAGGTGTTAATTGCCTTATTTCTCATACCTTTCTTAGAATTTCAACTAAGATAATTGGCATTTTTGTACTGGCTTCTCCAGACACTTGACTACAGTAAGTGTGTTTCTGGTGGTTTGTTTAGTCTCACTCTATCAACTGGTTATTTTGGTGATGATACTAAAAGGGAAGATCAAGGTCATTGGATAACTGAAGAATATAGGATGGATTTTCTATGTTTTTGGTAATTTTTTTCTTACTAAATGGTTGATGACTATTGTGTTAAACATAAGTCAGTTGTGTGATAAGGTCTGAAGGTAAATGTCATCAAGAAGGGATGAGATGTATGAAGTTCCTCTAAGGATTTGAAAACAATTTCTAGTTGTGGATTCCACAAGTATTTAATTGATTATCCTCTTGCTTGATGGTCAAGGAAGATGAAGTCAAGATGTCACACCAAAAGGTGAAACGTCAGATAGTTGCAAAAGCTCTAGAACCTATTCTATGAATCTTATTAGTTCAATGCAAGATGAGTATCCTTGTGGATAGAGACTTATGTATATGATTTTCTTTTGTGATCTATAACAAAGAAAATTTTATTATCAGTGAAGTCTGCAAAGGTTCTTATCTACTCCTTGAAAGAGAACAAGGTATGCTTTTGCGTTACTCTACTGAGAAAAATACTTTTTAGTGATGTTAACTTCATAACCAAAAGTCAGTGATTCATTCATTGAGAAAGGAACAGATGTTCAAACCAAATGTTGAAATATCATCTCAGTGGTTTGATACTCCAAAAATGTGGTAGACTCTAAAAGACTACCATACACTGGATAAGAAAATTCTGTAGAAAGCAAAGTTTTGTCAAAAGGGGAGTTCATTATTTGGATTTTATTAGAGGTTGTGGTCATCATTTGTTTCATAGACGAAGTTTCTAATGATGGTAAGTCTTGGAGTAAAAGCTTTTGGTCAAGTCTAATGGAGATAGTATGAAAGAAGGATGTTATGTTTAAGAAGATATTTTATTTCTTGGATCAGAAATTATTTAATCCTTGTCTATCTTTAAGGATAGTTTCTTTGTCGAAGGAAGATGTATTTCCAATTGGGATGGTTATTAAAAGAGTACAATGTCAACCTAGATGTCATAACATTGTAATGTAACAAGCTTCTACAATCAAGATACTCAAGGATTGTATTTTGCTTGCAGAATAAAGTCATGTGCTCAAGTCAACATTGTGTCAAAGGTTTGTTATAGGAAAATATTGGCACTTCTAATCCTGGTATGTCTGAGAAGCTCTAGGAAATATTTCCATCATAACTTGAGATGTAAGTTACATTGAGAATCTGAGGGGTAATTTTGTAATTGCACTATTGAAGAATTATGGCAGTAACAATTTGGTCGGTTTACCAATTATATTCCTTCATTTTGGGATATGTGCAATCTCAGGAAAATCATTTTCAATGGCATGGAGAATTTCATTTCAAATGTTGTAACATTTTCCAGCATTCAAAGCATGGAAAGAAGATAAAGTTGAACAAACACGTGTCTCTCTCCTATGGTGAGTGGTGCACTAGTAATAAGGATGATTTTATCTCCTTTAAAAAACACTTCCTATAACTGGTTTATCATTACAAGAAATGTTTCATTACAAACAAAGCAATTCTCCTTATTTTTAAATACCTCATTACCTCACCAACCTCACAAGTTATGTTTCAACCATGTGCAAATCTTCCAAAAGTGTTGATGTTAAAAGAGTCCAGGTGTTGGAAACCAAAAAGGAGTGAATTCTGATCCAAAGAAGGTGGAGTCCAACATGGTGACAGATGTTGGAACATCAACTGGAGCATCTAGGACAGGGAAAACATTTGTGACAAAGATGAAGTCCCTCAAAAAGAATCATGTTTAATTACATGATTCAGACTCAGACGCTGATGAAGATTGGGTCAACTTCCGTGACTCTGGTGGAAATATTGGCTAGATGGGTTCTTGTCATCTTATGTTTGTATATATATATATATATATATATATATATATATATATATATATATATATATATATATATATATATATATATATATATATATATATATATATATATATATATATATATATATATATATATATATATATATATATATATATATATATATATATATATATATATATATATTTAAAAAATAAATAAAAACAGAAGAAAAAAATAAAATAAATTTTTGAGTCTGGGTTGCTTGGGTCTTTTGTTTAGGTTGAGTCTTTTGTTTGTGTCACGTTATTTTTGTCTCTTTGGGCGGGTCTATTTTTTTTTCTCTTTCTTCTTCATGTTATTTCTTTTGTGTCAGTTTGATGCAATTAATATTGCATCAAGTATAGGGTCTGTTTGCTTTTTGTACTTGGTCTGTTTGAGTCTTCTTTTGTTTCAGTTTAATTTTCTTCTTATTTCTTTTTGTCAATTTTTGGCTAAAAAGGGGAAAAATTATTAGTGAGTCTTGTCTAGTGATGTTGCTTGCTATGCAACATTTTATGGAGATTATGATTGTTTGTCATGTGAGTCTTGTGTTTGTCTTGCTTCTGCTACTACTTCTGTTGTAGTTGTTTGCAGGATGTCCTACTGGATGTTAGAACACCATGTGTGTCTGAGTCCTATTGTATCTTGTGTTTTGAGTTAAGTGTGTCATTGTGTATTGTGTTCTGATTTAAGTGTGTCATCGTATATCATGTTCTAAGTTGTGTGTGCTGCTTCTGCTGCATGGTCTTCTAATGCCTTGAGTTCAGGTTGGTTTTCTTTGGGTATTCACTTGAAAAGTTCAGGTTGGTTTTCTTTACTTCGGGAAAAGTTTCTTCTTCCTCTTGAGGGGGAGATTTTTTCCTCTGTGAAAAGAATTGGTTATGTGTTTGAGGGGGAGTAACTCTTATCTTCTTCCTTATGTACAAAGTTTATATATTTAGCATGTAACTTGTATTTGTGGTCTTATTCCTTTGTGGTCTTATTTCTCTGTGGTATTATTCCTCTATGGTTTTATTCCTCTCTCCAGTTTATTAGGCTTTGGTTTTTTTAGCCAAAATATGCCAAAGAGGGAGATTGTTAGTACCATGGTTTTGGGATTGACAATAATTTTTCTAAAACATGGTTCACGTCAAAGATGTTATGGGAGATATTCTAACATGTTGTTGCAACTGGTTTTTAAATCAGAGTCGCCACCCTTAATTTTTACCTAAGGAAGGGAGTATAAAGGATAACCCTAAAAGGTTCAGAGATTCTAGATTGTTGACTTAGTTCTAGACGAAGGGAAGGTGTTAGACACCCTTCATCTACCTTGTTCACAAGGATATTAGGTTTAGAAGCGTGATTTTTAGGAAATAAGGTTTTAATTATTTATTAGGGGAAGGAGGGTTTTAATTTTAATCAGGGGGACTCACCATGATTTTAATCATATGCCTACGTATCCTCTTAGGAGGAATCAGAGTCTCATTTCGTAATTCGCGGTTGGTTTGTGTTTTTTATGAATTGCAAAGATATTCACATTTTCCGCACGTTTGGTCTAGGTGTCGTGAATAGCAGAGATTGTTAGAGTAAATACGCAGTCAATTCAAATGTATTCGCAATCCTTTTTGAAAGTTGTTTATTGAATTAATTTGATTTTGAAAATGGGTTGTAGTTGGTTGAATATTTTTTTAATATATTAATTATTGAAAAAAATTCTATTTAAATGTATGATAGAAAATAAAATTTAATACAATACATAAAAATAATGTTTTTGATGAGTTTGAAAATAATATTTGTGTGATAAATAATAATAATAATAAGTATATTATGAAATATGTTAAATATATATAATAAAAATTATAATTAATAAAATAAAATATAGAGTTATAAGAAATAATAATAAAATAAATAAAATGAATAACACATTAAAAAACACAGGGGGTGTGAAATATATAGAGGTAGTAAAATGGTGGGGTGCTAAAAGCATGGGGCCCAAGTTCAGATTTTGGACTTGGCCCATTTTTGGCCTGGAGGTATGCTTTTCACGCAATAATCAAAAATAGAACAAAATGGGGTGGGAGTAGTTCTGGGCTCGGCCCATAATGGTTTGGGAGAAGGCCAACTTAGATTATGTGTGAGTGGGCACACGATAAGTATCATGGACGTTCGCTTCAGAATGTAAGATTGAGATCACGCGGATATGGGCGAGGGAGCATGGTAACAACCATGAGGGGACGCGCGCATGATTATTACGTTAATATAATTTCATTTTTAATGAAAACAATTTCATTTTATGTTTTGTTTTCACCCTCTTCTCTCTCTCTCTATCTCTCTCGTATCTTTCTCTCTTCCCTCTACTCAAACGACAAACCCTAAAACTTCATCAACCAACGGCGGCATGTTCTTCCTCCTCCAAACCTAATCTCAATAACCAACACCCTCCCCACCAAACACAATCACAAAATAAACAAACAATAAAGCTAAGTCATGTTACCTCTCTCGGATCTCTGAGTTCATTCGTGATTCGTCTTCTAATCCTTTTCTTTTCCTTGGTTTTGTAGGTAACAGTGGATGGTGGTGAAGCGGCAGAGATAAGGGACGGTGAAGGTCAAATAGCTAGAGTTTCAGATATTGAAACCCTAAACTAATTGTGGTGATCCGGAATTTGAATACGGCAACAAGATGATGACAACACCCTCAAGAACTTGGTTTTGTAACTTTTTATTTTTCCGTCAACTTCCTATGTTTCTTCTGTCTGTCCCTGGTTCATTTTATAGTGTTTTTTAGAATTAGCAAATTAGAAAATACAATTATGTGCCTGTAAATTGAATTAGAAATTGATTAGGGTTTGATTTAGGTATAGGAAATTCATTGAATTTGTCTTGTAAATTTGTATGAACTTTAACTAGTTTCTGTTTTTAGTTTGATTCTGCCTCTGTACTGGTGTATAAGATCTGATTCTATAATAAAGATAATTTTGTTTCTCTCAATGGTCCGGTTCTGGAAATTGAAATTTTTATTGTAATATTCTATATTGATTATGAATTAAATCTTGATTTGTACAATATATGTTTGAGTTAAAGAAGCATGTGCATTTTTATACAATCCAAACAATGTCTATTAATGAATTTTTGGGCCATGCACTTATTGTATTGAATTTGGCTGTTATGACTAAGAAGCCTTTTCGTTAACAAAAATAAAAATAAACAAAAATCAATTCATGATATAATGTTTAAATTCATATTAAAAAAATAGCAATAGTAACATTAATAATGATGATTATAATAATAACAATAATTTCCATACTGTAATTAAAACAAAATGAACTTCCAAGCAAATCAAAAATTGAATGGGATCCCATATCGGGCCTTTAAAATAAATTGACTGGGCCAAAAAAAGGAATTGTTTTATACACCTCTCTACTTAAATGGGCTTTATTGTTTTATTGGACTTCTTAATCACTTTTTTTTTAATAAAACTGATATCAATTTTTAACTAAATGACTTCAATAAATAAAATTCTTAACAATCAAAACTGAAATGGGCATGTTATGCAATTGGGCTTTAACAAAAAAAAACAATTGTTTTATACACCCTTTCCAAAAAAGAAAGAAATCTTAATGGGCTCTATTAAAGAAATGATTTGTTAATACTTCTTTTAAAGCAATACACCTCCCTTAGCTCAAAATGGACTTTTATTAAAGTCTAATGGGCCATCAGATGTTGATGGTCCATTTTGGATCGATACACCCCTCTCTGATTTTAAACACCTCCAATGAAATAGAACCTACATAGTATAATATAAGGGTATGGAAAATTTTGGGTATGACTACTGCCCCTATTTAATTACCTTTCGATTGAGTAGTGCGAGAATATGTAGATCTCGCACATTTTGATCAGAAGTTTATTAAATATTGAAAGACCCCAAAGTTTGTCCGAAAGATTATAAGGATACGATGTACAGCATTCCCATGGGTATGAAGAGTAAGCATAGATGATGATGTATCATCTAATCCGCGTTTGAAAAATGTTGATTTGACTTAGACATGACGACGCAGATAACTTGTCAGTATCTAAGAAGAGATCGTTTGCATATTTACGCTAACCTAGGATGTAAATGTTACAAGTTTGAAAAATATCGACTTGCCAATGCTTGGAGACTAACATAGTAAGTTTTGGATTGATATGATTTTGTTTATTCATCGTGACCTAGGGGGTGGATAAAAACAAAGTTTGACAACATATTGTTGCATGGAAACTGGTGCAAAGAGCTATATCACAGGAAAACTGATAACAAAATTATTGCATAGAGACTAATGCAATGAGTTAAATCGAGGAAGAAACTCTGATGATGACACTGCTTCCTGGAGACTGACACAATGTAGAAAAAGTTTGATAATAATATTACTGCATGGAGATTGATGCAATGGATAAAGTCTGGTAATAGCATTGATGTATGGAGACTGATGCAACGGAAGGAGTTTGATAACATCGCTTCATGGAGGCTGATGCAATGAGCTAGATGGTGAAGAAAGAACATATTGCTGCATGGAGACTGACACAATATATTATATTATAGATAAAGAAACATATTGTTGCATGGAAACTGAGGCAACGGGTAAGAGTTCGATAACATCATTGCATGGAGACTGACATAATGGGTCGAATTACAGATTTCACAACATTGTTGTATGGAGCCTGACACAATGAGTTTAATTGCTGATTTTGCGACATTGTTGTATGGAGTCTGACACAATGAGCTATATCGCAAAGAAAGAACTTGTTGTTGCATGGAGACTGGCGTAATGAGTTGAATTGCAGATTTCGCATATTGTCGCATGGAGTCTAACATAATGAGATATATCACAAAGCAGAAAATATATAATTGCGTGGAGATTGACGCAACGTGTTGAATATAGAGGAAGTTGTTCTGAATGATCCAAATCTTAGATAACTAAATCATAGATGAGAACAGATTTTTACTGGTTGTTCGTTTTCAACTGGGGTAAAAACTGATGGAGGGCCCTAAGATTTTATCTCTATCTGTGGTAGCTTTCAAGAAAGAACTTCAGTTTTTGATGTAAGGTTGAAGTGACTGCCCCTACTGCATGAATCCAAGGTCGTCCAAGTAAACATGTATATGTTGGTTCTATATCCATGACTTGAAAGGTGATATAGAACATGTGTGGGTCAATCTTGACAGGAAGGTCTACTTCTCCGAATACCATACTTTGAGAACCGCCAAAATCTTTAACTATCGTGGAACTCGGTCTTATCATAACACCATCTAGTGTTAGCCTCATCAGACTAGATTTTGGTAATACATTAAGGGCAGAACCAATATCAGTAAGCACCCTGGATAGGCTCGTAGTACCTATCTAAATCGAGATATGCAATGCTTTGTTATAGGCCTTGCCTTGTGGGGGTAACTCACTGTCGTTGAAACATAAATAGGACCCAGACGTCAGATTTGCCACGACATTATCAAATTAGTTCATAGTAATTTCTTCTGCAACACGAGCAGAACTTATAACTTTCATCAGTGAATCTTGATACGCCTCTGAATTGATGAGCAACGAGAGTATGAAAATTTTAGCTGGGGTTTGGTAAAGTTGGTCCACCACCCTATAGTCGCTTCTCTTTATTATTTTTAGAAACTCGTCAGCCTTTTAATCAGTAAAAAATTTGTTTGGAGGCTCTTGATTCACCTCCACTACTGCTTTTCCTTTTTCTTTTGTTAACGTGTCATTTTTACTCTTTAATACATTATCATTCTTCTTTAGTGGTTTAGATCTGAATACTCGACCACCACAGGTCATGCCCTATGTTCCTGCTATATTCGAGATTGCATGTCTTTGGCTTAATGATGGTTCACATTGTTGTTTTGATCCATTGATATATACAGTCAGATCATAATTCCATGGTACTACTTTGTCAGTTTTGTAAGGGGTAGGAGATGGCCCCCTAATTACCATTGTAGTCTTTGGATCTACTGTTAGAGTTTGCTTTATTGTGGGAGTTTCTGTTGAATCTGCCCACGGGATCACGAGGGTCTTCTTATTATGGTTTGGCCCTTGGTAAGGAATTACCAATGTCTTCTTCGCACCTCCTTCAATTTCTGCTATATACTCATTTTAGGGTATGGTCTGAATTGGACTATCCCTTGGTCCACAAATTGTTGTAGGGTCTTTTCGAAAGCTTCGCTGTGTTCCAAAAGGAAACCACATTCCAACAGATACTCTTTTAACAAGTTTATCGGAGCTTTTACTTGTTTGGATTCCCCACAGTCGGTGACTACTTCGATTGCATTTATTGTTGGTCCACCATGAAGAGGCATAGGATTTGACTTGATGTTCGATTTCTCAAAAGTAATGTCTTGGGAGTCTATCAAATCCTGAACTTTATGTTTGAAAGCCCAACATTGATCTATAATATGCCCCGGAGAATTGGCATGGTATTCTCATTTGGCATTAGCATTGTATTTGGAAGGAAGCGGCCCAACTGGAGGAGCTAAAGGTTTTAGCTCTACCAAAGATGCCTTGATCAAGTGTTGTAATAGTTGGCTGGGTGGCATAGGGAGTGGATCCAGTTTTCTTGGTGGCCTTTCGAATTTGTTTTGTTGTTATCCCCGCGGGATTATTAACGGTTGTTGTGCTCTTGGTTGTGAAGCCATAGCATTAACTTCTCCCTCCTCCCTCTTTGTGAAGTTAGGAATCGGTCTTTTTCATTGTAAGGGACATTTGATGACCCCTTGAATCTTTCCATTCTTTATTCCAGTCTCAATCCTCTCTCCAATAGACACACGGTCATAAAATCTTGAAGAGATGCTTCCTACCATCTTTTCATAGTATACCTCTTGCAAGGTTCCCATGAACATGTCGACTAGTTCTTTCTCCAGAAGTGGTGGTTGCACACGGGATGCCATCTCTCTCCATCTTTGAGTGTATTCCTTGAAGGACTCATATCCAAGATAGGTTTTAGAGTTGTATGCGGGTAGGCGCCATATCCAAGTTGTATTTATATTGCTTCAAGAAATCATTAGCAAGATTTTCCCATGTCTTGATGTGCATTCTTTCTAATTGCGTGTACTAATCCAGAGATTCCCTACTCAAACTGTCTTGAAAGTAATGCATCATTAATTTCTAGTTTTGATCATAAGCATGTATCTTCATATAATACATGCGCATGTGGTTTCTTGGACAACTGAGCCCTTTGTATCTTCCAAAGTCAGGTACTTTGAATTTCGGTGGGATTACTACATCGGGGACAAGACCCATCTCAAGGGCATCGACATCGAAAGCATCATATCCCTCCACAGCTTTTAACCACTCTTCTAAAGCTTTGTACTGATTCATCACCAGTGTTTTTCAGTAATAGGAGTATTGGTTAGTTTCTGATGTACCTGATTGACATCCTCCAGGTCGTGATCCCCATATTGCAAGTCCAAGTAATTGTCAGCATTGTTAATAGGAATCTTCAGGGTATGGAATGCCCCTGCCTTTTGTGGAGATGGAACAAACCCTTCGGTTTCTTACCTTGTCTCATGCTGAGCCATGACGAACTTTTGTGGCCCTGTCTCTAGTTCTCTTCTCAATTGGTGACCACTTGATGCACCGATGGTCTGGGTTATTTCCTCAAAGGCTACTCTGGGAATTTGTTCTTGCCTTTCAATGATGTTCTTCAAAGCTAGAATAACCTGACTCATATCCCCTCTCAATGAGTCAGCGTTGCTCTTGACTTATTCTAGATCCACTTTGAAAGCTGCTTAATTTTCTTCGATTTGTTCCATGGCTCTTAGTTGGTGAGCTCTTGTTTGATACGGCGGCCAGGGAGGTTGTGGTTTTCTTCTACTAATGGTTCAACTGGAGAAGACTTTGGAAAAAAAAGAGTTTTTGAGTTGTGAGTTTATAAGATGCAAATGTTTTATGGATGTATGAACATGTATGAACGATGCTGAGAATTACGTTTCAAATGTCTTATTCACTTGGGTGTATATATATATCCTTTTTATATTTATGTATATTTTTTTAGGTTTTTCTTTTTTATTGGTGAGTATCTGGAAAACGAACACGCAAACAGAAATAAGAAACACAATTCTTTTTATTGAAGGTGCCAATTGTCTTTAAAAGAGAAAATAATTCAGATACTGAAAGATATTACAATTCTAAAACAATAAATTTGCTTAAAGAAAATAAAGGAGAACATTCTCCTAAGCTCACTTGCGGATGTCTTCTCTGAAACGGTTGACCATTGTTCTACGCAGCTTGAGGAAATCGTCGACGTCCTTTGGGAGAGGGACCATCACACTTTATGCGTCTTTCAAACTTCTAGGGATGTCCTCAATGAGATTTTTGAATAAGAAGGTGAGCCTCTCATGCTTGTCCTTGTAGTATTGGTACTCTCGGTAGAGGTTTGGAATTATCTTGTGGTTATCCCTTCCTGCTTGGGAAATCTTTGTATATGCTCCTCCCAATACATTTTTTCATCCCTCAACTCTGTATAAATTCTTTGTTGTATCAGGAAATATTTTCGAAGGCCTTCTAGCTCAAGGCATACCTGTTCGTACTCTTCAGTTTTCTGGGCAAGAAGTCTTTCTTCCCTCATCTTTGCAAGGCATTCCCTTATCTCTGATTCTTGGCTATCCAGAAGTATCGTAGGGAGATATTTCAACTGCCCTTCCTGATCTAGAGAGACTTGGGCCAAGCTTTGGATTTGATCCCTTAAATATTCCTTCAACACTTTCTTTTCTTGCACGACTTTTTCATACCATCTAGTTAACTTTCCAATTTCACTAGCAGCATCTTCCAACCTCTGATTGTAGGAATCCAGATTAAAAGTAGCGCTCAACAACCCTTCAATCGAACATTTCCTTTTTAGACTCTCCTTTTCAAATGCTTCACGGTCTCTTTGAATCTGTTGGTCTTTTGATTCGAGTATGCGCTGCATTTGTCTTTTTTCTTTGGTTAAGTTAAGGAGATTGAGCTCTAGTTCTTCTTTATCCCTCTGAGCCAGTTTCAAGGCTTTCTTCATATCATTTATTTCTTCAAGAGACATAGGTGGAGTTACCGGGACCTCTTGCTTGTATTCAGGGTCTATGTCAAAAGGCAGCTTGATAATTTGTACCATGTCCAGAACCCATTGAGTGTAAGGTTCTTTTGCCACAACATTCTTCTTTTCAGCTTTTCTTTTGTTAACCCTGCTCCAGGACAGGATAATTTTATTGAGCTGCTCTCGGTCATTTCTGCCCATGTCATGAATGATCAATTGTTGAAGTTGTCCGTCTGAAGGTTTATCTTTCAAGGGATACCCTAGTTATCGTAGGGATAAGGTAGGGTTGTAATTAATGCAACCTCGTGATCCAATCAACGAAACATTAGAAAGATCCCTGCAAGTGTAAACAATATCACCAATATCTAGCTTCCTTGCGTACCATAATACAAAACTAGTAGTGAGAGACCTTAATTTCTGAGGCCACTCATACCTCATCAGATTCGAAATCATGTAATCCTCCTTTAAAAGGTGGGTCATGAACCAGGAATACAACAACAGAATAGAGAAATTTAAAGTACCTCTTTTATTTTTATACCGTGTATGGATCGTATAATAGATGTCAGCAAGCAAAGAAGGAGTCTGGTCTGTATTAAAAGTTTTTGTACCCCAGAACACATTGATGGCTGCAGGGTCGATATAATCTACAGTTCGTGGAAATGAGATAACACCAAATATAAGCAACCCTGGACAGTCGACACAAGATTCCCATTATTTGTTATTAGCCAAATCAAGAGCCTTATTTTCTAAATAACATCTCTTAATTCCTCATACGTCTCCTTCTTTTTTATAATTAAGAGTAAATTCATGATAAGGGATTTTTAAACCTTCTGCCAGTATTTTGATGTTGATGGTTTGTTAGATACCCACATAGATCTTATCTTTAGAAAAATTCAGAATTCGGTCTAATTCTTCCAAAGTTGGTTCCAGCTGGAAATCTTGAAAGGTGAAACCTCTCAACGGAGGGTCATAAAATTGAATCAGAGCAAAAATAACATCCAACTGTACTTCGACTTTGGTTAAGTCCAGAATATCCCCATGGCGACGAGTGAATGTTTTTAGGGCCCTTTCAGATAATCTTTCTTTTACAACCTTGATTTTGGTCACATCCGGTTTGATAGCATTAATATGGACGAGTTGCTTCCCTTTAGTACTCATTCTCAGATACTCACCAAAAAACCTTTGATTTTTTTATATATTTCTTTTTACCCTGTGAATAAGACAATCAAATGAAAATGGAGGATAATGAATATATGAAATGTAAATATGTATGAGTGCATGAATGTGGGGCTAAATGACGGGATTTGATGGATAATATCCCTAGAAGGTAGGCTCTAGCTTGGGTTTACGGATATTCTGCCCTCCCCATAAGGTGGTTTCCTTAAGGGTATCGTGAATAACACTAGAGGGAAAGGCACAAGGGCCTTCATTAAGTGGAGTCTCTTTGCATACTGAAACTTTCGTCTCTAAGTCGTGAAAGGTCTCATCATGAGAATTTGGTTTGAGGTTTGTACAAAAAGCCATAGGCATCATTCTAAAGTCTTACTTCCCAAGAAGATGTCTCTTGATATGTATTTCTTTTAGGGAATTCCACCGACTCTAGGCTAAGTCGTCACATAAACTCATACGAATGGTGTATCCTCTAAGAGTTTTTGAAAATATTTTTGCACAACTTTAAATTCCACCACAAATATAATAATATGGTGACAGTAACAGTAAATAAATTCATAAAGAAAATAAATAATTAATTAAATAAAAACTCAACAATAAAAAGAACCCTAAAACCCCTAAAAACAAAGGACTAAGCTTCTGAACCTAGGGTTGAGTCATCAGCAGAGTCGCCAGTTGTTGCAACTGGTTTTCAAATCAGAGTCGCCACCCTTAATTTTTATCCTAAGGAAGGGAGTATAAAAGATAACCCTAAAAAGTTCAGAGATTCAAGATTGTTAACTCGGTTCTAGACGAAGGGAAGGTGTTAGACACCCTTCATCTACCTTGTTCACAAGGATACTAGGTTTAGAAGCGCGATTTTTAGGACATAGGGTTTTAATTATTTATTAGGGGAAGGAGGGTTTTAATTTTAATCAGGGTGACTCGCCACGATTTTAATCATATGCCTACATATCCTCTTAGGAGGAATTAGAGTCTCATTTCTTAGTTCGCGGTTGGTTTGTGTTTTTTACTAATTGCGAAGATATTCGCATTTTTCGCACGTTTAGTCTAGGTGTCGTGAATAGCAGAGATTGTTAGACTAAACACACAGTCGATTCGAATGTATTCATAATCTTTTTTGAAAGTTGTTTATTGAATTAATTTGATTTTGAAAATGGGTTGTAGTTGGTTTAATATTTTTTTAATATATTAATTATTGAAAAAAATTCTATTTAAATGTATGATAGAAAATAAAATTTAATGCAATACATAATAATAATAATGTTTTTGATGAGTTTGAAAATAATATTTGCGTGATAAATAATAATAATAATAATAATAATAATAATAATAATAATAATAATAATAATAATAATAATAATAATAATAATAATAATAATAATAATAATAATAATAATAATAATAATAATAATAATAATAATAATAATAATAATAATAATATTAACAATAATAAGTATACTATGAAATATGTTAAATATATATAATAAAAATTATAACTAATAAAAGAAAATATAAAATAGAGTTATAAAAAATAATAATAAAATAAATAAAATGAATGAGACATTAAAAAACGCAGGGGGTGTGAAATATATAGAGGTAGTAAAATGGTGGAATGCTAAAAGCATGAGGCCCAAGTCCAAATTTTAGACTTGGCCCATTTTTGGCCTGGGGGTATGCTTTTCATGCAGTTATCAAAAATAGAACAAAATGGGGTGGGAATAGTTCTGGGCACGGCCCATGATGGTTTGGGAGAAGGCCAGCTTAGGTTACGTGTGAGTGGGCATGCAATAAGTATCATGGGCGTTCGCTTCAGAATGTAAGATTGAGATCACGCGGATATGGGTGAGGGAGCATGGTAACAACCGTGAGGGGACGCATGCATATTTATTACGTTAATATAATTTCATTTTTAACAAAAACTATTTCATTTTCTGTTTCGTTTTCACCCTCTTCTCTCTCTCTCTCTCGTATCGTTCTCTATTCCCTCTACTCAAACGACAAACCCTAAAACCTCATAAACCGGCGGCGGCGCGTTCTTCCTTCTCCAAAACTAATCTCAACAACCAACACTCTCCCCACAAAACACAATCACGAAATAAACAAACAATAAAGCTAAGTCATGTTACCTCTTTCGGATCTCTGAGTTCATTCGCGATCCGTCTTCTGATCCTTTTCTTTTCCTTGGTTTTGTAGGTAATAGTGGATGGTGGTGAAGCGGCAAAGATAAGGGGCGGCGACATCCAAATAGCTAGGGTTTTAGATATTGAAACCCAAAGCTAATCATGGTGATCCAGAATTTGAAGACGGCAACAAAATAATGACAATGCCCTCAAGAACTCGGTTTTGTAACTTTTTCTTTTTCCGTCAACTTCCTCTGTTTCTTCTGTCTGTCCCTGGTTCGTTTTATAGTGTTTTTTAGGATTATCAATTTAGGAAATACAATTATGTGCCTATAAATTGAATTAGAAATTGATTAGGGTTTGATTTAGGTTTAGGAAATACATTGAATCTGTCTTGTAAATTTGTTTGAACTTTAACTAGTTTCTATTTTTAGTTTGATTTTGCCTTTGTACTTGTGTATAAGATCTGATTATGTAATAAAGACAATTTTGTTTATGTCAATGGTCCGGTTCTGGAAATTGAAATTTTTATTGTAATGTTCTATATTGATTATGAATTAAATCTTGATTTTTACAATATATGTTTGAGTTAAAGGAGCATGTGCATTTTTATTCAATCCAAACAGTGTCTACTAATGAATGTTTGGGCCATGCGCTTATTGTATTGTATTGGGTTGTTATGACTGTAACACCCTCTAATCCCACATAGAATAAATAGCATAATCAGAGTAAAATAGCATGCATCTCAAAGAGGGCCTCACATTTTGAATTCACAAAATATCCAAGAAATTCAAACATGCATACTGGTCATGATCATAACACGTATCAAACTTCATGTTTTCAAAATCATGCACATCACAGCGGAATAATTCTTTACTCAAATAATAATAATAATAATAATAATAATAATAATAATAATAATAATAATAATAATAATAATAATAATAATAATAATAATAATAATAATAATAATAATAATGATTATATCCCATACTATAATCATAAATTCTCATAAAAGTCATGGATCTAAAATCATTAGGCATTGAGGTCACTCAACATAAACTCTTAACATACACTTCAAATAAGAGAAATAACAATATCTCTTCAAATAAACATGAGTTCAAAACCCCTCTGTGTTACATAGACCATAGCAATAACTCACTACCTAGGTATAAATGGATGGATAAGGATCTAACTTCTCTGGCTAATCATGGCAAGTATCATTGTTATCCTCGGTACATGCGCGATGTCGCATAGAACATCATTACAACAGAAGAGTGAGAATTCACATCATTATGGATATATATATATATATATATATATATATATATATATATATATATATATATATATATATATATATATATATATATAAACAATGTATATAACACGCATACATTCTAAGAATTCATCACACTTCGTATAATTATCTATACAACATGGCTTCACCAATACAAGTACCAAGACAATTATATCCAAGTAGAATAATTCATACAATCATCACATATATTGCAATCATCATTAAAGTCACGGTTAAACCAATTATCACATACATTACGCATTTAAAGCAAAACATCACATAACAATAAATGCGACTCAATACGACTCATGCATGTGGTACCATCATGAACATCAAGTTCACCTCGCTCCCAATTTAATATTTAGAACCAGAGCCACACTTCCGATTCAGACAAGACCAAAGCCCACCAATATGAACATATAGTTCACCTCTTCTACTTCCACACAAGTATCAAAGAAATCAATATGAACATATAATTCACCGCTTCTATTTCCACATAAGGATCAAATCAACCAACCGGAGTTTAATCTCCCATGCATGCATGTGCAAACACAACCAATTATATGAAAATTAAGATTATCACCAAACCTTAGTCATACTTCACATCACGATAATCCATCAAAATGAATTATCCACCATTGCACAAACACACTTATATCATCAACACAATGCAATCATATAACATTCATCAATCACACATATCACGAATAGCAAACAATATCAAAACATGTTTTTTCCATTCATCATCCATTCATGACACATAACAAATAATATCCAAACTATTATTCCAATCATCCAATTCCAACAAAACTAGTTCTATCTTATAGTTTATTGTGTTATCTTTCTAACAATTCGAACGGCGCCTAAAATGGAGTTACGGTTCAAAAGTTATGATCGTTACAAAATCTGCCATAAAACTTGATGTATGAGTCGATGCAAAACCCTGTATGAGTCAAAGAAAAGAATGATTCAACGTAAAAGAACTATGAGTCGACACAAAACTACATGACAACACTTCCTTGCATGGCGGGTTGTCTCGCGCCGACCCCCTTCAGTTTGAGTTGACCTAAACTTCTAAAACATGGTTTTTATGCATTTTAACTTCATTTCCACACGCTTTTTCTTATCAAAAACACTATCCATCACTACAAAACATCATGTTTGCCAATTTTATCAATAATCCATCATCCTAACATGAAGGTACTCATTCTATTCCATCCAACACATCAATTTCTATCAAATCCATAGATTTTTACACAAACCCTAACATATGAGAGTTTAATCTAAAATTTGAAAATTAAATCACACCTAGCATGTTACTACCCATTGCATACCATACACACCCATAATAATAAGGATTCCCCCCCCCCCTACCTCTTGAAGATTCACCTCTAAGTTTTGCCTCTTCTCTCTTCCTCTTTCTCTTCTTCTCTTCTTGTTCTTCTCTTCTTTTCACAAAATGAGAGTTCTAATCTATTATCTCTCATAACCCTTACTAACTATAGTTTTCTTGTTGGGATTAGTAATTCACACCTCCTTATTACTTCTATTTCTCATTATTAGGCCCAATTAGCTATTTTCTATTCTTACTCAGAAACTCAATTATTCAAATAACATATATTCTAATAATTCAAATATTCACCAAATCCCACAATTAAATTAGTTACCATAAAATATAATAATTAATAAAATAATTAAATAATACTAAATATAAATCAGGATGTTACAATGACTAAGAAGCCTTTTCGTTAACAAAAATAAAAATAAACAGAAATCAATTTATGATATAATATTTAAATTAATATTTAAAAAAACAGCAATAGTAACATTAACAATGATGATTATAATAATAACAATAATTTTCATATTGTAATTAAAACAAAATGAACTTCCAAGCAAATCGAAAATTGAATGGGCTCTTATATCGGGCCTTTAAAATAAATTGGCATGGGCCAAAAAAAAGGAATTGTTTTATACACCTCTCTACTTAAATGGGCTTTATTATTTTATTGGACTTCTTAATCACTTTTTTTAATAAAACTGATAATAATTTTAAACTAAATGACTTCAAAAAATAAAATTCTTAACAATCAAAACTGAAATGGATTTGTTGTGTAATTGGACTTTAACAAAAAAAACCAACTGTTTTATACAGCCTTTCCAAAAAAAAATCTTAATGGGCTCTATTAAAGAAATGATTTGTTCACGCTTCTTTTAAAGCAATACACCCCCTTAGCTTAAAATAAACTTTTATTAAAGTCCAATGGGTCATCAGATATTGATGGCCCATTTTGGATCGATACGTCTCTCTCTGATTTTAAACATCTCCAATGAAATAAAACCTACATAGTATAATATAAGGGTAGAGAAAATTTGGGGTATGACACATGTTGGGCGGGTTCATTGAGGAAATATGTTATGTTCGATGTTGTGTCATTCTGTACCAGAACATGTACATCATGATTTAAATCTTGACAGATTTAATTGGATTTTGTATCATTTCTTTTGGATATGTCTCAGTAGACTTCGCAGGTTGAGAAGATTTTATCTGGAATAAGTTTTGTATCTCCAGATGTACATAAGTTACTAAATTGGGATTTAAGACAATTTAGGAAACTTGGTATTATTTGTTCCAAGATTTAAAGAGATTTTGCTGCATAATTAGTGCATCACTCAGCTTGTGGATCAAGAAATATCTGGATGCAGATTTTAAATTCATGGATTGCGGAGGTGTATTTAAAGAGAATATCTAAACCTAATGTATCAATTCTTTCAATTAAGTTTTCGATAATTTTTGTAAATTAGGGGAAGCATAAGTCTTAGGCTTTGTGAGTCTCTTGTGTAGTTGTAAGTCATCCGTGTATCTTTTGATACTATATGGTAAACTGATTGTTACTTGACAGTTTGTCAAGTTATTGTTCTCACTCTTGAAGCTTTTAAGCAAAAGAGTTGAGACTTGTATTTGAAGTGTAATCTTCTAAATTGGATTGTTCTTGATACAGTCATTGGGATTGTGACTGTTAGATATCAGTGAGTTGATAAGAAAGTGAGATGAGATTTCTCATATCTAGATGATAATTTCTAGGTAGAAGTTGCACAAGATAGTGATTAGTGGGAAGTTATAAACTGAGATTGTTTAGACTTTGAATTAATATTGTCATAGTAGATTTCTTTCTTGACTTGGTAGCTCCTAGATGTATGTGATGTTGCACAGAATTGAATTAACAATTTTATGTCAATCTATCTATCAACAGATGTTAGTGACATTGTTCTGATGTTAGAACATCAATATTACATATATTGTAAGTGTCAAAAATTTCATAACCCAATATAACAAAGCGATAAACACAATCTCCATATATCACTCTACAAACTATATCATCCAAATAAAATTATAATTTCTCTCTAATTACTTTATGAATTAATTATTTTATCAATATTATTGTTAATTGTGTTATTGTTTTTAATTTATAATTAAAAACTTATAACAATATTAACTTTTCAATTTATAAGAAAAAGCTTATAATAATATTAATTTTTAATATGCACTCTGCTATTTTATCAATATTATACTAATTGACAATAAATTTATTTTTATGAAAATAATATTAATATTGTTATAAGGTTTTAATTATAAATTAAAAAATAAATAATTGATAAAATAATTAATTCTCATAGTAAATTAGAGAGAAATTATAATTCTACCTGAGTGTTTTAGTTTGTAGAGTGATGTATAGAGATTGAGTTTATCTCTTTTTTATAATGGGTTAAGTAGCATAGTATATAGAAAGTATTGAAATTATATCTTTCAAAAATGTATTTTCGAAGATGTTTTGAAAATATATTTTTAGAATAAATTTAAACGTAAAAATGAAGTGTAACGCAAAAACGAATGAATTATATAAAAAGCACTCACAACCACATCAAAAGATCTATGTATTATCTCGTATTCTATTTGTGGTTCCACTAACAACAGGTGTAGATTTTTTATCAGGTAAATATAATATGTCTGAATTTTATAAATATAATGTGACACACTGAGACAACTTATTTATAGTAGTCTATGAAACTTAATAAATTCCTTAAAAATAACCATTAGTTCTAGACATGTTTACAAAAGATAGTTAACTATATGATTAACATATGGTAGTCGATTTGCTCTTTGCTTTTTTAAAAGATAAATCTGTGTGCACGAGACTCAAGATGATAGATACATACGAATATACCAGGCCCGACATAAAAACAGATGGCAACAAGCCTACAATGAGTCACACATTCACAAACCATTTGATTCACAAACAATTTGAAATCAAGTAAATAATGTAAGAGATATTAAATCCATATCTAGTAATGAACTTATCAATATTTTGCAATTTCAAATCAAGATCTAGAGACAAACTTGAATAATATATACACTTCATTCAAAATAAATATTTTGGATCTGAAATACAAAATAACGAAGACATAAAAGAAATGGTAAATTATCAAATTTAAACTAGATGATTAAAATGGAGGAGAATTTTAGAGATTTTATGTAATGTATAAGTATCATTCAAATTGAAGGGAAAATTTTTATCAAATGATAAATATAACAAAGATGAGAAAGTTGTGTTGAATGTGTAGCAGAGATGAATAAGTTGTGTTGAATGTGTGGTGAGAATAGATAGAATATGATTAAAAATGACAATATTAGAAAGAATGTTGGGATAATGCTTATAGTAAAAAGATTATGAAAAATAGGCTTTAGATTGTTTGAGCATGTAGAGAGAAATGATGGAAAATTAACACACAATAACAGAACAATACGCAGCGGATATAAAATTCCCTAAACTTGTAAGAACCTAGAATCAACAACAAATATATGGCAGCAAATTGAACAAATAAAGGCACAAAAGAACACCAAAATTTTAACATGGAAAACTCCTCATATGAGAGTAAAACCCACGAGTCGTCCAGACTAAAGAAATAGCTCCACTATAATCAAATAAAGGTAAAAAGAGTCTTAAAGTGATTCACAAACTAGTGCTAATAATCACAAATCATAAAACAAACTAACTTACAAATAAGAATCAAAAAGTTAAAAAAATTACCAAAATTTGCAGCTTCAGTGCGAAGCATATACCTATCTAAGGTCTTGTTTTGAAATTACAAACAGTCAAAAGTTAGATACAGGTGTTATGAATCTGCCATCTAAATTTGAGCTCGATCTGACGGTTAACGAATCGGGGATCGTAGATTTAGTGAGACTGATTGCAGAAAAATAAGAATAGTTTTCTCTCTTTTAAATCCTTATTTTCTTTCTATCTATCTCAATCCTAAATTGACTCTCTCCACTTAAATAAGTTTAAAAAAATGGGTTATTCATATTTGGGTCTTTCTCCACATTGGAAGGGAGCTCAAGCCCAACAAATCTCTCTCATAACTATGTGGAGAAAATCATCAAACCGGCGATATCATAACAAGCTTCAAATTTTCCTCTTGGTAACGCTTTAATCATCATATCATAACCATTATCATTTGTATGAAGTTTAGCTAACTCCAACAACTTAGCATCCAAAACATCATGTATCCAATGATATCTCATATCAATGTGTTTGGACCTATTATGAAAAGTCAAATTCTTATCAAGATGAATAGCGTATTTACTATCAACAAATAACACATATTTATCTTGAACAAAACCAAGCTCCTGCAAAAATTTCTTCAACCACGGTAACTCTTGCATGCGTCGGTAATTGAAATGAACGCGACCTCTATAGTAGACAATGCTACAATCTTTTGCAATCTAGACTGCCAAGCCACAACTCCCCCTGCAAATTTAATCATGTAATCCTAGGTGGAATTTTTAGAATCAATGTCTTCAGCCATATCAGAGTCAGAGTGCCCCACTAGAGTAGGCTTATCACCTCCAAAACAAAGCCTCATACAAGTAGTATCGCGAAGATATCTTAAAATTCATTTTACAACATTCTAATGCTCTTTACTTGGATTTGACAATAACATGTGTTATATCTGGTCTTGTACACACCATTTCATACATGAAAATCCCCACAGCTAACCCATAAGAAACATGTTTCATGTCAAATGTTTCATCTTCACTTGAAGGAATTTGATTAGAACTCAAATAGAAATGAGTAGAAAGAAGAGTGCTTACCACCTTAGAACTTTTCATTGGGAATCTTTGCAGCACTCTTTTGATATAATATTGTTGTGACATCTAAAGTTTTTACTCATTTTTTTCACGCATGATTCTAATACCAAAAACCTATTTAGATGATCTCATGTATTTCATGGTAAATGACTCTCTCAACTGCTTCTTTAACCTGTCAATGTTAGAAATATTTTTCCCTATAATGAGCATATCATTGACATATAACAATAGGATAATTAAACCATTGATAGAAAGCTTTCTAACAAAAATGCAATGATCAGAAGTAGTCTTCTGGTATCCTTGATCACGCATAATAGATTCAAACTTCTTGTACCATTGCCTTGAAGCTTGCTTCAAACCATATAAACTCTTTCTCAATCTACACACATGATCTTCTTTTTCTTTAAATTGAAAACCATCGGGTTATTTCCTGTAGATCTCTTACTCCAAATCACCATGAAGGAAAATTATTTTCACATCCATTTACTCAACCTTGAAATCAAGAGTTGCAGCCAAAATAAACACAGTTCTAATTGATGACATCTTTACGACGTGTTAGGAAATCTCATTAAAATCAACACCTTTTCTTTAACAGAAACATTTCACCACTAATCTGGCTTTATACATTAAAGACTTAGAGTTTCTCTCATGTTTAACTCTATAAATCCACCTGTTTTCCAAATCCATTTTTCCTTTAGGAAACTTCACTGAATCATAAGTGTGATTATCATGCAATGATTTTATATCATCGTGCATTGTATCCAACTACTTTTTATTTTCATCACTTTACATGTCCTCTTGAAAACACTCAGGTTCACCCTGATCAGTCAATGTCATATACTCATCAGAATTATATCTTGTAGAAGATTGTCTTTGTCTCTTATACTTCCTAAGTTAATCTTGAGATGATTCTAGAGCTTCACCAAGATTCTCATCATGTAACATAGCATTCTCCCTTTCATCATCATTAGTTGAAATATTCACCTCATCTCCAAGTTATTGATCATCAACATAATCATATGGCTCACCATTCTGATCATCACCACCAATATAATCTAGATTATGATTAGGTAACCGAACTGGATCAATATTAGACAAATTGATATCTTTCTTGGGTGTAGTATTCTCTACCTTATCAATGTCTTCAATAGTTTGGTCTTTTATGAATACTACATTGCGGCTTCGGATAAACTTATTCCCTACAAGATCATACAACATGTAACCAAATTGATCTTACCCATAGCCGATGAATATACATTTTATTGAATTTGCATCCAACTCGGATCTTTCATCCTTTGGAATATGCACATAATCCTTACAATCAAAGACTCTCAAATGATCATACTTGACATTATTTCCAAACCAAATTTTGTATGGAACTTCACTGTTCAAAGCAAATGTGGGAGTGAAATTAAGAACATGCACCACCGTGTAACGTTCCTCGCCCTAATAATGATTCGGCAAGTTAGATTTATAGAGCATACACATTACTCTCTCAATTAGTGTTCGATTCATCCTCTCTTCTAAACCATTCAATTGAGGATTTTTAAGAGGAGTCTTTTCATGTGCAATACCATGTTGCTTACAATAGGTATCAAATGGCCCATAATACTCATCACCGTTATTAGAACAAACACATCTTAGCTGCTCGTGTGTCTTCCTCTCAACCAAAGCATGGAATTCTTTGAACTTCTCCAGCACTTGGTCTTTTGTCTTCAAGGCATAAACCCGTAGTTTCCTGAAACTATCATCAATAAAGGTAACAAAATAAATTGCACCACTAAAGGATTTTATCTTTAATGGACCACAAACATCATAATATATCAATTGGAGCAATTGTGACTTCCTTGAGGGAGGATGTATTATGAAAGACACTCTAGTTAGTTTACCGGCCATACAATTAGAACACTTTTCCAAATCTGCATTCTTTAATATCCAGGAAGAGCATCCTTTTTGGCCAAAATATTCAGCCCCTTTTACTAATATGACTAATTCTTCGGTGCCATAAAGATGCTTCCATGTCGATAGCATTCACACCGTCCCTAACAACCAAAATTTTTGTCCAATATATTTTATAAAGCTTCTCCCCTCTAGTCACAAATAAGTTACCTTTGTTGAGTTTCCACTTTCCAGAATCAAAGTGATTGTCATAACCACAATCATCAAGCATATGCACATAGATCAAATTAAAGCGGGTATTTGGAGCATGTTTGACACCTCTAAGCCAGAATTGCACTCCCATATTTGGTTTGCAAGCAAACATCACCAACACCAATTACCTTAGATACACCATCATTACCCATCTTCAATAATCTAAAGTCACAAGAAGTATAATATATGAAGAAATCCTTTCTTGGTGTAACATGAAATGTAGCACCACTGTCAACTATCCACATTCTCTCGTTTGATACAATATTAACAGACTCGTGATCACTGAGAATAACATGATCATCACTAGTAGCAATAGTAACACGATAATCATCGTGATCTTCATGATCTCTTTGTTTAGACTTACCTTTCTTACCTTTGTTATCCTTTTCCATTTATAACAATACTTTTGTACGTGTCCTGTTTTGTGACAATAATGATACTCCAGATTCTTGTATCATAGCGTGGACTTGCTTCTGCTATTCTCTATACCATCCTTCGTTTCTCTTTTCTGACTTATCCCCCAATTTTTAGTGACAAGTACCTCGAGTTGAGATGAAGAACCATGTGTCTTCCTTCTCATATCCCCATTAAGAATACCATCCTTAGTTGTTTCCAAAGAAACAACACCTCTAGGAGCAGAACTTGTGATAGAAATTCGAAACATCTCCCAAGCTTCTCTGGTAAAGATAACAATAGAAATAATTCCAAAAGTTCATAATCAAATTTAATACTCATTCCTGACATCTGATCAAGGAGCCCTTGAAATTCACTCAAGTGATCTGAAATAGAAGTCTTCTCCAAATACTTCAAACTTATGAAGCTATTCAACAAGAAAATTTTATTATTCCCTAATTTAGAGACATACAAGAATTCTATCTTCTCCCACAAAGTTTATGCATGTGTCTCATTAACAGTATGATTCTAAACATTATATTCTACATATTTTCGTATAAAAGCACATACATGTTGATGTTTAAACTCACATTCTTCATCACATACAGAATTCGGCTTTGTGAAACTAAAAAATAGTAAATGCATTTTTTTATAAACAGTAAGTCTTTCATCTCACTCTTCCACAAATGGTAATTAGAACCATTCAAAAATACCATCTTTATATTTGTATTTGACTTCATTATTCAAACAAGTAAAATATCCCTTAACCAAGAGCTTTGATACCACTTTGATGGGAAATTAACACACAATAAAGACCAATACACAGCGGATATAAAATTACGCAAATTTGTAAGAACCTATTAGGATCAACAACAAATATATGGTAGCAATTCTAACAAATAAAGGCACAAAAGAACACTGATATGTTAACGTGGAAAATTCTTCAATATGAGAGTAAAAACCACGAGTCGTACAGATCAAAGAAATAGATCCAATGTGATCAATTAAGAGTACAAGAGAGTCTTAAATTGATTTACAAACTAGTGCTAACAACCGCAAATCACAAAGCAAACTAGCTTACAAATAAGAATCAAAAATCTAAAAAATTACCAAAATTTGCAATTTCAGTGTGAAGCATGTATCTTTCAGCTCATACTTTATTTTGAAATTTAGAATGGTAGAAAGTTAGATACATGTGTTGCGAACCCACCCTCCAAATTTGAGCTCAATCTGATAGTTAACGAATCGAGGATCATAGATTTAGTGAGACAGATTGCAGAACAACGAGAATAGTTTTCTCTCTTTTGAATCTTTATTTTCTCTCTATCTCTCAATCCTAAATTGACACTTTCCACTTAAATAAATGAGACAAATGGACTGTTCAGATTTAAATCTTTCTACACATAGGAAGAGAGCTCAAACTCAATAAAAAAATATGTAAATTGTGTTGTAAGAAGAGTAGATAAAGTGAAGATAAGTTAAACAACTAAATGTAGATGAAGACTTAAAAAAATTATAAAGTTTTGTTTGCGAGTTGGGAAGCGAAAGCTTCAGAAAAATGAAAATTATAAAAAAATATAGAGAAATTTTTAATATTTTTAAAATAATAATTTTGTATAGAATGATAAATCAATGTTTATCCTTTCTTTTGCAAATTGCTCTTTGTTGGGAGGATATTCTTTTCCAAGTCTCCATATGAAATGTTTTATTCTGAATGCACTGAAATTGCTCTTGGTTCTTGCATTGTTGTGAAATTTGTGGTGCTTATCTCGTTCGGCAGTGTCGTGAAAGTAGACAATAGTAATGTGCAGTTTCTATGTTTTTGGTGATCTTGGTTTAAGAAGTATAGATAGTGTTTGGTTGTAATTTATTGACTTAGGTGGGGTTTTTTTTCTTGTATTAAATGTTGTCTTTAGCTTTTTTTCCTTGCAAATGTTATCAGGTGGAACAATACTAGTTTGTATTTTGGGGGGCATTCCTGATGCCTTAGTTTTTATAGAATTCTTTTGCCCTTTCAAAAAGAATATTACACTTCAAGATTAAGAAGACCATTTCGCAAAGAATGAGAATACAGTTCTTGTTCATTAATGACTAAATGTTTAGGAATGGATAAAAAAGGGAAAGATTTTGGATAAGAATTTATGACAATTATAACCACAATCGTGGATAACTTCACGCGGATTTAATGGAGTATATTTGAGAACGTATTGGATATAAGGATGATGAAATTTGTTTTTTAATAATTATGTGATTTATAATTTAAGTTTATTTTAATTAGTGTTATAATTAATATTTTAAATTATAATAAAATAAATAAATGTAAAATTGTAAAGAGGTAAAATTGTATAGTCAACATAAATTTTTTATAATTATTGCACCATATATTTGAAGGATAGAAAAACACAAGAAATGGGGTTTGAATTCAGGTTTTCAAAAATTAAAAACAGTATGATATGTTTGGTTATCCTGGTTCGTTTGAACTTAAACTACTCTACTCCACCCGTCAATGTGATTTCGCCTCTCTCAATCAAGATCTTAATCCACTAATCAAAATTTTGATTACAACTCACAAAGACTATTGTCAATGTCTTCTTGAGACTAAACCACAACTTGGTTTCTCAAGGAATCATAAAATGTGAATCAAAAATGTGTACGAGAATGTTTTTAGTAAATTATATCACAATTGTGAGTTTATACAATGTTAAAGCACATTGAACAGTATAATAGATAAAAGAGCTTTATGAATATTTCTATTATATGTGCGCAAGTGTTGTTTTATCACCCTTCAAGAACTCCTTTATATAGGTGAACCTCTTTAGATCCATTTGAGACATGAGAAGATGTTTTTAGAAGGTTGATAAAATATTGTTAATGCACTTTTCAAAAATACAGATCTTGTCTGGTACCAGTCGTTACTCCTTGATTTATAATGAATGAAATGTAACGCATCAGAATTTTGTTTCTTTGAAATCTGATCAGAATAAGAATAATAACGTTGAGACTTTAGATCATCAGAGTATTGCTTCATCATATTTTAGCTTGCATCTTTGGTGCTTCAGAAGTTATAACATCATAAAAAAATTTATTGAGTGTGATACTTTAATTTAGTTTGTACTAATATTCTTATTCGATCTTCTTGGCGCAAATTGTTCGACAACTTATATGCTTCTTTATCATATCTTCTCTGTATATTTAAATAATTTATTAGAGAGCATAATTGTTCTTTATATATATCATGTATTTGTTATCATCAAAACTATTACTAAGATGTAGAACCAAACTATGTTCTAACAATCTTCCCATTTTTTATGATGGCAAAAACTTGTATATTTTGATGAACAAGTAAGAACATAAAGCATTAGGGTCTCCCCCTGAGTTGAATACTCATATAAAGAAAAAAATGATACTTCCCTAAAGATGTTTGATCAGAGCTTTTGATGGAAGTTCTTATAATTTCATGTGGCAGAAGTTACTTTCAAGAGACACTTTTCCTCTTTGCTTTTCAAAAAGTGAAACAGAGGTTATGTTATCAAAAATGTTTGAGACTTAGTCTCGGCATTATTATATTCAAAATATCTAACGTTCTTTCCCTTTTTGTCATTAATCAAAAAGCAGTAAAAACACGTAAAGAGAACAAAAAGTTTATGCATTCAAGAACAGAGATTAATACAAACAAAAGCATACAAACAGAAGCTTAAACATAAAGCATTGCAGAAACAAGCAAAAGACTAGATCTAAGGTTATGATGAAGTACAACAGGTATTATTGATCAATGTTGATGTATCTGGAGAACTTGTTGGTTTTCCGTGGTTGATACATCCCATAATTTATTCTAGACCAAATTTTGAGATAGTCTTTCAGATCTTTGATCTTGTTAGACGGTTGTCCAGAAGTGAAGATTTCTTTGGATACAATGGTTACGTCAGAACCTTTTTCTACCATTTCACTGCACCTGATTCCGCTTCCATCAAGACCAATGTGCTTTCCAATGAGATCTTCGGTGATGACAATCTTCTTTCCCATTACATACGAAGTTACTTGATGATTTCATGCAGTAGCATGAATCCATGATTCTTTAACCAGTTTGGGAAAAATTGGACCAATTAATTGATCAAAGTATTTTGTCCATCCTTGAAACTCAACATCATGAGTAAGATCGTGCCCATTTTCTTTCATGCTTTCAAAATCAACTATAAGTTCACAAAGAACTTCAAGAGTGTCAACTGGAGTGAGGAGAGTTCTTTTAGGTTCAATATATCTTCCTTCGTTTGGAGTAGAGGATAAACCAAATATGTTGATTTGAGGAGTATGATCTTGAGACTTTTGTTGTTGTTGTTGAGAAGAAGCCATTGTTTACAGACTTAGGGTTTTAGAGCACACAAAAGGGAAAAAAGTAAAAGTTCATAGAAAACAGGGTGAGTGAGGGCAAAGGTGTGAAAGTGATTTGTGGTGAAAGTGAGGTATAAATAGCTAACAGAGAGAAAACATGAAATTAATTGCAATTAATAAAATAACCAAAATGATTAACAGCAATAATGATTTTTGACAAGGGGATGGCGAAGATTTTGTAAATAGTTACCGATGTGACTCGCGCCTCAATTCATCAACTCAAACGTTTTAGCCCTTCAGATTTTGAACACGTGTTCAGCCTCAGAGAGATGCTTAGGGTTTAGGTTTGACAAATGTTAACGTGGTGAACTTCTTGCGTCTATCTTTGAAATAAAGCATTTTACGAAAACATTCAGATCTTTTGGATAGTTTCTGGGACAAGTTTCCTTCTCGCTTCTAAAGAACTATTGTTCAGATGTTCACAAAAACAAATAAAAAAATTCTTAGGGTTAAATGACATAAACTACATTTTCATTCTGAGCATCATTTCATACTGAGGTGTTTCAGAATGAAATCAAATCTATCTTTAACAAGGGGTTTTGTGAAAACACCATCTCGTTGATGGTCTGTGTCTATAAATTTTAAACAAAGAATTCTCTTCCGAGTATAGTCCCTAATGAAATGATGTTTAATTTCTATATGTTTAGCCCTAGAATATAAAATAGGATTTTTAGAAAGACAGATAGTAGAAGTATTATCACAAAGGATAGGAATGTTACTCTCATAAATATGAAAAATCTTCAAGCTCACTCTTCATCCAGAGCATCTGAGTATTGCATCCAGTTGCAGCTATATATTCATCTTCGGCAATTGATAGTGCAATAGTGGATTATCTTTTGCTAGACCATGAAATTAAGTTATCTCCCAGAAACTGAAAGCTTCCAGAAATACTTTTCTTTCTATTCTATCTCCAGCAAATTCAACAACACAGTACCCTACTAATTTATATTCTCTGGATTTTCTATAACAAAGACCAAGATTAGTAGTACCTTTCAGAACTTGAAAATTCGCTTAATTGTTGTTAAGTGAGATTCTCTAGGATCTTATTGGAACTTGGCACAAAGAAAATTCTATATAGAATATCAAGTCTTGAAGCTGTTAAATATAGGAGAGAACCAATCATACCTCTTTAGAGCTTCTATTTTACTTTCTTATTTACCTCTTCCTTTTCCATAATGCATGTAGGATGCATAAGAGTTTTGGATGGCTTACTTTCTGACATATCAAATTTCTTCAGATGTTCTTTAACATACTTGCTTTGATATATGTAGGTTCTTTCTGGAGTTTGATTGACTTGAATTCCCAGAAAGAACTTGAGTTCACCCATCAAGCTCATTTTAAATTCTGCCAGCATAGTCTTAGCAAATTCTTTGCCCAGGGAGGCTTTAGTAGATCCAAAGATTATATCATCTACGTATATTTGACAAATCAAAATGTCATTTTTAAATTATTTACATAATAGAGTTGTGTCCACCTTCCCTCTGGTAAAATCATTTACTAAGAGAAAGTCACTTAGTCTTTCATACCAAGCTCTGGGAGCTTGTTTCAGACCATATAACAATTTCTTAAGGTAATGAACATATTCAGACCATATAACAATTTCTTAAGGTAATGAACATATTTTCAAAACCATGGGGCTTGTGTACATAAAATTTTTCATCAATGTAACCATTTAAAAAGTCACTTTTGACATCCATCTGATAAAGAGTGATGTCATTATTTACAGCAAATGAAATTAAAAGTCTGATAGATTCTAACCTGGCGACTGGAGCAAAGGTTTATGTATAGTCTATCCCTTCTTGATGACTATAACCTTGTGCAACTAGCCATGCTTTGTTTTTAACAACTCCTCCTTGTTCACTTAGCTTATTTCTGAAGACCCATTTAGTTTCAATGATGTTAGAGCCTTTTGGTTTAGGAACTAGATCCCATAAATCATTTCTGGTAAATTAATTTAGTTCTTCCTGCATTGCAAGTATCCAATAATTGTATAGAAGTGCTTCGTCTATGGAAATAGGTTCGATCAGAGACACTAATCCCATGAGAGACTCTTAAGTATTTCTGAATGTAGATCTTGTTCTGATTGGATCATTTTTCTTTCCCAAAATCATGTTTTTAGGATGTGTTAAGCTGCTTCTGGATTGTCTTTTCTGGATGGATTCTTCAGAAGTTATTGTAATATTTGTGATGTATTCTTTTTATATTTGGTTGAAGTTCTGAAATTTTATTTTCTGGATCTGTCTTCAGTACCTGTAATTTGAACTTCTATATCTGCAAAAGATTCACTCTGCTTTAACTTTTGAGAGTCAAGCTTATCATCAAATCTGACACTAATAAATTCTTCCACAGTTCGCGTTTTTGTGTTATATACTTTATAACATTTTAAACATTCAGAGTATCCTAACATGAAACACTTTTGTGCCTTAGAATCAAACTTGTTTAGATGATCTTCGGTGTTCAATATAAAACAAGTACATCCAAATGGATGGAAATAAGAAATGTTGGGCTTTTTGTTCTTCCAAAGTTCATATGGAGTCTTTTCCAAAATAGGTCTTATTAAGATTCTATTATGAATATAACATGTTATGTTAACTACTTCTGCCCATAAGTGTTTAGCAATGTTAGTATCTTTGATCATGGTCCTGGCCATTTCTTGTAAAGTTCTATTCTTTCGTTATACAACAATTTTAGATTTGAAAGAGGGTTTTGCAAATTTACCTTTTTGACATGCTTCACATAGAGCATCTGAGTTGAACTTCAAGTTAGGAAGTCCTCTGGCCATATTGAGTTTGTTAATATGAGATATTCTTCTCATACTAACAGGCCTCAATCTTTTGTTCCATACCCATTGCTCATCGTTAACAGACATAAGGCATTTTACATTCTGACTTTTTAGTTCGGAAAGTTTTAATTTATAAATGTTGTTGTTTCTCTTACCATTAAAGAGGATTATTCCATCTTTCTGATGGAATAATTGACTTATGTATTACAGGTTATCACTTAATTGACTTATGGATAACATGTTATACATTAATCCATCTATTAACAGAACATTAGTTATAGAGGGAAGTGTATTGTTACCAATGTTTCCAGAGCCAATAATATTTCCTTTCCAAATGCCTCCAAAACCTACGTATCCTCCAGATTTAAGTTTCAGGCTTTGGAACATATGTTTTCTTCACGTTATGTGTCGAGAGCATCCAGAGTCCAAGTACCAAGACTGGTGTTTCAACTTTGATGTTAAAGACATCTACAACATAGATGATTTTATCCTTAGGTACCCATATATTTTTGGGTCCTTGTTTGTTAGAGTTTCCAAAATTCTGATTGAATTTTGGTTTCACAAGAGAATTCGCAGAGTAAGATTCACTAGTATATTTTATATCATGTGTGTGTCCATATGTGAAGTGTGAGTTTAAAGGTGTGTGTTTTATGATCATATCATCAACTTGCTTTGGTTGATATGGTTCATCTCCTTTTAGTTTCACATATCCTACACCTTTTCTGACATTTCTTCTAACTCCATAGATCATTGAAGCCATCTTGCTTCTATCTATGTTTTAACTAGAAATTTTTGAAAACTATAATCATATTCTTTTATGATGCTATCAGAACTAGTTGAAACTTCTGAGACAAATTCTTTCTGAGATTTTTGTAACTCGTTTTTAATAACTGAGTTTTCATTTTTAAGTTTAGAGATGTTTCTTTTAGCTCAAAGTTTTCTGCTTTTAGTTTCCTAGTTTCTTTAGAGTCAGATGCTAGACCATGTTTCAGGTTCCTGTATTTGAATTGAAGTTGCTGATATTTTTCAAGAATTTCTTACAGACTATCTTCTAATTGAGATCTAGAGTTAGAGAATACCTCTTTTGCTTATGAGTCTAATTCTAATTTAGATGAATTAGTGTCATTTGATATGTTGGTCATTAAAGCGATATTGGTATGTTTATTTTCTGATGTTAATTCTGCTTCAGAAGATTTTAAGTAATCCCAAGTAGCCATAAGACGTTTCTTCTTCTCTTTGTTAAATCTCTTCTTTGGCTTTTCTTTCAGAAGTTTAAGATAGTTGCTTTTGTAGTGACCAGATGTTTACTGTGGAAAATGGTAAACAACCGCTGGTCCTCCCAGAGTCCTAAACTGGGGGTAACTTGTGAGATCGACCAGTTGATCTCAAGACGCATGCTAAGAGTTTTTACTGTCACACCTATTCCGTCGAAATATTAGTCAATGGAAATGGTTTTCTTTTGACTAGGGAAACGGGTGTAATGGTTTTCCACACTATGATTTAATCGAATGACTGGTGACTCGTGACCGACAGAAGATATTCATGCAAAAGTGAGACTCACTAAACTAACTGACTGGTGACTCGTGACCAACAGATAGTGTCGAATTGCTTATATGAAATAGAAGATAACGTATAGATCTTGATCGACGGTAAAGAGAAAACAGATAAAATACTCAAAATATATAATTGAAAGATAAAGGATTTGTATTGAAATAAAAATGGTGATTCACGTACATCAAGCACTCTTCACTCTTGATTTCCTGACGCTCGGAATGACAGAGTTTGATAAGTGATTTGAGAGTACAAGTGAACCCACACAAACTATACAAAATCTGCCTATTTATAGTGTTTACAATGTAACTACCTAGATAAAATCTACGGCTAATATTAACATCTTGAGGTAACTGTTTCACTAGATATTTCCACCTATTTGGCACTCAAACACATCGTGGATTGCTGAGAACTGCTCATGATTTTGAAGTTCCGCCTATTTGGCGCTTGAACACGTCGTGGATTGTTGGTAACCACCCACGATTCCTCTAAGCCTCTTGAACGTAAACCGCTTCTGCCTTGCTTCGACACTTTATTTCTGGCAAAGAATAATCACACTTCCTCTGAGTCCAAGAAACCCTTTTTGTCGACTAAAGCCATTTTCGAACAAGTCCTTGTCTTTTACCCTTTGTTCGACTAAACCAATTTTAAACTCCTGACATATTTTCTTTTATTTATTCCTAGTCAATGTAGTTCAACTTCGACAGTTTCAGGGTGACTCCTTTCAAGCATTAAATCTAACTTAATAAAACCATCTTTTCAAACACTGCTTCCCGTTTCCCAAAAAAAACCCTTATTTTGGAGGATGACTCTTAGCTTATGAGAATATCTTCATTTACCACATGTACTTGAATACCTTAAGATTTTCCAAGGTAACAAAATTCCCCCCAGAGATGCCATTTTCAAATTTCGACCAATATGAGATAATGGCATCTTTGAAGCGTCGGTTTCACCATTCGACCAAATCATTTCCATTTCTCTAAAAATGAACATTACCATTCTGTCTTTTCCATGACATCACATAATCATGGACGCGTATCACGCTTTTCAGTTTTGAGACGTGTGACATTAATTGCTTGCCATCATTGCACTTTTAGTGGGAAATGTGGCCCACTAACTCATGTTGATCCTGCGGCACGCGTCCCACTAACTGGCGTGATTTGAACTTGGGAAATCACAAAATATTTTTCTCATTATTTCCTCTTTCCTCAGGGTCTATAAATACCCTTATTTCCCATTTTTTCTATTTTCCTTCACTTCTTCAATCCCTTACTTTTTAGAAAACAAAACCCAGAAACTACACACCATCGTTGTTCTTCATCTTCATCCTCCTTCAAACATTTTACAATGGTGAATGTTAAAAATCAAACCTCTTCTCCAGCAATCGCTCTTCAACTGCACCTTGTCGACGAAAAAGCTTATGTGTCGGAACTTCCATTTGCTGAGGAGAAAGCCAAAATCTGGCAATCTCAGGTACTTATCCCTTTCTCTCTTGAGGAGAAACCCTTAGCCTTTTTAGGATCACTTCCTGCTGATGCACCCTCTGAAATATATGTAGATAATAAGGAGGCATTTTTCCCACTAGTACTACTACCAGACCCATCATCTCTTCTCCAAACCCTATATCAATTAAATATATTGACAGGAACTTTAGGACCACTCCACCTCTTCGTTTCCCTAAATTTTGTGCTTGGATGGCACGTTTAGAAACTGCCAAAGGAGACCAATGGAAAAGGATGGGTATTTATGCCCTGCTAGAACTTTCTCGATGTGGTCAACCTTATTCTAGTGGCATACTGCTAGCTGCCATACATTTCTGGGAGGGATCGACCAACACCTTTCATACTAAATATGGTATGATCACTCCAACCCTATTCGACATTGCTTCCATCACAGGGCTGAAACCATCTGGCACGATTTTCAACTATAGAGATGCTGAACTTGTGCCACTAAGGTTCGATGTGGGTGAAGCTGGAAAGCCAACCTATAATAATTTCATTGACTATCATGCTCAATCCTCTGGTCCTGTAACTGATGAAGAGCATGTGGCGTTTCTAACCTTATGGATATCTCGCTTTCTTTTTTGTTCTAGGTCAATGCAGGTGGCCAAAAAATTCTCTTATCTGGCCACCCAGTTGCATATGGGTGAGAATTTTTCTTTAGGCCAACTGATTTTGACCTCTCTCTATGCAGCTTTGACTGATGTTGCTAACCAAATAAAGTGTTTTGACCCTAATAATCCAAATAAAAAGAACGTCTTAGTCCATGGTCTTTTCTGGCTCTTGCAGCTATGGTTGAATGCCACTTTCTCTGAGGAGATTAAGCCCTTTATAAATAGAAAGGTAGCATGTCCTCCATCTCAAAGCCATATCGTTTGGCAACGCCTTCTCCCTCTGACTCTTATCTTCATTATGATCTCCGATATGTTAGAGTACTTTCAACTACACAAATTGGTAACGATTTCTGGAAAGCTTACCCCCTGCCTATTTTACTTTGGTTGCTTATCTGATTGTTTTACACTTGTCTTACAGCTATAACAATAGATCAGGCGAGTGTCGTTCCTTTCGGCAAACAAAAACCTTCAACGCGTTAGGTTTAAACTTCAACTTTCTGCCAGCTATCATTCTTGATTTGGCATATCTGGCTTAGCTTAATTTTGTAGATCATTCCTGACCACACACCCTCCGACGATGAACCCATTTCTTCTTTACTCAAGGAGGCTTTTTCGGTGGGTATATTTATATACTTCTTGTTTCTATGTCGTTTACGCCCTAAACTTGTATTAATATTTTCCTTGTTTTCCAGAGTCAAAAACGCTCAGCGGATTTGGCTGCTCCCTCTGACAAATCCAAAAGGTCCAAGAAGGACAAAAAGCATACTCTGAGAGGGTTAAGGTGTATTTTGTCGATTCAAAACTTCCATTATCGACTAACACAATTTATTTGACTTACATCTTTCTATGATACTTAGTCATCACCTGATGTTCAACCCTCTCAACACTCCCACAAATCCAAAATCCATAAGATGAAAAAAGATTCCTCTACTGAAGGCGAGGTGGCGAAAAAGAAGAAGAAGAAGAAGAAAACAAAGGTACATGTATCCCAGGGTGCTGAAGCAAAGGTTGGCTTGAAACTTGTTGATGAAATAGAGGAGCCAGCTGATGTCGAAATTCCTCTTATTACAAGAAGGAGACGTAACGTGGTCTTGGTCGAAAATCCTGAAGCCAGTTCGAATTTAGGTTCTGACACCATTGTGGTCGACACAACTCTGGTTACTCTGACTTTTTCTCCTAGGGTTAATGAAGTTTAAAGCCCAATGAGAGACTTTACTGATGTTTCAGCTAAGGATGAGTTTGTCGATCTTAATCCTTCGACACAGGTATTAGCCGGTTGTTTTCTAGTTTCTTTCATTTTTTGTTTGTTGATTTTTTTTTTGCTAATACCTTTTCTTACTTCCTTTAGGTTAACATCTCTGGTCAACAACAATGTGTACCTGACTATACCCCTTTGTCAGAAGCTTCTTCCCTTCACCATCATGAGAATCTTGACATTGTTGATGGTGAGTTTATCGACCTGACTATTTCAGCTACTCTCAGTGAGTCTGACTCGGTCACTAGTCCTGCCAAACATAAGGGTTATAGTTCGATTAGTTTTGATTCTATCCTTTTAGATTCCCTGCAGAGTTCAGAAGCAAAAAATGTCACCACCTTTCGAATCTTGCCCCCTCCTGAAAGCACGTAAGGCGCGCCTCTCGTTTCTTCTGGGAGAACAAAGGTCGACTCACCCACTAAACTAAAACACATGGGAGTAAATCCTTCTGGTCTAGAAGAAATTGCTAGTTTGCGTCGCTTTGTGAGTTCTCGCACTCTTTCTTCTGACTCAAACCCATCTAAGGCATATAATGACAAGATAAGTCCTGAAGCAGTTAAAGCCAAAAATATGATGACTAGGATTCAGACTCATGCTTTGAATCCTGATCTACCTCATCTGCTCCATTTTGATCCAACTCTAGAACTTTCAGACGCTCTCACTCAAATGAAGGGACTCAATATGTCTGAATCATCCAGGTTGATGATAACGGCATTTGATAAACTTTTCATTCCTCTATGCCAAAACGTTGAAAGAATTCGGGAAAATGAGGAAGCGGTTGATTCAAAGGAAGCCTTCATGAAAGAGAAGTTGGATATGGTGGTGCAAGTTACTGAAGAAATTAATGATTTGTTAGCAATGATTGAAAATAAAAAACATGAACTGATTCCCAATCGAAACAGAGTTGCTGAAATACGTAACCAGATTTCTGCTCTCAACAAGGAATTAGAATTAATCACCAAGCAAGAGAAAGAGATTAACAATGTGATTAATCCAACCCAGGCAAAAGTTGAGCAAATGGTTGTGGACACCGTGGCTGTAAGTGACGCAATTTCTTCTGTCGAAAGAGAGCTTGAAACACTTAAGATTCAGGCAGAAGGTTTTGAATATCAAGCCACCAACCTCCATGGTGAACTGCAGTAATTCCAAGCCAAATTTAAGCATTTTTAATCATTGTACCAACAATCTTGTAATTTCTTCATGGCTTTAAGCCAAATTTTAACGAATCCTTTCTTTGTTTGTTTTATATGTACCTTTCATGTTTTATACGTGTTTTGAATTTGCTGGTCTCAACAAAATTTTACCAGCTCGTTGGTTCGACGAATATTTATTCCGTCGAGATTTTGATTTCTTGAAGAATGGGCTTATACTTTTTTAATTACTTGCCATTTACCCTTAAGATCCGTCGATCTGGGGCTAACTCCTCAAGCTCATAGTCATTATTTGAAAACACTTGTATCACCTTAAAAGGTCCTTCCCAATTTGGGGACCATTTCCCTAAGACTCTATTATTTTTGTCCATGGGTAATATCACCTTCCATACTAGATCATTGACAGCAAATACTTTATCCTTTACTTTTTTGTTATAAGCTCTGGCAACTCTATCTTTCTGTCTTATTAACAAATCAAGGGCCAACATCCTTTCTTCATCTATGTCTACAAGCTCGTCTTCCATCATATTCTAGTAATCTTCAGATGGTATTTCATGTTGTCTTTGGATTCTTATCGATTGAACATGTATCTCCACTGGTAACATTGCATCATGCCCATATGCAAGTCGAAATGGAGTAGTTCTTGTTGCTTCCTTAGGGGAAGTTCTACACGTCCATAAGGCTTGATCCAGTGTTTTATGCCAATTCCTTGGCTTCTTTCCTACATGCTTCTTTATTAGGCTAATTATCACTTTATTGACACCTTCGACTTGGCCATTTGCTTGAGCATAGTAAGGAGTAGAAGTTAATAATTTAATTCCAACTTCTTGCGCAAATTCTTGCATTTTTCGTCCAGTAAACACTGATCATTGGTCGGTCGTAATTGTTACTGGAATTCCAAACCGACAGATGATATGATTTTGTATAAAATAAATAACAGCTTCTTGATCGACGTTAGTTAAAGCTACTGCCTCGACCCATTTTGTAAAGTAATCAATACCTACTAAAATATATCTTTGTTGTTTTGATGATGCTGGTTTTATTTCTCCAATCACATCTAAGGCCCATCCTCTGAATAACCAGGGCTTTATAGCTGCATGTAATTCACTTGTGGGGACATGTTGTATGCCCCCATGCATTTGGCATTCTCGGCAACCTTTAGCAAACTCGATGCAATCTTTTAGCATTAAAGGCCAATAGACGCCTGAACGCACCAAAAGCCATTTCATTTTGTGTCCTGCTTGATGTGCACCACATGCTCCACTATGCACACTTGACACTTCCATGTATGCCTCACTTTCTCCAAGGAATTTTAACAAAACTCCTTCAGCAGTTTTCTTAAATAATTCGTTCTCTATCAAAACATAACTGAGAGCGCGATACTTGATTTTACAATATGTCGACCCTGTGGGGATGCGCAGATAGTTAGCCAATGGCTTTCACCAGTCATTCTCTTATCCATTGTCAATGGTTAAAATTTGAAAATATTCGGCATCTATACCCCCTAACTTTATGATCGACAAATCTGAAGGGGATAACAAAGTTGCTCGAACTTTCTCTCTTACTTGGGTAAGTTATTCCTTTTGATCTCTCTTGTATCCTGAGGCTTCTTGTGCTAGGTCATTAGCCTTTTCGTTCTCTCTTCGAGGTATGTGTCGAATACTTACTTGCTCAAATTGTTTTAATAATCTTATGGTAATCACAAAATACATGATTAAATTTTCTTTAACACATTTGTACTCCTTTGATACTTGTTTAATCACTAATTCAGAGTCTCCCATAATTTTGAAGTTCCTTGCCCCTAAATCTAGCAGTAGTTCAAGTCCTGTTATTAAAGACTCGTATTCTGCTTCATTATTTGTGCACATACCGTCAATTTTATACTTGAACTCTGCTGGAATTCCACTGGGAGAAATTATAATTCCTCCTATTCCAACTCCATTCTTATGGCTAGAACCATCAAAGTATAATTTCCATGGCACTAAATATACATAATTTTGAGGTATACCAACCATTGAATGGTCGACCAAAAAATCTGTCACTACTTGTCCTTTCACTGCTTTTAAGGGCATGTAAGTCAGAGAATACTCTGTTAGTGCTAAAGCCCATTTACCAATTCGACTATGTAAAATTGGTTTGGATAACATGTGCTTAATAATATCAAAATGAGAAGATACATACACATAAACAGGCTTTATATATTGCTTTAGTTTAATACAAGAGAAATACAAGCAAAGGCATAGTTTTTCTATATCATTATACCTAGTCTCAGGATTATTTAGCATTCGACTAAGATAAATAAACAGGTCTCTTCACACCTTTTTTGTCATGTTGGACTAACATACTACCTATAGTCGCATCTGAGGCTGCAATATATAACCTCATAGGCCTATGTCTAACAGGAGGTGCCAATATTGGAGGCTTTACTAAGTAGTCTTTGATTTTGTCGAAAGCCTCTTGATGCTTCTCTTGCCAAACAAAATCTTCATTTTTTAGTCGAAGTAGTGGTGAAAATACTTTGGTTTTTCCACTTAAGTTGGATATGAACCTCCTTAGGAAATTTATCTTGCCCAACAAAGACTGAAGTTCCTTTTTGGTCGACGGTGGTTTGATGTCCATGATGGCTTTGGTCTTACTTTGATTTACTTCTATGCCTTTTTTATGCACCACAAAGCCAAGAAAATCACCTGCCTGCACACAAAAAGCACATTTTAATGGATTCATTTTTAATCCATGTTTTCTCATCCTTTCGAAAGACTTTCGAAGGTGTTGCAGATGAGTTAGTTTACTGTTCAACTTTATTACAATATCATCAATTTAAACTTGCATGAAATCTTCAATAAAATCATGGAACATAGAACTCATTACCCTTTGATATGTCACTTCGGCATTTTTTAAACCGAATGGCATGATAACCCATTCATAGGTTCCCAGTTCCCTAGGGCAGCAAAACGCCGTATTCGACACATCTTCGTCTGCAGTAAAAATTTGGTTATAACCAGAATAACCATCAAGCATACTTAGATATTCAAAACCAGCATCCGAGTCGACCAACATTTCTGCCACAGGCATAACATACTCATCTTTTGGGGTGGCAGCACTTAAATCTCTAAAATCTATGCATACCCTTAATTTTTCCATTTTTCTTAATTACTGGCACTATGTTTGCCAACCATTCGACATACCTTGTAGTCCTTATGAATCTGCTTTTGAGGAGTCTTTCTACCTCCTCTTTGATTTTCGACATTATGGCTGGAGCAAAACGTCTGGGCATCTGCTTTACTGGTTTCTTTCCAGCTTTTATTGGTAATTTTAGTTCTACCAAGTCCCTGCTTAAACCTGGTATTTCATTATAGTCCCAAGCAAAACAATCTTTAAATTCTTTTAATAAAGATATTACCTCATATTTCAACTTTGGGTCGATGTTGGCACTGATATAAGTTGGTCTTTTATCTCCCTTTCCGCCAAGATCTATTTCTTCTAAAGGGTTTTGTGGTTGCATCTTTTCTGGTGCCATTGGATCCTTTTCAAAGCCTAAGGGTTCTTCGTCATTTATGCAGTCCAGACGCTGCTTATCGATGTTTTCTTCGATCGTCTCTATTATATATGATAGCTTTGGTTCAATAGCCAAAGTAGCACCTTCATCTAGAACTTGTGTTTTATTGGCTTCGATAGCCATATTTTCTTCAGCTTCTAGTGCCAAATTTATTTTAATTTCGGCAATATATGTTGAAATCCTGTTTAGAGCATCTAGCTCAGACATCATCACTGATATCTCCCCAGCCTGTTAGCCGGTTAGTACAGTAAGGATCCTCGAGAGGTTCCACATCCCACATAAATCCATGGGTTTCATGTAACTTCAATGAAACAAATGCTTCAACAAGGTTGGCATATACCTCTTCAGCAGGTTAACATGGGGAAATATTAGCTAATTTCCTGTCGAACTGCTTCTTTCCAACATTATTCACGTCTTTCATAAAATACCCTTGATCAGCTTCAATATTCTCGGCTATGCCATCATCCCTCTAGATCACCAAACGCTGATACATAGAGGATGGCACAGCCCCCACTCCGTGTAGCCATTCTCTCCCTACTAAGAGGTTGTAACTTGGCTTGCCTTGAATCATCATGAAAATAGTCGGCCTAGTAACTGAGCCGACAGTAATGTCCACTTGGATCACACCTATGGTGTTTCTATTTCTTCCTTCGTAGTCTGATAAGACCATGTTATGAGATCTAACATCGGTGTCATATTTATCGATTTTCCACAATAAGTGGTGTGGCATAATGTTTACCGTAGCACCACCGTCTACCAACACCTTGTTGATAGCCACTCCTTCGACCTTAGCCCTTATTAAAAGAGGCTTTAAATGGCTCCTCATGGCCATATCTGGTTTTTCAAAGAAAGAATCTTGGTTCTCAATGAAACCATTGTTCATGACAAAATAACACGTTGGCTTGTGTAAAGCCATCTCCTCAGCATCCGTGTCTGCTGAATCCTCTACTTTTGTCAAGCAATCATATTCTGCTGGTAGAATTGGTACCATATTGACTAAGATATTCAAACTCTATTCAGAGTCAGAATCAAAATCGTCAGTGGCTTCTTCAGAACATTTGGCAGCTGGTCGATTCACGAATTCTTTGATTCGTTCTTTCACAGAGGATTCGACTTTCACCTGGTACTTCCTCTGATTACCACCTTTATTTGTAGCAAATTGGCCGGCAACTGCTTGCCTCTCAGCTTGCTTTCGACGCTGGAAGTGTCTTCATTGGGTTCGAGTCATGGGATTCTTCCCCGTGTAGTTTTCAGAAATGTGGCTTTTCTTCTCTGACTTGAACTCATGTCGGTAGTCAATAGCGGACTTCCCTTTGTTTTGTTCCCCATCAATTGGTGCACCCATTCTCCCTTGGGGTTTAATCCAGGTCCCATTAGGATATTTTTCTGAGGGGATACAACTCCTAGGTTTAACATGAGAGTTTCCCATACCTCTCCTTGGGTCCCTTGGTGTAGGGAACCTTTGATTGTATAGCTTGGTTCTGTTCTTTTCTAACTGTAGCCTCTGGAAATTTTCAGCAACTATTTTGTCAGCCAAAGTGCCACATCTAGGACACAAGCAAGCTTGTTAACCTTTATTCTTACAACGGTAAAGGAAGTCTAGCAAATCTTCATCAGTCCTTGGGTACACATCTGGTAGGCCGACATTAGGACTTTCTCCGGTTCCCTCTTCGACCATATTATCATCAGGAAATTCAGTAATCTCTACCATGTTAATGCCAACTGGGTCGAGAAACCAAGCTTCCTCTTGCCTGAGAGGATCATTGTCAATCTTCATCTTTCTTGCAGCAAACTTCAGTCTACCCTCTTGCAGCGAATTTTGCACGAGATCCCTGAAAAGGTAACATTGTGAGGTTGTATGACCAAGATAATTATGAAATTTACAAAAACCCTATTTTCTTTCGTTGTTCTAATGGTGGTAATTTAGCACCTGGGGGTACTAAAATTTGACCATCTTTAACCAGTAAATTAAAATTTTCTTCACACTTAGTGACATCAAACGTATAAGTTTTTACTGGGAATTTTGGATTATTTTCGACCGTATTCTTTCCTTTAGCCGGAAATAATGATTTACACTCATAGGCTGGCCCTGGCTTCATTTCAGCCAAGTCGACCTCTGCCTCTGTTGGTGAGGTATAGTCGGCCTCACAAATAGGATATGTGTCATCATAATCTATGAAGGCTAATTTTTCTTTTCTAGTCTTAGCCTTAGTATGTCTGACTTTTTCTAGTTGCAGACGCTCTAGATGTCTAACCCTATCAGCTAACTGTGACATACTTTTCACGAAGGTTGGATCTATTTTCTTCCTAATGGAATAATCTAAACCTCCAGCAGCCATTTGAACAAACTCATGTTCTAGAACTTGAGTAAAGAATCTTGCTTTTAATGACCTAAATATATTTAGATAATCATTAATGGCTTCAGCAAACCTTCTTTTAATGTTTGATAATTCTACCAAACTAATTTTCGAATGACCCTCATAAAACTGGTCATGGAAAATTTTCTCTAACTTCGTCCATGAGTCAATCGAATTTGGGGGTAAAGTGGTAAACCACGTGAAAGCTTCCTTAGTAAGGGAAGAAGGAAAGTGCTTTACCCTTAATTTTTCATTATTTGGCATATCCATAGACTCAGTTAAATATCTGGCAATATGTTCCACCGTCGACTCTCCAGATTTTCCCCCAAATTTCGTATACTTAGGGATTTTCCATCCTCGAGGGTTTTCAGTCTGTAAAATATATTCAAACAAAGGGGAGGAATTTGTTGGCCTATGAAGTGCGGTATTCATACCATTTCTGACCATAATTCTTTCGACAATGGTGGTTAAATTATTTTCAACGGCTAAGTCTTCTTGTCAAATTTGATCGACAATTTGATCAGCCTCTTGATGTCGATGTACCAATACCCTAAGTGGATTGACAATAAAATTCCTTAGAGGCACCACCATTTTCCCCTGATGGACAGTTCCGTCCTGCATTGACCCCATGTCTATGTGACCAGGGGCATCTAGTCGAACAGGTGGTGCCTGTCGAATAGGCGCTGGGGGAGTAACTAAAAATTACACAAATGCCTTAATTGGGTAATCACCTATCGATTTGTTTCAACGGACTGCCTATTAGTCTCAGTCGGCTCCTGTACTAAAGGATTAAATACATTACCCATCTGGTTAGTTAACCTATTAACCAACTCATGGTTTCTATCATCCATTTTTTGCCTTAATACTGCTATTGAAGTATTAGTAAGAGGCGGTACTAAAGGTTGAGAAGGTGCTACCCTATTTTGGTTGCCTCTATTATTTCCCCCTGGCGCAGATCCTTGTAAAGGAGAGTTCAAATTTTGATCATTATCTGACACTACTACTGTATTCGACGTTGACAAATATCCTAGAATCATGGAATACGGTATTCCATAAGCCGGATCTACATTACCAAAACGAGGCACATTAGGTATGGTAGTTGTAGTCACTACTGGTCTTGGGCTTCCTGATGGAGCCTGAGACATTTGTACGGAAACTACAGCAGTCGACCCTACTGGAGGAAAAAGTGCTACTTGTGAAACTACCAGATCGATAATGATTAAAGTTTGTGACAGTATTTCATCTATGTTTGGATTATCAGGAATTGTCATTCTTAATATTTGCTTCCTAGATAATTGTTTATTACTGTGATCGGTGGGAATGAGAACTGACTGTTTTTTAATGCTGGTTCGCGTTTGCGCTTGTTTTCGCAAAATGTCGCGGTAAGCAAGAGTCGCCACCGTCTTTTATTTTATCCAACAAGGAAAGGACAAAAGCACAGAAAAATTCTTTTTCGAGATTTTTCTCGGGTTCGGGAGGTAGATTATAGAAAGGGAAGGTATTAGCACCATTTCTATCCGTGGTTATCCACGGGCTCTTAGGTACTTGCTCACTACGTTTTCAAAATTTTGCTTTTCTTTGTGTTTGTGGGTTTTGAAAAGAGTTTTGTTTTTGAAGAAAGTGTAAGTGCGAAAAGTTTTGTTTTGTTTTTTTAAAGGAGCAAGTACTTAAGAACCTCTACCTACTCAAAAAGGAATTAAATTATGCTAATGTCCTTTAGACAATGTTATCCCACTATTAAGGAGTAGGTAGCATCGTCGTTGGAGTTTTCGGGTCAATTCGATTTAAGGGACGTGTGGTCACTAAAGCAATGTTAGGATGCTTTAGCGGTAACCCTAATGTCTTAGATCATTTTTATCGAGGCAACCGTTTCGAGGCAACTTTGATCTTTAGACAGGAGGGCGACCTCTAAGACTTCCTATACTCAATGACCACACTTGAGGCAGCCAAGTGAGGTATACCCTAAGAGTGGCATGTGTGAGTGTATTGTTTTTTCAGTTATATTATCTTTGCATGTCATGGTGAGCTACGGTTGATTTTAAGTTTAAGAGTTAATCTTGTCATACAATCCTAGTTAGCATACATCTAAGCAGTTAATATATGTACAGGAATTTAAAGTGTAGAAATTGTAAATCCTACGCTATTACAAGGCTTCGGGGGATTATTTACATGTCCAAAAATTGGGGGAATAAAAGCAGTAAAGTAAAAGTCTTAATTTAAGCTACCACAAACCAGTAAGCAGTTACAATAAAATAAACGCGCGTGAATCTGAAAAATCCTAAGAATAAGAACTTTTGTTGTTTTATTTTATTTTTGGGAAAATGCTAAATGTTCAATTAAGTCAAATTTAATTAATTAAAAAAAACTGATTAAAATTAACTCCAAAACATACTTAATATTTTTTGCATTTTTTTGTTTATGAAAAGGATTGAATTTAAATAAATCCTAAGTCTACTGATTTTAAAATTGGAGAAAATAAGTTAAAATAATTAACTAAATTAAATCCTAATTCTAATTTACTTATTTTTATGATTTTTATGTTGATTAAAAAAAACAAATAAAATGGTCCAAACGAAAATGAAATCAGGCAGTAAATCAAGAAAAACAAAATAATTCTGGAGGCCTGGATCGAAAGAAGTGTGGGATGTCTTTTGACCCAGTGAAGAGGCTGGATCAAAGGTGCATGAGGGGCTGCACTCTGAGGGTGTTCGATCTGGATATGTCATCCTTCGATCTGGAAGTCCTGGGTCCAGTTCGAAGCTAAGCTGCTGAGCTTCGAAACTTTGAACAGGATCCTGAGAATATATTTCCTGCAAAAACGAAACACATGTTAAAGGTCCAGGGGGGACTTTACCCCCCTGATTCAAATCTCCTCCCTATTCGCACCTGCTGAATCTGGGTCTGGGTTTATTTTATCCTGGGATTCGAAGGAGAAACTCAGATTGTGCCCAAGCAATGGCACAATCTCATCTCTGCGATGTAGCTTATATGTAGCACATTAAATCATTCACAAACAACAGTAATAACATGAATATGCAATCAGAGATCGCAAAGAGTTTGAGATTAGATTTCTTTTTACCAAACAGAGGTGCTTTGATCTATGATTCTGAGTGTGGAATGGCTGGTGCAAGGATTGGGTATGGCTTCCTGGAAGTGCTGATGATTTTTGGCAGCGTATCTCCAAGTTCTCCCTGTTTCTTTTCTCTATTTTTTCTGTATATTTTTCGTCCTTTTTTGCAACACTTGTGATCTCTTTTATATAGAGGGGGTGGAGGGGACATGAAGACAAAGGTTTAAATGACCTTGATTATGTGTTTGACAGCCATGAATGAGAATTTGTAAAGTTGATTATGTGTTTGAAAGCCATGAATGAGAGTTCGTAACGTTGGCTAAACACATGGGATCTTGTCCCTTTTTGAATTTTGAATGACATGTAACTGGCCTTCGAATGCTCCCTTTCGAATGGGCTGATGGCCTCCTTCGAATGCTCCCTTTCGAATGGGCTGATGGCCTCCTTCGAATGCTTTTCGAAGGCTTCTTCGAATGGACCCTTTGAATGCTTCTTCGAATGGACCTTTTTGGAATTCCAATCGAAGGACACTGTTATAATGCCAATCGAAGTACTTGTCCATAATGCCAATCGAAAGGCTCCTTCAGAATACCAATCGAAGGGTCTTTCAGAATGCCAATCGAAAACCTTGACATAATGCCAATCGAAATGCTTGTCCATAATGCCAATCGAAGAGCTTGACAGAATTCCAATCGAAAGGCTCCTTCATAACACCAATCGAAGGGTCTTTCAGAATGCCAATCGAAATGTACTTAAAGCACCACTCAAAAATTTTCCTTTTCCTTAGGCAAGAGTTTGTGATCAACCATTCAGGGGGGAGACTTTAGGAAACATGAGAGGGCAAATTTTGGGGTACAACAGTTGCCCCTGTTCAATCTTCTTAAACCAGAGGATGTAGATTGGCTTGCGTGCCTTTCGTGATCCAAAGGTGGAAGATGATTGAACACTAGAGTGCCCAGAAATTTTCACTCGCATGGTGTAGTATCAGCATTGTGATGTCAGGAATGGGCTTACAGATTCCATTTGGAGATTGTTGGTAGGAGGACGGGCTTATAGATGCCATCTGCAGGAGTGTCGATCGCATAAGAGATTCCTTAGAGAGAACTTGCATACCTGTTGTTGTAGAAGATTCCACTGGGGAAGTCTAACTTTGTTTGAGATTTAGGAACTGACTCGTGCTCACCGGGAGTATACCGTTGAGGTTATAGAACTTGTCCTGTCAGGTTCCAAGTATTAATTGCAGACCTGAGAAAGAAAGATAGTTTTCCTGGCTTGTTACAGGTATTAACCTTCATGTAGATAATTTTCCTGGCTGGTTTCAAGTATTAACCTATAATCAGTCGTCCACAGATATTTTCCTGGCTTGTTACATGTATTAAATTGGGACTTGAGAAGGTTTTGGAATAACTTCAACTGGATCGGCATCAGAAAAATCTTTAGGAATCGATTTAACTGAACCAGAGGAGGTCTTGGAATAACTTCAACTGGATCGACATCAGAAAAATCTTTAGGAATCGATTTAACTGAACCAGAGGAGGTCTTGGAATAACTTCAATTGGATCGGCATCAGAAAAATCTTTAGGAATCGATTTAACTGAACCAGAGGAGGTCTTGGAATAACTTCAACTGGATCGGCATCAGAAAAATCTTTACGAATCGATTTAACTGAACCAGAGGAGGTCTTGAAATAACTTCAACTGGATCGGCATCAGAAAAATCTTTAGAAATCGATTTAACTGAACCAGAGGAGGTCTTGGAATAACTTCAACTGGATCGGCATCAGAAAAATCTTTAGGAATCGATTTAACTGAACCAGAGGAGGTCTTGAAATAACTTCAACTGGATCGGCATCAGAAAAATCTTTAGGAATGGATTTAACTGAACCAGAGGAGGTCTTGAAATAACTTCAACTAGATCGGCATCAGAAAAATCTTTAGGAATCGATTTAACTGAACCAGAGGAGGTCTTGGAATAACTTCAACTAGATCGACATCAGAAAAATCTTTAGGAATTGATTTAACTGAACCAGAGGAAGTCTTGAAATAACTTCAACTGGATCGGCATCAGAAAAATCTTTAGGAATCGATTTAACTGAACCAGAGGAGGTCTTGGAATAACTTCAACTGGATCGGCATCAGAAAAATCTTTAGGAAACGATTTAACTGAACTAGGGGAGGTCTTGAAATAACTTCAACTGGATCGGCATCAGAAAAATCTTTAGGAATTGATTTAACTGAACCAGAGGAGGTCTTGGAATAACTTCAACTGGATCGGCATTAGAAAAATCTTTAGGAATCGATTTCACTGAACCAGTGGAGGTCTTGGAATAACTTCAACTGGATCGGCATCAGAAAAATCTTTAGGAATCGATTTAACTGAACCAGAGGAGGTCTTGAAATAACTTCAACTGGATCGGCATCAGAAAAATCTTTAGGAATCGATTTAACTGAACCAGAGGAGGTATTGGAATAACTTCACCTGGATCGGCATCAGAAAAATCTTTAGGAATCGATTTAACTGAACCAGAGGAAGTCTTGGAATAACTTCAACTGGATCGGCATCAGAAAAATCTTTAGGAATCGATCTAACTGAACCAGAGGAGGTCTTGGAATAACTTCAACTGGATCGGCATCAGAAAAATATTTAGGAATCGATTTAACTGAACCAGAGGAGGTCTTAAAATAACTTCAACTGGATCGGCATCAGAAAAATCTTTAGGAATCGATTTAACTGAACCAGAGGATGTCTTGGAATAACTTCAACTGGATCGGCATCAGAAAAATCTTTAGGAATCGATTTAACTGAACCAGAGGAGGTCTTGGAATAACTTCAACTGGATCGGCATCAGAAAAATCTTTAGGAATCGATTTAACTGAGCCAGAGGAGGTCTTGAAATAACTTCAACTGGATCGGCATCAGAAAAATCTTTAGGAATCGATTTAACTGAACCAGAGGAGGTCTTGGAATAACTTAAACTAGATCGGAATCAGAAAAATCTTTAGGAATCGATTTAACTGAACCAGGGGAGGTCTTGGAATAACTTCAACTGGATCGGCATCAGAAAAATCTTTAGGAATCGATTTAACTGAACCAGAGGAGGTCTTGAAATAACTTCAACTGGATCGGCATCAGAAAAATATTTAGGAATCGATTTAATTGAACCAGAGGAGGTCTTGGAATAACTTCAATTGGATCGGCATCAGAAAAATCTTTAGGAATCGATTTAACTAAACCAGAGGAGGTCTTGGACATAGCTAAGAACTTAACTGGATCTTTCCTGAAAGGTAAAGGTCAGTCATATGCAATGCATGATATGGATCAAGCAATGATGTTCTCAACATAAATGAGATTGTATGGTATGATGCGTATATACATGTATCATGATGTATGGAAATGCGATGTTTTAGCTGGGGAAAATAAATCCTTGAGCTACTGGAGAATAGAGTTGAGTTCTTAGTTTCCACTGGGGATGACGAACGAAGATGATTGCAAGGATAAACCTGTTAGGAGAAAAGAACTCTGTTGGGGGATAAACATGATGAAGAGATTACTCCGAGGGGAAATACTCTTTGGGGAAGAGATACTTTGCTGAGATTTTAATGATAAACTCCGCTGGGGATTCCGTTGATAAGCTCTGTTGGGGATTTTGATGATGAACTCCGCTGGGGATTGATTAACATTGCTGGTGATATTGAATCTGTTGAGGATAAAAGTCCTGCTTGGGGAAAGAAAGAACTTCGCTGGGGATGATCTTTCAGTTGCAACTTGCTGAGGATAACCCAGTTAAACTCTTGTGAGGATAACCTTCTGAATTTGGCTGGGGAGATACATTTGTATTCTGCAGGGGACAAGCTTCCAGAATCTACTGGGTAAGATGATTCAACTCTGGCGGGGAAGCCTTTTTAGACTGCGCTGGGGAAATGGTTCCACTGGGGGTATCTTATATTCCGCTGGGGAACATTCTTATACTCTGCTGAGGAATATTAAGACCTTCTAGGGATACTAAGCCTTTTCGGGCTGATGGTAGATCAACTTTGCTTGGGAAGAGTCTTGCTGATTTGTTCATGGTTGCAAGTCTCAGCTGGGAGAGCTACCATTACTGCCTTATTCTGCGGGGAGTGAAAGTATCTTAGCCATATTCTTCAGCTGAATCTACCTTTGTACCTGGTGAGCAGAGCAGCTGTACAGTTTGGACAATTTTTATTGCCCCTGTTTCTGTGGGAGAAGGTGCCTGCGGAGGCCCTGTGGATCAAGTATTATCCCCACCTATGAGGTGCTTGGTATCTTTCGATTGAAATGACAAGTCTTCTTCTGGTAGGCAAGTGACGAGATGACGAGACATAGTCGTACGCTTTGATCCCTAACTTTTGCCTGGACCGCCCTTTCGGTTTTTCAGTCCATCGGGATACCCTTTTTTTGCCCAAGTCGCCATTTCAGGTTTTCGACTTGCCGGGTGTACAAATTTTCATTTTCATCCCTTATTTTTTCCCGAACCCTTTTGGTTCGCCGGGAAGCCCTTATTTTTGCCTAGGCCAGTCAACCTAGCGGGTCTTTGATTATGCGTAGTACTTTTTTGACTATGTCCATGCTCCCAGGATGTAGGGAGGTGCCACTGTTGGTAGTGTTGGGTTACCATACTATTAGAAGATCTTTGCTTGATCGTGCAAGATTCGTTGATGGAATTCACGTCCAATGCCCCTTGGTTGGAAGTGTTTCTTCCACTTGAGATGACCCTTTTTATTGAAAAGGTTTTTGCTCAGTAGATATTCATCGTGCGAATTTCTCTGCTGTTGAAAAAATAGTCATATGCAAACAATGCTATTTTAAGAATGCAAAGCTTATGTCTGTTTTGAAGTTTTTTTTTGAAAATGCAGTTTTCGATAAAACAAGCGAATTTTTGTAAAATGTGATGTCGACTCAGGATTTTACAGCGAGCCTTACAGGAGTCAGGATACCTTTCGTAATAGTATGCTTTCGAACTAACCCGTGCTTCAGCTAGGACTTTTAAGGGTTGTAACGTGGCCTGTTTTACGGTTTAAGAAACAAAGGATAAAGGCTCAAAGTATGTTTGTACCCGCCCGCTCTTCGTGATGTTCTTCGATCCTAAACTCAGCTAATCGTGCATTAGATCTTGTTTGAGTCTTTGCTCTGATATACCAGTGATGGTTTGGATACTGACAATTTATTTTGAACAGACAGTCATTTTGTTGAGAGTTTGTAGGACCTCTTTATTTTTGATTACGTTATCCCTGTCTTTTTGCCTGAACTATTTCTTTTTGTATTTACTGTCAGCGGGATGCCCCAGTTTTGTAAGTCTCCTTCATAGGTTTTGACTTATTGGGCTTTTATTTTGAGAGGTAATGATTGCATGTCCTTACGATTATACGGAACCAACACCGTCTTTTGTTTCAGAAGGACTTCTTTGATGCCATTTATTGTGCACCTGGATCAACTGAGAGAACTACCCTGCCCCAGGTTATAACTAAGGGTTTTGATTCATGAAAAGAAAAACTCCAACTTCTTTGGCTCAAAGGGGTTGACTAGGGATTATCTTCCTTATAACTCTACTGTTTAGGATTTGAAACAATGCTTGTACCTCATCAGCGGGGTCTATTCAAAAGCATACTGTAAAGATCGTGGTATCGTTTTCGTCATCCTCCCTCTAAAGGCTTGTAACTTTTAGCAAGAGTTGAATATCATAAAGACAGTATAAGAATAGTTAAAACGTGTGGATGAATTCAAGACAGACATATGCAATGCATTGATAAAGTAATAAAGTTTGACATGAATAAATGTTCGAACAATCAAAAGAAAATTACAACTTGAAAATCCAAATGAACAAAGGCTTTCAATGATTCGTCATAGGAGCATTGATTATGTTTGGAGTCTCCGGAGGGTCAAACTTGATCTCCTTGGCATCAATCATGTCTTGGACCTTGTTCTTCAGAGCCCAACAGTTTTTTGTGTCATGTCCCGGACTGTCAGAGTGATATGCACACCTTTCATTGGGATGATAGGTAGGAGCAGAAGTATTTGGGTTCCGAAGAGAAGCCTTTAATGTAATCAGCTCTGCCTTCAACATGTGTTGTAGCGCTTGAGTCAGTGACATGTTGAGCTTGGTAAATTGCCTCTTGGCCATATTTGGCTTACTCTGATCAACCTGTTGTTTTTTGTGAGGTTGTTGTTGGACCCTTGAGGTAGTAGCAACTTGGAGAGGTCCATTCTTCACCATACCAAACTCTTGTCTCCTTGGAGGCTGATTAATGATTTGATCCCCAACCTTGACCGTTTGCTTCATACTGTTGTATCTGTCTTGATGAAGCTGGTTGATAATAGTTCTCAGCTCTTCTTGTTCCCGAGCTAAGCCTTGGATGAGAGCCATCTGCCCTAGCATCTGGATTCTCATTGCATCTACCTCAGCTTGCAGATGTTTCAGTCGTTCGTCCTTATTGTCTTCAGGACTTTTCTTGACCAAATTCCCCATGAGGAGTGTTCTCAACTCTTCCTGCCCCTTGGATAGGTTTAGGAAGATTTCTCTGAACTGAGTCTCTCGAGTATGAAGATCTTGGTTGTCTTGTTGGAGAGCCATTGCTGAAATAAACAGCGAGAACATGAGAGACCTATACTGGGAGACCTGTTATGCAATGATATGTATGATATACATATGCAATGTTTTCAAGGATCTCGCGGGGTAAACAAGAAACGGTTAGAATTTGAATCTGATAGCTTGATTGAAGGAACTTCATGTTGCTGAGAGTCCTTCTTCAAGAGTCAAGCTCACCATATCGAGTGGGTCATAGCCCCTGACTCAAGTTATCATGCTTGGATTTCTAGACAACCTTGGCTAGAGGAAAATAAATCCCCTTTGCCCCTTGCTAGCTATTTGATTTACCATAACCTGCATCACAGACCCTTGAGATCCTTGAAATGGTTAAACAAATGCTAAGGCATGATGCTGTGATGTGTATGCTATGCGTTTAAGCACAAGTGTGAGGTGATGTAAGTAAGCCCTACAATAAGTCCAAATTATTGGATAAGGACTGTAAACAAAACCTGCAAGGAACTCATGTTGTCAGATAACAAGTATGTGCAAGTAGTTTAAGTTTGAAGGCACATAAGTCACACATATAGGCTCGAGTTTAGGCTGGCATGGAGTTTCATAGGTAAGTACCCTCTTGAGTTTAGTTGGCTCAAAACCTGTCCTATAAATAGTAACCGGGTTCTAAGGAGCTCAATATCATTGGATTGTTTTCTATGTTCATCGTTTTGGTTTAGCCACTGAACTAGCAACCAAAATATTCCAAGAAAACAATCCTCAATGAGTGTAGTATCGAGTATCTACCAACTTCGGACTGTACCAAAGCCGGTCATCTCACTACCCCTAATAAAAGGCCAAGATGGTCAAGTAAGGTTCTAGGTCATTAGTGCTTAGTGACATCACTCAGCGGCCCCGTATTCTCTTTGATTAACTCAAAGGCTACCGGTACTCACAAATATGTCGCACTAATATAGATATTGCTTCAACCGTGTCGGTATACCCCGCACAGTTTCCACAACGTACTGCTATCTATGAATGTTTCCCAAATCCGGGTTAGGATTTATAGAACTCCGATACAAGCCCACAATTAAAAGCATACAAAGCAATACAATTGAAAACACAAGTGATCTAATCCTAAGGTACACCTCACTCATTAAAATCCCCAGCAGAGTCTCCAGTTCTGTGATCGGTGGGAATGAGAACTGACTGTTTTTTAATGTTGGTTCGCGTTTGTGCTTGTTTTTGCAAAATGTCGCGGTAAGCAAGAGTCGCCACCGTCTTTTATTTTATCCAACAAGGAAAGGACAAAAGCACAGAAAAATTCCTTTTCGAGATTTTTCTCGGGTTCGGGAGGTAGATTATAGAAAGGGAAGGTATTAGCACCCTTTCTATCTGTGGTTATCCACGGGCTCTTAGGTACTTGCTCACTACGTTTTCAAAAGTTTGCTTTTCTTTGTGTTTGTGGGTTTTGAAAAGAGTTTTGTTTTTGAAGAAAGTGTAAGTGCGAAAAGTTTTGTTTTGTTTTTTTAAAGGAGCAAGTACTTAAGAACCTCTACCTACTCAAAAAGGAATTAAATTGTGATAATGTCCTTTAGACAATGCTATCCCACTATTGAGGAGTAGGTAGCATCGTCGTTGGAGTTTTCGGGTCAATTCGATTTAAGGGACGTGTGGTCACTAAAGCAATGTTAGGATGCTTTAGCGGTAACCCTAATGTCTTAGATCATTTTTATCGAGGCAACCGTTTCGAGGCAACTTTGATCTTTAGACAGGAGGGCGACCTCTAAGACTTCCTATACTCAATGACCACACTTGAGGCATCCAAGTGAGGTATACCCTAAGAGTGGCATGTGCGAGTGTATTGTTTTTTCAGTTATATTATCTTTGCATGTCATGGTGAGCTACTGTTGATTTTAAGTTTAAGAGTTAATCTTGTCATACAATCCTAGTTAGCATACATCTAAGCAGTTAATATATGTACAGGAATTTAAAGTGCATAAATTGTAAATCCTACGCTATTACAAGGCTTCGGGGGATTATTTACATGTCCAAAAATTGGGGGAATAAAAGCAGTAAAGTAAAAGTCTTAATTTAAGCTACCACAAACCAGTAAGCAGTTACAATAAAATAAACGCGCGTGAATCTGAAAAATCCTAAGAATAAGAACTTTTGTTGTTTTATTTTATTTTTGGGAAAATGCTAAATGTTCAATTAAGTCAAATTTAATTAATTAAAAAAACTGATTAAAATTAACTCCAAAACATACTTAATATTTTTTGCATTTTTTTGTTTATGAAAAGGATTGAATTTAAATAAATCCTAAGTCTACTGATTTTAAAATTGGATAAAATAAGTTAAAATAATTAACTAAATTAAATCCTAATTCTAAGTTACTTATTTTTATGATTTTTATGTTGATTAAAAAAACAAATAAAATGGTCCAAACGAAAATGAAATCAGGCAGTAAATCAAGAAAAACAATAATTCTGGAGGCCTGGATCAAAAGAAGTGTGGGTTGTCTTTCGACCCAGTGAAGAGGCTGGATCGAAGGTGCATGAGGGGCTTCACTCTGAGGGTGTTCGATCTGGATATGTCATCCTTCAATCTGGAAGTCCTGGGTCCAGTTCGAAGCTAAGCTGCTGAGCTTCGAAACTCTGAACAGGATCCTGAGAATATATTTCCTGCAAAAACGAAACACATGTTAAAGGTCCAGGGGGGACTTTACCCCCCTGATTCGAATCTCCTCCCTATTCGCACCTGCTGAATCTGGGTCTGGGTTTATTTTATCCTGGGATTTAAATGAGAAACTCAAATTGTGCCCAAGCAATGGCACAATCTCATCTCTGCGCTGTAGCTTATATGTAGCACATTAAATCATTCACAAACAACAGTAATAACGTGAATATGCAATCATAGATCGCAATGGGTTTGAGATTAGATTTATTTTTACCAAACAGAAGTGCTTTGATCTATGATTCTGAGTGTGGAATGGCTGGTGCAAGGATTGTGTATGGCTTCCTGGAAGTGCTGATGATTTTTGGCAGCATATCTCCAAGTTCTCCCTATTTCTTTTCTCTATTTTTCTGTATATTTTTCGTCCTTTTTTGCAACACTTGTGATCTCTTTATATAGAGGGGGTGGAGGGGACAGGAAGACAAAGGTTTAAATGACCTTGATTATGTGTTTGACAGCCATGAATGAGAATTTGTAACGTTGGTTATGTGTTTGAAAGCCATGAATGAGAGTTCGTAACGTTGGCTAAACACATGGGATCTTGTCCCTTTTTGAATTTTGAATGACATGTAACTGGCCTTCGAATGCTCCCTTTCGAATGGGCTGATGGCCTCCTTCGAATGCTCCCTTTCGAATGGGCTGATGGCCTCCTTCGAATGCTTTTCGAAAGCTTCTTCGAATGGACCCTTTGAATGCTTCTTCGAATGGTCCTTTTTGGAATTCCAATCGAAGGACACTGTTATAATGCCAATCTAAGTACTTGTCCATAATGCTAATCGAAAGGCTCCTTTAGAATACCAATCGAAGGGTCTTTCAAAATGCCAATCGAAAGCCTTGACATAATGCCAATCGAAATGCTTGTCCATAATGCCAATCGAAGAGCTTGACAGAATGTCAATCGAAAGGCTCCTTCAGAACACCAATCGAAGGGTCTTTCAGAATGCCAATCGAAATGTACTTAAAGCACCACTCAAAAAATTTCCTTTTCCTTAGGCAAGAGTTTGTGATCAACCATGCAGGGGGAAGACTTTGGGAAACATGAGAGGGCAAATTTTGGGGTACAACAATTACACTCTTTGGTTAACTTCCCATTTCTAAGTTGCATTCACTTATAAATACTTAAGAACAATTCTTAGCATTGTGTCCCATCGAGTGTGCCAATTTGTTTACTATGGAAAATGGTAAACAACCACTGGTCCACCCAGAGTCCTAAACTGAGGATAATTTGCGAGATCGAGAAGTTAATCTCAATACACGTGCTAAGAGTTTTTACTATCACACATATTCTGTCGAAATATTAGTCAAGGGAAATGGTTTTCTTTTGACTGGGGAAACGGGTGTAATGGTTTTCCACACTATGATTTAATCAACTGACTGGTCACTCGTGACCGACAGAAGATGTTCATGAAAAAGTGAGACTCATTAAACTAACTGACTGGTGACTCATGACCAACATATAGTGTCGAATTGTTTATGTGAAATAGAAGATAACGTATAGGTCTTGCTCGACAGTAAAGAGAAAATAGGTAAAATACTCAAAAGATATAATTGAAAGATAAAGTATTTGCATTGAAATAAAAATGGTGATTCACGTACATCAAGCACTCTTCACTCTTGATTTCCTGGCGCTCGGAATGACAGAGTTAGACAAGTGATTTGAGAGTACAAGTGAACCCATGCAAACTATACAAAATCTGTCTATTTATAGTGTTTACAATGTAACTACCTAGATAAAATCTACGGCTAATATTAACATCTTGAGGTAACTGCTTCACTAGATGTTGCCACCTATTTGGCGCTCAAACACATCGTGGATTGCTGGTAACTACTCATGATTTTGAAGTTCCACTTATTTGCCGCTTGAACACGCTGTGGGTTACTAGTAACCGCCCACGATTCCTCTAAGCCTCTTGAACGTAAACAGCTTCTGCCTTGCTTTGACACTTTCTTTCTGGAAATGAATAATCACACTTCCTCTAAGTCTAAGAAACCCTTTTTTGTCGACTAAAGCCATTTTCGACCAAGTCCTTGTCTTTTACCCTTTGGTCGACTAAACCAATTTTAACCTCCTGACATATGTTCTTTTATTTCTTCCTAGTCAACGTAGTTCAATTTTGACAGTTTCAGTGTGACTTCTTTCAAGCATTAACTCTAACTTAATAAAACCAGCTTTTCAAACACTGGCTCCCGTTTCCCAAAAAAAAACCTTATTTTGGAGGATGACTCTTAGCTTATGAGAATGTCTTCATTTACCACATGTACTTGAATACCTTAAGATTTTCCAAGGTAACACCAGGTTCCTTGCATTCATAACAAACAACATCTTTGTTTCTTGACTTTTTATAGCCAGAAGATGATTTAGAATAATCGCTTGATCTCTTAGGATTTCTAAATTTCTTTTGTATGTGCTTCCATAGTTGTTGGACCCTTCTAGAGAGAAGAGATAGTCCATCTTCTTCTAATGAGGATCCTCCAGAGCTTTCTTCTTCTACTTGAAAGGCTATGTTTCATATTGTAGTGGTAGAAATGTTCAAGACTAAGCATTGGATTGACTAGACTTTATACAAATCAAAATAAAAATTGCCACTGCGCTTTATTGTTTCCAAAGGAATGGGAAAAGAGCGAATAACCCAAAAAGAGAGGGGGAAAGATTCAAGGTAAGGGGGTTGGTTATGCAAAGGGAAGGTATTAGCACCCTAAACATCTACGGTACTCCGCAGGAACCTCTTTGTGAAATCTGTATATTTTGGCTATGAAAAATGTTGTATAAAAATGGACGGTGGAGGTGAGAAAAGAAATATATTTATTTTATAATTTTTCCACCCGCCGCGGTTGCGAACCATTAGTGCCTACGTACCACCTTTTCGTACAATAGGGGATCAAGGTACACGTAGTTCCTATTTTAAAAATTTAAAACACATACGTGTTGGTTAATTTTATGAGGTAAAACATCATCGTCATTGTCCGTGTGGAAAACATACCTACTACCCACAATCATGAGAAAGGAGAATTTGCATCATCTCAAAGTGGAGGATATGACTTTGATTTTAAAATCAACAATGTCTCACTCAACACTCAAGTGGAAAATATCTCTCTTTACTACATATTGTAGAAGTATAGTTGTTTGCATCACTACAAGGATTGACAAGAGTTCAATCTTTTGAGAAAAGTTTAAAGATAAAAGCCAAAGTTGCAAGATGGTTTGAAATGAGATTGATTGACTTTTAGTCTTCTCGCAAAAAGGATGTCAAAGTATTATTAAGTTTATTGGAGTTTATTTATTAAAATCTTTGAAAATGCATGGACCTAAGTCCAAGTTTATTATAAAAGTAATTCAAGTTTAAAGCAAGTAGAGTTTTCAAAAGGGGGGAGAAGATTTTTGAAATTAAAGAAGATGGGAGGAGAAGAAGAGGTTATCCTAAAGCATAAGGGTAAAGCTAGGGATAAGAACTATCTAACCAACAAGAAGAAAAAACTTGACATTATGAGCCAAGATAGAATTCCCATTCCATGGATTGAAACCAACCAAGCCAAAATAACTAGACCTATTGAGAGAACCAAACTTCAAGTGTATTAAGTCTTCACAAAAATTGGGCAGAGTAACGGTTGTATACGGGTGAATTCCAGATTATAAACAAAGGGTGTAACCATAAAAAACCTGCACACAAAAACAAACAAGCAACCCAATGTCTTGAGGTAAACCTCAAGAACTCCAGACAAAATAATCAGATAAGATCACAAGGTCTCCAAGATAGGCCAAGGTATCTAATTCCAAGTCCAAGAAAATCCCATGCTCCATAATGCCAAGGATAGTAACCAAATAGTCCAAGTACCATTAAAGATTTTTAGGGTTTATGTTGATTATTAGGTGTCTTTAAAAGAAAAGAAAAGCTCAAGTGAGCAAAATAAAAAATGAAAAGAATATAAAGGGGCTCAAGTGAGCAAAGATGAAAAATAGCATGAAATGTAAATGCTAAAAGTAAATGGTACATAAAGCATAAAAAAGAATAAAAGCATAAGGTGAAATAAGTCAATAATTAGTGGTTAGTTGGATGACCATCTTGAAGCTTGCATTTGGAACTTATTAGAGGATTGGTAGAAACAAAGCCTCCACACAACAAGTTGCATTTGCTTTTTGTCAAGTATATCATCCATTTGGAATTCTCACAAGTGCCATTTAATGATCAACGATGTTTAAGTGATCCACGTCGACCAAAGGTGTTGTAGATCCATTAGAGGATTGGTAGAACCAAAGCCTCCACACAATGAATCTAAAAGTTATTGGATCAAAGAGATCAAATTAACATATTTGGGCTTGCAATCATAAGTTTGGGCCACGAATGATCATTTACTCGAATCGGGACAAAATTTAGCGCTATGTTAAGCAATCGTAAGTGGACTTATATAGAAGTCGCACCTATTTTGAGGTCGGTCAATAGCAATCTATGCACCATTTGTTTTGAGACATGATATAGAGATTATGCTCCAACAACATTTAGTGCAATAAGAAAGGGATGAGATGAAGAGGGATGGAAAAAAATACACAAACCACATTTTAATTAAATTTTAATCAAACTATTATTAAAATCATTCATCCATTTTTGTGGAGTTAAACTCAACACCATGAATCCAATGATGTTAATAAAGTTCATGATCCAAAATCTAACCCAAGATCAGCCAGAAAATAGTCATAGAATAATATCACATTTAATATACACAAAAGGGTTTAAAAAAAGGTTTCAAAAATAGAAAACAATTAGAAAAATATCAACTATATTCAATTTAATCAAGAAGTGAAAAGTAAGACCATAGAAAAATCAGAAAAAGGCTCAAATAATTTTACAAATTTTTTGGTAATTTTTTGAAGTCATAAACTATTTTTAAAATTAAAATAAATGGGGAAAATAAACAAAAAATGATTAAAAAAAATAGTAAAGTTAGAAACAAAAATAAAATAAGGTCACCAATATTTGTCACAATATCATTGGATCATTCTATAATTTTTTCAGAATTTAAAAATGTACAAAAGTACTTTTAAACATTTAAAACAAATCAAATAAGTGTAAAATTTATAAAAAATACCAAAACACAAAATTAAATAGTGATAAAATAAAAATCAGAAAGAGGATAATCAAAAATATTTTTCATAATTTTTTCAGATTTTTTGGACTAAAAATGAATTTTCTATGATTTTTTGAAATTTAAAACAATTAAAATATAAAAATCAGAAAAAGTAAATAAAAGTAAAATATGTGGACCATTGGATGAGAGTCAAAATGCGTTAGTAATCAAATCCAAGGGATCTGGCGCACTGTGCATATCATGGTCATTAGTGAATATTGTACAGAATCATTAATTAAATCAGAATTTGAAAAATACAGATGATAGGCCTTCATTGGTTGGAAGATGACACGTTGGTCATCTTCAACCTCCAGCCATCACGAATTGCAGGTCTCTTAAACTGTAAAATCAGAAGCTCAGACCTATACCATTCGCTTCGTCTCTTCAAGACGAAGACAACCACACCCTCGCGCCAAATTTATATATACTGTAGCTCAAGCAATTTGGAAGGAAAATTTTGAAAAGGGATTTGAAATTTCATGGTCAAAACGTGTTTCCAATAAAAGGTAAGTGTTGCGACTAGAACCAAGACAACAAGAGCAACACAATGATATCAAGGTTTTGAAGAATTGATGAAGGAATCTGCCTATTGAAGTTGAGTTGCAGAGCTCTGAAACTGGACTTCTATGGAGCAGTATAGGGCACGATTCTCAAATGTAATTATGTGGTTAGCTTAAGGGAAGATCAAGGAAGGTGAATTGATGGAAAAATTGGATTGAAAAAGGCTCGAGAATGGATTTTGAAGTTACAGAAAATTGAGTTATGGAGCAAGTTTGGCAGGGTGATTCTGGCTATTCAAGCTTGAGAAAATGAATGAGATAGTACATTTATTTATAGGAGAAGCGAATGGGATCAAAAGGAAGAGTGAAGGATGCGTTTTGGAGGGAATTCGTGCAAACCTGGTGCACGAGTGAAGTGTGGTCCAAACTTCACCAAAACTCATCTAATTCTTGCGTTTTGATGCACTAATCCACTTGGGAAAGTTGGCTAATCATGTTTAGACCCAAAACGCATGTTAATTTGAGGTTTAGAGGTTGTAACATGAAATTCAAATTATGACTTGCAAGGAAACTTCAATTCCAAGTTACCATTTCTGAAACAATGGCATTCTCAACTCAAGGGGTCTTAAGGCATGATTCATGATGCTTTAGAAAGATGAGGTTACAAGTTTTGCAATGGAAAAGGAATGGAGTTAAATGTATTATTGAGCTGAAAGTTACATTGAGTCAAAGTTGGAGAAAAAGGGTTGACTTTCCATACTTAGAAATATTTCAAATTCTTCTTCAAAAATGACCTATAATGTCTTGCATCCAAACATGGCATTCCTCTTGGAATTTGCTCTTGAACAAAAAAGATGGCATGATTTATATCTCTTGAATGACATTTTGAAACTTGAATCGTTCAAAATCTCCAAAATTTAAGCAAGTTATGACTTGTTGAAGTTGGAAAATTTTCATAAAATGACCTATAATATTTTGTTTCCTTAAGGCAACTTCCATCCATTTTCTCACTTTGCACATAAAAGAAGGCATAAATTTCATATCCTCAAGATCATTTTGGAAAAATAATGGGCTCAAGGTGATAAAAATTGACCAAGTTATGATCATTTGAAGTGACACATGGAAAATTAGGGATTCATCTAGAGGACTTGTAATCTTTCTTCTTCACCAAGTTTCTTCCACATGAAAACTCCTTGGAACTTTTGAAGTGATTTGTTGATAACCCTTTGAAGAGAAGGATGTTTTTGGAATCATTCAAAAATACCAAAAGGTGAGCAAGATATGCTCCTTTGAAGTTCAAAACCCTAGCTCCTAGATCAAGAAAATGCTTTGAAGAACTTTGACAAGCTTGAACAAACTTCTTGTACCAATGTTCTTGCTTTGTGAATAGAAGTGTAAAATCAAGCTTCTCAAATGAACTTTTGTTTTGATGAAGACAAACCATGATTGACAAAGAAGGCAGAGATTTTTAATCAAGCTTAAGGCATCTATGGACAAAGTCTTCAGTTCAAGCTCTTAGCAACTTTTAAGGTATAATGATAATACTTACTTTGAACTTAAGACATAGATGCTCAATGGTGAAAAATAAACGTTTCAAAAATCCTTACTCAAGTATTTCTAAGTTAAAATTCATTTTTCACTTGAGTGCAATTGATTTGCATATTAGTGCAATCGATTGCATGCTTAAAATTTTCAAAACGTTTGCTACTTGTTGTACCCCAAAATTTGCCCTCCCATATTTTCCAAAGATTTGTCAAGAATCAGTCAAACAGATTTTTTCTTGTCAGTCTATCCAAATTAGGGTTCATGGACTTTTGATACAGTTCCAACAAATTATTAGGGTTTGGTTGATTTTGGCTCAGGTTTTGATTAGGCGGACGTTTCTTTGACATTTAACCAAGAACTAGGGTTTTTGTGCGCTCAGAAAGAATTAATTCTGCATTCCTTTTCAAATTACTCCGAGATATGGACTGAGGCTGTTGATTGAGAATTTGCAGTGTTTGGATTTAATCAGTGAAAAAAAAGGACATATGGACGTTTGTTGTTTAGCTGTGCAATGCTTTGATTATTCGGAACGCCAGTTGTTTATTGATTATTTATTTGTTCTAAATTAGAATAGTTGGGATAAATTCCAGTTATTATAATTTAAGAAAATATGAATAATTAAATAAATAATGGAAGAAGAATTAAAAGGAACATCAACAAAAAGACTTTTATTCATTTTAATTATTTGTACAATTGTTATTTAAATACAGTAACTATTTACAAGTATTTAATAATAATGGTTACAATGATTAAAATTGAAATAAAATTGAATCCTAAATTTCCTAAATCTTCATTCTTCTACTGATGCTCTTTTACTCCATTGATTTTATCTGCAAAACAAAGAAAAAGAAAAAAGTCAAAAGCAGATGAAATGAAATAAAAGGTAGACAGTTAAAAAGATCATCATTAAAAGCAACTGGCCGGAATCAGTTTGTCCTCTCTGTAAATCACAAGATTTCTCTTGGTTCACAAAGAGGGATGGAAGTTTGCTTGCAATTAAAGTATGAAATGCACAAATTTACAAATTGCACAATTTCAAAGTTTGTCAAACATACTGCATAATTCCAAAAATTCTAAACATAGTCAAAGGCAAACTGAATAACAAACTAAACTGTCCAGAATTGCAACACCATGCCTAATCAAAGTCCAAACTAGACAGCAAAACTGTCCAAAACTGTCCAAAGGTGTCAAGAGACAAAAAGCTGTCCAAAGAAGATATGGAAAGATATCAAGAAGTACACAATATGCAGGAAGTATGGAAAGTATGCAGAGGAAAGGCTAACATACCAGCAACATCCAATTTCATCATTTTCCAGCCAGTATGCTTTTTCAGAAAAGTACATTTCTAAAGCAATAAAAATGCTTTTTTTAAAATGTAGAGAGAGAGAAAAAAGAGAAAAGAAAGGGCTTACAGGCTTTAGGCTTGAGGGATATAAAAACAAAACTATAATAGAACAGTAGGGGAGGCAGAAATAACACAAACCAAAAATACCACAAGTTGTGTCAACAACAAGAACTGCCTCTAACACAAAATCCAAAATCACAAATTGTGTCAAACTTTTCAACACCAAGCCAAGGCCTGTAACCTCAAACTTGCATCCAGCTCTAAACCTGTGTGCTCAAAGCCCTCAAACATCCTGCAGAAGCCATCAAACTGCTCAAGCCAAACCTATAATCTCAAAACAGCATAAGCCTGAAACCTGCATTAAAAGCTTCAAAGCCATAACCTGTTTCATCAGTCTGAAACACATCAAGCCTAAACCCTCATTCAAACCAGAGAAAGCCTAAACATCTAGTCTGAAGCCTAAAGCTTCAAGCCTTCCAACCAGAAGCCCTCAGGCCTGAAACCTGTCCAAACTCAAACCAGAGCATCAAGCCAAAAAGCCATAGCCTAACCATACAAACCTGATTCCAAGCCTAAACCAGTAAAACCATGAACCAGAAAAAAGCCTAAACCTGTCAAACTTGTCCCCAAAGCCAAATAAGCCATAGCAAACCAGAAAGAGCCCTCAAACACTAAGCATTCAAATCAACAACCACACCCTCAGAACTAGGCTCATCACAGGGCAAGCATACAAAGCAATATTCAAGATCAATACCAATAAGCATCTCAGGGGAAAGAAGAGAAAAAGCAGAAAACACCTAAACTCTCAGAACTAAAGAAGTTCATCATCGAGTAATACAAATCAAGGGCCATCATACAAGCATACAGGGGCAAGTGTTCACATAGACAGAAGAGGAAAAGAGAGTTGATCTAGGTTTTCAGAATCGTCATCATAAAACCACAAAGAATAAAATACGAGTACCAGGGAAGGCCACATAGCCAGAGCCAGCTCAACACCACGCGCGCTCGCCCTTGGCCGCCCACAGCGCCTCCAAGTCCATCTCCTCCTCCAACTCCAAAAGCCTCCGTCTCCAAAAGGTATAAAACTTCTTCCTTTCTTTAAGTACCTCATACAAGACACAACAATAATCATAGAATCAGTACATAAAAGGTTAAAATCATGTGATTCCTAAAAACCTAAAACATAGAAAAGGAGGCGAGATCGTTACTTTTTCTCGTTTTGCTTTACCCAACCGTGGAGAGAAGAGGAGACGGACGATGGCGCTGGTGGCTAGGCAAGGAATAATTTCGTTCAGGAATGCTTGGCTCAAAAGATGAAGAGGACGAAAGCAACGAAGTGAACGGCGCCTCTGTATCACGAACCCTAATCCCAAATGCACAAAGCTATTGAAACCCTAAACGAAAAGTTTGTCAAAAAGCTTTGGGCCTGTCCCCAACGAATTTACTTAAGCCCAATAAATCTGGCATGCACCCCCCCCCCCCCCCTGGTCTTAGTCTTTTCGTTTTGCTTGGGCCAAGAACTAACAACTAAAGCCCATTTTCTTTTTTTTTGTTTTGTTTTATACATAAACTAGTATCTTTTTTTTCTTTTACTTATCATTTCTTTTTTTTTCTTCTCTTTCTTTTTTAACTAATATATTTATTTTTTTTATATAAATTAAATAATACATTAACCCTTTTTTTATTATAATTAAAATATATAAGATTAGAATTTTGAATAATATTTTTCTCAAACTTAAAACACATTTTCTTGTCTTTTATTAAATCTCTTGTTTATACTTAATTAACAAAATACATAAACGGTAGCTTTTTATATGTTAAGTTAAAATTTTCTTTAATTAAAATTTTGTACATATTAACAAATACATAAAAATAATTACTTTTTCTTTAAAACTTTTGTTTAATTAATTTTATACAAGTTTATAAAACAATTAACAAAAATACAAAAAGATAATAATACTTAATACTTACTTAATTTTGCCTTAAGTAAACATCTTTCTTACTTGTAAATAAATCTCATACACTTACACAAATACATTGATACATTTACTTTGCTTTATTCCTATACATTGATACATATTACATTTGAGATCGCAATTCGATTTGGTTGTAATTATTTGGACACTACTCTCCTATTAAAGTCTCATCCCCATTTGTAAATAATTGTACCCCCACTCCCGGATACTTATTTGTAATAGCGTAGACTTTAAATTCCCGCAATTTATCGCTTTCAAATATACCATGGTTAGACCTAGGGTTTGTATGTACATAAAATCAAATGCTAGATAACCTAATACAAAGACAAATGCATGAAATTAATACACCATTCACACTTGCACCCCTAGGATAATCCCGCTTGTTGCCTTCCAAAATGGGCCATGCTTGCACGTTGAGTATCTTTGGCAAAACAAAACGAATCAAATGATCATAGTCCCTCGATGACGCTTTCGAAAGTTGCCTAAACAAAATGATCATAGTCCCTTCAAGCAAATTGCCAAAGACACTTGGCACCATTGCATTCATGGTCCATACGATGACCCGCGCCTGTCCCGTTAACATCCTAACGCAAGATTGCCCACCAAATACAATGGTGGAACAAAATTGTTAAAAGGGTTAAAACATGAGAAAAAACCTTTGAGTAAATTTAGGGGTAGACAACTCTTAGTTACTTGATCAAACTTGCAAAAACACTTGCCTACTTTTCAAAACCACTCTCCACAAACACTTTCAAAACAAACTTTCAAAAAACATTTGAAACATCTTTTCGAAAAGATACACACCTTTGTATATACTCAAACACGAGTCATTACAATGGTTGCCTAGACAAGGCGTCTTTTTCAAAACACACACACACACACACCATTTCAAGCAATTGAAAATCAAAGGCAAGTGATCTAAAACAAGTAACTAAGAGCCCATGGATAACCATGGATGAAAAGGGTGCTAATACCTTCCCTTTTCATAATCTACCCCCCGAACCCACGAAACATCTCAAAAGGTTTTTCCTGTGCTTTTTAACCTTTCCTTGGGATAAAATAAAAAGTCGGTGGCGACTATTGCTCAACCGAACAAGTGCGAATACAAAACGCAAAACCTCAAGTCAGTTCTCCCACCATATCACACTACTGTTTCTCAGTGCAATCGACTTGCATTCCTTGTGCAATCGATTGCACTAAATCATTTTTTTGCTACTGACTTCACATGCAATCGATTTACAATCTTGTGCAATCGATTGCACACTTAAAACTTTTGAAAATATAGCTGATGAAACCCCGTGCAATCGATTTACACAAAGGGTGCAATCGATTGCATGTTGCACGATTTTGAAAAACAGCAGCTTTGCACATGCCTGTTCATAATACCTTTTCATGGAAACCTTTCACTCAATCTTGGCAATTGTTCATGGTTCATTTACAGAACTTTATGATGTTTCAAAAAGGTGTTATGAACATATAAGTAATCATTTTCAAAATCATTTTCAACACCTCTTCCAAATATATTTTCTGAATTTTCAAAATACAAACTCAAGCTTTTCTTCACTTTCATACATACGTTTTCTGCACACTTTGACATATTGTTAACCAGAAAACATTGAGCATTATATATCTTGAGTCATTGTATAATATTATAATTGGAAGAGACTATCATTCATTGATTAAATTACTCTAAGTGATCATTACTACTCAACTCACTCAAAATCAAATATTGATAGATACTTACATATTTTTCCAGGATTGTTGGAAATAAGTTTAAGTGGTTTTTAAATCTTGTCTTTCCAGAATTGTTGGATACAAGTGTAGTCACTTTGAGAGGATTGTTCTCATGGTTGACATAGTGAAAATCCAAGAGGATTGTTCTTGGTCCAAGAGGATTGTTCTTGGTGGTTTTATTGGTTAGAGTCTTGTATAGAAGGACTAGGGTGTCTTGTCTAGAGACCTAACAATAAGGAAATCTCTTTCATGTTGAAAGGGGACTGGAGTACTCTCGGACTGTGAGGGGAACCAAGATACATCTTTGTGTTCTTTAATTTTCCATATTTACCACTTTCATCACTAGTCATAAACTAGAAAAGAAAGAAATACATTTGTAAACTCATGCACTAAACCAGAAAAATAATATTCATCGTCACTAAAACCAGAATTTTTTAAAGTACCTAATTCACCCCCCCCCCCCCCCCCCTCTTAGGCACACTCTCATACTTACAAGAAGTTGTTGAGGATGATAATGAGGATTCATAGCTACCAAAACCACTTCCATATCTTGAAATTTGAGAGAAATATGCTCTTGTGACTAATGGGAACAAAACCTTGTCCAAACATGACAACTTCTCCAATCAAACCCCTTGTACTTTTGAATCAAATCTAATAACCTTGAAATCTGATGAACCAAAGCAACCTTTCCATACCAATTCTTCCAAAACCAATCCAATGATGAGGTTTGAACATCTCAAGCTTTATTGACTAGGGCATGGAAATAAACTCATGAACCCATGGGGTAACTTGTTAAATCTCATTGCCTTTACCTACATGGATAACAAGCAACACAAACCAACATTGAATTTTATTAGTCAAATGAAGGAATCAAAACAATATCCATGATCACAAAAGGAACATAAGTCAAGGTGCTTGGTAATCCCCTCAAAAGGGCAAGACCAAATGTAAGGAGGGGAACCAAGAATCCTAGTGTGATCTTGTTGTGAATGAATCAACATGGTATGATGAAGAGATCTTAGGGCCAAAAATTGGGGTACAACACATATTTTTTATTAGATTTAAGAGCGGGAAACTTACCCTTCTTCTAGGGCTCATCTTCTTTTAGTTCTATCTCGTGACTTCTCAAGGAGCTGATAAGTTCTTCAAGAGATATATTGTTCAAATCTTTGGCAAGCTTTAAAGATGTGACCATGGGTATCCATTTCTTTGGTAAGCTTCTGATGATTTTATTTACATGATATGTTGTTGAGTACCCTTTGTCCAGAACTTTCAAATCAGCAACCAGAATTTGAAACTTTGAGAACATTGTCTCAATTGTTTCATCTTCTTCCATCTTGAAAGCTTCGTACTTATGGATGAGCTCAAGAGCTTTGGTATCTTTGACTTGTGTGTTGCCTTCATGTGTCATTCTCAGAGAGTCAAACATGTTTTTAGCATAATCTCTATTTATGATCTTCTCATACTCTGTGTATGAAATGACACTCAAGAGAATAGTTATGACCTTGTGATGATTTTTGAACTCTTTCTTTTGTTGATCTTTTATTTTATTTCTATCAATATTTTTATCATTTTCATCACCAGGATTAATGTAGCCATCAATCACCATATCTCAGAGATCAACATCATAAACTAGAAAGAAACTTTCAATTATGTCTTTCCAGTAATCAAAATTTTCACCGCCAAACATTGGGGGTCTGCTGCTATTTTTGTCTTTATAATCATAGTTATCATTGTTGTTGTTCTGAACTAGTTCCACAATAGTGTTTTTCTTGCTAAGATCTTTTTCTAACACGGTTAAGTATTAGCATCCAGAACCAGGCACCATGATGCCAATTGGAGGATAGAAAAACACAAGAAAGGGGGATTGAGTAGGGATTTTCAAAAATTAAAAATAGTATGACACGTTTGGTTATCCTAGTTTGTTTGAACTCAAACTACTCCAATCCACCCGCCAAGGTGATTTTGCCTCTCTCAATCAAGGTCTTAATCCACTAATCAAAACTTTGATTACAACTTACAAAGACTACTGTCAATGTCTTCTTGAGACTAAACCATAACTTGGTTTCTCAAGGAATTATAAAATGTGAATAAAAATTGTGTACGAGAATGTTTATAGTAAACAATATCACAACTGTGATGTTTACAAATGTTAAAGCACAATGAACCGTATAATAGATAAAAGAGATTTATGAATATTTCTATTGTATGTGCGCAAGTTTTGTTTTATCACCCTTCAAGAACTTCTTTATATAGGTAAATCTCTTTAGATCCATTTGAGTCATGAGAAGATGTTTTTGGAAGGTTGATAAAATATTGTTAATGTACTTTCTAAAAATACAGATCTTGTCTGGAACCAACCGTTACTCCTTGATTTGTAATGAATGAAATGTAACGCATCAGAATTTTGCTTCTTTGAAATCAGATCAGAATAAGAATAATAACATTGAGACTTTAGATCATTAGAGTATTGCTTCATCAGATTTTAGCTTACAGCTTTGGTGCTTCTATTGAGCGTGATACTTTAATTTAGTTTGTACAGATATTATTATCAGATCTTATTAGCGTAAATTATTCGCCAACTTATATGCTTCTTTATCATATCTTCTCTGCATATTTAAATAATTTATTAGAGAGCATAATTGTTCTATATATATATATATATATATATATATATATATATATATATATATATATATATATATATATATATATATATATATATATATATATAATATATATATATATATATATATATATATATATATATATATATATATATATATATATATATATATATATATATATATATATATATATATATATATTATGTATTTGTTATTATCAAAACTATTACTAAGACGTAGAAAATGCTAATTTGTTATTATTGTTTGATAATAAAAACTATAATCCTATTCTATTAAATTAAGATCCAAAGACCAAGTGTTTTATGTTAAAAATAATTTGTATATATTATATTAATCTTACCGAAATTTCATTAAACTAAAATATGATTTAAAATTCAACTTATATAATATTTTATATAAAAATATTAGCATTTAGACTAAAAAATTATTATAAATATTTGTTTTTAAAATATGTCTTTTTTATATAATGTATCTAATCATTATTAATCATTGATATTAATAATAAAATAAATAATTATAACGTTATTCCAATATAAAATTTGTCAATATTGATAAAAGAAATTATTATGTATGGTAACTTTATCAAAGAGTTAATTAATCAATTAATTTAATTTAATTATTTTCAAAAGATTAATTGATCAATTAAAATTCAATTTGATAGAAATAAATTACATAATATTAATATAATTTTAAATAGCATTCAGTAAGTATTTTAAGAAAAAACTATATGATTTTGAATGCTATTGATATATTTTTTTTTAAATTGAAAATCATATCATATCTGCAAACATCTTTATCCGATCTTTTATTGTATCAGGTTTCTCTTGATTTAGTTGAATATGTGTTGTAACACATATTTTGTTGAAATTTTAGGAATAATTTCTATAATCAAAGTTGTTGTCAGAGTTTACCATGCTCAGAATTTAGCTAATGTTAAAAGACTTATAAATAAGAAAGATTCATTTATTTTAAGATACTATCGAGTGTAGATATTCATTTATAACTGAAATTTGACGGAGAGCTGTCATACATTATAGGTTTGTAAAAATTGTAAATATGATATAATAAGGATTTAAAACTGATATTTGACGGGAAACTGTCATAAATTTTAGGTTTGGAAAAATTGACTAAAAGTAATGTTATTTGAATTGGAAAAATGATTTTATTCTTTTCTGTAGTTTTAAAATTAACTCATTTGGATTCGACTAAGTTTTGTTAACTCATTTGGATTCACGGTTAGATGTGAACGTATCTATGAGATATCAACTGTAGACTGATCATTTTAATATTCATCTTTTAACTATTTCTTTTGTAGCGATTATATATAATTGAAGTTATAAAAATGATTGTACAATTTATTATAAATACGAATAAATGTTTAAAAGTTGGTAGTGACAAATATTTAATGTGTATTTTGATTCAAAATACTATTTAGTTCAAAATAAATTGAATTTTAGTTGAATTATATATATATATATATATATATATATATATATATATATATATATATATATATATATATATATATATATATATATATATATATATATATATATATATATATATATATATATATATATATATATATATATATTATATATATATATATATATATATATATATATATATATATATATATATATATATATATATATATATATATATATATATATATATATATATATATATATATATATATATATATATATATTATATATATATATATATATATATATATATATATATATATATATATATATATATATATATATATATATATATATATATATATATATATATATATATATATATATATATATATATATATATATATATATATATATATATATATATATATATATATATATATATATATATATATATATATATATATATATATATATATATATATTACAAATCAAAATTAGATACATGTCATGAGAATCAAAATTAAAATTGATTGAATTGCTTCAAGATAATAAGACTTAAATAGGATCTACGAAATAATTCAAATGTGAATTATACCATTGTAGATGCTATAAATTCTACCATTCTTTTCATCTAATCTTTTTCCTTTTTCAAAGTCCTTCCCTTCATTCTCCAAAATTTTAAATAAAACTTTAAAAAAAAAATTAAAAAATTGTGTAATATAATTTGATCCATATAATTGACCCT